>OZ004713.1:56752413-57952413 GCA_963924515.1 Vespertilio murinus | reverse complement strand
GCTGGGGTCAACTATTCGTCTACTAGAGGCCTGGTGCACGAAATTTGTGCACTTGTGGGGGAGGTCCCTCAGCCCAGCCTGTGCCCTCTTGCAATCTGGGACCTCTTGGGGGATGTCCGACTGCCAGTTGATGTCCAACTGCCACAGGTGGGATTGAGCCTCCACCAGCAGTTGGACATCCCTCTCACAATCTGGGACCACTGGCTCCTAACCACTTGCCTGCCTGCCTGCCTGCCTGCCTGATTGCCCCTAACCCCTCTGCCTGCCTGCCTGATTGCCCCTAACCCCTCTGCCTGCCTGCCTGATTGCCCCTAACCCCTCTGCCTGCCTGCCTGATTGCCCCTAACCCCTCTGCCTGCCTGCCTGATTGCTCCTAACTGCTTGCCTGCCTGTCTGATTGCCCCTAACCCCTCTGCCTGCCTGCCTGATTGCCCCTAACTGCTTGCCTGCCTGTCTGATTGCCCCTAACCCCTCTGCCTGCCTGCCTGATTGCTCCTAACTGCTTGCCTGCCTGTCTGATTGCCCCTAATCCCTCTGCCTGTCTGCCTGATTGCCCCTAACCCCTCTGCCTGCCTGATTGATTGCCCCTAACCCCATCTGCCTGCCTGCCTGATTGCTCCTAACTGCTTGCCTGCCTGTCTGATTGCCCCTAACCCCTCTGCCTGCCTGTATGATTGCCCCTAACCACTTCTGCCTTGGCCCCTGCCACCTAGGCTTCATCTGGAAGGATGTCCAGAAGGTTGGATGTCTGATCTAATTAGCATATATGCTTTTATTATTATGTATTATTATAGATTACTTCTAGCCTTAAGAGTAATTTATGCTCACATACTTGTGTTTCTGGCCTAGTGGAAACTTGGGGCTTAGGAGAAAGCATGAAGCTCTTCTATAGAACTAAATAACTTTATCTTTCACCAAAAACACCAGATTTGAGAAAAATAGGGACTAGTATTTAAATAGTAATTTTTAATCTCAGAGTATTATGTATAGATTCACTGTACTATATAGCTGAAAAATGAGGTGATCCTTCCATTTATAAATTAAGATAATGAGGTGCGGAGAAAGTAGGGATTTGTTAGTGGTAGAGCTGGGGTTAGAACCCAGGCCTCTACATTTTGAGTTCAAATACTTTTTACTTACACTTCCTACTCAGTCGCTCCAAATTCTTTGCCTCAAATGGTAGTCAATCTTTGTAAGGCAAGAAATTTGGTTTTGTCTGTGCTTACAGAGAGCACAAGACTTACATTTTTTAAAATTTCAAAATATTATTTTATTGTTTGAAATAATTATAATGGCAAATGCTAGTTTAAAAATTGTATTCAACTGGCAAAGTAAAATGTTGTCAATTCTTGGGTCCCAATTAAAAAAACATTAAGTGCAGTCAGTTATATCTCAAAACTATTTTTGGTTCTCCAAGGAAAAATTGTTTCCCCAGAGGCTTGAGACCAGGAGGGAGTGCTTTCTTGTTTTGAAAGGTGGATTTAAAGAGTCTTGTTTCTAGATTCATTCAGCTCCTACTCACTACATGCAGTGTTTCTTTCCTTTATTTTAAAAAATTAAAAATATATTTTAATTGATTTTAGAGAGGAAGGGAGAGGGAGAGGGACAGGGGGGAGACAGAGAGAGAGAGAGAGAGAGGAGAGAGGAGAGAAGAGAAGAAAGAGAAGAGGAGAGGAGAGGAGAGGAGAGGAGAGGAGAGGAGAGAGAGAGAGAGAGAGAGAGAGAGAGAGAGAGAGAGAGAGAATGAATCATCAATGATGAGAGGGAATCATTGATTGGCTGCCTCTTGCATGTCCCTTACTGTGGACTGAGCCCACAACCCTGGGAATATCCCCTGACTGGGAATCTAACTCTGATCTGGTTTATAGGTTAATGCTCAACCACTGAGCCATACTGGCCAGGCCCACTGTTTCTTTATTAGACCTCATTTGCCCTTAGCCTTGACCCAGTTTTTCCTTGTGAGGATCTGTTTCTCCAAGAACACAGTGAACTTGGCCCTGTAGAGCTGTGGTCCACCCCCTAGGCTTATATCCTTTGATGTTTTCACTACCCTGACTAATGGCCTGTCAATTTTCCTTCAGGGCACAGAAGGGGATGTCTCCTGCTCTTTCTAATGACGTTTTTGGCTGACTACTAAGAAAAAGGATCACATTAATACATGAAGTGTCCCATGGAATAGATTCTAATTTGATTATATGACTTGAATGAACTGTGTAACCCACAAATATCTTCCAGAAAGACCGGCTACCATGTCTGAAAATCCTCACTGAGTCATTGTTTGGGGGTCCTCCAGAAAAGAAAGTTAAATTGTTGACATTTTATATCACTTGGGAATGGCACATTGACATAGTTCAAGAGAGCTGAACAGCCCACTGTCCATAAGGAATTTATTTGATCAACATTTTCATTCTCTAGAAGATTACAGGGCCCTCATGGAAAGAACAGATGCAGGTAGGTTTTTAAAAAATATATATTTTATTGATTTTTTTACAGAGAGGAAGGGAGAGGGATTGAGAGCTAGAAACATCAATGAGAGAGAAACATCGACCAGCTGCCTCCTGCACACCCCACACTGGGGCTGTGCCCGCAACCAATGTGCCTGCCCTTGGGACCTTTCAGTCTGCAGACCCGACCCTCTATCCACTGAGCCAACCAGGTTTCGGTCAGAGCTTTCTTTTTCAAGTAAATTAGAATACATTCTGGGTAGATGAGGTTGCTGAAGAAGTCATAAGGTTCATGCGAGTGAATGTGTTTGTGTGTGTCAGAATCTCAGCCCATCATGCCTGGAAGCAAAACTCACCTTTAATTTTGAAGGATATTTTCATTGGCTATAAAATTCTTTTTTTAAGGTTGGATTTGTTGCTTTTTTCACCTAATTTTTAAAAATTAAGGTATTATATGTGTACATACCTTACCAATCCCCACCCCACCCCCACTCCCATACATACCCTCCCTCCCCAGAGTTTTTCATCCATTGGTTATGCTTATATGCATGCATACAAGTCCTTCGGTTGATCTCTTATCTCCGCTATAATTTGACAGTCTGTTTCTTTTACTTTCTCTGTATCTATCTTTTTGTTCATCAGTTTATAATGTTCCTTATTATCCATAAATGAGTGAGATCATGTGGTGTTTTTCTTTCATTGACTGGCTTATTTCACTCAGCATAATGTTCTCCAATTCTATCCAGGCCCTTGCAAATAATAAGAATTCCTTCTTTTTTATGGCAGCATAGTATTCCATTGTGTAGATGTACCATAGTTTTTTGATCCAATCATCTGCTGATGGGCACCTAGGCTGTTTCCAATCCTAGCTATTGTAGATTGTGTTACTATGAACATAGGGGTGTATATATTCTTTTTGATTGGTGTTTCTAGTTTCTTAGGATATATTCCTAGGAGTGGGATTACTGGGTCAAATAGGAATTCCATTTTCAGTTTTTGAGGAAACTCCATACTGTTCTCCACAGTGGTTGCACCAGTCTGCATTCCCACCAGCAGTGCATGAGGGTTCCTTTTTCTCCGCAACCTCGCCAGCACTTGTCGTTTGCTGATTTGTTGATGATAGTCATTTTGATTGGTGTGAGATGGTACTGCATTATCATTTTGATTTGCATCTCTCAGATAACTAGTGACTTTGAGTATGTTTTCATGTGTCTCTTGGCCTTCCTTTTGTCTTCTTTTGAAGATTCTTTTTAGGTCCATTGCTCATTTTTTAATTGGATCATTTATCTTCCTTTTATTAAGTTGTATAAGCTGCCTGTAGATGTTGGAGATTAAGCCTTTGTCAGTGATAACATTTGCAAATATGTTCTCCCATACAGTGGGCTTTCTTGTTGTTTTGTTGATGGGTTCTTTTGCTGTAAAAAAGCTTTTTATTTTGATGTAGTCCCATTTGTTTATTTTCTCTTTAGCTTCCATTGCCCTAGGGGCAGTGGATATAAAATTCTTGGTTAAAAAAAATGTCCTTTATTATTTTAAATATATCACTTCCTTATCTTCTGGATCAGGTTGGCAGGCAGAAATGGTTAGGGGCAATCAGGCAGGGAAGCAGGCAAGAGGTTGAGAGCCAGCAGTCCTGGATTGTGAGAAGGATGTCCGACTAAACGGGCAGTTGGACATCGGTTGAGGGGTGCAGGCTGGACTGAGGGTCAACACCCACCCTCCCATGCATGAGTTTCTTGCACCAGACCTCTAGTTGTAAATAATGCTACAATAAACATAGATGTAAATATCTTTTTGATTTAGAGTTTTGAGTTTCTTTAGATAAATATACAGAAATAGGATTTCTGGGTCCTTCTTTGCCTCTTGATGTAGCCTTTGTTTTAAAGTCTATTTTGTCTGGTATAAGTATTGCTGTCTCAGATTTTATTTGTTGTTTACATTTTCATAAAATTTTTTTTTTCATTCATTTACTTTCAGTCTGTGTGTGTCTTTCTATTGGAAGTGAGTCTCTTGTGGACAGCATGTTTCCTTATTCATTCAGCCATTCTATGTTCTTTGATTAGAGCGTTTAATCCATTTGTATTTATTTATTTATTTAGTATTGGTTTCAGGTGTACAGCATAGTGCTTAGACAATCATATACTTTTCAGAGTGTTCCCCTGATATTTCCAGTACCCACTTGGCATCATACATAGTCATTATAATATTATTGACTGCTAGAGGCCCAAATGCATGAAATTCATGCATGCGTAGGATCCCTAGCAGCTGCTGGCTGCCAGCCAGGGCCTCCCTTCCCCTGGCTTCCTGCTGCTGCCATCGGCCAGAGTGGGGCCGGCTGTGGGGAGGGGCCCCTGGTAGTTGGATGGCTGGCCCAGCCTCCTGGTCAAACTCCCTATCAAGGGGACAATTTGCATATTAGGCTTTTATTATATAGGATAGTCCCTAAGTACATTACATCCTGGTGACTATTTGTAACTACCAGTTTGTGCTTCTTAATCCCTTCACCTCTTTCATCCAGTTCCTCAAGCCCCTTCCCCTCTGGCAACCATTTCTCTGTATCTGCCAGTCTGTTTCTATTTTGTTTGTTGATTTATTTCACTCTTTAGATTCCACATATAAATGAAATCATATGGTATTTGTGTTTTTCTGACTGACTTATTTTGTTTAGCATAATATCCTCTAGGTCAGGCGTGGGCAAACTACAGCCCGAGGGCCGGATCCAGCCCTTTTGGCTGTTCTATCCCGCCGGAGCGGAGCTGAAAGAGCAGGCTGTACCCTTTTATGTAGTGATGTTTACTTTGAATTTATATTAGTTCACACAAACACTCCATTTATGCTTTTGTTCCGGCCCTCCGGTCCAGTTTAAGAACCCATTGTGGCCCTCGAGTCAAAAAGTTTGCCCACCCCTGCTCTAGGTCCATTGATGCTGTCAAAATGGTAAGATTCCATTCTTTTTTATGGCCAGGTAGTATTCCATTGTATATGTATATATGTGTATTACCCACTATTCTATTGATGATCACTTGGGTTGCTTCCATATATTGGCTATCTATAAAATAATAGGGTAATATGCAAATAGGCTGGGACGCCATCACAGTAATGACTGATCAGCAGGCTGTGCATGCAGCATGCCCCAGTAAGGCTGCTGAGGCTTTCCTTTGTCCCTTTCTACACCAAAGACAACAGGGTTCAAGAAGGGAGGGCTCCAGTTTCCTTTTTTCCTCCCTGGGACAGCTCTCCCCTCTATGCCCGGTGCAGGACAGATGCTCTGGCCCAGTAGCCCAGAGGGGAGGAGGAGCAAAGTGCTTTCCTTCCAGGATCCTGGGAGTCTGACATGGGGGGGCGCTCTCCCTGGGAACCCGGGAATCTGCCTCCCAGGCGACTGCACAGCAGCCGGGCTGGGAGAGCCATGGAAAGATCAACCTACCCATGTGGGTGTGTACGCTGGCAAAGGCCATGCAGCTGCCATAGTTGAAGTTGTCCTTGATGGAGGAGCGGGGGTAGCGGGGATCGGAGTCTGTCATGTTGGTAATGGAACCCCGGCTGCCCGTTGAATAACATAGAGCACTTGGACCTCAACGGTCCTCAGTCACTTCCTGAGCATCAGTCAGGCCCAACCGGGGATCAAACTTGAAACCTAAGTAGGTGCCCTGACAGAATGGAACCCAAACCTTTGCTGTGGCAGAGGCGCTGTGGCAGAGGCGCTCCGGCCCACAGCAGGGGCAAGGGCACTCCAGAGGGGTTTTGTTGAGAGGCCCTGACAGGCAGCCCCCAGTGCAGTGGGTTAGAACCTCCTCCTGATACAGCAAGGTTGCGGGTTGGATCCCTCCCTGTTCAGAGCACAGACAAGAAACAACCAAAGAGATCATAATAACTAGAACAACACACTGGTGTTTCTCTTGCTTGCTTCTTCTCTCTAAAATAATAAATCAATAAAAATTAAAATTAAAAAATGAATCCCCTGGCTTGCAGAGTTGCTAAAACAGAGAGTGAAGTCCCATCCCTTCCTGTTCGTTCAACAAATACTTCATATACACCTTCAGTAATCACCCTGGGGATAGGTGTTTGTTTGTTTTTGGTAAATCCTTACCTGAGGACATTTTTCCATTGATTTTTTTTTTTCCTTAGAGAGAGTGGAAGTGAGGGAGAAAGACATAAACTAATGTGAGAGACATCAATTGGTTGCCTCTTGCTGAATCCCCACCCGGGGCCCCAGAGCCTGCAACTCAGGTACGTGTCCTTGATCGGAATCCAACCTGGTACCATCCAGTCCGCCTGCAGAAGCACTATCCACTGAACCAAACCTTCATTTTTTCTTTTTCTTTTTAAGTCCTACTCTAAGGGTATGTTTTTTCATTGATTCTAGAGAGAGAGGAAGGGAGGAGGAGAGACAGAAACATCTAACAGGATGGATCCCACAACCTGTGTATGTACCCTCACCTGGAATTGAACCCATGACCCTTTGGTGCATGGGAGGACACTCTTAACTACTGATCCACACCAACCATGGTCTTGAGGTACACTTAAAAATTTTGTTTTTCAGATCTGCCCTGGCCAGGTGGCTCAGTTGGTTGGAGTCTCAACTTATACATCAAAGGATTTCCTGTTGGATTCTAGGTTAGGGCACATACTTAGGTTTAGGTTAGATCCCGGTGGGCCAGCAAGTGCAGAGGCAGCCTACCAGTATTTTTCTGTCACGCAAATGTTTCTCTTTCTAAAAATCAATTCTAAAAACATCCTCAGGTGAGAATTAAAATATTTAAAATTTTTCAGATCTAAAATTTTATTTGATTCCTTTTAAAATGTTATTTTTCATTTACAGTTCACATTCAGTATCCTATCCTGATAATATGCAAATTGATGGAATGGTGGAATGACTGGTCTCTATGAACTGACCACCAGGGGGCAGATGCTCAATGTAGGAGCTGCCCCCTTATGGTCAGTGCCTTCTCACAGAGGAAGCATGGCTCAGCCAGAAGCTCAGCTCACAACTGGAGAGTGCAGTGGTGGTGGCAGGATCCTCCGCAGTAGCACTAAGGAACAGCAAGCTAAGTGGTAAGGAGCAGCAAGCAGGCAGGTGGTAAGGAGTGAGGGGTCCTGAACTGTGAGAGGGCACAGGCCAGGCTGAGGGGACACCCCTCCACCCCGCCCAGTGCACGCATTTCATGCACTGGGCCTTTAGTTGTTAAATAATGCTACAATAAACATATGGGTGCATATATTCTTTCAAATTAGTGTTATAATCCATTTGCATTTAAGGTTATTCTTGATAGATATGTTGCCATTTTATTCATATTTTTAATCTTTTTTCCTTCTTTAAGTTCCTTTAACATTTCTTGCAATACTAGTTTGGTGTTGATAGACTCCTTTAGCTTTTTGTTATCTGGGAAGCTCTTTGTCTGTACTTTGATTCTAAATGATAGCTTTGTTGGAGTAGTCTTGGTTGTTGGTTCCTGCTTTTCATCATTTTGAATATTTCTTGCCAATCCCTTCTGGCTTGCAAAGTTTTTGTTAAGAAATCAGCTGACAGTCTTATGAGAATTCCCGTGAATGAACTAATTGTTTTTCTCTTGCTGTTTTTAAGATTCTCTCTGTGACTTTAACCTTTGGTATTAAATTGTGACGAGTTGTGTTATGGGCCTCTTTGTGTTTTGGATTCTCTGCTCTTCTTGGACTTGTATGTCTATTTTCTTTCCCAGGTAGAGAAGTTTTCTGTCATTATTTTTTTCAAGTAGGTTTTCAATTTCTTGCTCTTTCCCTTTTCCTTCCAGCACGAAATGTATATTTGTTTTTGTCCCAGAGCTTCCTTAAACTATCTTCATTTTTTGCATTCTTTTTTTGTTGTTGTAGTTCTGAAGGGATGTTTTCTATCTTATCTTCCAAATTGCTGATTTGATCTTCTATTTCTTCTAAACTATTGTTAATTCCCTATAATGTATTCTTCACTTTAGTTATTGTATTGTTCATTTCTGACTTTTTAAATGTTTTCCATTTTTTAAAAAAATGTTTTTGAGTTCCTCCCTAAGTTCCTTGAGCAGATCTATCATTGTTTTGAACTCTGTGTCTGGTAGTTTGCTTGCCTCCATCTCATTTAGTTCTTTTTCTGGAGATTTCTCCTGTTCTCTCATTTGAGACATGTCTCATTGTCTCCTCATTTTGGTTGCCTCCTTGTGTTTGTTTCTCTGTATTAGGTAGAGCTGGTATATCTCCTGTTTTTGGGAGAGTGGGCTTATGTAGTAATGTCCTGTAGGACTTAGTGGTGCAGTTTCCTAGGTCACCTGAACCAGGCATTCTAGGTATGTCCTCCCATGTGGGTTCTGTGCACTCTCCTATTGAAGTTGAGTCAATGGGATGGATTGACTCCCCCATGCCAATTGGCTGTGAGGACCTGCTACAACTCTAATGGAGGAGCTGCTGTGCAGGGGCTGACACCACTGAGCAGGACTTGCTTCAACATGGCTCTGGTGCCTGTCTAGCTTGCCCCTTGAGTGTATCACTTGTAGAGGTTGTTGCATCATGCTCGGGCATGGTCTGAAGTTGTTCACAGGTTGCACTGGCTTTGGGGCTTCTCAGGAGGTACAGGCCAAGATCAGCTGCCACCTGTGCCCTGCCCAGGGCCACTTGGAGTGACCTGCAGATGGCTGCTACTTGTGCTGGGCTTGGAGGTGCTTAAGAGAGGCCAATCTATGAACCAAGGCTGGCTGCCACTAGTGTTAGGTGAGGGGTCACTTAGCAAGAGTTACGAGGCATGCATGCTGAAGCCAGATGCTGCTTGTTTAGGGTTGTGAACCTTAGAGAGATTTTAGGTGTGTTTAGATTTGAGCCAAGACATGCCATTCGTCTGGAAAAACCATTGGAAGTGGCTTCTGTGGGCTCGCAAGTTGGGAGGGAGGGTATCTCAGGGAATCATCAGGGTATGGCAAACAGTGTTAGCCAGGTTGATAGAGACGCAGACATGGCACCTGCCTGCTGGTGGACTGAGCAAAAGAACAATGGCCTTTGCCAGAACTTTTGTCTGAGAGAAAGCTGCTCCTTTAGCCCTTGTCCCAAAGCCAGACAATACAGTTTCTCTTTGTATGTTTCTGGTATCTTTCAAGCTGTTGTCCCAGAACGAGAGCTCAGATATATGTCTGTAATCATGTTTTTGATGAAGTCCCTGTGTCCTGGGTATCAATGATGTTCACATAATACTTGCTGGTCTTGAATTTCCACATATATCAATGGTAATAACACACTCACTTTTAGCTTTCAGTTTATCCAAGAGCCAGGCATACTTAAAGAAGCCCTTTCCTAACGCAACACCTCCTTCTCAAAATTTTTGACTTTTGATTTTGGTTTTTGTAAGTCCAACCCCATTTTTAGATCAGTGGCCAGTAGTGGTAGACTTTCTGGAATCTGTTGTGTCCAATGATATTGCTGCTGGCTTTTAGTGGTGTTCATGAAATCTGTGTTCTGGGAGCAAAACCTTTGCTTAAAAGCCAGTGAATTTTTCATTGAAAACTTTTTTCCTTGTTAGAGATTACATTTTTATACCTTTCATTTTTTCTTATGTTCATGTTTTAATCCTTAAGCATATTGAACATACTTAAAATAAGCATTTTAGACTATTTATTAATATATCACCTCTGTCATCTCTAGGTCTGTTTCTATTGATTTATTTTCCTCTTGATTATGTGTCACATTTTTTTCTGCTTCTTGATATGTGTGTAATGAAGAATAAACTTTAGCTAAAGGAAAGCCTGGTGTTTGTCCCAGCTTCTTAGGGGATAGCATCTAAACTCTTAAGCGAAAAAAGTGGCTGGCCTTATCCCCACTTCCTGTGAAGTTGCTCTAAATCCTTAGAATGTCCTGAGTGACAGGAGTGTCTTTGTTATTCATGGAGCCTCTGCTAGTTTGTCCTAACTCAGATGACCCAGAATGGGACTTGCTATGCTGGAATGACAAATTATGTAATTAGAGATTGGGGCTTTGACCCAGTGATACCAAACCTGACCTCTGGGGAGCAGAATGGGGCTGGAGATTGAGTTCAACCACCTGGCCAATTATTCAATCAATTGTGCTTACATAATGAAAACTTAATAAAAACTCTGGAAGGTTGGGTGACCTTTACTGGAAGACCATACATTGCATGTTGTCATACACGATGTGCTGGGAAGGTAGTGGGTCTTGACTCCATGGGGAGAGGACAAGGAAGCTTCATGTTTGGGACCCTCTAAGACCTCATCTTATGCATCTTTTCTTTTGGTTGGTTTTTATTTATTTATTTATTTATTTTTGCTAACTAAAACTGTAATAATAATAATCAGGAAAACAGTGCTTTCCTGAGTTCTGTGAGTTGTTCTAGTTAATTACTGAACCTGAAGGGTTAGTGGGAACCCTCAAATTCATAAACAGTTGTTCCTAAGTGTGTGTGATCTGAAGACCCCTGAATGTGCTGGAGTCCAAAGTGAGCGCAGTCTTGTGCAGGACTGGGCCCTAAACCTGTGAAGGTTGGTTTTGACTACAGTAGTTGGTCTCAGAAGTCAATGCAACATGTTTAACAGTTTGATTATGATATGTCTTGGTATGATTTGGTTGTGTGTGTTCATTTTGCTTGGGGTTTGCCAATGTTCTTGGATCTATAAGATGCGTGCTGGATATTATGAAGGTTACCTCTTCCTTTCAAGAGGGTTGGGTTTAAATTACTTGAGAATCACTTTCATCCTTTTGGGGCATTGATTTGACATTTTGTTAGGAAGGATACCTTCACTCTAACAATTCCTCCCAGTAAAATACCACCCTCTGGGATCACTATTTCCTAGGTGACCTTCCTCCCTTTCTCTCCCTTTCTTTCTTTCTTTCTTTCTTTCTTTCTTTCTTTCTTTCTTTCTTTCTTTCTCTCTCTCTCTTTCTCTCTCTCTCCATCTCCATACCGCCTCTTACATCAAGCTCACTCTGGACCACTATTCACCTGTTCTAATCAACCCACAGACAAGTACCAAAAAATGAGAGATAGTTCCTAAAGTCAAAAGCACACTGAAATTATTCAAACCAGGAAGTTAAACTAGACAATCCTAAGCCTTTTTGCCCTGCCTTGTCCACTCCTTCTGTAGAAACCACAATTAAAGATGGTGTCCACATTTTACTTTCATTCCCTCTGCCTTCTGACTCATCCTGGTTCTTCCCCAAGTGATTTTGTGTGACATGCTATGCCTCCTGTTTTTAGAGATCTGTGAGTATAATCTTCATTCATGACAGTCATTTCTACATCTGTGTATCTCACCATGCCTGATTAAAACAAATCCTGGGTACCATTAAACACAAGCACAAAGAGTAAATACTATATGATTACATTTATAAAAAATTTAAGCTTTAAATGTTGGGGTGTTCAGTTTGCAGATAATATTATTGTCTAACCACTATGCTTTACACTTGAAATTAATATAAAAAATTTTGAATGTCAACTGTAATTGAAAAATAAAATTTTGAAAAGCAGTCATAACAGAGTTATGGTGTTAGAAGTCAGAATAGTGATTATCCTGGGAGGAGATATAAGGAGGCAGGAGGGGGGCTTTTCTTATGCTAATAATCTGTTTCTCTACCTAAGTGCTGGTTACAACAGTGTGCTCAGCTTGTGCAAGTCAATCAAGCAGTATATTACAATTTGGGTACTTTCTGTACGTGTGTGATACTGAACAGTTACATTATTGGTTCAAATCCTTTATCTCTTCCTGTATCCCTGTCTTTTGCCATCTAACTCTGCAATTCTCTCCCACCCTGACTCTGGAATCCAACGGGTGATTTGACGTGGCCGATAGAATGAATAGGAGGTAAGAGTGTACTAGTTCTTGGCCCAACTCTCAAGAAATCTTGTGTGTTTCTTGTACTCTTGTGCTTCTGTTATTGACATTATGAAGATATGTTGGGAGGAGGTCACTCACTAGGGATGAGAGCTGCCTCAGCAAAAGTTCCCACTTAAACCCAGCCTGGAGCAGGGCTCTCAGTTGCTCCACAGATGAATGAATGAGCACAGTCAAGATTAGCCAAACCCGGCCTTGGTTAGCTGACTTCCAACCCGCATACAGTGGAGAGAATTGGTTTTGTTAAGCCACTAACAACTTCTCCTCCTCCTCCTCCTCCTCCTCCTCCTCCTCCTTCTTCTTCTTTCTTCTTTCTTCTTTCTTCTTTCTTCTTTCTTCTTTCTTCTTTCTTCTTCTTCTTTTTTAAAACAATATATTTTATTGATTTTTCACAGAGAGGAAGGGAGAGGGATAGAAAGCTAGAAACATCCATGAGAGAGAAACATCGACCAGCTGCCTCCTGCATACTCCCCACTGGGGATGTGCCCTTGACGGGAATCGAACCCAGGACCCTTGAGTCCGCAGATCAACGCTCTATCCACTGAGCCAAACCGGTTTCGGTTAAGTCACTAACTTCTAGGGTAGTTTGTTATGCTGCAAAGGCTAACTGATACAGTAGTGGGAAAAAAAAAAACCAATGAAGGCCAAAGTTAGAAAAATGGAGAGGAGGGAATTGAGATAGTTCATTTAAAGAAGTTCTCCCTGAGTTGTGTTTGAAATGTCACATTGCTTATTCTCCTGATACTGTGTGGCATTAAGAAATCTATGGTTTTCTGGGTCTCTGGGCCAGCTTCCCAGGGAGGCTATAGCTGTTGAGAACAGACATGTAACAACCAGGAACGGCAGAGGGAAAATCTGGGTATGGATGGGGCATGGAGGGGAAGATACACTGGGTCAGCTTTGGGTAGGGTTGAATTAGGCATCATGGAGGACACGCAGTTGTTCAGCAGGGAGGAAATGCAGATCAGAAGCTCAGGTCTTTGCTGGACATCTAGGCTTGACTGTCCTCAACCAGCAGGCAGTCAGGGAGGAAGCAGGGCCTGGGTCTGCACTGGAAAGCCAGCACCGAAACTGCTCAAGAAGCTGTGAGAGCCAACACCTGATCACTCCGTGCAGAGCGCTCAGTCCGCATGGGTGATGCTCACGGGGCGAGCAATGGACAGCGAAATACCCGTCTTCTCCAACTTTGTTCATTACTTATTTCCTCTTCCCTTTTCAAAAAAATATATTTTATTGATATTTTATAGAGAGGAAGGGAGAGAGATAGAGAGCCAGAAATGTCGATGAGAGAAAAACTTCGACCAGCTGCCTCTTGCATCCCCCCACCGGGGATGTGCCCACAACCAATGTACATGCCCTTGGCCGGAATCAAACCTGGGACCCTTCAGTCCGCAGACCAATGCTCTACCACTGAGCCAAACCCACCTCCTCTTCCCTTTTCCAAGTCAGCACCCAGACGCCCTTGGCTGCCCTCCTCCTGTGCTTTATGCCACCTTTCCTCTCAGCCTTTCTTTGGCATAGCCTTCCTCTGTCGGGCTGGCCTCCTCTTCACACCTACTATGGTACAACTCTTTGTCCCACCTTCTTTTATTACTTGATCCCTATTCATTTTCTCCTGGGGTGTCTCTCTCTCTCTCTCTCTCTCTCTCTCTCTCTCTCTCTCTCAGAGATGGAAGGAATGTATTTAATGTATTACCTAACAGGGAGATGATAAATATTTCTTGGTGGACAAGCAGAGGGTGTCCTGTAGCACTGAAGTGTCATCATGTACCGAGTGTCCCAGGAATTAGAAACCTCCACACTGGGCAGATGGGGCAGTGTGCCTTTCATGGGAACAGCCAGTGCAACAGGGCAGGAGCGGGTGAGGAAACCCTGGGTGATGCTTCTGAAGGCAATGAGTTGCTGCACCCAAGAAAGCAAGGGGGTGGGAGTGGGGGGAGAGGGATAGTGGAGGAACTGATGCTGAGAGTGGCGAAGGAGCTGTTAACGAAAAACAAAACAAAACAGAAACCATTGAAACCTGTAAAGAATTTTTGTGAGTTGATTTGAGCCAAACTGTCGACATATGCTGGGAAGCAGAACCTCAACGGATTGAGATAATGCTCCGAAGAATGGCGGGTTACATTTCTATTTATACATTGCAATCACAGGAGGGACATAGGTAGGTTACATGAAATGCATTAGTGACGGAGTAAGGAGGAGGAAGAATAAAAAAGTAAAAGGATGCACGTGAACTTAGGTGAGTGCAGGGACAATTAACGTGATAAAGAAGGAATCTGAGGCATCTGTCCTGGCGCCCAACAAGTAAGGTTGTGCCCCAGGGGCTCCAGCAAAAGGGAAGTTACAAGTTACCCAGACATCTCACAGATACTATGTTATCTTAGAGGCAAAAAAGGCTAACGGGCTCAGTCCAGGAGATCTAAGTTGATCTTCGTCAGGGAAAATAAGGGCCTAGGACGTGACTGCCCACTACAACCTGCTTGTAGTTTAAATATTTAATTTCCAAACCATCTTTTGTGGTTATTTTAGGTCTCTTCGAGTTTGCAAGACTGTCACGTAGGCCCCTCCTGAGCTTGTCAGGTTAGCTGCAAGTGGCTCTTGCGTTCACAGAACTCAGGGTCCCAACTCTGCCCAGTGCTCAGCGTCCCAACTCTGCCCAGTGCTCAGTGTCCATCCGCTGCTGGGTGTGGGGCCCACGGGGAAAGAAGGAGGCAGGGCGGAGTGGGAAGGGGGCCAGGGGAGGAGCTCAGGGAAGCAGAGCGGCTTGGGGAGACCCTGGCTCGGGGCAGTTCAGGGTGGGAACTGCGTGGCTACTGCGCACAGAGGGGTGGGGGTGGGGGGCCTGGGAGAACGTTCCCCCGTGGAATGGTTTCTGTGGTTTTCTCTCTTTTGCTAGCGCCCAAAGTTGTAGCTTCAGAGGTGGATGCGCAAGGGACAAGTCCAAGGAGGAGACCAGTGGCGGGCGAGGAAGAGAGAGAGGGTCAAGGATCCCGGCTAGTCAAAGCCCCCGGCCCCAGGACAGGTCCTGGCCCCACGACAGCCTGGGTCCAGCCTCCCCACCCTGGCCGCCGCCCGAGCGCCAGCCCCTCGGAGCCGGAGCCGAGCCGGGCTGGCCGCGCCCAGGTGGGAGGCAGGGTTGGGGGTGGGGGGGGGGGAGGGAGGGCGGGGGCCGCAGCTAAAGGGGCGGGCACGCAGAGGGGCGCCTCCCGCCCCATAAAGGGCGGCGGGGGTTCCCCCGCTCCGCCGGCTCCACCGGCGGCGGCCACGGGCGGGAGGGAGCGCACGATGCCCGCGCACTGCCAGCAGAGCCCGGTGCTGGCGGGCAGCGCCGCGCTGGCGGCCCTGGGGGCGCTGGTGCTGTACCTGCGGGAGCCCTCGGGCTACGGGAAGCACGCGCGCAGCCCGGCCGCGGCCCCGCACCTGCCCGCGGGCGCCGCCTGGTTCCTGCAGGAGCTGCCGTCCTTCGCGCTGCCCGCGGGCATGCTGCTCCGCCAGGCCCGCGCCCTCGCCGGCCCGCCGCCCGCGGTGCTGCTGCTGGGCCTCTTCTGCGCGCACTACTTCCACAGGTAGCGTCCCCGGCCCCGGGGCGGGTTCGGGGGGGCCAGGCGCTCCCCACCCCGGGCGGGAGGGCGGGCAGGGAGGGAGGGCGCACCTGGATGCGCCGGGCTGCCCGCTGGCACCTGCCAGGGCAGGAGCGGCCGCACTCCTCTGGGTCCCAGTCCCACTCCTCTGGCTGCTCCCGGGATGGATGGGTGGAGGTTGCACGGGGTGGGAGGGGAGAACTCCAGTCTGGGCGCAGGGCTGTTGACCTAGACCAGGTTTGGTTTGCTGCTCTGTTGACTCGTGAGTTGGCCGACCCCTGACCTAGACTCCTCGCCATTCCAGTAAGGACAGGCTGTTGTTGTTGTTCCTTGTGATCAAGCGCCCAGAGACCCTCCCCTGTCCACCTCCGCTGGTCCTGTGTCCCCCACCCCTCTGCTGCTGCCTTTTCTCCCCTTCCCTTTGCAGGACAGGGGCGGGCTGGGACAGGGGTGAGGAGAGTAGGTGTTGGCACCCCCCAGAAGGAACCAGCTCAGTGGGATGGACCCACATTTAATCTTTGCGGGTCCGAGGAGGGAGGTGGGCAGAGCCAGACCCGGACTTCAGTGGCGGGAAAGAAAACGCATGGGAACCCACCAGCCTGAGCGAGAGAGCCCCACTTTTCTTTCTTTCTTTCTTTCTTTCTTTCTTTCTTTCTTTCTTTCTTTCTTTCTTTCTTTCTAAATAAATCTTTATTACTCAGATTATTACAATTGTTTCTCCTTTTTCTCCCCCAAAGCTCCCTACCACCCAGTTCCCTTCCCACCCTCTGCCCTTACCCCCTCTCCCCCCAATTGTCTTCATCCATTGGTTATACGATTTCAATCCAGTCTCTCACTGCTTCCCCACCCCCTTATCCTCCTGATAATCATCAGTCCACTCCCCTTCTTTGCCCCTGATTCTACTATATTCACCACTTCATTCTGTTACTCAGATTTTTTTCCTTCTCTTTTCCATTTTTCTGTATATGAATTTCAAGTGGGACACTCTCTCTCATTTGTTTTTGTAGGGAAATACAACAGAGTGTTCTGTAGCTAATGGCTGCATACGCTCCTCCTCCGGTTTACACTGCCCCCCCCCCCACCTCCCACCGCTTCCCCAGGGCACACGGCTCTCCCAGTGTACACGGCTCCCTGGGTCCCACCGCCTCCTTGGGCACACGGCTCCCCTGGGGCACACGGCCCCCCTGGGACACACGGCTCCCCCGGGGCACACTGCCCCCCCTGGGGCACACGGAGAGCCCCACTTTTCATGCTTCACCCAAGAGGCACCGCCTTCCCCACTGGCTAATCTACCTTTCCAGTTCCCGCATAAGGATGAGTGGGTCAGCGTTAGCTCAGAGCTCAAATGTTCTTCTAAATGAAAAACCCCAGGTCCAGAAGAACTTTGCCTTCTGGTCTGATGAGGAGAGACAGGGAAGACACGAAGGGCTTTTAGGACCCAAATGATTGCCATCCCCCAAAAGGACACAGGGGAAGGGCAGAAGGCCCATCAAGCTGCCTACCATTGCCCAGTCACTAGCATCTATTGTCTCAGCCAACCCCATTGTAACCTTGGGAGACGTGCATTTACAGGCGAAGAAAGCGAGGCTGAGTAAGAGGGAGGGACTGCATGGAGATGGTACAGCTTTTGCCCAGCCAGGTCCCAATGTAAGCCTGAGCAACTCCGGTGGTTCAAGACCTTCTCATTACGATATGTAGGCTGAGACTCTGTGCAAGGAGGAAACGGAGTCCGTGGACAGAGAAAGGTTGCCAAATCAGACCAATAATGTGAATAGAAGCACAGCCTTATATTTGCATGGAGATTTTCTAGGATCCGAAGGTCATGGGAATCTGGGTTAGAAATCAGGGTAAGGGAAGCCTCTGGAAGCTAAAAGGCGCAGTCCCCTCGCTCTTATAAGGCCAAAGTGATGCTCTGTTTCAGGAGGAGGAAATGCAGAGAAACTAATTTCAACCTGTTTTTCCCTGTAATCATTTCTTACCCCTGGATATCTTTTATTGGTCACAGTTTACTATGTATGCAATCTTATCTGATTCTCACTCTTTTAGAAAGAAATGTTGGCAAGCAATAAGAACCACAATTTCAGAAATGGGTGTCCTTTCCACAAGTATTTACTAAAAGCATATTGGGAGCAAAGTGAAGGACTAGGTATTAACCACTGTATTTTGCCCAGATTTACATATTTTGATTTGTACAGAAAGGATGTTATGGGTGTAGGGTATGAGACCAACTTTTGCTTTCACTGTTTTTGGAACAGGCATTTGACAGAAAAATATGATCCTATCAGACAGTTACTTTTATCTTCAAATTTATTACTGTCCGTTAGCACCGTACGCAATCTTTTATGAGATCATTTTATCTTAGAGCAATGATTAGTGTTTTCTGACAATCTTATTAACAATTTTTTAGACTTGTTTTTAAAACCGAGAGGCACTTTGTACAATAAATTATGGCCGGCACATTAAAAAAACAACCACCACCACAGAGGTAATTACCCATAAAATGAATATCAACATATTCCACATGTTCTTCAGGGGAACATTTAAAATCTAAGCAAAGAATCTGGGTATTGATTCTGCCTGAGGGGAAGTTGTCCTCTGAAAGACAAGATCTGATGTTGACTCACCTCCCCCTGTGTGAGCTCTGTCTTTGAAGCCTCTATACCTAAGATCTGTTATCATTTTGAATGTTTACAAGGTGTTCTGTTCTGTGCTAAACACTCACAGGTTTTATCTACTAATCCTCATGTTAACCCAGTGGTCGGCAAACTCAGTCAACAGAGCCAAATACCAACAGTACAACGACTGAAATTTCATTCGAGAGACAAATTTTTTAAACTTAAACTTTTTCTAACGCCACTTCTTCAAAATAGACTCGCCCAGGCCGTGGTATTTTGTGAAAGAGCCACACTCAAGGGGCCAAAGAGCTGCACATGGCTCATGGAGCCGCAGTTTGCCGACCACGGTGTTACCATTTAGGTAGGCACCAATATCACCCCTATTTAAAAAAATATATATTTTATTGATTTTTTACAGAGAGGAAGAGAGAGAGATAGAGAGTTAGAAACATCGACGAGAGAGAATCAGCTGCCTCCTGCACACCCCCTATGTGCCCACAACCAAGGTACATGCCCTTGACCAGAACCAAACCTGGGACCTTTCAGTCCGCAGATCGATGCTCTATCCACTGAGCCAAACCGGTTTCGGCCCCTATTTTTGCAGGTGGAAAACTGAGGCAAGCAAAGTTCACACAGCAACCTGGGAGCCAGGTTCTGACCCAGAGAGTTTGAATCCAGAATTCGGGTTCTTAGCTATCATGATAAACTATTTTATATTTGTACTTGCTGCCTCATCCTTGCCTTTAAAAAACTATATTGAGTTTTAATTTCTTAAAATTCTAAAATAATGAATGTTCACTAAAGAAAAATTAAAAACTACAAAAAGTAGAAAAACATCCATAATTTCAACACCTGTTTATCAATGGTTAGTTTGGAAGCATTTTCATCAAAGCTTTTTTTTTCTCCCCCAAATGTATTTTTATTGATTTCAGAGAGGAAGGGAGAGGGAGAGAAAGAGATAGAAATATCAATGATTAGAGAGAATCATTGACCAGCGGCTTCCTGCATGCCCTGCATGGGATTGAACCACGACCTCCTGGTTCTTGGGTCAACGCTCCGCCATTGAGCCATATCGGCAGTACAACAAGGCTTGTCTTTTTTAAAATTTATTTTTCAGCTGAAACCGGTTTAGCTCAGTGGATAGAGCGTCAGCCTGCAGACTGAAGGGTCCCAGGTTCGATTCCTGCCAAGGGCATGTACCTTGGTTGTGGGCACATTCCCAGTTGGGGGTGTGCAAGAGGCAGCTGGTCGATGATTCTCTCTCATCGATGTTTCTAACTCTCTGTCCCTCTCTCTCCCTCTCTGTAGAATATCAATAAAATATATTTAAAACATTTTATTTTTCAATTACAGTTGACATACAATATTATATTAGTTTCAGGTATAAAACATAGTGATTAGACATTTATATCTCACAAAGCGATCACCCAGGTCAGTCTAGTACTCATCTGACACTATTCATAGGTAACAATAGTATTGACTCTATTCCCTACATTGTCCTTATTAATCCCTTTCACTTTTTAAAAAAAGTTTTATTTATTTTACCTTTCAGTTATAGTTGTTATTCAATATTATATAAATTTCACATCTACAGTATTAATGTACAAATATTTATATAACTTATGAAGTGATCCCCCCATAAATCTAATAGCCACCTGGCACTGTAAAATTTTATAGTAAGTATTTTCACACATTATGGAGTCTTTGGAAATGTCATCTTAATGGCGGCCTGTTGTGCTGAAACCAGTTTGGCTCAGTAGATAGAGCGTCGGTCTGCAGACTGAAAGGTCCCAGGTTCGATTCCGGTCAAGGGCATGCACATTGGTTGTGGGCACATCTCCAGTAGGGGGTGTGCAGGAGGCAGCTGGTCAATGATTCTCTCTCATTGATGTTTCTAGCTCTCTATCCTTCTCCTTTCCTCTCTGTAAAAAGTCAATAAAATATATTTTTAAAAAATGGCGGCTTGTGATTTTTATCTCATGTTAACATGATAATTTACCTATCACTAATTTATAGTTGGACATTCAGTTTCCCCCTTTTTTGATGAGGGTGGAGAGGAGGAGCTAGGCTAACTACGGTAAAGCCGCGATGCACATTTCCCCATCTACATGGACTGTATTCCTAGTCAACACTCCCAGGGACGTTCCAAGAGCACTTTTGCTCTGAGGCCTTAGGAGTCCTTGGCTTGATGATGGTCCAGGAAGGGAAAAGCACAGGCTGCCTTGGCGTTCCCCTGGCCCGTGCAGAGCTGTGCCACAGAGTCTGATGGAGGGACAAGGGCTCAGGAAGAAGGCTGGCTCAGATGTGGCTCACACTCTTTTGCAAAACGTCCCCCCGGATTGTTCAGAGCAGCTCTACGTCCAGTTAGATAGAAGTAAAAACTCTGGCCGAAACCGGTTTGGCTCAGTGGATAGAGCGTCGGTCTGTGGACTGAAGGGTCCCAGGTTCGATTCCGGTCAAGGGCATGTACATTGGTTGCGAGCATGTCCCCGGTGCGGGGTGTGCAGGAGGCAGCTGGTTGATGTTTCTCTCTCATCGATGTTTCTGGCTCTCTATCCCTCTCCCTTCCTCTCTGTGAAAAACCAATAAACTATATTAAAAAAAATAAAAGAAGTAAAAACTCTGGACTTTTCTCCATAGAAGGGTGACACTAGAATGCAAGTTGCAAAAGGGAAAAGGATTTCTGTCTCATTTTTTAATGGCTTGTATCTTCAGTGTACAGGAAAGGACTCACACGTGGTTGGCACTAACACTTGTTGGATGCATGAATGATTTCTACTTCTGACATCAGTGCAGGCAGAATTGTGGGGGAGCTAGCGATTGCTCAGACATCATTATTGCGGAGCCGACGGCGTAAGCTAGGTCAGCTCAGAGGATTCCCCTCCCTTTGGAATCTATCACTGTGGTTGTTTGGATGGTTTAATCACATGAAAATGACTGCTGCCTAAGCATGTTACCTAATCCCACTGTCGAGATTGTTTGAAGTTAAACTTATCTCACCTCCTGTTGACCTTGACTTCAATCCTGGAATGATCCTTTGCCCAGCACTCTCTGATCGACTTCATGTTCCCAAGCAGCCTTGGTGTCCTGTGCAGTGGCTGTCACATGGCCTATGCCTGCAGCAGCTGATGCCATGTTCCAGCTTTGGATGTGATCTTAGTATTTGCATAACAAAAAGGTGACTGACTGTACAGTGACCTTCCACAATGCACAGCCAGAAGCAGAGTGGAATGCACACATTAGAGTCTGTGTGAATTTAAAGAGATCTTTCCTGGGGCTTAGCTGCTAAGGCAAATGACATTTTTCGAATCAGCCAAAACATAAAGGATGGCTGCACATTTTATTTTTAAAAAATTATTTAGTTCAGTGGGAATTCATCCTTTATTATTTCAGATCAGCCCTTTGCTTTATCGGTCAGTCCATTCTCCTGCAGCGTGAATTCTTCCTCATCCTTCAAGACCCAGATCCGGCGCCACTTACTCCAAGAAACCTTCCCTGAGTCCCTTCTCTGTAAATCCAGGTGTGATGCGGTTCCTTGGGCTTTAAGGAAACTTCATCCTCATCTGTCTAGCGGCCCAGGGGTGGGCAAACTTTTTGACTCGAGGGCCACCATGGGTTCTTAAACTGGACCTGAGGGCCGGAACAAAAGCAACCTGACCGTGCTGGCACTCTCATCTTGGGCTGCTGGTGAAGGAGCGGAGGGGAGAGCAAGAGAACCCTCCACTCTTTCGGCTCCGCGGGCTGGATAGAACAGCCGAACGGGCTGGATCTGGCCCTCGGGCCATAGTTTGCCCACGGCTGGGACTCTGGCCTCTTCATTTTATGGAAGCAAAGTACCAAGAGGTTTAATCAGTTAGAGGCAAAGAGGGGCCTGGAACCTGAAACCCCTGAGGTGCCTCTACAATCCCATGCGAGGTGCAGGTGTCTCAAACACTCGGAAGTAATCAGCATCACCAAGGCCATTACTCATTGGCTGAGAGTCGGAATGATGGCTGATGCCGACATTGGACATCATCCGGATACATTTCTCCTCTTGCAGATGATTAGGAGGAAAGGCCCAGGCAGGATAAGCCACATTTTTGTGATCACTTAATCACGTGGTAGGACATTCATGAGGGATAATTGGGTTCAATTAAGATTAACTGGAGAGTTCTTTAGAATGGAGGGCGTGATGATGTTCAGCAAACTTTTTTTTTTTTTTTTTTGTAAAAAGCCAAATAGTAGTCATTTTAGGCTTCGTAGACATATAGTTTCTGTTGTAACTACTAAAATCTGCTGTGACAGCATGAAAGCAAAACAGACAATTGTAAACAAATGAGTAGAGTTGTGTTCCCAATAAAACTTGGTTTACAAAAGCAGGCAGTATTTGGCCTGTGGGCCATATTTTGCCAGCCCTTCCTAAGGAAACCATAAGTGATGTAGCTTTATATTCAGTGCCCTGCTCACTGTATAATGAAATTTTGTTATATTCTATAGCAAAAGAGTAAGTATGCTTTAAAGAATTTAGCCGAAACCGGTTTGGCTCAGTGGTAGAGCATTGATCTGCGGACTGAAAGGTCCCGGGTTCGATTCCGGTCAAGGGCATGTACATTGGTTGCGGGCACATCCCCAGTAGGGGGTGTGCAAGAGGCAGCTGGTCGATGTTTCTCTCTCATTGACATTTCTAGCTCTCTATCTCTCTCCCTTCCTCTCTGTAAAATACCAATAAAATATATATAGTATAATAATATATATAGTATGGCAACAGGGACATCCATATATATATATATATGAATTTCTGCTACATTTAAGTAGGAATTAAGTAGTAAACAATTTTCTGGGAATTCATGGATTCTGAGCTTTTTATTTGAACCTTTATGGGAAATAGTAGGAGTCTAGGAGTTTACATTGTAAATGGGTTGACATCATAAGCATATCTGACAAATCTAGAGCTGTGCTTGCCAAAAAATGGAAACAAGCTTTAGTGATCTTGACCATTCACTTTTACCACATTGAGGAAACGATCAACTTTTTGTCCATTTGGCTTTTAAAAATTTATTTATTTTAATGAGAATTCATCCTTTATTGAGGTGTTTTTTAAAAAATTATCTTTATTGTTGAAAGTATCACAGATGTCCAATTCCCCCCCCCCCCCCTTACTGACTTTTGGTTCATTTAAAATCCATGTCACTTAAAAAGAACAGACACATTAAGTGCCCTGGAAGTACACAGATTGAGAAAGTAATGTATACAAAGTCACGTGGTGAGAAAGGGGCAGAGTTCATAGGTCTCCTGATTCTTTATCAGAGTTCCACATGCTCAGAACTGTGCTAAGTCCTATGGGAAACACAACAGCAATCCAATACCTGATGCTTATACTCCAGGAGAAAGGCAGGAAAGAACTATCCGTGTGTGTCTGTCACTCTTTCTGGCGTGAAAGTTGGGTGGCGGCAATGTCTCACACTGAGTGGCCCAGAGCAAGTAGGAAAAAGCAAATTGAGGGAGACCCTAATGGGGACCATGGTCGTACCAGCGAACACGCTGAGGTTTCTGGTGCCTGTCTGGGTGTGAGTGTGCGTGGAATAGAGGGCAGATGGGTAAGTGGGTTTTGAGGGAACCCAACAAATGGCATCCCTCTTCCCCACCCAAGTTCAGAATCAACAGTGAGATAGACCCAGGGGACAGATGGCCCCTTACTCGTGGTGAAGCTGGTTGGTGAGCATGTGGATTACACTGTGGATCATGGGGGCCCCCTACACCTGTGTCTCAAAAACACTCATCAATAACCATGCCTGAACAACGACAGGCTTTTCCCAGCGGAGTGAGACGAGGGCTGAGCTGTACCTTTCCCATTTACCAATCATGTAATTCGCTTCTCCTTCCCTGGGGAGGGATGGGTGAGGAACTGTGGAAAGGCCCAGAAGGATGCTTTAATGAAGAGCCCTCCGCAAGAAGGATGGGGGTGGGGGGTGGCATGAATGTGTTCTGTTATCAGGCAGAATACAAAAGTTTTCTGCTTACTGATTTTTGTGAGAGCCTGGCAACGTGGTCTGGCAGCTCCCCATTCTGCTGTTTTGACCGCCTGCCATGTATGGCAGCAGGGACATCCAGTTATTTTAAAAAAGTTGCTATGTACAACCCAGGAGCCTTTAAAACCCTCTGAACTGAGGCCAATAGTGCAATTTGCCTTGCGGTTATGGAAGGGGGATAAGGGAAGGGGAAACCAATATTTATTGAGCTCTGGGTGTTCCAGAAATTACATTACGTGTTTTACGTTGGTTATTTCATTTTAGTCCTCAAGACGATCACTATTGTTCATCCTATTTCACAAGCGACTGCCCTCTAGCTGATGGTCGTGATCGGTGGGAGTGAGTGGGAGTGAAGGGCAGGCGCTTGAGCTGGTCCTTGAAGATGGTCTATTTCCAGATCTGTGGGTGGGAATGTGATGTTCAGTCAGGACAGGGGCCTGCTTGGTGACCTCTGACTGAAAATTGCTCTCCATGTACTTTGTTTTTGAATTCCTCTCCTCTTTTTAATTTCCAAATATTGTTTGTATCTGTGCCACAAGATCCAATTCTATTATCCACACCTTAAATCGGGCTCTGGGCCATTTTCAGAATTCTTCCACTGTACTTGCTTCATGTTGTGGAGGCTGATCCTAGAAGTTACTGTGAAGAAAATGTGACAATTTGCTTTTGACATTTTTCCCACCTGATGGAACATTCCAAGATCCATTTTGTGTACAGTCTCTGACTCATCTCTGCTTCTGTCTGCCCCCTTTTGACAGTAATGCATGCTCTCTCTTCAATCTTTCAGTGAGTATTCTTTATTTGCCCAAAGTCACATATCTGATAAACACAGCTAAATACTAGAGAATTGGGTCCTTTTTTTCCTTAAAGAGGTTTTTTTTGGTTGTTTTTTTAATTTTATTATTTTTTTTATTAAGGTATCATATGTGTACATAGCTTACCATTGCCAGCCCCCCCCCCCACCTCCCATTCATGCCCTCCCTCCCCAGAGTTCTGTATTCGTTCGTTGTACTTATATTCATGCATACCAGTCCTTCAGTTGTTCTCTTATCTCCCCCCAGGTCTCCTTCCCCTCCCTACTGTCATTTGACAATCTGCTTGTTTTATGGTGACTATCTCAGAATCACATGAATAGAATCCACTCCTCATTTGGCAGTCTGCTTGTTTTATGGTGACTATCTCAGAACCACATGAATAGAGTCCGCTCCTCCTCTGGTTCACACCGCCCCTACCCCCGGGTCCCACTGCTTCCTCTGGGACACATGGCTCACCCGGGGCACACAGCCCCCTGGGTCCTTATAGAGTTTTGAAATTTTAAAAAATATATTTGACATAAAGGTCTTTTACCAGATATATACTTTGCAAATATTTTCTTCAAGCCCGTGTGGGTCATCTTTTTATTCTCTTAACAGCGTCTTATGAAAAGCAGAAGTTTTAAGTTTTGATGAAGTCCATTTTTTCTATTTGTTTTTGTGCTTTTGGTATCATATCTAAGAAATCTTTGCCTAATCTGAGATCACAAGAGTTTTCTCTTCAGTGTCCTTATAGAAGATTTGTAGTTTTATGTTTTACATTTATGTCTATGATCCATCTTGAGTTAATTTTTAAATAGGATTAGAAGTATGAATCAGAGTTCTTTTTTTGGCATATGGATAGCTAATTGTTCCCATAATGTTTATTGAAAATACTTTTCTTCCTCTAAAAAATTGCTCCTGCACCTCATGATATGAACAAATATTTCATCAAAGAAAACATGGGTGGCAAATAAGAACATTAAAAGATGCTCAACATTATTAGACATTAGCGAAATGCAAACCAGACCACAATGGGATAGCATTATGCAGCCTCTAGAATGGCTAACATGAAGAAGACTAACTATGCCGAAACCGGTTTGGCTCAGTGGTAGAGCGTTGACCTGCAGACTGAAAGGTCCCGGGTTCAATTCCGGTCAAGGGCATGTACATTGGTTGCGGGCACATCCCCAGTAGGGGGTGTGCAAGAGGCAGCTGGTTGATGTTTTTCTCTCATCGACGTTTCTAGCTCTCTATCCCTATTCCTTCCTCTCTGTAAAAAATCAATAAAATACATTAAAAAAAGAAACATCAATGAGAGAGAGACATTGATCAGCTGCCTCCTGCACCCCCCCACTGCTCTGCTCTGAACATAGAGGTGCATATATTTTTTCTTATTGGTGTTTCTGGATTCTTAGGATATATTCCCAGATGTGGGAATCACTGGGTCAAATGATGGTTCATTTTGAACTCTCTATCATTTAAATCACATATTTCCATGTCTTTAAGTTTCTTTTTGGAGAGTTTTCATTTTCTCTGTTTAGGCATCTATGACAGTGTGCTGCGGCACACTAGTATGCCATGGAATTTTTAAAACATGCAATACCTGACTATTTAGTGAAGGGCACTGATCTCTTTTTCCTTAGGCTGTCAAGTAAAAAATAAAAATGACCATAGCCAACAAAACAATAGCCTCCTTCTGCTGTGAATGAATCAAAATTATACCCATTTTTTGTCAGTTGGCAAAAAATGTACATTTTTTGGTGTGCCACAGAATTTTAGTATTTAGTTTTGTGTGCCATGCAATGTAAAAGGTTATACATCTCTGATATATGGGAATGACATCTGCTTTTTTTCCCTTTGAGTGGCATTCTCTATTTAGCAGGCCGATAAGAAGTTTTTCTTTTGTTTTACTGTAGGTGGCGCTGAAGCGCAAGTCTTTTAAGAACGTTAGCACTCTGGCTTCTTGGATCTCTGCAGGGTAGTGGAAAATGCCCTATTTCCCGTGGGGAGGAGGGAATCTCCACTATGTCTTGGTTGCCTCAGTCTCAGGACACCACAATGCGTAGGAATGTTACAGCAATGGGGTTTTAAGCTGGTGAAATCCCAATGCTGTCTGAAACCTCAGTGCTGTTCCAGGAGGTTTTGGGGAAAGAATTTTTCCCATGGTACTATTTTTTTTTTATTAAATGTATTTTTATTGGTTTCAGAGAGGGAGAGAGAGAGAAAGAGAGAGAGATAGAAACATCAATGATGAGAGAGAATCATCGATTGGCTGCCTTTTGAATGCCCCCCACTGGGGCTGGAGCCCGCAATGCAATTCGGGCATGTGCCCTAATGTGGAATTGAATCATGACCTCCTGGTTCATAGGTTGATGCTCGACCACTGAGCCATGCCCGCCGGGCCATTGATACTGCTTTTGATAGAAAATTGTTAACCATTCTATGGCTGAGAAAAAAAGAATATGGTTTTATTGAATTGAGCCTCTCTTCTACTCTATATGGCAATCTAATTTCTCTGTGTGGACACAGAATTTGGAGAAGCTAAAATATCCGGCCAATGCCCATTTGAAAAATTAGTTAAACCGGTCATTGAAGTCATGATGCCAGTGGTTTTTAATCCTAACCGCACATTTGAAATCATCTGGGGAAATGCACAATGCCCTATACCTAGGGCTCTGATTAACTTGTCTTCAGTGTGCTTCCTCCTTTCAGTGTACCTAGAGACCTTTGGGTGATTTTATTATGCAGCTGGTACGAACCGCTGAGGTAGACAAGTGCCCATGCAACTGACTCATTAAACAAACAAACAGCCGAAACCAGTTTGGCTCGGTGGATAGAGCATTGGCTTGCGGACTCAAGGGCCCCGGGTTCGATTCCAGTCAAGGGCATGTACCTTGGTTGCAGGCACATCCCCAGTAGGGTGTGTGCAAGAGGCAGCTGATTGATGATTCTCTGTCATCGGTGTTTCTAACTCTCTATCCCTCTCCCTTCCTCTCTGTCTCTGTAAAAAATCAATAAAATGTATGAAAACACACACACACACACACACACACACACACACACACAGTAACTGTAGGAGACCAAAATACTCAATAACATAAACCCTGGAACTAGCTTCCCGTGGACTTGAATCCCAGCCCTGATCTTTCATAGCTGACTGACCTTGGGCTAAGTTACTATCTTTGTGCCTCAGTTTCCTTATTTGTAAAACGGGAGCCATTAGAATACCTCTCTCCCGGGGTTATTATAAATATTAAATGACTTTATATGTGCAAAAAGACTTAGAACATTCCTCAGAACATAGTAGGCACTATAAAAATATTAGCCATCTGTGATCCTTTGCTGGTATTTCCTCAACTGGATGTCTGAGCTGACATTAGTTTCAATGGCCTAATATTACTCTAACAAGGTGTTTAGTTCCCTGTGGCTGCTGTAACACGTGACCACAAACCGGGTGGCTTAAAGGAACAGATAATTTTTTTCTCACCCTCCTGGAGGCCAGCAGTGTGCAGGGTGTCAGCCTGGCTGCGCTTCCTTTGGAAGATGGACAGGAAAATGCATTCCCCGCCCCTGTCAGTTTCACGTGGCTGTCAGCATTCCTTGTCTTATCGTTGCTTTGCTTCTCCTACTGTCTTCCCATTGCTTTTCCTCTCTGGGTCTTTCTTCTTTTTCTGTCCCTCCTCGCCCCCTGTCTGTCCCCATTTCTTATTTTCTGTCCCTTTCTTGTTTAAGGATACATGTGATCTCATTTACGTTCCATGCAGATGATCCGGGATAGTTTCTTCTCAAGATCCTTAATTTAATCACACCTCTTGCCATATAAGATAATTTTAACTTTTTGTTTGTTATAATAAAGTAATATTCAGAAGTTGTTGGAACGAGGGAGTGGGCATATCTTGTCTAAGGGCCACCATGCAACCCACTACACGAGGTCGTAATGACACGTTAAGTGGATGGGATGCACCACTGATTCATTCTGTGTTTAGTCACCTTTGCAGCTGCTCTACACATCCCACTCTCTGATCTGTCCAAAGCCATTATTTGTAATGAGAGGTATGATCTGAGCACACAGACGAGTGAATGTTTATTGCCAGTGTTATTTCTTGGGAAGGACTCAGGGAAGGGGGCCGAGGGCTCAGAGGGCCGGCTGGCCTAATGCCCTTTGGCATACGGAGAGGCTCCAACAAGGGAAGACATCTTGGGGGGTCCTGCTCCAAAGGGAATCATTTGGGGGGGAAACTCTATTTTATGATTGAATGCAACCTAAAACCTTCACAAATTCTGGCTTTCAATTTGGAAAAGCTTGGTGTTTATTTCAAAAGAGAACAGTGTGATGATGCACTAATCAGGACTCTCAGTTCCAAAAAAATCAATTCTGGTAGCCTTAAGTAAAACCTGAACTTATTAGCTTCTCATAATTGGAAAATTCCAACTTCAGCTCCAGATTGCTGCTGTGGTTCCAAAGATACCGTCAGGACCTGGGTTCTCTCTTCAGCTCTTGAGCTCGATTTCTTTTATTGGCTCTTATTCTCAGAAAGGCTGCCCTTTGGGGTGGCAAGACAACGGTTGAATCTAAGAGCTCATATCCTCTCAGATCCAAGGCATGTGGAAGAAATAAAAAATACAGACAAAAGCTTATTGGGATTTGTTGGGTCACATATGCCCATCCTTGAAACAATCACTGTTCTAATTGGCTGAGGAGCTTGGAGAGGATGAACTCTCTCATGGGCTAAGACTGGGTGGGGAGATGGGTCCCTGGTGGAGAGACATGGTAGTTACCGTAGAAGGAAGACTAAATGTTGGGTGGCAAATATAACAGAGGACTACCACAGATGCAATAAGATCATTGGACGGAAATGACCGAAAAATCAAACCTGTCTTCTCTTAAAGGCATGTGGGACTTCCCCCCCCCCCAGTTTTATACTTTTATTTCAATTCCCATTTCCACTTGGAAGTGAATTGTTTTGAAGCAGAGGACCCTGCTTTGCTGCCCTTTGTAGCTAGCTGTGTGGCTTTAGAAAAATTACCACACCTCTGTGAGCTTCATATTCTTTACTGGCCCAGTGGTCTTACACACACACACACACACACACACACACACACACACCCCTCAGGATAGATGTCTTCTTATTAGGACCATCGTCACCAGGATGCATACATAGAATAGGCCTCCCTGAACACACTCTGATTGATATCAAAAATCCATTTTGCCCCTACAACTCTTTGTGTGTGGTCCTAAAACATGCCTGAAATTTCCCCCGTTCAAGTGTTTTGTTGAAAAGGAAAGCAGAAGAGAGGGATGGTAGTTGAAGGGGAAGGAAGGAGTATATAGTAATTAAATATATGTATACAAACCTAGTATTTAGATATAGAACTTGAATCTATTTTGATTGGCAATAAAGTCTAAAATTTCATATAGTGAAAAATCTTCAATAAGCCCGGTAATCTTAGCAATAGCATTTATATTTGAAGAAGACTTAGTTGAATATGAATTAGCCTGTGCAAGATGTATAATTTTAAAGGTTGTTTCTTTGGTTTAAATTGGATTTGCAATTTCAGTTAACCCTTCCCAATAAGAGTTCCCCCGAATAAATATTTAGTTAGCAGTGATAGAAAATTTTATATTTACAGAGTACTTACCAGTCTCCGCATCAGAACAAACACGAAAGAATGAAAACTTACATGAGAAATATAAGGGGGAAATAGAGTGAAGTGCTCTCAAGTCAGGGATACCGAGTCTCAGGCCATGTGTGGGCCATGAGATCTGAAGGCGGAAGTCATCTGCAACCCTCCACAGCATTGTTTCAGCCCCTTGGCTCCTCCCCCTTCCTCCTCCTCATCATTTTTGTTGCTTTCTCCATGGAACCATTTATTCTGAACTGCTTCCAGCTTTCCGACATCAAAATGATTTGGAACAGAAGAACTGTATTTGTTCTCCAGGACTCCTGCCTCCCCAGAGCCTTTTGTGGGTGCCGTGTTCACCAACCTCCTTTCCTTCTCCTGCGGGGACTTCCAGCTGGGCTACATTTGCCAGGCTCCCCTGCAGTTTGGTGGAGCCAGAGCAATGAGGATGGGGGTGATGGACACCACGGCCAGCCTGCAGCCTGGCCCTTTGGGTGACCTCTACAGTCATCCATGCTTCCTCCCTCCCATGTCTGCTGGCTGGAGGAGGAAGATGCGCTGGAAGCGCCTGGCTCCGGGTGGCCGAGCAGAGCATCAGTGGCCTGAGCAAGAAATGAGCTTTTACATGTGGGACCTCTGAGACTTTGGGATTGTTTATTCTAGCGGTGAGCCTGTGATCAATACGTACCCCTTTGGTTGAGATGCGCTAGTATTGACTTTGCATTCAGACTTGGGAGGTCCAGAGGATGGGGGTGGGAGGATACCTGGATTAATTGGAAAGCCTGGCTACATGCCCTGGGTCTAGGGTTTTTGAAAGGCAAGGACTTTGTCTATGGGCTTAGTTGGGGGCAATGCACGTCACCGAGAAAGAGATATTTAGTACATTTACTAGGGAAGAAAGTAAGTTGGATTATTTTTTTCTTTTAAAGATTTTTAAAGTTGAGAGAGAGAGAGAGACATTGATGTGAGAGCAAAACATCAGTCAGCTGTCTCCTGCATGCCCCTGACTGAATATCAAACCGGCAACCTTTTGATGCACAGGAAGACACCCAACCAACTGAGCCACACTGGTTGGCCCAGCAAGTTAGATTCTTATTGAACTTCTTATAATAAGATAACTCCAGATGTATCAAAGTTTTAAACATAAAACATTATTAAACTAGGGAAAATTTGAGTTATAACAAAATTTTATTTGAGTGGATACACTCCAGAAACAACCAAAATATTCATCAAAGCAAAACAGATAAACCCATATGGTATATTCTTACATGAGAATGATATATAACAATAGAAATAAATGAAGTATAGCTATACACAATATATTTGTGTCTCAGAAGCATAAGGATGAGTTAAATAAACAAGGCATTAAATAATATGTTAAAAATCATGGAGTCTGGTTCACTTTATATGGAATTAAGAATGAGCAAAATAAACTATCTTTTTAAGGAAAGTATACAAATGTGGTAAAATTACACAGGGGCAAAAGGAAATGATTACTATAAAAATCAGGATGGTGGTTACCTCTGGGTTGATGATGGTACAGGGAACAGAGAGGGACCCATGGGAGGCTTTCTGGGTAATGACTGTTCTTTCTCTTTCTTTCTTTCTTTTTTTCTTTCTTTCTTTCTTTCTTTCTTTCTTTCTTTCTTTCTTTCTTTCTTTCATTCATTCATTCATTCTTTCTTTCTTTCTTTCTTTCTTTCTCTTTCTTTGTTTCTTTCTTTGTTTGTTTCTTTGTTTGTTTCTTTGTTTGTTTCTTTGTTTCTTTGTTTCTTCCTTTCTTCCTTCCTTCCTTCCTTCCTTCCTTCCTTCCTTCCTTCCTTCCTTCCTTCCTTCCTTCCTTTTCATTTTTTAAAATTGATTAAGATATTACCTGTGTCCATATCTTCACATTGCCTCCCTCCAACCCCATTCCCCTACATGCCATCACCCCCCAGTGTCTTGCGCCCATTGGTTATCCTTATGTGCATGCATACAAGTTCTTCAGTTGATCTCTTATTTCCCCCTCCCCAGCCTTCCCTCTGTAATTTGACAGTCTCTGTTCGATGCTTCTCTGCCTCTTTATCTATCTTTTTGTCCATCAGGTTATAATGTTCTTTATGATCCATAAATGAGATCATGTGGTATTTTTCTTTCACTCACCGGCTTATTTCACTTAGCATCCATCCATGCTGCTGCAAATGGTAAGAATTCCTTCTTTTTTTAAAGCAGCAGAGTATTCCATTGTATAGATGTACCATAGTTTTCTAATCCAGTCATCTGCTGATGGGCACGTAGGCTGTTTCCAAATCTTAGCTATGGCGAATTGTGCCGCTATGAACATAAGGGTGTCTATTTCTTGACTCAGTGACAAAGTGTGCATTTATTTGATAGCGATTCATTAAATTATTCATATAGGTTTATGAGCTTTCCTGTTGCATTACATCACAGAGAAGATAAATTATGAAGAGGATGTCATTTGATGTATAGGATTTAGCACACAATGGGCAATATTTTATTTTGAGGTTATTTATATTTTTAGGTGTTTTTTCCTAGATTCTTCTAGATCTATAATTCATAACATTTAGAGAGGTTTCTGTTTGCTCAAGGGATTCTGTAGCCCCTTTATAGGCAGTGCTATAATGTCAGTAATGAAATCACAGAAGAGAGACATTATGGAAAGCCATATGGTCAAGTGGCTGCTATCAAAAAGCCATTCCACTGGCAGATAGGGTAGGCTAGGCTGTACCTTTTCTTCCCATATCATCTGGATTTCACTTGATTTATAGAAAGCATCAGCATCCAACCCTGGGCTCCTAGGATTGAATTTACTAAGTATTATATGGGCATGACATTTGCCTTTCAGGATGGTTGTAAGAATAAAATAAGATAATAAATGGTGGCTACAATGGCTTTTAATGAAATAAGACAAACAATATAAATACACATTTTAGAGCCAGATCATGTTCTTTTGTTGCACAAATTTAAGGAAAAATGTGTGTTTTTCTTTTCTTTTTTTAAAATTAAGGTATTATATGTGTACATATCTTTTTTTTTACAATTATTTGTTTATTATTTATTTTCTGGGGAGGATTAAAATTTTTTTAAATTAAATTATTATCTGTGTACTTATCTTACCATTGCCCCCCACACACTCCCATACAGGTCCTCACCCCCAGAGTTTTGCGTCCATTGGTTATGCTTATATGCATGCACACAAGTCTTTCGGTTGATCTCTTATCTCCCCCACCTCTCCCTAACCTTCCCACTGTAATTTGACAGTCTGTTTGATGCTTTACTTCCTCTCCATCTATCTTTTTGTTCATCCGTTTATAATGTTCTTTATTATCCATAAATGAGTGAGAACATGTGGTACTTTTCCCCTCATTGACTGGCTTATTTCACTCAGCATAATGTTCTCCAATTCCATCCAGGTCGCTGCACATGGTAAGAATTCCTTCTTTTTTATGGCAGCATAGTATTCCATTGTGTAGATGTACACAATTTATAAAATAGGTTTGATGTGATGATCCGCTTGAAACCCTTTCTTGTTGAGATATATATATATATTTCTAAAAAGGGATCCTGACCTTTCTCCCCTGTGCCCCAGGACATTTGTTTACCCCTTCCTCATGAGAGGGAGGCCTTTTCCAATCGCGGTGCTCTTCAAAGGCTTTGTCTTCTGTACGGGAAACGGACTCCTGCAAGGCTACTACCTGACTTACTGCGCTGAGTACCCTGCCGAGTGGTACACAGACATACGGTTTATCCTGGGTGAGTACGTCTGACCACTTTTCACCCAACTCTGCTCCCCACCGTCTAACTCACCATCACCTCTGCCCCCCCCCATCACAGTAACCCCTCAATGATTCCATTCTCCCCTCCTCTCACCCTTACCCTCATCTTTTCTCTCTGCGGCAACCTGAGAGAGCTTTGAAAAACGTCAAGTCATTCATCCCTTATCTCAGAACTCTCCAATGGCTTCAGGATAAGGTGCACATTCCTTACCCCGGCCTATGAGACCCACCTTTCCTTGGTTCAGCCCCATTTCCCGACCTCATCTCCAGCCTCCACGCACCTCACTGCTGTGCTGTGGCCTCAGTGGCCTTCCTGCTGAGCCTGAAATGGTCAAGCTTGGGCTGCTTCAGAGCTTTTCTGTGCAGACCGCCCGCTCTGCCTGGAATACTCTCACCCTATACATTCCCCGAAGCTTGGTCCCTCACTTTGTTTGGGTCTTTATCAATGTACACCTCCTCTAATAGACTTTCCCTGTCCAGCTATCTATAAAGTTGTAGAAAACGCTAATTATTGAATTTGTTTCATTATCTGCAAGAAGAGCTAAAGGCCAGGAAGGTTCAACTGTTTATGTGTTTTTACTAGGGGCCTGGTGCATGAAATTTGTGCACCGGCCTGCCCCCTTTCACAGTCTAGGAGCCCTCAGGGGTGGGAGGCAATCCAGTAATCAGGGGAAGGTGACACCCCCCATCACACTTCTGCTGGAAGCCTCGGCTGGGCCTGGTTACTTGAGCTTCGGGTGGCCCTGGGTGGCTGGACAGCTATCATCAGAGGCTTGACTGCACCTTGGACCAGCCCTGGGTGGCTGGGGGGATGAGGGGATTGGGGGACTCTGGAGGCAGGTGTGCAGAGCTGAGGGGACTGAGGGGTCTGGGCACCACCATCTTATGGCTGTGGGCATCGCCACCTTTGAGGGTGTGACAGTCAATTAGCATATTTCCTCCTTATGGGGTGTGGGCACTACCATTTTGTGAGGGCATGATGGTCAATTAGCATATTCCCTCTTTATTAGATAGGATGGCTCAGGTAAAAAATCTAAGGATTGGCCTTATTTCCTCTCTTTACATCATGTATCACATTCTAGCCATCAGCTTAGTACTGCTGCCTGTAGATCCAAAACGTGACAGTGGTGCTTACTTTAACCTGGTGCAATCCACAGTGACCTTCAAACTAAACTGGCCTACAGTAACCCCTTGTCCACACAGTGGCAGGAGTGAACATCTGAGCGTACAAACAACCAGAAGATCAGTTGTATGAATGCTGAAACGTGTGCACAATGAAGTATGCTGGAACCACAAAAACAAACAAAGGAAGGCACACAGAAGCAAAAAAGATCTCTGTGTGTTTGTATGGCAACAACTCTGTCCCTTTTTTTGGTGGTGGTGGTGGTGGGGGCATATCTTAGTACTATTCTTAGAATTCGAAATTAAATGCCCTTCCTTTCATTTTCAGAAAAAATAAACTTGGCTTGTGCAAAAAACATCGAAATTGGGATACATTTTTTCACTTCCCTCTCTCTTCTTTGCCTAGGTGTTTTCTTATTTATTCTGGGGATGGGAATCAACATCCATAGTGACTATATATTGCGCCAGCTCAGGAAGCCGGGAGAAGTCATCTACCAGATTCCACAAGGTACTGCCTCCCCGCCCTCCAGGTTCCCACTCCTCCTAGGGAGCACGTCCCAGGAATTAGGCGGTAACAAATGGAGAGGGTGCAGGGACCATCTGGGGACTTCTTCCCCGTCCTCCCCTTACCTCCCAACATGTGCATTTCTGATCTGAACCCTGAAGTCCCATGGAAGTACCAGAGTTCTTTGGAGAAACAGAACCAATACACTATAGGCATAAATATAAATATATAGTATTTATTATAAAGAATTGACTTATATGATTATGGAGGCTGAGAGGTCCCAGGGTCTGCCCTCTGCAAGCTGGAGGCCCAGGAGAGCAGGAGGCATATGTTCTAGCCAGAGTGCAAGGAAGGACAGACCCCCCAGCTCAGCTGGTCAGGCAGTGTGATTCTCCCTGCTCAGCCATTTTTGTTCCGTTCGGGCCCTCCGTGGATCGGACGAGGTCCACCTGCTATGGGAAGGGCAATCTGCTTACTCAGTCTATCAATTCACATATTAGTATCATCCAGAAACACCCTCCGGACACTCCCAGCGTGTTTTACCAGATATCTGGGCACTCCATGGCCCATTCAGGTTGACACACACACAAAAAAATGAACTATCATGTGTACACAGAGTGTTGACACTTCCTAGGCAGCAAATTGAGCTGAATTATGCATGACCAGCAGATCTGTCCTCTTCAATGAAGTCTCATTGGATTTATCTAATGGGTAGTCAGGGGTAGCACTTGCATATTTCTTGCCACTTGTATACTCAGAGAGAATCATATATACTTAATTAAAAATTAGGATGAGATGTGTTGCTCCTGAGAAACCAGGGTGTGAGCTGACAAATATAACCAGGTGGGAATGAATCAGTTCTGTAACCCTTCAATATTTGTGGGGAGGTATTTGTGTAGCATAGTGGCTCCCATCATTAAAAAAAATTATATATATATATATATATATATATATATATATATATATATATATATATTTTTAAATTGATTTCCAAGAGGGAGAAGGAGAGAGAGATAGAAACATCAATGATGAGAGAGAATCATTGATCTGCTGCCTTCTGCACTCCCCGCACTGTGGATGGAGCCCACAACTCCGACTGGAATAGAACCCAGGACCCTTCAGTCCGTAGGCCGATGCTCTATCCACTGAGCCAAACCAGCCAGGGCCCATCATTTTTTTATGTAAAAGGTTTATATTAAACCTTTTCCTGACTTATGACATGGAGATAATTATTCATTAACAATATTATTAATAATGAGTAATTATTTAGGATTAATATTCATTGATTAAGAAAATGACAATGCTATTATGAATTCAACAGCACATTTAAATGAATATGTGTTGCTGACATCCTAACAGTGTCTACATCAGGGGTGGGCAAACTTTTTGACTCAAGGGCCACAATGGGTTCTTAAACTGGACCGGAGGGCCGGAACAAAAGCAGCCTGACCATGCTGGCACTCTCTTCTTGGGCTGCTGGGGAAGGAGCTGAGGGGAGAGCAAGAGAACCCTCCGCTCTTTTGGCTCCGCGGGCTGGATAGAACAGCGGAACGGGCCGGATCCGGCCCTTGGGCCGTAGTTTGCCCACAGCTGGTCTACATCAAATAAAAATAATAGGCTGAGATGTACTATTTACTACCACAGACAATTTATGGCTTCTTAGCAATAGACCCATGGTTCCTCCCGGGACCTGGGGAGTCACAGGCCGGAAACCGCTGATGCAATGTCAGCCTCAGGAAGGCAACTTGAAGGGGTTTCAATTGTTAAAGCTTCACTTAGTAACCAGACAAAGAAGAGCCGAGAAAGCTCTTAAAAAAGCTGGATCGCCAAGGGTCGTTTCCAACTACGGAATTGCACTAGGGAATGATTTAAAATGTTCTTTATGCAACTATGGAAAGAAAATACTTGTTCTAGCTGGCCCTTTGCCAGTTGAGGGCAGGGCAGAAATTTCGGGTGCAGATACATGCACTGCGACTAGAAAGTGGCGATTTCTAGTATAGTTCTGGGATTAGAATACATCCATGGTTGAATAATAATAAAAAAATAAACCTTAAAAAAATCAATTGCATCAGACCTCCCTGGCCTCCAGGAGGTCAGAGACCTCTTACTCCCTCCCGTAAACTGGAACACGATGTACCGCTTTGGGGGGGCAAGGGCCAAAGGAGGACTGAATGGCTTCTCCCATCACATCGCTACTTCCACCGAGTCTGCTGTGTTCCCCCGTGACCGTGGATGTGAACTATGCTGACCCGCAGTGGGGTGTGCAGGGAAGGAGTGAGGAGGTTGCCTGGAATCGCTACTTAATAGAATGAAACAAAACCTAGACCTCCTGTCCCTCGCCCTTGTCCTGCGGGGAGCCAGGGGTCCCCCCGTTGCTGGAGACCTGGATGGAGCCCACCAAGCAGCCGGGCCACTCCTCTCGGTTGCAGGATGTCCTGAGGACAGCAGGCTGCCGTGGCTTTGCTTTCCTTTCTCCCCAAGTGGATTCCGGCAAGCTGGGAGGACTGGGACTAGAGTCCCCCAGGCCCCACGTTTGATCTAGCCACCCTTACGCATTTTGGGGCAAAGCAGAGGGGTTTTCACGTCACAGCGGTCCAGCTCTGACGGCTGACTTTTCGATTCTTCTGCACGCAGGGGGCTTGTTCACCTATGTTTCTGGAGCCAATTTCCTCGGTGAGATCATCGAATGGATCGGTTATGCGCTGGCCACCTGGTCCCTCCCGGCACTTGCCTTTGCATTTTTCTCACTTTGTTTCCTGGGGCTGCGAGCTTTTCACCACCATAGGTAAACCTGTCAACCCACGGTGCGGTCCTCACATAGCTTTCCACTCCTAACGGGCTTGGAGCGCAGCATCCTGGAGATGCCAGGATCATGTCCCCGGACCTCTGTAATGCCAGGGCTTGTTTGGGTACTCTCCTTCTTCCCCCGTCCTCACCCCCCATAAATCACAGCTAAGCCCACTGCTGGCTTCCTGGGAAGGCGGGTAAGTGATTACTCGTGTGGTGCCATTTCAGGACTGTTGTACCTATGGGAAACTCCAGCAAATGGCTGCGGTCTGCAGGTCTAGCCTAAAGCTTTCCAAACCCCCACCTCCTTCCCACCCCTTGCACCTCAGGTGGGATGGGGAGAGTTAAAAGTGTCACTGGCAGGGTAAGGGTAACATGCTATGATGTTATCAGGCTTTAAATGCAAAGTTCAGATTCTTTCTCTAAAAATGGCTTTTGAACTTGGAGGAAAGAGAAAGAGAAAGCCTCTGTGTGTGTGTGTGTGTGTGTGTGTGTGTGTGTGTGTGTGAGAGAGAGAGAGAGAGAGAGAGAGAGAGAGAGAGAGAGAGAGAGAATTCAGAAGGAACGGAAACAGACCTGGAACCAGGACCCTGCCTAGACGCTTTAGTCCAGCTACTTAATTTCATGGTCTTGGAGGCTACACTAAGAAAGTCCTTTTCTTCAGAGTGGAATTTATGCAGAGACCTGTCAGAGATGGATGAAACAATAGCTCTCCTCAAGACCTACTCATGCCACGCCCTAGACTTGGGGAGCGGGTGGAGGGCAGCAGAGGCTCCCCAGGTGGTAAGAGTGTCAGTGTGACCACTCTCCCCCCTCCAGGCAGGGTCTGTTGCCCGCCTGAGGCCAAGGGGACGTGGGGAGGAGAGGGTGTCAGCCATGAGTCGGAGGGGCCCTGAGAAGCATGGATTGAGTTGGGCTTGGTCAGGGGAAGAAGGACAGCAGTTATGTCTGAGGGCTCCAGTTATTGCAGCAACACAATCTGAGCCGAGCCCTTATGCTTTTATGCCAGTACCCCCAGAGGGAGGGCAAGAGGCGTCCTTCTTGCAGGGCTGACTGGGCTCTGTGTGAGGCCACTCGCCACACCTCTCCAGTCATAGCTCCAACATCCAGCCACCTCTGGGAGTGATTATTACTATCTGTCCCTCAGTTCAAATTAAGGCCCTTTACCAAAGTGTACCATGATTATAACCTGAGCGCTACCAGCTTCATTAGGACACTTAAGGGTAAAGTCTTTTTACAAGATGCATCGGTCTCCTAGGGCTGCCGAAGCAGATGAGCACAAACTGCGTGGCTTTAGTCTCTCAGAATTTATTCTCATGGCTATCAGTGGCAAATACGTTCTTCCATTCAGTGGGCTGTTGTTTCATTTTGTTGATGGTTTCCTCTGCTGTACAAAATCTTTTTGGTTTGATGTTGTCCTGTTTATTTATTTTTTTCTTTTGTTCCTATTGCCTGGGGAGGTATGTCAGAAAAAAAAATGTTACTAAAAGAAATGTCTGAGATTTTTCTCCTACAAGTTTCATGGTTTTGAGTCTTACATTTAAGCCTTTAATCCATTCTAAGTTTATTCATTTATATGGTATAAGAAAGTGGCCTAGTTTTATTTTTTGGCATGTATCTGTCTAATTATTCCACACCGTTTATTGAATTAGACTATCTTTACCCCATTGTATATTCTTGCCTCCTTTGTCAAATATTAATTGGCCAAATAGGCATGGGTTTATTTCTGGGCTCTCTAATCTATCCCATTGATCTATATGTCTGTTTTTATGTCAGTACCATGATGCTTTGATTACTATGGCCTTGTAGTATAGTTTGATGTCAGGTAGGCGTGATACCTCCAACTTTGGAGGTAAAAGACCAGTAATCAGAAAATTTTAAGACACTGAAGAAAGAAACAGAAGATACAAGTAAATGAAAGCATATACCATACTCATGGATAGGAAGAATTATTTCTCAGCACATGGAGCTTCCACATTGATAGGAGTAGGATGCAGAAGGGAGAAGATGGACCAATGGCCCTCGGGAAGAGTTGGGCCCTGAATGAATGTAGGTTGATTTACAAGAAAGACTTCAGATACAGCAACTCTCAACCGCTGTCCACTGCTTGATTATATTTTTAATTATCTGTTTCTTGTCTTTCAGGTTCTACCTCAAGATCTTTGATGACTACCCCAAATTTCGGAAAGCCCTCATTCCATTTATCTTTTAAAGAAACCAAATTAAAAAAAGGAGCAAAACTTCCCACAATGTTGTTAAAAATCACCATGCTGCTTAACCCGTTACCTTTAAGGTTCACATATCTACGATGTAATAGTATGCTATTACATGTAATGATAGGCTTTTTGTGCTCGTTCAGCTGGCCTGGAGTGTCTGCGTGATACCCTCTCCCAGAGCTCCCGATCCTGATCTCCTGCTAAAGCTTCAACCAGGCTGTTGGCCATTCCTCTTAGAAAGTGCAAGGCTCCCCTGTGTGTGTGTTTCTCTGTGTGATCCATGCTCATGTGGCTTTATACCCCTCCTCCAACAATGTAAGAAAGCACCGCAGTCAAGAAAGTTTGGGGTTGAGGGCAGCGTTTATAGGCTTAATTAAAGATGCTTATTCTACACCCCTATGAACGAGAGATGTAACTTCTGAAGCTGTACAGCCCCTGAGGAAATCCGCCAAGTGAAAGCTCAGTCCCGTCTTCCTTTTCCTTCGTTAATTAGGAAGGACATGAGGTGATTAGGCAGCCTTTTCACAGAGGAGCCCTCTCTTCCCATTGCTGCAAATGCAACCAGCCTTTGACCCCATTTCAAATGGGTGCAATGTCTTAGTGCCTCTGTCTTCCTGAGGATTTCCTTCCCTCTGTTAGAGGTCTCAGAGTCTAACGCAGAGAACCGGTGTGTGATAGCGAAGAAAAAGACATGGCAGGAGATGGCACCTGAGAGCATGCAGAGGAGTTTTAGAGTGGCTGCTGCAAATCCCTCCTATCCTTGGAAACCGGTGGAAATATCCAAATAATGAGCGAGCGTCAAGTAAGGAGACGACTAAGGACAGATGCTGCTTGCCTCGACGAGGTGTCCACGGTGGTGGTGAAACGAATTAGAAGAACCCCGCAACTCTCGTCTTCTGGGTTTCTTCCCCACAGCTCCAGGACCTGATCTAGAAGGTGCATCTTGAACATCAGCCCTCAAAGGAGCTCAGAACAGAAGCTAAGAGCTGCAACCAGGAGGAATTGGGGCAAAAAGCCTGTTTTTCTTTCTTTCTTTTTTTTGGCGGGGGGGGGGGGGGGGTCAGATAGTAATTTACAAGTATCTTGATTCCTTTCTTTCTTTTCTTTTTTTTTTTTTTTACATTCAGTGTTTCCAAAATTTAAAAATGAGGAGGTTTTTGCATTCTAGTTTCTTCTTCTTCTTCTTCTTCTTCTTCTTCTTCTTCTTCTTCTTCTTCTTCTGGGGGGGGGGTGCGTGTTGGGAGGGTGGGAGGCTAATCCTCACCAGAGGATATTTTTCCATTGATTTTTAGAGAGTGGAAGGGAAGGGGAGAGGCAGAGAGACAGAGAAACATCGATGTGAGAGAGACACATTGCTTGGTTGCCTGCAACCAAGGTCCATGCCCTTGACCAGAATCAAACCCTTCAGTCCGCAGGCTGACGTTCTATCCACTGACCCAAAATGGCTAGAGCCATTCTAGTTTCTTTAAAAAGCTGGAGCACCTGAGCTCATGGAGCTTGCTAAGAGCAGGGTCTAATCAGCTAGTTCTCGCTGGAACTGGCAACCTGTGTGGAGGGTCACCCAGGCCTGGGTGCTGAGATGACGGACTGTGGGCGGAAGGGCTGAAAACCTGCAGTGAGAATGTATGAAGGTACTTGTGTCCTCTGACCTAGGTCTGGAGCAAGCATTGCTAAAATGGAGGAGGCTCTTTTGAGAAATGAACACCAGTGTTACCAGCCGTGGTGCTATGCACAGACGTTCACATAAGACTCTTGGATGATCTGAGGATGCTGCAGATTACTGAAAAAATACAAATTGTAATCCTGTAAATAAGTGTTTTTGCTGTTCATGAAATACCTCCTGAATCATGGATGTTAAGTAACTTTGTCTGAATTAAAAGACCTCTGGGCTCATGGAGATTTCGATAAGATATGGAGCTGTGGTATTTGCCCCCTCTTTTTTCATCGTTTTAGTGCCGCTGCTTCTGTCTTTGCTTTGCCAACTTGAAGTTAGGGGCTTTGAGCTGAAACCAAAATGGAGAATGACTTGAGGAGCTTCACCACAGTTTAGGACTCCAAGGAGGAGGGGAAAGGCGCAGGGAATTGTGCTACGGTAGATGCCACCCTAGCGTTCAGGAACACACCGGGGGGGGGGGGGGGGGGGGCGACACGCCCTGAAATGATCCTTAAAGTGTAGTTGGGCTTTGTGAAACAAGACTTCCGGTTCTCCCTGTGACACTGTAAACTGTCATCTGTTACAACCAGAGAAAGCTCCACGCCACTCTGCGATGTAGCAGTGTTCCATAAATGGTGGTGTTATTTGCCCAGTACTTGTAACCTCAAGACAAAACTGTGACTTAGCAATTATATATATATTTTTTGCCACTAAAGGTTCTTTCCAGAATGTTATTTTGGCCAACTCTGATTTGATAAGGCAACTTACATATTTGGAAATGAAAAAAAAAGCCTATTGTCATTTTTGAGTTAATATTATCACGAGCCTTTAAATTGAAATATAACGTAGCCTGGCCAGTGTGGCTCAGTTGGTTGAGCATTGACCCATGTACCAAAAAGTCACTGGTTTGATTCCTGGTCAGGGCCCATGTTGGGGTTGCAGGTTTGATCCCTGGTAGGGGGCGTGCAGGAAGCAGCCAATAGTCAGGGGTGGGCAAACTTTTTGACTCGAGGGCCACAATGGGTTCTTAAACTGGTCCGGAGGGCTGGAACAAAAGCATTGATGGAGTGTTTGTGTGAACGAATATAAATTCAAAGTCAACATCATTACATAAAAGGGTATGGTCTTTTTTTTTTTTTTTTAAATTCAATAGTTTTATTCACCGGATCCGGCCCAGGGGCAGTAGTTTGCCCAGCCCTGCAATAGATGTTTCTTTTTCACTGATGTTTCTGTCTCTGCCTCCCTTTTCCCTCTCTCTCTGAAAACCAATAACATATTTTAAAAGTTTATTAAGAGTTTTAAACATAATGTGGAATGAACTCTGTGTAATAAACCTTCCCTTGATAACTAAGGTATTCTTATTGCTCTATAACCATTGTTTTCAATGCTTAGTAAGGTTTGAATATGTTCATAGATTGAATACAATAAAGTCTGAATGTGCGCTCATCCCGAAACATATTTTCTGTTTCTTCTAAAAATAGAATGCAGACAAATATGGTTAATTTAAGTTTCTAGGCAGTCATTTTCGTTTAGAATAAGACAAGTGTCTAATTATTAACTAACAAGATACTTTAACTGCTCTTGCTGAAACTTTCGTGGCCAGAATGGTTTCCTGTTGACCTTGTAGGTAGGAGATGTTGGGGAGTTCGTTTTTCAGAACTGAAAGATCTGAAGCACACTTTAGACTGATGCCCTTATCATGAACGCATCTGATAAAATGAAGGTGGTGTAGAGGTCTTAGTGTAGTAGAAATGACTTTCATATTTAGTTTGGAAATGGTTTTCAGTCACAAACTCCCGTTATCCTCAATACAATAAGTAACATTAGCTCCACTGAATTCTGGAGAAAAGACCTCTAATCGGAAATTTGCAATTCAACAGTGATTTAGGTGGTTTAAACCCTTCCAGGAACAGATAAGTAAACCCACGATTTCACCACCCTGTAGTTGTTCGAAACCAGCCTGACTTCTTGTGGTAACCTCATGGCCATCTCACCAAGAAGCAAGGGGGAAAGCTCTTGACACATGAAGGAATGGATTAAGTCAAGAAAAAAAAGAAAACTCACAGACACAGACAACCAGAGGGAAATAGGGGTGGGGGTAGATGAGGATAAAGTTGGGGGGGGGTATGGAGGGTAAATGGTGATGGAAAGAGACTTGACTTAGGTGTTAAGCACACAATACAATATACAGGTGGTGTATTATAGAATTGTACACTTAAAACCCATATAATTTTATTAACCAATGTCGCCCCAATAAATTCAGTTAGAAGAGTCATTTCCTTTCCTGCCTGAACTTTGAGTTCTCTAACAGGCTGGGAAGTAAGCAGGGTAACGCTAAATGAAAAGTGAAATCTTCTAGAGAAGGCCGTGGGTTGTTTTACAGCCTCCCCTACATCCCATGATAAAAGGGGAGGCATGGCGCCAGGCGGTAATGTGGGTGCCTGGGCGATTTAATAGCCTTTGAGTGCATTGAATACCCAAGAAAGAGGTTTTCTCATGCTTTAAGTCCACTGAGCTGTGATCTTATGTATTATTTGTGTTGTTCCTCATTCCTCCCCACCAACCATAGCTTGGGACTTGGATGAGTGAAATACATTGTTGGGGAAGGTGAACATAAGTACTAAGCGGTGGTATTTCCTTTTGTCCCAGTCTTCTTGAGTCCGGGGACCGGCTTTACTCAGTGTGGTCAGAGTGTAGGTGAAGGATACCCAATACCCTCTCCCACCTGGCAGGCTGGCTGGGGGGAGGAGGAGGAGAACAGAGGGGGATGGTACCTTGAAAGAAGGTGGGTACTTATGTGGGAGAGGTGGGGGTGGGATGGGGAGGGTTGACAATGAGGTGAGGCAGGTGGCTTTGGGAGAAAGGGGCCCTCTCTGACACAGTGCCCTTCTTCCATTTCCCATGTGTCCAGCCTTTAAGTCTGAGCCCTTCCCTATCATCCAAAGGACAGGAGCCCGAGAGAGAGAGAGAGAGAGAGAGAGAGAGAGAGAGAGAGAGAGAGAGAGAGAGAGAGAGAGAAGAGAGAGAGAGAGAATATGAGCTCTTCTTTCAAGCTCCTTTTTCATGAGGGAAGAATCTGAGGTTCTTTATATAGCAGTCAGATGGCTGTGCCTCACAATATATAACATAATCATATTTATATGTCCTCTCACCTCATAAGCATGGTTTTACAGCTCTGCCGTTGTGACACAGGTGAGGAAAAGTGGAAGGAATTGCTGAGAAGCAGGTGCAGTGTCCAAGTTCGGTGCAGCCAATGAGGAGGTAGAGCGTCCAGAAGGACAGCAGCCACCAGCGTGTCCCTTTTCACGCTCTCTGTTTTCCTTTACTCCAGAGGCCCAAAGAAATGGATCTTCTTATAGAGATGCATTTCCCCCCCGCCAGCACGGACTAGAAGGTGAATAAGATCGATTACATTTTATTAATGCAATTATTAATGCATTAGTACATTAATTCATTTCCAATCCTATGCGTCTATCTGCTTTTAGCTGGGTTAAAGCACCAAGTGACCTGAAATAACAAGTATCTCTTGGCAGGGATTAGTTTATCTGGTGGACCCCTAGTGGCAAGACAGAGAGCTGGGTGAAGGAATGAAAGCAGAGGTGAGAGACTGAGCAGTGCTTGGAGCGCCCTCTTGTGGGAACTGCCTGGATGTGCAGAAAGGGTGTTGGGAAACGGGATTGGAGTGAGAACTCTGGACACCCCAGGGACTGGGGAGAGAGGCTAAAAAGTAAACTTCAAGGGAGAAAGGTTTGATTAGCCATAAGGAAGACAAAAACCTGGCTGTGAGTCCCCCATCACTAGAGCGTTTAAGAAGAGGCTGCAAGATGACTCTCTGGGGAAGGTCAGATTGAATGTCTACACAGCATTATAAAGAAATTAAGAGAAGAAACAGTCTTATATCTCCAGCTGCAAATTTACTCTTAGTTTTCTGTGGTATCATTACCTTCAGTCTAAAGAGCTCACTGTAACATTTCTGTAACAGTGCAATGAATCCCTTCAGTTTCCATTATTTGAAAATATCTTTACCTTCACTCTTGAAATATATTTTTTGCAAGACAAAAATTCTTCATTAATGGTTTTTTTTTGGTCAGTGTTTTAAAGATGTTTCACTGAATGTCTTCCTGCTTAGTTTCTGAAGATAAACTGTGATCAAATAGTTGTTGAATGTGATAAGTCATTTTCTCAGCAATTATGATTTTATAATTTTCTCTTTGTCTTTGGTTTTCAACTGTTTGAGCATAATGTTCCTAGGAATAGTTTTCTTCAAATTTACTTGGTTTAGGGTTTATGGAACTACAGAAGCTGTAAGTTTAAGTCATTAATGACCTTTTGGAAGCTTGGGGCCACTATTTCTTCAAATACTTTTTTCAGTGCTCTTTTCTTTCCTTCCTCTTCCCCCCCCCCCCCCCACTACATTTACACACATGTAAGACCTTTTGAAATGGTTCATATATCTACAAGGTTCTGGTCATTATTTTCTGTTATGTACTTTTAATTGATCCACCTTCAAGTTACGGCCTTCGAAGGAAAGCCACAAAAAAATAGAAACTCATTGTTCCCTTGTGTCCTTGATGCAAATTTCAACTGTCTTACAAAAGTTTCCTACTTTTGTTTTGTCTGTAGTGTCTCAGATATTATAACTCTTATTTTAGCAAAATCAGTTTTTTTGTATGTTCATTTCCCAAAACAATAAGCAGAAACTAAGGGCATTATTTTACCTTGAAGTCAGCACAGATTTTAATTAATACCTTAACAGTCTATACAATCATATTCATATGATGCATTAATGAACATAATGACTTGAAGTCTGTAAAAAGAATTAAAGGAAGGTTAAAAACTGTTCATTATATTATGCATATTAATGAAGAAAACTCATACATTTACAACATTTTTCATTGATTTGCTCTTAGTTAATTAGTGAGATCTTGCTGACTGCCAATGCCTTGGTTTTTTTACCGGTAAAAATAAATTAAACTATATTAGCCTGAGTTGAAAGATATTCTACAGTGATATGAGATGTTGCTTACCAAAAGGTTGTGTGGTTAAATACATTTGGGATCTGTAGGATTAAACAAAGTTGAATAGGGTCCTTTTCTTTAATATGCTAATATAGGTTATAAATTTCCAAAATGAAGACAAAACCAATATTACTTTATTTTAAAAAATACTTTTATTTATTTATTTTTAAAATATATTGTATTGATTTTTTATAGAGAGAAAGGGAGAGGGATAGAGAGTTAGAAACATTGATGAGAGAGAATCATCGATCAGCTGCCTCTTGCACACCCCCTACTGGGGATGTGCCCGCAACCAAGGTACATGCCCTTGATCGGAATCGAACCTGGAACCCTTCAGTCTGCAGGCCGACGCTCTATCCACTGAGCCAAACCGGTTTCAGCAATATTACTTTATTATTGTTTTTGTCTTCAGTATGTTTCATCATGTCACTATAACTGATTCTGTATTTAAAACCTTGATATTTAGTTCATCATAGTTTTTTTTTTTTACATTAATTTGTCTTTTAAATGCTGCACTAGAATATTACTTATCTTGATTGCTTACTGAGGTTTTTGGTGTCCCCTTAAATTTTGCAAGAACCTCACTGCCTCATTTGCCTCGCTCCAAACCCCTGAAATGACAGCTTTACTAATAAACCTCGGTAATTCCTAAAGCATGAAATTAAACAGACTCATCAGCTTATAAGTATAGACTTAGCCATTATCCATATGAACCCCCATTGCCACTCTTTCTCTACTTTCATCTTGTCACATGAATATTCTGCTCTCGATACCCCCTCTAAGCTTTGTTCCTCTTCCATCAAAACCAGGACTGGCTCCCCCACCCCATTTCTTCTTTATAGTGAATCCAAATTCTTCTTCAGCATCCTGCTCAAATCTCACTCCCTTCTTACACACTCCCCAGAGGTCTGGAGGGAGGCCAGACCCGCTCTCTTTGCTGCTTTGTTGTTCATGCAATCCCCAGTGGTCCCATATAATGAGGTCCTGAATTATATGCTCCCTAAGATGGTTTCTTCATAATTTATGGGTTTATGTCTTGTCCCCTCTGTGGTCCAGAGCCCTGTCTCACACTTCCATATCTTTTCTTTTTTTATTGATTTCAGAGAGGAAGGGAAAGGGACATAGAAACATCAATGATGAGAGAGAATTATTGACCAGCTGCCTCCTGCATGCCCCCTATGGGGATCCAGCCGAAACCCAAGCTGGGCATGTGCCCTGACCGGGAATTGAACTGTGACCTCCTGATCATAGGACAGCACTCAATCACTGAACCACACCAGCTGGTTCTGTATCTTTTTATCACAGTGTTGCGTGAAGTCACGCAAGGCTCAGTAACTGCAGTTGATTTGATAGGTTGCTTCACAATTCCCTCAACTCACTTCCGTTCAACTCACTTCTGTTCCTTCAATTCTTTGCTCTGCATTTTTTCTTTATTCACAAATCCACAAGGACCCATAAATCTCAGGTTCCCTTGGTTTCGGACTAAACCTATTCTCACCAGCTTTGAACTCAACTTTAAGTTCTAGGTGTCAACACAAGAGAAAGTTTGGAAGGAGTTCTCCCTAAGGTTATGCAAGTTCATGAACGCTCTCCTGCAAACACTCCCCAGTTAATCAAGTGTTGATCTAATGCCAGTGGTAATTTGGATCCCAGTATGCCTCTCTCGCGGGTATGAACAGTAGAACTTTTCCTACTGGGAGATGTAGGTATCTGGCCAAGGATATAGCTGATGAAGCAGTGGCATGTGTTCTTGCAACACGATGTCTCTATCCTACAAGCTAACCATTGTTCCATCTCCTTCACTGAGAACCTAAAACCACGCGGGGCCTCCCGCCCTTCATACTTATCCTTCCGAGTAACGTGCTGCCTTATCTGCTTGGAATGTTGTAACCAAGAAGGAATGATGACTAAACATCTTCGTAGCTTTCTGAAGGTGTTCTCCAGTAAACAGACACCGGAAGCTTAGCTGGGGCGCAAAGGGCTCTGGAACCAAGAGATCTGAAAAAGAGAAATCTGATGTAATCCTCCTCAGGCTTTTTCTGTTACATTGGTCTTCCATACCAGAAACAGCCCATATTTTGTGCAAAGAAAACCATAATCAGGCCGCCGAAACTAGTTTGGCTCAGTGGTAGAGCGTCGGTCTGCAGACTGAGAGGTCCCGGGTTCGATTCCGGTTAAGGGCATGTACATTGGTTGCTGGTCGATGTTTCTCTCCCATCGACGTTTCTAGCTCTCTATCTCTCTCCCTTCCTCTCTGTGAAATATCAATAAAATATATTAAAAAAGAAAAGAAAACCATAATCAGTAGGACAGCTCATTGGTTCTCTGGATCTTTCTTTTGACAATCCATTTTTATTATGAGTGCCTTGCCCCGCTGCAGCCTGGAATGAAGGAGAAAAAGTCTAACGCTGGTCTGCTAGCTAATGGATCCGCTCGAATGGGCAAGAGGCTGCCAAAGCTGATGTCTCTTGGGACGAGCAAGAGAAGAGAGCAGGTGAGGAAGGTTGGGCTGTTAATTCGACGCCTGCCATACTGTTTCTGTCCTCAGGGTGCCTGTATTGTAAAAGCGAACACTCATTCTGGGGAACGAGGATGCCTATGTCAGCCGTGTGTTCAAGTGAGCTGACCTTTTGCAAGTTCCCAGGTCCCACGAGATGAGTCACTGTGGCCAGCCCAGGCTCCCGGGGAGCTACGCAGAGAAAAACGTCCAGGCAGAAAACACGGCATCATTGTGGTTCTTCCTTTAAATACTTGGTGAGCTGGCTGGCCAGTCAGCTTCAATTGGGCTAATGTTGCCATCGAAAGCAGATAAAGGGGCCATTTGATCCATTTTCTCTGGGCCACTTCCTGTTCTCAGCTTCCCAGGTGAGGAGAGGTGAAGAGAGGTACAATCAAGGAAAAGATCATCAATGACTACAGGAAGGAGGACTTTTCCTGCTAAGGTCTGGCTCAGAGGTGACCTATGTACATATGTATGACTCTCACCATGGTGTCCAAAGCTTCTCAGCTCGTTAGGGGACAGGGTAGGGGGTTTCCAAACAAGAGGAAACACCAGAATGATCTCACAAGCCATCCAGAAACAACCCACAGACAACCAATACTGAAGCCCTAGGGAAAGAGGTGGGAATAGAGGGGAGGCATCCTGAGGCTGCGGAACATGTGACTGACCCGTTGCACCTGCTAACAGAGCCACACACGAGATAGCTGTGTGTGCTGGATCATCCAGGTCTCATGTGCATCAGGGATGCGCTGCATTTTAAAGGGACAGTGCTTCGTGGTATGAACGTATCACAATTTATTCATCTTTCTTCACTTAGTGATGGGCATTTGGGTTGTTTTCATTTCTCACTGTTGTGAAGAAAGTGGCTATGGATATTTTTTGGAAAATACTTTCGGTGAACACATGCCAGCATTTCTCTTGGGTATATGCATAGCAGTAGAACTTCTAGACAATAAGATCGCTATATGTTTATTAGAAACTGCCAAAGAGTTGTCCAAAGTGAAGGTACTTGCTTTACCCTCATATTACCATGGATGAGAGTTTTAATTGCTCCACACCCTCACAACATTTGTGTTGTCAGTCTTTTTAAGATCGACAGTTCAGATGGCTTAGAAGTGGCATCTTATAGTATTTTTGAACAATAAGCTTATGAAGTTATAATTTACGGACAATAAAATATACATATTTTAACTACAGTTTGATGACTTATTTTAAAAAATATATATTTTATTGATTTTTTTACAGCGAGGAAGGGAGAGGGATAGAGAGTCAGAAATATCGATGAGAGAAACATCCATCAGCTGCCTCCTGCACACCCCTCCCCCACATACTGGGGATGTGCCCGCAACCAAGGTACATGCCCTTGACTGGAATCGAACCTGGGACCCTTCAGTCTGCAGGCCTCTATCCACTGAGCCAAACCAGTTAGGGTGAGTTTGATGACTTTTAAAAATATATGCACTGTTGTAACTACCACCACAACGCGTATATAGTATATACACTGCAGTAGATAGTACATTTCCATCATGTGGAGATTGTGCCCCTTCCCAGTCAGTAATGAACCCACCCTCACCTCAACTTCAGACGACCACTGAGTGTTTTTGTCACTATTGATTAGTGAGTATTTTTCAAAATTCCATATGATAAAACCATAGGGTCTGTACTTGTGTTTCACTCAGCTTGATGTCTTTGTGTTACAGCCATACTGCTGTGTGTATCAATACTTTTGTTTTACTGAGTAGTGTGCCATTGAATGCATGAGCCACCATACGTGAGTCTTGTTATCAATTCGATTGTTGATGGGCATTTGCATTGTTTCCAGATTTTGGCTCTACCTAGAAAGCTGCTACTAATATTTGAGTACAAGTCATTATGTGGACATAGAAGCAAGAAAATAATAAAGACAGAAAATAATGAATTGTGAAAATAAAAACAATTTAGATAGGCTCAGCGTACTAAAAAGTAGTCATTTGGAGAGAAAAAAAACTAGACAAACCTTAAGCAAGAGTGATTGTGAGATAAAAAAAATGGCATGTACAATTTCTTAATAAGAAAAAGAAACATAATTACACATAGAAAAGCAATATGACAAGTAACAAAAACCTATGTGCCAATAAATATGAAAGTCTACTTTTTATAAAAGTGTAATAACTCAAATTGTCTCAAGAAAGACAAAATGAATGAATAATAATAAATGGTAGGAGTGGGTACAGATGATAAAACTGAGACTCAGAGTGATTAAAAAGGTTGCATTGTAATAACCAGAGTCCATACACTAGTAATGACCATTATTAAAATTAGTTGCTAGTTAAAAAATTGCCTCACCCCAAAAGGGGAAGATTTACAGGTAGGTTTTACTGAACTTTCTCACTCATGAACATGGTTTAAAATGGAAAGCTACACAGTTCATATGACGAGACCAGAGCAACCTTGACATCAAAATCACAGTCAACTTATAGGTAAAGATACAAAAATCTCAAATGAGATATTTGCATAACATATACTTATAAATAACATATATCAGAATAAGAGGGATTATCCCAGAAATGCAAGGGTGGTTCAACATTCAAAAATTTATTGGTGACATTCAAAAATTCAATGCATCACATTGTCAGATGAAAGGAAATGCTTCTTGATGATTTAAATAGATGCTTAAAAGGCATTTGAGAAATGTCAGTCCTCAGCCATGATAAAAAAAAAAAAAGAAACTCTTAACTGAGAATAAAAGGAACTCCTCTCTTTACTTGACAAATAGCATTTTTTAAACACCACAGCAAGCACCATATTTAATAGCTTAAACTCAGGACTAAGAAAAATGTGCTTATCTTTACGTTTCATAACCAGGAAGTGGGTTTTCACAGGAACTGAACTGGCTGGCACCTTGATCTTGAACTCCCAGATCTCCAGAAATGTGAGAAATGTCTGTTGTTCAAGCCGCCCATTCCATGGTATTATTGTTACAGTAGTCCGAACTGACTGAGTCACCAAGTAAGGCATTTTGCCCTCATGTAGGAGTTCTCTCTCCTGACCACCTCCTTTTCCCGCTTGGTATTTGTGATGTTCCCCTCTTGATTTTCCCCCCTACTTTTTAGGTTGTTAATTTCCAGTCTTCCCCCCTCCCCCATTTTGCCTCCAAAGTATGGGTGTAACCTGGACGAGGTCCTCCAGCCCCTTCATACCTTGTCAGTGACCGACCTGGGACCTCAACTTCCATCAGAGGTCTCATTGATGTCAGAGTGATTGGCTGAATCAAAGGCTGCAAACCAAGGGGCCTCAACAACATTTTGCTAGTTTCAATGAGTGTTTACAGTCCATGACCAGTAACACAAATACATGTTTTCATCTGCTCTTGAAACCCGAACTTTCACATGACAGCAATAGCTGGGAGCCGAGGGGCAGCTACTCTCTATTCTACGCACACGCCAGCCAATCTGCTGAGCAATCTGCCACGGTCCCCACACTGCCTCTTTCCCCCTCCAACAGTACACCTGGCGTGCTTTACTATTTTTTTTTTATTACCCACACAGATCTTGTCCTAGGCGTGACAAAAATTTGTCTGGAAACATGCTGGTACTTAGAAGATGTTGAAGAAGTATTCATTGCGTGTGCAAAAACCATATACACCCTATTGCAATAATATAGGAACCCTGGGCTTCTCATTGCTCCAGCTCACCCTTTAAGTAAAGGAAAACGAAGTCAAGGTAAGGTGAAGGATAAGGGAATACGGGTATCTTTCACTTTCTCTAGTGGCTGCTCTCTGCCCCTGCTGTTAATGATAAACATGGCAGATAAACTGCCTGATAATTTGTGTTGGCACAGCATTTAGAAAGAGAACAGATGGTCCGTGGCGAGGCCCCACCCGAGCTCAATGATCAAGTCACATAAGCTTGCTCAGTGATTCCTCCTGGTCATCAGTTTTCATAGGAGCTCTGTGTGCATTTCTCCACCGCAGGCTCCATCCAGTGGGGGGTGGAATCACGGCCCAGGAAGGGGGACGGTCACCTTTCTTGGGGATTCAGCTCCATACTGAGCTGCACCTCCCATAAGAGACAGCGCCAGGCTGCCCAGGCACGGGGTCAAGGTTGGTAGCCTCAGCTTCGTGCCACAGGGAGGCCAAGAGCACAGAGCCAAGCCTGAGCATCCGCTTCTTTATAAACCAAACAAAAACCAGTGCTTTTGAAAACAACAAACATATACCTGACTAATATAATATTGTATGCCAACTGTAATTGAAAAAATAAAAACAAAAACCTCAAACAAAATGATTAAACCAGGGATAAATAGCACTTGGGAACAGATATAAAGAAAGGAAATGGCTGTTACGTGATCGATGGTCTGTTTAGTCCGCTTCGGTTTCCTGATGGCATTTGGCACGGTCGCCTTGCCTGCCAGCAGTTTGCTCCTTGTATTTACAGGTATATTTTTCTACATATGAAGGTCCAGGAACTTAATTATTTCAGGGGTCTTCACTCCCTTACAGAAATTGGTGCACGGCTCTCCTTTGCCTCTCAGAAAATGGGGGACACATTTTCAGAATCGTTGTTTTTTTTAAAGGTCAGCCTATAATATATTTTTCACTATACTAACCTGTAGAGCATAAATAAAAACATGGTGTGAGCCAAATGCACTCAGATTTCAACAAAATAGCTTCTCTGCATGCCCTGAGATTTAAGTGTCCTATCAAATGAAATCAGCGCCATATTGAATTACCCTCCCCGAGCCACCGTGTTCCTGAGACATTATTACATTTGGCAACAGAAAACACACACACACACACACACACACACACACACACACACACACGTCACTCTTAAAACAGTAATTCACCCTGGACAGCTAGGGAGGTAAAAACTGGTCTTCCCAACTCAGGCAAAGCCACAGAACGAAGTTAGTTTCAAATGGCGTGATTTGAACCCGAGTCTTACTTCTCATTGCTAAAAGCAGGGTTTGAGCGTGTCACAACAACTGGGCCACCTGCCTCAGTTTCCACTTTATCTTGGCAGGTCTCCCTTGGCCGATGTGTACTTGACCCAAGAAGAAAGCAGAACAAACAAAGGAGAAAGGGAAAGTAAGTAGATGTTGGGAGAAGGGAGTGGAAAAGGATTCATTTATTGAAATCTGACTATAGCCAGGCATCTTGTATATTTTATCCCATTTAAGGTTATAAAACCCTGATCAGTAGATATTGTGTTCATACCATTGATGAAGGGAAGGTAGGAGGCTTTGAGAGGCGGACTGGCTAACCCCCAGACCCGTACTCTTTCTAGTACTAGCTGGAGAGTGAGGAAGAATGAGAAGAAACAAGTTTGAAGGATTATGACCCACTCACTCCAGGTTTTTGATGAGAAATGTGTGCAAGGGAGGTTGGGGCTAGGGAGGACGACAGGCTAAGAGATAGCGTTTTAAAGGGCTGAGCATCAAATACAAAGGCCAATCAGGGCTGGCAAACCTCCTGAAGGCATGGGCTTGTGTGTTTGAGTGTTTGGAAGGGTCTTGTAGTTCCTTGAATTCACTTGTTGTGGATGGCGAGAGGTGGGGTATGTTGTATCCATTAAGGAGCAGGAAGTGGACAGAAGCAAGACACGATCAGAGTTAGTGTTAAAAGAATGACTCTGCCTGCTTAGCAGGGAATCTATAATAATAAAAGGGTAATATGCTAATTAAACTGGAAGTCTTTCGGATGTCATTCTGGATGTCCTTTCTGATGAGGCCTGGGCTGGAGGGAAGCCAGCCTGGGTCCTGGGTGCCTGCTGGAGGCCAGAGGAGGGAAGCCCGGGTCCCGGGTGCCAGAGGGAAGCCGGTGCCAGCAGCCGGGGGGGGGAGGGGGGAAGGAAGGCCTACTCTTGTATGAATTTTCATGCATCGGGCCTCTAGTAGACAATAAAGGCTCAAATATGGGGGAAAAGACCACACACACAACTGGGGGCTATGACAGTGGTCTAGGTGAGATAGGGTGGTGGTGAGAAGCAGAGTTGTAGTGACGAAGAGAGTGACAAGTGTTTGCATTTACATTATATTTTGAAAATAGAGCTAAGCCGAGGTCGGTTTGGCTCAGTGGTAGAGTGTCGGTCTGCGGACTGAAAGGTCCCGGGTTCGATTCCGGCCAAGGGCATGTACATTGGTTGCGGGCACATCCCTGGTAGGGGGTGTGCAAGAGGCAGCTGGTCGATGTTTCTCTCTCATAGACATTTCTGGCTCTCTCTCTCTCTCCCTTCCTCTCTGTAAAATATCAATAAAAATATATTTTTTAAAAAAATAGAGCTAATGTCATGGCTGATGGGTTGGAGATAATGTGTGAGACAAAGAGAGAAGTCAAGGATAATGCCAAGATTTCTTCCTTTTTTTTTCTTTGGCCTGAGCAATTGATTATCACGGCGATAGGGGAATATCATAGCAGAAACATTTTTGAAAAAATAGAAGAGAAATTAAGCTCAGTTTGGGGTATAATAACTTTGATGTATCTATTAGTCATCCAAGTGCAATTTTTGGGAAGGCAGTTGTATATACAAGTCTGAAGATACTATACATGAGCTGGATATCAGGGCTGGAGGTATATACAGAAATGCATGGCATCTAAATCCATGAGATTGGGTGAGATCACTATGGGAGTGAGTGTAGAGAGGGAAGAAAAGAGGTCCATGGATCAAGGGCCACTTTCTCTTACACCTCACATTCAATTCATCAATAAGTCCCTCTTCTAACCATGTCTAAGGCTATCACCTTGATCCCAGCGGCCAGGATCACTCCTGTTGATAATTCCAATTTTATGGTATGCAGTGTGAATAGACTAATACAGATGGCAGTGACTTTTTGCAGTGTCCCATCTCTGGTTTTTAGTACCTCTCTCCCCCTCTCCCCACTTTGGTCCTCCTTTCAAGACTTTTAACCACTTTCTCCTGTATTAAATCCCTTTGTGATGAAAATACCCTAAGTGATTTCAATTTTTCTGACTAAATCCTGACTGCTGCAGTATTTGCTACCAAGGAGGATCGGATCAGACCGCGTTTATCGGTAAAGCTGCAAATTGCCAGAGATTTTGACATCTCTGTGTTATCTTGAGCAGCTGGAGTGATCACGGGCACTCTGCTTTTTTTAGTTGACTGAAACCTGACTCTGCAGGGGATTAATTCAATGAGGTGGAGGTGCCCTAACTTCTTTGGTGTAATGGAAAGGATGGAATCCAGAGGCTATGAGAGAGAAGAAGATTGAAATGCATTGTTTCAGGTGTGATCCTTCCATATTCCACTAAGTTCCAGGCAGACCCAAAGCATTCAGAAATGCATTGGTGAAGGAAACACCATAGTTCTGTAACGTTCTGTACTTTCTGTCTCTTGCTGGCTTAGGAGGAAAGAGAGCCCCAGAGTGGCCGAGACAACATGGGAACAGTCACTGAAATGGTCAGTAGGGGCAGAACAGCAATCCAAAGGTGGTGCCCCACGGTGGCTATTGACTGAAGGATGGGCAGTCCACTAAAGATTACATTTATTTAGTGCACTAAATAAATATAATCAGAAATGTTAGAGAGCTGGACAGGAGGCACTGAACGTGTGTCACCACCCTGTCTTTGTGTCCTCTCGCTTTTGTCCTAGAGTCAAGCCAATCCAGTGGCTTGGATCCTCTTTCTTTTCCTTTTCTAAAAAAAAAATTGTTCATTCATTTTGCTCTTTAGATTCCACATATAAGTAAAATCATTTGATATCTGTCTTTTTCAGTTTGACTTATCTCACTTAACATAATAGCCTCTAGGTCCATCTGTGCTGTCCCAAATGGTAAGATTTCGTTCTCTTTATATGGCCAAGTAATATTCTATTGTATATATGTCCCACTGCTTTTATATCTACCCATCTATTGATGGGTACTTGGGTTACTTCCAAATCGTGGCTATTATAAACAACTCTGCAATAAACATAGCCGTGCATATATTCTTTTGAATTAGCATTTTGGGTTTCTTCTAATATATACCCAGAAGTGGACTCACTGGGCCATATGGCAGCTCCATTTTGAATTTTTTGAGGAAACTCCATACTGTTTTCCACAGTGGCTGCACCAGTCTGCATTCCTACCAACAGTTCACGAGGCTTGCCTTTTCTCTACATCCTCACCAACACTTGTTTGTTGATTTACTGGATAGCTGTTCTGGCGGGTGTGAGGTGGTATCTCATTGTGGTTTTAGTTTGCATTTCTCTGATGATAGGTGAGGTTGAGCATCTTTTCATATGTTAGCATGGATGAATCTTGAAGACATTATGCTAAGTGAAATAATACTGCATTGTTCAAATGTCCCTTTCTCCTCTACAAAAGGGCATCCTCTTCTTTGTTTTAGCATCTTAGCGAACTTGCAGTGGCCCACCATGGTTGCATGCCATGGGTTGCGATTCCTTGTTGTTTCCAAATAAACCCATTTTGCTAGAGGAAAATCTGGCTGACTTTTTGCTTACAGTCAACAAATGGGTGCAAAGTTTCAGTGTGGAAAGTTGAAAAAAATTCTGGTGATGGATATTGGTGATGTCTGCATGTACTTATGAATGTACTTAATGCTATTATATAAATGTAGCATTATATGAATGTATTATAGTAGTGCTACTGAACTTTACACTTAAAATGCTAATGTATATTTAACACACACACACACACACACACACACACACACACATGCACACGCACACACACACACGGTGAGAAAGATATTGTGCTATTAGCAAAAGTTTGCATTTGTTTAAATCACATTTTTCAATGTGTGTCCCATGAAAGCATTCATGAGAAAAAGATTCTATTTGACGAATCAGCCAGGGAACCCTCTGTACACAAAACACATTCATCACAGAGAAGTCACGGACGAGATCCCCATCGAAAATCATTAAGCTTTGTTTAGTCCCACATTCCACATATGTATTTGACATCTTTTTCCAGAGAGCCCTTAAACGCTGCTAGAACTACCTGCAAAATATCAGTTTTTCAAATTGTCCTCCAATCTATATAGCATATGGGTCTGGAAAGACATGGGTAGTTTCCTTCATGGACTTTGGAAGCTCAATTCTTTATAGATATACTTAGTGAACTTTGTAATTAACAATTAGAGATTAGCAATTAGAGGTTAATTACCCTGTGATGCTTCATCATTTTCATAAGGAGATCATATATAAAAAGCTCTCTGTGTAGATAGGTGCTCTGACTTGAAAATGAGTTGTTTGGATTTTGCAAAAATGGTTCTGCTTATATGAGATACCTAGAGAAGTCACAGTCATAGACAGAAAGTAGAATGGTGGTTGCCAAGGACTGTGGTGATGGGGAAATGAAATTATTATTTAATGTGTAATTAAAATTAATAAACAGCAACCTCATTTAAAGTGAAGTAGGAATGCTGGAAGAGGGAGGTCTCAGGCCTTGTGTTGATCTTAAAGAACAATGGGGGAAACTCTTTGTTTTGTTTTGTTTTTGTTTTTTTAAAAATATTTTTTATTGATATTTTACAGAGAGGAAGGGAGAGAGATAGAGAGCTAGAAATGTCGATGAGAGAGAAACATTGACCAGCTGCCTCTTACACACCCCTACTGGGGATGTGCCCGCAACCAAGGTTCATGCCCTTGACTGGAATCCAATCTGGGACCTTTCAGTCTGCAGACCGACGCTCTACCACTGAGCCAAACCGGTTTTGGCAGGGGAAACTCTTTGTAATGGCCCTTCCAAATGTCCCTTTCTCCTCTTCTTTGTTTTAGGGTCTTAGCGAAATTGCACCGGGTGGGGGTGGCCAGCTACCTGGACTTTAGGCATGTGACTTGCAAATAAAAATCAGTTAGGTGACAGCAACTCTTACAATTGGCTTTTTTTTTTTTTTTTTTTTTTTTTTTGTCTGCCGCTGACTGAAGCAAATGATGTATTAGTCTAGCTTGAATGGAGAAGCGAATGTAAGAAATGGTCTTGCTTTTGTAGTTTTCACTTCATGCCTGGAGTTTTTCCTGAATTTCTATCTGGGAATAGTTGCAGAAAAAGAAATGATCTCACAGTGTATCTCATTAACATTTTGGGCAAATTCTGTTTACCTACTAGATTTCATATTCTCTATCTCTAAAATAAAGATCTTGGACTAGATTGGAAAAGGTCCTTCCAGCTTAAAAACACACATATTTTTCCAGCTAAAGGGGGTAATTTTCCTTTTCCTTGGCAAATAATTATTTGTCTTTATAAAAAAAATATATTTTTATTGATTTTTCACAGAGAGGAAGAGAGAGGAATAGACAGTTAGAAACATCAACGAGAGAGAAACAACAGTCAGCTGCCTCTTGCACACCCCCTACTGGGGATGTGCCCGCAACTAAGGTACATGCCCTTGACCGGAATTGAACTTGGGACCTTTCAGTCCGCAGGCTGATGCTCTATCCACTGAGCCAAACCGGTTTTGGCAATTATTTTTCTTTATCTTATGAAGATTTTGAAGTCTAGATGTTTCCTGTTTTAAAGTATTTGCAATTTGCATAGTGTTTATACTTCATAGCAACCAAACACTTTTCTTAACAGTTTTATTGTTCTTCTGCCACTTTTATTGCTACTTTTAATTGTTCTTAGAAAAGGTGGAAGTTTTAGCCGAAACTGGTTTGGCTCAGTGGTAGAGCGTCGGTCTGCGGACTGAAAGGTCCCGGGTTCGATTCCAGTCAAGGACATGTGCATTGGTTGCGGGCACATCCCCAGTAGGGGGTGTGCAAGAGGCAGCTGGTCAATGTTTCTCTCTCATTGATGTTTCTAGCTCTCTCTCTCTCTCTCCCTTCCTCTCTGTAAAATATCAATAAAATATATTTTAAAAAAAAGAAAAGGTGGAAGTTTTAAAACTTCAGCTATTTTAGAAGAGAATAGAACATTTAGAAGTGAAATAAAATAGTTTTAAAAACACCTGGAAATGGCAATGTTCAAGGACAACCATTAAAAAAATTAAAATGGAGTGTAAAACTTTCCAACCAAAAAAGAGAAAGAAATGGAATAAGAAAACAAATATGCTAGAAACCCAATACCACAAAAAAGGAGAAAAACATTAGAAAAAAATAATAAAAAACACTAGCAAAAAAAGGAGAAAAACAAGGTAAAAAGGTGGGAATAAGCCCAAATATTTAAATAATCAATAAAATGTAAATAGCTTAAATATACAAGCTAAAATAGACTTTTGATGGTTTTAAAAACAGTAACACAAAATTCAGCCATGTTCTTTTGCAAAAGATATACCAAACACTTAAATACATGGTATTGCTGTATTAAAGCCCAATCAAACACACACAGCCAAGAAAACTAAGGTTAACCTCAATTTAAAAGACACACCACAAAAGAAGACACACAAGTTGTCAATTAGCACAAGAAAAGATGTTGAACATCATTAGTAATCAGGGGAGTGAAAATTAGAACCACAATGAGAAATCATTCTACATTTACTCAAATAGTTGATCAAATATTGGACAAAAGGTAGAGTAGCTACAATACATTGCAGTGGGAGTGTAAAATACACCCATCTTGAAAAACTAGCTAGCAATTTCTTAGGAAGTTTAACATGCACACATTCTAGAATTCTGTCCATAATTTCTACCACTGGTGATTTACTTAAGAAAAATGAAAAGAGGTCCGTCCATGTTAGGCACATTCTTACATTATGCCTCACTTGGACCGACTCAACTTATAAAAATTTCTGAGGAATCATAAACCCAGACTCTTACTGTAATTTCTAGGAGCCAGGCTTCTCCCATCACCCTTCACTGTCCAGTGTGGGCTGGTCCCTGTCTCTGGGCTCCCTCCCGCCCTGGGCCAGTCCCCTCCCTACCCAATGACCTACTGTAGAACAATTCTTCAAGGAGACTTTTCTCCTGGCTAGAAGTCAAACTCTGGAATTAATTTAACTAGAATTCAGCCTGGGAGGCCCTTACTCACTCTTTATTCCGGCTGGTAGTACTTTCAGAATCTCCCTTGTCATTTTTTAACTTTTAATGTGCCTTTGCCTTATAATATCTGGTTGGAATTATGCTATTGCTGTTAGGATATACAATGACCTCCCCTACCTAAGCCTTCGCCTCCTCTTATTGTATACACAGGTCTACCCCATACCTCTTAAACTTCTACTAAGAGTCCTCACTATCTCTCTTGAACCCTCAACCTAACACATCACTTCCTCACACCACCAACCCTACTCTCTCGAGGGACTGCTGGCTCTGTCCTCTCCTCTTATCAATGAGCTACACGGCAGCCCCAACCTCCTTACACGCATGGGACAACTCCAGTCTATGCTTCCACTGTAAGACACATGGAAGCCCCCCGTCCCAAGACATGTGCCTTGATGAAGTTTATAACTTCCACCTCACAGCAATGACAGGAGGAACCCTCACAGGCAGAGCTGTTCAGTTACTCCAGTCACATTTAAACAACATACCTGAACACTCATCCAACAAGGTCCCGCTCTTAGGACCAATACCAACCGTGTCCTAGCACATCAGGCACCACTTTGCATCCATAGCACACTCCCTGCAGGAAAGGCTTTAGGACTTCTTGATCAATGTTTATGCAACTTTACTCTCAACCTTCAGCCTTCTTCAGAATGGGCTGTTTTGTCACCCAAACAGCCCCTTTTCTGAAACCCTTTTGATTCTCAGTCTGGCCCATCATCTCAACGACTGATACCTCCCTCTTTAGGTCGACCCCTTTCCTGTGTTAGCTATTTCTCCTGGCAGAGTTGCCATTCACATTTACAATCCAGCTGCCGCTGATTCCCCTCCATGGTCTGACATATTCTAAATTTTGGGTGGAGGCTGAGAGAAAAAAAATATTTTTTTAGAATACCACCACTGGGGCTACACAGGTCAATCCCAAAGGTCCTTATGGGGGCCACATTGGCTGGAACGTTCTCTGTTTGGGAAAATGAGGACAACCTCTTTACCATTGAGGACATTTTCTGCTTAGAAAATCAGGGAATCTTCTTTCTGTGTGGCACCAATACCCATCTCTATCTCCCAGACAACTGGATGGGGACCTGCACCCTAATCTATCTCACCCCTGTAATAGACATTGCCCCTAATAACCAGGTTGTTTAAGGTTCCTTTCCCCGTTTATGCTCAGACCAGGAGGGGCATTGCCCTCCTTCCCCTCCTAGGAATAACTACAGGCTTAGGCATGAGATAGGGGGACTAGCAACCTCCCTTTCCTACTATCAGAGCCCGTCAAAAGACCTTGAAGATAGCTTAGAAGAAATTGCCCAAGTATTATTGCAGTACAGGACCAGACAGATTCACTGGAAGCAGTTACCCTCCCAAATCAGAGAGGACTTGACCTCATCACAGCTGTGTGGAGAAGCATCCATCAGATGCTCAAAACTCAGAGGGGAAGTAGGGGAGGGTGGGGGTTAGGGGATGAGATCGACCAAAGGACTTGTATGCATGCATATAAGCATAACCAATGGTCATAAAACGTTTTTTTTTTTTTTTGTTCAATAGAAACTTATTTGGTCACTGGGTAAAGCTAGTGACAAAACTACTGGTTCACAATATGTTAACTAGACATCTTGGCTTCTGTCTCTAGTCGGACCTCTCTTAATGCTCCTCCTGGCACTCATCTTTGGCCCATGCATCCTAAGAGCCTTTTCCTCCCTCCTCCAAAACCACATTCAGGCAACTACTCATAGATCCACAGGGGAAGTGATGCTATTCCAGACCTACACTAGATATCATTCCCTCCCTCAACCACTGATTAATTAGGGACATCTCTACGCTCTATCTGAGCATGAAGAAGTTACCAAAAAATGAGATTGGCCTTCCTCATCAACACCAGCTTATAGGAACCCCAGTTTACAAGAGAAAAAAGAAAAAGAAAAAGAAAAAGAGAGAGGCTGGAATGTTAGGTACATTCTTGCACTTCATTAAGCTCCACTTGAGGCTCTTGTCCCTCCCAGCAGTTTTCCTGTTGTTCTCATAGATTTAGCAAGACATGACTAATGTCCTCCAGTTTCCCATAAATGGCCTCACCCAGTTTCCAGTGAACGCAGCCCCCTACCTGCACCTGGTCCAACCGGCTACTCTGACCTTTACAGGAGACATAAACATCCCGCTCCCCCTACTCTGCCGTGCTGATGCCATTTTGGTCTCAGCCCTTCTGCTCACAGATGTAAAAATAGATTTATAATTCTTTACCACTTTTGGCTTCATGTGTTCCTCCTTCAATGACCCTAACAGTCCACAAGACAAAGTTTTACATAAATGTTCAGAGTAGTTTTAGTCATGATGACCAAAACCTAGAAAAAAACACACAAATATTGTTAATAGAAGAGTGGATAAATAAATTGTAGTGCATTCTTGTAATGCCATATCAATCAGCAATAAAAAAGAATGAACAAGTAGAGAACAAAAAAAGAGCATGGGTAAATCTCAAAAACAGTAAGCTAAGTGAAAGAAATAATATACAAAAGAACACATACTGTATAATTCCATTTATATGAAATTCTAAAACAGACAAAAAATAAGCTATAGGGATAGGAATCAGAACTGTGGTTGCCACTGTTGGAGGCCAGAGGGTTGGAACTGGCTGGAAAGAAGCATTGAAGAACTTTCTAAAATGATAAAAATTGAGTTTAATATGAATATATTCATTTGTCAAAACTCATTGGCCACCCTGGGCTGTGTTTCTCAGTGGTTAGAGGTCAGCCATGCACCAAAGAGTTGTGGGTTTGATTCCTGGTCAAGGGAATGTACCTGGGTTGTAGGCTCGATCCCCGGCCCCAAGTCAGGGCATGTGTGGGAGGCAACCAATCAGCGTGTCTCTCTTACATTGCTGTTTCTCACATCTCACTGATAGATCCTCCCTTTCTCCAATTGATGGACAGATGTAAACCCCACCTGTGGCCAGACATTCCTGAGCTCTGAACCACCAATCAGCACCTGCCAATACCCTAAAACCCTAGGTCCCTAATCACCAATCAGCGTGTGCTGAGTACCCTAAGCCCCATCTCCTATCCTCCCCTTAAAAGTAGACTACCGGTTGTCTTCTGGCCTCTTCCTCTCTTTCTTTCTGGAAGCAGCCGGCGGAGGTACCCTCTCTCCAATAAAAGCCTGTGTCCTGGCATCCCAGTCTCAGCTACCTTCTTTAGTTAATCTATCACTCACATTGCTGTTTTTCTCTCTCCCTCCCTTCTACTCTCTCTAAAAAATGGGATAAATGACCTGATTTGTGATGTTACTTGGGTGAGACTTAACAAAATAAAACAAAAACTCATTGACCTATCAATTTAAGATCTGTGCATCTCATGGTATATGAATTAACAAGAAAGAAAGAACTCTATTCCAAGGTAATCAGCAGAAATTATACCAATTCCTAAATCACAAATTCTAACATTTTTCTTTCGGATCCTACATTCTTTTTGACCTCATGAAACTCCACACTGATGGCTCCACCACATTTTCTGTACACACCAGCTCTTGTTTCTTTAATTTATCTATATCCATGGCTCATTATTATTATTTTTTCTATAACTATGTAGAAACTTTTTCATTAATGTAACCCTTTTTCTTTCCTTTTGATTCAAACTGGCCTCATCCAGCACCATCACTCACCTGTCTCCTTCTCCCTTGCATGTCCACTCCCTTAATCATTAAGCCCTCAGGACAATGAGGTTCTGATTACCATTAAACAATCTTAGGAACAAAACCTTGGGTTTGTTGATCACAGAGACAGAGTGACAATAGAACTACAGATAACATCTAGGCCTCAATTATATTTTAGTTCTAGACCCAGAAAAGTGAAATGACCCTACCAACCGCACCTTTTCAAAACCAGATGAACTAGCTGGTTTGGCTTAGTGGATAGAGCATTGGCTGGTGGGCCAAAAGGTCCCGTGTTTGATTCTGCTCAAGGGCCCGTACCTTGGTTTCAGGCTTCTCCCTGGCCTGGGCCCTGGTCTGGGCTCATGCAGGAGGCAACCAATTGATAGGTTCCTCTCACATGGATGTTTCTTTATGTCTTTACCTCTCCAATTCTCCCTAAAAATCAATGGAAAAATATCCTCGGGTGAGGATTAACAAAAAATAAAAATAAAAATAAAACCCTTTACATGGTCTGAAGCCCCTGTGTGATGTAATCTTTCTCACTAACTTACCCTGGAACTCCTTTTCCACCCAATCATGACACTGATTTCTCTCCTCCCATCAGTACCTCAAGTATACCAAACTCTTTTCCATCTCAGAAAGTTTGTACAACCTGTTCACTCTACTTAGAACATTCTTTGTCCGACTAACTCTAAGTCAGGACTCAGTTCCAACGTAATTTCCTCACATTATGGCCTACTCTCTTTCCTCTGTCTCTTTGACAGCCCAGTATTTTCCATTGCAACAGCCCACTTTGTAAATATATGTATTTATTTGTGTGTGTGTGTGTGTATATTGATTTAATGTCAGTTCTCTCTAAATAAATTTAATCTCCATGAGGATACAGGCCAGGCCTATTTTGTTTGCCACTGTATAACAGTGATTACAGTTCCTGGCCCAAAAATAAATATTGGTTGAATTAATTTATTGTTGAGTATATTGTAGGTAACAATAGATTCTCCGAACCTTGGTTGAGATCAAGTAACCATTATTCTGTGTAACTGTCCCAAATTCCTTAATCCCACAGGCAGGATGGATCATCTCCTCCTACAAAGTTCTATTTTATAGTCCTCTGAATTTATATTTACAAGACTACTAATGTTAAACATTACCAGTACTCACTAATATCCCAATTCTCCTACTGTGTTGGATTATTGTTTCTAATGTCTGCCACCCCTCCATGTGATAAGATCATTATAGCTCCTGAACCTTTGTCATCAGGCTTGCTCATGTGACCTACAGGAGGAGTAGGAGAATTATATTTCTCTGATGTCACCTAAGGGCCAGGTGACTCTTGTTGGCTTAAGAGTGGAAGTGAGGTGTACCGCTTCTGAGCAGAAACATTAGAGCTATTGCATTAATCCACAAATTCTCATTTCCACTTATCATAAGAATGATAATGCCCCATATAGGGGCTGCTCCTTCGGCCTGGATCCAAGGGCCTTAGATAACCTGCAGGAAGCATGTCACATGAGTGAGAAGTAAACCGTTGTCAGAGTGTAACCCAACCTAATCTGACTGACAAACTCACTTTGTTTGAAGTTGGATGTGGCCCATGTGATTGGTTCTGCCAGCAAAATGTGGGCACAAAGTCACATGGGTCACTTCTAGGTGGGTTGAGATTGGCTATATCTCTCTAGACTTCAAAAGCCCTGCCTCTGGATCCAAATGCAGTGGAGCAGTAACAAGTCAGGAACAAAATGTAGAGAAGATTAGATGTTTATGACTTGTGAAGAGAGACAATGAGATTGACTAGGAGAAGGCCCTTTTCACCTAATGAATATGGGCCTTGATTCTCTCATCTATATCCTTATTGCTGGCTTTGGCCAACTCAGCATTTTCATAGAGAGGAGCCGACTTGTAAGGATCCTGAAGTCCTGGATACCAGAGATCACTCAGTCCCCTGCCTCCTTGGTTCTCTACCAGTGAAGTGAAGGAATGTTGTGTACTTACTGCCGCTGTATGGCTCCAGGCAAGCTCTCAGGAAGGCAAGCTGCTCCCTCCCTGCCCGCTGGGATTCAGAACGAAAGGTTCAGAACTTCCCCTATGAAGTACCTAATTTGTACCATTGGCTTATAGACAGATGCATAGGGTGAGGAGGTTCTTGAGAGAGTGGCTAAAATACAGTATAGCAGAGCACCAAGCTTCAACTTCTGCTTTTTCTTTTTTTTATGGTCTTTATTTGAAGTCTATTTTGTCGGATATAAGTATTGGTATCCCTGCTTTTTTTTTTTGTCATTACCATTTGCATGGATATTTTTTTTTGCATTCCTTCACTTTCAGTCTATGTGTCGGGATCTTTTTTTCCACATTAATTTTTTTTATTGATTTCAGAGAGGAAGGGAAAAAGAGAGAGAAATAGAAACATCAACGATAAGAGAGAATCATTGATCAGCTGCCTCTTGCATGCCTCCGACCCCCACCTCCACCCCCACTAGGGATCAACCCTGCTACCAGGGCATGTGCCCTGACCTGGAATCAAACCAAGACCTCCCCAGGGGGCTGTGTGCCCTGGGTGAGCCAGGTGCCCCAGGGGGCCATGTGCCCCGGGTGATCTGTGTGTCCCTGGGGGCCGTGTGCCCTGGGTGAGCCGTGTGCCCCAGGGGGCTATGTGCCCCGGGAGAGCCGTGTGCCCTGGGGAAGCAGTGGGACCCGGGGGTGGGGTGGGGAGGTGGTGTGAACCAGAGGAGGAGTGGATTCTATTTGTGTGGTCCCGAGATAGTCACCATAAAACAAGCAGACTGCCAAATGACAGTGGGGAGGGGAAGGAGACCTGGGGGGAGATAAGAGATCAAGAAGGACTGGTATGCATGCATATAAGTACAACCAATGAACACAGAACTTTGGGGAGGGAGGGCATGAATGGGAGGTGGGGGGGGCAATGGTAAGCTATGTACACATATAATATCTTAATAAATTAAAAAAAACAAACAAACCAAGACCTCCTGGTTTATAAGTTGATGCTTAACCACTGAGCCATGCTGGCTGGGCAGAGATCATAGGAATCTTGTTCATAGGTACAGAGTTGTTGAGTGGAAAACCTGGACTTTGATCACAAATATTTGAAATCTCCCCTTCACTCTCCTTCTTTTGTCATCCTCCTCTTTCTTCTCTCTCTCTCTCTCTCTCTCTTTCTCTCTCTCTCTCTCTCTTTCTCTCTCTGGCATTGTACATAACACTACTAATTTCTTAGTATTTCCTTCTCATCCCTATGACCTTTTCCTTGGAAGTTATTTCTGGCCTGACATTAAAGGACATTTTTCAATTTCCTGGGAACAGTACCTTTATAACAAAAGTTAGTTCTTAGAAATAAGATGAAAGAGCCCAGAGGGGCAAATTTTGAGAACCAAAATGGCCAAACCTTCTTTCCCAACTCCTGTCAGTTACTCGAGTGAGAGGCCAGGGATTCCTAGAGCTCCCAGTGAGAGCCACTGGCCTGAGGCATCCTCCCAGGGATGCTCCAGACACCCGAGGCACCACATAGTGTCCATCTGAATGCAGTGAATGTTCCAGACCAGCTGTCGCCAACCTTTCAGAACTCATGGACCATCAGTGGCCTGTGGAACACAGGTTGGCGACCGCTGTTCCAGACAGATGGCCAGCTGCAGGATCCCTCTCTCCAGGTGACTTCCTAGAAGTAATTGTGGGCTTCCCATGTCAGAGAGCACACCATAATTAGGGGAACATGATGGGGCAGCCACGGCACCCACAGCTCAAGCAGTGTCACCACCCATTGTTCCCGCCTTCGTCATTTGGGCCTTAGTTGTTGGTGGGAATTTGAATGACATGGCTGAGTTTAGTTAAGTTTTGTAGAAACAGCACCTTCCTTCCTTCTCCCACATTTCCCTTCTTTTCGGTGCATGCTGATAAAAAAAGGGCTGAATCTCTGGGCCCTTACTGAGACAGTAAGCAGGTGCTAGGCGTGTGAAAATGAGAGCATATCTGGGCTCTTTAATCAGGACATGCCAATTACTGCTTCTTGGAGTTGATGTCTGCTTCTCATACCATATCCTTATATTCTGGACAACTGGCCTTTACTGACAGAGGCTGGGTGCTAATTTACTTCTTATCTCACTCTACAAAGGCCAGTACAGCACCATGCTGCTTCCCACACAATGTAAAAGTGAACAACAGCTGCCTTACCCTAGGACTAAGCAGAGAGGGCCTTGAGTGTGGGGACTTTGGCTTTCTGAGGGGAACCTGTGGGACCTTCTGGGGGGAAAGGACAGCTGCTCCTTACCAGAAGGCAGGTGAGAAGGGATTCTCTTAGCTCTCCAGGATGCTTATGGAGGAGGTGCAGACAACCCGAGGGTCTGACCCCCTCTTTGTCAGACCTGACTCACCTGACGCAGTATAGTTCAGTTGGCATCGTGCCATAGAAACTGTGAGGACACAGAGGTGAGCAGATGTGCCCAGCTCACCCTCCCTCTGCCTGGGGTTGGTTTTCTTTCAGCTAGTTTTTGGCTTTCTTCCTCATCCTCTGCCCAGACCGGTTTTCCTGCCTGTCTCTCTTTCCCCCTTCCTTTTAGTCTTCACTTGCCCATTTGTGGACCAATTCCATCTCCTTAGTAAACATGCTTTTCAACTCCCTTCTGAAGTATTCCTCATGAGAGCATCCTGCAACCATTGCGCATGACTGAGTTTCACACCACGAGAAACTCCCATAAGATCTTCTGTTTTCTGGAAAGTTCCACTCTAAGCAGCATTCTGGTAACTGGGGTTTATTCAAGTGAGCTCACTTCTTCATCCCTGGATCTTCATTGTTGGTTTTGGCTGTCTTGTTTTATTAATGTTGACGGTTTCCTCCCTGCTTCCTTATTTGTCATCCAGTGTTGATTAGATCTCTGCCTTGGTGAGTTTCCAGTCTATGCAATTTTCTGCGCTCTGAGAACAATGTGTACACTCAAGAGAAAAATCTTGGGGTTCCAGTAGAGTGAAGGACCATTGACTCTGGAATTAAAACCTGGGGTTCAAGTTCAAATTTGACTCCTCACTTACTCTCAGAACTTATTATTTTTTTTCCAGGTGAAGATGGGGCTTAGGGTATCATAAATTTATGAGTACACCATGAATTTATATATACAAAGGAGCCATAATATTGTGTAAAGCATAGTGCACCGTGACAATAATGGTGATGAGGAAGGAAGAAGGAGAAGAGAAATGATAAGAATAAGCACAAGCGTAAGGTGACTTTAACTTCTGGCTGGAAGGGAAGCAGACTTAGGCAAATTCTATCGGTGCCTTTCCTTCAGCACTCTACAGCTAAGCAGAGGTCATTGAACAAATATTTATCTAGTATGTGTTCCTGGGTGTGCAAAAATCAGTAAGATCTTGTCTCTGTGTTATATGCCATAATCTAGGTAGGCCTAAAATACAATGGAAATAGACAGGGAGCAATGAATTTTCCTGGAAATATATTGTGTGTGGGTCTCAGCCCATCAGTAACCAATCTTGTGGTTGGACCAGCCCTGTGGTTTTTATTTATTAAATTGATTGATATTGGTCAACATGAACATATAAGTTTCAAGCATGGATTTCTATGTTACAAGATCTGAATATTGCACCGTGTGTCCGCCACCCAGAGTCAAATCTTCTCTTATCACCTTATGTGAGGACCCTTTCTACCCTCTACCCTTTTCCTCTGGCAGCCACCACGTTGCTGTTTGTGTTCATGAATTTTATAGCTCACATATGAGTGAAATAATATGGTCATTAGCTTTTTCTTTTTAATATGTTTTATTGATTTTTTACAGAGAGGAAGGGAGAGGGACAGAGAGTTAAAAACATCAATCAGCTGCCTCCCGAACACCTCCTCCTGGGGATGTGCCTGCAACCAAGGTACATGCCCTTGACCGGAATCAAACCTGGGACCCTTCAGTCTGAAGATTGATGCTCTATCCACTGAGCCAAACCGGTTTCAGCAGTTTTAGCTTTTTCTGATGGACTTATTTCACTTAGCATAATGTTCTCAAGGTCCATCCATTTTGTTGTAAATGGTGCTATTTCATCCTTCCTTATGGCTGAGCAGTATGCCATTGTGTATATGTACTATATCTTCTTTTTTTTAAATTAATTTTTTATTGTTTAAAGTATTACATAAGTCTCTTTTTCCCCCATTGACCTCTTCCTGGCTGCCCCCATACCCCAGCTGGTACTGTATCTTCTTTATTCATTTCTCTATTGTGGGACACTTTGGTTGTTTCCATGTCTTGGCCACTGTGAATAATGTGCAATGAACACAGGGGTACATATATCTTGGTGAATACATGATTTCAAATTTTTACAGAGAGGAAAGGGGAAGGATAGAGAGATAGAAACGTCAATGATGAGAGAGAATCATTGATTGGCTGCCTCCTGCATGCCTCTACTTGGGACCAAGCCCACAACCCAGGCATGTACCCTTGGCAGGAATCGAACCTGGGACCCTTCAGTCTGCAGTCTGGTGCTCTATCCACTGAGTCAAACCGGCCAGGGCTATAGTTTTCTTTCTTTGTGGTATCTTTGCAAGGTTTTGGTATCAGGGTTATATTGGCCTCATAGAATGTGTAAGGAAGTATTTCTTCAATATTTTTTGAAGAGTTTGAGAAGGTTAGGTTTATTTTTATTTTTATTATTTACATAATTACATGTCTCCCTTTTTTCCAATTGACTCCCCACTCTATCCACCCCCTTTTCCTTCCCCCCACCCCAACCTAATAAGAATAGGTTTTAAATCTTCTTTGAACATTTGGTAGAATTTACTGGTGAAGACATCTGGTCCTCGACTTTTGTTTTTTTGGGAGGGTTTTTTTTTGTTTTGTTTTGTTTTTTAAATCTTCACCTGAGGATATTTTTCCATTGATTTTTAGAGAGAGTGGAAGAGAGGGAAAGAGAGAGAGAAGTATCAATGTGAGAGAAACACATCGATTGGTTCCTCCTGCATGAGCCATGATCAGGGCTGGGACCTACTAGATAGGAGCCTGCAACTAAGGTATGTGCCCTTGACAGGAATCGAACCCAGGACCCTTCAGTCTGCAGGCCTACACTCTGTCCACTGAGCCAAAACAGCTAGGGCTTTTGGGAAGTTATTGTTGATTGTTTCAATTTCCTCACTGCTGATCAATCTATTTAGATTTTTTAATTCTTTATGATTTAGTCTTGGAAGGTTATATATTTCTAGGAATTTATCTATTTCTAGGAACTTTCATAATATTCTAGTATGGTCCTTTGTATATCTGTGATGTCTGTGGTGCCTTATCCTCTCTCATTTCTGATTTTGTTTATATGGGCCTTTCTCCTTTTTTCCTTAGTGAGTATAGCCAGGGGTCTGTCAATTTTATTAATCTTTTCAAAGAACCAGCTCTTTGTTTTATTAAATTTTTAATATATCTTTTTGATCTTTATTTCATTTAATTCTGCTCTAATTTTTATTAATTCCTTTCTTCTGCTGACTTTGGGTTGCTTTTCTTTTTCTTTTTCTAGTACTTTAAGATGCGATGTTAGGTTGTTTATTTGGGATTGTTCTTGTTTCTTAAGATAGGCCTGTAATGACATAAACTTGTTTCTCTCTATCTTTTGATCTCATCTTTTATTTATTCTTTGACCCAGTTATTTTTTAGTAGTATGTTGTTTAATTTCCACGTATTTGTGGGTTTCTTTACTTCTGTATGGTAGTTGATTTCTAATTTCAAGGCATTGTGGTCAGAGAATATGCTTGATATGATTTCAGTCATCTAGAATTTGTTGGTGCTAGTTTTGTGACCCAACATATGGCTTATCCTTGAGAATTTTCCATGTGTGCTGGAGATGAATGTATAATCTGATGTTCTGGGATGAAATGTTCTGTAAATGTCAATTATGTCCATTTGGTCTAGTGTTTCATGTAAGGCCAATATTTCTTTATTGATTTTCTGTTTGGTTGATATGTCTAGTGCTTCAATTAAGTATTATGGTTTCAAACTATGATTGTGTTTTTATCTGTTTCTCCCTTTAGTTCTTTTAAAAAATATATTTTATTGATATTTTACAGAGAGGAAGGGAGAGAGATAGAGAGCTAGAAACGTCAATGAGAGAGAAACATCGATCAGCTGCCTCTTGCACACCCCCTACTGGGGATGGGCCCACAACCAAGGTACATGCCCTTGACCGGAATCGAACCCAGGACCTTTCAGTCCGCAAACCGACGCTCTACCACTGAACCAAACAGCTCTCCCTTTAGTTCTGAGAATAGTTGTTTTATATATTTTGATGCTCCCTGGTTGGGTGCATATATATTAAAAAGTGTTGTTTTCTTTTAAAAATTACATTGTCATTGATTTCAGAGGAAGGAAGAAGGAGAGAGAGAGATAGAAACATCAATGATGAAAGAGAACCATTGATTGGCTGCCTCCTGCACACACCTCACTGGAGATAGAGCCCTAAACCGAATTGAACAGTGACCTCCTGGTCTAAGCTCAACCACTGAGTCAAGATGGCTAGGCAGTGTTATATTTCTTTTTTTTTTTAAAATATATATTTTATTGATTTTTTACAGAGAGGAAGAGAAAGGGATAGAGAGTTAGAAACATCAATGAGAGAAAATCATCGATCAGCTGCCTCTTGTACACCCCTCACTGGGGATGTGCCTGCAACCAAGGTACATGCCCTTGACCGGAATTGAACCTGGGACCCTTCAGTCCACAGGCTCTATCCACTGAGCCAAACCGGTTTCAGCAGTGCTATATTTCTTGATGTTCCATTTTGCCTCTTGTTATTTGAAATCTATTTGGTCAGATATATGTATGTCTATACCTGCTTTTTTTTGTGGATGTTATTTCCTTAGAAAATAATTTTCCACCTTTTTACTTTGAATCTACCTTTGTCTTTGCTGATTAGATGTGTCTCTTGTAGGCAGCATATGTTTTTGTTTTTTTAAAATATATTTTATTGATTTTTTTACAGAAAGGAAGAGAGAGGGACAGAGAGTTAGAAACATTGATGAGAGAGAATCATCGATCAGCTGCCTCTTGCACCACCCCTACTGGGGATGTGCCCACAACCAAGGTACATGCCCTTGACCGTAATTGAACCCGGGACCTTTCAGCCCGCAGGCCGATACTCTATCTATTGAACTAAACCGGTCTCGGCTGGTTTTGTTTTTTGATCCACTTTGCTAGTCTGTGCCTCTTTATTGGTGAATTCAGACCATTTCATTTAGGGTAATTATTGATGTGTAAGAATTTCCTATAGCCATTTTATTTGTTAGCTTTGTGCCTGGTAGCTCTGTGCCTCCATTGTTTTTTTCCTTTATGTTTTTGTATGTTACTTTTGTTTGGAGGTATTTCATACATCTTTTTTCTCTCTCTCTTTTTTTAAAAAAGCTGTATGTCCTGGTTTGGGGATTTAAAAAATATTATTGATTTTTTACAGAGAGGAAGGGAGAGGGATAGAGAATTAGAAACATCGATGAGAGAGAAACATTGATCAGCTGCCTCCTGCACACCTCCTACTGGGGATGTGACTGCAACCAGGTACATGCCCTTGACCGGGATTGAACCTGGGGCCCTTCAGTTCGCAGGCCAACACTCTACACACTGAGCCAAACCAGCCAGGGCTGGATTTCGTATGTGGTTATCATTAGGTTTATAAAGAATGAAGTTGCATATTACTGTAGCTTTTTCTTTTTTGAGTGCAGCTGATCTTCATCTTCCTTAGCCAGTTGAGTCCGTTCCCTCTTCCCCTTGTATGTTTTTTTGTACAAAATGATCCCTGTTTATGCTGCGATTTCTTTGTTGAATCATAGGTGGTTAACTTGTTGAAATTTCTGTGGGAGAGGAAAAGGTGCACCCTTGTGCTGCCATTCCTCTGATGTCATGTCCTCCTCCCGCCGTGGTTTTTATTGTGATTGCAAAACATCCTTCATCAAAAACCATGATGAAACTTTAAAAAAAAAGGCTATTACTTACAGGACTTAGATATTACATGACACATTTGGGCCCACACAGTGAGGTCGCGGGCTTGGGGGAGGAGGGGAAGTGTGGGGTGCGAGCCTGGGGTTCTGTTTTTATTGGGATCAAAGGTAGGAGGACCTAGTGTTTTGTAGGCTCATTCTTTATTGGTGAATTTAAAACTAAGAACCGAAATTGAAAGCATGGGGAGAGAAAACAACTACAACAAGCCAAGTAGCTCAAATGGCTAGTTATGGAAATCAACCAGGATCTAAGGAGCCTCAGCCCAGGGAGTGCCTGGCTCCTTATCTAGTCCCTGGACTGGCAACGATCTGATCCCGTAACCTGTAAAGGGCTGGCCTAGGGCAAGGCCACTTCTTTTTTTTTTTTTTTTTTTATTAAGGTATTATCTGTATACATAGCTTATCATTGCCCCCCCCCCCAATATATGCCCTCCCTCCCCAGAGTTTTGTGTCCATTGGCTATTCTTTTTTTTTTTTTAATTTTTATTTATTTATTTTTTTTTTATTAAGGTATTATCTGTATACATAGCTTATCATTGCCCCCCCCCCCCATAGATGCCCTCCCTCCCCAGAGTTTTGTGTCCATTGGCTATTCTTATATGCAAGCATACCAGTCCTTTGGTTGATCTCTTATCTCCCCAAGATCTCCCTACCCCCCCCCCCCCCCCCGCTGTCATTTGACAGACTGCCTGTTGTTTTACTGTCACTATATCAATCTTTCTGTTCATTCGTTTATAATGATCTTTAATATCCATAAATGAGTGAGGTCATGTAGTGTTTCTCTTTCATTGACTGGCTTATTTCACTCAGCATGATGCTCTCCAATTCCATCCAGGTTACTGCAAATGATGAGAATTCCTTCCTTTTTATGGCAGCATAGTATTCCATGGTGTAGATGTACCATAGTTTTCTGATCCATTCATCTGCTGACGGGCACCTAGGCTGTTTCCAAGTCCTAGCTATTGTAAATTGTGCTGCTATGAACATAGGGGTGCATATATCCTTTCTGATTGGTCTTTCTAGTTTCTTGGGGTATATTCCTAGTAGTGGGATTACTGGGTCAAATGGGAGTTCCATTTTCAGTTTTTTGAGGAAGCTCCATACTGTTCTCCACAGTGGTTGCACCAACCTACAATCCCACCAGCAGTGCACGAGGGTTCCTTTTTCTCCACAACCTCGCCAACATTTGTTGTTTGTTGTTTTGTTGATGTTGGCCATTCTGACAGGTGTGAGATGGTACCGCATTGTTGTTTTGATTTGCATCTCTCGGATAATTAGTGACTTGGAGCATGTTTTCATGTGCCTCTTGGCCTTCCTTCTGTCTTCTTTTGAGAGGATTCTATTTAGGTCCATTGCCCATTTTTTAATTGGCTCATTCATTTTCCTTTTATTGAGTTGTATAAGCTGTCTGTAGATGTTGGAGATTAAACCTTTATCAGTGATATCGTTTGCAAATATGTTCTCCCATACAGTGGGTTTTCTTGTTGTTTTGTTGATGGTTTCTTTTGACGTAAAAAAAGCTTTTTATTTTGATGTAGTCCCATTTGTTTATTTTCTCTTTAGCTTCCATTGCCCTAGGGTTAGTATCAGTGAAGAAGTTCTTTAGGCATATGTCTGAGATTTTGCTGCCTGTGGATGCCTCTAGTATTTTTATGGTTTCCCGTCTTATGTTTAAGTCCTGTATCCATTTTGAGTTTATTTTTGTGTATGGTGTAAGTTGGTGATCTAGTTTCATTCTTTTGCATGTATGTGTCCAATTTTCCCAACACCATTTATTAAAAAGACTGTCTTGACTCCATTGTATGTTCGTGCCTCCTTTGTCAAATATTAATTGAGCATATTGATTTGGGTTGATGTCTGGATTCTCTAATCTATTCCATTGATCAATATGTCTGTTCTTGTGCCAGTACCAGGCTGTTTTGAGAACAGTTGCTTTGTAATACAGCTTGAAATCTGGTATTGAGATTCCTCCTACTTTACTCTTATTTCTTAAGATTGCTGAGGCTATTCGGGGTCTTTTATTGTTCCAAATGAATTTTTGGAGAGTTCTTTCTAGGTCTGTGAAGTATGTCCATGGTATTTTCATGGGGAGTGCATTGAACTTATATATTGCTTTGGGAAGTATGGACATTTTGATGATGTTGATTCTACCAATCCATGAACATGGTATGTTCTTCCATCTGTTTACATCTTTCTCTATTTCTTTTTTCAGTGTCCTGTAGTTTTCTGCATATAGGTCTTTTACCTCCTTGGTTAAGTTTATTCCTAGGTATCTTAATTTTTTTGGTGCGATGGTAAACGGGATTGCTTTTTTAGTCTCTGTTTCTGTAAGTTCACTATTGGTGTAGAGAAATGCCATTGATTTCTTGGCATTTATTTTGTATCCTGCTACATTGCCAAATTCGTTTATTAAGTCTATTAGCTTTTTGATGGAGTCTCTTGGGTTTTTTATGTACAATATCATGTCATCTGCAAATAGTGACAGCTTTACTTCTTCTTTTCCGATTTTGATGCCTTTTATTTCCTCTTCTTGTCTAATTGCGATGGCGAGTACTTCCAGTACTATGTCAAAGAGGAGTGGTGAGAGTGGGCATCCCTGTCTTGTTCCTGTTCTTAGAGGGAATGGTTTTAGTTTTTGCCCATTGAGCATGATGTTGGCTGTGGGTTTATCATATATAGCTTTTATTATGTTGAGGTATGATCCTTGTACTCCCACCTTGTTGAGAGTTTTTATCAGGAAAGGGTGTTGGATTTTATCAAATGCCTTTTCTGCATCGATAGATATGACCATATGATTTTTATCTCTCAATTTGTTTATGTGATGTATCACGTTTATTGATTTGCAAATATTGTACCATCCTTGCATTCCTGGTATAAAACCTACTTGGTCATGGTGTATGATCTTCCTGATGTACTGCTGGAGCCGATTTGCTAGAATTTTGTTGAGGATTTTGGCATCTATGTTCATGAGGGATATTGGCCTGTAATTCTCTTTCATTGAGTTGTCTTTATCTGGTTTTGGTATTAGGGTGATGCTGGCTTCATAAAAGGAGTTTGGCAGTGTTCCTTCCTCTTGAATTTTTTGGAAAAGTCTGAGGAGGATAGGTTTTAGTTCTTCCTTGAATGTTTGGTAAAACTCTCCTGTGAAGCCATCTGGCCCTGGGCTTTTGTTTGCTGGAAGCTTTTTGATGACTGCTTCAATTTCTTCCCAAGTTACTGGTCTATTGAGATTTTTAGATTCTTCCTGATTGAGTTTTGGAAGGTTGTATTTTTCTAGGAATATGTCCATTTCCTCCAGGTTGTCCTGTTTGTTGGAATATAGTTGTTCATAGTATTTTGTAACGATCCTTTGTATTTCGGCGGGGTCTGTTGTTATTTCACCTCTTTCATTTCTAATTTTGTTTATTTGGGTCCTCTCTCTTTGTTTCTTGGTTAGCCTGGCTAGAGGCTCATCAATCTTGTTAATCCTTTCAAAGAACCAGCTCTTGGTTTTGTTGATCTTATGTATTGTGTCTTTGGTCTCTATGTCGTTAATCTCCGCTCTGATTTTTATTATTTCCTTCCTTCTGCTTACAGTGGGCCTTTCTTGCTGTTCTTTTTCTAACTGTTTGAGTTGTAGGGTAAGATAATTTGTTACCATTCTTTCTTGTTTTTTGCAATAGGCTTGTAGGGATATGAACTTCCCTCTCAAAACAGCTTTTACTGTGTCCCATAGATTTTGGATTGTTGTGTTTTCATTGTCATTAGTTGCCATGATGTTTTTGATTTCTTCCTTGATTTCTCTGGTAACCCAGTCTTTGTTCAATAGCATGCTATTTAGTCTCCATGTGTTTAATTTCTTTGGCTTATTATTATTGTAGTTGATTTCCAATTTTATGGCACTGTGATCTGAGAAAATGCTTGATAAGATTTCTATCTTCTTGAATTTGAAGAGACTTTGCCTATGTCCCAATATGTGGTCTATCTTTGAGAATGACCCGTGTGCACTTGAGAAGAATGTATATTCTGTGGCTTTGGGATGAAATGTTCTGAAGATGTCCATTAATTCCATCTGGTCTAATACGTCATTTAGAATTGACGTTTCTTTACTGATTTTTTGTTTAGATGATTTGTCCAGAGGTGACAATGGAGTATTAAAATCTCCTACTATGATAGCATTGCTATTAATCTGTCCCTTAATGTCCTCCAGCAGTTTCTTTATGTATTTGGGTGCTCCCAAATTGGGTGCATATATGTTTACCAGGGTTATTTCTTCTTGTTGGATTACACCCTTTAGTATTATGAAGTGGCCTTCCTTATCTCTTGTTATGTCCTTCACTTTGAGATCTAGTTTGTCAGATATAAGTATTGCTACCCCAGCTTTTTTTCATTTCCGTTTGCCTGGAAAATCTTTTTCCATCCTTTCACCTTCAGTCTGTGGGCGTCTGTTTTTCTGAGGTGGGTTTCTTGTAGACAGCAGATGAATGGGTTTTGCTTTCTTATCCATTCTGTTACCCTATGTCTTTTAATTGGAGCATTTAAACCATTTACATTTAAAGTAATTATTGAAAGGTAGGTATTTGATGCCATTTTTATTCTATCCCCCTGTGTTCCTTCTTCACTTCCTATTTCTTTATTATTACAGTAGACCCTTTAGCATTTCTTGCATTGCTGGTTTGTTGGAGATAAATTCCTTTAGTCTGTTTTTGTCGGTGAAGCTCCTGATTACACCTTCAATTTTGATTGACAGCCTTGCGGGGTACAGTATTCTTGGGTTCAGACCCTTCCTTTGCATGACTTTGTATATGTCATCCCATTCCCTTCTGGCCTGATGAGTTTCTGTTGAGAAATCAGTTGCTAGTCTGATGGGGTTTCCTTTATATGTAACTTTCTGTCTCTCTCTGGCTGCTTTTAAGATTCTGGTTTTGTCGATGTTTTTTGCCAGTTTAATTATAATGTGTCTGGGTGTTGATCTTTGGGGGTTCATTTTGTTGGGGACCCTTCGAGCATCTTGGATTTGTGTTGGTTTTTTCTTCTCTATCTCAGGAAAGTTTTCTGTCATTATTTCTTGGAATACTTTTTCCATATCTTGCTCAGTTTCCTTTCCTTCTGGAACCCCTATTATTCTAATATTGTTTTGTTTTGTATTGTCCCAAAGCTCCCTTAGGCTCTCCTCCTGTTTTTTAATTTTTTTTTCTAGCAACTGCTGTAATTGGGTATTTTTTTCCATTTTGTCTTCTAGCTCACTGATGCGGTCTTCTGCTTCATCTAGTGTACTCTTGATGCTTTCTATTGAGTTCTTCATAGTAGCGATGTCATTTTTCATTTCTTCTTGGGTCACCTTCATTTCCTCTTGGGTCTTCTTCATTTCCTCTTGGGTCTTATTCATATTGTCAAATTTGTCTTCCATTCTTTTTAGCCAACTTATGATCATTACTCTGAATTCTTGCTCTGGTAGGTTGCTTGCCTCTAACTCGTTTACTTCATTTTCTGGTGATGGTTGATTTTCTTTCACAGGCGGGTTGTTTCTTAGTCTCCCCATGATCTCTCTTTATAGGGTGCCTGGTAACGTAGTTCTCTCCCTCCTGCTTTGATTTAAAGGCACAAAATACAACACAACCAGGTACAACACACAAGGCACTGGACAGAAATGTGTTTGCAATATTAATATCCTCCAATAAAGGTGTCTAGAACCCAGATAACAAGAACATACAATCCAATAAAAAGAATAAGCAAACCAATCTTACACACACACAAAAAAGCATAAACCTTTGATATAGTTAGCATTCAACATACAACAACAAAGGGGTAGAGAGAAGGCTTTTTTTTTTTTTTTGGTGGGGGGGCAGTGGCAAGGTAGGTGTGAATGGGATTGGAGCAGGGGGTTGGGAATTATATATACACAGGACAGGTGAAAATTTTGGAGAGGGTAAACAGAAAGAGTAAGGAAAATCTATAGCAGTAAAGGGTTAAGATAAGCAGGACACCAAAGGTAAAGGGTTAGGAATAGAGAGATGTCATAAAGGTAGGTTTGAGATAGAATAGAGCGTTGGAGAAGGCAAGGTATGAATAGTTTTTAGAATAGTAATCCCGAAGGAGGAAATAGAGAAAAAAGGAAATAGAGGAAAAAGGAAAAAAAAAAATAGAAAGCAAAAAAAAGGATTATAATATGACACTTAAAAAGTAGTAATAAAAATAAACAAAAGAAAATAAGATAAAAAAGATAAAAAAGGTAAAATAGTAGTAGTAATAATGTTGATTACCTATAAAAATGAATTAATTAAAAAGGTAAAATCTAGTGATGGCAGATGAAAAAAATTTCTTGAGTAAACTTTGCAATTAAAGTAGGTAAAAAACAAAAATTCAACAGTTAAAAAAATAAACATTGAAAATTAAAAATTAAACAAAATTTGCAGTAATGAAGGTCATTCACTTTCTGTGTTGCTATGTCTCGCACGCCTGTTCCCAGTCTGGGCGGTAGTGGCAGTTCACTGTGTTTCACCGTTCCTCCGTGTTGATTACAAGACCTGATTTTTAAGCCAATCTAGAGACCCTATGTGCTTTAGCCTCTGGGTGGCAGTGTTTCTGGATGACTTCCAGGACTCTAAAGCCTTTCTAGCTTTTTCCCCTTCTCTGTGTCTTTGATGGCTGGGGGTGGGGCGGTCCGGAGCTGGCTGCACTCCCCTGTAATTCTGCGGCTACTTCTTGGACTCAGATCCAGCTGTGCTGCTCCTTAGATATCCCTAGTCTTAGGAGCCCTGTCCACAGACAGGCGCGCCTCCAGCTGAGAAGTAAATCCACGACCAGTCCCTCAGCCTCTGTGCGCCGCGCGCGCTGGTGCGCGGGGGGGGGGTGTTGCTGCGCCGAGTGGAACTCAGTCAGAACTACCGGTCCGAGGGGAACTCACCCACCAGATCGCTGCGAAATCTGAGCTCCTCTGAGATCAAGGGTTCGCGCCGACTATGTTCATTTGGTGTTCCTTGGGGCTGGGGATAATCAGGCCTCCGACACTCGAACCTCCTCCCTTCCAAGATGGCGAGATTTCCCGTCCGCGCCGGCAAGTCGGGCAAGGCCACTTCTTGTGTGGGCCTCAAGGCGGGACTATGATCAGCCATCTCTTATCTGTGGATCTTTTAAACAGAGTCCACTCTACGCGTAGGGTAGACAGGAGTATCAGGCAGACAATGTATTTTGTAATGCCACTAAACGTGATGAACATTTCAGAGGCTTACTAAGGAGAAGTTGACTCAGGATCCTTATATTAGAAATTACTGGTCTAAGCACATACATGAAAATGAGAAGCATAAAGTCAACTAGGGCGCTTCTGTCATCCGATATTGTTTTATTTTTCTTAACACTTCAGCTACATGGATGATGGATTAGAAATGAGACTATCCTGTGACAAGGCACAGCCAGTTCAGAGATGGGTGAGGGTCAGAGGAATGAATAAAAGGGCCATTGCACACTTGGGGTAGGCTTTGCCTCTGGAAGAAATGGAAAAAACGTCCAAGTATTTTCCCACACCAGAGTACCCTGGGATGTCAGACCTGGAAGGGTCCATGGCGCTTTACAGATGGGAAGGGGCCTTACTGAGAGGGTTAGAGGGAGGAGCTGACCCTTGGCTATCACCTGAGTCTCTTGTCTCCGAGACTGGAACTCTTTGCATGGCTTCATCTCAACCCAAAGGTTTGTTGCCAAAAGTCTCTAGAACAGTCCAATGGGATCTCTGTCTGCTCTTAACAAAGGTAGAGCTGGTGGGATTTTGCCTAGGAAGAAGTTTTTTTTTTTTTTTCCTGTGTGTTTTAAAAAAAACAAATTCATAAGCTCTACTCAGAGACTAACCATTGAAGCACTTCCATTTAGCTGCAGGCAAGGTACTTCATGCCTTTGCCAGGAGCTTCTAGCTGCTACTTCATTGGCACCCAGACATGGCTATTGGAGCTGTGTGATTCATTTACACAATTCTTGGTACCCCCGTTCCTACTTCCATATGAGATTCTCTGAATAATGGTGATAATAAGATAGAGAGGATGAATAGAGGGCATTTAATACAGTGGAAACACTGATAGTGATCAAGACTAAAACATTATAGTTGCCAGGCCACTGGGGACTGTTCACACTTCTGGTCTGGCTACTGACCCGGAGCTAGAAGACAGCCAAGAATGATAGTGAAAGGAGACTTCACTAAGAGGCCATGGCATGGTTCCCGAGATAACTATGCTTGCCAGTCTATGTTCATTATCCTTAGGAGCCACTCCTATTATTCCTTCCTTTGGGTCTTCTGCATCCCTTTTTGCTTGCTTTTGTCTAAGTCTATCAGTATCTCTGCTCAGGTCCACAGGGGTCATTATGCAGCTTTAATGCCCTCTACATTCAGGCTCACGGTCCCTCAGTGTTCCAGAGAGCTACCGAGACACCAAGGGGAACTGTTGTCCTGAAGCCTCCTGATTCTCTTGAGAGAAAAAGGTCCAAGTTCAAGTGCTGAGCAGCCTGTAAGAATAAATCTTGCCTTGGCTCTTCTCTGCACATCGTGGGTGTAGTGTGGTGGGGGTGGAGAGGTGCCAAGAGGAACAACTTCCATTTCATTTGCTTTTCCTGGCAGAGTGAGGCTGAGACCTAGGCCCTTTCCTAGATCCCCAAATTTCCAAAATGTCTGATGGGTGACAGCTAGGATTATATTGACTTCCCACTGTCTGGTTCTTCTCTCTCCTTGTAATGTTTTACACTCTATATTTCATTTCAGATAACAGTATTTCCCAAGATTCTTGTAGTGAAACACCCCATTTCTGCTCACTGGGTGATCTCTGTCCTCAAAGCACTTTACAGAGTGAAAACAGAGACATAAATCAACGCGATTTTATTTTTCAGAAGACAGGCTGGAGGGCCCCACACTAGCCTCCTTTCTGTTTTGCTCTCTACTCCCCTTCCTCTGATTTTCTCAAGGCCAGAGTTCCTTACTGCTGATACCTCTTCAGCATTAAGTGAAACCGTTGCCAATAAAGTGGTCTCTCCTCTGCACATTGGGGGAGGGGGTATCTAGCTAGGGAAAGCCTGTGTTCTCTTTCAGGGTTACTGGGATGACTTTATAGGAACACCACACTTGCCAGAAGATTGCTTTCAGAAGATTCTAGAATCAGAGGGACTTGGGTTCAAATATCTATTCCCCCTTCCCAGATGTATGAGTTACTTAACCTCTCAGAGCCTAGCCCCTTCCACATCTATAAAACAAGAAACAATCTATCTCATAGGGATATTGTGGAAAGGAAACAGATCCATATAGAATGCCCAGGCTAGGAAACTGGCACATATTAGCAGCTTTATAAATCTAGGTCCTTTCCCAAATGTCTCCATTATGGAGGTGATTTAACCTTGACCCTTAGACTAGCCTCAGGAGTGGAGGCCTCTCATTGCAGTGTTTATAGAACTACATACTCTCCTAAGAGAGCTTACTATTGCTTGCTAGATCAGTAAGAAGACGTGATTATCTAAATGTACCAAGTCATCACAAAAGGCACAAAATAAAGCTAGGAGTACATGTAATCCCCTTACGTCGCTCAATGAGAATTGCTCAGTGTGCTGTGACATGGGTGCAGCATTGTGGCTCATGAGACTAAAATTCAAGCTCCAGAAAAATGGCAAATATCATGTCATGAAACTTTGGGGTTACTCACGAGTAGCTAAAATCTCAAACATTCATCAGTGTGTTCCACAGACCAATTGGCCTTCAAGGTTTTGGAGAGGGGTAGACTTCTTCCAAAAGTGCAACCAAGGATGGAAGGGAGGGTCCCATCAATGGAGGACAGCAGTGGCCAAGCTGGACAAGTCCACCAGTGAAGGGTTCATGCAGCAGGAAAGACTTGATGCAGAAGGTCACTCCATTTTCCTTTTTTTCCCCTTGAGTGTTGGGAAAACTGAACAGACGCTAGAGAACAGATCTGAGGGGTCCAGCTTGCTCTCTGTCCCTGATCGCTTTGGGGACTATGCTTCCTTTTTGGACTGTATGCCTCAGACTATGAACAGTGGTTTAATGGACTCCTTCTCTCTCTCTCCCAGGAGATAAGGGTTTCCTTCCCTTTTAAAAGAAAAATAAAGCAAATATCAGTATTAATAACACTAAGTTCCCGTGGAGAGTGTTCTAGTACAAGGACAGAATTAGAACAGGAATAGCAGGTGATCTTCCTGTAAACTTCTGCATTCTGAACTGAGTTTGTAGAGCCACTGCCATAAAACTATGGAGGCAGCTGTGAGAGGTATGAAAGAAGTTCTAGAGTTTTCATATGATCACTATTTTAAATATATATATATATATATATATATATATATATATATATATATATATATATATAATTGATTTTTTACAGAGAGGAAAGGAGTGGGATAGAGAGTTAGAAACATCGATGGGAGAGAAACATTGATCAGCTGCCTTTGACCAGAATTGAACCTGGTCAATTATTCTTACTGGCTGCTCACCCAGTAAGCAGGTTGACGCTCTATTCACTGAACCAAACTGGTTAGGGCAATATGAGAACTATTTTAAATACATCAATATATAAGCCTGGCATCTGCATCTTTCCTCAGGGGAGCGGTGATATTTAGGAGAGAAGGTGATACACTTGGGTCAGTTTCCACAGTGTTGGCTCAGGGATCAGGAATTATCTGTAAGGTATAATGAAGGTACTCTTTAAGCCTCTCTGATCCGCCCTATAGTTATCAATGCCCAGCACAGTGTCTGAGACATGCGGAGACTCCTAAACCTGGTAAATGAATGGATGTGTGACTATTACCTAAAGCCCATCCTTTATGCAGAATGTGGAGATGGGCACACTTAAGACCAAGGACTTAGGGATGAGAATAAAGTTGTCTTCTGCTTAGGAGCCCAGGATCCTCAGTGATATCCTTTACACATGCAGCTTTGCATGTGGGTCAAGCCAGAAATCTGAGACATGCCTTTAACTGAAACCATGTTCTGTCACTGCTGTCATTCATTCATTCTTTAATAAATACTTCTCAAATAAGTATTCTGTCTACCATATCCACACTGTGTTTTGCACTGAATAAAACAAATAAACATCTCTGCCCTTGGGGAACTTAATATATTAGTGAATGTAATACTAGATGCGGTAACAGGCAAATCCAGAAATCTTGGTGAGAAAACAATGCAAGCTTATTTCTTTCTCCTACAAAGTTCAGTACATGACAAGAGTCGGGGAGGGAAGTGCTCAGATTACTGTATTTATTTAAGAACTTTGGCTGACTGGAAGCTCTGCTGTCTTCATTGTTTGGCTTCCAAGGTCTGCTTGGGCATTGACATTAGCCATCCAACTGTGAGAGAGAGAGAGAGAGCACGGGAGCTGTGACATTGTGAACAGCACTTTCTCGTATTTCATTTACCAGAACTCAATTATACGGCTTTCTACAGGTAGAAGGCGGCTGAGAAATGTCATTCCTGGCTGGGCAGTGACTTCCCAGCAGAAACTCTTTACTAGCGATGAAGGGTATGGTATTTGTGGGGCAGCTGGAGACATCTTGCACACCTACATTCTAATGCAGGGAGAGAAACCATAACTACATAAGGTCATGGTATAATATCTCAGATGATTAATAAGAAAAAAGTCAGAGGAGGAGGATAGGGGTTGCAAACAGTTGTTTTCTCAGTGGTTACTCATTGGGCTGTATTGTCTACCCAGCACATGCAACTTGATCTCTGGGTGAAGAAGTAAAGACTCTTCTTCCCCAATTGTGCTAGAGCAGCTCAGATGGGAAAAGAGAGACCTTACTTTGTGTGCAGACAAACCCACACTGTCATCACCACAAAAGACTTTGGAATTCAGAGCTTATTGAATGCCAAAAACATTATAAAAAAACATAACAGATAAAGACTGGTCAAGTGGGGTTAAATTTGCTTCTGGGCCTTTTCTATTCCTCTAGCTTTTGTAGTTTACAGCACTAAGTCAGGCTGAAGTTTACATCCTTTTAGTTTTAACTTTATGTCCACTTCTGAGTAATCACTTCTTGATTCTAAATGAACCTACTTCCTAGATGCATGTAGAAAATGAGGGTTTGATTTCCTCCCTTGTAATAATGTGACCTTTATGTTGGGGAGTACCAGTTGGTTACCTCATATCCTATCTAATAAAAGAATAATATGCAAACTGATTGTCACCCCAACACACAAGATGGCTGCTCCCATGTGGTCAAAGATGGTTGCTCCCATGTGGACACAAGATGGCTGCCACAAGATGGTCAGCAGGTGAGGGCTGTTGGGAGAGACCAGGCCTGCAAGGGAGGGTAGAAGTGAACAATCAGGCCTACAGGGGAGGGCAGTTAGGGATGACCAAGCTGGCAGAGGAGGGAAGTTGGGTGCAACCGGGCCTGAAGGGAAGGGCAGTTCGGGGGGGGGGGGGAACCCAAGCCTGCAGGAGAGAGAAGTTGGAGGGGACCAGGCCTGCAGGAGAGGGCAGTTAGGGGTGACCAGGCCTTCAGGGAGAGCAGTTGGGAGAGGGCAGACCAGACCAGCAGTAGAGAGCAGTTCGGGTGATGAGGGTGGTAGGGTAGGGCAGTTAGGATGGCTGGGTTGGCAGGGGAGGGCAGTTGGGGAGAACCAGGCCTGCAGGGGAGAGCAGTTTGGGTAACCAGGATGACAGGGGAGAACAGTTAGGGGCAACCAGGCTGGCAGAGGAGTATTTAGGGGGTGATCAGGCTGGCAGGCAGAAACAGTTGGGAGCCAGCAGTTCTGGATTGTGAGAGGGATGTTCAACTTCCCGTTTAGACCCACTCCTACAGGGATCAGGCCAAAATGGGCAGTCAGACATCCCTCAAGGGGTCCCAGATTAGAGAGGGTACAGGCTGGGCTGAGGGACACTCCCCTCCCCCTGTGTACGAATTTTGTGCATCATGCCTCTAGTTAATGATAAAAGAAAAGGTGCTGGTGAGGGAAGCTCAATGGTGTTGATATATGGAATGATTGAAGAGAATTCCACATTTTTAAAAGGTAGAGGCTTAGACATTTCTGAAATCTACTTGTTCTTTGTATTGTGGGCTCAACTCAGAAGCATTTTTTAAAATTTGATTTTTAAAAAATGTATTTTTTATTGATTTCAGAGAGGGAGAGAAAAGGAGAGATAGAAACATCAATGATAATATTGATCAGCTTCCTCCTGCATGCCATCTACTGAGGATCAAGCCCGCAACCCTGGGCATGTGCCCTGAAGGGGAATCAAGCTCTGACCTCCTGATTCATAGGTCGACCCTCAACCACTGAGCAATACCAACTGACCTCATAAACATTTTTTATCTTTTTTTTTATTTTATAGACTTGGCCCTCTGCTGGACACCAGCAATATAGTCGGAAACACGGTTCTGCTCCTGGTTTCAGAGACTTCAATAACAAGAAGTCTGGATTTCAGCCAGACTGAGAAGGGCTGTGAGTGCCACGCTCATAGTCCTGGGGTTCATGGTCCATAGTTAGTAAAGAGCCACCAGGGAGAATACTTCTCTGCTGCGGAGTGGGTGACAGATGTAGAAACTGACACTCACTCACTGTCAGATAGCAAGTCAAACTTTCTGCCTCTCTGTCTGGAGAGGAAAGATAATAATAACTTCCTGGCCCATCCCAAAGGGCTTTTATAAAGATCAAATGAAATCACATTGTGCACAATGAAGTGCTCTTCTGGTGTCAAGAGCTATCATTAGGACTGGTTAATAAACTGGATGTTTGGAGAACAAGGGAAGACTTGGGTGGTGGGCAGGGATGTTCTGAGAATGTGGCAAAATCTTTCGTCCAGAATGGGCATATGTTGGAGGAAAACCAGGTCTTTGGCAAGAAAATTAAGAAAAGTCTTAACCATGGAATGTGATTTTTTTTCTTCTCAAGTAAAGTTGTGTGTGTGTGTGTGTGTGTGTGTGTGTGTGTGTATGTGTGTGTGTGTGTTTACTAAAATATGTTTTTATTGGTTTCATAGAGGAAGGAAGAGAGAGAGAGAGATAGAAATATCAATGACGAGAGAATCATTGATCAGCTGCCTTCTACGCACCCCACACTGGGGATCCAGCCTGCAACCTGGGCATGTGCCCTGACCAAGAATCAAACCATGACCTCCTGGTTTCATAGGTTGATGCTCAACCACTGAGCTACGCCATCTGGACTCAAGTGAAGTTTTTTGTAAGTGAACAGGGGACACCTGGAGGGTACAGACAGAGATGCACATCTGGGTGCAAAGAGAGGGAGTGGGAAGCCCAGAGATGCTGCTGCAGAGGCAGACACAGGGCTGGCCCTGAGACCTCCATGGGAAGGGAGACCTGCCGGGGCAACAGCTGCCAGAACTCCAGACCTGGCCAGGCATTCAGAGAACCTTCCGGCGCTTTCCTGAATCACTTCTTCCAGGGAATGCGTGGCCCAAAGAGCTCACTAAGCCAGAAGTTATGACTTGGCTCTTCCCAGCATTGTTACTCTTCTTATCTCTTATGATTTCCTGAAAGTGTTGTTCCAAGAGGAAGACTTGTTTGTGTCCAGGCGGCCTCAGGGCTTACCTGACTCTTTCATGGACTTTGGGACCTCGTCTCCCATCGCGGTGCAAATTATAAAGCAACATGTTCTTTTGAAAAGGGCAGTAAGTGAATGTAATGTAAGTTATAGTTGGCCTATTCCCAGACCATGAATTCCACTCATTCAGCCCAAATTTGGGGATTCATTCAACATTGAAAGCATATATAGGAGGTCATCAGCTTTGAAAAAACCAACCAACTTATTTTAGACTATTTCCCCCTAATTTATAATATCCAGAAAAACCACAGAGAAAAAATGATCACAGATATTTTGCTGAATAAAAAGTAATACTAATTTAGTGTTTTTTTTGTTAAATCTCAGTATTATAGAAATAAATTATCATAATTACTAGCGAAATAGAGTATGAGAGACAGCATGAGTCCTGCTTGAAAATGTATTTTGCTCTCATTTTTTCAGTGCTTCCTGGTAAAGGGGAACTTCACCTCTGGGAGAATGAAGACTGGCAGATGGGGGACAAGTAAATCACTACGTATGTACTGAGAGTCTAATGTGGGTCATACACCTACCCTAAGTCCCATTTAATTCTCACCACAGTGATTCTTACCAAGTAGGTATAGTTGCTCCCATTCCATAGATATGTATACCGAGGCCAAGAGAGTGATTTTTGCCAAAGGTCTCACAGAAGTGGTGGAGCTAATATTCAAGCTAGTTTACCTACATCAAACCTGAGGTCCTGCCCCAGCCTTCCCACTTTGCCTTGAGAGTTTCTTGGGACTTTGGGTAGAGACTGGCTAGGAAGTAAAGGGCTTGGATAGCTGGGTGGATCAGTGAATAGAGGAAAAGCTGCTCCACCACAGAGGCGAAGGTCAGGGAGACGTCACCCATTACCAACCACCACCCAGGCTCAGCCCCTCTTTCCTTCTTTCTTTTAGAGCAGGGGTTCTCAATCTTGGCTCTATAGACATGTAAGACCAGATAATTGTTTGTTGTTGGGGGTGTCCTCTGCATTACAGAGTGTCTTGTAGCATCCTTGGCCTCTGTCTACTAGATCCCAGTAGCAACCCTTCCCAGTCAGAGCAATAAAACTCCACCCCAGACATTGCCGAATGGCTTTTGAGGTTGGGAATCCTTGGCCACCCCAGTTAAGAACCATTGGTTTCTGGTGACCAACCAACATAGTTTGCCCTGGACTCAAGGGGTTCAGTGCTAAAACCAGGAGAGGCGGGGGCAAACTGGGATGAGTGGCCACCCTACAAATGGAATTTCATCTCCTGCTTATATGAAGGCTGTGGTTGGGAGAGACGCCTGTGTGGATAACATGGTTGTCCTGTAGTCTTCCGCTTCTCTGAGCTGCTGCTGTGCAGGTACTTCTGCTTAATAGTCCTTTCTCTCCACCCCACTCCACATAGCCTGCCAGGAGTGTGGGGGAAAGTTACCTGTTTCCAAGGGCTGCTTGAGTAACCGTGTGGGTCTTTTTAGGATGGAAGGAGACCAGAGGGAATGCTGGTGTGTGTGTGTGTGTGTGTGTGTGTGTGTGTGTGTGTGGACTGGGAGGGGCATTTGGGTGCTGGAATGCAGAGAGCTCATTGGTGCTGCCCGGGTGGGCAATGCGCATGTATGTTTACATTAGGAGTTAATGAATACTGGACGAGGGCAGGTTTTCAGCTCTGAGCTAACTTGGCCTATGACTAGGTAGTGTGCGCATTTCAATTTATTTGGTATTACAAAATATTTTTATGAGTTACTCTGATGACATATTAAGGGCATGTTCCTGAGCTACATAAGTAAAAGAAAAGAAATGGTTTATTATTAGCATTATTTTTTGTTGTGCTGTTGAGTATATATCAGCAGCAATAATCAGTATTTTAGTTCTTTGCAAATTGACAAAGTACTTCCAAAATGTATCATATGTCCCTCGGGCTTCTGCTTTTGGTGTCATTGGTGTGCCCGTTTAGAGGGTGAGCACAGTAGAGTTCTGAAGGAGATAAGTAACTGGCTGAGGTCCAACGAGAGGGTTTGCATCTAGATCTATGGGCACCACATCTGTGACCTCCATATTCCTGCATGTAAGTGCTTAGCCTGCGTTGCTAGAACTATAAATGGTGAAACATCAAGTGCAGACAAGGAGGGTGTGAGTCAGCCCTAATGCCCTGACTCTGACAATAACCCCTCCTCTTTCTCTCTGTTCAGCCAGTGGGAGGATGAAGCAGGTTCCAAGGGGCAGTGCCTAAGACCCATGGTAACACTACCAAGGCTGATAACCTTGCTGATTCCATGCCTTCCTCTGTGCTCTATGACACAGGTGTTGGGGGTGTGATTTGCTTGTGAATGATTGCTTTCATTTTCCTTGATTATGCAAACCGGTGGCTTTTGCCAGGAACTTTACCCCCTGAGGCTGTAAGCTCGGTCCCTCCTATTGGCCTACTTGGTCTCATTATTTTGGGGAGGCGTATTTTTCAAGTGACAGAGGAGTGATAACTGCCCTTGCCTCTTGAAAGTGAGGAGTTCAGGGGCCCCACCTGTTGACAATGACAGCGGACGAGTTGGTTTTCTTTGTGAATGGCAAAAAGGTAAGCAGGAGCTGACCTTTGCTTTGGCTCCCCTGCTTCCCGGAAAGGGCTGTGTGTCCTGTGGAAGAAGCTGTTCTCTCTCTTTCGTGCTCTCTTCTCTCTGTCTCCCTTTAACGGTGTGGCTATGTTTGGGGTGACCTTGGGGAAAGAAGACCTTCTCCGGGCAAGAACAGAGTCAAGATAGATACTCAAGGGGCAAAGGAATGAGGGGAAGGGAAGCAAGGAGAGAAGTGTCTGTGGGCTTCCCCACCACACCCCACCCACCCCACAGCAGGGGAGACAATGGCAGGAGGCTGAGAAGGGAGGACAGGGTTCTAGGTGAGACTGGAGGTCACCCACCACACTTCTGTTTCTGTATTTAGTCAAATATGTCCTAAGGCTTCTGTTGATCTCTTTACAGAGGGAAGGAATAAGAATGTGTTTTCTTGATAACATCAGGATATATAGTGTACACACCCTTTGCTTCTAATATTTCATGTATGGAAATATAGCAGCTAACTTGTGGGAGTAGATATACTGACATCTTGTGGCAGGCACATTTATTTTCATGAAGGGCATGCTTGCCCCTGCCCTTAGTTCTACATATTAATATTGCAAATCCCCTTGATAAAAATGGACCATTTGGATTATCTTCATGGGTGCCCAGGGAGATAAGGAAGGTGAGGGTGGGATGGGGCAGAGGGGGACTTATGACATGGGGACCATGTCCTTGCAGCACTGGAAGGATGAGGACCATTGCAAATTGTAATGCAGGTGCAGAGAGAGAGAGGGTGCAAGCACATTCAATTGTCTCTATCTTCATCTTGCCCTCCCTACACAGCTGCTAACTTGCTTGCATCTGCTTTAGTTCCCCATTTGGGAATGAATGGGACAGTAAGAGGGATTGTTGTACGTTGAAAATAGCCATGTGACCATGTGGGTGCATAATGTGCCTGTGCCTTTCTCCCCCCCCTACCCCCCCCCCCCCCCCCCCCGCCAAAAGGCAATTTTATTTGTTTTGTTGAATTGGCAGGTTAGAGAAGAAAAACAGGGTGACTTTCCTGGTTATGTTCAAGAACTAAAATGTGCTTCATAGGACATCTAGTGCGTAAGTGTTAGGGTGAATTTGAGTAACGAGCAAGAAAATTCCATGAGCTACCGTAACATCAGTGCTCCAAAGGCTGTGGATTCAGTGAGTGGTGTCACTGGGAGGCACGGGGGAGCGGGGTCAGCCATGCCCTTCTGGGTCCAAAGTTGTCTCTCCGTGCAAGTTTCTTTCCAGGATTGGCATCTGGCAGCAAACCAAGAGGTAGGGCAAAGCTTCCACGTTGGTGGTAGTAAGACTTGCACTCAACATTTCCAACAATTTTTATTGCATTCAGCAATTACACAGTAGAGACTTAAGAAACAGTTGTTGAATTGGTTTTCTAGAAGGGTGACTTCTGTGGGATTGTTCTAAGAAATTTTTACTTTGAATGAGCAGCTGGGCTTAATGACTTCCAAGGTCACTGCCCCCACTAAGGTTGATTTTTTTTATTGAGCCATCAATTCCTGTGCATCGGTACAAGCTTCTGTTCTTCTTTACAAATTGTTTGCCCTGAGGCACTGGAGTATTTGAAGGGAACTCGGCTTGGAAAAAATTGCTTTCTCATGAGTTTTATTTTCACTTGAGGAAAGCAACTTCAAATTTGTAGATGGTATTGTCACATCAATCCCTACCATCTACTATGGCCAGTCTTGGCGATAAATACCCATGTTTGAGAAACCAGTGGGAAGAGGACAGGCAGTGCAAGGAGTGATGAGGCAAAAGCAGTGCTGTAAAAACAAGACCCAGCCAAAGAATCCCCAAACAAATTAAGGCAGGTGTGAGTAAGCGTGTTCCCATGTTGAGTCCCAAATGTTCTAGACCTTTTGTTACAGAACATTATACACAGAAGTTATCAAACAAGGGGCCAGAACTTGGTGACTCACTCTTCAGTGTGAGCCTTCTACTCTCCCTGTCCTTCACTAGCTGGGGCCCTGGGGAGGATGTAAGATACCAACCATCAAGTACCCAGGGGCCTTCATGGTGGTGATCGGCCTTGATGGCTGTTGATTTCATGTCTTCTTCTGATCTAAAGCCAGAGTGGAAGGGAAAGAGCTGCCCAGGGTTTTGTTATTGTAGTGATAGTCCTTTGGGAGGGTAGGATCCTTGCTTTTCATAGCAATCACTGTCTGTTTCGTGGAGACTGTGGCATTTGGAGGAAGCTAGGGAGGTTTAGCATGTAGGGTGCAGCTGAAGGAGCCCAATAGTGATCCCCCACAAGAAGTCAGTGTCAGTGACTCGAGCCTCTCTCTCTCCCTCACATCATTGACATTTTGCAAGCTCCTCCCAGCCCTGGGCATGTATGGATATACATGGGCTGGAGGCATTGCCATTCAGGAATTTATGAACTAGTTGCAGAGGTGGATTATGGTTAAGCAAAGTATTATATTCCAAAATGTATCCCACAGGAATACCACTCAGCCCAGCGCTGCCACAAAGTAGGCGCCCAGTTTATGTGAGTGGGATGAATTGATGAATAGTAAAAGCCCTAAAAAATCCTCTGGCAAAGAAATTTATTTTTTAAACTTTGTATTTTAAGTTTGCAGAAATGTTACTGGAAGGATGCAAAGAATTATTAAATAGACTTTTCCTACCTGTTAACATTTTGCCACATTTGTATTTTATTTTTCCCCTCTCTCTCTACATATATATGTATGTATTTATAGGCATGTACATAGATATATAGGTATATGTATTATAAGTACACAATTATATACTTATTGTGTATGTAAATAATAGAAGTAAATATATAAAGCATAAAATTTTATTTCTGAACCATCTGAGGGTAAATTTCAGACATTATACCCTCTTACCTCTTAAACTAAAAATAAAGATATTATAACAGAACCACCGATTTTAAAAATCAGGAAGTTTAGTGTTGACATAATGCTATGATCTAAAATCTATGGATTTTATGCGACATTATTTCAATTTTCCCAGTGACATCCTTCATGACTCTCCCCATCCCGCCCCAGCCCAGGATTGCATCTTGCAGTTAATTGTCAAGTATCTTTAGTGTCCTCTAATCTGGAATAGCTCCATAGCTTTCCTTGTCTTTTGGGACATTGATGTTTATAAAAGAGAACACCTCAGTTGTTTTTTTAGAATGTTCCTCATTTTGAGTTTGTGTCATGCTTCCTAAGAATTCCATCCAGAGTCTGCACTGTGGGCAGGAATTTCAGAGAAGTGGTGCGACCTTCTTGGAAGGACATCATGTCAGCATCCACGTCAGTGGATGTGAACTTGCTCCTTGGGTGAGGTGGTGCTCCGGTTTCTGGGCTGTCAGGTTACTCTTACTTCCTGAATCATTAGTAAATGATCTGTGAGAAGGTACTCTGAGGCTGTAAATATTTTCATTATCAAACTTTCACACTCGTTTTATTATCCGTTAGTGTTAATCATTCTCAACTGGATCAATTGTGGGACAGGTTATAAGATGTCTGGTCACGTTATTAATTGGTTTTCTTCTGTCAAGAAAACCTTCCCTTCTTTCCCATTTATTTCTTTCTTTCTTTCTTTCTTTCTTTCTTTCTTTCTTTCTTTCTTTCTTTCTTATTAGTTCAAACTCATGACTTTTCACTTTACTTAATGGATTATAAATGCATTTTGGCTATTATTAGTGTTGATGACTGAGGTTTTCTAAAACAATCTGCCTAATGCAGTGTCTCCTAAGCTCCTTTCCCCACAAAGCGTTTTTCCTGTGGGATACCCACTGGCGTCCCATTGAGAGAGGCTTCCACGGGGTTTCCTTGAGGAAACCCTGCAGCCAGGCCCTGAGAGTGGTGCAGCCATTCTCTGTTGGAATTCAGGGAGGTGGGCTTGTAGAGGATAGCTTAAACAGTCCTCTCTTTCTCTCTCTTCCTCTCTTTTTCTCTCTTCCTCCCTACTTTCCTCCCCCCTCCCTCTCTTTATCTCTTTTTGTCTCTCTCTTATGCCTGGCCTCCATTAGGTCCATGGTCAACACTTCATGTGCTTTGCTCTCCCGAACTCTGGGAGTGCACCCCAATCCCAAGCTGCTTCTTCAACTGTCTGGTGGGCCTGCCTCTCACTGTTTAGATGGGTTAGACCACCGCTTCCCCAGCACTGCAAAGGTCACACGCTAGCTTCCCGAGTGGTGCTATGGGAGCCCCGCTCACAACATGTGAGGTGCGACAGATACTTCTCTCCTGACTTTAGGAAGATTTGGAAGTCATACCACGGGATTCTCTACTGAAACCCTCATCACAAATTCTCTCCCTTTAACCACCCCGCTCACCCAAACCCTTTCATCCTTGATCATGTGTGAGGAGGCATGAAATGGTTTTCCTTTGAAAATTTGCTCTGGGAACTCGCACTTCGCTCTATAGACAACCTCCTCCATTTTATTAGAAATCCCATTTGTGGCCCTTTGTTTGGAGAGTTCTCCTTTTCTGAAAGGTGTTAATGTTGTTGATTGTGATAGCTCAGTGTGCACAGTACTCCGCTGTGAGCACAGGTCCCCGGATCGGCTCTCCGCTGTCCGAGTGTGGACACCCCAGGAGGCAAACCCAGAGTCTACACCCTGCCACCTCAGCTGTCCCTGGCATTCACAGATGGGCAGCTGGAAATGAAGTGACATGTTTGATTTAGAGAAGGTTTTGCCTCTGTCAGCCCAGCACGGCAATTGCGACACTTAAACGCTAGTGGTGGGTCCTACTTTGGAACCTTAGGATTGAAGATGTCAGCACATATGTGGTTTGGCTTATAGTGAATATGTTCATTCTGATGGAATTTTTAAGAGAAAGCCCTTTACTTTTTGTAAGATATTTAACACATCCCATTAACTTTAATGATTATTTTCAGTAAGAAAATGGCTAATGAGCTGTGTGTCCCAGGGGGCCGTGTGCCCCAGGTGAGCCGTGTGCCCCAGGTGGCTGTGTGTCCCAGGGGGCCGTGTGTCCTGGGAGAGCCATGTGCCCCGGGGGAGACATATGCCCTGGGAGAGCCGTGTGCCCCGGAGAAACTGTGGGACCCAGGAGGAGGGGTGGTGTGAACCAGAGGAGGAGCAGACTCTATTCATGTGGTCCTGAGGTAGTCACCATAAAACAAGCAGATTATCAAATGACAGCGGGGAGGGGAAGGAGACCTGGGGGGAGATAAGAGAACAACCGAAGGACTGGTATGCATGAATAAAGTACAACCAATGAACACAGAACTCTGGGGAGGGAGGGCATGAATGGGAGGTGGGGGGGCAATGGTAAGCTATGTACACATATAATATCTTAATAAATTAAAAAATATATATATTTACAGACAATAAGATCATGTAGAAAATTCCAAAAATTATAATAAAGTTGCTAGAACTAAAAAAAAGAAAAAAAGAAAATGGCTAAGTACACCTATGATATATTTTTCTGTTATTTTGTAGGTGGTGGAGAAAAATGCAGACCCAGAAACAACCCTTTTGGCCTACCTGAGAAGAAAGCGTATCCTGACTTTGGAGTGGGCTGAGGGAGAGGGCCGGTGGGACTCCTTCTTTGGGTTGCATGTCATTTTCTAGTGACTGCTGAGGAGACTGTGGCATGTGGAGGAAGGAGCACTGGACTGGGGCCCTGGACACCTGCATGCTAACTGCTCTTGGCAGCCTTGTGACCCTGGGAAGTCATTTGAGCTCTGGGTCTGCAATTCTCAGCTATTGAATAGGAAGATCCTTCTTGATGCTCCTTAAGATCCCTTCCAGTGAAGAGTCCAGTGAAGCCAAGATTTGATCCTGGGCCTTAACAACAAGCAGCTCCCATAAGCTCTTATTAGCCCTGGCCAGCTTTAAGGTCATTCTCTCTCAGAGGAGCCAGACTATCCTCAGCTCATCTCTGCCTGAGGCCTAAATGGGCTTCCTGGGGCAAGTTTTCAGCTCAGAGAAGGTGGAGAGAAAGTCAGAGGAAGCAGTGTGTGTCGGAGAAGGGAAGCCTGAGGTGGGAAACGATGTAGAGGTGCCACCCATTGTGGACATGACAGTGCTGGGAGGCTTGAGCAGGGGTCACCTGACAGGGATTTCAGATTCTGCTCTTCATTCAGTGTGGGGAGGGTGCCTTTAAGAGTCCCCAAACCTTATTAAGATTTTATTTCTTTATTTATTTTTAAATTACAGTTGACATTCAATATTATTTTGGATTGCTTTCAGGTATACAGCATAGTGGTGATACAGTCACATACTTTATAAAGTGTTCCCCTCCCCGCTAATATTTTCAGTGTCTACCTAGCACCTTCCATATTTATTACAATACTAGAGGCCTGGTGCATGACAATTCATGCACTGGAGCAGGGATCCCTCAGCCAGGCCTGCCCCCTCTCATAGTCCAGGAGCCCTCAGGGGTGGGAGGCGACCCAGCAATCAGGGGAAGGTGATGCCCCCATCACACTTCTGTTGCTGCCACTGCTGGCAGCACAAGTCTCAACTGGCTCTGGTTACCTGAGTCTTGGGCCAGCCCTGGGTGGCTGGGGGCTGAGTGGACTGGGGGACTCTGGAGGCAGGTATCCCATTGGTGCTGAGGAGACTGGGTGCCACCATTTTGTGGCTATGGGCTCCGCCTTCTTTGAGGGCAGGACAGTCAATTAGCATATTCCCTCCTTATTGGCCATGGGCATTAATATCTTTGTGATGGTGTGAGGGTCAATTAGCATATCCCCCTCTTTATTAGATAGGATTACTGGGTGTATTTCCTATGCTGTACTTTATATCCCCATATTTTGTACTGAGCCCTTGTAATGTTTGTTCTTTCAGGGTAGGAAAATATTCTGAGACCCTGGAACAAAAACAATAACAAAAATATAACAGGAACTGACATTTAATGAGCACTTACTGTGTCCAGAGGGAGTTCAAGGTGATTTCTGTGGGTTACCTCATTGGTCCTCCCTGCAATATTTCCAACAGGATAAAAAGCTGGGACTCAGCAAATCCTAGAACAGATCAACATCTCTCTCTGGTCCTAATGACTTCATGACAGCCCTGCTGGGCGGATGTGACAGCTGCCCACATGGTCAGATTTTTATGTGCCCAAATCTCTTGCCTCAGGAGATCACAGGACTGGGGGGCTATAAGGCCATGCTTGGAAGACCTGACACCAAGAAAGTTTCTAGTTTTCAAGTCCCAGTCAAGTGCATGGCCCCATCCCTGCCTCCTGGGTCAGTGCAGCCTCTCTGAGAGGAGGCTGTGTGGGTCTGCTACCTCCCTGGTGGAGGGGCTTGTGTGTGACAGTGGATGGCTCTGCACTCGAAGCTCTGCCCAGTATTTTCATCAACTCAGCAAAGACCCTTTTTATTCTGAGTTCATGTTCCTTAACCAATAACCATTCAGTGGGGCTGAGCGGGACCAAGCTGGGCTGTGGAGAAGGGGGCTGTGGAGCTTGCACCGTGATGATTTCCAAGTATGATCGTCTCCAGAACAAGATCGTGTATCCTTTTCCTGCTGGCTGATTGCCCATGTGAGGACTATGAAGTAGCAGTCAGCTTGTGAGTGAGCGAGTGAGTGTGTGAGTATGTGTTTGTGTGTGTGCACACACATGTGACCTTTCTAAAATCCAATCACATTTCATATCCCATGAAATCCTTCACTAGGTCTCCATCACCCCCCAGGATAAAGTCCAATCTCTTTGCTTAGCACACGAAACCCTTTACAATGTACCCCACCTTTCCTCTCCCGTTTTCTTTCTCTCCATGGGCCCAGCACTCCATTCACCACTGCATCCTAGTCCCTCCTGCAGGGACAAGTATGAACAGCTAATATTCCATTCCCACTAATTTCTTGGTCTTTGTGTAAGCTGTTTTCTAAGTCTGTTTGAATATCCTTTCTTCCAGGAGTTCTGTACATGGTTCCTTCTGGGAGCCCAAGGATGCACTGCTGTCTTGAGGACTCGGAAAAATACCATCTCCTCCAGGAAGGCTCTCTTGAGCTCCGAAACTGTGTTAGGTGCCCTTTGTCTGAGCTAGTCCCATAGTGCCCTGTGCACAGTCCTCCTGAGCACTGATAATAAGATATTTAAATTTCACCTTCACACTGGCTTACATTTCCCTGGTTGACTGCAAAAGATTAAAGAACAGAGATTTCATCTTATTCACCTTTACTTCTCAGCCCTCAGTAGAGTGCCTAGTATATGGCTGGCAATCAACAACAGATCAAGTGAATGAATGATGGATAAAGGAATGATGTAAGCAAGCTCTAAGGGGTTGGTATCTCATGTCCCCTGAGAAATGGGGGAGGTAGAGGTGGGTGAAAACAGGAAAGAAAAAGTGGCTGGAGGCACTAAAATTGAAGAGGTGAAGGAGGGCCCTGCAGAGAGGGCCTGGCACCTGCCAGAAGGCTTCCCCTTAACTCAGTCTCCAGTGTCGGGCTGAGTCAGAGGCGTCTGAAAGTGACCCTGGCTCCCTTGCTCCAGCTGGGAGGCATAGGGTGCTCTGCTGCCTGACCCCCAAATGCAGGAGGGTTCAGGCCTCACTGTGGAGTGTGTGTGTGTGTGTGTGTGTGTGTGTGTGTGTGTGTGTGTGTTAGGAGGGGGTGGTGTCCTTTGCTCCTTGGTCAGAGTCTTGGATGGAGAGTCAAGAATACCTGTAGAAGAGAAAAGGACATAATGCAGAGTGGTAAGAAATGACACAGGATCACAGTCTCCCAGGCCCTGCACTCAGGTCCATCCTGATGGCCTGAATGGACAATGGAATGACCTTAATCTGGGGTTTCAGCCACTTTTCTGCCAATGCCTGCCTGGCCCCCATCTGCTCCTTGCACCATGTTGCCGTGACGACTGTGGAAGGGATAGGAAGCACCAAGTCCAGGCTGCATCCCGTGCAGGTAACCAGAGCAATGGGGGCTTATGACAAAGCTACAGACTTGCTTTGGTTTGTTGGGCTGTGACCCCTAGGCAAAGGAGGTGTTGTGATTGGGCCACTTCCCCATCTCCTTAGGAGTGAGGGTTGGACTGTGAGGCAGGAAAAGGAGGAGGTGCCCGTGCTACAGCTCTCTCCTGTGGCAGGGTGAATGTAACATTGCATGACTCCGAGGGGACCAAGAGGTCAACTGGATCTGGTGGCTGGACAGTCCAGCTGCAGGGAGGAGAGGTTGGAGAACTTCCTCACCTTGAGCTTGAATATGCTTGGGAAACCCTGCCTTCCCAGATTCAAGATTCCAAATGCTCCCTGTCCCTTGATAAAAAGCCCACCTACTCCCTGCCCCCTCGAATGGCAATTCCATTGCATCTCTCACCTGCCACCTGCAGATAATACAAATGTGGGCTGCTAGGCCTCCATCCTCATTGAATGCAGGTAAAGAAGGCCTGAATAAGAGAACAGACATTCGAGTGTCTGACCAAAGCTTTCTTCATGATGATACCAGACCCCCTGGGAACACATTGAAACTGGAAATGCTTTTGGGTTAGAATGGGCAGTAGTCTGGGAGGTTTTGTGGAGAGAAGCAGGATGCTCTCAGGTGACATGTAACGGAGTATGCGTGGGAGCAGAGCACTGTGGGAAGGAAAGGCCATTATTTTCAGTGCTTTTTGTTTGGGCAAACTGAGGCAGGGAGGTCTTTGCGAGATTACAATCACAGGGGGTGCCAGCACCACACCCAGGTCTTCGTCTTGCCTTGACCATATGGGGAGACCAGTTGTCCAGAGCATGCCGTCCTTGGGCTCTGAGGTGAATGTGGGAGCCAGGGCCTCCGGGTGAGCAAGCTGACTATACTCCTTGGGAGGAGTCTCTGGGACCAGCCAGGTGAGGCCAGGGCGGGGTGGGGATGGTATTGCTTCACCGCTGTGACTTCATTCTTAGCTCAGGCAGGAAAAGGGAAAATTGCTAAACTTGTCCAACCTGAAGGAGATGTGAGAAGGTTCATTAGGGCTTCTTATAATTATCCTTGAGACAAATAGATGAAAGAAAGAATGAATAGCTTAAATACTGAGATCATATATGTGTAATTAGGCTAAAACCTTGCCTCTCCAGTGACACAAATCCTCATTCCCAGGCTCTTATTTTGGCTCCCAGATAAGCTGTAGAGCTAGATTCCACTTTTCCTTGTCTACTCAGTTTATTTTCCCCCCCTCTTGGTTTCTATGACACTACACTCCCCTCATTCTCCTCCCACCTCCATGCACTGGTCCTCTCTGCTCAGTCTCTGTGGCTGCAGCTCCTTAGGGCTCCCACCAGGGCCCTTCCCTTCTCCGTCTTCACACCCTTCCCGTGTGAGTTTAACACCATGTCCATGTGACAGTATGCATATTTATACCTTCAGCTTTGACCTCTCCCCAGAGGTTAGGTTCAGATTTCCAGCTGCCTACTTGGCATCACTGCATGGTGTCTGGTCTCACATGTAACAAAAGCCCATCCTTTCCCTACTCCTTTCCTCCCCAGTCTGTCTCCATCTGAGTCAATGGCAAAAGCATCGATCCACTTGCTCAACACAAACATCTAGGCATCACCTTTGATGCCTTCTCTTTTATGCCACCCCCACTCCATCCAGAAGTCTACCTCCCAATCGTACAGTGACACCTCCTTTTTCTCTCAGTTTCCCTATTACTGCTTGGTCTGAGCCACTATCCCCCACTATCCTCTGTTTCTAGTGTTGCCCCCTACCATCCATTCCTCACCCAACATCCAGAAGAGTCTTTAAAAACATAAATTAGATCTTACCCTAATATCTCTCTTCCTCACTGTCTGGTCACCTACCATGCCCCGCATATGATAGTTTCTCAGTAATTATTTATAAAATGAATGAATAGATATGCTAGTCACTGGGGATACAATATTCTAATAATTTTACTTAATGTAAGTGCCAAGAGATACTCTTAAGAGACATAGTAAAAATATTAATAATAATGTGGAAGTAATGAAAAGTCTTAATGAAAAGTCTTGCAGGTTTGAATGAAAATTTTGTGATAATCATTGCATATCACGTTCTATTTATTTTTTAAGAATATATTTTATGTATGTATGTATGTATGTATGTATGTATTTATTTTACAGAGAGGAAAGGAGAGGGATAAAAAGCTAGAAACATCGATGAGAGAGAAACATCAATCAGTGGCCTCCTGCACACCCCCTACTGGGAATGTGCCCACCACCAAAGTACATGCCCTTGACCATAATCGAACCTGGAACTCCTCAGTCTGCAGGCCAATGCTCTATCCACTGAGCCAAACCAGTTAGGGCTCACATGTTCCATATGACCCATTTCTCAACTCTTATGGATGTGGAGGGTTACCACTAGACAGTGGTATTCTAATTTGGAATAAGATGCATTCAGTTGGCTCTGAACAAAGACTGGTTGAGATGGATTATGGGGCAGTGTAGGTAAGAGATGACACAGCTCTTTTGTTTACTATGTGTATCTCTGGGTAAATATCTTAATCTCTGGACCTGCTTCCTCCTCTGCTCAGGGAAGGGAACAGAGGGAGAGAAGATGCTTCTGGTTCTAATAGTCACTCTCCTCCTAATAATGAACACTGCTTGAATTCCCACTGTATGCCAGGTATAGGGGTAAGAGTTTTTGTGAATTATCTCATTGAATCCTCTAGAGGTCAGTACAAGGATGAAGGATCTGTGGTTCAGAGAGGCTCGGTGATGTGCCCAAGGCCATAGTTGGCAAGTGGTGGCACTGGGATTTGACTCTGTGCAGCACCTGCTGCCCACACTGCCTGTCGATGTGGCCTGGCTTCAGTTGAATCACGTAGCAAGTCTGAGAGGGGTTCTTCCAACACACGTGTCCATGTCATCTGTCCCTTGTAGGAAAGAATTGCCAAAAGCCATGGTTCCCAGTGTGGGTTCTGTACCCCCGGCATCGTCATGAGCATGTACACACTGCTCCGGAACCAGCCCGAGCCCACCATGGAGGAGATCGAGGATGCCTTCCACGGTACGGGCCCCAGGCACAGCCCCGGAGATAGGGTGGCAGATGGGGCTCTGAGGGAGTCACTGCGGGGCCTGGAGGGGAAGCTGGGGATGGGCCAGGAGTCAGAGGCACTGGCTTAGGAGAGGAAGCTCAGCCTACCCACACGTGTTGGCTAAGATCTGCTGGAGGGCTGGTCTCTCTTAGTTTGAGGGACAGGCAGGTGGGTTGGAGACAGCTTGCCTTGGTGTTCCTCTTCACAAGATGCCTTCCTTCCCTCCCTCTGCACTGGGGTGGGTGGCCGTGGGGAGACCATTTGGTAACTCCACAGGGCCTAGTGATATCACTCCCTTCCATCTCAGCTTCCACCAGGACAAGACTCTGCAGGGCAAAGGCCCATCTGAGAAGGCAGCCAGGATCCTGAGCTCTGGCCAGGATGGCTTACCACGTTCCCTTGGTGCAGGGGCCTAGGAGCCTGGGCCACTGTCTGTTTCTCTGAACTGAATAGAGAAGACTCCCTGTCCATTCACCGTGTCAATCCATCCCTTATTCAACCAGTTATACAGAGTCCTATCATGAGCCAGTCACCACACAGGGAACAAGGGACATGGGGATAAAAATCACCATCCTCAATTCAGGGAGTTTGTACTCTGAGGGAGAAAGAGTTTTACTCATAACTTGAGGAATAGGTACCATGGAAGCACCTAGGGCATTCCAGGAAGTCTTTCTGGAAGAAGTGGTAGATGTTTTTGAAGCCAGTAGCACAAGGGAAGAGGAGGGGCATTCTAGGAAGAGAAAACAATATTCAGAAGGTGTCTGATCCTCGGGCTCAGCCAGAGCCCCTCACCTGCCCTGGAGCCTGCACTGACATCGCCCCTGTTCCTTGTCCCACAGGAAACCTGTGCCGCTGCACAGGCTACAGACCCATCCTCCAGGGCTTCCGCACCTTTGCCAGGGTAAGTGGGCACCCCAGGACATCAGTGGCCCTGCTCCTAAAGCAGCAACACCCTTACAATCACAGTTGGGAGGGATGCCAAGGGCCTCTGCATGACAGAGAAGGGAGAGAAGATGGCCAGTTGGCAGGTCCCCCCACTGCGGTACGGCTACCTGGCATGCGCAGTAGACTCTGCCATTCTTATTCCGAGAGGGGTTCTCATCAATAGCACTGGGACTTTTTCTCCAGGAAGAGCCTGGGGGACTGGTTCTTGGAAGAGTCCTGGTGCCCCAGAGCTAATTTCCTCCAGGGCATCTAGGCTAGGCAGCCTTCCTTGGAGACTGGCCTGCTCAGGCCATGGCACAGGTGCCGAATGACTCAGCACCCAGGCGCCTCATCCTTTCCTCTCCTGGCTGCCCTCTGCAGTTGGCGCTCTGCTGGGCTGGTTAAACTGATGATCGAATTGCCATTTTTCCAAGTCCTGCAGTGTTCACAGCATGCTGAGTGAGAAGCCACAGCCAGGTGTGTGGGCATCGCTTATGTAAACACAGGCACGGGGCTGCCACCTGGCAAGGAGGACTCATGGCCGGCCTCTCTTGTCTTGGCTTAATCTCCTCAGATTTTACCTGATTCCTCCACTGGGTCAGGTTGATCCTGACTCCAGGCCAACGCCTCCTCTCAGGGTGATTCAGGATTGCTGGTAGAGTCAGCTTTTTGTAAGTGCACTCCAAAAAGGAGTGTTTCATGCCAATAATTCTCAGGGGTGGGGATGGAAATGGGGATCATAAGGGTGGAAGACAACACACCCTGATGAGGAACTAGGAGGTGTGGATTTAGAGAAAAATGCTTGAAAGCTCAGACCTAGAGTCTGCTGACTTAGCTTCAAATCCCATTTCATCACTTAACTGGTTCTTGGCCTTGGGTAAATTCCCATGTTTCTAAAATTCGGATTATAATAATGCCTGCCTTATCATGAATGTTGAAAGTGCTTCTTGCAAAGTCCTCAGAACAAGCCTGGGCATATCTTAAGTATTCAGTAAGTGGCAACTCTGAATCACGATGCCGGTCCATTTCTTCTATGACTTACCGTATTTGCCGGTGTATAAGACGATTTTTGGCCCTGAAAAATACCGTATTTGCCGGCGTATAAGAGACTGGGCGTATAGGACGACCCCCTAACATTTCCACTCAAAATACAGAGTTTGTTATATACTCGCCGTATAAGACTACCCCCCACTTGGAGGCATATTTTTCAGCGCCAAAAAATCGTCTTATACGCCGGCAAATACGGTAATACTTGATCTCTATAAATGGTGCAGGCTTCCCTGAGAACCAGGAATTGTTAATCTTGTCCATGAGTGCATTTCATAGGAGGCTGCTCAAAGAGAAACAATTTAACCAGCTCTCCTAGTTTCTCAAAAGAGAGGGCTTTTGAGTGTAGCTGATAATTATGCTCCTTCCGATGGTGGGTCCTGACCTCGTTTGGTGGTGCTTCCCGCTGTCCAGCTGCTGGTCAGTGTGGAGCTGAGCTGAGACGAGCTGAGTTCTCTGAGCAGCCGACATGCCCTGCACAGTGTCCTTGGAAGCTCAAGTCCATGACTCATTAGGGACCCCCAGCCGTTATTCAGAACCTTTCACTCTTTTAAACAAATATCCACACCTGAGGAATGAGGGCATTTTTTTCCATGGATATTTACAGTGAGTGAAAGGGAGGGGGGAAAGGGAGAGAGAGAGAGAAAAAAAAGAGAAACTTTGACATGAGAGAGACAGATTGCTCGCACCTCGTCCAGGTCTGGGAATTGAACCTGCAACCAAAGTGTGCACCCTTGATCAGAATCGAACCCATGACCCATTGGTCTGTTGGTCCCACCCTCTAAATCAGTGAGCAAACCAGCCCAGCAGAGCCTTTCACTCCTGTTTTACACACAGTTCTATAAAACTGGCCATCTCATCTTCCTGGCCATGGCACACACTAGGAAAGGGTCCCCTCCCCCCTCCCCTCCCCTCCCCTCCCCTCCCCTCCCCTCCCCTCCCCTCCCCTCCCCTCCCCTCCCCTCCCCTCCCCTCCCCTCCCCTCCCCTCCCCCCTCCCCTCCCCTCCCCTCCCCCTCCCCTCCCCTCCCCCTCCCTTCCCTTCCCTTCCCTTCCCTTCCCTTCCCTTCCCTTCCCTTCCCTTCCCTTCCCTTCTCTCCCTTCCCCTCCCCTCCCCTCCCCTTCTCTTCCCTCTCCTCCTCTCCCCTCTCCTCCTCTCCCCTCTCCTCCTCTTCCCCTCCCCTCCCCTTTCCTCCTTCCTTCCTTCCTTCCTTCCTTCCTTCCTTCCTTCCTTCCTTCCTTCCTTCCTTCCATCTAAATAGGAAGGGCAAGGGCAAGATGGGGGTGGAGAGGCCCAAACCACAGCAGCTCTGAGATCTGACGGCAAAGCCAGAGGGGCCTGTACTTAGGGCAGCGTTTGCAGAGGGTCAAGGAAGACAGGTTTTCTCTCCCATGCAAGTCTGCCAGTGCCCTCCAGTTCTCAAAGGCCACACTTTGGCCCTCTGAGAGCTTCTTGGAGAAAACAGTAGGTTGTGACTCATCCTTCGGGAAATGTCAGGATAGAAGGGTGTCTCCTGTGACTCATGTGCAGAGGGGCTGCCCTGGTTAGCTCCTCCAGGAATTGGTTGCCCTGGAAATGTGCCCGAGCTGTGCCTGGAAGTTTCCCCCACTTGGTCTCTCAGCACAAGTCCATGATTCTGGAGTGTCTCCTGGGGTCCTGAGCTGGTAGTCCTGCTTTCTTTGGGACACAGCAGTCAGGTGGGAGGCAGCAAGCTGGGCTCTCCTCTGTACTCTGCTATTGGCACCCCAAGAGGTCCTGGGCAAGTCCTTTCCCCATCGTTAATGGGTCATCAGACCTGTGCACTCCCCCCGGAACAGGCCCACGATGAGGAATAAAGAGCGCTTAGCTTTCTGGCAAGAAGCGTCTAATCAGCCGTGGTGAGGCCCAGGCACACTTGCTGGACCCAGCTCTGGACCCAGCAAACAGTGTTGGATATTCTTGTTGGGAGCCCCACAAAGACTCCAGAATGGGAGGAGCCCCGACAAGAACTTGTTTGACCCAAAAGAGGGGAATTTCTGTCTCAGAGGCTTCCTAAGGGAGAGCACTGAAGAGGGAAATGGGCATAAAGAAATCCTATATAATAAAGAGGTAATATGCAAACTGACCGTCACTCCAACACACAAGATGGCCCCCATGTGGTCAAAGATGGCTGCCCCCATGTGGACACAAGATGACTGCCACAAGATGGCCAGCAGGGGAGGGCAGTTGGGAGGGAATAGGCCTGCAAGGGAGGACAGTTGGGGGCAATCAGTCCAGCAGGGGAGGGCAGTTGGGGGTGATTGGGCCTGCAGGGGAGGGCAGTTTGGGGTGACCGGGCTATCAGGGGAGGATAGTTAGGGGCCACCAGGTCTGTAGGGAAGGGCAGTTAGCAGCTATCAGGCCAGTGGGGTAGGGCAGTTAGGGGCAATCTGGCCAGCAGGGGAGCAGTTAGGCATCAATCAGGTTGGCAGGTGAGTAGCTAGGGGGTGATCAGGCTGGCAGGCAGAAGCAGTTAGGGGCAATCAGGCAGGCAGGCAGGCAGGGGAGCAGTTGGGAGCCAGCAGTCCTGGATTGTGAGAGGGATCCAAGATTGGAGAGGGTGCAGCCTGGGCTGAGGGACACAGGGCCTCTAGTGTTTTGATAAAATAGGAGGACCTATCTTTCTGGAGAAATGTTCTTAACTTTAAGCTTCGCTGCTGTTTCTAGGAGAGATCTTATTTGTTTATTCACAAGTTATTTAATCAACATTAACCAAGCAAGATGAAGTAGGTAAAGCAGAGGTCTCACCTCTGTGCAAAGGCAAATGGATGGGACAGGCTATTTACTAATACCATGGATGCTGGAGTAGGTATCAGAGCTGGATTTCACTGGAAAGTAATAACATACATTCTTCAGCTTCTGTGAAACTCTTTGCAAATATTTGTGTGTGAATGTTGGTCATCTCTGTAGGATGGTGGGTGCTGTGGAGGGAATGCGGACAACCCAAACTGCTGCATGAACCAGAAGAAAGACGACACAGTAAGTGGGTCCTTCTCTCCCCGGAAATCTGGGGGCCAATCGCAGTTCAAAGGAGCCAATAGTCTTGCTCCACACTCTTGGCAATGGTGGCTGGAAGAGGAAACAGTTAAGCCTAGACTGAGAGGGCGGTGACCACTCACGTTAGCTCTGGGTCCTCTGGCAAGACCTTCTGGTTCCTGCATCCAGGAGCTGCCTGGGGGTTGTGAGCGAGCTTGCTTGGACAAGGGCTGCATGGGTGCTATGGGGCATTTTAATGGGGAGATACGGTACCACACATCTGTTTCTTTTCCTAGAAGATCACCTCCTCTCCATCTTTATTCAACCCAGAGGAGTTCATGCCCTTGGATCCTACCCAGGAGCCCATCTTCCCACCAGAGTTGCTGGTAGGTGATGCCCCAAGGAGAGGCCCATCGAGGCTCTGTGCCAGGAGCCCTTGGAGACCTGCTTTATTTCACACCCCCTGGGAATGTTGTCTTCTCCTTGTCCTTCAGGTCTCAGCCTGGATTTTCCTTCCTTTCTCTCACACCCAGGGTCAAGTCCCTCTTTCATGTGCTCCCACAGGGACCCACATTTCTTTCCTTTTCACACGTGTCACTCTGAGGACAGGAAGTGGGTCTCTCTGGCTCCCTGTGTATCTGAAGTGCTGCAGGAGTATCTGCTGGCCTCCTGGCTAAATCTAATGCATAAGCCCCCCAAGTAAATAGTCCATTAAACAAACAAACAAACAAACAAACAAACAAACAAAGCTGGATTCGAAGGACACACCCAAGGCCTGTAGCTCTGCTTTAAGGACACCTCTCACTCCCCCTTTCTTCCCTTGATGACTTAGTTCCTTCACTCCAACATGTAAGGCGAGGAGAGTATCAAGCCACCCTCTGAGCTCCTCAAGTGCAGATTTCTCAGGGGCTGTTGACACATGAGGACTCCCTGAGTTCAAGGGCCAGAGAGAAGGGCTGTGCAGCAGGTCACCAGCATAGCCTCCTCTAGATTGTGCAACCTTGAGACCATCAGTGTGATTTTGGGGTTTTCTTCCCCAGCACCACTCCTCCCGCATGCACTGGGACCAGCTCTGCATTGCATTCCCTTTGACTGCCCTTCCTTTGCTGCCCTGGCTCCACCCACACCTCGTCCACTGCTCCTCCTGGAAACACTGGGACAGTCCAGGTTCCCTTGTGGCTAGTGACCTTTGGCAGGTCACATGACTTCCTCAGGTCTCTCCCTCATCTGTACAAGAGGCGGCTCACGATGTCTCTTTCACCAAGTTTTCTGATGGCTCAGTGACCTAATGTCACTGAGTAAGAGCTGCCTCCATCCATGCAGTTTTCCTCCTTTCTCTTTGACAAGTATTTTCATTCTGAAGTCAGTAACAAACAAGTCTACAGAAGAGTTGATCCCACTGTGGCCCTGAAGCGAGGGCCATGGGAATGGCGGTGGGAAAGGAGTGGGGAGAAGGAGGCGGCTCATTGGAAAACGTTTTTTTCCAGAGGCTGAAGGATGCGCCTCTGAAGCAGTTGCGTTTTGAAGGGGAGCGTGTGACCTGGATCCAGGCCTCCACCCTGAAGGAGCTACTGGACCTCAAGGCGCAGAACCCCGAGGCCAAGCTGGTGGTGGGGAACACGGAGATCGGTAAGGATGTGGGACTATGCACAGTCATTTCTTTCTTTCTTTCTTTCTTTCTTTCTTTCTTTCTTTCTTTCTTTTTTTTTTTTTTTTTTACCTTTTCCCTCTATTGCCCTTCAGGCAAGGCTGGGAGAGGTGCTGAGTCTGAGGAATGGGCTGTTTGTCCATAGAGTTCCTACTTTGATTTGCGTTTTGAAGTTTTTCTCTCAGGCAATTTTCCTTTTTCTCTGAATGTTAAACTTTCGTGTCATTATTAGTTATATCCCAGCTCTAATAATAACTCAAGTACTGAAATCTGCCCATGCCTAGCTGTATAACTTGGGCAAGAAACTTAACCTCCCTGTGCCTCCGATTCTTCATCTAAACAGAGAAAAATCACAGCATCCCCCAGGGCTGCTGTGAGGATTAAATGAGTTAAAATACGTAGTGCTTAGGAGAGTTACTGACATACTTTAATATTAGAAAACAGGGGACAGTTACTGTCCCGTGTTTTCTAATATTGTTCCTAAACACACACACACACACACACACACACACACACACACACACACACACACCACACACCCTCTAACTTCAGGCTTTCTGTTTCCCTCGAGGCATTGAGATGAAGTTTAAGAACAAGCTGTTTCCTGTGATCATCAGCCCAGCCTGGATCCCCGAGCTGAATTTAGTGGAGCGAGGCCCAGAGGGTAAAGGAGGTTCACCCGGGTCCCCAGAGGGGCTGGGATGCTGGGGATGGGTCCCACTGGGGATGGGTGCACAGGGGAAAGGGCAACCTTCACCACCTTTCTCCATCATGGGAGGCATCAGTGGGCAAGGGCTGTGAGATCTCCAATAGTATTCTCAATCCTGGCTACACCTTAGACTGACTCATGGGGTCAGGGGCCTGGGGTGGGCAGGCGTGCTTGGGTGCTTTCAAAATATATATTCCAGGACTTTGCCCACAGAAACCTGATTTTATTGAGTGGAGAACCGCTGGCTTAGTGAAAGAGCACTCTGGTTGCAGGACAAGAGGCCTGGGGTTGAGTCTGGGGTCTTTCAATAGCTGGGTGGTGTTGGGCGAGTCCCTTAACCTCTGGGCCAACTTTTCTTCATCGGGTTAAGGGTGTGAGTCCTGGTGAGCCTCACTCAGGTTGCTGGGAAGCTTCAGAGACTCTGTGTCTGAAAGTGTTTTCCGCGCTGGGCAGGGGGTCGCTTATCCTGAACACGTGTTCCCAGGTATCTCCTTTGGAGCCGCTTGCTCTCTGGACTCTATGGAAAAGACCCTGCAAGATGCCGTTGCCGAGCTTCCTGCCCACAAGACAGAGGTGTTCAGAGGTGTCCTGGAGCAGTTGCGATGGTTTGCAGGGAAGCAGGTCAAGTCTGTGGCGGTGAGTCCCCGCCCCGGGGGCCATGAGGCACAGGGGACAGGGCCTTTCATCACACCAGGAGCCTCACACTTGAATGGTAGAACTGCCTGAGTGTTTCTTTCTTTCCTTTTTTTAAAATTATTAAATCTTTATTGTTCATATTATTACAAATGTTCCCCATTCCCCCCCCCCCCTTCATTACTCCCCTCTACCAGGTTCCCACCCCACCCTCTGCCCTTTCCCCATCCCCCACTGTCCTCATCCATAGGTGCACTTTTATGTTCAGTCTCTTCCCGCACCCCCCCACTCCCTTTTCCCCTGAGAATTGTCAGTTCACTTCCCTTCCATACTTCTGATTCTATTATATTCACCAGTTAATATTGTTCATCAGATTTTTTAATTCCCTTGGTTTTTAGATTCACTTGTTGATAGTTACGTATTTGTTGTTCACAATTTTTATCTTTATTTTCTTCCTCTTCCTAAAGAACCCCCTTCGGCAATTCATATAATTCTGGTTTGGAGGTGATGAACTCCTTTAGCTTAAATTTATTTGTGAAGCTCTTTATCTGGCCTTCGATTCTGAGTGATGGCTGTAGGTTCTTGCTATTCATCACCTTGAATATTTCTTGCCATTCCGGTCTGGCCTGCATGGTTTCTGTTGAGAAATCAGCTGACAGTCGTATGTGTGCTCCTTTATAGGTAACTACCTGCTTTTGTCTTGCTGCTTTTAATATTCTCTCTTTGTCTTTTGCTCTTGGAATTTTAATTATGATGTGTCTTGGTGTGGTCCTCTTTGGAATTTTTTTTTGTTTTTGTTTGGAGTTCTGTGCGCTTCCTGGACTTGTAAATCTAATTCTTTCACCAGGTGGGGAAAGTTTTCTGTCACTATTTCTTCCAGTGTGTTTTCGGTATCTTGCTCTCTCTCTTCTTCTGGGACCCCCTATAATTCTGATGTTGGTTCGCTTAAAGTTGTCCCAGAGGTTTCGTACATTATCTTCAACTTTCTGGATTCTCTTGTCTTCTTGCTTCTGTGGAGGACTGTCTTCTGGTTCTTTATGTACCAAATCTTTGACTTGATTCTTGAGATCTTCCATTCTGTTTTTAGGACTCTGTAAAATATTTTTTTATTTCAGACAATGTATTCTTTATTTCTAGTTGATCCCTTTTTACATCCTCATAGGTCTCATTTATTTTATTGGCCTTTTCTGGGAAATTCTTGAAAAACCTTATAAGCTTGTTTTTGAACTCTATATCCAGTCGCTTGTTGTGCTCCATTTCTTTCGTTTGCAATCTGCTTCCTTGTCTTGGCATTTTCACTGCTTCCCTGAGTTGGTAGGGTGGCTTTGTGTGCTAAGGTGTCCTATATGGTTCAGTGGGTCAGTCTCCCAGTTACCTGAGGTGGACACTCTTGGTGCCCCCTTTTGTGGACTGTATGTATAGCTTTATTGTAGTTAAGTATTGATTGTTGTTGGTATCACTGGGAAGAACTGACCTCCAGGCCGATTGGTTGTGAGGATCAGCTGTGTCTATGCCAGGAGACAGCCTTATTCAACTAGACTTGGACAGTTGCAAAAGCCTCTGTGCTCAGCTTGGATGGGACGGAGTTTCAGGGTGGAGCCTACAGCCTTGGTTTACCATCAGCCCTGCCCTATGAGGTTCCTGAGTCTCAGTGTTCCTCAGTGTCCTTAGGTACTGGCTGCAAGCACCTCTGAGAGAAAGGTGCCCTTGAGTTTCACCTGCTACCAAATAGTTTAGGCTCTCCCCCAATGAGCCTGGAACTGGGGTTCAGTGCAGTTGGAAGTGGGGTTGGAAGTGGGGTTCAGAGCAGTCTGGAGCTTTTGTCTCCTTCCCACTAGGGCAATCCAGAAGCACAGTCAAAAGTCTGTCCTCTGTGCGCACCTCTGGGACTGCCTTTCGCTGCTCCCCCGAGTTTCCACCTTACAGCCCAGACTCCCTCCATATGAGCCTGGGTCTCCAGGGTCTCACCCAGAACTGGGGTACAGTGCTGTCGGAACTGGGGTTCATCACAGTCCAGAGCTTTTATCTCCTTCCCACTAGGGAACGCCAGCCAGGCACTCAGCCTCCCCTTCCTCTCCGGCTCCTTCCTCTACCAGCGCACACCATGTCTCCATACCTTAGGCTTTTACAGCTCCTCTGATTTTCCTTCTGGTTTTCTCTTTCTAGATGTAGAATTTCCAGTCAGTCAACTTTCCTGTAGTTCTGGATAATGTCCATTTTGTATTTTAGTTGTATTTTTTTGAAATTGTTGTGTGAGGTTGCAATTAGGTGTTCACCTATGCCGCCATCTTGGTTTCTCTCCAGCAATCCCTGAGTGTTTCTTAAAGATGCAGATTCCTGGGCCCTGCCTCCGAGATGCTGGCCTGGAAGGGTTGGGTGGAGCCTGCAGGTGCTGCTGATGCAGGAGGTCTGTGGGCCACTCCAGGGGACACTCACTTGGACTCAGTCTTCTCCCTGAAATTGGAGAGATGGGGTCTCCTGCCCACTCCTCCCCCTTTCTGATTGGCCCAGGCTCTCAGCAGGTGGAGGAGAGATAAGTTAGAGAAAAGCCAAACCAGGGAGGGGCACAGCATTTCTACCTTGGGGCTAGAACCGGAGGTAGATGCCCTGAGAGGAGGGAGGGCTCCACCTGCTGGCTGTCACAGTCAGCCTTCCTACTGAACCCCAGACTCCCAGTTTGCAAGCAGCGTTTGCACACAGTTCCATTTGAGGCTCATGATTGTTGATGGTGTTGGGAGGAAAGCTATCCCTTCTATTCTATTATTAAAAAATGGTTTTTAAAATTAAAAAAAAATTAAGCAAAACAACGCATTCCATTTTCCACACCTTACCCCAAGCCCCGGCCATTTCTGGGTGTAGATGAGGAGATATAAACAAGTAATTTCTACCGAGGCCCTAGCTCAGTGAGCACCCTGGGTCTGGTTCTCCCAACATACTTTGCCAAGTTGGCAGGAAGCTCAGATCCCATTAGAACAAATCATTCATCCTAAATCTTCCTCCTCTTTGTCCTTGAACTTTATCTTCTATTTCTGCTATACTATGGCTTCTGTGATAAGCCACCTTAGCTCTTTCAGAAAAAGGTTGAGTGACATTTAGCACTTGAGTTTCAAGGGGTCGACTAGGGTTAATTGAGTGAGGTGCACTGACTGTTACATTTCAGAGCTGGGCCCCAATGCCAGGCAGTCAGATCTCACGTTTCGCACGATGTTCGATGTTCTGACTGCGGAGCTCTCACTGCACTGGGCTGTGTCTTCAGGGGCTGGAGGTCGGACCTCCCTCCACAGATGACACCTGTCATCCTCCTGCCCTGTGTTTGGGAGCCAACTGGGTGGGCACGGGTTTCCGGGATGGGTTCTTACACACACTCTCTGCTTGTCCTAGTCCATCGGAGGGAACATCATTAACGCCAGCCCCATCTCTGACCTCAACCCGGTGTTCATGGCCAGCGGGGCCAAGCTGACCATCGTGTCCAGAGGTGAGCTGCCTCATGCAGAGGATCCTGGGGGAGAAAAGTCTCACAAGATGGGTTACTCCTGGAGAGACAGAGTCTAAGGTCCAATGACCCCGCTGTCCTATGATTTAGATTCTTGGAAGCTACAAGGAATCACTCGTGCTGGGGGCCAGGAGAGCTGGGCCACTTCTTAATTAAGAATTCAGAGCAGGCTCTGTCCAGATGCCTTACCTAGTGGGATGCTGGAGCCAGAATGCACCAGCTCACCACAGTGGATCGCTGGGTCATCAGCATTTGTGAAACATGGTTGTTATGAAAAATTAAGCTATACAAGCGTGCAATAAAGACAGATTATATTAATGACAAAGGGAACAAATACTCAAAATTCACCACTTGCTAATTATTTTACTATTGTCTGTGCTGTTGAGGCTCCTTCCTTTAATCGATCTGCAGCAGAGATGCTATGTAGTGGTGTGCCACTGTGCATCCTTCCTTGTCAGAGGGTCCCCAGCACCTCCCCTGGGTTGATGACTTGCCAGGAGGACTCAGGCTCAGCGTATAGTCATGCTGATGGCTACGACTCACTACAGAAGGAGGAATCAGTAAAATCAGCACAGGGAAAGGCACACGGAACAAAATCCAATGGAAATCTGACACAAGCTCCCAGGGCCTCCCAGTGGATCACATAGGAGGTGCTTGCCTGCCCCCGCAGCAAGCTCCCCATGAGGAGTGCAAGTGACCAGGGAACTAGTTAGGGGCTCAGCACCCAGAGATCTAACTGGGGGCTGGCCACACAGGTCTGCCTGGTACTTACCACAGTCTGGAGGCCCAGAAGGAAAGCAGGTGTTCTGTGTAAACCATGTTGTTTTTACAAACCATGAGCCATTCTTGTCAGGGAATGCTAGGAACCCTCTGGAGACCCACGTGCCCAGAGGACACCAATAGCCCACCTTGTAAACAGGCCTTGCAGAGGGCAGCAGGCCTGCTGACTCAACTCTGCCACGCTTCCTCTAGCTCCACATCAGTAATGTCATTCTGGAAGCTTGAAATGGGCTCTGGTGGGAGTATTTATACCACAGACAGTAGCAAACCAAGGCTGCACCCCCAGCAGCTGATGGTCAACCATTCACCAGTGCACCTTTGCTGAAGGATTTCAGATGGAGGGCCTTGACCCCAATTGAGCCATCCACTCCCTTTGACTGTGGGCATCGGAGACCCGGATGCAGAAGTCCACTGTCGGGTTGCCCTTCGCTTTCTCACATCAGCCCATCTTTATCTTGCCTCTGTACAGGCACCAGGAGAACTATTCCAATGGACCACACCTTCTTCCCTGCCTACAGAAAGACACTGCTGAGTCCAGAAGAGATACTGCTTTCCATTGAGATCCCCTATAGCAGGGAGGTAAGATGCTGGGCCCGAATCACTCCTGCACCCACCAGGCTCCGGACGAGGAGAGCAGCGTTGGCCTCAGGACCAACCTTAGCATCTCTCAACTGCAACACTGATGCTCTTGTCTCTGAACTTCGCCTTTGACCAGCCATATTCCTTTCTCGGACAAGAAGTTTTAGGGTAGGGAGCATCCCTCATGGACAGAAGCTAGATGTGTGATCCTAAGTGAGTCTGTTTACCTTTCTGAGCCCCAGTTTTCCCACCTGTGCAGTGGGCACGATGTTACCTACTGGGAGGGTGATTGTGAGGACTGAAAAATAATTCTGTGGTTCCTGGTGGAGCCAGTGGAGATCACCAGCTGGTAACTAGCAACACAGTTTCAAGGACGCAACCTGCTGGCGAGTATTCCTCCCCAGGTCACAGAGGAGACTGGATTTTGTCAGGTGAAGTGTGGGGCTTGTTTGCTGCCTGTCAGTCAGACCTTCACATGCCGACCTGGGGCTTGACCAGGTGTTTACTCTCTGACCTTGCTCTGGGTGGATGAAGGTTCCAGCTTGTTCAGCAGATCAGGGCGCCTCTGGCCGCCTTGCTCTTGTTCCTAGGGACCTGTAGTGGCTTCACCTGGCCTGACTCTCGTCTCTCTCAGCAGCACATCATTCCATGATGGGCCTTGTAGAAAGTGACCTGTGAGAGGCTGGGGAACCAGCAATAAGAGAGCATATTAAGGGTTTTCCACAGCTAATGTGTGAGTGTTACAAGGCATGTTTCACCCTGGCTAATTTAAATCTCTTTAATGAAAATGCTAATTAAATTAGAGCAATTACATCCCTGAGGTGGTTTCTTAATGGTGCTCTAACTCCTTCTTATAGACCATTTTGAGCAGTGATTCCCAGAATTTAGTATTTCATAGATCGGTTAAAAAAAGTTAAATTATGCAGTTGGGAAAGGAGGCAAGAACAGGCATGGAACTGTCCAGTGTTTATTTTGCCAGGCAAGGGACATAAAATATCTCTCCTTAAAGAAAGGACATGTTAACACCAAGGATTAGGAGGGATTTCTCAAAAAGAACAATTGAGCCAACACTGACATTTCCTGGCAGCCCAGTGAAATCGTCACAGGGGACTGGCACAGCCCTGGACGTGAGCAGGTGGAACCTGTGTCCCAGGACCAAGTTCAAGGTCTGGGCTCCTGGCCCCAGGGCCCGTCTGACACCAGGAAGTGGAACCAGCTTTAGCATCAGGAGGGCCTCTATGGCTTCTTCAAACAAAAGCCTGAGGTCATTTCGGACCTCAGCAGTAGGACTCCTGCTTTCTCCAACAGCCCTTTCCTTACACCCGCCCCCTGGGAGGTGGATCCGAGTTTGTCCTGCCAGGGTGAGTTCCAACCTCAAGCAGAACCTGACACAGAGAGGGCTGGATAGCACATGGTCCTTACCTGGAAAGCAACTCATGCTTTCCTCCTGTCCCCAAAGACAGCTGGCTTAGACCCAGGACATGGGTGATCAAAGCACAAAGGCAGCCACTGCCTCATAGTGTGGTTCTTTCTTTTGGCCAAGAGGCCAGATTTCTAAGCACTGCCCATAGGCTGGTGAGAAAGCCAGTTAGGGAGCCAGTGAGGAGGCTGCAAGCTGCAGGCTATTTCAAACACTCCTGGGCATTTCTCTGTATCTGCTTGAGAGGCTGTCTGGCCAATAGAGGTTTTGGCACAGCCCCTGAGAGACTCTATGCTCTGATCCTGGGCACCAGTTTGGGGAAGGTTCTCGGGCCTGAGGGGTCTTGGAGGAAACTTGGTTCACCCTTCTTTCTCCCCGCTGTTGGGTTGAGAGTACCCCGTTCTTCTTTGTCCTGGACTTTGTTTCCTGATTAATAGGGAGAAACACTGACCCTCCTAGATTAGGGGAACGCTATCTGGAACTTCTGAAAATGTGTTGGTTAGGCCTCAATCATTGGTCCCTGTGACCAGCTCCTTGCTGATGTGCCATGGTATTTTCTCCTCACCTCACCCTACCTTACCTGATCTCACCTCACCTCATATCCCTGTGTTTCCGGCTCACCATTTGCAGTCCTTGCAAAACAGGGTGGGAAACTGGTACCTTCCTGTTCTCTTTCAGGGCGAGTTTTTCTCGGCATTTAAGCAGGCCTCCCGGAGAGAAGATGACATAGCCAAGGTGACCTGCGGCATGAGAGTCCTATTCCAGCCAGGAACCACACAGGTGAAGGAGCTGGCCCTCTGCTATGGCGGAATGGCCGACAGAACCATCTCAGCCTTCAAGACCACTCGGAAGCAGCTGTCGAAGTAAGAGCTAACAGCAAAACAGCCCTGCTGTTGCCCTCTGCTGCTGCTCCTCCTCCTGTGCTGTAGCAGTATTACTATTGCTGCTACTACTGCTGCCAAGTTTCCCCAAAAATAAGACATCCCCCGAAAATAAGACCTACTTAATGGAAACATAAGACATCCCCTGAAAATAAGACCTAGCGCATCTTTGGGAGCAAAAATTAATATAAGACACTGTCTTATTTTCGGGGAAACAGGGCATTAGCATGGTACTACTGCTGTGATTACTGCTATTACTAGTAGCATAATGACCAATAGTATTGCTACTGTACTATTACCATTGCTGCATCTGCTGCTACCATTTTTAACTGCTATTATTAGTACTACACAGCTACAACTATTATTACTACAGTGCACAAAATTCGTGCATGGAGTGGGGAATACCCTCTACCCAGCCTGCACCCTCTCCAATCCAGGACCCCTTGGGGGATGTCTGACCACTGACTGTCGATCGCTGGGATCAGACAGTCAGATATCCCTCTTACAATCCTGGACTGTTGGCTCCTAATTGCTCACTTGCCTGCCTGCCTGCCTGGTTGCCCCTAACTGCCCTGCCCCCTCAACTGCTGGTCTAGTCGCCACTAATTGCCCCCGCCACCAGCTTAATTACTCCTACTGCCCACCCCCCACCGGCCTGGTTGCCCCCAACTCCTCCCACTGCCAGCCTGTCACCCCTCACGGCCTCTCCACCAGCCTGAGCCTGGTTGCCCCATGCAGCCTGCTGTTCAGTCATTTGGTCATCCCACACTAACCCCCCTGCCGGTCTGGTCACCCCATTCAGCCTGCTTGTTCAGTCAGTTGGTCATTCCTCCCTAACCTTTCTCCAGTCAGGTCATAGGCAGCCTTCTTGTGAGGGTGTGAGGGTTAATTTGCATATTACATCTTTATTTTATAGGATTGTTGCTTCTACTGCTGCTACTCCTAGTAGTGGTATCACTGCTGTTGCGGTTACTATTTATTCTACTGCTATTACTACTAGTGCTTTTGCTATTACTATTACTACTACTGCTTCTTTTACTACTACTATATTACTTCTGTTTCTACTATTACTATCACTATTGCTTCCACCAGTACTTCTACTAACACTGCATCTGCTAATCCTAGTATTACTACTACTAATATTGTTGCTGCCGCTAATGCTGGTATTGCTATTAATGCTATTACTAATGCTATACTATTACTATGGCTACTACTATCACTATAGGTACTATATGGGGGCAACTGAACCAAGCACTTCACTGCACTATCCTATGTAATCCTTTCCATACCTGTATGTATAGATAAATCTTAATGTTGGAGTTTGGTTCCAATTCTTGGCTCTAACACTTATCAGATAGGTATAGAATAAATCACCATGCCTTAGTTTTTTCACTGGCAAAATGAGTATAAAAATTTTCCTACTATATGTTTTAATTTAAATTAAAAATGATGCTTCATTAAAAAACACCTAGGACAGTGTAAGAACTTAATAGACTTAACTATTGTTTTTGTGGTCTTTTAAAATTGGATCTGTTTTTAAAGAGGAGAGGACTGAGGCTCTAGGAATGAAGTAACTTGCCTAAAGTTACACAGCCATGAGTCTCTGAGCCAGATTTCAAACCGAGATTCACATGATTCTGTGCTTACCGCCTGCACAATGATTCTGAGCGCTCTCCCACACCTGCTCTCCGGCAGTTTCTGGAACGAAAAGCTGCTGCAGGAGGTGTGTGCAGGCCTGGCAGAGGAGATGCATCTGCCCCCTGACGCCCCTGGTGGCATGGTGGACTTCCGGCGCACACTCACCCTCAGCTTCTTCTTCAAGTTCTACCTGACGGTGCTTCAGAAGCTGGGCAAAGAGCACCCGGAAGATGTGAGTGTGGGGCTTGGGCAAAGCACGGACTCTCTGCAGCACTTTTGTTTGGGAATTGGGGTAGCTGGTGTGGGTGAGACAGTGCTGTGGACCAGGTAGTGAACTTGCTTCTTTCCTGTGGACATGAAAGGGCAGAGGAGCGAGGACCGGGGACATAGCCCAGGGAGCCACATGGAGATGGGATCCAGCTGGGTGGCTGAGAGGCAGAGCCCTGGGCTGGGAGTCAGGGGCATGGGTTCTTGTTCCATCTGTGTCATTATCTCACGTGGGAACTTACATAGCTCACAACTCCAGCTCTCAGTTATAGAATCTGCAGATGGGGGCTGGTAGACCAGATGATCCTTCAGCCCTACAGCTGATACAACCGTGGTTTTGTAGTTGGAATGGGAGCGCAGAGAATGATAGAATGTGGAGCATGGAAGAAGAATGCAAAGTGAGCCTTCTCCAGCCACTGTAAGGATGGGCATTCAGGAGAGGGTTCTGGCTATGTGGACCCAGCTCCCCAGATGGGTTCACCAACAAGCACTTACTTTGCACCTTTTTGACAGTAAGATTGCACTGGGCACCAGGGGGCAGCCGAGCGTGGAGAGAGCATGGTCAGTGAAGGCCAGTCTAGCGTGATAACTGCTGAGATGGAGCCTGAAGAGCAAAGGAGGGGAGGCTTCACAGGTGTGGGGCCAGCAGAGCAAAGTTCCTCTTTTGAAAATCGTCACGAGGCCATGTTTTCAGATTATATAAGTAATAAAGACTTATTGTAGAAAACTTTAAATAATACAGAATTGTATAAAAAAATCACTCTCAGATACCAGAGAAAAATCACTGCTAATATTTTTGCTTCTTCCTCTGAACTTTCCCCTACATTTATCTGTCCACCTGTCTCATTCTGTTTGTTCTCTCTCTCTCTCTCCTTCCTTCCTTCCTTCCTTCCTTCCTTCCTTCCTTCCTTCCTTCCATCCATCAATATATCTATCATCTTAGATATTTTTTATCTGGATATATCATTTTCTAAATAAATTTGAGGCCATGCTGCAAGCAGTTGTATTTCCCCCCTTGAGTCCATTGGGATTATATTGTGAACATTTACCATATCGTTAATTATTTCCCACAGAATTGAGCAGGAAAAGGAAGACTTTTCCAGGAAGGCTGGGAGGAGGATAGCCAACAGAGAGCAGCAAGCATAAATACAGGGAGGACGGGGGCCGTTAGGTGTGTGGGTGGAAGTCCATGTCACTCATTACATAGCGGGCAAGGTGGAGGCAGAGAGGCAGAGGCTATGAGTGAATACTGAGCTTTCAGAGCCCACGGCCAGATGTTGAGACAGATCCAGCCAGTATGAAAAGGAGCGTCCAATGAGGAGATGAGGGGAATAGTTGTTACCTTTACAAGTTGGGGGACAGCCAAGGTTGGGGTCAATGATGGAAATAGTCAAGGTCACCTCTGTTATCTTGCCTCCACAGCAATGTGGCAAACTGGACCCCACCTTTGCCAGTGCCACCTTCCTCTTTCAGAAAGACCCTCCGGCCAACGTCCAGCTCTTCCAGGTGAGTGGAGACAGTGTGTGGCTAACATCAGGGGCCCTTGCAGAGTTCATCAGATGACGATAACCATAGGCAAATGACTTACTTGAATTGCACGTAGGTGCTGAAAGCTCCGTACTGTTGTGCATAAGTATCCAGGGAAGAAAATGGGAACTATGTTAATGTCAGTGAAGCTATTTCCCCCCTTACTCACCTAAATTTCTCTCCTGGGATTACTTTCATCTTCACCTGCTCCTTAAAGAGAAATTTCCCTCCCAATTTATCTTTTCTGGCCTCTCTGTGGGACTAATATGCAGAGTCAGGAGTTCTCTGGATCATGTAAGCAAACAAAACAGAACAACAACAAAACCAACATTCTATCAGCAGAAGGTTTTTGAGAGGTACTGGGTAAAGGGTCAATTTTCCTAGAAACATTTTGGATTCTGTGGGCCATATAGTCTGTGTTGCAACTCCTCAGCTCTGTCATTGTGGCACAGCCAGAGGCAATACACAGATGAATGTGTAGTATTCCAATAAAACTTTAATTATAAAAATAGGCAGTGGGTCAGATTTGGCCCTCAGGCCACAGTTCATCGCCCCCTGCACTAGAATGCAGTGGCTCAGTGCGTGAACTCTGGGGCCCGGCGGTCTGGACTGGAATCCAACTGTGCCATTTCATTACCATGGAAGCTTAGACAGGATCCTTAATTCATCTGTGTCTTTTGGCAAGCCAGTTACTCCCAAGATCTGGATAATGATGGTACCTCTTTCATGGGATAGTTTTGAGGATTCAATGCATGTGTAAAAGTAAATAGCTTAGGTGGTTCCTGGCATATAGTAAACATTCAATAAATATTGGCCATTATCAGTTTTACTAAAAACATGAAACAGAATTTTATTATGAAATGAACTCATGTTAAAGAACACTTTGAATGCCAAAACCGGTTTGGCTCAGTGGTAGAGCGTCGGTCTGCGGACTGAAGGGTCCCAGGTTCGATTCCGATCAAGGGCATGTACATTGGTTGCGGGCACATCCCCGGTAGGGGGTGTGCAAGAGGCGGCTGGTCGATGTTTCTCTCTCATCGATGTTTCTATCTCTCTATCTCTCTCCCTTCCTCTCTGTAAAATATCAATAAAATATATTTTTTTAAAAAAAGAACACTTTGAAGAATACAGAAAAGACTAAAGAAGAAAATAAAATTCACTCAAAATCTTACCTCATTATTATATTTTTGTATACTTACCATTTTTATGTATATATGGACATGTATATGCTATATTGATAACACATGCTCTTTTTTTACTATGAAATTCAAATCATTTTTACATATGCACATACACAGTGCTTTATACCCTGTTACATTTAACACGCTCTTCCTTCCTTCTAATGAAATTTCTTCAAAAGTATGTTTTCACATTTGCATACTATTCATTGTACCCAATCCCCAGTGAATGGACACTTAGTTTCCTCTCTTGTGTTTTTTTTGGTCCTGTATGGGGTGAGCCTGTGACCACCTTCCCTACGACTTAGCGTGTGCCTTTCTGTTTCCTTTGCCTGCTCCCCTTCTGCCCCTCCATTCTCACTCCTTAGGTTTGCTTTGCCACCTGGCCTGAGACTCCCTATGGTTTCCCTGGGCCTGTAAGAGAACATTGTCTCCCTCCCCCCCCCCCTTTGCCCCCAAGCTCAGCCTGACTGGTGGCCATATCATTCCAGGAAGTGCCCAAGGGTCAGTCTGAGGAGGACATGGTGGGCCGGCCTCTGCCCCACTTGGCCTCGGCCATGCAGGCCTCTGGGGAGGCGGTGTACTGTGACGACATCCCTCGCTATGAGAATGAGCTGACCCTCCGGCTCATCACCAGCACCCAGGCGCACGCCAAGATCAAGTGAGTGTACTAAATACACTTGGAGAAATGGGAAACTCTTCCAGGTCCCTAAAAAAAAAGTTTGTTTAAGATGATATGGTTGCCAGCCATGGGGTAAATTCATTTGTCTTGAGCCCCTATTGAGAATACCATGACATGCACTGCCTCCACTCAAAAGCTTTGCTCTGTTCCAGCCATGTCTGAAGGGATGTGGGAGGGCGAGGTGGGGCGCTCTGAGGTAATGCAGTGATGGGGCTCTCCCCGCTGCCGCCGGCACCTGGAAGGGAGTGCAGTAGAGCATAAGTGGACCTGACATTGGCTCTCTTCACAACTCAACCCCAGGCCTATTCTCGCTACACTGCTCTCGGGGTGGGTGGCTTTGGACAAGCTCTTTAACTGTCCTGAGCCTGAGTCTCCCCAAATGTAAAGTGGTGACAATGACAGTGACCTTCTGGGGCTCTGGAAAGAGGATTACCTATTGGAAAGGTGGTTGGTACAGAGCAGTTCCCATACCTTTCTATGAGGGCCTCTGCTCTATGTCCCATGGGGTCATGGGCCAGAGTGAGTGGGACACAGTTCAGATTGTTATGACTGATGGACTCTCCATGCTTTCTCCCTTGGTGGCCTGAATTGTCTAATTATAACCGGGTGCCCTACCATTCTGGGATAGCTCTGTGAAAGTGGGGAGAGAAATGTGTCTGTGTGACGATGCTCAGGTCCATTAGATGAGTACAGCAAGGGCCCTAACATGCTCATTCTGGATGGGTTTTAGCTGTGAGGTGGGTTTCAGTCAGCATTTAGATTGCTGACTATGAACTATGATTTGGTCCCCTTGTGCTCAGACATCAGGGACAGGGCATAGTAATAAGTCCATGAAGGCAGGACTGTCCTACTCATCGTATCTTCTCAGCAGGATTCAGCATAGTAGCCTTCACATAGTAATCATTTAATCAACACTTGCCTAATAAAATAAGACAGGATAGAATAGAATAGAATAGAATAGAATAGAATAGAATAGAATAGAATAGAATTTAGAGAAGGGAGAAGTTAGGGTGGAGAAAAACCACCAAAATGAGGACAGTTGAATGGTGGGTCTCCCACTTTGGTTTTCCCGCTGGCCCCTCATGCTGCTCATTCTTGCAGGTCCATAGATATTTCAGAAGCTCAGAAGGTGCCGGGGTTTGTTTGCTTTATTTCTGCTGATGATATTCCTGGGAGTAACAAAACTGGAATTGGCAATGATGAAACAATCTTTGCGAAGGATAAGGTATGGCTTGCTTTTTTAAAATATGAAGTTAGTGGAATGAGTATTTAAGTTTTAATTTATGCACATTCCTCCAAAACCCTCATATTGAAAAGACTAGACACTTGCACATGTTGGCATCATCCCATTGGCCAATATTCAGCACAATCAGTAAAGGGAGAGAATATGCTAGGTAGCATTTTTTATTTCCACTTAATGTTTATTTGTTTATTTAATTGATGGCTGCTATTGTACATAGTAAAATGACTCCATGCCAATGTGGCATTAAAAAAAGGGCTGGTGATTGTATTTGCACTAGTAATCAGGTTCTTAAGGGTATGATACTGAGTTCCTTTACTAAAAGAAAATAAAAATATATTAAACAAACTAACCAGATAATAATCATAATGCCACCATTATGTGTATACTGATAATTCACTTATATGGAAGTCCATATATTGATTCCAACTATATATGGTGTCCTGCCAAAAAAACAAGTTTCCAAACATTCAAAGTAGCTGCTACACAATCCATATCCTTATAGAGTAGTTCTCAAGCAGTCATTTTATAGTTCCAAATGTTGCAAATTAGAAGTGGATCGGTCTTGCTGAAGGGCACATTCACTTTTTTTATTGCTGTGAAAGTGAAGAAGCAAAAGAAGAACTGTAGACCCAAGGCACAAGGACTCAGAGGGAGAGCCTTTGAAAAACCAATTGCTTTACAAACTCCAAATACCCCAGGAGCATGGATAGCGTTATGGGTAGTGAGAGTCATTCAGGTTCAACAACCATTGCACTAACCATTTAAGTCAATGACCTAACGGGGTCCTCAAGAAATAAGGATCAGAGACAGGCATACTAAGGATTGGTTCCTCTTGTCAGAAACCTCATTTTCCAAAGAGATGAGTTGGACAAATTTTTTTGTTTGTTGTTTTATTTTTTTTTTTGGGGGGGGGCGGCATGTTAAAAGAAAATTCTCAAACAGATGGCTGGAGGCCATCAAGTACCTGGACTTGGTGCCAAGAGTGGGCAGTCCTTCAGGCCTCTTGGGAAGGCCACATCCTCCCTATCCACTGAAGAGAAGAGGTTGACAACCACAGAGCAGAGTCCCTGGGCCCTAGGAAAGACCTCACCAGGGCCAGGGCTCTGGCCCATGTTAGCTGGACACACACTGGCACCGTCTTGCTGGTCCTCTGGGAGCACACAGACATTGGCACAGACTTGCTGGTCTCTTGGAAGAGGGCAAGACCCTAAACCAGAGCAAAACACATTTTCAACTCTTAACCAGGCGCCTTCCAGTCATAAGTATGCAGAGTCAGAACAAAAATAATACCAGTAAATGTCAGATGACCAGCCCAGCTACCCCCAGGGTTCTTGTGGGAAGGAAATATTATTCTCCTCCTTTATAAAACAGACCCCACTACATTTTCACTGTTATTCTTTCTTTATATCCCAACACTCAGAACTCTTGTGACATTAGCCAGTGGGGGCTTATGGTTATGTGAAACATGTATGGAAATACAAGTGGGCCTCAGCCAAGAAGACAGACAGAACTTGGGTTTCTTTCCCTCATCCTTTACACATGGTCAACTTGAAATAATGAGTCCACTCTGGAGTCAAAAAAAAAAAAAAAGAAAATTCTCTCTGAAGGAGATTCATTAATCTTTTATAGGAACTGTCCTATTAATTAATAATAATAATTATTCTATAAATCTATCAAAAAACTAGTTTATGAATCATCAAGTCTAAGAACTAGCATTTGGAAACTACTGCTTCTGGGCATAAGACAAGATGGCTGTCTTTGAGGAGCTGTTAGTATAAATCTGGGAAACAGAAGATGAAAGAGAGTGGATGGTGGAAGGAAAATAAAACTGGGAGTTCGGGACTAAGATTTAATCATGGGCTGGTAACAAGCCAATTGTGATCTTGCTGTCTGGGTCTCCATGTCTTTGTAAAAGAACAAGGGGGTTGTAGTAGATCCAAGTTGACAGATACAGGCCATTCTGCTGCTCAAGGCAGACATCACTAATCAATCACCACATTCTGTCCTGGGCAGCTTCTCAACAGGCTATGAGTACTAAATCATCAGCATTGGCTCTTGAGATGAAATAAATTTGCCATTCTAATACTAGTCGTCTCCATGTTCCTTTCTACTCCCACAGATTCTAAACACTTATGAAGGAGCATACAACCCAAATAATAGAATAAGGACATGAAAAGGCCCCAGGGCATTTCTAACATGTTGCATTAATAGGAAATTGTGGGGGCAGGAGACCTCCTTTTTGCCCTTTTGAACATTTCAAAATAATTGGCTTTTTGAGGAGTTTTGTGGTATTTTTCAGTAGTCTGGCTCTACTCCTAGGTGACTTGCGTTGGGCACATCATTGGCGCCGTGGTCAGCGACACCCCAGAGCACGCACAGAGAGCAGCTCAAGGAGTGAAAATCACCTATGAAGAACTTCCCGCCATTATCTCCATTGAGGTACTGAGAAGGGGCTGCCTGTGAGAGGGCTGAGCGCCCTGTCTCTGGAAGAACACTGTTTAGGATCCTCTAGTGGAGATTCGTGCAGCAGGTGGGATTTGACTAGATGGGTTTTTAAATCTCTTCTGGCCCTGGGATTGAGTGGTCCTGTGCAAACTTCCCCATCATGATCCTAGACTCAGTCCACGAACAGCCACACTGAGTCCCTCCTACCCAATTTCAGCTCCATTTGGGTCCTTGAGGGATTCTTTGCTTTTCCTCAAGATCTAAGTAGTCCACCTCTGTCAGGGGAAAAGGAGGAATATGACTTTCTGGGCTACTTAATTAAAAAAATTCTTTATTGATTAAGGTATTACATATGTGTCCTTATTCCTTCATTACCCTACTCCCTCCCCCCCACTCATGCCCTCACCCCCCTGTTGTCTGTGTCCATTGGTTAGGCTTATATGCATGCAAACAAGTCCTTTGATTAATGTCTCCCTCTTACCCCCACCATCCCCTACCTTCCCTCTGAGGTTTGATGGTCTGATCAATGTTTCTCTGCCTCTGGATCTGTTTTTGTTCATCAGTTTATGTTGTTCATTATATTATACAAATGATTGAGATCATGTGATATTTATCTTTCTCTGACGTGAGCTTAGTTTAAATCTGTATGAGAAGATTGCAGAGATGTCCAAGTGAGAAGAGAGGGGCAACCATTCTGGGAGCTTCTCTTCCGCACTCAGAAACCACCTTCCTCCCTCTGAAAGTCAAGTTGCTGAAGCTTCTTTTTGATCCTCAGGATGCTATCAAAAACAACTCCTTTTGGGGACAGGAGCTGAAGATCGAGAAAGGAAACCTCAAAAAGGGGTTTTCGGAAGCAGACAACGTTGTTTCAGGTACAGCTGCACATGCAGCAGTGGGGTTGGGCCGGCCCTGGCTTGTGAATGAAATTCAAGAGCTGTGTCTTGATTCCTGGGGCAGGGAAGTGATTTCCTATCATTTCCAAACAGAAGAGTTCCTCTGTTGTTTGTACGGAAATAGTAGACAGTTGCCTGGGAAAGACCTTCAGTCATCTCCACTCTCCTTACTGTGGGCTGGAGACACCTGAATGGTCTAGAGAGAGACCAGTGTGGTGGATTTGGAAGACTGTCTGGGGAAGATAACAGCCTCAGATGCCTGGTCAGCCTTGGATCTACAGGCCTTTAGCCACATGGACTCCTGGCCCTTCCCTTTTCCCTGCAAAGGCCTTTCTCACCCATCTTCAGCTCTCCAGTCCCCTGCCCTCCTCCTTCTCCTCCACCATCCACACTGTGAAATCAGGTGCCTAGCTCTTACCCCAGGGCAAAGCTGCTGAGCAGACAGGCCCCTTTGGGAATTTTTTATTTTTCTATTGTGCATCCCTAACTCACTGGTAAGTTAGCTCACTAACTGGCCAGATAGCTTTCATGCTGGAAGGTATTTTTAGCTTTTCTATTACCTCTATTGATTCTTTCTTTATATTTTCCAACATTTTACAATAATAGTTTGAATCTCTTCGATTTCCACTGGCTGCAGCATGAAGAGAGCTTCATGCCTGATGCATTTCAGTGTCATTCTGGTTTCTTTGTTGAGGTGGGAGTTCAGCTCCCAGATTGCTGAGACTGAGACCCCTTTTCACACCAGTTGGGGAACCTAGAGGTTACCTTTGAGCACTTGGTTCTTGCCTTGGGCACTTGGCAAGTACACACTCTTCTTAAGCAACTGTGTCCCCCCTGCAGCAGCAGGCTCACTTTGGGGTCTTGTTGCTTCCCCAGGTGAGCTGTACATTGGTGGCCAAGAGCACTTCTACTTGGAGACTCACTGCACCATTGCTGTCCCAAAAGGCGAGGCAGGGGAGATGGAGCTCTTTGTGTCCACACAGAACACCATGAAGACCCAAGTAGGTGTCCCGTTAGTCAGCTCAGAGGCCTGGCCAGGACACCAGGGAGTTCCTGGCATTGTGGGAAATGGGAAGAGGGAGACTTGGGTTGGTCCAGAAGGGCATTAGAGGGTAGTGGTCCTGGACCAGACCCTGCTATCAACAAGCTGGTGTCACTGAGCTTGGTACAAAACCATTTTCTTCTATAAGAGTGTTGGATTAGATCGATCTTAATAGTTGGATAGAGCCTAGTGTTAGCTATTGTGATTCCAGTGCTATATGGCCTTGGTCACATCGTATCTGGCCTAAGCTTTCTCGTCTGTAGAATGAAGGGGTTGGGTAAGTGATAGATGCAGGAACCACTAAATTATCTGCAGCAAATTGAATAATCCTCAATTCTCTACTGCCTATTATGTGAAAGCAGATGCCAGTGTTTTGGGCAGCTGGTTCTACCCTCATGACCCACCAGTTCCTGGCTCAGTGGAATGAGTTTTGCTCTGAAAGTAGCTGTGACTAGCTGCTTGTCCCTTTGGTTAAAAGCAAGTGTCTGAATTCAATCTGAACCACTTAGGTTCATTAGTGTTGGACCCCAGCACCACTACCCAAGGGTGAGCACTGGGAGGAGGGTGGACTCTCAATTCTGGGAATTTCAGATTCACAGCAGTAATTAGGCCTGTTCTAATTAGGCAGGCTCTGGGTCAAGACTGAAGTAAGTCCAGATGATGTGTTCAGAGCAAGTGTGTTTTCTTTTGCCCACAGAGCTTTGTTGCAAAGATGTTGGGGGTTCCAGAAAACCGGATTGTGGTCCGAGTGAAGAGAATGGGAGGAGGCTTTGGAGGGAAGGAGACCCGGAGCACCCTGGTGTCCACGGTAGTGGCCATGGCTGCATACAAGTGAGTCCTCCCCATGGGCTCTGGGAAGAAGAAGGCTGCCTCTGCTATGAAGGCTTCCTGGATCCCCTCAGAAGGAAGTAGATTCTCCTTACTCTGCTGTTTTTAGAACTGTGGGGTGTAGAGGAGAAGATAACATCAAGTGATTCTTTTTGTTCTGGTGCCTGTGTCCTAATCCCTCCACCTGGCTGTGAGGGTGTGAGGGCCCTGAGGGCAAGGACACAGCTCACATCCTACCTTTTCCCACCTTGTCAAGTGTCTAGACAGCAAATCAGCCTGGCCCAAGTGAGCTTAATGTGCCAGGTGGAAAAAGAAGACTTGGCCACTGTTCCCCCCCCCCCCCCAAACTCACAGGGCTGGGCTGTTGCCGGGACCCCAGTTTTCTTACCCTTTGGTGTCTCCTTCAGGACCGGCCGCCCTGTACGCTGCATGCTGGATCGCGATGAGGACATGCTGATCTCAGGCGGCAGACATCCCTTCCTGGCCAGATACAAGGTTCCAGATGCTGGGGGCTGTGCCCGGGCGGGCAGTGCCATCCCCTTAGGAGGGACGCTCACTCTTAGGACTATCTGTAAAAGTTCCAAGGAGAAATAGCCGCAGGATACATTCCTATTGGCCAACATTGAGGGGTGATGCTGTGGACACTAGCAGGCCTCCTGTATCACAGGGCAGTGGTGGTCACAGCTTTCGAGAATTCAGTCTTTGTCCACTCAGGTTCAGAAACATGGCTGGTCAGCAGACCCGGGGAAGTCCTTCCTGCAGGATGGCCCAGTGTTAACGTGCTCACAGCTGGTTGTGGAAACCAGAATGACTAGTATTTCACAACGAGAAACAAAACTTCCCAGGGCCTGGACAGGCACAAGTTGTTAGAGGCACCCGTTGTTAGAGTGGGCACCTGCTCTGCCAGGTCATGTGTGGCTGGGCATTGCCCAATTTCCCTGTAAGACAGGCCTTTTCTGGGCTCCCGTGGGTGACCACTTCCTGTTCTCACCCTGCATCCTGTCCCCTTGCACACCAGTGCCACCTTTCAGGTTCCATTGTAGCTCTGTGAACCTGGGCCTCCTCTCTCTCCACGAGCTCGCACTTTAAACTCTTCTCATTGTTACATGATTAAACCTCCCCAAAGAGATTATATTTCTCTTAATTCTTATGGGCTTAAAGAAAGTAACTTGGTCTTTTGGGGTCCCAGTTTCTTCACTTATCAAATGACCCTTAAGAGTTTGTTTCCATGATTGCATAAGGTGAGGGGGGTCAGAGCACGCTGAAGCTCTTGTAGAGTGCAGCTTTTATTGTTTGCTGGCCACAAGCTCTGAGGAGAGACTCCAGTCACTTTCCCAGCCCTCCCTGCCTGCCCTGCCATTACCAACACTGTATTCTCTATCCTCCAGGTAGCAAAAGTGGGAGGGAAGAGGTAGAGATGGTCAGGGGCAGGACCAGAAGCCAGGAGCAGGTGGAAAGGAGAGAAGGTGGGAAGAAGGTGTCCCAGGGTTGAGCCCTGGGTCCGTCCCTGGGAAGATATTAGTTTCTTTCTTCTGGTTTTGATGATGTCTTATGTTCCCCCTTTTTCAAGGGGTGGTGTCTTGCTCTTTCTGTTTCCTCCAGGAAGTGTGGGTGGGAGGGGGGAAGTAGAGATAGACAGAGCAAGGGGACTGTTGGGAAACCACTCTCTTTCTCATCAGGTTGGCTTCATGAAGACAGGGAAGATTGTGGCCCTGGAGGTGGAGCACTACAGCAATGCCGGGAACTCCCTGGATCTCTCTCAGAGTGTAAGTAGGGCCCCTTCCTGCACTTTGGGGTGACTGGGAGGTTAAGGGCATGCACATCCCTCCCCCCATATCAACCTATTCATATAGCCAGGTACACACCTCCTCCATTTTTGCCTTTTATGCTATAAAGCTTCCCAACTGGTCCCTGCCTTCAGATTCTCCATCCTTGGCTAATTTCTAATGCACAGAGTTTGTCATCTTTCTTCTCTGATTGGAAACTCATCCTTCTTGTACAAGATATTCTAACAAGCAAGCAAAGTTAGTTACAGAACTTCATATATAACACGGTGACATTGTCTGTGTGTGCACACGTTTGTCTAGTGATAAGCATGGAAAAGTCTGAAGGAAGACACACCAAACAGTGATTGGATGGGTTGGGACGGGAGAGGGCGGCACACTGTCATTTTCTACACTGCACATTTCTGTGATATTTGAATTTTGAAATAAGGAGTTGTTACTTTTTAAAAAACAATGTATTGAAAAATAGCTTACATACCACAAAGTTCACCCATTTGAATGATATAATTTCATGGTTTTAAAGTCATGTGCCATTATCACCATCCAGGTGTTGAACATTTCTATCACCTCCAAATGACCTCTTCTGCCTATCTGAGGTTATTCTTGTTCCCATGCTCAGGTCCAGATGTCCATTAATCCACTTTCAGTATTTGTCGGTTTTCTTTTTCAAACAACTGGAACAATGCACCATGTAGCCCTTTGTATCTGGCTTTTCTCTCAGAATAATGTTTTTGAGTTCATCCATGTTACAGCATGCATCGTTCCTCCATTCATTTTTATTGACGAAAAATATTTCTTGATATAGACCATATTTGGTTTTCTGTTCACTATTTGATGGACATTTGGGTTATTTCCAGTTTTTTAAAAATATATATTTTATTAATTTTTTACAGAGAGGAAGGAAGAGGGTAGAGAATTAGAAACATCAATGAGAGAGAAACATCAATCAGCTGCCTCCTGCACATCCCCAGTAGGTACATGCCCTTGATTGGAATCGAACTTGGGACCCTTCAGTCTTAGGCTGACACCCTATCCACTGAGCCAAACCGGTTTCAGCTGTTATTTCCAGTTTTTAGATTTTGTGGCCAATGCTCCTTTGAACATTCTCTTATGAGTCTTGTATAGACATATTTTTGTCAACCTTGAAAACTAAGTTATCTTGGTGGTACTCCTTAAAAATTTTTTTAATTTAAAAAACCTTAGTTTTTATAACCATACTAGTTACATGCACATGGATTCTTGTTGTAAAGAAAAAGTCAGCCCTAGCTGGTTTGGCTCAATGGATAGAGCATTGGCCTGCAGATTGAAGGGTCCCGGGTTTATTTCAGGTCAAGGGCACATGCCTGGGTTGCAGGCTTGATCACCATTAGAGGGTGTGCAATAGTCAGTCAATCAATGATTCTCAGCATAGATGTTTCTATCTCTCTCACTCTTCCTCTCTGAAATCAATAAAAGTATATTTTTAAAAAGAGAAAAAGTAAAACATTTCAGGAAAAGTTTCTCATTTTCCACCTCCCCAACCCCTCCTTGCTGGGGGCTCTCTAATCCGCTCAATTAGGAAACCTCACACTTCAGCTCTGCTGTAAAAATTGTTCAAAAATTGTTTTAGTGTTCTTACAATTCATAACACTGGCTTCTTGGTGTTGTAGAAAAATCAGGTTGAAAAAGATGTAGTACTTGCCCCCAAAGATTTTACAAGCTTTGTAATTCACCCAGCAAATATTTATCAAGTGCCTAGGTGGCAACAGGAAAAAAGCATATAGCATTGTTTCTGCCCTCAGGACATTCCCGGCATGGCGAGGGAGACAGATAATGATGGAAAAGAGAAAATAAAAGTGCAAGTTGAAAGCGTGCAAAGGAAAAAGCAAAGAGGGAACTGAGACATACAAAAATTGTTTAGGATGGCTAGGAGTGAAATAATTAGACACAAAAAGCAATCTGTGGGAAAGAGAAACTATGCATGAGGAAGTAAGCTAAAACCCAAACGAAACAGCCTGGCCGGTGTGGCTCAGTGGTTGAGCATCTACCTATGAACCAGGAGGCCATTGTTTGATTCCCAGTCACTGAGCATGCTTGGGTTGCAGGCTTGGTCCCCAGTATGGGTGTGCAGGAGGCAGCCTATCAGTGATTCTCTCTCATTACTGATATCTCTCTCTCTTCCTTCCTCTCTGAAATCAATAAAAAAAATATATTAAAAAATCAAACTAATAAAAGCCACACCTAAATGAAACAAATAAAAGCTACCACTTATGGCTTCAGAGAGATGAAGGGAAGAACAGTATGCTATAAAAATGGACCAGTCGGAGAATAAAAATGAACTCTTGTGAATCCTAACTGTGAAAGCAGAAGTTTTGAAAGAACATGGAGGACCTCTGCCCCCCAAAGAGAAAATAACATGGAAAAGTGGGAGAGAAAATACAACAACATTTGAAAACCAGTCAAGAAGATCCATATAGTAGAATTTCAAAAAAGAAGAATGGAAGAAAGAAGGAAACTCTCATGGAGTAATTCAAGCAGTTTCCACCAACTGATGAGGAAAATTTTTAAGTTGACTTAGTAATAAATACCCAGAGAACTAAGCAAATGGAAAAATAAAGACAAAATTTATAAACTCCAGGGGGAAATGTTATCAAGCAAGAGAAGTAATCATAACACTAAAATAAAGATAGAAATTTAACTATATGGGAAGGATAGGGTATATATTCAGGGGAAGGGCGTTTGGTGGAAATTAAATCCTCAAAACTCTACAACTGGAAAAGTTAGAGGTGGCAATATAAGCACATGCTTAGACATATGGCTGTTAATTAAATAGCTGATAAAGGATATCACAGAGAAGAAACATAGGATTACTTTATTAAAATAACCTGATGGGAAGATGTCAATAAATAACTAATAAATATGGTTTTGCCAAAGTCCAAATAGATTGTACATACATTGGGCCTTTATCTTGAATTGGTTGAGGGCCAGGAGAATTCTCTTACTATATTTATTTATTTATTTATTTAAAATATATTTTATTGATTTTGTACAGAGAGGAAGAGAGAGGGATAGAGAGAGAAACATAGATCAGCTAAGCTGCCTCCTGCACACTCCCTACTGGGGATGTGCCCACAACCAAGGTACATGCCCTTGACCAGAATCAAACCTGGGACCCTTTAGTCCGCCGGCAGACACTCTATCCACTGAGCCAAACCAGTTAGGGCTCTCTTACTAGATTTGAATATATGATACAATTGCATGGTTTGAAATTTAAAAGATGCAAAGGACATATATGAGAAGTCCCCCAGCCACTTCATCTCTCACCACACACTTCCCTTCCTGAAGGCAACTGTGATCCATTCCTTTCATCCTATTTTAATGGGAGGATACTCCAGTTGTCCTCCTGCAACTTGCTTCCTTTTTCCTATCAAGCTTACATTTTTGAGATTATATATTTTGCAACATGCACACCCAGATTGCTCATTTTTATTTGTCTGTAACAATGCTGTCCCATATAACATTTTGCAATGCAAAAATAAAAAATAAAAAAGCTGTTCTCTCCCATGTTGGCTCCCTTTGCTTCAGATAATGGAACGAGCTCTATTCCATATGGACAACTCCTACAAAATCCCCAACATCCGGGGCACTGGGCGGCTGTGCAAGACCAACCTGTCCTCCAACACAGCCTTCCGCGGTTTCGGGGGGCCTCAGGGGATGTTCATTGCCGAGCACTGGATGAGTGAAGTCGCAGTGACCTGCGGGCTGCCTGCCGAGGAAGTAAGCTGGGAATTTGGTGGCACAGGTCAGAGTGGGCTAGCCTACTTTCGGGGGACAGGGGCTTTGTGTTTTGGGTATTTCCCTTGGGGGCAGAGGACAGACAGGGGCTGAAGAGAGGGGGCTGGAAGCTTAACTGTAGGATTTGCCCTCATCTCACGCCAACAAGGCCTCAGTGTCTCTCTCCTTGGGAAGGTGCGGATGAAGAACATGTACAAAGAAGGGGACCTGACACACTTCAACCAGAAGCTTGAGGGGTTCACCTTGCCCAGGTGCTGGGATGAATGTCTAGCAAGCTCTCAGTATCACGCTCGGAGGAGTGAGGTTGACAAGTTCAACAAGTAAGTGCTGGGAGGGGAGGAGTTTTATATTCTACAGCCTTTTTGCTGAACTCAGAATATAAAGCTAATAATTTAATGAATAACTTATGAGGTTGCTGTATTTGCCAACTCATTCATAGCCACCCCTTTAAGATTGTGAAGTAATCTTAGCCCGGGGCAGGTGAGCTCGGCCTGCATTCAGTGTCATAACCCCTCAGTGTGGTGTCTTTACATGTTTGTCTGCCTCCTGGTCATACCACATTCTCTAGACACCAGCCCAGGACTGAGGATGCCACTGTTATGTGCCTGCCTCTAACACCGATCTATCAATGTCACCTTGGCAGTCACTCCAACTCCATGATCCTTAGCTTCATCATATACAAAGTGGGGGTAATTATGCTGGCTCTGTGTTCTTTGCTAAATTATTGGGAAAACCAAATAGAAAGCACAAAGGAGGTGCTGTCATTCTCATTGGTGAGCCACAGTTCCTCCCTTGGATGATCACAGTCCAAGGTCTCCAGGATAGTCTGACTCAATCTGAATTCCCCTCGGGGAAGACGAGTGATGATACTTTCAAGTCAGATGCTCAGGGGTGGGCCTGCTCCGGCTGCACTGAAGGCTCCAGAATCCAAATCATTGCCTTTCTCATCCTGTGTATATGATGCAGATATCACAGTGACTACCTGGGCAGCTCTGAGAATGCCTGATGTCAGTTTTGAGTTATTGCCAGAAAATACATTAGAGAAGATTCTATGAGAATGCTCTTTTTTCTCCAGGGAGAATTGTTGGAAAAAGAGAGGACTGTGCATAATTCCTACCAAGTTTGGAATATCCTTCACTCTTCCTTTTCTGAATCAGGTAACTGCTTTATACAATTCTGTCCATCTCCAGGGGACTGGGGCCCCATTTCCCCCTCTTTGCAAGGGAAAGCCAACTGCCCCTCCTAACAGAGCTAACTAGAGGAGCTCTTTGCTGTGTAAATGAATTTACATATCCTTTATTTGTCCAGTATGCCGAGAGCCAGCCTGAGACTCAGAGACCTGGAGTCAAATTCTAGTTCTTACCCTTCCTGATTGCAGGACCATGGACAGTTACTCAGCTTTCTGATCCCCTTTCTCCATTTACAGAGGGAGGACAAGAGAGAGAGAGAAAAAAAAATTGGAAAGTGCTGAAGGGCTGCCTAAGTAAACTATGAGGATCATACTGCTTTAATTTTTGTCGGGGGTTTATATCCAAAATGTTGCTGCTGCTTCCCTTTTCCCTGGACTGCAGGACCTTTTGTCTCAAGCCTTAAGCTGAACTGGAATTGACTATCTTTGTGGCTGGCATTCTTCTCTCCCCTCAGGCAGGAGCCCTGATTCATGTGTACACAGATGGCTCCGTGCTGCTGACCCATGGGGGCACTGAGATGGGCCAGGGCCTCCACACCAAGATGGTCCAGGTGAGCGGCCTGTGGTGTCTGTGTGAGGGAGATGCTGGGAGAAACTGAGGGATGGGATATTCCGGGAGCAGAATCAGGCCTAGGCATTGGGCCTGGCTCTGCTGCCCATTTAAATGTGACCTTGAGCAAGGGTTTCCTCACGTGCTGTCTGAGGTCACTTCTGTCACCAACACTCTAGGGCTCTGTGACTATGTGTTAGGTGGGTGTTGTGTGTATAAAGGTAGCAATATATTTCTGCCCACACAAACACCTCATAGTGGAGTTGGATGGTGGAGCTGGATGAGAGTGAACACACCTGCTTGGCTCCTGGGGACTGGCCAAATGGGATTTTTTTTTTTAAAAAAAAAATAAGGGTTAGTTTTTAATGGCACTTGACAAAAATTTTATTTTTCAATTGCACTTCACATTCAGTGTTATTTTGTAATAGTTTCAGGTGTACAGCATAGTGGTTAGACAATCTTATACTTTACTAAGTATTCCCTCCGATTTTTCCAATATTCACCTGGCACCATACAAATTTATGACAGTATTATTGACCATATTCCCTATGCTGTAATTTATATCCCCAGGACTCTATTGTAACTACCAAAAAGGCACTTTAATCACCATGAGGCTTAAATTTTTCTCCATCCAAACCATTCCATAAAGTGCTGCTTCAAGTTCAGGCAGACATGGGATCATTCCAGCCTCAGTAGAATTACAGTTTACAGAATTGGTTCCTGGCCTGTACCTGTGAACCCGAATCCTGTCTTGGGGGAAAGGCAGCCAAGCCCCATGCTCTCCCCTTCCCTGAAGGAACATTCTCCAACAATCTTCTCTATCCTATTGATGTTGTCTTTCTTCGCAGGTGGCCAGCAAAGCTCTGAAAATCCCCACCTCTAAGATCTACATCAGTGAGACAAGCACTAACACGGTGCCCAACACCTCTCCCACGGCTGCTTCTGTCAGCACTGACATCAATGGACAGGCCGTCTATGTAAGGAGCCTCAGGAACCAGTGGAGCTGAGGGCCAGACCAGGGCTTTGGACCAAGAGAGTCCCTGGGGTGGGAGCTGGAGTGGTCTTGGCTGTGACCCTGCCGTGGGCTCTCTTACTGAGGAGAACCCTGTTCCTCCAAATGCTAATCTAAAAGAGAGAACCACCACCACTTCCATCAGAGTCAGGAAGGAGGAGGGCAGGAGGGGGAGAAGAGTTGGGGAAATACAGGGGACTGTGGGAAGATATACTATTGGTGTGAGAACTGGCCAACTGACAATGGGCTGAAATTGAAATAAATTTGGCCAGGTCCGACCTACCTGCTTCTTCTCCCAGGTGGAGGATATCATCAAACAAATGTGAGAAAGTACCTCTTAGCGAGCCCTCAAGCATTTTACCTGTTGTCAGTGTGAGAACTGGCTCAGGAGTGCTCTCCAACCATAGGCCAAGAGTGGTCCCTTGGGAAGGGTCTAGTGGTTTCCACCCTAGCCTTGGCGATGTCTTAGACCAGTGGTCGCCAATCTTTCGGACCTCATAGACCACCATTGGTCCATGGACCAATGATTGGTGACTGCTGCTCTAAAGGTTTCCTTAAACCAGCAGTCACCAACCTTTCAGACCTCACGGACCATCAGGGGTCCATGGACCACCGGTTGGGGAATGCTGTCTTTGAGGGTTACAAGGCAGTTTGAGTATGCCCTGGGCACTGCATCCCTGGGAGGTGGCTCTGTGGAGGCTCTCGGGCTTTCCCTGTGCCAAGGCATACAGAGGGCTGACGGGTCTGGTGTGTGGTGCATGTGCTCTTTAGGAAGCTTGTCAGACCATCCTGAAGAGGCTGGAGCCCTTCAAGAGAAAGAATCCCAGCGGCTCCTGGGAAGACTGGGTAAGTATGAGCTTCTCCAAGTCGCTTTTTCAAATGAGAGTGAAATGAAGAGCAGGAATAGAAGGTGTTGGTCTAGTCACACAGCAGGGAGAAGTTGAGGGAGTTCCCATGCTGTCACAGGACAAGTAGATGCTCACCCTTGCTGGGTCCCATTTCTACTGGTGTTCATTGAGGGAAGTCACTGAGGAAAATGTTTGATCCAGGTCTGTGACAGCTCTGTGGGAATTGGGGGCTTGGCTACCCTTAGCCTGAGAAGACAGGCTCAGTGAATACAACTCACTGAGAATTCTTCCCTCGGCTTGGCACCATACCTCAGTTGTCCACAGGCTGGATCAGCTGGGTTTTCTTCAAACTCCTCTCAGAGGGCTGCCCCTACCAGCCTCTCCCCTTACCCAGCTTTAGAGTCTGGGTCCACTGAGATTCCATCTGTGAAAGAGCTGAAGAAAGACATTGTACAAGGTTTATATCATTCCTGTGGTTTAGGGAGTCACACAACAAGCACTCCTAATAAGAATGAACCCGGTTCTCTGATTTCTGGTTGGGCGGATGGCATTTGAGAACCCGTGGGAGGGGAGCTGCAGGAAGGCTCTCAGGTGGGAGACTTCAGCTTCTCCAAGAGGCAGAACTATTAATGTGGACCTGCTTCACCACCCCCAGTGTCAGAATGGGAGAACTGGTCTCAGCAGTAACATAATATGTGACTGCACACAAACCAGCTCAAATAGTACAATACATTCAAAAAGGGAACTCTTTCTGTCATCCCCAGTAGGGGGCATGCAGGAGGCAGTTGATGGGTGTTTTTCATCTTACTCAGCCTCCCATGACCTCTCCTTCCCTTCCCACACTCATAACAAACACCACACACATAAATACCTTACGGAGGTAGGTTGATTTGGGTAGTTTAGGTTTTAGTATAGATTTGGAAGGTGATGTTAAGTTTTCAACAACAGCCTTTACAATCTGTTGACCTGAGCTTTGTCCTCAACCATTAGCTGTATAGTCCAGTGTTCTTTATAAGCAGATAACCTCAAAAAAGGCCATGATCAAAAAAACATGATCAGGAATGATAGGCACCAAATCTGTTCAGTGTCTGTACTGTATTGAAAATAAGCCATTGCTACCACTACCATTCTATATGCATATATTTTATTCCATATACATATGGAATAAGTTTTCCTAAAGAAACTTTTCTAAGCCTCTGTTTTCTCACCTATAAAATGAAGATAATAATATTACTGATTTTATAGGGTTGTACTGAATATTAAGTCAGATGATGTGTGTAAATTATTCGATAGCATCTGGTACATAGTAAAGAACTTGATTATTTACAATAATCACGATGCAAACTATATCAACAACAAATTAAATCTTAGTGCTGTGCCAGTGCTAGGGATACCCTAGAAAATGTATGTAGTTAAGGAGATAGGGTGGATGCTTAGATAGGTGGATAGCTTTATTAATAGGAAAGTACCCATCAGAACATAGGTATCAAATAAACATTGTAGAGAGTTTCTGTTGTAAAGACTGAGGCAAGGCAATTGGCAGAGTGGCAATGGCATGTCTGCTACTCCAGAGAAGACTAGAGTCCTTAACATCAGGTATTTGCTCTGTAAGCAATGGGGAGTCGTCCAAAGCTCTGGAGTAGAAGAGTGACATGGGCAGGGCAGTATGCTAAGATGATGACTCGGCTGGGCTGGGTTACAGAGCAGTTGGGGAAGCAACTTGAGGCGGGAAGACCAGTTAGGAGACCATTGTAGTGCTCCAGGCTGTGAGGTCAAGGACCTGATGCAGGGGGTGGCAGTGAGGGTGTGAGGTGAGGTGAGGTGTGGAAGTGAGAGTCACTAGTCAAGGGTTGGTCAACTTCCAGATAAGGAGAATGAGCATACAAAAGCTTAGTGTTGGTCAAGGTTACTGGAAACCATGCTTACCCCTTTTCAATGGCCATTTCTTCTCCTCAGGTCATGGCTGCCTACCAGGATGCAGTGAGCTTGTCTGCTACTGGGTTTTACAAGTATGTATGGTTCTGATCTCACCCATCTCACAATGTGCTGTTATTCTGGCCTCTCAGGTCCTTCCTAATCCTGAATTCTATCATCCGGTGGTCAGAAGAGAACAGTTCTACCAAAACTCTGATCTCTTCAGTGTACTTCCACTCATTTCAACCTAAAGATGCTCTAAAATACCTGGGATTACCAAGCTATGTGCCCAGGAGGCAAAAGCATGAGCTGCCATATCAGAGACCCCTATTCTAGTTCTGGTCTTAGTGGACTATTGCCCTTGGGGAAATCAGTGATTCCCTCTGAACCTGTAACCTCCTTTACGACAGAATGGGACAGTTACAAACCATTCCTCCACCAGCACTTCCCTGTGATAACAGGGGAGTCCTATGTTCTGAGTTACCTACGCATGCTACTTTGTACTATGCATTGGGTTCCTTTCCTTTCCTTTCCTTTCCTTTCCTTTCCTTTCCTTTCCTTTCCTTTCCTTTCCTTTCCTTTCCTTTCCTTTCCTTTCCTTTCCTTTCCTTTCCTTTCCTTTCCTTTCCTTTCCTTTCCTTCCCTTCCCTTCCCTTCCCTTCCCTTCCCTTCCCTTCCCTTCCCTTCCCTTCCCTTCCCTTCCCTTCCCTTCCCTTCTCCTCTCCTCTCCTCTCCTCTCCTCTCCTCTCCTCTCCTCTCCTCTCCTCTCCTCTCCTCTCCTCTCCTCTCCTCTCCCTCTCCCTCTCCTCTCTTCCTCCTCTCCTCTCCTCCTCCTCTCCTCTCCTCCTCCTCCTCCTCTCCTCCTCCTCCTCCTCTCCTCTCCTCTCCTCTCCTCTCCTCTCCTCTCCTCTCCTCTCCTCTCCTCTCCTCTCCTCTCCTCTCTTTCCTCTCCTCTCCTCTCCTCTCCTCTCCTCTCCTCTCCTCTCCTCTCCTCTCCTCTCCTCTCCTCTCCTCTCCTCTCCTCTCCTCTTCTATTCTTTTCAAAAGAATGAGAGGAAGCCTGGCCAGTGTGGTTCAGTGATTGAGCATCAACCCATGAACCAAGAAATCACCAGTTTGATTCCTGATCAGGATACATGCCCAGGTTGTGGGCTAAATACACAGTAGGGGGCATGTGGGAGGCAGCAAATTGATGTTTCTCATCAATGTTTCCTTCTCTCTATTTCTCTCCCTCCCTCTATGAAAATCAATAAAAACATAAAAAAAAGAGAATGAGAGGAAGATTTAGAGCACATGGTCTTGTTACAAGATGTGGAATTCAACAGAACTTAAAGTGAGATTTAGAAAAGAGCACCTATCTTCAGTGATTTCAAAATTCAGTAGCTGCATAAAGAATTAGAGACCCGGCCCAACTGATTTGGAAGCTGTAAAAAGACAGGATCATATCAACTTGTCATCCACAAGGTTTTAGCTTTCTCTGGGGAGTTTAACCAGGACCCTTTCTTTCACAGATCAATAGATTTGGCAAACAGTTCAATGTTTAATTCCAAAGGTCTTTTTTGTAAATATATATTTTTATTTTGTAGGCCAAGTAATGTTTTGACAGTGCTCCCTGGGTTATATAACATTTGGCATACACAAACATAAGCTAGTGCAGGGTTTCTCACAAATTCACATTCCATTTTTGGAGTTGACAAATGGGTTCTATACAGAGACACCTAGGTAATGCCAGAGGTCAAGAAAGTAGTCATTTCTTCTGAGAGAAGCCTTCTCCCTCAGCCCCACATTGGTGTTCTTCTCATGTAGATTCTGATCACATTAGTTCACATGATTTCTGTCTGATGTATAGAATACCATAGGTTCTACTATGAACTCTGGTGTGAGACTGCTACACACACACACACACACACACACACACACACACACAAACACACACACGTGTATATGGGACTCATGCAAAATTAGAATTATATAAGACAGGGTTGAAGAAGAAAAAAATGTAAGCTGCCATCTGCTTTTATTAATAACACTTTCCTCAAATCATTTGCTGAAATTTAGAAGGGACCAATAGATGAAGAGTAATGCAGGCAAGAGGCTGCTTAAAGGTGCACCCAGGCCGGGTTGAGATACTGATCTTGTTAGTTTCCACCTTGAGGAAGAAGGGCAAGTGAGCCTGTGGGAACAGCCCAGGAATTGGTCAGTGCAGGAACCTTTGGTTCTGAGATCTTGAATTCTAGCTCATCCATCCTCTAGAGTGTGACTTTCCCATTCTTCGTGAGCTGGGAGGACTCTGTCAGTTTCCACCACGTAAAGGCCAGCACGCTGACTCTAAACACTGTTCAGCTGTAAGGAGTGATTCACCCGAGGGCCATGGGCAGTACAGATCAGTGCTCTGGAATTCCTGGGTTTCATTTACAGTTTAAAATGTCCAAAGCACATGGGCTACTGTGAAGAATAGCTGAATGAAACAAAGCCTTTGGATCTTAAGATTTAGTGGGACAAGCCATTTGTGTGTGTATGGGGAGCGGGGTGGGTGGGGCATATTCATTTTAATACACATGCAGTATCTTCTCTTTTCTCCCCCAGAACACCCAATCTTGGCTACAGCTTTGAGACCAACTCAGGGAACCCCTTCCACTACTTCAGCTATGGGGTGGCTTGCTCAGAAGTGGAAATTGACTGCTTAACAGGGGACCATAAGGTAAGATATTTGCAAAACTTCAGTACTAAGGGATGGGAAAGAAGAGAAACAACTCAGTTATAATACAAAAGACAAACTCTTTGGTTGGGAAAACAATGCCTTATATCATGGCTTGGGAAACTCCCTTTAAAGGACCAGAGAGTAAAAACTTTTGGGGCCACAGAGACACTGCCTGAACCCTATCTCTGTAGCACAGCAACAGCCAAGACCTATGTAAACAAACGAGCGAGGCTGTGGGTGTCTAATGTGTTACTGATGCACACTGTGTGTGGGTTTCACACAGTGTTCACGTCACCATATGTTCTTATTTCTGTCTGCTAGTTAATGATGTAAAAACATAAGTAGCTCACAGGCTGTACAAAGACACGGGGCCAGCTGGCCTCAGCCCATGGAACGTAGTGTGTTGACTCCTTCCTTACAAATGAACTACCCACACTTAGGTTCAATGCCCCAGAAACCTGCAAACCTGTCCCTCCCACTCCCACATGGGTGTGTGCAGTTATTTTGGATTACTGAGCCTCTGGTAAATCCCACCCCTTCCCCAGCTGCTTCTAAGAAATCAGATTTCAGTATTGACAGTGGTAGTGGAGACTGGGTACTGCCTAAGCGTGCCCAGATCACTCTGCTTGCAGATGTACCATCTGGGTTGGCACTTTATAGTCTAAGGGTCATCAAGACCCACCTGTCATTCCACACATTCCCTTCTTCTCAAGCTGTTTTTACTTTCCTGTCCACTGTAGAACCTTCGTACAGACATTGTCATGGATGTTGGCTGCAGTCTGAACCCTGCCATCGACATTGGGCAGGTAAGACTCACAGGGAACCTGGGTGGGATGGACTTGGCTACTGATGTGCCCCATCCCCTTCCCAGGGCCACCAGCCACAGCATCTTGTCCAATGTCGTTGTTACGTGGGTCTGAACATGTTACCAAGAGTGTCTTCCACAGAGTGATGCTTAGATGGATGAGAGCCCACCCATTTTTTGAGGCAGAAGGCAAATTAGTGGGTGGATCTAGAAAGGGCTGTCATGCCTCAAAGAACAAGATGAATGGGGAAAAGACTGGGTATGCACAGGCACGCACACAGAGCCACACACACATGCACAGATGGAGCTGGAGTTTGGGATCGATGTGCAGGCAGTGAGATCTGAGGTTAGCGAGCTTTCCCCTCCTCTTTCTCTCCTACCCAGGACAGCAATGTGTAGAAGCCTGGGTTCGAGTAAGAGGGGTAAAGGGATGGCCAAAGGAAAGCACTTTTGGAAAATATAAGGGCATTGGACAGAGCAGCTGGAACAGGAGGAGACTGAGGGAGGAATCAGGACTGGAACTACTGAGCACCTGGTAGAAAATGTGAATGAATATATCTTTAGAATAGACAGTTAACTGAGTATACAGAAACCTTATCACTCATCAGTCATTTCATTCATTCATTGAACAACCATGGTGGGGGGTGGGCCCCTGCTCTGTGCAGGCGCTGACCTGGGCACCGCACACACAAAGATGGTTAGCACTTGGTTTCCCCTAAACACTCTTGTTTGGCTACATGGCACCACCTCCCTGACTGAGAGTGAGGCTCCGTGGGCCAGTAGAGCGAGGCAGGTGCCCCCAAACAGACCTGTAAGCTAGAGCAGAGGCACTCCTTTTCCCAGAGGGCAGGCGGGGCTGGGAGTTCAAAAAGCCTGCACTCTACTATCAAAAATCTCCTCCTCTCTCCCGGGGCTGCTCAGAAGTGCAGGTCCCACTTAGCACAGAGGAGTGTGGGCCCCGAGGGACACTCAGCACCCATTAGCCAGTGACAGGGAGGGCCATCTGCACTGCCCTGTGGCAGGTTTTAATGGGAGATTGTGCTACCACTACATGGGCTTCCAGAATTACCACCAGGTTTCAAATCTGAGCTTTGGTGTCCTTCCTGGCGGAGGCCCAGAGAGGTGGTCCTGGGTGGTCGGGGGCCAGGTAAGCAGTGCAGGGCTGTTTCCAGCTTCATTCCAGGCCCCACTCCAGGTGGCCTGGCGCCCGTGGTGGAAGCAGGACCTGTGCCTGGGGAGTGGGGAGGCGGTGTGTCCACCGTGTCCGTCTGCCCTGCAGGTGGAAGGCGCGTTTGTCCAGGGCCTGGGCCTCTTCACACTGGAGGAGCTGCACTACTCCCCCGAGGGGACCCTGCTCACCCGAGGCCCCAGCACCTACAAGATCCCGGCATTTGGCAGCATTCCCACAGAGTTCAGGGTGTCCCTGCTCCGTGACTCTCCCAACAAGAAGGCCATCTACGCATCCAAGGTACTGTGTGGTGCCCAGGCCTGGGCTACCTTCCTGTCTGCACTGTGGGAGGCCCCGGGTGGTGACAGGCCACCCCCTATTCCCCGATCATGTGGGTCTGCAGGGGGCTCATTTGAGAAGAGGGCTTGATATTGGCTTTGGTGATGGTGATGGTGGTGGAGGGGCAGGCAGTCCTACCTGAAAAACAGGAACTGGATTGAACGTGACAGCTCCTCCGTGTGGTAGCAGCCAGCTGCTTTGGGTAGTTAAAGAACCTTAACCCAATCCTATAGACCAGTGTTTCCCAAAGTGTGGTACACGTACCCACAGGGGTACGGGAAGAGTTTGGTGGGGGTATGCGTTGTACCGCAGTTTGGTGGGTTTATGCACTGCACTGTGCTTAGCTGCGCCTAATTCTAAGTTCTCATGAGTCAAGTCAAGACCGTCTTGTGAGGCGTGAGATGGCATCCTCTATAATTATAGAAGGGGTACACATATGTCAAAAGTTTGAGAAACATTGCAGATCAAACCCTGACCTACATTCTCATCTCAGGTATCCATCCTTGAGGTTTGGTCCTAGACACGATCTCACAGATGCAGTACCCCTGTCTCCTCTGAGAACCAGCACTTTCACTGAAGATGGGGCAGTCCCTCTGTGCACCCCATCACCTCCTTCAGGGGCTGCCCCGTGACTTTAAGACTTGACTAGCATGCCTGAAGGATTATAACCATCCTCCCCAATATGTATGGAAAAATGGTTGAAAATTAATCAAGCTGATTGATCTAGTCCTAGGTCTAAGGAAGACAGTTGATCATTTGAAAGCAATGAAATCCACCCATTTGCTCATCTCATGGGTGTTGTCACCATGGGAGCATCTGGGACACTTTGCAACCCCTTCCACTGGCTCATGATAAATATGCAGTTCTGGCCCAGCTGGTGTGGCTCAGTGGCTGAGCATTGACCTGTGAACCAGGAGGTCACAGTTTGATTCCTGGTCAGGGCACATGCCGGGGTTTTGGGCTTGATCCCCAGTGTGGGGTGTGCAGGAGGCAGATCATCATTCATATTTCTATTTCTCTCTCCCTCAACCTTCCTCTCTGAAATCAATTAAAAATATTTTTAGAAAGCAGTTTTGGATGGCCCATCCCTAGAATTTTTGATTTTGTAGATCTTGGCTTGAGCCCTGGAACCTGCATTTTTAACAAGTGTCCCTAGCGATTCTGATACAGTCTCTGATCTGTGCTTTGGGGGACAAAATCACGTCTGCTAGAAAGTGTTTTAATTCATGTTTGTCATGGTGCCTACACTTCTGTAGATGCTGTGCATATAATTATGATGCTGGTATGTGTTGGGGTCGGAGTTGCAGATTGATTATTTCCTTAGGCTCATCATTGTGAGGAAAAGGTTAAAATTTGTGTCAGGTTCTGTTTGTTTATAAACTGTAACTATGGAATATTACATTTCATGGTACATTACACTTGCATGGTGTCATCAAGGAATCACACAGTAAGAATTCAAAGAAATATGCCCACAAGGTCGAATCGTTTACTAGAGTGAGTGTTCTGGGCCCCTGATTGATTGAGGCCTGTCAGTGCTAGCAGCTGGCATTCCAGCATCACTGGCCCTCCTGCTGTGGAGGCTGGGGCTTCTTGGCCTGAGTTCCTGTCCCCCATGCTTTCCCCCCAGGCTGTCGGGGAGCCGCCTCTCTTCCTGGCCGCCTCCATCTTCTTTGCCATCAAGGATGCCATCCGTGCAGCCCGAGCTCAGCATGGAGACAATAATACAAAGGAGCTCTTCCGGCTAGACAGCCCTGCCACCCCGGAGAAGATCCGCAATGCCTGCGTGGACAAGTTCACCACCCTGGTAGGATGGCTCTGGAGCACCCACTCAGTCTGGGGGAGGCCAGGGCACAGGCCTGTGAATTGCAGGGGCAAGATCTGCAGGGGGGCAGAGGTATCAGGCTCTCTTTCAACAACACAACCACACACCGGCCAAGGCCACCCTCCACTCTCCGATTGAGGCACGACCTTGAACTTGCAGGAAAAGAACAATAACTCCCCTTAAAGCTGCAGCTTGTGGCTGGGCCTCCTTAGAGGAAGGAGGGCAGTCTATACACCCACGGATTTCATTATTTTCCATGCAGGTTAAGGTGATGTATAAGTTCCCAAAGAGGCTATTGTTAGTGTCCACCACTAGCATGTGTTTTGGAACCCTTCTTTGTTAGGAACACTGTGTGAGGTACAAAGGAGAGAGAGAAAAAAGAAGAACAAGTTAAATAATCAGATGACCCACAGTTGTTCTGTGGTTACCATGTGCCACACAGATCCTGGGGACACACATCCCAGACCTCAGCACTGGGAGGAAGGGAGGCTGATGCGGTTCTAGTCTGGTCATCCTTCAGGTCTGCCAATAGCGTTAGCTGTGGGGCGGGAGCTACAAGGCAGGGAGGATGCCCACAGTTGTGCAGCAACCTTCCTACAGCCCAGTACCTTCCTCCATGGCCCCAGTGCTGACAGGTCCCCAAACCCCATTCCCTGAGAGGGCAAGTGCTGCGTGGCTCCCTGTAAACCACACAGGTTGCTAAGTTAGCTCCTTCCAAGCAATCTGATGCACGACTCAGTGACTTCATGAGCCCCTTTGCGATGTTACAACTCACCAGTGATTTAAAGTCCCTACAGGGGACTTGACCGAGCAGCTGGTTCTATGCTTTTGAAAAACTGTGTCCTAGAAAGACTACTTCTGAATTTGGTCATCCCTGTACCTCCAGAGCCTCCTAGAGTGCCTGCCACATGAAAAGTGCTCATAGAAAGAAGGAAATGGACTAGGAAATTAAGGGGTCCTGCCAGGGGGCATCTCCAGCAGCTGGCACTGCAGAGTGGTGTTTGGGCTTAGAATGGTGGCTGGCAGTGGTGGGAGGTGGCATGTGCAGAGGGTGGGAGGGGGCATGCGCTATGGGAAGACCCTGGCAGTGAGTTCTCTGTCGTTCCTTTCCAGTGTGTCACTGATGTGCCAGGAAACTGTAAACCCTGGTCTCAGAGGGTCTGAAGAGAAAGCCCCCAGGGGACCCTTCTCGTATGAAGCATGGAACATGTCCTGAAGAACACGAATCTATGAAAGCCGCAGGATGACAACACTGTGATTCATCAGAATGGTGTTCGGAAGAACACTGAATTCATTGGAAGAATCTGATCAAAAGTGTGATTTGTAAACATAATAATAAGCAAATTTAGACCGATTAGGCTCAAGGCCCAAGTGGCTAATTGGCAATGAAGGGTCTGTCTTAATCATGTATGTGATTAAATAGACTCAGGAAGTGTTTGTGTTTGTGCTATGTCCCAACTCACTAGACAGATGGTATAACCTCACGTGCTGATAGTGTCTGCCCTTCTGATATCCCACAAACCTCCAGAAGCTTGAACGAAAGCTACTTGAAATCCACGTGCCTTTCTCAGGCAGCCTTTCCTTTGAACCAATGAACATCATATTATAACCTCAGATCTATACACAAAAAATCTTAATGGGACAATGGGATGAGATTCAAGCCTCTAACCACCTTTGGGTCATCGGAGAGAATAAAGAATGAAACGAATTCAAGGTTAACTTGGTCTAATTTTGTTAAGTTGCATAAAGTAATATTACTCCATAACACCCAAACCAAACAAACCCAGTTATTGAGTGCCTACTATGTGATGGGTTTCTTCTCTTCCCATTTGTGTATTTAAAAAAAATCAGTTTTAAAAATCTTCCCTTGAAGCCAGAGTACTTTCCATCTAGAAATGATACCCCAAATCAAGATCAGCCAGAATAAAAGCAGTGAAGGAGCTGGGGTTCTCATCCAAGCTGTGTCTCTGTCTCTGTGACCTTGGAATGTCACTTCCATTTTCTGTACTTCATTTTACTGCAATGAAAGGATTGAACTTGAATACTCTTTAAGGTCTTCTCCAGCTCTAAAAGTCTATAAATATGTGACCTGAAAACTCATCTTACATAAGGGACTTGCAGGTGCCAATGATTTGGCTCCCTTTCTCTGGATGTAATGAGCTCTGCTAAGACCCTACCTAAGGCTGGTAAAGAGAACAAGAGAAAGGCAGCCATCCCTGTGGTTTCTCTGGCTGGTGATGTCATCACTCCGTGGCTCTAGGTGGATGATGTGACATTGTCTTGTGTCTTCATTGAATAGAATACCCACCTTCTGCCAGACAGCGTTCAAGTTTCTGGCCATGGAAGAATAGTGGAAACCACGCAGTTGAGGCTGGAGTTTGATGTCACTAATACATGAAACTGTGAGCTGACTGGCATATGGGAAATGCTTAGTAATCGCCACAACCACACCAATGGCTTGTGTCTGCCATATCTTAGCCAGCCTTCGTTTCTGGAGAATGCTCTCACACTGACACACACACACACACACATACACACACACACACACACACACTTCCTACGAAGTTCCCTTCCTCAGAGTATTTTAGACAGTGTGATTCAAATTCAAGAACTTTAGAAATTGAACCAGCATTTGTCTGTTTCAAATGATTTCTCAGAATGTTCTAGGCGTACCCCAGGCTGAGGTGTGTCAGCTGCTATTAGCCGGGGCCGAAAGGACTGAACAATGACTGTGAATTCCCTTCGGAGCTTAGGAACAGAGGCGAGGCAGAGGGGCCACGAAAACCAAAGGAGCAAGTGTTTTGTGACTCGAGGTGCTATCTTCTTGAGACACCGGGCTTTGCCCTGCTGTGTTGATCAGAAAACTTCCTCAAATATGTCTACCTTGGTCACAAGGATGCAGCCAACAGTGCCTGCAGTATCGCACAATATCCTGCAGAGGGCAATGGAGGACATTGCCAGACAGGATATGAAAATGTAGCATGCAGGCCTCATAGCATGTAAGGTTAGCTACTAGGGAACTGACTTTGGCTCTCACAATAGGCCAAATGCCTTCAAAAGTCTCCCCAAGAGCCAGATTTGAAGGTGACTTAGGGTTTCAGATGGACCAAAATCTCCTCAGAGGACCTGAGGACATGGGTCAGTCCTAAAGTCCTGGCTCCTGACAACAGGGAAGGCGGGGCCAGCCTTATTCTCTGAGTATGCAGCTTGCCAGGTGCTGAGTTTGGTGCTTTACTTACGGAGTCTCATTTATTCCTCCCAGTGCCTTTAAGCGGTGGGCCTTTCATCTCGGTAATGACACGAAGGAGAGGTCCTGCCCACAGCCAGGCAGAGGGCTTCCTCAGGGACGTCTACCCCTGGAACCTCCCCCAGCCATGGACTGCCACGGGGCCAGGAAACCTGGCGTGTACGGGACGTGATCGGCCTGTCGGAGTGGCCTCATCCCAGAGGCTGGTGGAGGCACCGGAATGCCTGCCTGTCACCTGGAGGCAGGGGCAGCATCCTCAGGCTGGCAGGCCAGGCTGCTGCACCTCTGTCCCAGGGCAGAGGGCGAGCGGCCTCCTACTTCAGAGCTAAGGTGGTGGGAGACCAGGACGAGAGGACAGAATGGGTGGAGGTCATGGGAGGGACAGAAATAGTCCCAGCTGATTGATTTATGAAGGGACATCCCTGAGCCCATGATATTTTTATCTTTTGATGAAGGGGGCCTAGAAACCATTCCATTTGCTGCCTGTTTTAGATGCTGGGATAAGGCCGCTTCCTGGACCTGCTGAGATTGACATCACCCGAGGCCCCCCAGGCTCAGGGGCCTGCCCTTTTGTAGTGTCTCCATCCGGGACTGGGGGCCTACTTGTTCCCTCAGGCAGGAGACAGACCCCGTCACAACCTTGTCACCTGAAACAAAGCAGCTGACTGACCGACTGATGACTGACGGGAGTGGAAATGTCATCTCTGCCCTTGAACTGGCCTGGCCCTGGCCTTGCACCATCCCCAGACCACTCAGCACCCCAGAGTCGGAGGGACCTCGGGGACCATCAAGTTCAAGCTCTTTGTTTTAGAGCTGCAAAATGTAAGCCCAGAGAGGCTAACTGACTTGTTTAAGGTTGCACAGCCCTTTAGTGAGAGAGACAGACCTACTGCAAGGCTGTCTGACTGCCGGTCCAGACTTTAAAAGCTATCAGTACATCAACTCGTGCCTTCTCGTATGCATTTGGGTCAGATGGCTGGGGGGTACCATAGAAATGAAGTAACACTGGCTTGCAAGAAGACACGGAGAGCTTGGGGCCCAAGATGAACACTGTGGCAAGAGGGCCTGAGGCCATCCAGCTGCCTAAGCTCCTAGGACAGGAAGCTCAAGTGGGATTCTTTCTTAAGCCTCACAGGTGCGCACAAAACCATAAGTGCCAAACATCCCCTCTTTCCAAATCGAGGTGTTAAGCCATCTATGTAAGACTTGTGGAGGGGGTGGCTAGAAATGCTTTTGCCACCTTCAGCTAATCCCCTACCTCAGGGAACAAGGTATTGAAATGTAGAGTTTGGGAGATTGGAGAGAGGATTTCTTTGAAAATAGCAAGCTGTACATCCTCCTTACCAAAGAGGGCAAGGGTGGGAGGAAGGGAGAGAGCTTCGAGTGGGCCACTCAGAAGCCCTAACCATGAGAGCAGCTTGAGAAGCTGTGGTTGGCTCAGCCTGAGGCAGCAGGACAGGAAAGGAGCAGTGTGAGGGCAAGGATACCAGTGTGGCTACACGAGAGGTCACCACCCTGCTGGAACTATAAATGGTGCAGACAAGGAGGGTGTGAGTCTGCCCTACTGCCCTGATTCTGACAATGGCCCCCATTCCTTCTCTCTGGTCAGCCAGTGGGAGGATGAAGCAGGTTCCAAGGGGCAGTGCCTAAGACCCATGGTGACACTACCAAGGCTGATAACCTTGCTGATTCCATGCCTTCCTCTGTGCTCTATGACACAGGTGTTGGGGGTGTGATCTGCTTGTGAATGATTGCTTTCATTTTCCTTGATTATGCAAACCAGTGTCTTTTGCCAGGAACTTTACCCCCTGAGGCTGTATGCTCCTTCCTTCCTATTGGCCTACTTGGTCTCATTATTTTGGGGAGGCGTGTTTTTCAAGTGACAGAGGAATGATAACTGCCCTTGCCTCTTGGGAGTGAGGTACCTGGAGTTCAGGGGCCCCACCTGTTGACAATGACAGCGGACGAGTTGGTTTTCTTTGTGAATGGCAAAAAGGTAAGCAGGAGCTGACCTTTGCTTTGGCTCCCCTGCTCCCTGGAAAGGGCTGTGTGTCCTGTGGAAGAAGCTGTTCTCTCTCTTTTGTGCTCTCTTCTTCCTATCTCCCTTTAACGGTGTGGCTGTGTTTGGGGTGACCTTGAGGAAAGAAGACCTTCTCTGGGCAAGAACAGAGTCAAGATAGATACTCAAGGGGCAAAGGAATGAGGGGAAGGGAAACAAGGAGAGAAGTGTCTGTGGGCTTCCCCACCACACCCCACCCACCCCACAGCAGGAGAGACAATGGCAGGAGGCTGAGAAGGGAGGACAGGGTTCTAGGTGAGACTGGAGGTCACCCACCACACTTCTGTTTCTGTATTTAATCAAATATGTCTTAAGCCTTCTGGTGATCTCTTTATTGAGGGAAGCAACAAGAATGTGTTTTCTTGATAATATCAGGATATATGGTGTAGCAGCCTTTGCTTCTGATATTTCATGTATGGAGTACATATACTGACATCCTGTGGCAGGCACATTTATTTTCATGAAGGGCATGCTTTCCCCTGCCCTTAGTTCTACATATTAATATTGCAAATCCCCTTGATAAAAATGGACCATTTGGAGTATCTTCATGGGTGCCCAGGGAGATAAGGAAGGTGAGGATGGCATGGGGCAGAAGGGGACTTATGACATGGGGACCATGTCCTTGCAGCACTGGAAGGATGAGGACCTTTGCAAATTGTAATGTATGTGCAGAGAGAGAGAGGGTGCAAGCACATTCCATTGTCTCTATCTTCATCTTGCCCTCCTTACACCGCTGCTGACTTGCTTTAGTTCCCCTTTTGGGAATGAATGGAACAGTAAGAGGGATTGTTGCATGTTGAAAATAGCCATGTGACCATGTGGGTGCATAATGTGCCTATTGGCGTACCCCCCCCCCCCCCGAAAGGCAATTTTATTTGTCTTGTTGAATTGGCAGGTTAGAGAAGAAAAACAGGGTGACTTTCCTGGTAATTTTCAAGAACTAAAATGTGCTTCATAAGACATCTAGTGCTTAAGTGTTAGGGTGAATTTGAGTGACGAGCAAGAAAATTCCATGAGCTACCCTAACATCCAAAGGCTGTGGACTCAGTGAGTGGTGTCACTGGGAGGCACGGGGGAGCAGGGTCAGCCTGCCCTTCTGGGTTCAAAGTTGTCTCCCCATGCCAGTTCCTTTCCAGGATTGGCAGCAAACCAAGAGGTAGGGCGAAGCTTCCACATTGGTGGTAGTAAGACTTTTGCACCCAACATTTCCAACAATTTTGTTGCATTCAGCAATTACACTGTAGAGACTTAAGACACAGTTGTTGAATTGGCTTTCTAGAAGGGTGTCTTCTGTGGGATTGTTCTAAGAAATTTTTACTTTGAATGAGCAGCTGGGCTTAATGACTTCCAAGGCCATGTCCCCCTCTAAGGTTGATTTTTTTTTGAGCCATCAATTCCTGTGCATCAGAACAAGCTTCTGTTTCTTTACAAATTGTGTTTGCCCTGAGGCACTGGAGTATTTGAAGGGAAATCTGGCTTGGAAAAAATTGCTTTCTCATGAGTTTTATTTTCACTTGAGGAAAGCAACTTCAAATTTGTAGATGGTATTGTCACATCAAACCCTACCATCTATTATGGCCAGTTTTGGTGATAAATACCCATGTTTGAGAAACCAGAGGGAAGAAGACAGGCAGTGCAAGGAGTGATGAGGCAAAAGCAGTGCTTTAAAAACAAGACCCAGCCAAAGAATCCCCAAACAAATTAAGGCAGGTGTGAGTAAGCGTGTTCCCATGTCGAGTCCCAAATGTTGTAGACCTTTTGTTACAGAACATTATACACAGAAATTATCAAACAAGGGGCCAGAACTTGGTGACTCACTCTTCAGTGTGAGCCTTCTACTCTCCCTGTCCTTCACTAGCTGGGGCCCTGGGGAGGATGTAAGATACCAACCATCAAGTACCCAGGGGCCTTCATGGTGGTGATGGGCCTTGATGGTTGTTGATTTCATGTCTTCTTCTGATCTAAAGCCAGAGAGGAAGGGAAAGAGCTGCCCAGGGTTATGTTATTGTAGTGATAGTCCTTTGGGAGGCTAGGATCCTTGGTTTTCATAGCAATCACTGTCTGTTTCGTGGAGACTGTGACATTTGGAGGAAGCTAGGGAGATTTAGCAGGTAGGGTGCAGCTGAAGGAGCCCAATAGTGATCCCCCCCACAAGAAGTCAGTGTCAGTGACTTGAGCCTCTCTCTCTCCCTCCCTCACATCATTGACATTTTGCAAGTTCCTCCCAGCCCTGGGCATGTGTGAATATACATGGGCTGGAGGCATTGCCATTCAGGAGTTCATGAACTAGTTCAGAGGTGGATTATGGTTAGGCAAAGTAATATATTTCAAAATGTATTTCACAGAAAACTTTCCCCATGAGATAGCCTTCTTAGATATTCTTAAACCACTCAGCCCAGCGCTGGCACAAAGTAGGTGCCCAGTTCATGTGAGTGAGATGCATAGATGAATAGTAAAAGCCCTAAAAAATCCTCTAGCAAAGAAATTTATTTTTTAAACTTTGTATTTTAAGTTTGCAGAAATGTTACAGGAAGGATGCAAAGAAATATTAAATAGACTTTTCCTACCTGTTAACATTTTGACACATTGTGTTTTATTTCTCTCTCTCTCTCTCTCTCTCTCTCTCTCTCTCTATATATATATATATATATATATGTATGTATTTATAGGCATGTACATAGATATATAGGTATATGTATTATAAGTACACAATTATATACTTATTATGTATGTAAATAATAGAACTAAATATATAAAGCATAAAATTTTATTTCTGAATCATCTGAAGGTAAATTTCAGACATCATACCCTCTTACCTCTTAAACTAAAAATAAAGATATTATAACAGAACCACCAATTTTAAAAATCAGGAAGTTTAGTGTTGACATAATACTATGATCTAAAATCTATGGATTTATGCGACATTATTTCAATTTTCCCAGTGACGTCCTTCATGACTTCCCCCATCCCGCCCCAGCCCAGGATTGCATCTTGCAGTTAATTGTCAAGTTTCTTTAGTGTCCTCTAATCTGGAACAGCTCAATAGCTTTCCTTGTCTTTTGGGATGTTGATGTTTATAAAGAGAACACGTCTGTTGTTTTTTTAGAATGTTCCTCATTTTGAGTTTGTGTCATGCTTCCTAATAATTCCATCCAGAGTCTGCACTGTGGGCAGGAATTTCAGAGAAGTGGTGCGACCTTCTTGGAAGGACATCATGTCAGCATCCACGTCAGTGGGTGTGAACTTGCTCCTTGGGTGAGGTGGTGCTCAGGTTTCTGGGCTGTCAGGTTACTCTTACTTCCTTTATCATTAGTAAACGATGTGTAGGAAGGTACTCTGAGGCTGTAAATAACTCCATTATCAAACTTTCACTCACATTCATTTTATTATCTGTTAATGTTAATCATTCTCAACTGGATCAATTGTGGGACAGGTTATAAGATGTCTGGTCACGTTAGGTTTTCTTCTGCCAAGAAAACTTTCCCTTATCTCCCATTTGTTTCTTTCTTTATTAATTATTAGTTCAAACTCACGAGTTTTAACTTTACTTAATGGATTATAAACGCATTTTGGCCATTATTAGTGTTGGTGACTGAGGTTTTCTAAAACAATCTGCCTAATGCAGTGTCTCCTAAGCTCCCTTCCCCATAAAGAGTTTTTCCTGTGGGACACCCACTGGTGTCCCATTGAGAGAGGGTTCCACGGGGTTTCCTTGAGGAAACCCTGCAGCCAGGCACTGAGAGTGGTGCAGCCATTCTCTGTTGGAATTCAGGGAGGTGGGCTTGTGGAGAATGATTTACACAGTTCTCTCTTTCTCTTCCTCCCTACTTTCCTCCCCCTCCCTCTCTTTATCTCTTTTTGTCTCTCTCTTATGCCTGGCCTCCATTAGGTCCATGGTCAACACTTCATGTGCTTTGCTCTCCCGAACTCTGGGAGTGCACCCCAATCCCAAGCTGCTTCTTCAACTGTCTGGTGGGCCTGCCTCTCGCTGTTTAGATGGGCCAGACCACCTCTTCCCCAGCACTGCAAAGCTCACACGCTAGCTTCCGAGTGGTGCTATGGAAGCCCCGCTCACGACGTGTGAGGTGGACAGATACTTCTCTCCTGACTTTAGGAAGATTTGGAAGTCATACCACAGGCCTCTCTACTGAAACCCTCATCACAAATGCTCTCCCTTTAACCACCCCGTTCACCCAAACCCTTTCATCCTTGATCATGTGTGAGGAGGCATGAAATGGTTTTCCTCTGAAAATTTGCTCTGGGAACTCGCACTTCGCTCTGTAGACAACCTCCTCCATTTTATTCGAAATCCCATTTGTGGCCCTTTGTTTGGAGAGTTCTCCTTTTCTGAAAGGTGTTAATGTTGTTGACTGTGATAGCTCAGTGCGCACAGTACTCCTCTGTGAGCACAGGTCCCCAGACTGGCTCTCCAATGTCCGAGTGTGGACACACCATGAGGCAAACCCAGAGTCTGCACGCTGCCACCTCAGCTGTACCTGGCATTCACAGATAGGCAGCTGGAAATGAGGTGACATGTTTGATTTAGAGAAGGTTTTGCCTCTGTCAGCCCAGCACGGCAGTTGCGACACCTAAACGCTAGTGGTGGGTCCTACTGTGGAACCTTAGGATTGAAGATGTCAGCACATATGTGGTTTGGCTTATAGTGAATATGTTCATTCTGATGGAATTTTCAAGAGAAAGCCCATTAGTTTTTGCAATATATTTGACACATCCCCACTAACTTTATCAATTATTTTTAGTAAGAAAATGGCTAAGTATGCCTATGATATATTTTTCTGTTATTTTTTAGGTGGTGGAGAAAAATGCAGACCCAGAAACAACCCTTCTGGCCTACCTGAGAAGAAAGCGTATCCTGACTTTGGAAGGGGCTGAGGGAGAGGGCCGGTGGGACTCCTTCTTTGGGTTGCATATCATTTTCTAGTGACTACTCTGTGGGTCTGCTACCTCCCTGGTGGAGGGGCCTGTGTGTGACAGTGGATCTCTCTAAACTCGAAGCTCTGCCCAGTATTTCCCAGCAGCCCAGCAAAGACCCCTTTTCTCTGAGTTCCTGTTCCTTAACCCATGACCATTCAGTGGGGCTGAGCGGGACCAAGCTGGGCTGTGGAGAAGGGCGCTGTGGAGCTTGCACCGTGATGATTTCCAAGTATGATCGTTTCCAGAACAAGATCATGTATCCTTTTTCTGCTGGCCTATTGCCCATGTGAGGACTATGAAATAGCAGTCAGCTTGTGAATGAGCGAGTGAGTGTATGAGTGTGTGGGTGTGTGCGCGCGTGTGTGCACACACATGTGACCTTTCCAAAATCCAATCACATTTCACATCCCATGAAATCCTTCACTAGGTCTCCATCACCCCCCAGGATAAAGTCCAATCTCTTTGCTTAGCACACGAAACCCTTTACAATATACCCCACCTTTCCTCTCCCGTTTTCTTTCTCTCCATGGGTCCAGCACTCCATTCACCACTGCATCCTAGTCCCTCCTGCAGGGACAAGTGTGAACAGCTAACATTCCATTCCCACTAATTTCTTGGTCTTTGCATAAGCTGCTTTCTAAGTCTGTTTGAATATCTTTTCTTCCAGGACTTCTGTACATGGTTCCTTCTGGGAGCCCAAGGATGCACTGCTGTCTTGAGGACTCGGAAAAATACCATCTCCTCCAGGAAGGCTTTCTTGAGCTTCTAAACTGTGTTAGGTGCCCTTTGTCTGAGCTAGTCCCATAGTGCCCTGTGCACAGTCCTCCTGAGCACTGATAATAAGATATTTAAATTTCACCTTCACACTGGCTTATTTTTCCCTGGTTGACTGCCAAGGATTAAAGAACAGAGATTTCATCTTATTCACCTTTACTTCTCAGCCCTCAGTAGAGTGCCTAGTATATGGCTGGCAATCAACAACAGATCAAGTGAATGAATGATGGATAAATAACAGATCAAGTGAATGAATGATGGATAAAGGAATGGATGAAAGCAAGCTCTAAAGGGTTGGTATCTCATGTCCCCTGAGAAATTGGGGAGGAAGAGGTGGGTGAAAACAGGAAAGCAAAGGTGCCTGGAGGCACTAAAATTGAAGAGGCGAAGGAAGGACCCTGCAGAGAGAGGAGCACGTGTTGGGCCTGGCACCTGCCAGAAGGCTTCCCCTTAACTCAGCCTCCAGGGTCGGGCTGAGTCAGAGGCTTCTGAAAGTGACCCTGGCTCCCTTGCGCCAGCTGGGAGGCATAGGGTACCCTGCTGCCTGACCCCAAATGCAGGAGGGTTCAGGCCTCACCATGGAGTGTGTGTGTGTCTGTGTGTAGGGGGGGAAGTGTCCTTTGTTCTTCGGTCAGAGTCTTGGGTGGAGAGTCAAGAACACTTGTAATGAAGAACACACGAACACTTCTGTAGAGAAAAGGACATAATGCAGAGTGATAAGAAATGACACAGCATCACAGTCTCCCAGGCCCTGCACTCAGTCAGGTCCATCCTGATGGCCTGAATGGACAATGAAATGACCTTAATCTGGGGTTTCAGCCACTATTCTGCCAATGCCTGCCTGGCCCCCATCTGCTCTTTGAACCATGTTGCCGTGACGACTGTGGAAGGGATAGGAAGCACCAAGTCCAGGCTGCATCCCGTGCAGGTAACCAGAGCAATGGGGGCTCATGACAAAGCTACAGACTTGCTTTGGTTTGTTGGGCTGTGACCCCTAGGCAAAGGAGGCGTTGTGATTGGGCCACTTCCCCATCTCCTTAGGGGTAAAGGGTGGGCTGTGAGGCAGAGAAAAGAGGAGGCACCCGTGCTGCAGCCCTCTCCTGTGGCGGGGTGAATGTAACATTGCATGACTCCGAGGGGACCAAGAGGTCAACTGGATCTGGTGGCTGGACAGTCCAGCTGCAGGGAGGAGAGGTTGGAGAACTTCCTCACCTTGAGCTTGAATATGCTTGGGAAACCCCGTGCCTTCCCAGATTCAAGATTCCAAATGCTCCCTGTCCCTTGATAAAAAGCCCACCTACTCCCTGCCCCCTCGAATGGCAATTCCATTGCATCTCTCACCTGCCACCTGCAGATAATACAAATGTGGGCTGCTAGGCCTCCATCCTCATTGAATGCAGGTAAAGAAGGCCTGAATAAGAGAACAGACATTAGAGTGTCTTACCAAGGCTTTCTTCATGATGATACCAGACCCCCTGGGAACACATTGAAACTGGGAATGCTTTTGGGTTAGAGTGGGCAGTAGTTTTGTGGAGAGAAGCAGAATGCTCTCAGGTGACATGTAACAGAGTATGCATGGGAGCAGAGCACTGTGGGAAGGAAAGGCCATTATTTTCAGTGCTGTTTATTTGGGGAAACTGAGGCAGGGAGGTCTTTGTGAGATTACAATCACAGAGGGTGCCAGCACCACATCCAGGTCTTCGTCTTGCCTTGAGCATTTGGGGAGACCAGTTGTCCAGAGCATGCCGACCTTGGGCTCCGAGGTGAATGTGGGAGCCAGGTCCTCCGGGTAAGCAAGCTGACTATACTCCTTGGGAGGAGTCTCTGGGACCAGCCAGGTGAGGCCAGGGCGGGGTGGGGATGGTATTGCTTCACCTCTGTGACTTCATTCTTAGCTCAGGCAGGAAAAGGGAAAATTGCTAAACTTGTTCAACCTGAAGGAGATGTGAGAAGGTTCATTAGGGCTTCTTATAGTTATCCTTGAGATGAAAGAAAGAATGAACAGCTTAAATACTGAGATAATATATGTGTAATTAGGCTAAAACCCTGCCTCTCCAGTGACACAAATCCTCATTCCCAGGCTCTTACATTGGCTCCCAGATAAGCTGTAAAGCTAGATTCCACTTTTCCTTGTCTGTTCAGTTCTTTCCTCTCTTGGTTTCGATGACACTACACTCCCCTCATTCTCCTCCCACCTCCATGCACTGGTCCTCTCTGCTCAGTCTCTGTGGCTGCAGCTCCTTAGGGCTCCCACCAGGGCCCTTCCCTTCTCCGTCTTCACACCCTTCCCGTGTGAGTTTAACACCATGTCCATGTGAACAGTATGCATATTTATACCTTCAGCTTTGACCTCTCCCCAGAGGTTAGGTTCAGATTTCCAGCTGCCTACTTGGCATCACTTCATGGTGTCTGGTCTCACATGTAACAAAAGCCCATCTTTTCCCTACTCCTTTCCTCCCCAGTCTGTCTCCATCTGAGTCCAATGGCAAAAGCATCGATCCACTTGCTCAACTCAAACATCTAGGACTTCTCTTTTACGCCACCCCCACATCATCCAGAAGTAGTGTGTCTACCTCCAATCCTTATAGTGACCCCTCCTTTTCCTCTCAGGTTCCCTATTACTGCTTGGTCTGAGCCACTATCCCCCACTATCCTCTGTTTCTAGTGTTGCCCCCTACCACCCATTCTTCACTCAACAGCCAGAGGAGTCTTTAAAAAGATAAATTAGATCTTATCCTAATATGGCTTTCTGTCACACTCAGAATAAAAATCTGGGTCCTGACCCTGGCTTATGAGGAGCTGCATGATCTCTGCCAGAATTTCTCTTGTCCCAGCGGGTTCCATCCACACTGACCCTTCGTCACTCCAGCACACCAGGCTTCGCAGGTGCTGTTCCCTCTGCCTGGAGTACACTCTTCCCTGATCCAAATTGTTCACCTTAAAAGTCACCTCTTCAAATCTACTACTTCTGACCACTTTGAGGAGCCATGGTCACTCAGGGTCCTGTCATCTTGAACTAATTTTTACATATCACCGATCTCCTGGATTTTCTTTTTTTGTGTGTGTCAATATTTTTCTGATTAGAACTTGAGCTTCATGGGACCAGAGACCTTATCTCTCTTCCTCATTGTCTGGTCACCTACCATGCCCGGCATATGATAGTTTCTCAGTAATTATTTATAAAATGAATGAATAAATATGCTAGTCACTGGGGATACAATATTCTAATAATTTTACTTAATGTAAGTGCCAAGTGATACTCTTAAGAGGCATAGCAATAATAATGTGGAAAATCTCCTTATAATGAAAAATCTTGCAGGTTTGAATGAAAATTTTGTGATAATCATTGCATATCACATGTCTATTTATTTTTTAAGAATATATTTTATTAATTAAAAAAATATATTTTTTTTACAGAGAGGAAGGGAGAAGGATATAAAGAAACATAGATGAGAGAGAAACATCAATCACTGGCCTCCTGCACACCCCCTACTGGGAATGTGCCCACCACCAAAGTACATGCCCTTGACCATAATCAAACCTGGAATCCCTCAGTCTGCAGGCCAATGCTCTATCCACTGAGCCAAACCAGTTAGGGCTCACCTGTTCTATACGATCCATTTCTCAACTCTTTTGGATGTGGAGGGTTACCACTAGACAGTGGTATTGTAGTTTGGAATAAAATGCATTCAGTTGGGTCCTAACAAAGGCTGGTTGAGCTGGATTATGGGACAGTGTAGGTAATGGAAGATGACACAGCTCTTCTGTTTACTATGTGTGTCTCTGGGTAAATCTCTTAATCTCTGGACCTGCTTCCTCCTCTGCTTAGGGAAGGGAACAGAGGGAGAGAAGATGCTTCTGGTTCTAATAGTCACTCTCCTCCTAATAATGAACACTGCTTGAATTCCCACTGTATGCCAGGTATAGGGGTAAGAGTTTTTGTGAATTATCTTATTGAATCCTCTAGAGGTCAGTACAAGGATGAAGGATCTGTGGTTCAGAGAGGCTCGGTGATGTGCCCAAGGCCATAGTTGGCAAGTGGTGGCACTGGGATTTGACCCTGTGCAGCACCTGCTGCCCACACTGCCTGTCGATGTGGCCTGGCTTCAGTTGAGTCACGTAGCAAGTCTGAGAGGGGTTCTTCCAACACACGTGTCCATGTCATCTGTCCCTTGTAGGAAAGAATTTCCAAAAGCCATGGTTCCCAGTGCGGGTTCTGCACCCCTGGCTTCGTCATGAGCATGTACACGCTGCTCCGGAACCAGCCCGAGCCCACCATGAAGGAGATCGAGGATGCCTTCCAAGGTATAGGCCCCGGGCACAGCCCAGGAGATAGGGTGCAGATGGGGCTCTGAGGGAGTCAGTGTGGGGCCCGAGTGGAAGCTGGGGATGGGCCAAGAGTCAGAGGCACTGGCTTAGGAGAGGAAGCTCAGCCTACCCACACGTGTTGGCTAAGATCTGCTGGAGGGCTGCCCTCTCTTAGTTTGAGGGACAGGCAAGTGGGTTGGAGACAGCTTGCCTTGGTGTTCGTCTTCCCGCCCTCCCTCTGCACTGGGGTGGGTGGCAGTGGGCAGACCATTTGGTAACTCTACAGGGCCTAGTGATATCACTCCCTTCCATCTCAGCTTCCACCAGGACAGGACTCTGCAGGGCAAAGGCCCATCTGAGAAGGCAGCCAGGATCTTGAGCTCTTGCAGGGATGGCTTCCCATGTTCCCTCGGTGCAGGGGCCTAAGAGCCTGGGCCAGCTGTCTGTTTCTCTGAACTGAATAGAGAAGACTCCCCGTCCATTCACTGTGTCAGTCCATCACTTATTCAACCAGTTATACGGAGTCCTATCATGAGCCAGGCACCACACAGGGAACAAGGGACATGGGGATAAAAAACACCATCCTTCCTCCAGGGAGTCTGTACTCTGAGGGAGAGAGAGTTTTACTCATAACATGAGGACTAGGCACCATGGAAGCACCTAGGGCATTCCAGGAAGTCTTTCTGGAAGAAGTGGTAGATCTTTTGGAGTCAGCAGCACAAGGGAGAAGGAGGGGCATTGTAGGATGGTGTCTGATCCTCGGGCTCTGCCAGAGCCCCTCACCTGCCCTGGAGCCTGCACTGAGGTCTCCCCTGTTCCTTGTCCCACAGGAAACCTGTGCCGCTGCACAGGCTACAGACCCATCCTCCAGGGCTTCTGCACCTTTACCAAGGTAAGTGGGTGCCCCAGGACATCAGTGGCCCTGATCCTAAAGCAGCAACACCCTGCAATCACAGTTGGGAGGGATGCCAAGGGCCTCTGAATGACAGAGAAGGGAGAGAAGATGGCTATCTGGCATGCGCAGTAGACTCTGCCATTCTTATTCCGAGAGGGGTTCTCATCAATAGCACTGGGACTTTTTCTCCAGGAAGAGCCTGGGGGACTGGTTCTTGGAAGAGTCCTGGTGCCCCAGAGCTAATTTCCTCCAGGGCATCTAGGCTAGGCAGCCTTCCTTGGAGACTGGCCTGCTCAGGCCATGGCACAGGTGCTGAATGACTCAGCACCCAGGCGCCTCATCCTTTCCTCTCCTGGCTGCCCTCTGCAGTTGGTGCTCTGCTGGGCTGGTTAAACTGGTGATCAAATTGCCATTTTTCGAAGTCCTGCAGTGTTCACAGCATGCTGAGTGAGAAGCCACAGCCAGGTGTGTGGGCATCGCTTATGTAAACACAGGCATGGGGCTGCCACCTGGCAAGGAGGACTCATGGCTGGCCTCTCTTGTCTTGGCTTAATCTCCTCAGATTTTACCTGATTCCCCCACTGGGTCAGGTTGATTCTGACTCCAGGCCAATGCCTCCTCTTAGGGTGATTCTGAGTTTCTGGTAGAGTCAGCTTTTTGTAAGTGCACTGCAAAAAGGAGTGTTTCATGCCAATAATTCTCAGGGGTGGGGATGGAAGTGGGGCTTATAAGGGTGGAAGACACTACGCCCTAATGAGGAACTAGGAGGTGTGGATTTAGAGAAAAATGATTGAAAGCTCAGACCTATAGCCTGCAGATCTAGGTTCAAATCCCATTTCATCACTTAACTGGGTCATGGCCTTGGGCAAATTTCCATGTTTCTAAAATGCAGATTATAATAATGCCTGCCTTATCATGAATGTTGAAAGTACTTCTTGCAAAGTCCTCAGAACAAGCCTGGGTGTATCTTTTGTGTGTGTGTGTGTGTGTGTGTGTGTGTGTGTTGGCTCTTGCCATTTTTAATTTTTTTAATTTTTAATTTTTATTTATTTTTAAAATTTATTAAGGTATTATATGTGTACATAGCTTACCATTGCGCCCCCCCCCCAACCTCCCATTCATGTCCTCCCTCCCCAGAGTTCTGTGTTCATTGGTTGTACTTATATTCATGCATACCAGTCCTTCGGTTGTTCTCTTATCTCCCCCCAAGTCTCCTTCTCCTCCCCGCTGTCATTTGACAATTTGCTTGTTTTATGGTGACTATCTCAGGACCACATGAATAGAATCCGCTCCTCATTTGGCAGTCTGCTTGTTTTATGGTGACTATCTCAGGACCACATGAATAGAATCCGCTCCTCCTCTGGTTCACACCGCCCCTTCCCCTGGGTCCCACTGCTTCCCCAGGGCACATGGCTCTCCCGGGGCACATATCTCCCCCGGGGCACACGGCTCTCCTGGGGCACACGGCCCCCAGGTGGGTGTATCTTAAGTATTCAGTTAGTGGCAACTCTGAATCACGATGCCGTTCCATTTCTTCCATGACTTAATACTTGATCTCTATAAATGGTGCAGGCTTCCCTGAGAACCAAGAATTGTTAATCTTGTCCATGAGTGCATTTCATAGGAGGCTGCTCAAAGAGAAACAATTTAACCAGCTCTCCTAGTTTCTCAAAAGAGAGGGCTTTTGAGTGTAGCTGATAATTATGCTCCTTCAGAGGGTGGGTCCTGAACTCGTTGTTTGGCGATGCTTCCCACTGTCCAGCTGCCGGTCAGTGTGGAGCTGAGATGAGCTGAGCAGCTGACATGCCCTGCACATTGTCCTTGGAAGCTCATGTCCATGACTCATTAGAGACCCTCAGCCGTTATTCAGAGCCTTTCCCTCTTTTAAACAAATATCCACACCTCAGGAATGAGGGTATTTTCCCCCTGGATATTTACAGCAAGTGGAAAGGAGGGGGGAAAGGGAGAGAGAGATAGAAGAAAAGAAACTTTGACATGAGAGGGACATATTGATTAGTTGCCTCTTGCATGCCACTCGTTCAGGGCTGGAAATTGAACCTGCAACCAAAGTGTGTGCCCTTGACCAGAATTGAACCCATGACCCTTTGATCCGTGGGTCCCACGCTCTAATTAGTGAGCAAACCAGCCCAGCAGAGCCTTTCACTCTTGTTTTACACACAGTTCTATCAAACCTGGCCATCTCATCTTCATGGCCATGGCACACACTAGGAAAGGGTGAGGAGCATCTTCTAGAGGGAGGCACACTGCTCACAGTGAGAAATGACAGTGTCCATCCAGCAGCAAGCAAGGAAGGGAAGGAACCATAAAAACGGCCCTGAGCTCAGTGTCTCCTGAGAAAAGTGGAATCACTGCAGGGGGAAGGCAGTCATATCCAGCAGACCTTGAGGGCAGTGACACATTGTCCATCACAATTTTGTTTACATCATAAACATGTCAATGAATTATCAAGAGCAAAGATTTAAGTAAGAACATGTTGACATTCAATGCCCTGCGAAAATGTGTGTCTGTGAAACACATCCTTCCCACCAGCACTGGGTGAGTGTGGCTGGTGGCCCTCACTTCAGATGGGAACTGGTGACTCCCTGTATTACTCTTTCTCCAAGAAGAAACCTTTCCTCCCTCCCTCCCTCCCTCCCTCCCTCCCTCCCTCCCTCCCTCCCTCCCTCCCTTGTTTCCCTCTCTCCCTCCCTCCCTCCCTCCCTTGTTTCCCTCTCTCCCTCCCTCCCTCCCTCCCTCTCTTCCTCCTTCCCTCCCTCCCTTGTTTCCTTCTTTCCTTCCTTCTTTCCTTCCTTCCTTCCTTCCTTCCTTCCTTCCTTCCTTCCTTCCTTCCTTCTTTCCTTTCTTCCTTCTAAATAGGAAGGGCAAGGGCAAGGTGGGGGTAGAGAGGCCCAAACCAGAGCAACTCTGAGATATGATGACAGCTATGAATGCCAGAGGGACCTGTACTTAGGGCAGCGTTTGCAGAGGGTCAAGGAAGACAGGTTTTCTCTCCCATGCAAGTCTGCCAGTGCCCTCCAGTTCTTAAAGGCCACACCTTGAACCTATGAGAGCTTTCTTGGAGAAAACAGTAGGTTGTGAAATGTCAGGATAGAAGGGTGTGTCTCCTGTGACTCATGTGCAGAGGGCTGTCCCCGGTTAGCTCCTCCAGGAATTGGTTGCCCTGGAAATGTGCCCGAGCTGTGCCTGGAAGTTTCCCCCACTTGGTCTCTCAGCACAAGTCCATGATTCTGGAGTGTCTCCTGGGGTCCTGAGCTGGGAGTCCTGCTTTCTTTGGGACACAGCAGTCAGGTGGGAGGCATCAAGCTGGGCTCTCCTCTGTGCTCTGCTATTGGCACCCCCAGAGGTCCTGGGCAAGTCCTTTCCCCATCGTTAATGGGTCATCAGACCTGTGCACTCCCCCCGGAACAGGCCCACGATGAGGAATAAAGAGCGCTTAGCTTTCTGGCAAGAAGCGTCTAATCAGCCGTGGTGAGGCCCAGGCACACTTGTTGGACACAGCTCTGGACCCAGCAAACAGTGTTGGACATTCTTGTTGGGAGCCCCACAAAGACTCCAGCATGGGAGGAGCCCCGACAAGAACTTGTTTGATCTAAAAGAGGGGAATTTCTGTCTCAGAGGCTTCCTAAGGGAGAGCACTGAAGAGGGAAATGGGCATAAAGAAATCCTATATAATAAAGAGGTAATATGCAAACTGACCGTCACTCCAACACACAAGATGGCCCCCATGTGGTCAAAGATGGCTGCCCCCATGTGGACACAAGATGGCCAGCAGGGAAGGGCAGTTGGGAGGGACCAGGATTGCATGAGAGGACAGTTGGGGGCAATCAGTCCAGCAGGGGAGGGCAGTTGAGGGTGATTGGGCCTGAAGGGGAGGGCAGTTTGGTGTGACCAGGCCATCAGGGGAGAGCAGTTAGGGGCTATCAGGCCAGTGGGGGTAGGGCAGTTAGGGACAATCGGGCCAGCAGGGGAGCAGTTAGGCATCAATCAGGCTGGCAGGCAGAAGCAGTTAAGGGCAATCAGGCAGGCAGGCAGGGGAGCAGTTGGGAGCCAGCAGTCCTGGATTGTGAGAGGGATCCCAGATTGGAGAGGGTGCAGCCTGGGCTGAGGGACACAGGGCCTCTAGTGTTTTGATAAAATAGGAGGACCTATCTTTATGGAGAAATGTTCTTAACTTTAAGCTTCGCTGCTGTTTCTAGGAGAGATCTTATTTGTTTATTCACAAGTCATTTAATCGACATTAACCAAGCAAGATGAAGTAGGTAAAGCAGAGGTCTCACCTCTGTGCAAAGGCAAATGGATGGGACAGGCTATTTACTAATACCATGGATGCTGGAGTAGGTATCAGAGCTGGATTTCACTGGAAAGTAATAACGTACGTTCTTCAGCTTCTGTGAAACTCTTTGCAAATATTTGTGTGTGAATGTTGGTCATCTCTGTAGGATGGTGGGTGCTGTGCAGGGAATGCAGACAACCAAAACTGCTGCATGAACCAGAAGAACGATCACACAGTAAGTGGGCCCTTCTCTCCCCGGAAATCTGGGGGCGAATCGCAATTCAAAGGAGCCAGTGGTCTTGCTCCACACTCTTGGCAAGGGTGGCTGGAAGAGGAAACAGTTAAGCCTAGACTGAGAGGGCGGTAACGCACGCACGTTAGCTTTGAGTCCTCTGGCAAGACCTTCTGGTTCCTGCATCCAGGAGCTGCCTGGGGGTTGTGAGCGAGCTTGCTTGGACAAGGGCTGCATGGGTGCTATGGGGCATATTAACGGGGAGATACGGTACCACACATCTCTTCCCTTTCCCAGCAGATCACCCCCTCTCCATGTTTATTCAACCCAGAGGAGTTCATGCCCTTGGATCCTACCCAGGAGCCCATCTTCCCACCAGAGTTGCTGGTAGGTGATGCCCCAAGGAGAGGCCCATCGAGGCTCTGTGCCAGGAGCCCCTGGAGACCTGCTTTATTTCACGCCCCCTGGGAACGTTGTCTTCTCCTTGTCCTTCAGGTCTCAGCCTGAATTTATTTTCCTTCCTTTCTCTCACACCCAGGGGTCAAGTCCCTCTTTCATGTGCTCCCACAGGGACCCACATTTCTCTCCTTTTCACACGTGTCACTCTGAGGACAGGAAGTGGATCTCTCTGGAGCCCTGTGTACCTGAAGTGTTGCAGAAGTATCTGCTGGTCTCCTGGCTAAATCTAATGCATAAGTCCCCCAAGCAAATAGTCCATTAAACAAACAAACAAACAAACAAAGCTGGATTCGAAGGATACACCCAAGGCCTGTAGCTCTGCTTTAAAGGACACCTCTCACACCCCCTTTCTCCTCCTGATGATTCAGTTCCTTCGCTCCAACATATGTGGTGAGGAAAGAGTCAAGCCACCCTAAGAGCTCCTCAAGTGCAGATTTCTCAGGGGCTGTTGACACATGAGGACTCCCTGAGTTTAAGGGCCAGAGAGAAGGGCTGTGCAGCAGGCCGCCAGCATATCCTCCTCTAGATTGTGCAAGCTTGAGACCATCAGTGTGATTCTGGGGTTTTCTTCCCCAGCACCACTCCTCCCGCATGCACTGGGACCAGCTCTACATTGCATTCCCTTTGACTGCCCTTCCTTTGCTGCCCTGGCTCCACCCACACCTTGTCCACTGCTCCTGCTGGAGACACTGAGGACAGTCCAGGTTGCTTTATGGCTAGTGACCTTTGGCAGGTCACATGACTTCCTCAGTTTTTTCCCTCATCTGTACAAGAGGCAGCTCACAGTGCCTCCTTCACAGAGTCTTCTGATGGCTCAGTGAGCTAATGTACATAAGAGCTGCAAGCTAGTTCACGCCTCCATCCATGCACTTTTCTTCTCTTTGACAAGTATTTTCATTTTATGATTCCACAGAAGAGTTGATCCCACTGTGGCCCTGGAGTGAGGGCCATGGGAATGGCGGTGGGAAAGGAGTGGGGAGAAGGAGGCGGCTCATTGGAAAACATTTTTTTTTTTTCCAGAGGCTGAAGGATGAGCCTCTGAAGCCGTTGCGGTTTGAAGGGGAGCGTGTGACCTGGATCCAGGTCTCCACCCTGAGGGAGCTACTGGACCTCAAGGCGCAGAACCCCGAGGCCAAGCTGGTGGTGGGGAACATGGAGATCGGTAAGGGCCTGGGGCGGCCTGGGGCCTGCATTTGGGTCCAGAATCTACTGAGGAACCCTGGGCCCTTGAACTTATATAAAACTTCTGGCTTTGGAGACCTGTTTCCACCCCTTGTTAGTTGTGGGTCCTCAGAAAAATGTCTCCTCCCTTGCTCTCATTTTCCTATTTCATGTGTGGGGTTAATAATGCCTCCTTTAAGAGATGCCCTGAGTATTAACTGAGACCCTTGTTGACTGTTTTCTATAGACACTTATGAAGTGCCAGCTCTGTGCCAGGGACCCTGGGAGGGACTGGGTGCCAGGATGAACTGGACAGTTCCTTCCTTTGCGTGTCTCCCACTTGGAGGCAGGAGGGAGCCATGTAGGTAAAATGTCCAGGCTGGTGCCTGATGGATGCTAGGGGTTCCATACATGTGACTCTCTTCTCCACCCTTTTCTGGGGGTGTTGTGGTAAGGCAAAGGAGAGGAGATATCCAACGGTGTTGGTTTATATTGCCATGACCATGACTACCTGTCTTGGTGGTGTCTCCACGTGGGACTTGAGGCCCACAATATGCCAGCAGGTCAGGGAGACTCGAGCTGTGCAGTTCTCCTGGTGCTTGAAGGGTCTGGAGCAGAGGTGCCCAAGGCCGTGCTCATCTCTATCCATTTCTAAGCCTGGCTTGGTCCACCTCCACTTTGCTGGTTCCCAGGCCCAGAGAGGACAGAAGGAGAAGATGGTGGCACAGCTGAGGTCTGCCACAGAGGACTTCTGGTTTTGGGGAAACCTGACATACTTTTATGCAGCCAAATCCAGCCTGTGGGAGATTCATGGGTCTGGTTCTAGAAGGACCCTGGGTTCTGGTTGGTTCTGTGGCCTCAGAGAAGAGAGCCTGGCTCAGTTCTGTGCTGATGGAGCACAGAGCTGGCCATGCCCTGTGAGCATGTGTGTGCTACAGCGTCCCCAGCCAGTTTTGTGACACTTGGATGGCAGGGTGGCCCAGGAGATCTGCCTCAGGTGATGCGATCCTCTGGCCCCTATAACCAGGGTCCAGGGTAGCATGAGTTAAAGTGGAGAATGACTGAATGGAAGAAACTTCAAGATCATTTGACATGTGACAGATTCCTTGCCATGAGCCATAAACATCCTGAGCCAAGTCGGATTCTTAGAGAAAGGAATTCCTCCAAATTTTATAAGCTTCCAGTTAGAAATATTTTTTTTAAAAAAATATATATTTATTGATTTCAGAGAGGAAAGGAGAGGGAGAGAGAAACAGAAACATCAGTGATGAAAGAAAATCATCATTCTCCTGCATGCCCCCCACTGAGGACCAAGCCCACAACTCAGGCCTGTGCCTTGGCTGGAATCAAACCTGGAACCCTTCAGTCCACGGGCCGATGCTCTATCCACTGAGCCAAACTGGCTAGGGCTAGAAATAATTTTTTAAGATCACTCCATCGGCTCCACCTCCTCCTCCTTATACAGACCCTACAGAGTAACAATCCACAACTGGGGCAGGTGTTGGGGAAGCTGACTGTACAGAGAAACAAGACTTTCTGTCTCCATCTGCATTCTTTGTCCTGGGAGCTGGTATTCAGACAGGCCAGACTCCCCACAGCCTGGGCCTCCTTCAGAAATCCCAAAGGGCATGTGAGAGGGAGGACGTGGGATATTGCATAGTCATTTCCTTTTCACCTTTTCCCTCTATCGCCCCTCTCCCCCCGCACCCCAAGGCGAGGCAGGGACAGATGTGTAAGTGAGTCTGAGGAATGGGGCCAGTCTGTCCATAGAGTTTCTAACTTGATTAGCAGATTTGAAGTTTTTCTCTCAGGCAATTTTCCTTTTTCTCTGAATGTTAAACTTCCGTGTCATAATTAGTTATATCCCAGCTCTAATAATAGCTCAAGTACTGAAATCTGCCCATGCCTAGCTGTGTAACTTGGGCGAGAAACTTAACCTCCCTGTGCCTCCGATTCTTCATTGATAAACAGAGAAAAAAATCACAGCATCTCCCAGGATTGCTAGATTAAATGAGTTAAAATACGTAGTGCTTAGGAGAGTTACTGACATACTTTAATGTCCCGTGTTTTCTAATATTGCTCCTAAACACACACACACACACACACACACACACACACACACACACACACCTCTAACTTTCTGTTTCCCTCGAGGCATTGAGATGAAGTTTAAGAACAAGCTGTTTCCTTTGATCATCACCCCAGCCTGGATCCCCGAGCTGACTTTAGTGGAGCGAGGCCCAGAGGGTAAGGGAGGTTCACCCGGGTCCCCAGAGGGGCTGGGATGCTGGGGATGGGTCCCTCTGGGGATGGGTGCACAGGGGAAAGGGCAACCTTCACCACCTTTCTCCATCATGGGAGGCATCAGTGGGTGAGGGCTGTGAGATCTCCAATAGTATTCTCAATCTTGGACACACCTTACAATCACGGGGTCAGGGGCCTGGGGTGGGCAGGAGTGCTTGGGTGCTTTAAAAATATATATTCCAGGACTTTGCACACAGAAACCTGATTTTATTGAGTGGAGAACCGCTGGCTTAGTGAAAGAGCACTCTGGTTGCAGGACAAGAGGCCTGGGGTTGAGTCTGGGGTCTTTCAATAGCTGGGTGGTGTTGGGCGAGTCCCTTAACCTCTGGGCCAACTTTTCTTCATCGGGTTAAGGATGTGATGCTGGCACAGCCTCACTCAGGTTGCTGCGAAGCTTCAAAGACTCTGTGTCTGAAAGTGTTTTCTGCGCTGGGCAAGGAGGGGGTCGCTTATCCTGAGCACGTGTTCCCAGGTATCTCCTTTGGAGCCGCTTGCCCTCTGGACTCTGTGGAAAAGACCCTGAAAGATGCTGTTGCCGAGCTTCCTGCCAACAAGACAGAGGTGTTCAGAGGCGTCCTGGAGCAGATGCGCTTGTTTGCCGGGAAGCAAGTCAAGTCTGTGGCGGTGAGTCCCCGCCCCGGGGGCCATGAGGCCCAGGGCACAGGGCCTTTCATCACACCAGGACCCTCACACTTGAATGGGTAGAACTGCCTGAGTGTTTCTTAAAGATGCAGATTCCTGGGCCCTGCCTCCGAGATGCTGGCCTGGAAGGGCTGGGTGGAGCCTGCAGGTGCTGCAGATGCAAGTGGTCTGTGGGCCCCTCCAGGGGACACTCACTTGGACTCAGTCTTCTCCCTGAGGTTGGAGAGATGGGGCCTCCTGTCCATCCCCTTCCCCTTTCTGATTGGCCCAGGCTCTCAGCAGGTGGAGGAGAGATAAGTTAGAGAGAAGCCAAACCAGGGAGGGGCACAGTCTTTCTGCCTTGGGGCTAGAACCAGAGGTAGATGCCCTGAGAGGAGGGAGGGCTCCACCTACTGGCTGTCACAGTCAGCCTTCCGAAAGAACCCCAGACTCCCAGTTTGCAAGCAGTGTTGGCACGCAGTGCCATTTGAGGCTCATGATTGTTGATGGTGTTGGGAGGAAAGCTATCCCTTCTATTCTATTTTTAAAAATAGGTTTTTTTAATTTTTAAAAAATAAAGCAAAACAACGCACTCCATTCTCTACAGCTTACCCCAAGCCCCGGCCACTTCTGGGTGTAGATGAGGAGATACAAACAAGCAATCTCTACCGAGGCCCCAGCTCAGCGAGCACCCTGGGTCTGGTTCTCCCAACATTCTTTGCCAAGTTGCCAGGAAGCTCAGATCCAATTAGAACAAATCATTTGTCCTTAAATCTTCCTCCTCTTTGTCCTTGAACCTTATCTTCTATTTCTGCTGTACTGTGGCTTCTGTGATAAGCCACCTTAGCCCTTTCAGAAAAAGGTTGGGTGACATTAAGCACTTGAGTTTCAAGGGGTCGACTCGGGTTAACTGAGGGAGGTGCACTGACTGCTACATTTCAGAGCTGGGCCCCAATGCCAGGCGGTCAGATCTCACGTTTCACACGACGTTCAATGTTCTGACTGTGCCAGCTGTGTCTTCAGGTGCTGGAGGTCGGGCCTCCCTCCATAGATGACATCTGTCATCCTCTCGCCCTGCATTTGGGAGCCAGATGGGTGAGCCCAGGGTTCCAGACTGGGTTCTCACACACACTCTCTGTTTGTCCTAGTCCATCGGAGGGAACATCATTAACGCCAGCCCCAACTCCGACCTCAACCCGGTGCTCATGGCCAGCAGGGCCAAGCTGACCATCGTGTCCAGAGGTGAGCTGCCTCGTGCAGAGGATCCTGGGGGAGAAAAGTCTCACAAGATGAGTTCCTCCTGGAGAGACAGAGTCTAAGGTCCAATGACCCCGCCGTCCTACGATTTGGATTCCTGGAAACTACAAGGAATCACTCGTGCTGGGGGCCAGGAGAGCTGGGCCACTTCTTAATTAAGAATTCAGAGCAGGCTCTGTCCAGATGCTTTACCTAGTGGGATGCTGGAGCCAGAATGCACCAGCTCACCACAGTGGATCGCTGGGTGGTCAGCGTTTGTGAAACATGGCTGTTATGAAAAATTAAGCTATATAAGCGTGCAATAAGACAGATTATATTAATGACAAAGGGAACAAATACTCAAAATTCACTAATTGCTAATTTTTTATAATATTACTATTGTCTGTGCTGTTGAGGCTCATTCCATTAATCTATCTGCAGCAGAGATGCTATGTAGTGGTGTGCTACTGTGCATCCTTCCTTGTCAGAGGGTTCCTAGCACCTCCCCTGGGTTGATGACTTGCCAGGAGGACTCAGGCTCAGTGTATAGTCATGCTGATGGCTACGACTCACTACAGAAGGAGGAATCAGGAAAATCAGCACAGGGAAAGGCACACGGAACAAAGTCCAATGGAAATCTGACACAAGCTCCCAGGGCCTCCCAGCGGATCACACAGGAGGCGCTTGACTCCCCCCGAAACAAGCTCCCCATGAGAAGTGCAGGCGACAAAGGAACTCTTTAGGAGCTCAGCACCCAGAGGTCTAACTGGGGGCTGGCCACACAGGTCTGCCTGGTACATACCACAGACCAGAGGTGTTCCGCATAAACCATGTTGTTTTTACAAACCGTGAGCCATTCTTGTCAGGGAATGCTAGGAACCCTCTGGAGACCCACGTGCCCAGAGGACACCAATGGCCCACCTTGTAAACAGACCTTGCAGAGGGCAGCAGGCCTGCTGACTCAACTCTGCCACGCTTCCTCTAGCTCCACATCAGTAATGTCATTCTGGAAGCTTGAAATGGGCTCTGGTGGGAGTATTTATACCACAGACAGTAGCAAACCAAGGCTGCACCCCCAGCAGCTGATGGTCAACCATTCACCAGCGCACCATTGCTGAAGGATTTCAGATGGAGGCTCCTTGGCCCCAGCTGAGCCATCCACTCCCTTTGACCGTGGGCATCGGAGACCCGGATGCAGAAGCCCACTGGCGGGTTGTCCTTCGCTTTCTCACATCAGTCCCTCTTCATCTTGCCTCTGTACAGGCACCAGGAGAACGATTCCGATGGACCACACCTTCTTTCCTGCCTACAAAAAGACAGCGCTAAGTCCAGAAGAGATACTGCTTTCCATTGAGATCCCCTATAGCAGGGAGGTAAGATGCTGGGCCCACTCCTACACCCACCGGGCTCCGGACAAGGAGAGCAGCGTTGGCCTCAGGACCAACCTTAGCATCTCTCAACTGCAACACTGATGCTCTTGTCTCTGAACTTCGCCTTTGACCAGCCATATTCCTCTCTGGACAAGGACAAGTTTTAGGGTAGGGAGCATCCCTCATGGACAGAAGCTAGGTGTGTGATCCTAAGTGAGTCTGTTTACCTTTCTGAGCCCCAGTTTTCCCACCTGTGCAGTGGGCATGATGTTACCTACTGGGAAGGTGATTGTGAGGACTGAAAAATAATTCTGTGGGTTCCTGGTGGAGCTGGTGGAGATCACCAGGTGGTAACTAGCAACACAGTTTCAAGGACACAACCTGCTGGTGAGTATTGCTCCCCAGGTCACAGAGGAGACTGGATTTTGTCAGGTGAAGTGTGGGGCTTGTTTGCTAAGGGAAGAAGCTGCCTGTCAGTTAGACCTTCACCTTGGGGCTTGACAAGGTGTTTACTCACTGACCTTGCTCTGGGTGGATGAAGGTTCCAGCTTGTACAGCAGATCAGGGCGCCTCTGGCCGCCTTGCTCTTGTTCCTAGGGACCTGTGGTGGCTTCATCTGGCCTGGCCTTGTAGAAAGTGACCTGTGAGAGGCTGGGGAACCAGCAATAAGAGAGCATATTAAGGGTTTTCCACAGCTAGTGTTTGAGTGTTACAAGGCGTGTTTCACCCTGGCTAATTTAAATCTCTTTAATGAAAATGCTAATTAAATTAGAGCAATTACATCCCTGAGGTGGTTTCTTAATGGTGCTCTAGCTCCTCCTTATAGACCATTTTGAGCAATGATTCCCAGAGTTTTGTATTTCACGGATTGGTAAAAAGAAAAAAAAGTTAAATTATGCAGTTGGGAAAGAAGGCAAGAACAGACATAGAACTATCCTGTGATTATTTTGCCAGGCAAGGGACATAAAATATCTCTCCTTAAAGACAAGACATGGAAAGCAACTCACGCTTTCCTCCTGTCCCCAAAGACAGATCTGGCTTAGACCCAGGACATGGGTGATCAAAGCACAAAGGCAGCCACTGCCTCATAGTGTGGTTCCTTCTTTCGGCCAGGAGGCCAGATTTCTAAGCACTGCCAATAGGATGGTGGGAGAGCCGGTTAGGGAGCCAGTGAGGAGGCTGCAAGCTGCAGGCTCTTTCAAACACTCCTGGGCATTTCTCTGTGTCTGCTTGAGAGGCTGTTTGGCCAATAGAATTTTCGGCACAGACCCTGAAAGACTGTATGCTCTGATCCTGGGCACCAGTTTGGGGAAGGTTCTCGGGCCTGATGGGTCTTGGAGGAGACTTGGTAAAAACACTCTTACTTCTCCCCGCTGTTGGGTTGAGAGCACCCCATTCTTCTTTGTCGTCGACTATGTTTCCTGACTAATAGGGAGAAACACTGACCCTCCCAGTTTGGGGGAATGCTATCTGGAACTTCTGAAAATGTGTTGGTTAGGCCTCAAATATTGGTCCCTGTCACCAGCTCCTTGCTGATGTGCCATGGTATTTTCTCCTCACCTCACCTCACCTCACCTCACCTCACCTCACCTCACCTCACCTCACCTCATATCCCAGTGTTTAAGGCTCACCATTTGCAGTCCTTGCAAAACAGCATGTGTGAGTGTTACAAGACGTGTTTCACCCTGGCTAATTTTAACCTCTTTAATGAAAATGCTAATTAAATTAGAGCAATTACATCCCTGAGGTGGTTTCTTATTGGTGCTCTAGCTCCTTCTTATAGACCATTTTGAGCAGTGATTCCCAGAATTTTGTATTGCATAGATCAGTTCAAAAAAAGTTAAATTATGCAGTTGGGAAAGGAGGCAAGAACAGGCATAGAGCTGTCCAGTGTTTATTTTGCCAGGCAAGGGACATAAAACATCTCTCCTTAAAGAAAGGACATGTTAACACCCAGGATTAGGAGGGATTCCTCAAGAAAGAACAATTGAGCCAACACTGACATTTCCTGGCAGCCCAGTGAAATCATCACAGGGGACTGGCACAGCCCTGGACGTGAGCAGGTGGAACCTGTGTCCCAGGACCAAGTTCAAGGTCTGGGCTCATGGCCCCAGGGCCTGTCTGACACCAGGAAGAGGAACCAGCTTTAGCTTTAGGAATGGGCCTCTATGGCTTCTTCAAACAAAAGCCTGTGGCCATTTTGGACCTCAGCAGTGGGTCTCCTGCTTTCTCCAACAGCCCGTCCCTTACACCTGCCCCCTGGGAGGTGGATCCGAGTTTGTCCTGCCAGGGTGAGTTCCAACCTCAAACAGAACCTGACACAGAGAGGGCTGGATAGCACATGGTCCTTACCTGGAAAGCAACTCACGGTTCCCTCCTGTCCCCAAAGACAGAGCTGGCTTAGACCCAGGACATGGGTGATCAAAGCACAAAGGCAGCCACTGCCTCATAGTGTGGTTCTTTCTTTCGGCCAGGAGGCCAGATTTCTAAGCACTGCCCATAGGCTGGTGGGAGAGCCAGTTAGGGAGCCAGTGAGGAGGCTGCAAGCTGCAGGCTGTTTCAAACACTCCTGAGCATTTCTCTGTATCTGCTTGAGAGGCTGTCTGGCCAATAGAGGTTTCGGCACAGACCCTGAGTGGCCGTGTGCTCTGATCCTGGGCACCAGTATGGGGAAGGTTCTCGGGCCTGATGGGTCTTGGAGGAGACTTGGTGAAAACACTCTTCCTTCTTCCTGCTGTTGGGTTGAGAGTACCCTCTTCTTCTTTGTCCCCGACTTTGTTTCCTGACTAATAGGGAGAAACCCTGACCCTCCCAGATTGGGGGAATGCTATCTGGAACTTCTGAAAATATGTTGGTTAGGCCTCAATCATTGGTCCCTGTGACCAGCTCCTTGCTGATGTGCCATGGTATTTTCTCCTCACCTCACCCTACCTTACCTGATCTCACCTCACCTCATATCCCAGTGTTTCAGGCTCACCATTTGCAGTCCTTGCAAAACACGGTGAGAAACTGGTACCTTCCTGTTCTCTTTCAGGGCGAGTTTTTCTCGGCATTTAAGCAGACCTCCCGGAGAGAAGATGACAAAGCCAAGGTGACCTGCGGCATGAGAGTCCTATTCCAGCCAGGAACCACACAGGTGAAGGAGCTGGCCCTCTGCTATGGCGGAATGGCCGACAGAACCATCTCAGCCTCCAAGACCACTCAGAAGCAGCTGTCGAAGTAAGAGCTAACAGCAAAACAGCCCTGCTACTGCCCTGTGCTGCTGCTCCTCCTCCTGTGCCTGTAGCAGTATTACTATTGCTGCTACTACTGCTATTAGCATGTTACCACTACTGTGATTACTGCTATTACTAGTAGCATAATGACCAATAGGATTGCTGCTACTGTACTATTACCATTGCTGCGTCTGCTGCTACCATTGTTACTGCTATTACTAAAACTATACAGCTACAACTATTATTACTACTAGAGGCCCAGTACACAAAATTCGTGCATGGGGGAGGATCCCCTCAGCCCAGCCTGAATTCTTTTCAATCTAGAACCCCTTGGGGGATGTCTGACTGCCAACTGTTGATCCCTGGGATCAGGCCTAAATTGACAGTCAGACATCCCTCTCACAATCCTAGACTGCTGGATCCTAATCTCTCCCCTGCCTGCCTGCATGGTGGCCCCTAACTGCCCCTGCTGCTGGCCTGGTCATCCCCAACTGCCCCCACTGCAGGCCTGGTCCCCCCTCAAAGCCCCCCACCAGCCTGATTGCCCACACAGCCTGCTGTTCAGTTGTATGGTCATCCCTCACTAACCTTTCTTGAGCCTGGTCATAGGCAGCCATCTTGTGAGGGAGTGAGGGTTAATTTGCATATTACTTCTTTATTATATAGAATTGTTGCTTCTACTGCTGTTACTCCTAGTAGTGGTATCACTACTATAGTTTCCTCACTGGCAAAATGAGTATAAAATTTTCCTACTATATATTTTAATTGAAATTAAAAATGGTGTTTCATAAAAAACACCTAGAACAGTGTAAGAACTTAATAGACTTAACTATTGTTTTTGTGGTCTTTTAAAATTGGATCTGTTTTTAAAGAGGAGAGAACTGAGACTCTAGGAAATAAGTAACTTGCGTAAGTTACACAGCCATGAGTCTCTGAGCCAGATTTCAAACCAAGATTCACATGATTCTGTGCTCACCACCTGCACAATGATTCTGGGGGTGGGATGGGAGCACTCTCTCACACCTGCTCTCTGGCAGTTTCTGGAATGAAAAGCTGCTGCACGAGGTGTGTGCAGGCCTGGTGGAGGAGCTGTATCTGCCCCCTGACGCCCCAGGCGGCATGGTGGACTTCCGGCGCACACTCACCCTCAGCTTCTTCTTCAAGTTCTACCTGACGGTACTTCAGAAGCTGGGCAAAGAGGACCCGGAAGATGTGAGTGTGGGGCCTGGGCAAAGCACGGACTCTCTGCAGCACTTTTGTTTGGGAATTGGGTTAGCTGGTCTTGGTGAGACAGTGCTGTGGGCCAGGGGTGAACTTGCTTTTTTTTCCTGTGGACATGAAAGGGCAGAGGAGCAAGGACCAGGGACATAGCCCAGGGAGCCACATGGAGATGGGATCCAGCTGGGTGGCCGAGAGGCAGAGCCCTGGGCTGGGAGTCAGGGGCATGGGTTCTTGGTCCATCTGTGTCATTATCTCACGTGGGAACTTACATAGCTCACAACTCCAGCTCTCAGTTATAGAATCTGCAAATGGGGGCTGGTAGACCAGATGATCCTTCAGCCCTACAGCTGATACAAGCATGGTTTTGTAGTTGGAATGGGAGTGCAGAGAATAATGAGAATATGGAGTGTGGAAGGAGGTTGCAAAGTGGGGCTTCTCCTAGCTTCCCAGATGGGTTCACCAACAAGCACTTATTTGCACCTTTTCGACAGTAAGACTGCAATGGGCACCAGGGGGCAGCCGAGCGTGCAGAGATCATGGTCAGTGAAGGCCAGTCTAGCGTGATAACTGCTGAGATGGAGCCTGAGGAGCAAAGGAGGGGAGGCTTCACAGGTGTGGGGACAGCAGAGCAAAGTTCCTCTTTTGAAAATCGTCATGAGGCAATATTTTCAGATTATATAAGTAATAAAGACTTATTGAAGAAAACTTTAAAAATATAGAATTGTATAAAAAAAATCACTCTCGGATCCCAGAGAAAAACCACTGGTAATATTTTTGCATCTTCGTCAGAACTTTCCCCTACATTTATCTGTCCACCTGTCTCATTCTGTTTGTCTGCTCTATCTCTCTCTCTTTCTGTCCTTCATTCTATCCATCAATATAGCTATCATCTCAAGATCTTTTTTATCTGGATATATAATTTTCTAAATAAATTTGAGGTCATGCTGCATGCAGTTTTATTTCCCTCCTTGAGTCCATTGGGATTATATTGTGAACATTTACCATATCGTTAAATACTTCCCACAGAATTGAGCAGGAAAAGGAAGACTTTTCCAGGAAGGCTGGGAGGAGGATAGCCAACAGAGAGCAGCAAGCATAAATGCAGGGAGGATGGAAGCCGTTAGGTGTGTGGGCAGAAGTACATGCCACTCATTACACAGCGGGCACGGTGGGGGCAGAGAGGCAGAGGCTGTGAGGGAATACTGAGTTCCCAGAGCCCACGGCCAGATGTTGAGACAGATCCAGTCAGTGTGAGAAGGAGTGTCCAATGAGGAGATGAGGGGAACAGTTGTTACCTTTACCAGTTGGGGGACAGCCAAGGTTGGGGTCAATGATGGAAATAGTCAAGGTCACCTCTGTTATCTTGCCTCCACAGCAATGTAGCAAACTGGACCCCACCTTTGCCAGTGCCACCTTCCTCTTTCAGAAAGACCCTCCGGCCAACGTCCAACTCTTCCAGGTGAGTGGAGACAGTGTGTGGCTAACATCAGGGGCCCTTGCAGAGTTCATCAGATGACGCTGACCATCGGCAAATGACTTGAATTGCATGTAGGTGATGAGAGCTCCGTACTATTGTGCATAAGTATCCAGGGAAGAAAATGGGAACTATGTTAATGTCAGTGAAGCTATTTCCCCCCTTACTCACCTAAATTTCTCTCCTGGGATTACTTTCTTTTTTCTTTTTAAAAAATGAATTTCTTTATTGATTAAGGTATCACATATTTGTCCTCAATCCCCCCATTCTAATCCCCCATCCCCCTACGCATGCTCCTACCCCCCTATTGTCCTTGACCACTAATTAGGCTCATATGTGTGCACATAAGTCCTTTTGTTGATCTCTCCCTTTTATTCCCACCCTCCCTTTGAGGTTCAATGGTCTGACCCATGGCTCCTTATCTCTGGGTCTGTTCTTGTTCATCAGTCTATGTTGTTCACCATTTCCCTTAGATGAGTGAGATCATGTCCTACTGGAAATATACTTATAAGAATTGAAAATGAGACAAGCAATAATTGTTACACTGAAAGGCATATGAATCAGTCTGTAGTGAGCTTCTGAGTGGTCCTGGGATTACTTTCATCTTCACCTGCTCCTTAAAGAGAAATTTCCCTCCCGTTTTATCTTGTCTGGCCCCTCCGTGGGACTAATATGCAGAGTCAGGAGTTCTGTGGATCATGTAAGCAAACAAAACAGAACAACAACAAAACCAACATTCTATCAGCAGAAGTTTTTTGAGAGGTACTGGGTAAAGGGTCAATTTTCCTAGAAACATTTTGGATTCTGTGGGCCATATAGGCTGTGTTGCAATTCCTCAGCTCTGTCATTGTGACACAGCCAGAGGCAATGCACAGATGAATGTGTAGTGTTCCAATAAAACTTTAATTATAAAAATAGGCAGTGGGTCAGATTTGGCCCGCGGGCCACAGTTCATCACCCCCTGCACTAGAATGCAGTGGCTCAGTGAGTGAACTCTGGGGCCTGGCACCCTAGACTGGAATCTAACACAGTGAATTTCATCACTGTGGAAGCTTAGACAGGATCCTCAATTCCTCTGTGTCTTTGGGCAAGCCAGTTACTCCCATGATCTGGATAATGATGGTACCTCTTTCATGGGATAGTTTTGAGAATTCAATGCATGCGTAAAAGTAAATAGCTTAGGTAGTTCCTGTCATATATTAAACATTCAATAAATATTGGCCATTACCAGTTTTACTTAAAACATGAAACAGAATTTTATTATGAAATGAGCACATTAGAACACTTTGAAAAATACAGAAAAGACTAAAGAAGGAAATATAAATCACCCCAAATCTTACCTCTAAGAGATAAATCATTATTATATTTTTGTAAACTTACCATTTTTATGTATATATGGACATGTGTATGCTATATTGATAACACGTGCTCTTTTTTTACTATGAAATTCAAATCATTGTTACATATACACATACACAATGCGTTATGCCCTGTTACACTTAACACGCTCTTCCTTCCTTCTAATGAAAATTCTTCAAAAGTATGTTTTCACATTTGCATACTATTCATTGTACCCAATCTCAAGTGAATGGACACTTAGGTTCCTCTCTTGTTTTTATCCCAGTCCTATGTGGGGTGATCCTATGACCACCTTTCTGTTTCCTTTGCCAGCTCCCCTCCTGCCCCTCCATTCTCACTCCTTAGGGTTGCTTTGCCACCTGGCCTGAGACTCCCCATGGTTTCCCTGGGCCTGTAGGAGAACAGTGTCTCTCCCCCCCCCCCCCAGCTCAGCCTGACTGGTGGCCATGTCATTCCAGGAGGTGCCCAAGGATCAGTCTGAAGAGGACGTGGTGGGCCAGCCTCTGCCCCACTTGGCCTCGGCCATGCAGGCCTCTGGGGAGGCCGTGTACTGTGATGACATCCCTCGCTATGAGAATGAGCTGACCCTCCGGCTCGTCACCAGCACCCAGGCGCACGCCAAGATCAAGTGAGTGTTCTAAATACACTTGGAGAGGAGGGCGCTGGGAACGGGATGGGAGAGGTACCCTTGTCAGTCCAGAGGGGAAGAGAGGGATCATCTTAAAACTACAGCCTGGAGAGGAGCCAGAGAGGTTAGGGGTTGGGGGATGCCAGGAGGGTGAAGGGTGGACTTGCAGAGATAAGCAGGGGCCAGATCAGCAAAGCCTTGGAGTTGCTGGGCCGAGAGATTTCACTTGAGCCAAATAGCAATGAGAAGCTACTGAAAGGCCCTTAACAGGATCAGGTTAGATCTGCACTTTGGGAATGGCTAAACTTCCATGTAAAATTAGAGAAGAACTTGAGTCCCCACTAACACAGCCTTAGAGTGAGGAACCTGGGATTGGATGCCTGCTCTGGCGCTTAGCAACCATGACCTTGGCCTGTGTGCCTGAGCTCTAAGGTCCCCCATACGTCCTAGTGTGTAATAGGATGCTTTTGTGAGGGTTAGTGATAGTGTCCACAAAGGGCCTAGCAGAAAATAGTCACTTGTAGCTGCTTGTGGAACTTTGAGAGCCTGAACGGCAAGAATGCCAGCTCTATGTTAATAATAATAAATTAATAATAATAGTAATGATGATAACAAACCCCTTCACATTTATATGGGACTTAATTACCACATTTTGGTGCAAAGCATTTTACATATATTGATTTTTTTTTAATTCCTCACAATAATCCTACAGGCAGGTCCTGTTATTCTCTCCATGTTCCACATGAGGAAACTGAGGCAGAGGCAGGGAAGCTGGCTTGCCCAGGTCACATGGTTGCTAAGTGGCAGAGCGAGAGTTTGGAGCCAGGCAGCATTAGCACCTGGGCTGTGCTGCCTCTGGGTGTTCAGGCTGGAGCCTGGGACTTCATTTCCTGGTGATCCCTAGAGATGTATCCCGCTGAGCAGACCAGCGACAAGTGACCCTCCTTGGGTCTTACCATGGCATGGATATGGGATTGGGTCTCCTTGCCATTGGTCTTTCCTCTGCTGGCACTCCTAGCCTAGAGAAAGATCACAGAAATGGAAAAGTCTTCCAGGTCCCTGAAAAAAGGTTTATTTAAGATGATATGGTTGCCAGCCATGGGGTAAATTCATTTGCCTTTGCCCTTGTCTTGAGCCCATATTGAGAATGCCATGACATGCACTGCCTCCACTCAAAACAGCTTTGCTCTGTTCCAGCCATGTCTGAAGGCATGTGGGAGGGCGAGGTGGGGCGCTCTGAGGTAATGCAGTGATGGGGCTCTCCCCGCTGCCGCCGGCACCTGGAAGGGAGTGCAGTAGAGCATAAGTGGACCTGACATTGGCGCTCTTCACAACTCAACCCCAGGCCTATTCTCGCTACACTGCGCTCGGGCTGGGTGGCTTTGGACAAGCTCTTTAACTGTCCTGAGCCTGAGTCTCTCCAAATGTAAAGTGGGAACAATGACAGTGACCTTCTGGGGCTCTGGAGAGGATTTCCTATTTGAAAGGTGGTTGGTACAGAGCACTTCCCATACCTTTCTCTGAGGTGCCTCTGCTCTATGTCCCATGGGGTCATGGGCCAGAGTGAGCGGGACACAGTTCAGATTGTTATGACTGATGGACTCTCCATGCTTTCTCCCTTGGAGGCCTGAATTGTCTGATTATAACCGGGGTGCCCTACCATTCTGGGATAGCTCTGTGAATGTGGGGAGAGAAATGTGTCTGTGTGACGATGCTCAGGTCCATTAGATGAGTACAGCAAGGGCCCTAACATGCTCATTCTGGATGGGTTTTAGCTGTGAGGTGGCTTTCAGTCAGCATTTAGATTGCTGTTCACTATGATTTGGTTCCCTTGTGCTCGGACATCGGGGACAGGGCATAGTAATAAGTCCATCAAAATGAGGACAGTTGAATGGCGGGTCTCCCACTTTGGTTTTCCTGCTGGCCCCTCATGCTGCTCACTCTTGCAGGTCCATAGATATTTCAGAAGCTCAGAAGGTGCCGGGGTTTGTTTGCTTTATCTCTGCTGATGATATCCCTGGGAGTAACATAACTGGAATGGGTAATGACGAAACAGTCTTTGCAAAGGATAAGGTATGGCTTGCATTTTTAAAATATGAAGTTAGTGGAATGAGTATTTAAGTTTTAATTTGTGCACCTTCCTCCAAAACCCTCATATTGAAAAGACTAGACATTTGCACATGTCGGCATCATCCCAATATTGGCCAATATTCAGGACAATCAGTAAAGGGAGAGAATATGCTAGTTAGCAGTTTTTATTTCCACTTAATGTTTATTTGTTTATTTAATGGATGGCTGCTGTTTGTGCATAGTAGAATGACTCCATGCCAACGTGGCATTAAATAAAAGGCTGGTGATTATATTTGGACTAGCAATCAGGTTCTTAAGGGTATGATATTGAGTTCCTTTACTAAAAGAAAATAAAAATATTAAATAAACTAACCAAATAATAATCATAATGCCACCATTATGTGTATACTGATAATTCACTTATATGGAAGTTCATATATTGATTCCAACTATATATGGAGTCCTGCCAAAAAAACAAGTTTCCAAACATTCAAAACAGCTGTTACAAAATCAATATCCTTATAGAGTAGTTCTCAAGCAGTCATTTTATAGTTCCAAATGTTGCAAATTAGACGTGGATCGGTCTTGCTGAAGGGCACATTCACCTTTTTATTGCTGTAAAAGTGAAGAAACAAAAGAAAAACTGTAGACCCAAGACACAAGGACTCAGAGGGAGAGCCTTTGAAAAACCAATTGCTTTACAAACTCCAAATACCCCAGGAGCATGGATAGCGTTATGGTTAGTGAGAGTCATTCAGGTTCAACAACCATTGCACTAACCAATTAAGTCAATGACTTAATGGGGTCCTCAAGAAATAAGGATCAGAGACAGGCATACTAAGGATTGGTTCCTCTTGTCAGAAACCTCATTTTCCAAAGAGATGAGTTGGACAAATTTTTTGTTTGTTGTTTTATTTTGGGGGAGCATGTTAAAAGAAAGTTCTCTCTGAAGGAGATTCATTAATCTTTTATAGGATCTGTCCTATTAATTAAAAAAATAATAATTCTATAAATCTAACAAAAAAACTAGTTTATGAATCATGAAATCTAAGGACTAGCATTTGGAAACTACTGCTTCTGGGCATAAGACATGATGGCTGCCTTTGAGGAGCTGTTGGTATAAATCTGGGAACCAGAAGATGAAAGAGAGTGGGTGGTGGAAGGAAAATAAAACTGGGAGTCAGGGCCTAAGATTTAATCATGGGATGGTAACAAGCCAATTGTGATCTTGCTTTCTGGGTCTCCATGTCTTTGTAAGAAGAACAAGGGGGTTGTAGTAGATCCAAGTTGACAGATACATGTCATGCTGCCCATATCTTCCATCCTACTGCTCAAGTTCGACGTCACTAATCAATCACCACATTCCATCCTGGGCAGCTTCTCAACAGGCTGTGAGTGCTAAAGCGTCAGAATTGGCCCTTGAGATGAAGTAAATTTGCCCTTCTAATACTAGTCATCTCCAAGTTCCATTCTACTCCCACAGATTCTAAACACTTATGAAGGAGCATACAACCCAAATAATAGAATAAGGGCATGAAAATGCCCCTATAAATGTTGCATTAATAGGAAATTGTGGGGACAGGGGACTTGCTTTTTGCCCTTTTGAACAATTCAAAATAATGGGCTTTGTGAGGAGTTTTGTGGTGTTTTTCAGTAGTCTGGCTCTACTCCTAGGTGACTTGCGTTGGGCACATCATTGGCGCCGTGGTCAGCGACACCCCAGAGCACGCACAGAGAGCAGCTCAAGGAGTGAAAATCACCTATGAAGAACTTCCCGCCATTATCTCCATTGAGGTAATGAGAAGGGGGCTGCCTGTGAGAGGGCTGAGCGCCCTGTCTCTGGAAGAACACTGTTTAGGATCCTCTAGTGGAGATTCGTGCAGCAGGTGGGATTTGACTAGATGGGTTTTTAAATCTCTTCCAGCCCTGGGATTGAGTGGTCCTGTGCAAACTTCCCCATCATGATCCTAGACTCATTCCATTAACAGCCACACTGAGTCCCTCCTACCCAATTTCAGCTCCATTTGGGTCCTTGAGGGATTCTTTGCTTTCCCTCAAGATCTAAGGTAGTTCACCTCTGTCGGACTTTCTGGGCTAATTAATTTTTTTAAAAAAATTCTTTATTGATTAAGGTATTACATATGTGTCCTTCCCCTATCACCCCAAAGCCCCAACTCATGCCCTCACCCCCCTGTTGTCTGTGTCCATTGGTTAGGCTTATATGCCTGCAAACAAGTCCTTTGGTTGATCTCTCCCTCTTACCCCCACCTCCCCCTACCTTCCCTCTGAGGTTTGATGATCTGATCAATGTTTCTCTGCCTCTGGATCTGTTTTTGTTCATCAGTTTATGTTGTTCATTATATATGAGTGAGATCATGTGATATTTATCTTTCTCTGACGTGAGCTTACTTTAAATTCATATGAGAAGATTGCAGAGATGTCCAAGTGAGAAGAGAGGGGAAACCATTCTGGGAGCTTCTCTTCCGCACTCAGAAACCACCTTCCTCCCTCTGAAAGTCAAGTTGCTGAAGCTTCTTTTTAATCCTCAGGATGCGATAAAAAACAACTCTTTTTGGGGAAAGGAGCTGAAGATCGAGAAAGGAAACCTCAAGAAGGGGTTTTCGAAAGCAGACAACGTTGTTTCAGGTAGAGCTGCACGTGCAGCATTGGGGGGTTGGGCCGGCCCTGGCTTGTGAATGAAATTCAAGAGCTGTGCCTTGATTCCTGGGGCAGGGAAGTGATTTCCTATCATTTCCGAACAGAAGAGTTCCTCTGTTGTTTATACGGAAATAGTAGACAGTTGGCTGGGAAAGACCTTCAGTCATCTCCACTCTCCTGACTGTGGGCTGGAGACACCTGAATGATCTAGAGCAGCCGTGGGCAAACTACGGCCCTCGGGCTGGATCCAGCCCATTCGGCTGTTCTATCCAGCTTGTGGAGGCGAAAGAGCAGAGGGTTCTCTTGCTATCCCCTCCCCTCCTTCACCAGCAGCCCAAGATGAGAGTGCCAGCATGGTCAGGTTGCTTTTGTTCTGGCCCTCCGGTCCAGTTTAAGAACCCATTGTCGCCCTGGAGTCAAAAAGTTTGCCCACCCCTGATCTAGAGAGAGATCAGTGTGGTGGATTTGGAAGACTGTCTGGGGAAGATAACAGCCTCAATGCCTGGTCAGCCTTGGATCTATAGGCCTTTAGCCATGTGGACTCCTGGCCCTCCCCTTTTCCCTGCAAAGGCCTTTCTCACCCATCTTCAGCTCTCCAGTCCCCTGCCCCCCTCCTTCTCCTCCACCATCCACACTGTGAAATCAGGTGCATAGCTCTTACCCCAGGGCAAAGCTGCTGAGCAGACAGGCCCCTTTGGGAATTTTCTGTTTCTATTGTGCATCCCTAAGTCTCTGGTAAGTTAACTCACTAACTGGCCTGATAGCTTTCATTCTGGAAGGTATTTTTAGCTTTTCAATGACCTCTATTGATTCTTTCTTTATCTTTTTCCAACATTTTACAATAATAGTTTGAATCTCTTCGATTTCCACTGACTGCATCATGAAGAGAGCTTCATGCCTGATGCATTTCAGTGTCATTCTGGTTTCTTTGTTGAGGTGGGGGTTCAGTTCCCAGATTGCTGAGACTGAGACCCCTTTTCACACCAGTTGGGGAAGCTAGGGGTGGCCTGCGAACACTTGGTTCTTTCCTTGGGCACTTGGCAAGTGCACACTCTTCTTAAGCAAATGTGTCTTCTCTGCAGCAGCAGGCTCACTGTGGGGTCTTGTTGCTTCCCCAGGTGAGCTGCACATTGGTGGCCAAGAGCACTTCTACATGGAGACTCACTGCACCATCGCTGTCCCAAAAGGCGAGGCAGGGGAGATGGAGCTCTTTGTGTCCACACAGAACCCCACGAAGACCCAGGTTGGTGTCCCATGGGTCAGCTCAGGGCCTGGCCAGGACACCAGGGAGCTCCTGGCACTGTGGGAAATGGGAAGAGGGAGACTTGGGTTGGTCCAGAAGGGCATTAGAGGGTAGTGGTCCTGGACCAGACCCTGCTACCCACAAGCTGGTGTCATTGAGCTTGGTACAAAACCATTTTCTTCTATAAGAGTGTTGGATTAGATGGGTCTTAATAGTTGGATAGAACCTGGTGTTAGCTATTGTGATTCCAGTGCTATATGGCCTTGATCACATCATATCTGGCCTAAGCTTCCTCGCCTATAGAATGAAGGGGTTGGGTAAGTGATAGATATAGGAACCACTAAATTATCTGCAGCAGCTTGCATAATCCTCATTTCTCTACTGCCTATTATGTGAAAGCAGATGCCAGTGTTTTTGGCAGCTGGTTCTACCCTCATGATCTACCAGTTCCTGGCTCAGTGGAATGAGTTTTGCTCTGAAAGTAGCTGTGACTAGCTGCTTGCCCCTTTGGTTAAAAGCAAGTGTCTGAATTCAGTCTGAACCACTTAAGTTCATTAGTGTCGGACCCCAGCACCACTACCCAAGGGTCAGCACCACTACCCAAGGGTGAGCACTGGGAGGAGGGTGGACTCTCGATTCTGGGAATTTCAGATTCAAGCAGTAATTAGGCCTGTTCTTATCAGGCAGGCTCTGGGTCAAGACTGAAGTAAGTCCAGATGATGTGTTCAGAGCAAGTGTGTTTTCTTTTGCCCACAGAGCTTTGTTGCAAAGATGTTGGGGGTTCCAGAAAACCGGATTGTGGTCCGAGTGAAGAGAATGGGAGGAGGCTTTGGAGGGAAGGAGACCCGGAGCACAATGGTGTCCACAGCAGTGGCCATGGCTGCATACAGGTGAGTCCTCCCCATGGGCTCTGGGAAGAAGAAGGCTGCTTCTGCCATGAAGGCTTCCTGGATTCCCCTCAGTGGGAAGTAGATTCTCCTTACTCTGCTGTTTTCAGAACTGTGGGGTGTAGAGGAGAAGATAACATCAAGTAATTCTTTTTGTTCTGGTGCCTGTGTCCTTATCCCTCCATCTGACTGTGAGGGTGTGAGGGCCCTGAGGGCAAGGACACAGCTCACATCCTACCTTTTCCCACCTTGTCAAGTGTCTAGTCAGCAAAGAATCCCTGCCCAAATGTGCTTAGTGTGCCAGGTGGAAAAAGAAGACTTGCTCGCTGTTTTCACCCCTGAAACTCAAAGGGCTGGGCTGTTGCGAGGACCCCAGTTTTCTTACCCTCCTGTGTCTCCTTCAGGACCGGCCGCCCTGTACGCTGCATGCTGGATCGCCATGAGGACATGCTGATCTCAGGCGGCAGACATCCCTTCCTGGCCAAATACAAGGTTCCAGATGCTGGGGGCTGTGCCAGTGCGGGCAGTGCCATCCCCTTAGGAGGGACGCTCACTTTTCTTCGGACTATCTGTAAAAGTTCCAAGGAGAAATAGCAGTAGGAGACATTCCTATTGGCCAACATCGGCAAACAGTGATTGGTGTGGAGTCTGTGGAAGCTGGCAGGCTTCCCGTATCACAGGGCGGTGGTGGTCACAGCTTTTGAGAATTCAGTCTTTGTCCACTCAGGATCAGAAACATGGCTGGTCAGCAGACCCGGGGAAGTCCTTCCTGCAGGATGGCCCAGTGTTAACGTGCTCACAGCTGGTTGTGGAAAGCAGAATGACTAGTATTTCACAACGAGAAACAAAACTTCCCAGGGCCTGGACAGGCACAAGTTGTTAGAGGCACCCGTTGTTAGAGTGGGCACCTGCTCTGCCTGTAAGACAGGCCTTTTCTGGGCTCCCATGGGTGACCCACTTCCTGTTCTCACCCTGCATCCTGTCCCCTTGCACACCAGTGCCAACTTTCAGGTTCAGTCTAGCTCTAGCTCTGTGAACCTGGGCCTCCTCTCTCTCCACGAGCTGGCTTCGAACACATGCACTTTGAACTCTTCTCATTGTTTCATGATTGAACTTCCCCAAAGGGATTATGTTTCTCTTAATTTCTGTGGGCTTAAAGAAAGTAACTTGGTCTTTGGGGGGTCCCAGTTTCTTCTCTTATCAAATGACCCTTAAGAGTTTGTTTCGATGATTATGTAAGGTGAGGGGGGTCAGAGCACGCTGAAGCTCTTGTAGAGTGCAGCTTTTATTGTTTGCTGCCCAAAAGCTCTGAGGAGAGACTCCAGTCACTTTCCCAGCCCTCCCTGCCTGCCCTGCCATTACCAACACTGTATTTTCTATCCTCCAGGTAGCAAAAGTGGGAGGAAGAGGTAGAGATAGACAAGGGTTGGACCAGAAGCCAGGAGCAGGTAGAAAGGAGAGAAGGTGGGGGAAGGTGTCCCAAGTTTGAGCCCTGGGTCCATCAATGGGAAGATATTAGTTTCTTTCTTCTGGTTTTGATGATGTCTTATGTTCCCCCTTTTTCAAGGTGTGGTGTCTTGCTCTTTCTGTTTCCTCCAGGAAGCGGGGGTGGGAGGGGGGAGGTAGAGATAGACGGAGCAAGGGGACTGTTGGGAAACCACTCTCTTTCTCATCAGGTTGGCTTCATGAAGACAGGGAAGATTGTGGCCCTGGAGGTGGAGCACTACAGCAATGCCGGGAACTCCCTGGATCTCTCTCAGAATGTAAGTAGGGCCTCTTCCTGCACTTTGGGGTGACTGGGAGGTTAAGGGCATGTCTTTCTCCTCCCATCCCCCCCCACACACACACACCAACTTATTCATACACACCAGGTACACACCTCCTCCATTTTTGCCTTTTATGCTATAAAGCTTTCCAACTGGTCCCCTTCACACTCCCTACTGGGGATGTGCCCACAACCAAGGTCCATGCCCTTGATCGGAATCAAACCTGGGACCCTTTAGTCCGCCAGCAGATACATCGGAAGGTGTGGATGAAGAACATGTACAAACATGTATCCACTGAGCCAAACCAGTTAGGGCTCTCTTACTATATTTGAATATATGATACAATTGCATGGTTTGAAATTTAAAAGATGCAAAGGACATATATGAGAAGTCCCCCAGCCACTTCATCTCTCACCACACACTTCCCTTCCTGAAGGCAACTGTGATCCATTCCTTTCATCCTATTTAAATGGGAGGATACTCCAGTTGTCCTCCTGCAACTTGATACCTTTTTCCTATCAAGCTTACATTTTTGAGATTCTATATTTTGAAACATGCACACCCAGATTGCTCATTTTTATTTGTATGTAACAATGCTCTCCAATAAAACTTTTGACAATGCAAAACTAAAAAACGTTATTCTCTCCCATGTTGGCTCCCTCTGCTTCAGGTAATGGGACGAGCTCTATTACATATGGACAACTGCTACAAAATCCCCAACATCCGGGGCACTGGGCGGGTGTGCAAGACCAATCTGCCCTCCAACACAGCCTTCCGCGGTTTCGGGGGGCCTCAGGGGATGTTCATTGCCGAGCACTGGATGAGTGAAGTCGCAGTGACCTGCGGGCTGCCTGCCGAGGAAGTAAGCTGGGAATTTGGTGGCACAGGTTAGAGTTAGCCTACTTTCGGGGGACAGGGGTTTGGGGTATTTCCCCTGGGGACAGAGGACAGACAGGGGCTGAAGAGAGGGGCTGGAAGCTTAACAGTAGGATTTGCCCTCATCTCACGCCAACAAGGCCTCAGTGTCTCTCTCCTTGGGAAGGTGCGGATGAAGAACATGTACAAAGAAGGGGACCTGACACACTTCAACCAGAAGCTTGAGGCGTTCACCTTGCCCAGGTGCTGGGATGAATGTCTAGCAAGATCTCAATATCACGCTCGGAGGAGTGAGGTTGACAAGTTCAACAAGTAAGCGCTGGGAGGGGAGGAGTTTTATATTCTACAGCCCTTTTGCTGAACTCAGAATACAAAGCTAATAATTTAATGAATAACTTATGAGGTTGCTGTATTTGCCAACTCATTCATAGCCACCCCTTTAAGATTGTGAAATTATCTTAGCCCGGGGCAGGTGAGCTCGGACTGCATTCAATGTCATAACCCCTCAGTGTGGTGTCTTTACATGTTTGTCTACCTCCTGGTCATACCACATTCTCTAGACACCAGCCCAGGACTGAGGATGCCACTGTTATGTGCCTGCCTCTAACACCGATCTATCAATGTCACCTTGGCAGTCACTCCAACTCCATGATCCTTAGCTTCATCATACACAAAGTGGGGGTAATTATGCTGGCTCTGTCTTCTTCGCTAAATTATTGGGAAAACCAAATAGAAAGCACAAAGGAGGTGCAGTCATTATCATCAGTGAGCCACAGTCCCTCCCTTGGACGATCACAGTCCAAGGTCACCAGGACAGTCTGACCCAATCTGAATTCCCCTCGGGGAAGAAGAGTGATGATACTTTCAAGTCAGATGCTCAGGGGTGGGCCTGCTCCGGCGGCCCCGAAGGACCCAGAACCCAAATCCCTGCCTTTCTCATGCTGTCTATACGATGCAGATATCACAGTGACTACCTGGGCAGCTCTGAGGATGCATGATGTCAGTTTTAAGTTATTGCCAGAAAACTTGTTCTACCAGATGAAAATACGATAGAGAAGATTCTATGAGAATGTTCCTTTTTCTCCAGGGAGAATTGTTGGAAAAAGAGAGGACTGTGCATAATTCCTACCAAGTTTGGAATATCCTTCACTACTTATTTTATGAATCAGGTAACTGCTTTATACAATTCTGTCCATCTCCAGGGGACTGGGGCCCCATTTCCCCCTCTTTGCAAGGGAAAGCCAACTGCCCCTCGTAGCAGAGCTGACTAGAGGAGCCCTTTGCTGTGTAAATGAATTTGCATATCCTTTATTTGTCCAGTATGCCACGAGCCAGCCTAAGACTCAGAGACCTGGAGTCAAATTCTAGTTCTTACCCTTCCCGATTGCAGGACCATGGACAGTTACTGGGCTTTCTGATCCCCTTTCTTCATTTAAAGAGGAGGGAGGAGGAGGAAGAGGAGGAGGAGAAGGAGGAGGAGGAGGAGGAGGAGGAGGAGGAGGAGGAGGAGGAAGAGAGAGAGAGAGAGAGAGAGAGAGAGAGAGAGAGAGAGAGAGAGAGAGAGAGAGAGAGAGAGAATTTGCAAAGTGGGGAAGGGCTGCCTAATTAAACCATGAGATTTATACGGCTTTAATTTTTGTTAAGGGTTTATATCCAAAATGTTACTGCTGCTTCCCTTTTCCCTGGGCTGCAGGATCTTTTGTCTCAAGTCTTAAGCTGAACTGGAATTGACTACCTTTGTGGCTGGCATTCTTCTCTCCCCTCAGGCAGGAGCCCTGATTCTTGTGTACACAGATGGCTCTGTGCTGCTGACCCATGGGGGCACTGAGATGGGCCAGGGCCTCCACACCAAGATGGTCCAGGTGAGTGGCCTGTGGTGTCTGTGTGGGGGAGATGCTGGGAGAAACTGAGGGATGGGATATTCCGGGAGCAGAATCAGGCCTAGGCACTGGGCCTGGCTCTGCTGCCCATTTAAATGTGACCTTGAGCAAGGGTTTCCTCATGTGCTGTCTGAGGTCACTTCTGTCACCAACACTCTAGGGCTCTGTGACTATGTGTTAGGTGGGTGTTGTGTGTATAAAGGTAGCTATATAGTTCCACACATGCGAACACCTCACAGTGGAGTTGGATAGTGGAGCTGGATGAGAGTGAGCACACCTGCTTGGCTCCTGGGGACTGGCCAAATGGGATTTTTTTTTTTAAATAAGGGTTAGTTTTTAATGGCACTTGACAAAAATTTTATTTTTCAATTGCACTTCACATTCAGTGTTATTTTGCAATAGTTTCAGGTGTCCAGCAGAGTCATCAGACAATCGTATACTTTACAAAGTGTTCCCTCCGATTTTTCCAATATTCTCCTGGCACCTTACATACGTATGACAGTATTATTGACCATATTCCCTATGCTGTAATTTACATCCCCAGGACTCTATTGTAGTTACCAACTTGTTAAAAGGCACTTTAATCACCATGAGACTTAAAATTTTCTCCATCCAAACCATTCCATAAAGTGCTGCTTCAAGTTCAGGCAGACATGGGAACATTCCAGCCTCAGTAGAATTACAGTTTACAGAATTGGTTCCTGGCCTGTACCTGTGAACCTGAATCCTGTCTTGGGGGAAAGGCAGCCAAGCCCCATGCTCTCCCCTTCCCTGAAGGAACATTCTCAAACAATCTTCTCTATCCTATTGATGTTGTCTTTCTTCGCAGGTGGCCAGCAAAGCTCTGAATATCCCCATCTCTAAGATTTACATCAATGAGACAAGCAGTAACACGGTGCCCAACACCCCTCCCACGTCTGCCTCTGTCGGTAGTGACATCAATGGACAGGCCGTCTACGTAAGGAGCCTCAAGAATCAGTGGAGCTGAAGGCCAGACCAGGGCTGTGGGCCCAGAAAGTCCCTGGGGTGGGAGCTGGAGTGGTACTTGCAGGCTCTTGGTTGTGACTATACCTTGGGCTCTCTTACTGAGGAGAGAACCCTGCTCCTCCAAATGCCAAGCTAAAAGAGAGAACCACCACCACTTCCATCAGAGTCAGGAAGGAGGAGGGGAGGACGGGGAGGAGAATTGGGGAAATCTAGGGACTGTGGGAAGACATACTATTGGTGTGAGAACTGGCCAACCGACAATGGACTGAAATTGAAATGGGGTTGGCCAGGTCCGACCTACCTGCTTCTTCTCCTAGCTGGAGGATATCATCAAACAAATGTGAGAAAGAACCTCTTTAGAGATCCCTCAAGCATTTTACCTGTTGTCAGTGTGAGAACTGGCTCAGGAAGTACTCTCTAAGCACAGGCCAGTGGTGGTCCCTTGGGAAGGGTCAATTGGTTTCCACCCTAGCCTCAGTGATATCTTAGACCAGTGGTCTCCAACCTTTTGGACCTCATGGACCACCGGTTGAGGAACACTGTCTTTGAGGGTGACAAGGTTGCTTGAGTGTGCCCTGAGCACAGCATCCCTGGGAGGTGGCTCTGTGGAGGCTCTCAGGCTTTCCCTGTGCCGAGGCATACAGAGGGCTGACAGGTCTGGTGTGTGGTGCATGTGCTCTTTAGGACGCTTGCCAGAAAATCCTGAAGAGGCTGGCACCCTACAAGAGAAAGAATCCCAGTGGCTCCTGGGAAGACTGGGTAAGTATGAGTTTGTTCAAGTCGCTTTTTCAAATGAGAGTGAAATGAAGAGCAGGAATAGGAGGTGTTGGTCTAGTCACACAGCAGGGAGAAGTTGAGGGAGTTCCCATGCTGTCACAGGACAAGTAGATGCTCACCCTTGCTGGGTTCCATTTCTACTGGTGTTCATTGAGGGAAGTCACTGAGGAAAATGTTTGATCCAGGTCTGTGACAGCTCTGTGGGAATTGGGGGTTTGGCTACCCTGAGCCTGAGAAGACAGGCTCAGTGAACACAACTCACTGAGAATTCTTCACTCTGCCTGGTCCCACACTTCATTTGTCCACAGTCTTGATCAGTTTTCTTCAAACTCCTTCTCTCAGAGGTCTGCCCCTACTAGCCTCTCCCCTTACCCAACTTTGGAGTTCGGGTTCACTGAGATTCCATCTGTGAAGGAGCTGGAGGAAGACATTGTACAAGGGTTATATCATTCCTGTGGTTTAGGGAGTCACACAACAAGCACTCCTAATAAGATTGAACCCGGTTCTCTGATTTCTGGTTGGGCGGACGGCATTTGAGAACCCGTGGGAGGGAAGCTGCAGGAAGGCTCTCAGGTGGGAGACTTCAGCTTCTCCAAGAGGCAGAACTATTAACGTGGACCTGCTTCACCACCCTCAGTGTCAGAATGGGAGAACTGGTCTCAGCAGTAACATAATATGTGACTGCACAGGAACCAGCTCAGATAGCACAATATGTTCAGAAAATGAACTCTTTCTGTCATCCCCAGTAGGGGGCGTGCAGGAGGCAGCTGATGGGTGTTTTTCATCTTAGCCTCCCATGACCTCTCCTTCCCTTCCCACACTCATAACAGTATACATAAAAATACCTCACGGAAATAGGTTGATTGGGTAGTTTAGGTTTGGAAGGTGATGTTAATGTTTTCAACAACAGCCTTTACAATCTGTTGACCTGAGCTTTGTCCTCAACCATTAGCTGTATAGTCCAGTGTTCTTTATAAGCAGATAACCTCAAAAAAAGGCCATGATTAAAAAAAAAACAAAATAACAAACATGATCAGGAATGATAGGCACCAAATCTGTTCAGTGTCTGTACTGTATTGAAAATCGGCCTTTACTACCACTACCACTATATATGCATATATTTTATTCCATATACATATGGAATAAGTTTTCCTAAAGAAACTTTTCTAAGCCTCTGTTTTCTCACCTATAAAATGAAGATAATAATAATACTGATTTTATAGGGTTGTACTGAATATTAAGTCAGATGATGTGTGTAAATTATTCAATAGCATCTGGTACATAGTAAAGAGCTTGATTATTTACAATAATCATGATGCAAACTATATCAACAATAAATTAAATCCTAGTGCTGTGCCAGTGCTAGGGATACCCTAGAAAATGTATGTAGTTAAGGAGATAGGGTGGATGCTTAGATAGGTGGATAGCTTTATTAATAGGAAAGTACCCATCAGAACATAGGTATCAAATAAACATTGTAGAGAGTTGCTGTTGTAAAGACCGAGGCAAGGCAATTGGCGGAGTGGCAATGGCATGTCTGCTACTCCAGAGAAGACTAGAGTCCTTAACATCAGGTATTTGCTCTGTAAGCAATGGGGATTCGTCCAAAGCTCTGGAGTAGAAGAGTGACATGGGCAGGGCAGTATGCTAAGATGATGACTCGGCTGGGCTGGGTTACAGAGCAGTTGGGGAAGCAACTTGAGGCGGGAAGACCAGTTAGGAGACCATTGTGATGCTCCAGGCTTTGAGGTCAAGGACCTGATGGAGGGGGTGGCGGGTGTGAGGTGAGGTGAGGTGTGGAAGTGAGAGTCACTAGTCAAGGATTGATCAACTTCCACATAAGGAGACTGAGCATACAAAAACTTAGTGTTGGTCAAGGTTACTGGAAACCATGCTTACCCCTTTTTGATGGCCATTTCTTCTCAGGTCAAGGCTGCCAACCATGATGCAGTGAGCTTGTCTGCTACTGGGTTTTACGTGTATGTATGGTGGTGATCTCACCCATCTCACAGTGTGCTGTCATTCCGGCTCTCAGGTCCTTCCTAATCCTGAATTCTATCATCCGGTGGTCAGGAGAGAACAGTTCTACCAAAACTCTTATCTCTTCAGTGTACTTCCATTCATTTCCACCTGAAGATGCTCTAAAATACATGGGATTACCAAGCTACGTGCCCAGGAGGCAAAAGCATGAGCTGCCATATCAGAGACCCCAATTCTAGTTCTGGTCTTAGTGGACTATTGCCCTTGGGGAAATCAGTGATTCCTTCTGAACCTGTAACCTTCTTTTTTGACCGAATGGGACAGTTACCAACCATTCCTCCACCAGCACTTCCCTGTGACAACCAGGGACATCCAGTGTTCTGAGTTACCTATGCATGCTACTTTGTACTATGCATTGGGTTTCTCTTTTCTTTTCTTTTCTTTTCTTTTCTTTTCTTTTCTTTTCTTTTCAAAATAATGAGACGAAGCCTGGCTGGTGTGGTTCAGTGATTGAGCCTCAATCCATGAACCAAGAAATCACCAGTTTGATTCCTGATCAGGATACATGCCAGGGTGTGGGCTAAATACACAGTAGGGGGCATGCGGGAGGCAGCAAATTGATGTTTCTCATCAATGTTTCCATTTTTCTATTTCTCTCCCTCTCTCTCTAAAAGATCAATAAAAACATAAAAAAAGGGAATGAGAGGAAGATTTAGAGCACAAGGTATTGTTACAAGATGTGGAATTCAACAGAACTTAAAGTGAGATTTAGAAAAGAGCACCTATCTTCTGTGACTTCAAAATTCAGTAGCTGCATGAAGAGTTAGAGACCCGGCCCATCTGATTTGGAAGCTGTAAAAAGACAGGATCATATCAACTTGTCATCCACAAGGTTTTAGCTTTCTCTGGGAAGTTTAACCAGGACTTTTCTTCCACAGATCAATGGATTTTGCAGACAGTTCAATGTTTAGTTCCAAAGGTCTTTTTTTAAAATAAATATATATTTTTATTTTGTAGGCCAAGTAATGTTTTGACAGTGCTTCCTGGGTTATATAACATTTGGCATACACAAACATAAGCTAGTGCAGGGTTTCTCACAAATTCACAAATTTCTGACAAATTGATTCCATTTTTAGAGTTGACAAATGGGTTCTATACAGAAACACCTAGATAACGTGGGGAAGCCAGATGTCAAGAAAGTGGTCACTTCTCCTGAGAGAAGCCTTCTCCCTCAGCCCCACATTGGTGTTCTTCTCATGTAGATTCTGATCACATTAGCTCACATGATTTTTGTGTGATATATAGAATACCATGGTTCTACTATGAACTTTGGTGTGAGAATACACACACACACACACACACACACACACACACACGTGTATATGGGACTCATGCAATATTAGAATTATATAAGATAGTCTTGAAGAAGAAAAAAATGTAAGAGGCCATCTTCTTTTATTAATAACACTTTCCTCAAATCATTTGCTGAAATTTAGAAGGGACCAATAGATGAAGAGTAATGCAGGCAAGAGGCTACTTAAGATACTGATCTTGTTAATTTCCACCTGGAGGAAGAAGGGCAGGTGAGCCTGTGGGAACAGCCCAGGAGTCCGTCAGTGCAGGAGCCTTCGGTTCTGAGATCTTGAATTCTAGCTCATCCATCCTCTGGAGTGTGACTTTCCCTTCCTTCCTGAGCTGGGAGGACTCTGTCAGTTTCCACCACGTAAAGGCCAGCACGCTGACTCTAAACACTGTTCAGCTGTAAGGAGTGATTCACCCGAGGGCCATTGGCAGAGCAGTGATCTCTGGAGTTCCTGGGTTTCATTCACAGGTTAAAATGTCCAAAGCACATGGGCTACTGGGAAGAACATCTGAATGAACAAAATAAAGCCTTTGGGTCTTAAGGTTTTGTGGGACAAGCCCTTTGAGTGTGTATGGGGAGCGAGAGGGGGGACGGGGTGGACGGGACATATTCATTTTAATACATACTCAGTATCTTCTCTTTTCTCCCCCAGAATACCCAATATTGGCTACAGTTTTGAGACCAACTCAGGGACCCCCTTCAATTACTTTAGCTATGGGGTGGCTTGCTCAGAAGTGGAAATTGATTGCTTAACAGGGGACCATAAGGTAAGATGTTTTCAAAACTTCAGTACTAAGAGGAGGGGGGGCAGGAAGAGAAGAGAAACAACTCAGTTATAATACCAAAGACAAACTCTGTGGTTGGGAAATGCCTCATATCATGGCTTGGGAAACTCCCTTTAAAGGACCATAGAGTAAAAACTTTAGGCTTTCGGGGCCACAGAGACACTGCCTGAACTCTATCCCTGTAGCACAGCAACAGCCAAGTCCTATGGAAACAAACGAGCGAGGCTGTGGGCGCCTAATGCATTACTGATGCACACTGAGTGTGGGTTTCACACAGTGTTCACATCATCACATACTCTCCTTATTTCTGTCTGCTAGTTAATGATGTAAAAACATTAGTAGCTCACAGGCTGTACAAAGGCAGGGGGCCAGCTGGCCTCAGCCCATGGAACGTAGTGTGTGACTCCTTCCTTATATGAACTACCCACACTTAGGTTCAAAGCCCCAGAAACCTGCAAACTGTCCCTCCCACTCCCACGTGGGTGGGTGTGCAGTTATTTTGGATTACTGAGCCCCTTGTCACTCCCACCCCTTCCCCAGCTGCTCCTAAGAACTCAGACTTCAGTATTGACAGTGGCAGTGGAGACTGGGTACTGCCTGAGTGTGCCCAGAGCACTCTGCTTGCAGATGTACCATCTGGGTTGGCACTTCATAGTCTAAGGGTCACCAAGACCCACCTGTCATTCCACACATTCCCTTCTTCTCAAGCTGTTTTTACTTCCCTGTCTACCGTAGAACCTTCGCACAGACATTGTCATGGATGTTGGCTGCAGTCTGAACCCTGCCATCGACATAGGGCAGGTAAGATTCACAGGGAACCTGGGTGGTGCTGGACTCGGCTACTGATGTGCCCCATCCCCTTCCCAGGGCCACCAGCCACAGCATCTTGTCCAATGTCGTTGTTACGTGGGTCTGAACATGTTACCAAGAGTGTCTTCCACAGAGTGATGCTTAGATGGGTGAGAGCCCACCCATTTTTTGAGGCAGAAGGCAAATTAGTTGATGGACCTAGAAAGGGCTCTCATGCCTCAAAGAACAAGATAAATGGAGGAAACACTGGGTATGCACATGCATGCACACATACATGCCTGCATACACAGTCACACACACATGCACAGATGGAGCTGGAGTTTGGGATCGATGTGCAGGCAGTGACGTCTGAGGTTAGCAAGCTTTCCCCTCCTCCTTTCTCTCCTACCCAAGACAGCAATGTGTAGAAGCCTGGGTTTGAGCAAGAGGGGTAAAGGGATGGTCAAAGGAAAGCACTCTTGGAAAATATAAGGGCATTGGACAGAGCAGCTGGAACAGGAGGAGACTGAGGGAGGAATCAGGACTGAAAGTACTGAGCACCTGGTAGAAAATGTGAATGAGTCTCTCTCTAGAATGAATAATTACTGACTATACAGAAACCTCATCACTAGTCAGTCATTTCATTCATTCATTGAACAACCATGTGGGGGCACCCCTGCTTTAAGAAGGCGCTGAGCTGGGCACCTCAGACACAAATATGGTTAGCACTTGGTTTCCCCTAAACACTCTTGTTTGGCTACATGGCTCCACCTCCCTGACTGAGAGTGAAGCTCTGTGGGCCAGCAGAGAGAGGCAGGTGCCCCCAAACAGACCTGTAAGCTAGAGCAGAGGCACTCCTTTTCCCAGAGGTTAGGCGGGGCTGGGAGTTCAAAAAGCCTGCACTCTACTATCAGAAATCTCCTCCTCTCTCCTGGGGCTGCTCAGAAGTGCAGGTCCCACTTAGCATACAGAGGAGCGTGGGTCCCAAGGGACACTCAGCACCCATTAGCCAGTGACAGGGAGGGACATCTGCACTGCCCTGTGGCAGGTTTTAATGGGAGATTGTGCTACCACTGCATGGGCCTCCGGAATCGCAGCTGAATTCTAACACTGAGCTTCAGTGCGAATTCCTGGAGGAGGCCCGAGGGGTGGTCCTGGGTGGTCGGGGGCCAGGTAAGCAGTACAGGGCTGTTTCCAGCGTCATTCCAGGCCCCACTCCAGGTGGCCCGGTGCCCGTGGTGGAAGCAGGACCTGTGCCTGGGGAGTGGGGAGGCAGTGTGTCCACCGTGTCCTTCTGCCCTGCAGGTGGAAGGCGCATTTGTCCAGGGTCTGGGCCTCTTCACACTGGAGGAGCTGTACTACTCCCCCGATGGGACCCTGATCACCCGCGGCCCCAGCACCTACAAGATCCCGGGGTGTGGCAACATCCCCACGGATTTCAGGGTGTCCCTGCTCCGTGACTCTCCCAACAAGAAGGCCATCTACGCATCCAAGGTACTGGTGTGGTGCTCAGGTCTGGGCTGCCTTCCTGTCTGCACTGTGGGAGGCCCCGGGTGATGACAGGCCACCTCCCTTCCCCCGCCCCCTCACTACCATGTGGGTGTGTAGGGGGCTCATCTGAGAAGAGGGCTTGATATTGGCTTTGGTGATGGTGGTGGAGGGGCGGGCATTCCTGCCTGAAAACCAGAGAACTGGATTGAACATGACAGCTCCTCTGTGTGGTAGAAGGCAGCTGCTTTGGGTACAGCGAGGAGTTCCTTAACCCAATCCTATAGACCAAACCCTGACCTCCATACTCATCTCAGGTATCCATCCTTGAGGTTTGGTCCTAGACACGATCTCACAGATGCAGTACCCCTGTCTCCTCTGAGAACCAGCACTTTCACTGAAGATGGGGAAGTCCCTCTGTGCACCCCATCACCTCCTTCAGGGGCTGCCCCATGACTTTAAGACTTGACTAGCATGCCTGAAGGATGATAACCATCCTCCCCAATATGTATGGGAAAATGGTTGAAAATTAATCAAGCTGAGTGATCTAGTCCTAGGTCTAAGGAAGACAGTTGATCATTTGAAAGCAATGAAACCCATCCATTTGCTCATCTCATGGGTGTTGTTACCATGGGAGCATCTGGGACACTTTGAAACCCCTTCCACTGGCTCATGATAAAAATGCAGTTCTGGCCTTGCTGGTGTGGCTCAGTGGCTGAGCATTGACCTATGAACCAGGAGGTCACAGTTCGATTCCTGGTCAGGGCACATGCCCGGGTTATGGGCTTGATCCCCAGTGTGGGGTGTGCAGGAGGCAGATGATCAATGAGCCTCATCATTCATATTTCTATTTCTCTCTCCCTCTCCCTTCCTCTCTGAAATCAATTAAAAATATTTTTAAAAAGCAGTTTTGGGTGGTCCACCCCTAGAATTTTTGGTTCTGTAGATCTTGGCTTGGGCCCTGCAACATGCATTTTTAACAAGTGTCCCTAGTGATTCTGATACACAGTCTCTGATCTGTGCTTTGGTGGACCAAACCACGTCTGCTAGAAAGTGTTTTAATTCATGTTTGTCATGGTGCCTATATTTCCGTAGATGCTGTGCATATAATTATGATGCCGGTACATGGTGGGGTCGGAGTTGCAGGTAGATTATTTCCTTAGGCTCATCACTGTGAAGAAAGGGTTAAAATTTGTGTTAGGGTTAAAATTTGTTTGTTTATAAACTGTAACTATTGAATATTACATTTCATGGTACATTATATTTGTAAGGTTTGAGGCACAGAAAACTGACCACCAAGACATTTTAAAGTAAAGTTCATTCCCCAGCGGGACTCATTACGGAGGTAGAGAAATCAGAATAAAGGAGTGGGGAAGGGAGAGAGGTCCCAGCCAGGCTGCCTCCAGATGGACATGGAGGAAAAAGCAACACATGGCTGGTCTGGGGGTCTTTTTAAAGGGAGGAACAGGAAAGGGTTGGACCCAGGGCGGAACAGGAAGGGGTGGGCTCCAGGGCACTTTGGCACTCGCTGATTGGTGGTTCAATGTCTTGGGGATGTCTCTGTGACAGATGCCAGTAATGTCATAACTCCGCCCACCAGTTGGGGGCAGGGGAAGGGAGAATCTCACAATATTTGCATGATGTCATCAAGGAATCACACAGTAAGAATTCAAAGAAATATGCCCACAAGGTCGAGTCATTTACTAGAGTGAGTGTTCTGGGCCCTGATTGATTGAGGCCTGTCAGTGCTAGCAGCTGGCATTCCAGCATCACTGGCCCTCCTGCTGTGGAGGCTGGGGCTTCTCAGCCTGAGTTCCTGTTCCCCACGCTGTCCCCCCAGGCTGTCGGGGAGCCGCCTTTCTTCCTGGCCGCCTCCATCTTCTTTGCCATCAAGGATGCCATCCGTGCAGCCCGAGCTCAGCATGGAGACAGTAAAACGAAGGAGCTCTTCCAGCTAGACAGCCCTGCCACCCAGGAGAAGATCCGCAATGCCTGCGTGGACAAGTTCACCACCCTGGTAGGATGGATGGCTCTGGAGCACCCACTCAGTCTGGGGGAGGCCAGGGCACAGGCCTGTGAACTGCAGGGGAGAGTTCTACAGGGGGACAGAGGTATCAGGCTCTCCTTCAACCACACAACCACACACCGGCCAAGGCCAAGGCTACCTTCCACTCTCCGGTTGAGGCATGCCCTTGAACTTGCAGGAAAAGAACAATAACTCCCCTTAAAGCTACAGCTTGTGGCTGGGCCTCCTTAGAGTAAGGAGGGAGGGCAGTCTATGCACCCACGGATTTCATTATTTTCTATGAAGATGAGGGTGATGGATAAAGCTCCAGAAGAGCCTAATTGCTAGTGTCCACCACTCGCATGTGTTTTGAAACCCTTCTTTGTTAGAAACACTGTGTGAGGTACAAAGGAGATGGAGAGAAAAAGGAGAACGAGTTAAATAATCAGATGACCCACAGTTGTTCTGTGGTTACCATGTGCCACGCAGATCCTGGGGACACACGGGTGCCCTTGAAGACCTTTCAGCCTTTCAGGAAGCCACGTGATCTCATTATGTGGGTTACCAGGTTGGAGATGTTTGTAGCAGAATAGAACAGGAATTCCATGGACGTCGGGATCATTCGGGGAAGGCCCTATGTGGCACTCATAGTGGACAATGCCTGGTGTCAGGAGGCCAGGCTCGGACAGTGTCTTCTCCCGTTAGACCCTCCGAAGCAGCCTGGGCTCTGAGTTTGCAATGGCAGCCTCTGTTGAGGTAGCGGAACCAGGTTCTTCCCAATCCCCAAGTTGTATTTCTGGCTTATTTGGTGGGAAATTTGATAGGCCCTTTGGGTTTAGAGGTGAAGTGGGTACTTATGGACCCAAAGTGTTCCAGGGATGGGAGGGAACAGGAGAGCCCCTCTGGCAGGCACATCTGCCAGACCTCCACACTGGGAGGAAGGGAGGCGGATGCGGTTCTAGTCTGGTCATCCTTTAGGTCTGCCAATAGCGTTAGCTGTGGGGCAGGAGCTACAAGGCAGGGAGGATGTCCACAGCTGTGCAACAACCTTCCCACAGCCCAGTACCTTCTTCCATGGCCCCAGTGCTGAGAGGGCAAGTGCTGTGTGGCTCCCTGTAAACCACACAGGTTGCTAAGTTAGCTCCTTGCAAGCAATCTGATGCACGACTCAGTGACTTAATGAGCCCCTTTGCTATGTTACAACTCACCAGTGATTTAAAGTCTCTGCAGGGGACTTGACCGAGCAGCTGGTTCTATGCTTTTGAAAAACTGTGTCCTAGAAGGACTACATCTGAATTTGGTCATCCCTGTACCTCCAGAGCCTCCTAGAGTGCCTGCTACATGAAAAGTGCTCAGTAGAAAGAAGGGAATGGATTAGGAAATTAAGGGGGCCTGCCAAGGGGCATCTCCAACAGCTGGCACTGCAGAGTGGTGTTTGGGCTTAGAATGGTGGCTGGCAGTGGTGGGAGGTGGCATGTGCAGAGGGTGGGAGGGGGCATGCGCTATGGGAAGACCCTGGCAGTGAGTTCTCTGTCGTTTCTTTCCAGTGTGTCACTGATGTGCCAGGAAACTGTAAACCCTGGTCTCAGAGGGTCTGAAGAGAAAGCCCTCAGGGGACTCTTCTCCCATGAAGCATGGAACATGTCCTGAAGAACTCGAATCTATGAAAGCCGCAGGATGACAACACTGTGATTTATCAGAATGGTGTTCGGAAGAACACTGAATTCATTGGAAGAATCTGATCAAAAGTGTGATTTGTAAACATAATGATAAGCAAATGTAGACCAATTAGGCCCGAAGCCAAAGTGGCTAATTGGCAATGAAGGGTCTTTTCGGGTCTGTCTTAATCATGTATGTGATTATATAGATTCAGGAAGTGTTTGTGCTATGTCCCAACTCACTAGACAGACGGTATAACCTCACGTGCTGACAGTGTCTGTCCTGGAATCCCACAAACCTCCAGAAGCTTGAACGAAAGCTACTTGAAATCCATGTGCCTTCCTCAAGCAGCCTTTCCTTCGAACCAATGAACATCATATTATAACCTCAGATCTATACACACAAAAAAATCTTAATGGGACAATGGGATGAGATTCAAGCCTCTAACCACCTTTGGGTCATCGGAGAAAATAAAGAATGAAACAAATTCAAGGTTAACTTGGCCTAATTTTGTTAAGTTGCATAAAGTAATATTACTCCATAACACCCAAACCAAACAAACCCAGTTATTGAGTGCCTACTATGTGATGGGTTTCTTCTCTTCCCCTTTGTCTATTTAAAAAAAATCAGTTTTAAAAATCTTCCCTTGAAGCCAGAGTATTTTCCATCTAGAAATGATACCCCAAATCAAGATCAGCCAGAAGAAAAGCAGTCAAGGAGCTGGGGTTCTCATCCCAGCTTTGTCTCTGTCTCTGTGACCTTGGAATGTCACTTCCATTTTCTGTACTTCATTTTACTGCAATGAAAGGATTGGACTGGAATACTCTCTAAGGTCTTCTCCAGCTCTAAAAGACTATAAATATGTGACCTGAAAACTCCTCTTACATAAGGGACCTGCAGGTGCCAACGACTTGGCTCCCTTTCTCTGGGTGTAATGAGCTCTGCTAAGACCCTACCTAAGGCTGGTAAAGAGAACAAGAGAAAGGCAGCCATCCCTGTGGTTTCTCTGGCTGGTGATGTCATCACTCCGTGGCTCTAGGTGGATGATGTGACAGTGTCTTGTGTCTTCATTGTATAGAAAGCCACCTTATGCCAGACAGCATTCAAGTTTCTGGCCATGGAAGGATAGTGGAAACCACGCAGTTGAGGCTGGAGCTTGATGTCACTAATACATGAAACTGTGAGCTGACTGGCATATGGGAAATGCTTAGTAATCGCCATAACCACACCAATGGCTAGTGTCTGCCATGTCTTAGCTAGCCTTCGTTTCTGGAGAATGCTCTCACACTGACACACACACACACACACACACACACACACATACACACACACATTTTTCCTACGAAGGTCCCTTTTTCAGAGTATTTTAGACAGTATGATTCAAATTCAAAAACTTTAGAAATTGAACCAGCATTTGTCTGTTTCAAATGACTTCTCAGAATGTTCTAGGCATACCCCAGTCTGTGATGTGTCAGCTGCTATTAGTGTGGCCAAAAGGGCTGAACAATGACTGTGAATTCCCTTCGGAGCTTAGGAACAGAGGCAAGGCAGAGGGACCATGAAAACCAAAGGAGCATGTGTTTTGTGACTCAAGGTGCTCTTCCTGAGACACCTGGCCTTGCCCTGCTGTGTTGATCAGAAAACTCCCTCAAATATGTCTACCTTGGCCACAAGGATGCAGCCAAGAGTGCCTGCAGTATCGCACAATATCCTGCAGAGGGCAATGGAGGACAGGATATGAGAATGTAGTGTGCAGGCCCCATAGCATTGCATGTAAGGTTAGCTACTAGGGAACTGACTTTGGCCCTTACAGTAGGCCAAATGCCTTCAAAAGTCTCTTCAAGAGCTGGATTTGAAGCTGACTTAGGGTTTCCTATGGACCAAAATCTCCTCAGAGGACCTGAGGACATGGGTCAGTCCTGAAAGTCTGGCCTCTTGACAATGGGGAAGGCGGGGCCAGTCTTATTTTCTGAGTATGCAGCTTGCCAGGTGCTGATTTTGGTGCTTTACTTACCGAGTCTCATTTATTCCTCCCAGCGCCCTTAAGAGGAGGGCCTTTCTTTCTTTATTCTTTTTTTAAAATATATTTTATTGATTTTTACAGAGAGGAAGAGAGAGAGATAGAGAGTTAGAAACATCAATGAGAGAGAATCATCGATCAGCTGCCTCTTGCACACCCCCTACTGGGGCTGTGCCCGCAACCAAGGTACATGCCCTTGACCGGAATCAAACCTGGGACCTTTCAGTCCTCATGCTGATGCTCTATCCACTGAACCACACCGGTTTCGGCAAGAGGTGGGCCTTTCATCTTGGTAATGACATGAAGGAGATGCCTTGCCCACAGCCAGGCAGAGGGCTTCCTCAGGGACGTCTACCCCTGGAAAACCCCCCAGCCCATGGACTGCCCCGGGCCCAGGAAACCTGGCGTGTAGGGGACGTGATCGGCCTGTCGGAGTGGCCTCATGCGGAGCAGGCCCCCAGAGGCTGGTGGAGGCACCTGAATGCCTGCCTGTCACCTGGAGGCAGGGGCAGCATCCTCACGCTGGCGGGCCAGGCTGCTGCACCTCTGTCCCAGGGCAGAGGGCGAGCGGCCTCCTACTTCAGAGCTAAGGTGGGGGGAGACCAGGACGAGAGGACAGAATGGGTGGAGGTTGTGGGAGGGACCCCGGCAAGGGATAAGGACAGAAATAGTCCCAGCTGATTGATTTATGACGGGACATCCCTGAGCCCATGATATTTTTATCTTTTGATGAAGGGGGTAGGGGGCTGGAAACCATTCCATTTGCTGCCTGTTTTAGATGCTGGGATAAGGCCGCTTCCTGGACCGGCTGAGATTGACATCACCGAGGCCCCCCAGGCTCAGGGGCCTGCCCTTTTGTTGTGTCTCCATCCTGAACTGGGGGCCTACTTGTTCCCTCAGGCAGGAGACAGACCCTGTCACAACCCTGTCACCTGAAACAAAGCGGCCCACTGATGGGAGTGGAAATGCCAGGCGCTGCCTGAAGGGTTTTGGCGTCATCTCTGCCCTTGAACTGGCCTGGCCCTGGCCTTGCACCATCCCCAGACCACTCAGCATCCCAGAGTCGGAGGGACCTCGGGGACCATCAAGTTCAAGCTCTTTGTTTTAGAGCTGCAAAATGTAAGCCCAGAGAGGCTAACGGACTTGTTTAAGGTTGCACAGCCCTTTAGTGATAGAGATACAGGCCTACGGCAAGGCTGTCTGACTGCCAGTCCAGACTCTTTAAAAGAGATCAATACATCAACTCATGCCTTCTCATATGCATTTGGGTCAGATGGCTGGGGGGTACCATAGAAATGGAGTAACGCTGGCTGGGAAGAAGACACGGAGAGCTTGGGGCCCAAGATGAACACTGTGGCAGGAGGGCCAGAGGCCTTCCAGCTGCCTAAGCTCCTAGGACAGGATGTTCAAGTGGGATTCTTTCTTAAACCTCTCAGGTGCCCACAAAACCATAAGTGCAAAACATCCTCTCTTTCCAAATCGAGGTGCTAAGCCATCTATGCAAGACTGGTGGAGGGCATGGCTGGAAATGCTTTTGCCACCTTCAGCTCATCCCCTACCTCAGGGAATAAGGGATTGAAATGTAGAGTTTGGGAGATTGGAGAGAGGATTTCTTTGAAAATAGCAAGCTGTACATCCTCCTTACCAAAGAGGGCAAGGGTGGGGGGAAGAGAGAGAAGCCCAAACCATGAGAGCAGCTTGAGAAGCTGTGGTTGGCTCAGCCCGAGGCAGCAGGACAGGAAAGGAGCAGTGTGAGGGCAAGGATACCAGTGTGGCTATAGGAGAGGGCACCACCCAGGAGGACTGCCTGGAGGGAGGGGTGGTGGTCATGTAACCCCAACAGAGAGAGGGCCATCATGTGCCCAGGGATCCAAATAGCCTTAGGCCAGCTTTCTCAGTGTGGCCCATGAGAAGTAGTCACACATTCTTGCTTGAGTCCTCTGTTCCAGGCCACCAGCACCCCCTCACCCCCTCGCCGCATGCCAGGAGGAAGGCTTTCCCTGCTTCCCACCAAGGCTGGCCTGAGTTCCTGCCCAGGGGCAGTGGCAGGCAACTCGCCCAGCCCAGGCCTGGTTACTTAGGATCTCAGTGTACCAGGGAGGGGCTGGCTAAGCCCTCTTCTCCTCTTTTCTCTTCTTCTCTCCTGGGCAAGTGGCTTAGCTCCTCTGAACCTCAGTCTTTTCATCTGTAAAATAGGCCTGGGTAATCATACCCACCTGTTGTGAGGAGAGAGAGAGAGAGAGAGAGAGAGAGAGAGAGAGAGAGAGAGAGAGAGAGAGGGTTAAAAGGACTTCAAAGAGTGCACCGCTGTCATTTCCAGATTTTTTTAAAAAATCAAAACACAGGTGTGAAGGAAGATGCAAGAATGAGCCAAACCCTCGATGGACTGTAATGAGACGTGGGGTGATGGGGAACTGGCGGCACACACAGGGCTATGGTCTTAAACCAGGTAAGACCAGCTCATCTTATTATATTTTAGCACAAATGACAAAAGTGATGGATTAGCATGTCTCAGCTTCTCACACAAATGTGATTTTCCCAGCACACTGGCTCTCAGCTCCCCGTGGCTGACTAAGTGAGATTGGGGAACAGAGCCTAATCTCACCCAGCTGTCTTCCTGGCCTTTATCAAAAAGCCTGTAAAGAGATGGTCCCTCCCTTTTGTTACCCGAAACGTTTAATCTTGTCTGGGAATGACAGCAACTGACAGTCTCACGCAAGCACTTTTCTTTGCATTGTTTCACATAACTCTTGCAATGAACCTATGAGGCATGTTTTGCAGTCACACATATTTTATGGATGAGCAAACAGAAGCTCTGGGGCAGAAGGTGATGGTGCAGTCAAGAGCACTAACTGTGAAACCAAGTCATGAGTTCCAGTCTTGGGTCCCTCACTTAGTTGTTGGGCAAATTCCTTAAATCTTTGCACTTCTACTTTCTCAACTGTGAAATGGGGATAATGATGGTTCTTCCATCAAGTTGTGGAGAGAATGGCAAGCATCAGAAAATGCACACACACACACACACACACACACACACACACACACACTCCTCTTCTTATTGTCCTCTAGACCAGCTTTGAATCCAAGGCAAAGAGGGGGGCCTGGCTTGTTGCTAGAAGGAAGATACCTTCTATGGAAGGAAGACCCCATTCCTCTCTTTCCAAACCCAGAAGAGCCCCTTCAGGACCAGAAGCATGTTGAGTGGTCTCAGGGGGGAGAGAGGAAACTGCCCCAGGGCCACTTCCTCCACATCCACTGGGGCCCTTAGACTTAGGAGGGAGGCCCAGGTAAGCTGTTTGTATGACAGAACGTATGTATGAGGTCTTGCCCCATTTCTTCTTCCTCCTGGACACCCAGGAGTCTCAGGAAAAGTCACATGGAAGTGATCTCTGTGCTCTTAGAAGTGAGCTCAGGGCTTTTTTCAAGAATCCTGCATACATCATAAACCCTTTGGGATTGGTGACACTGGCCTCACGGTAGCTGGTGGCTCTGAGGTGGGTCTAGGCTTTCATATGAGCTATCCTAACCTGGCAACAGCCTTTGTTCCCCATCCCTGACCTCCACTCTGTCCCTGAGGCCAGAGGGGGCTGTGTACAGTTGCTGGTAATGTGTGAACCTCAGGTGAAGAGGACCCTGGCTCTTGAGTGGCTCAGTCCTCAGGTCCCTAAGTCCCAGAGCCAGGCTCTCTTCTTCTTCAATTTCACATGCCATGTGCTCCCGAAGGGCAGGTGCCAGGCTCTGCTCAGGGCTGTGCTGGAAAGAGCAGGGGCTGGAAGTGAGTGCTCTGCCCTCAAGGACAGGTATGAGCTCTCTTCCTTTGGGTAAATTACCTGCCTATGAGCCCCAGTTTCCTCTTTTATAAAAAGTCAGTGTTGCAATGTGAAATGAAAGGACCTATGAAGCAAAGAATTAGTCAGCCCAACGCCAGCAATGCTGAGGTTATGAAACCCTGGTCTCTCCTACCATCCTGATGTCAGAGAAGCCTCTGGGGGCAGCCGGGGCAGAATTAAAATCCATCTGGTTCTTTCTCCTGGTCTTGCTGTCTCACTATGTCATCATGGTATCAGTCCTATGCAGCAGGGGTGTGATAGCCATCTCTCTGTAGAATAAAAATCTCTCCTAGATTAGGTATATATCTAAAATTTCTTATTTTTACATGGATGTTCATGAGGTAGCCACCCCCGTATAGTGAATTAGCCCCCCTGCAGAAATACTATCAATGGTGATACTCAACTTTGACATTTGCTTTGAATCCTTTATCAGACTCACATCACAGAGGGCCACCTGAGAAGGCACATGGACATCCTTTAAATTGTCAGCTGAGCCCGAGGCACTGGCAGAGTCCAGTCCATGTCCTGGTTACACCCCACCCCCAAGAGGGCGGGGGGGGTGTTATTCAGTCTGACTTACCCTTGTCCAGGTGTTAGCAGGGGCGGGTCTAGATATGTAAATCCAGTAATGCTATGGCCTAGTTAACAATGCAAATAAGCTCCTTTGACCCTATAAATAAACTTGTTGCTTTGGTTGTTTGCTGCCTCTCCATCAGAGACGATGGCGCCCACCTAGTGCCCAGCTTGATGAATCTATTTCTGCCTCTTGGTCTCTTTCTTTCTTTTATTTCTTTTTAAAAAAAAAATATATTTTATTGATTTTTTGCAGAGAGGAAGAGAGAGGGATAGAGAGCCAGGAACATCGAGGAGAGAGAACCAGCTGCCTCTTGCACACCTCCCACTGGGAATGTGCCCGCAACCAAGGTACATGCCCTTGACCGGAGTTGAACCTGGGACCTCTCAGTCCGAAGGCCAACTCTCTATCCACTGAGCCAAACCGGTTTCGGCTCTTTCTTTTATTTCTTAATCCTCAGCTCCTCCACTCAGGAACCTGACTGTTTCCTTTATCGTGATGTAGATGGACACGGAAAACAGAGAAACACCCCCCGCACCACATAATTATTTATTTCGTAGTACCATTTCTTAAAACATTTCTATGTATTGAGATTATACCCACAAGTGGTATGTCTGGTCTATGAGTCATGTTTTGAATATTGTTTATAATCAGATGCATTATAATTTTCTTTGCTTCCCTGTGGAGGGTATATTTTTTTCCCTTAAGAACTTTTCCTTAACTAAAACATATTAATTATACTATGCATCAAACATAAGTAACTTGGAGAAAAAGAAAAGACACATATGTACGCTCCACCCAGTTCTAAAAACATTTGCTTGCCCGTATTTGCTTCCTGAGTTTAAAAATGAATGTTGAAAGTATAGCTGAAGCCTTCCTTCCATTTTATTCTTCCATCCTCAGATTCTCCTCTAGGCCTTGAGGTAATCAGTCATCCAAGGTTTGTTTATATCCTCTCCATACCTGTGTTTATATGTTTACTATGAATATATCCATAGAATATATACTACTTATGCGTGAGTGTATTTTAAAATTCATTCCCATCACCCATGAGAATGACTGAGATTAGAAAGACTAAAAAAATGTAAATAAGATACAGGTAACTGGAACTCTCAGACACCTCTAGGGAAGTAAATTGGTAAAACCAATTTGGAGAATTAGTTGGGAGTCTCTATGAGAGTATGCATACTTCTGACCCAGCCACTGCTGAGAGTATACCCAAGAGAAATGCATGCACAGATGCACCAGAAGAAAAGTTCAAAATGGATCACAGCAGCCCTGCCTGTAATAGCCCAAAACTAAAATAATCCCAAATGCAGATGACCCATAAAGTGCATAAATGGGTCGTGGCAGATGCATACAATGGGACCCGTTGAGCAAAGGGAATGAACAAACATAGCTACATGCTTCAATGGGAACATAACATATCTCAAAAATAGGAGTCCAAAGGAGACAGACACTAAATAAGGACACACTTTTATGCCATGTACATACATTTCAAAAGTAGGTAAAACCAATCTATAGGGTTTGAGGTTACAATAATCATTACCTCTGGAGGGATGTAGTACCTGGAAGAGAGCAAAGAGACCTTCTGGGATGCTAGGCAAGGTTTGATCTCTTTATCCGGGTGCTGGTTTCAAGGACATGTCACTCTGTGACAATTCATTGAGCTGGTCTGTATGATTCGTATGGTTTGTTTTTTTTAAATATTTTATTGATATTTTTACAGAGAGGAAGGGAGAGAGATAGAGAGCTAGAAACGTCGATGAGAGAGAAACATCGACCAGCTGCCTCTTGCACACCCCGTACTGGGGATGTGCCCGCAACCAATGTACATGCCCTTGATCGGAATCGAACCCGGGACCTTTCAGTCTGCAGACCGACGCTCTACCACTGAGCCAAACCGGTTTCGGCTGATTCGTATGTTTTTATGTGTTTAGATTATTCTGCAATAGAAAATTTCCTTTGGAAAAAGCCTACATCCATGACCTCATGTGATGATATCCTTCTACAAGTTGTTTTTCCATTCAACAGTATGCTTTTAAAATGTATCCACCTTAGCTCATTTGATCTAGTTCATTTATCTGTTATATCATTGTTGGTTTTCACTATTGTTTTTAATGTTTTTTCACCGATTTTTTTTAAAGAAAGAAGAAGGAAGAGGGAGTGAGAGAGAGAGAAATATTGGCAAGAGAGCAAAACATCGACTGACTGCCTCCTGCACACCCACTACAGGGGATTGAACTGCAACCCAGACACGTGCCCTGACTGGGATTGAACCAGCAACCTTTTGGTGCACAGGACGATGCTCAACCAACTGAGCCACACCAGCCACAACTATTATATCATTTTATTATATGTATAGGCCAAACTTTATTTTTTTCATCTCCATTCTAATGGATGTTTATGCTGTTTCCAATCTTTTATTATTATAATCATATCCTTGAACACCTCTGCTTCTGCAATGTCTGAGAATTTTTGTCTAAGGCTCATACCCTAAAGTGACATTTCTGGGCATGTTTTCTCTGCTCCTTTATTTTCAACTGTCCATGTCATGTTTTAGTTGGGTCTCTTATAAATAGTGTGTGTGTGTGTGTGTGTGTGTGTGTGTGTGTGTATGCGTGTGTTTAAATTCAATGTGGGAATGTTTTTCTTTTAACTGGCAAAATAATGTGTTTACAGCAATTGTGACTAACAATATATTTTGACTTATGTCATCTAATTGGGTGTTTTTCTACAGGCTACATTCTTTATTTCTCTTATTCTCATTGTCTTCTATTGGTTTAATCAAGCCTTTTCTCCCCCCCCCCCCACCCTGTTTTCTCCACTAGTTTGGAAGTTTTATTTTCTATTTCTACTCTTTCAGAGATAATCGTTAAATTTCTAACACGCATACTTAGTTTAGAAAAACCTATCTTTAGTTATCAGTTTTTTTGCTGAGCCTCCAATACTTCCTTGAGTAGCGCAGAGTCTAGAAGGAGTGATATGATGGGTATAGAAATAACCATAATGCCAGGTGTAAGGCTGAAGAGACCCAGGGGCAGAAGGCTCTGGGAATTCAGAGGGGTACGCACCTGCCGATGGAGGGACTAGAGAAGGCTTCATGAGAGGGGCATTCTGTACTGGTGCTGAAGAGTGGATGGTTGGTGTGTTAGCTTCCTGCTGCTGCCTTAACAAAGCACCGCAGGTTAGTGCATTAAAGTAACACTTTGTAATGTACATCCCGGTGATTACAGTTAGCGATACTGTTTTGCATACTTGAAAATTGTTAAGAGAGTTACTGTCCCACAGTGCTGCCGGTCAGTGCGGCCCTGCTGGGTCTTCTGCTTAGTTCCACAAGGTCACAGTCAAGGCAGAGCTGCGTCCCTTCCGGAGGCTCTGGGGATGCATCTGCTTCTGCGCTTATTCAGGTTGTTGGCTGGACACAGTTCCTTGCGGTGGCAGGCCTGAGGCCCTGTTCCGTGCGGCTCTCAGCTGGGGGCCTGTCTTTGCTCTGAGAGGTCACTCACATTCCTCCTCATGCTTCCCACGTGGCCCCTGCAGCAGTGGGGTGGGGCCTCTCTTGGCCTTTGAATCTCTCTGACTTCTCCTTCTGCCACCTCTCTGACCCCAGCTGGAGAACGTTCTCTGCTTTTAAGGGCTCATGTGATTGGACTGTGTTCTCCCCCACCCTCCCTCCTGCCAATAATCCAGGCTCACCTCCCTTTTCCATGTCTATAACCTAAATTACATCTGCAAAGTCCCTTTTGCCACGCACGCTAACAAACTGACAGGATCCAGGGATGAGAACATGAACATCTTGGGAATAGCCATCACCCTGCCTGCCTACCTATGGGTAGAATCTCCTAGTACATACACTGAGCCACACCAGAGCTCTTTAGGGAGAGAGAATGGCAAGAACCAACCAGAGGCAGGAGACCTGGTGCAGGGAGCAGTGAGAACAGCCAGCCTTTCTCAGGGTGTGACCGGACAAATTTCTTCTGAAGCATGAGATGCGTGTGCAGAATCCTGGGCCGAGGACATCCTCTGGAGAGGAGCGAGGCAGCCACAGGCTCCAGACATGAGGGGCGGGGGAGGCCAGTGCCACTGGCCTCAGTTCTGCAAGTGAAATGGCTGCGGTCACATTTCTGCGCTTCCTGTGCATGCGGTCTTGCTCGGGATTTAACGGTGTCATGGTGAGAACCTTCAATAAGCAACGTTTATTTAACAGCGCATATCCATTGCACAAAGCGCTGCCGGCACATCATAGGAATGCAATGATCCCCCACGATCCTGACGCCCGGAGCAGCGGTGAAGGCTTTGTTGTTTCGTGGGCTGCCTTTAAAACCTACCGATATATCCACCCCAGCTTTCCGTGTCTATTAATGCGCTTCCTCCATGTTATTTTGAATGGACACGTCCTTCTCTATTGTATGGACGGCACCATGTATTCTTGAACGAATCTGCCAGTGTTGACGTCTGGCCTGTTCCCAAGCTGTTCTACTACTGTAAACAGCGCCGAGATGAACATAATAAGGGTTGTTTTTACAGACATGGTGAACAGGATGTCATCCGAGTCGTGGCAGGAATGTGGAGGGGGGCCCGGGTGCAGTCACAGCTGTGAGGGCGATCGGCCCCTGGCGCAGTTTCTTCATTTGGGCCCCTCGGCCGTACCCCGGTGGGTTGCTCTGTTGCTGACTTGACCTTGCTACACCCCAGTTGGGACCCTGAAGCTGCGGCATGGGGCGGGGGCAGAAGAGCAGTGGCTGACAGCCAGGGAGGACAGTGGGGGCTCAGCTGGGGTTCAGTCTCCGGGTGGGAGCTGGGTAGGCTCCGAGTCCTACCGGGGAGCAGCCAACAGGGAACAAGCATGAGCTTCCTGGGACTCACTCTTGGAAGTTGTTTCCTTTGGAGCGGAAGGAGAGGAAAAGCTAAGGATATGTTGCTTCCATGGGAGGAAGGGAGAATGGGCACTCTGTTGCTTACAGGCTGCTTTTGTCCTTAAGGGAAGGGGGTGGGAGAGGCGAAGGCCACATGGAAGGTATGATACTCCATTTCACAGAAGGCTAAACTGAGGAGCTACTGTCAGTGACTGAGTAAGCAGAGGCTCCGGGAAGACACGGCCCGATTCTGACTCAGACCACTTCATAATTCCACCGCAGCCTGGAGAAGGAAGGGTGGGATATAAACAATAACAATCACCATTGTTGTTTCCAGCTAACATGGCCCAACGCTGGAGGCTCAGAGAATGCGTCTTCAGTGGCTTCTGCAGGAAAGAATGCACTGCCTTCTGAAAACCACCCACCAGGCAGGGTGGCTCATTTTGTCACTCAGTCACATGCCCTCATCAGACTCTCCAAAGACATGCGGAGGAAGTGCGTTCCAAAGAAACACCATGGGCTCACACGTTACAGATCCCAAGTAGGCCCTGATTCCAGAGAAGCAGAAAGAAAAACAAATAAACAGAAAGAAAGCCCTGAGCTAGCAATGCTTCCTGGTGACCTGGTAATTCTGGGAACAATGAAGTGAGTTCACAGGAAGTAGGCAAAAACCGAAAAAAGCCTAGTTTTTGTCCCCTCTGAGCTTCTAGTTATGGGCAAGACTTAGCTTCAGATGAGTCAGGTGGGGAAGGGGGCTGGGGAAGCTGCCTAAGGAGCAGGCTTGGGAAGGAGAGGACAACGGTCTAAGGGCACAAGATCCCCCCAAGACCCTGACTTGCTGAACCTGGGACAGACTTTCCTATGGGACTGTGGTTCATCTCCAGTTGTCCTCGCTCAGCTCGGGCTGCTGGGTAGACCACCACATTCCTCTTCCATGGAGATAGCCTTCCAGACTTTCTTGTTGCCTTGTGCCTTCCTGGACTGATGACCCTCCACCACGACAGACCCGTTTGTCACCTTCCTCAGTCTATGCTGGGACTCTCATCCTTCCCATTAGGGTTGTCACTAACGTTTGAGGTGGTGATACGCACAGCTACCACTGCCTGTGCTGAGAGCTTTGTGTGCATTAGCCCAATTAAACATCACAACCCCTATGGGACGATGTGTCTCCAGTTTACCAATGAAGAAATTGAGGCTCAGAAAAATGATAGGAACCAGGTGACCCACAGTTGTGCTCTCCGGTATTTCCTCAAATGAATTGAAAACTTAACGTCCATACAGAAACCTGAGCATGGATAGTTATAGCAGATTTATTTATAAGTGCCCAAAGTTGGAAGCAACCTCCTGTACATCCATACAATGGAATATCACTCAGTGCTAAAAAGAAATGAGTTATTCAAATCCTTAGGAGACACGGAGGAGCCTTCGATGCTTTTATGAAGTGAAAGAAGCTGATCTGAAAAGAATACATGCTGTATGATTCCAACTGTATGACATCCTAGAAAGGACAAAATTATGAAGCTAGTAAAAACTTCAGTGGTTGCCAGGGTTGGGGGGAGGGGAGGGAGAATGGATGAATAAGTGGAGCACAGAGGGTTTTTAGGGCAGTGAAACAAGTCTGTCTGACACTATGATGAATACAGGTCATTTGACACACACACAGAATGTACAACACCAAGAATGAACCCTAATGTCAACTATAGCTTTTGGGTGATAGAGATTTTGGGTGACAATGTAGGTTTATTGGTTATAACAAATGTAACTCTTGTGCAGATTGTAGATGGTAGGGAGGTGGGGAGGTGGGGGATATGGAAGCTTCTATAATTTCTGCCCAATGTTGTTGTGAAACTAGGACTGATCTAAAAAAATAAAATACTGCCTATGTGTGTTTTAAAAGTTTCAGTGCCTGTCCAAGGTCCCAGCTCAGAAAACAGTGGAACTGGAACCCAAATGCAGGGCTCCTTAATCCCAAATCCCATGTCCTTTATTTCACACCTCACTGTAGTCTTTCATCAGTCACATGCTTTTATTTTTTTATTTATTTAATTTTTAAATTTAATTGATTATGGTATCACATAATTGTCCTCATCCCCCCATTCCCATCCCAAACCCCTCCCCACATATGCTCCTACCCCCCTGTTGTCCATGGCCACTGGCTAGGCCCATGTGCATGCACACAAGTCCTTTGGTTGATCTCTCCCCCTTACCCCCACCCTCCCCTACTTTCCCTCTGAGGTTTGAGAGTCTGATCGCTGCTTCTCTTTCTCTGGGTCTGTTTTTGTTCATCAGTTTATATTGTTCATTATTTCCTCTAGATGTGTGAGATCATGTGAAATTTATGGCTTTCATTCACAGTGATAAGATGACGTGGGCATTAATTCTATTTTCTGATAAGAAAATTGGCTCAGAGAGGTTAGCTAACTCACTCAGGTCACGAACCCTGAGGGTGAGTAATTGAGTCAGAACTTGAATCTAGGTCAGTTGACTTAAAACTATGCTTTTATCAGGTAACCCACTGACTTCTCTGACGCAGAAATGCATCTGACCCAGAAACACACACAAGAGTATTGTCCAGTTGACTGCCTTCACCGACCAGCTACTACATGACTTTTTTTAGATGTTGAGTTAGTCCATCAGCTGCTAGCAGTGGATGGAGTCCTGTGTACCCAAAAATGTGGGCCATGTCTCCACCAGAGCAAAATGCATGAAAACAAGCTTTGCCTTTGGTCCCTACCCAGAATTAATGGGTGTGGAGAGACTCATGGAGAGAGAAGGGGCCAGGGAAGAAACTGGGCTATTGTGCTGGGAAATTGAGATGCAAGCCCAACCTAAGAAGGCTCAGCTCTTCTTCCCACTAAGGTCATGGGAGTCTGGGCTGCTACATGGGTGGCCAGGCCTCCCAGTTGTGGAGGGAAAGTTAGCATCAGCAATGGAGGAGACCCTCTGGGAATACTGGGAACATTCAACACTCCCTTTAGGCTGTGTCCCTTCTCTAAAGGCATTTGTGACAATGCCGCCCTCTCCTCTCTGAGCTTGAGAACTTGCCTGACTGAAATCCTGCTCACATGCTTGTCTCCCCTCTCCTTCTAATACCCTTTCTTCCCTTTGCTTTTAGGCTATAATTTCTTCCCTAGTCTCTAGGAAAAGAGGAGGTGGAGGGTGCTGCCCCTTCCTGTCTGTCTGTCTGTCTGTTAGGTTGGCACTTCTTTTTCTTGGCCAAAGTCTACACTCTGGCTCACTGCTTTCGCTGTTCTGTGAGGAACCAACCTGAGAGTTGGTCAAATGTTGACCACACAGCACCCTGCTGCAGACAAACAACTGAAAACTGAAGGTGATAACCACGGGGACTGCCAACGTGGAGTTGGGCAGGTTGGGCACTGCCCAAGGGTGCCTGGCAGAGGAGTGAGTGGGGTATGAAATAGAGACCTTGCTCTTCTCACCAAGCTGTGTCCCTTTATCCAAAGCGACATCTCTAATGAACACAGAAGAGTTGCTTTTTAAAAATCCTCACCCAAGGATATGTTATTGATTTTAGAGAGAGGAAGATATATATATATATATATATATATATATATATATATATATATATATATATATAGAGAGAGAGAGAGAGAGAGAGAGAGAGAGAGAGAGAGAGAAAGATGTGAGAAACACTGATCTATTGCCTTTCATATGTGCTCTGGCCAGGAATCAAACCCATAACCTGGGTATGTGACCTGAGCAGAAATAGAACCTGTAACCTTTTGGTGTATGGGATGACTCTCCAACCAACTGAGCCACCCACCCAGAGAGACCTGAGCTATTTTGAAGGCCATGGGTGATCAGTGTAATCAGCATTACTGTGGCTCTTCTGATTCCTAGACACTACTTGCTTGACTCAGTGTGGAAAGAGGCTCAGCTTTGGAGTCAAGGTCCTGGAGTCAAACTAAGTCCTCCAGTTACAAGGGGTTAGAACTCTGTAAGTCTCTTGGCCGCTATTGATCCATCCCCAAATGCTACCACGTACATATTCTCATTGACCTTCACAGAACAAAACAAAAAACAAAACAAAACAAAACAAAACATTGACACATACACATGCTCAACACACACACACACACACACACACACAGAGGCACATTAGCAGTGCGGGACAGACTTGGAGCTCGGGCTGCTCCCTCAGGTAGAAACCTTCTTCTGCACCTCAGCCCTCTCTCTAGAGCAGGGGTGGGCAAACTTTTTGACTTGAGGGCCACAATGGGTTCTTAAACTGGACCGGAGGGCCAGAACAAAAGCAACCTGACCATGCTGGCACTCTCATCTTGGGCTGCTGGTGAAGGAGCGGAGGGGAGAGCAAGAGAACCCTCTGCTCTTTCGGCTCCGCGGGCCGGATAGAACAGCCGAACGGGCCGGATCCGGCCCGCGGGCCAGAGTTTGCTCCCGGCTGCTCTAGAGGGCATTGCCACCTTGCCCACACCCAGGCCTTTCCTCTGGGGCTGAGGAGGCAAGGATGGCCTGGCAGACAGAGTCACGCAGGGGCGATTGGAGAAGAAAGTGCAGCAGCCTTTCCCACTTGGGGATTACAGCAGTGCCTTGCAGTTGACTGCATTATTCCTTTCAGCTGCAAGGAAGACACACCGGCCTTACTTAATTGGTTCTCCGAGAACCAGCAGGCCTTTGGCAGACTTTTCCTCTAGGGCCCCAGGCTCCTGGGCACGTCCTCTTCCGCTTTCTTGCACCAAGCCCCCAGCACAAGGGCACGCAGGCTCGGCGGTGTCTGTGAGGAGCCGTGCCTGCTGCCCAGGCCTGTGGCCCCATCCTCGGGCTCTGGTGAGTAAGGGGTCCCTTTAAGGGCTTTGGGTATTTTTAAACCTCGAGTCCTTGTGGAACCTGGAAGGGGGCAGGGCTCAGTGGGGGCTCTGTGATTGTTTTCTTCTTTTTCCTGAACAGTCAGCTGGGATGTCAGGAATTCCAGGAATGGGAGACCATGGGGGGTCCTGGGAGAGGAAAGTGACATGACGACCTGCATTCTCAGGGGCCCCTGGGAGCCAGGAGGCAGCTCCTTTCCATCCTCGGAGCCTGTTGCCTCAAACTCAGGACACTGTCCAGGGGGGTCCCCGAACTGTGCAAGGAGAGGAGGGAACTCAGCTGCTGAGCCTGGTGCAGCCCTGGCTTCCTGTCTCGGCTGTCACCCACCCCTGCCCCTGCCCGCCCTACAGGTATTTCCAGAACGTCTCTGTGGGCACACTGTGCTGTCTTCACCCGGGGCAATGGCTGACCTCTGGCAGCACAAGGAAGGAACCAAGAGGCAGGGGTGCCGCACAGCCCTGGCACATGGGAGCCCCAATAACTGCTCGGGAAGTGCACAGGTGCCAGGCTGATGGCAGCTGCCTGTTGCCGGCCCTGAATGCGAACTTTCATTCCAGCGCCACCGCCCGCTCGCCCAGGCCTCAGGGCAGCGCCCAAAACAATGTCCACGGGTTGCGGTGTGGGGCATAGACGCCGGTCTGCACGGGACTGACCACCACCCCCCCTCGCTAGCTAGCCCCAGCCCTCCTGGATGTTTTCACAGGGTGCTCACCCGTCTGGGCACAGCCAAGATCTTTTACCCAGTCACCCTGCCATTGGCAGACAGGTGTGAAAAGAACCACAAGCAGACATCTCGGTCTGCTGATTTAATTACTGCTTTTCAGAGCGGCTGGGGTTGGGGCCTGTCTGTGGAACAAGAGCAGACATGTGCGCGTCAAGTAGGGGGTTGACAGGCCTCCGCGAAAACGAGCAGTAATGCCAGGCCAGTCGGGCAGGGCGAGTCCTCAGACTCCTCCGGCTCAGCGTTGCCCGAGGCCTGGGCGTTCTGCTCAGACAACTCAGTGCTGCCAGCAGGAACCTGCAGCCAGGATGGGGTCACACGGGGCAGCGACACTGCCATGTCCCCGAAGTGCTCTTCCTTTTCATTTATTCACTCAGCAAACATTGATTAAGCTCCTCTCTGATTAAACCCCACCCTCCACCCAGCAGCGGACAGGGGAGGCCAGCCCGCCCCTGGGTCCTTTGCCCTCAAGTCAGATGTTTGTTCTCAGGAGACCTCACGTTATCTTCTTCCCAGGACCCCGTGGCCTGCTCGCACGCACCTCCCAGGAAGGTTCCTGACAGAGGCCACTGTCCTGATCTCTTGGCTCCAGTGCCATTGTCCAGCCTCCGCAGGTCACACAGATCCCCACACCGCATAAATCCTACATATCCACTAGGCGAGAGGGTAAGGGGAAACGGGAAACAAAAGAGAGTAGAGGTTATCGCGGTAGAAATGCGGGTCGGAGAAGGCTGCACCCTGTCCAGTGCAGAAGGGAAGGGGGTGAAGTAGTCACCGGAGCAGAGTTGATACCGTTACTACCAGAGCCCCCGCGAGCAGGGCGCTGGCTGTTGTGAGTAGTCAATAGAAACATGCGCACACAGTTCTGATGCCATTTTAAGGATGGCTTTGAAGAGGTGTCTTTATGTGTCCTCTGCTTTGATGCTGTGGCAGGGCTTCATGAAATCTATTTCTGAGGCGAGGCTCCCAATTTCAGTTCCTGGGCAGCCAGGACCTGGTAGCTCCCATCCTGGAGAAGCAGCACTAGTTCTGCTCAGGAGGCTGGAGGGGACCGTCCTGGGATGAATCAGAAGACAGACCCCTGTTAAAGTAATGGCTCTGCTGCTTCCAGGAGCCTCGGGCTCCTCATTTCTCAAAGGTGCCATGAGCCAAAACCAGTTTGGCTCAGTGGGTAGAGCGTCGGCCTGGGAACTGAAGGATCCCAGGTTCGATTCCCGTCAAGGGCATGTATCTTGGTTGTGGGCATATCCCCAGTAGGGGGTGTGCAAGAGGCAGCTGATCGATGTTTCTCTCTCAGCAATGTTTCTAGCATTCTATCCCTCTCTCTTCTTCTCTATAAAAACTCAATTATATATATATATATATATATATATATATATATATATATATATATATAAAAAAGTTAAAAACAAAATGGTGCCATGATCCTTGCTGTCTTTCTCACAGAGCTGTTGGAAGGATGATGGAGCTGTCCTAGGCGGGGTGCTTCTCAAGTAATCATGGATCACACATTTGTGCCATGATAATTATCAAGTAGAAGACACGCAAGGTGACAATTCTGACTCACCATCAGTACAGGTTTGTGTTAGTCACTGAATTATTTATTAATAGAGGCCTGGTGCACAAAATTTGTGCATGGGATGATGATCCCCTCTGCCCAGCCTGCACCCTCTCCAATCCGGGACCCCTCAGGGGATGTCTGACTGCTGGTTTAGGCCCATCCCTCTCACAATCCTGGACCGCTGGCTCCTAATTGCTCAACTGCCTGCCTGCCTGGTCACTCCTAATTTCTCCCCCACCCCCTCATTGGCCTGATCACCCCTCACTGCCTCTGTGTGCTGGACTGATTGCCCCTAACTGCTTCCCCTGCCATCCTGGTCACCCCCAACTACCTCCATCTGCCAGCCTGATTGCCCCTAACTGCCCCCCCGCCTGCTGGCCTTATTGCTCCCAATTCCCCCCCCCACCAGCCTAGTCACCCCTCAAGGCCCCCCATGCTAGCCTAATCACTCCCAACTGCCCCCTGCCTGGTCCCCCTCAACTGCACCCCCACACTGGCCTGGTTGCCCCGAACTACCCCTTCCCCTGCCAGTCTTGTTGCCCCTAACTGCCCCACCTGCCAGCCTGGTCACCCTATGCAGCCTGCTGTTCAGTTATTTGGTCATCCCTCACTAACCCTCCTGCCAGCCTGGTTGTCCCACACAACCTGCTTGTTCAGTCATTTGGTCATCCCTCATTAACTTCCCTGCTGGCTTGGTCATAGGCAGCCATCTTGTGAGCATGTGACTGACAATTTGCCTATTACCTCTTTATTATATAGGATTATTTATTTGCAAGTATACAAACATGGAATTATTCAGAGGAACTACTGGGTAGCTCACAGAATCAGAGAAATGAATAATCAGGCTCAAAAGGGCAGGGGCCAGACAAAGTCTGGGGGTACCTGGAGCAGGGTTCCAAATCCTCAGAGAGGGTCTGATTGATGAGGCCCTAGGGGCGGGCAAGAATCCTCGGTTGACAGTTCCACCATGCCTGTACTCTGGAGGACTGGGGTGGGGAGAGATGGGGAAGAGGTAATTCTCCAGATGGAAACGGAGGACCTGTTAACAGAAGGAAGAAGTGGAGGCTGGGAGTCTCCAAAGCCTCAACTGTCGACTAGAGACAAACTCCTCGAACTGATTATGCAGAAGCAAGCACTGCAGGCCCTGCTGAGCCAGGGCCTGTGGGGCGACCCTAGCAGCAGAGCAGTTTGGGGTAACTAGAGATTTGGGGTAAATGTTGGGACTTGTCACCTGCACAGCCCCTGCAAGGTGTGCTCTTCCATGCCATGCTCCGTGGGTGAGGTGCCACAGCCCAGCGAGAAGTCTGGAGCCAACTGGCAACAGAAAACATCCAGGCTCCAGGGGACCAGCCGGCGGGGCTTTCCCAAAGCCAGCCAGGTCCTCAGTGTGTGTGTGTGTGTGTGTTCGCGCGTGCGTGTGCGTGTGCGTGTGCGTGTGTGTGTGTGTGTGTGTGTGTGGTGGGGGTGGTGGGGAAATTGCTCATTGCCATTCTTCTGGGCATGAGCTGTCTTCACACTTTAAAAATAAATGAATGTGGACTGAGGCCCACTGGGCCCCTCTTGTCTTTAATCATCCGTCTCGGAAGTGGTTGGCAACCCCCGCTGTCCATGCCCCCAATATAGGCTGCCACGCTCCCTGGAAAAACAGGAATTTCTTATCAGATCAACAGGAAATTCTATTTTTACTTGATGTTGGAATTAAAAATACCAGAGAGGAACTTCCATGTCCAAGCTGGGCACTAAATTTATCCCCAACCGAGGCACTCTCTTCCAAAACGGTTGCGCTCAGGGCTTACTCCCTGGGAGACGACTGGCCCGGATGGTGCGGGTGACAGAGCGCTGTGCATCCCCACGTGGCTTTCTTTCCCACCCCGGGCAGCAACTTTGAGGACCCCAGGGCCTCAGTTTCCTCATCTCTAGTAGCAAGAGGCTTAGCGAGACCCGTGTTTTCGGTGCAGAGGCCGCTGGTCACAGGTGGCTGTTGAGCATTTGAAAGAGACTGGCCCAGCTTGGGATGTGCTGAAAGTGTGAAATGTACACTGGGTTTCAAAGGCTGATCAGAAAACACAATGAAACCTTCTCATTAATGATCATGATGTTGCTTTATATGCTGAAATGATAATATTTTGGATATATTGGGTTAAATAAGATAAATTAGTAAATTTAAATTTACCTGCCTATTTCTTTATATTAAGGCAGTTATTAGCCATAACCGGTTTGGCTCAGTGGATAGAGTGTCGGTCTGTGGACTGAAGGGTCCCAGGTTCGATTCCAGTCAAAGGCATGTACGTTGGTTGCGGGCACATCCCTGGTAGGAGGTATGCAAGAGGCAGCTGGTCGATGTTTCTCTCTCATCGACGTTTCTAGCTCTCTATCTCTCTCCCTTCCTCTCTGTAAAATGTCAATAAAATACATTTTAAAAAAGGCGGTTATTAGGACATTTAAAAATATAAATGGTTTGTATTATTTCTCATGGACAGGTTGGTCTTGTCCAGGGGTGGGCAAACTTTTTGACTCGAGGGCCACAATGGGTTCTTAAACTGGACCGGAGGGCTGGAACAAAAGCAACCTGACCATGCTGGCACTCTCATCTTGGGCTTCTGGTGAAGGAGGGGAGGGGAGAGCAAGAGAACCCTCTGCTCTTTCGGCTCCACGGGCCGGATAGAACAGCCGAATGGGCCAGATCTGGCCAGAGGGCCGTAGTTTGCTCACGGCTGGTCTAGTCATTTTGTGTTCCTCTCTGTCTTTGGTCTGGCCAGTTCACTTGTGCAGGGAAAACTCTCATTTGGTGGCTGCAGGCACCCTGGCCTCTGGCTGCTCCTCATCCATTTTCTTGAATGTCCCTTACAGAGCTGTTCCAACGTAGGAGAGGAAGTGCATAGCTGTCAGTGACCTTGTGACCCAGTGAATGTGGCAACGTGCGTGTTCTGGAAGGAGTTGCATTGGGTCAGGGCCCGCCCTCTCTGCCATGGTGTGAGGAAGAGGTCACCCAGACTCCGAGATCCTTCTTGCTCTGCAGTTGACGCCCCCTCATGAAAGCCAAGCCTGTGGCTAATGGCTGAGGGGCAGCTTCAACTTTTGACACTATGTCCAGGAGTAAGGGATGGTCTGGTGCATTTTACATCCTTGATACATGTCCTAACTTCCAAAGAATTGGTTCTTTTCACACAGAGGTAGCCTAAGAAAAGGAAATAAAAAGTCAGAGGAAAAGGAATTAGAGTGTGTCCATGACAGAAACCCAGTGACATGGTTAAGGGGCTGACAGCTTTTAGAATACTCAAGAATTGGGGTGTGATAAGACACAACAAAACAAACAGACACCAAAACAAGCCCACACCTCTCTTTGTAAGGTGACACTCGGTTGCCAAAATCTAGGCACTTGGTGTGGAGTCAGTTAAGGACTGTGAATGTGAACTCAGTGACTAACAGTTAAAGGCGGAATGAAGCAGGTGAGAGTCAAGCATAAACTTGTACCTGTTGGGCAATCCTATGAGGACCTGGGAGATGTGAAGGGTGAATGAAGGGTGGGTCAGTCTGGCCTTTGCCACCTGGACAGCATGGCATCTACAGAAAGAGGGAGTCAGGATGCGTCATCATTAGTTTGGAGTGAGGGAGGTGAGAGGTGGCTTATTCCTGCAGGGAAGATGGGATATGGCCATGGGATTACTAGGCGAGCCTCAGTACCTGAAAACTCACTCTGCAAGGCATGTGATGAGTGCTGTGAGGAAGAGAATACAGACGGGGACATAGAAAGACAGGACAGAAGGGATTTTTGTTTATTCCATAGTCTCATTCTAGAAGAGGGGAAACTGAGGCCGGTGAGTTGGAGTGATGACCCAGGATTGTAGTAAAAGGCAGGGCAAAGATCTCTGACTCCTGATGTTAGGTCCTTATCTCAAGGATACTGAAGAGGGTGTCATGAAAGAAATATTGGACCAGACCTTAGGGGACCTTGGTTCTACTTGAGTCACTACTAATGATGTGACCTTGGACAAGTCATTTCACTTCCCCAAGCCTTAGTTACCTCATTTGTAAAGGGGATGGGACTACTTGGTCTCTGAGGTCTCTTATTCAAGTAGTCAGGATAAGCTAAACATGGCCGTGATAACAAACAAACCCCACATCTCAATGGCTGAAGAAGCAAAGACTTGTTTCTCACTCACACCATGTGATCATAGCAGGGATTCTGGCTGATGGAGGGCTCCACCTCAACCCATGTTTCATGGGGAAGAAAATGTGGTAAAGCATATTCTGGCTTTTAAAGCTTCTGGCACAAAATGGCACATGTCACTTTCACTTAAACATTTTCCTGGCCAAAGCACGTGACAAGGTCATCCACCGTACGGCCAGAAGGAGAGACTCAAAATATTTGACAACAGACTTTCCACCCATATGGTGTCACATGGTGACAAAACAGTACAGAGCTGTGTGGGGCGGGGGGATTAGGAGCACCCGTCCTGAGGGGACTTGGTGGGAAGACTTCATGGAGAAGGTTGCACTCAGAGGCAGAGAGTAGAAAACACTGTCTGGAAAGGCGTGGCAGGAATAGAACCGGGGGAATGGCAAAGGATGAGAAATCTAAGTGGGGACCTGCCTATTTGGCTGAAGTGTGGGTGCATGAGGGGAGGAGTAAGAAGAGAAATCTGAGAGCAGACCATGCAGGGCTGTGAGTGCCAGGAGAGGAGACCTGTGCCTTGTTTGCTGGGCCCTGTCATTTCTGACCAGGTTTGGGAACACATGAAGCATGTGTGGATGCAGCTCTACAGAAGGGGTGGTTAGAATAGCATGGGAATGGGGGACACAAGGTGGAGGCCTCTGCTCTCCTTGGGGCTGGAGGGGGCGAGGCCTTAATGCCCTGAGGCTTAATATGGGGGCAGAATCAGGACAAATGCAAGGGAGACTACATGTGAAAGAAGCTAGCACGGGCCTTGGCACCCTACCCAAGTGGCTTCCATTTGGTGACGGTCGGTGAGGAGAAAGAGGGAGAAATAAAAGTAAGCAGGAAGTTTTGAGTCCAGATGCCTGGACAGCATGGCATCTACAGAAAGAGGGAGTCAGGATGCGTCGTCGTTAGTTCAGAGTGAGGGAGGTGTGAGGTGTGCTCAGTTCTAGAGATAAGGGTAAGTCTCTGTTCCTGTCTCTGGTCGAGGGAGCGCGTAGGGAGGGGAGAATGGTTGTGGATGTGCAGTTCAGTGAAGCAGTCCTCCTGGTTGTGAGATTTCAAGTCAGTGTCCCAGAGAGGACCATTGAGCTGTCCAGCCGGTGTTCTCTGAGCATGCGCAGGGGCACCAGAGGGGCAGGTGCGATTTGTTTGGCAGTTGCTGGAGCTGCCCCTGAGGTCGAGGCTTCTTGGGAGAGAAAGCTGGTGACCATGAGGGCTTGTGGGGCTCCCTCCCGAACTCTAAGGTGAGCATCAGGCCCAGGGACAGGGAGGATATTCCTGCCTAGTCTGAGGTCATGGTCCAAGGTGCAGGTAAAGTTCAATGCCCAATAACAGGGGTCCCTATGTGTCAGCTGTCCTTGTTCTCATTCCCGACGGGTCACTTTGTCCAGATCTGAAATTGCATTTAAAAATATATTTTTAAAATTTATTTTAGAGAAGAAGGGAGAGGGAGAGAGATAGAAGCATCAATGATGAAAGAGAATCATTGATCAGCTACCCCCTGCCTGCCCCACACTGGGGAGGGAGCCCACAAGCCGGGCATGTGCCCTGAATTGAACTGTGACCTCCTGATTCATAGGCTGATGCTCAACCACTGAGCCACGCCGGCCAGGCTGAACTTGCATTTTTAAAGCGTCTGCAATCCTTTTGAGCTAATCTAGAGAAGATGTGGACGCACCCTCCCAGCCCCCGCTGCTTACGATCCTCCAAGCCTCTGAATATGATTATTTAAAGTAATAATGAAAAGCAAAACAGGAAATTCTTATCCGTTTGGTCAGGAAATTCTTGAGCTGTGTGGAAGGTACAGCTCCGGGGTCTGTGCCCTCCAGGAACTGTCTGGAAATGATTTATGATCCAAGATGGCGCCAGTCCTTCCTCAGCCCACTGCGTCAGAGAGGGAGGGATGCCCTGAGCCCTGGGAAACAGGACCTGAGCTATCTTGGAATGTGCATTTCTGGTGATAACATATTCATTGTCTCCACTAATAAGTTGTGGAACTGTTTTTGCCTTGCCCTGGAATGGGAAGTAGCATATTTAAAGCAAAATAAAGATGTCCCGTTTTAAATTGGAAAAGCTTAATTTTTTTTCCCATGTACTATTTTATGTGGAATCTTGGGTAGCAAGACTTAGGGAAGAAGATTCATGTTGACTGAGAATGCATGTGTTCCACCAACTCTGGGAGACCCTTCATGTGCCATGTTAACTTCTCTCATGATGGGCATTCCTTTCTCCATCTCCCAGATGTGAGAGCTGAGGCTCACTGCGGGAAGCAACCTCATAAAGAATAAAGGGTGGAGCCAGAAGAAATAATGTTTTCAATAGTCTCTGCGTTACCTGAGAGCCCAGGCCAGGTCCACTTTGCTCACCACTGTGTCCCCAGCACGAGGCAGAGTGCCTGCAATATATTAAGTTCAATCCCAAAATGAGTTCTTGAATGAAAGAATTAAGGTGTGTGGGGGATGGGGAGGCTGACCATCTGAGATTTGCTGCTACCTCACATGACTAGGTCCCTTTGTTCTGTTCCAATAAGGGGTTTTGTTTGTTTGTTTGTTTATTATTATTTCTAGTATACACAGGGCCAAAGAGAGTAAATCTCAGTAAGATGTTGAAGGATTGTTGGTTTTTACCAAGAACTTGTGATATGAGCTTAATGGTGTCCTGACCCCAAGACTGATATATTGATGTCCTAACTAACCTCTGGTACTTCAGAATATTGGAGATACCATTTTAAAGAGGGAGGTCTTTAGGGCGAGCCTTATTCATATGACTGGTGTCCTTATAAGAAGAGGTAATCAGCCTTGGCCAGTTTGGCTCAGTGATTAAAGTGTCGGCCTGTGGACCAAAGGATTGGGGGTATGATTCCTGGTCAAGGGCATGTGCCATTTTGTGCAGATCCCCGGCCCCACCCTGGGTACATGTGGGAGGCAACCATTCGATGTGTCTCTTTCAAGTTGATGTTTCTCTCTCTCCTCCCTCCCTTCCACTCTTTCTCTCTAAAAATCAATGGGGAAAATACTCAATAGAAAAAAATATCCTTGGCCATAGCTGGTTTGGCTCAGTGGATAGAGCATCGGCCTGTGGACTGAAGGGTCCCAGGTTCGATTCCTGTCAAAGGGCATGTACCTTGGTTGCAGGCACATCTCCCCAGTGGGGACTGTGCAGGATGCAGCTGATCGATGCTTCTCTCTCATCGATGTTTATAACTCTCTCTCTCTCTCTCTCCTTCTCTGTAAAAAAGCAATGAAATATATTTTTTAAAAAAGAAAAAATATCCTTGGGTCAAGATTAAAAAAAGAAGAGGGAGTCAGGACACAGAAACATGCAGTAGGAACCATGACAGAGAGAGGGAAGACCATGTGAGGATGCATGGAGAGGCGGAGCCAAAGAGAGATGCCCTGGGAGAGAGACACCAACCCCGCTGACCCCTTGATCTTGGACTTCTAACCTCCAGGACTGCGAGGGTATACATGTCCGTTGTGTAGGCTGCCTGGCCGATGGTACTTTACTATGGCAGCCCTAACAAGTTAAACTGCTGGCCTCTCTGTGGCTCGTTCCCTACTGAGCATCACATCCTCGTGCAGCTCCTCGCTTTCCTTACGGCATTCTTACCTCTGAATCCGCATCGGGACAAGGCCGGTGCTGTGGTGTGGAGCTTGCCTTGAGCTGAGGACCATGAGCAGATCTGTGTCCGAACAGACTCTCGCCTCTCCCCTGAAGTCCTGAGGAGGTATTGCTCGCAGGAGTTCATCAGGGCGAGCCTTGTTCAATATGACTGGTGTCCTTATAAGAGGAGGTAATCCGCCTCGGCCAGGTGTGGGCTGCAGTAACAGGGCTGTCACACACAGGCAGGCTCTCCCGCTCTCGGAGCCGTTTCTTCATCTGTGTTTGTTTAGCTGGCACAGGTTTTGTTTTTAACTGATTTTTAAATGCTGCCATTTCAAAGGACATGTGTTCTCACTTCAGCGGCAGCCAGCTCGCCTATTGTCTTACACCTGCCTGCTTCGCTGGTTCACGTTCGCGCCTGAACCTGTCTCGGGTCCAGCATGTGATTCCCGCACAGTTCGGCCTGCGGCGTGCCCTGCACTTGGCCTTGTGTTTATGAGGCTTCTCCCAGCCATGCTTCTCCTCCACCGTGAGGCCTCCTTTGCGGCTGGTGGTTTGCACCTGGCGTCCTGCCGGCTCGCATTCACGCCTCCAACTCACTTCACACGTCCACCTCCGTGAACGTGGAACCGCTCACCCTTGTTTTTATGCTGAGGTTGGCATTGGCTGGTTTTTTTGGGTCTCCACAGTTCTCACTGACCTTAGCATTTCCATATTCATCCATTCGTTTATTCATTCATCTCACAAATCTTGCTGGCTTTCCAGTATGTCTTTTTTTTAAAAAAATACATATTTTTACTGATTTCAGAGAGGAAGGGAGGGAGGGAGAGAGAGAGAGAGAGAGAGAGAGAGAGAGAGAGAGAGAGAGAGATTGAGAGATTGAGATTGATGGTGAGAATAATTGATTGGCTGCCTCCTGCATGCCCTCTACTGGGAATCAAGCCCCCAACCCGGCCATGTGTCCTGACCGGGAATCGAACTGTGACCTCCTGGTTCATAGGTCCATGCTCAACCACTGAGCCATACCAAGGCGGGGCTCTAGGATGTCTTTTTAATTTGTTACTTCTGGTGCGGCTAGCTTATTTATAGTGTATCTAAAAATTTACAAACTTTTTTCCTTTATCCTTCTAATTTAAGTAGGGTGACACAGGGAGGTAGGCATCATATACCCATTTTACAGATGAGAGAATGGTTCTGTCTTTTCAAGATACCCTGTTTGCTTCTAACTTCTCACAAACATAAAGGGGAGAGGTTTGTCAGCATTGGAGAATTTCCTAAATTCGAAGATGCACTGAAAAGGAATTATGTGTCTGAGCCATGGTCCTGTGAAACCCCTGTTAAAATAAGTGGACCCAGGGCCGAAACTGGTTTGGCTCAGTGGATAGAGCGTCTGTCTGCAGACTGAAAGGTCCCAGGTCAAAGGGCATGTACCTTGGTTTCAGGCACATCCCCAGTAGGGGGTGTGCAAGAGGCAGCTGATCAATGATTCTCTCTCATCGATGTTTCTAACTCTCTATCCCTCTCTCTTCCTCTCTCTGTAAAAACTCAATTATATATATATATGAAGTGGACCCAGGATGGGGGAGGCTGGATATGATGAAGTGTCAGAGGGATTTGAGGATGTGGTCAGACGGGAGCAGGAAAAGGTTGAGGGACATTCTAGCAAACGCAAGCGCATACTGAGCACTTCCTTCCCAGGCAGCATTTGGGAGACTATTTTGATCCAAAATAGAGACCAGGTATGGGGCATTGGCTATGGGGCCTTATTTGTCAGAGGCTGAGGACTAAGAGAGTGAAAGCTGGACCTTGAGTTGGAAAGCCGAAAGCTGGAAGGTCAATGATCAGAAGGCTCTTGGTAACTGGAGTGAGCTAACTAGAAGCATGAAATGAGAGAGACACCAAGATGTTAGCCCTGTACCAAGCTGACTGAGCAACTGAGAGTGTGTTTCTTTAATTCATAAACCAAAGTGGTGTTCTTTGTGCACCAAGAGGGGAATGCAATGCACCAATACAATGGTGTCTAGAATGCATCTGTCTCCCTTTCCAAGTTAGCCTCCCCACCTCCTCTAGGGTCACTATCACGTGACTCCATCCCCACAGTGTTATCTTCTCATTTTGTAGGATGACCAACTCTGGGTTTGCCTGGGGCTTGATCAGTTTTAGATCCAAAGTTCCACATGCCAGTAAATCTCTTCATTAAGGGCAAACCAGGACGGCAGGTCCCCCTAAATCCTTCCCAACCTGAGGACATTTCCTGACTCTTCCTTGTTCATCAGCTCTGCCTCCCCTTGAGTTCCCAGTCCATCCTTTTCATCCGTGGACTGCTACACTTCTTCCTCATGTAGTCCAGCATCTGACTAAGTCCTCTCACCTTCCAGGTGATTCCTGAACCTTCCCCTTATAAGATTCACCAGCCCTACTTCTTCATAGCCACCGGGTTCTGGGATCATATTTTCTCCTTCCAGCTCTGAGTTGCGGCTTCTCTTTCTCAGATCTAGGGAGTGAGTGCTCCCTCTGCTCTCTGTGCCCATTTGACACCACTCAAAGCTCAGGTCCTGGCCCTGTGCCCTCACTCATCTGCACAAATGCCTACAAAAGTGAGACACGTAATACAACAGGACAGGCAGACTTAAGGATGGAGAGAACCAGCGTTTATGTGGCCCATCAAGAGCGGTTTTCTACATGAACAGGTTTTCAAAGGAGTTGGGTACCTTGGTGTGCATGCACTTTTGGAGCCCAGCTGTTCCATGAAGTAAATTTATAGTAGGTCACATGAATTAACCTAGAAAAGGAATATTTTCACCTAAATAATTCATTTCTCAGAGTTTTTGGAAATATCCTATCCTTGACTTGGGAGGGGAGTTCTTGGCCTCACATTGGGATGAAAAGGCTTCTCCTCACCTGACTTAGTACCTTCTATCTTCCCACGCAGGTATTCAACACGACCCTGATCACAAGGCTCTCACACGGCAGTCAGGACCTTGAAGGGGACGAGTGAGAACCAGCTAGTCAAGTCCTGAGAACATTATTAGTGTAGAAAGATTCTCCCAGCTGATATAAGTCTTTTCACTCATCACTGGCTTATTTCAACTTTCCATTGAAATGAACAGGCAGAGTGTGGCAACACAGTGAGAACAAGATGGTCAGCAGCCAGTGAACAGACAGGTCACAAGAAATTACCAACATGAACAAGGTCAACAGCTTGAATATTTAAGCCATTTTTAGTATCTAGTGTTGGAAGTCTAGAAAGGACTTTGAAGAAGGAGTTGTTTATTCATCTGGTCTCTAGTGGGGCTGTATGTGAATAATCTCAAATTTCTAATTGATTTTATTTTCCTAAAGGGTTTGTGCTCTCCGATTTTAAAAATAAATCCTTCATTCATTTTTTGGTGTTTTTAAAGGCTCTGCTGGCCAGACGGGACCTGAGTATCCTACCGCTGGTATGTGACACAGTACATGCAAGGCTGCAGTGCAGCTCCCTGGCCGTGGCCCTCACGGGACTCCATTCCCTATGCCAATTTGTCCACCACCATATGCCAGCAGGTCGCTGAGGTTCCTCTAGGCTAGTGGTCAGCAAACTCATTAGTCAACAGAGCCAAGTATCAACAGGACAACGATTGGAATTTCTTTTGAGAGCCAAATTTTTTAAACTTAAACTTACTCTAATGCCACTTCTTCAAAATAGACTCATCCAGGCCGTGGTATTTTGTGGAAGAGCCACACTCAAAGGGCCAAAGAGCCGCATGTGGCTCGCTAGCTGCAGTTTGCCAACCATGATACTAGAGCAGCTGTGGGCAAACTACGGCCTGCGGGCCAGATCCAGCCCGTTTGGCTGTTCTATATGGCCCGCAGAGCCAAAAGAGCAGAGGGTTCTCTTGCTCTCCCCTCCACTCCTTCACCAGCAGCCCAAAATGAGAGTGCCAGCATGTTCAGGTTGCTTTTGTTCCGGCCCTCCGGTCCAGTTTAAGGTCCAGTTTAAGAACTCATTGTGGCCCTCGAGTCAAAAAGTTTGCCCACCCCTGTGAGGAATGGGACAAAACAATTATCAACACAAACACAAGCACACACATAAAAGTAACACACACAGGCTTGTGCACACACATGCTGAAGCCTGAAGACACTGCAGTGTCCTACTACACGCTTTCCCAAAAATGCTGGATTGGGGCCAGAAACTAGAATAGCTGGAATAACTTTGTGTGAAACTTCTGTGGCAGAGGGAAGAGTCAGGGGAAGGTCATTGAAGGATTATTTTACTTTTCATCCTTGTTTAATGAGTGCTCCCAGAGAAAGGGGGTGGGCTGAAATTGATCTCTTCTCCTTTCCCCACCTCAGATCTGCCTGTTTTATTTAAAAACAATGACTGTGGTTTGGGACACATGACTGACACATTTGATTTTGAAGGACATTTTTATTTTTGCATTGGAAGAAACTTAGAGTCCATTTTCCCCTCAAACTTATCTGGAGAGTTGCATTTCCTGAACAGCAAAGAAAAAACAGCATTTCCCTTCTCGTGACTTATCTCCTTTTCTTTCAACAATAAGTCATCTTGGGTTATTTTTTTCCATGCATGAATCAAATGAGACCAATAACAACGGGAAATGATGAGACAAGATGATCTGGAAGCTTGACCATGGTGGGAGGCAGGCCCTGCCTCCCGAAGAGAGCTGAGCAGGGTGCCTAGAAGTGGGGCACGGGGACAAGGGAAACCAAGTGTTCTCAAGATCAGGTGCCGCTGCAAAGATGAGGACAATGAACTAAATGTTGACCTTTTGAAATCTTCTTTCTTTTTCTAGACCCGAATTCCCCCAACTGAAAGCTCACATACCTCCTCACGGTCCACAGCGGTCACTGATTTAACTTGTCTGAGTGAGGTGGGGAAGGACCCATGCCTGTTGACCCCAGAGCTCGCGCAGGACAGCATTCCCCCTCCTGCTGCACAGATACTGAGCTCCCCACACAGAGAGGGCCCCCATTTATTTATTTGTTTGTATTTAGTAAGCTTCATTTTGAGAGCACTTTTAGGTTCATAGCAAAACTGGGTGGAGAGTACGGAGAGTTCCCATACTCCCCTCTTCTCCCACACATGCACCGAATCCCCCACTGTCCCCATCTTGCCCCAGAGTGGCACATTTGTCCTAATCAGTGAGCCCACAGAGACACGTCATTACCACCCAAAGCCCATAATTTACATAGGGTTCATTCCTGGGGGGGGGGGAGAGGGTTGTTCTACAGGTTCTGACAAATATCTATGAATCCTATTTTCTTTTCCAAGGCAGTTCCATGTGCATGTTTATGAGGTACAGTGTTGTAGTCACTAGAAAGAAGATACCTCGTCCCGAAGAAACTGGCCCAGACATGTGGGTGGCCAGGGACAGTCATAAGGAGACAGAACTCCATTGGTGGGTGTCTGAGTCCCGGTGGACATGATGGTTTTCAAGGTCCCATGTGTTGCCAAAGCCTGTAACCTGGGCCAGACACAGTCAGGACAGGCCTTGTGAAGGCATCTCCATTAGGGTGGCTGCTGGCCCATTCTCCCCACTCTGCCAACAGGCTCCTTACATAGGATCTCGGGGTTCACTGTGTCCAGGCTCCTATGTGTTGAATATGGCCCCCCACCCCATCTTTTTTCAAAGATGATAAAACGATTGAAAATATGGTATAAAGTCTGCATGGTTTATGATTGAATGATTAACTATGAGTACCATAATTTATATAACGAACTGTAATATACAATATGACGGGTATTAATTCGATCCCTCTTTGCTGAGGAGCTGGTGACATCTGAGTCTGGGATGAGTGTACCATGGTTCCCCATTTCTGGGCCAGCAGAGTCCTTGCTGATTGGTCAGGAGACCACACTGGGTCTCAGACTCCTCTCTCCTGTGTTCTGGGCAGGTGCTACCTGTCAGGCCACGTGGATGTGGAAAGCAGCAGGTGGTATCCTGAACCCCATCAATCTGCTTTTGGTGCCCCATTTGTTGATCACCCACTGATCTTTTATATCCCTCATGTCTGCAATGAGAAACAAATCTCATCCCGATCCCCAGGGCTTTATATCAAATGCAGGAATATATGTCTCTGTCTCTTGTGCAGTGGCTCCGGGCTGCAGCTTTAAGGACAGCACCTTCGTCATCACCTTCTGCCCAATTTCATTCCTGAGTAAGTGTCCTTCCCTCTAGTATTTACCTTTTTGATTTTTTTTAAAAAATTGATTTCAGAGAGGAAGGGAGAGGGAGATAGAAACATCAAGAGTGAGAGATAGTCATTGATCAGCTGTGTCCTGTATGTCCCCCACCAGAGATCAAGCAGAAACCCAGGCATGTGCCCTGAATTGAACCATGACTTCCTGGTTCCCAGGTAGATGCCCAACCACTGAGCTACACTTCCAGGCTACTATGTGCCTTTTGAAAAGCTGTGGCTGGAGCTGCAACCCAGGGAAGGATGCTTTCTCCTGCATCTATTGATCTCTGTCTCTCCTGGAGGGGTGGCAAGGCCTGGAATGCGAGGGATTTGCTTTGAGTAACAAAGGAAGAACTTGTGGATTGCAGTGGTGGTTTGAATGATGGCCCCGTTTTGCACAGAGTAAGAGTCCTATGGGCCCTCTCCTTATTCACTAACAGCCCCCTGGCTGCAGCTGGCTGAGGGTAACTGTGAAACCGTCTTTGGGTTTCCCCATATTTCTCTCTCCCATGGCTCCAGCTTCTCCCGATAACTCAAAGTGGCCTGTCAAGTAGGGTCTGGTGCCATGGGGCACTTACTTTCTGGCGAGGCCACTGCACCTATTTGCATGGTCAACTAGCCCCCATGCAGCCGTCCTGTGATTGGACTTGTCGCTGAGCCAGTGGCTGCTCAGGCATGCCAACCAGCAATGATTGAGCAGCTCCTCTTTGCCAGACCCTCTCTGCAGGCTGGGTCCCTGGGAAGCAGACCCTGAGATGGAGTTTAGTTGTGGAAGTTCACTAGAGTGTGCTCTTGGGTTGAACCCTGGAAAGGGGAAGGGAAGGAGGCAGGAATGGGCAGAGGGAGCAGTGGGCTGCAATGCAGGCTGATCCAATGGCAAGTTCTGAAGCTGGGATGACCCTCCAGGACGATTCCAGGCTCAAGCAGTGGGGACAAACCTTATATTCCCTCACTGACTACTCACTGGATGTGGCTGCCCTGGGAAGAAGGTGTGGCATTAGGCCAGGAAGATCTTTGCAGGGGAGGGCAATTTCTGGGGACAGGGACAGCACCGCCTGTAGCTGGGGAATAAGCGATCAAGGTCAACCTAAGTGGCACAGCAAGGCCTTCTCCACATGCACCGTGCTAAGCACATTCTAGGCCTTTAAAGAGCTTGTGATCTGGATGGTGAAGTTAAACAAGCATGCGAATGACAGTGGCAGCAGGCAGATGGAGAGCCGAAACTCTGGAATGTGCAGATGGAGGGGGTGGTGACGGGGGAGGTGTCACATTTTCTTGGAGGCAGCATTTGAACTGGGTCTTGGAAAATCCTGGCTTGAGCATTTTTGTCATTACCAGTCAAGGTAGCCCAGCTGAAATAAGTGGGCACAAAGTGGGGTGTGTGTTACAGGGACCAGTAGACCTGATGCCAAGACATTCAGCCACTCCCGGGGCTGAGGAGTGACATCTGGCCATGTCCTGCAGCTCTGCGTGGTTTGCTTGTTTTATCTTCATCTCAAGACGTTCCAGGAAATGTCACTGAAGAGTCAGGGCTACCGCTAATCTCAGGCCTCACTTCCTGTGGCCGCTGGACATGCCAGGGCATTTAGGGGACAGGCTGTGTGTGCTCAGGCCTGGATCTTACCCTGCTCGGGGCGAGAAGCACCAGCTGACGTCCCTGCAGGGAGCTCTGTCTTTTCATTCCTTGGCATGCTCCTGAGGAGCAGAAGTTTCTGGAATGAGGCGAATAGCCCTGTACTGCTCAGGAACATGTGGAGGCATTCAGGAAGCAGGTCAGACCCAGCGGGGAAGCCTGTGTATGAGCAGGTGCCTGCATGGTGGTGTGTCTCAACACCAGCCTGTCCCTGAATCTCTCACCTTCTTCTCTACTGGGCTGACAGGACTCTCTCTCACTGGGCTCCTGCTAGTCTCATACCTGTGACCAGGGCCATGGCATTGGCCTCTGATCCCATGGTCACACATGCAGACTCTTGGTTCCTCAGATCAGCCAATGGACCCATAGTGAGACTCAGCTCCATGGGATGGAGCAGACTCGGATGATGGGATTGGTGTATGCGTGTATGTGCGCACGCATGGGCATGTGTATGCACATTGTGGGATTGCTAGCCTGGAGAGGACAGAATGCCCAGTCAGGGGAGGGGTGACCCTCTGCATCCTGGGATGGAGGTAGGAAGAAGACAGGAGAAGGAAGGATGGGAGAGGAAGTGGCCTGTGAAAAAAGTGAACCTGGAGTGAAGTCAGATTTCACCAGTGTCATCATTATGCCATCCAGTGGGGGATCCTCTCAGAAGTGCATCAAACCCCAGCTCCTTCCCCAGAGGAGAGTTAGATGCACTGAGCCTTATTTCCTCTCTACACTGATCTGGCATTTGCTGCCTCCTTAGCTCCTTGTCTTAAAGCAAGGATTCAAAAGTGCTATGAAAAGATGCTAGCTAGCAGAAAAGGAGACTTCACCTTTCACAACAGTGTCGTTCTGAAACTGCGTGAATAAAGAGAAACATTTGCCACTTGGGTCGTGCATTCAATATATCGGAGTGTCTGCTATTACCTGTGACATCCTTAGGTAGTCTGCATTGGAGCCAGGCAATCATGTCACCACTCCCCGCTGCCCCAAACCCACCGCTATGCGTGCACTTTGAGTGTTCAGAGCCCACTGTCAGCACCTGATGAGGATGGCTTGGAGGCCAGGTGGGGACTCAGGGCTGTGCATTCACACAGGTGGTGGGGGCCACGGTGGGCCAGGGACCCACAGGTAGTCTCCAGGCCTCCCATTCCCTTTCAGGTGTTCAGGCAGTGTAAAAATTGCTCTCCCGGGTCCTCCATATCCCCTCTTCCATCTCTTCTTCCTCTGTGCATGTGATTGGCAGGGCCTGGAAGCACATCCTGAACCTGGCTGCAAGGGAGTTTGGGAATTGTAGTTTTTCTCTTTCTGACATGTACACATCTGTGTCAGGTCTAGATAGACCAATGCCCATTTAATCTATATTACTGCCAGAAGAAGACAAGGCCCAGCAGTGTTTGATTCCAGTAGGGTAAAGTTATTCAGTTTAAAAAGTGATGTTGAGGGGCCAGGTCTGGGACATTGCAGAATGTGGCCCAGATGCAAAAGGATTTGTGCAAATCACCCGTGACTTCAGCTTCTGTGGCCTCGGTTTTTAGGAAGGCAGGAACTCAGTGTCCTAGACTTTCTCTCCTCTACACTTGCTATTGGAAGAATTGACCAGGTCTCTTGGTCAGGATAGTCTAGGTCAGTGGTCGGCAAACTGCGGCTCACGAGCCAACGTTTGCCGCTCTGTTGACTAATGAGTTTGCTGACCACGGGTCTAGGTGATGCTGGGTGATAAACAGCCTATGGCTCTGGGTGGCTTAACATCAGAATGACTAGGATTTCCATCTTATTCGTGCCATCTGTTCGGTGCAGGCTGGTCAGGGATTTCGGAGTGACTGGGGGACTTGAGCTGGCCCAGGCTCTGTGTTCACGCTAGCTCCCACGTGCAAAATATGGCAAACTGCGTACTCATTTCTGCAAAGAAGGGGCATATGGCTGCACTCATATTCCACTGGCCCAAAGCAAGCCGCACAGCTCCCCTCACCTCAAGGAGGAGAAAGCTGAATCCTCCCGTTGTCAGGGAACCCACATATGAACAGCACTGATTATGCCAGTGGGAGGCCGATGGGAGAGTGGTGCCCCTTCGATCCCCCCTCCCTCTCATGCTCCAGCTGAAATAGCTGACATTCCCCCATCACCATTTTTCTTTTCCTCCAGGCACTGGGAATTTCAACTTTAAAGACAAGGATAACATTTTTTACTTGAAAATGGCCTGTGAAACACCAGCAGCCTCCTGAGACAAAATTCGAATCATGCTTTTCCTTAAGCACATCGGTGGTTCTGAGCCTGGCAGGATTTTGTGGGTTGGGGGTGCTGTGTGTTTATCTTCCTCGGTTAGAGAAGGAAGCCAGTGGGCATAAGAGGGAGACCCCGGGTTTCTTAGGTTCATCTCATGTGCCCCACCCTCACCCCAGGCTTTCCCTGACCATCTCCTCCTAAGTAAGTTTGAAGCCATTTATTTCTGACTCTCTTGTGCCCCCCTCCCCCTTTTCCTGCGCCCCACCCCAGGTTCTGTCCCGGTCCCTCCTCGTATTATCAGTGTTTATATACATGTTTCCCTAACTGGAAGGCTGTGAGCTCTTTGAGAGCAAGAACCTGGTCTGACCCATCTGGAATTGTCCCTACTGCACAGATGGCACTGATTACGTGTTTTTCAATGGCTCCGAGAAGGAATCTCTATCTTGACCTTAGGGCCTCTTCTGCAGGAGGCTCTCAGGGTCTTCTGAGGGAAAGAAAGAGTGGATGCATGGCTAGATGGTTGAATGGACGACCAAATGAAAGAGTAAAGAAATAAATACACACAGAGACCAGTTAATGTCTCCTAGGGAGAAGAAACAAGCCTATTCTCCCCAGATAGCTCTGCTAATTCTGATGAGCTCTCACACACACACACACACACACACACACACACACACACACACACGCTCTTGGAACAGAGGGGACAGATGGAAGATGGGATGTCTTAGGGCCATCTCTCGCCCTCAGCAGTGTCCCTGAACACAACTAGACTCCGGTCAGGAGGTGGCCCTCATGCCAGGAGCAGGCTTTCCAGGGGCAGTGGTGCAGGGGTGCTCCTCATAGCTGACGACTTCTGGGACCCCGGCTGAGGGCTGCATGGGGACAGAGCCACGGCACAGCGGGGTCTGTAGGGATTCTTGCCTGCGAGACCGCCATGGCATGCATCTGCTTTCTATTAAAGGTTTCCCAGCTGAGGCACACGGTCGCCCCAGGACCCCGGAGCCAGCAAGAGGTCAGAAAGTCAAGGCAGCAAAAGCCAGAGGGGCAGCCCCAGAGAAAGTGACCCTCAGCTGTCCCTCAGCCGTTGAGAGGAGCCTCAAGCACCATTTCCTCTTTCTCGGGAGATGGGAAAAGAGCCAACACAGAAATCCCAGGCCTCCTAGATCTCTCCAGGGTGGAGCCTTGGAGAAGGGAGGGAAGAGAGGCAGGGCAGGAAGGTGGTGCATGTCTCCAAGTAGCTTTGGGGTGAGGGAACTGACACCCCCTTCCTTATAAAATAAAAAGACAGAAACTTCACCCCCCCTCTACTGTCTCCTTCCCATTTTCCTTCAGCTCAAAGAGAGGCACAGAGCTGACCCATGGTCTCTGCAAGAGGAGGATAGACCTCTTTGCCTTGACCTTCCTTTGCCCCTCACATCATGAGACAGAGGAACGTGTGGGTGCAGAAGGAAGCCCAGAGGCTTGAGGACCATCCCCACTGCAGAGTGGCAGGAGAGCTGGTTCCACAAGGGCGGCCTAGGTAACCACGGGGCAGTCACCAGGCCAGTGGGGTACGTGGCTGCTGCCAGGGCAGCCCAATCCCCTGCCAAAGTCACCACCAGGGACCTCAGGAAAGAACCCAGTCCCCTCCTCCCCCCTAGCCGCCCCTGGAATGAAGCTCTGTGGCCAGCAGGGTACCAAAGGATAACTGTGCTGTATTGACATGGACACTAATGACCAACGCACTACAGTAGTGGGCACATCATAGATACATAGACTATTCTCTCGGGGGCCTGAACATAGATATAAAATAAGTTATACTTGCTTTTGTTTTCCATCACAGTAGGGGCATAGCATACAAAGTGACTGGGTTCAGTGGCCACGAAGCAAATCAGGGGAGAGACCACGGAGGCGGGAGCAGGGCCCCGAGGATGGGGGCGATGTGTGGAGGGCACTGCCGTGGCCGGCGGCCCTGCGGGGGCCACCTCAGACCTCTGGGTGGTCTTCCTGAGAGTCAGCACGAGGTCCCACGTGGCGGCCAGCGGCTGCATTGGCGCCGGGATGACTCAGCTCTGGTGGGAGGTGGAGCAGGCAGAGGCAGGCGCAGCTTCCAGCAGGCGGGCCCACTCTCCCGCTGGTGCGGTGGGACTGCGGCAATTTTAGGAGCGTGGGGCGCCGAGCCAGAAGGCACGCTCTGCTTCTGCGATGTGACAGATGGCCAGACGGATGGCCCACCAAGTGCTGCTGGCCCTGCCCGCTCGCCAGCCGGCTGTGGCTGCAAGAGGGGGAGTTCGGGGCCATGTCCCTTCGAGGCTGGGGCCTGATTCCCGGGGACGCATCTCTGCTCCCCGCACCCTCCTTGCAGCAGCCCCTTCCCGCACACCTCCGGGCCTCGGAGCAGATTTCATATTAGGAAGCCAAAGACAGGGAGAAAGCTCAGAAAACAAAGTGGGATCGCCTGTTCGGTGGAAAGTATTTCCATCTGTCCTGAGTCCGGGGCATGTGGAGGTGGGTGGGCCGTGTGGGTGGGTGAACTCCCTGTAGGGGAAGGCAGGTCTCTGGGCGGGGGGGGGGGGGGGGGGAGACAGAAAGGAGAGAGGGATGGAGAGGGAGGCTTGGGAGCTGGGACCCTGTGCTTCTGCCGATGCTGAGGACTTGTGTCCAGCCCGGAAAACTAGGGATGGCGGATCCCTCTCACCTGCTGTGCGGTTCTCAAGATCCGTGTGTGTGTGTGTGTGTGTGTGTGTGTGTGTGTCCGTCCGTGTCCGCCTCTCCCATCTCCTGTATCACCTGCCTGCTCTGAACCTCCTCCTCCCATCACTCGGCAATTTTCCTCTTGGACGGAGGCAGGAGGTGGGCGGGCAGCTCGTTGGGCAGCTCATGCCCCTCCAGCTTGACCTTGATGAGGTGGTTGGCCAGGGCGAACTCCTCGTCATCCAGCATGCCGTCCTTGTCGATGTCCGCCAGCTTCCAGATCTTGCCCAGCACGCTGTTGGGCAGCTTGGAGCGCACCATCTCCTTCTTGGCGTTGGCGCCCGTGATCTTGCCGTCCACCGGTGACAGGGTGTAGAAGATCTCGTCGTACATGGGCTTGTCCCTGGCCACGACCCACTCAGCGTCATCGATGCCCTCGCCAGCCCCCTCCCCGTAGCCGTGCCCGAAGGGGCCTTGCAGGGTGCCCTCAAACGCGCCGCCCTTCACCATCTGGGCGGGCCGCTGCGACTCCTCCTGGCGCACCAGCACCATGAGCTGGGCGATGTCGTGGGCCAGCATGTCGTCCACCACCTCCAGCAGCTTGCTTTTCAGGGGCTGGAATTTGCTGAAGTCCTGGGCCTGCAGCTGGTCCTGGGGAGACGGGGGAGAAAAGGGGGTGAGCCAGGAAGACAGTGGGAGGAGTGTCCTCCCCTGAGGGGGCAGCTGTCTCTTCCACTAACGCTGGGGTGCCCACGGCCCTTGGGCCTGAAGCCAAATTGAGCCACACCAAAATCATAAAAGAGCTGAGAGAGGAGGGGGAAAGAAGGCACACTGTGTGGAGGTTGGGATTTTTCAGGAGCGAGCAGAGCCATCTCCGGGGCTGGGAAGGAGCGAGATGGAGCTTGGGGGCCTCTCTACTTTAATAAGGTTACACGTGAAAACAGAGTGCTTTTACTAGATGGCCTTATTGGCTCCCCTGGTGCCCTTCTGAGGAAGGGAAATCACATCTCATCCCCATTTAGGGAGGAAAAGCTGAGGCCCAGGCAGCTCAAAACAAAGCATCCTGGAAGCCCAGGGCCAACCCTGCCCAGCTGACCTTAACCAGGATGCTCATCAGAATCACCGGGGCCGCATGTTTACTGATCGGCTCCAACTCAAGCTCCTGACCCAGAAGACGCAGCGGGCCCGCGGATTGTGCAGCAGCTCCCCTCCTGGCCTCCCCACGACACCCCGGCCACACGGTAAGAGATACACGCTCCACTTTGCACACCGTTGTGGTTTTTGAAAGGCCCTGAGTCTAGAACTTCCCCTGGGCCTCAGGAGTGCCGAGGTGAGAGCTCTCCGCCCCCGCCCTGGCTAGGCCACCGCGCCCTCAGGACCCAGGGAAGAGGCCAGTGCCCAGGGGATGGGCTGGCGACCAGCACCTCGAGTTCACGGTAGAAAAATTCCACCCACACCCACAGCCACATTCCAAGAGCCAGTGTGAGCTTGGGCGTTTCTCACCTCCCTTCAAGGACAGGCTGAACCAGGGTGGTGGGGCTGGGAGGGGAGGAGGGCAGGGGCAGATCGGCTGTTTTCCTGTCCTCAGGGCATGACCTCTCAAGGTCCCTCGGGTCTCTGCCCACAGCTGGGTGGGTTCCCAATATCTTCCAGGGGCACAGTGGCTATGCCCCCCTTCTTGCCACCCTCTCCCCATACCTTCCCCCAAAGGACAGCCACTTACGTTATTGATCAGCATACCTAATGGCAGGAGATGAACTCATTTATGTTGTGAAAGAGTCTCTCTCACATTAAAAAGGGGTTGTATGGTCCCTTTCAAACGTCATCTTCCCACATGTTTGATTACAGAGCATTAAACTCTTAACGGAAAGAGAAACTACTAGTTGACCACGTTCCAGGGCACCGTTGATTGAGACACAAGTAGCGTTAAAGTGATTTCTGAAGTTAGTGGCTGGCTCGTGGTGGGTGGTTATAGGCATGCATGGAAACACGAACAAATGTATATTTTGAATGTCAATTTTTTAAAATCAGATAGGAAACTCAAAGTGTCTATCTGAGACCCTAGGGAGTTCTGAAACCCCAGTTCCCTAGGCACAGCCACCACGTCATGTGAAATAGGACAGGTCGCCTAATGAAGAAACTGGTTCCCAAGCTTCAGATCGAAGTCAGCAACAAGAGCAAAAGCAGTATCACTGCTACATCTGCGGCTATTTCTAATTCTCTGATTTTTAAAACACCGTTGTTTTGATATAACACAGAGCCATGAGAAGTTGCAAAAATTACATGCATAGGTGAGCCCCTTTTGCTCACCACCCAGCTTCCCTGGTGGTAACATCTTATGCCATTTCAAAGGCGAGTCAGTGCCAGGCTCTGCACTGAGTACCTTATAAATATTATCTCACGGATGCTCACAGCATCCACAGCTGAGTAGGTCCGGGGCCTTGATTTGCATATGAACAGAGGCTCAGAGAGGATTCATTTGGGACAGGGAGGTAGTTTCTTGTTTGGACCGTGGGGGCAGCTCCTGGCTTTTTTTTAAATTTTATTTTTTAAAAAAATATATATTTTATTGATTTTTCCACAGAGAGGAAGGAAGAGGGATAGAAAGCGAGAAACATCGATGAGAGGGAAACATTGACCAGCTGCCTCCTGCACACTCCCTGCCGGGGATGTGCCCGAAACTAAGGTACATGCCCTTGACCGGAATTGAACCTGGGACCTTCCAGTCCGCAGACCGATGCTCTATCCACTGAGCCAAACCGGTTCCAGCAGCTCCTGGCTTTTCTATTAGCAGGCCACGGGCATACTACACTCAGAAAACTGCAGGCAGCTGACTGCGAAGGTTAATTAGCTTTGTCAAGTGCAATTTGCTAATCCATCACAGGAGGAGGAAAAGGCCTTCTGTAGAGGGCTGATTTGGGGAATGACATGAGTCACCATGTGTGACGGTCCCTGGCTTGAGACAGGGGTCTGTAGTGGGCTCCAAAGATGGCAGGGTCCTGGGCAGACTTCTTCTCCATGGCCTTTGTCCCCAGCGACTCCTACGTACCTGAGGGCCTGGAGAACCTTCATTAGGTGACTTGTCCTATCTCACATGACGTGGTGGCTGTGACTAGGGAACTGGGGGTACAGACCCCAAACATCATGGGACACCCCTGTCCCACTGGGATCGCTGGGGCTCCACATTTCTCTCCAGCCCCAGGGATGACACCTGCTAGGCCGGTGACAGCACCGGGAAGGACAGACTTAGGGCATCTCAGACTGCTCACTGTCCCTTTGTCCTGGGGTTACCTGCATCCTCTTCAGGTTGGGAAAGTCCCCAGGCGAGATCTGGTGCTCCCGCTCGATCCGGCCGTATATCTCAGCCAGGTTGTTCACCAGCTCCTTCTTCTTGGTGTCCTTCCCGAACACGGAGGGCATCTCCTTCTTCAGAGAGCTGATGATGTAGGCGTGGACCTGAGCAATGGGCAGAGAGAACGCTTCTGATCAAGACCTCCATCCGTTCCTTTCTTCTTGGCAGCTCTCATCCATCTCTTCCCAGAAACCCCTCCTCCTCCTGCTCCTACGTCCGAAATAATTTCTGTCCACGCTCCTTCTTGCAGCACTGAGCTGTTTTTCTGGATCTCAGGGGAAAGGCGAGATTGTGGGGAGGTTAAGGCGAAGGCAGTAGCAGGGACGGTAATACTGGAGATGATGCTGATGAGGAAGACAATAACAATGGCTAACGTTTGCTGAGCGCTTTTGAGGTCACCGGCATGGCAACAAAGCGTTTTACATTCTGATTCTACTCTGTCCTCCAACCCTTCCATTTGCCAGGTGAGGAAACAGGCACAGAGAGACCGAGGGCTTTGCTGGGGGTGGGATCACAGTTTGTAAACAGTGGAGTGGAGCTCCAGTCTGGCCATATGACCCCGTATCCTGCCCCTGGCTGCCTGTATGGGCAAGGCTGAAGCTCATGACGTAGTAGCTACAGGACATGCTCACATGGGCAGGCAATGCTCAAGGCTGCAGGTGGCTCTTGCAGCTGAACCCCGCTTCCCCAAACACGGTGCCACCCATGCTTCCCATCCCCCCCGAGGGCAGCCTCACCTTGGCCAGCCGGGCTCTCTTGATGAGGTCATTGAGCTTGCGCAGGGCAGCGTTTCGGGGCAGACTCTGAATGTCCTTGAACAGGTCCTGCTCCTCGGCCTCAAAGAGCTTCCGGTTGTCGGGGATGAGAAGGGGGTGGGACCAGAAGGAGCCGATGTAGACCCGGATCACCTCCGGGGTGTTCACGATCTTCCCCAGGGACCACATGAGGGCCCCGTACACCCGCATCAGCTGCTGGGTCTCGATCTGGTCGGCTTTGTTCAGCACCACCCGCATCTTGTCCTCGTGGTTCTTGAGGGCCTTGATGACCTCCGAGAACTCGTCGGAGATGTCCAGCTTGTGGGCGTCAAAGAGCAGGATGATGCGGTCGACCCGCTCGGCGAACCACTCGAGGACGGCAGCGAAGTCATACCCTGCGGGCAGAGGGACAGTCAGGGGGCGGGGCATTTGGGGCACAGGCTAGGGGGTTTGGGGAGATGCGCCAGGTGCAGTAGAAATGATACCATCTCGGGAGTCAGATCTGGGTTCCAATTCTGATTCTTCCACTGTTTTCACTATTTGGCCTTGGGCAAGTTACTCTGTGCCTCTAAGTCAGTGTAATTTCATCTATTAATGGGCTCACTGATAGTACCTCATTAAGAGAACTATAGGGACTAAATATACTGAAAGCCTAGCATATAGTAGCTGCTCAATAAATGCTAGTTATTATCAGCAGTCTTTTGATTCGGGGAAATCGGCCCTCTCCCTTAAGGAGCAGGGCCTAGGAAAGTGCTTCGGGGGCCAGGCTGTGCCCAGTGACCAGGCAGGGGTATTGTCAGTGCCACCTAGAAGCTGTCACCCAGGGACTCACCCAGGACCAGCCCGCTTGTAGGAGGCAGTGGTGGGGTGCAGTACATAGCTCTCTAACCCCAGATCCCGTGCTTGCTCCAGCTGGCAAGATGGTTACAGCACAACCTCATTTCACACTCACAACACCCTCTGAGGTAGGTAGGCGGGGTGAGGAGTATCGTTCCCACTTTCCGGAGGAGGAAACGGGTTCAGAGATGAGGTGAGAGTTAAACAGCAGGCAAGGGGTGGGGCCAGGACTGCACCTGGCCAACTGGTCCCTGCGCTCCCTGCACATGCCATGAGGGCAGCAGTCCAGCACCTGGCCACATCCCTGTCTACCTGCCCTGCCCTCCCCTGCCCTGCTCACTGCACAGGCCCAGCCAGCAGCTCCCACAGAGCCCGGGAGGCCTGTGCATTCCCGTTCCAGGTAGGCCTGAAGCCTGCAGCCGGCACCTGCTCCCCTGCCTGCGCCGCCCCAGGGATTGCTCCCGGCTATTTCTTTTTAAAAAAATATATATTTTATTGATTTTTTGCAGAGAGGAAGGGTGAGGGATAGAGAGCTAGAAACGTCCATGAGAGAGAATCATCGGTTAGCTGCCTCCTGCACACCTCCTACTGGGGATGTGCCCGCAACCAAGGTACATGCCCTTGACCGGAATCGAGCCCGGGACCCTTCAGTCCGCAGGCGTCCGACGCTCTGTCCACTGAGCCAAACTGGTTTGGGCACTCCTGGCTATTTCTAATCATCCCTTTGGCGTAGCCCGCTAGGCTGGCTGCTCCCCCCGCCAAAGGCAGTCCTTCAGAACTGTGGGCAGGAAGCGGGCAGAGGGCTCAGAAAGTCAGGGCAACCTCCCAGATGGGGATCGAACCATTTGTATGCCATAAGCGTCTACAGACACAATTAATTTCAGAATACCGTGGCATGTGGGGATGGCTTCCGTTTTGAACGTGGGGCAGTTCACTGGTTAACTGTGTCCTAGACCCGGCTTATGTACAACCGGGAGTGGGAGCAGCTGAAAGGCGTGTGCCGGAGCCGCTAGGAAAAGGGCGTGGGGCTGGCTCTCCCATGGACTCGCTGTGTGTGTGGCCTTGGGCAAGTCTGAACCTCCGTTTTCTCAGCTGTGAAATGGGGATAACAACAGCGGACTAAGGAGGGGTCAGGAACAGAACTACGGCAACGGGATCTGGCTGCAGAGGGAGGGGCTGCGCGGAGTCTGGACTCTGCCCCAGGGCCTGGGTGGACAGGACACCAGCGACAGGCCCCTCTCCCTCACTGGCCCAGGAATGGCTCTCAGACCCATAACAAGAGCTCTGGGGCACCTGCCGCAGCCTGAGGGCTCGTGACGTAAGATATGGCCATGGGTGGGGGAGATTCGAGCCCCAAGAGACAGAGGTGAAGCTGGCCTTCCTGGAACTGCTTACAGCAAGCCCGCTGGCTCCAAGCGATCTGGACTGCAGGCGCCAGGCCCGGAGACTGGGCAGCCTGCAGGGACCTGGGCCTCTCCCCACAGCCCCCCGGCTCCAGCCGAACGGAAAGAGAGTATTTCTGAGTGAGGCCAGGCAGCGGGAAATCAATGAGACAATCCCAATAAGCAAGGCAGCTCCTTAATGGCCCACGGGCTTCCTTCGCAGTCTAAAGAGAAACGCAGGGGCTAAGGCAGCACATGTCTTGGCAGGCTCCGCCACTCAGTCTCATTGATCCTCCTAACGCCGCCGATGCCAGGGGCAAACAGGGCATGCGCATCTTGCAGGGAAGGGAAGAGGGAACAGAGAGGTGGAGGGGCTGGCCCAGGCTCACACAGCCAGCCAGGTGGTGGCAAACTTGGGACTAAAACCCAGATCCTTGACTCGGGTCCACCTTCCCTTCGTGCTCATAGCCATGTGCCAGGCTGAGCAGAGGCCAGAGCCCTCAGAACAGGCAGTTACTTAGGGTCCTGCTCTGCCTCCCCCCAAATCTCTTTCAAGATTTAAAATTAAAAAAAAAATAATAACAAGGCACTGATTTCCAAAACGTGGGAAGGACTGAGATCACTACGGTGACAGATGCCACACTACGTGCCCTCCGGAAGGTCTGCAGGCTGTCAGCAAGCCCTTGGGAAGGCATCAGGACTCTCCTGCTGTCCCAGTGTGAGGGGCCAGGGACGGGCCAGGGCTGTGGAGTCAGCCCAGACCCTCCAAGTTTTCCCACTCATCCCCACTCCCCGCCTCCATGAAATGTGCTGGGAAGCCGTGAGCCTGGGAGCTGGGAGGCCAGCGCTGCCATTGCAGCGATGAGGTCCACCCGCTGTAGAGCTGCTGGGCTCACCTGAGCGGGAAGGGGCTTACTGGGAGGGCTGTGAGCTCCACGTCCGGGGGCTGCTTTTCCAGGGTGGGGGCCGGTGGGGATTTCTCGCTGAGAGCAGCCGGGAAATGCGGCTCCCCGTGAGAGGACACTCAGGCTTCCGGGACCCACCCACTTGTGTTGCTTCCTTGCTCCTTCCCAGTAATGAGTCCCGGGCCGGGCACATCCTGTCACTTCCCGGAATGCCTCCTGCCCCTCTGCTGCCCACCCAGGCACCTCCAGCAGAGACAACTGCTGCTTGTGGCCGCCCAGGCCCAGGTTCTGGGATGTCCCCCGCTTTCTCCCACCCCCCAAGATAACCACCCCTGCCTGGGCCATGGGGCCCCGCCCTGAGCAAGACCACGCTTTGTCCAGCCTGGCCCGGGGTCCGAGTCCTCCTTCTCGGGAAGCCTGGGGCCCGGGGAGCCCTTGGGAGCAGCTCACTTTCCACACGGGGCCCATGGCCCAGAGGAGGCTCTGCAAGGGTCACCGTGGCGCCTTTTCCTGGGAGACACCGCCCTGTGCCAGGCACGAGGCTTGGGCACAGCAGGATGGGCCTGGATTTCAGGCTCCCCACACCCTGTGCAGGGTTGGAGGTTCACCCTGCCCTGGGCTGGCAGAAGGGAGGGAAGATGTGCCTCTCTGCCCTGGGACCAAGCCTGGAGCTCTGAGGACCCCAGACCACAGCCAGACAAAGTGCGTTTGGTTCTATGTACACAATTGGTGTGTGTGTGTGTGTGTGTGTGTGTGTGTGTGTGTGTGTGTATGTGTGTGGGTGTATATGTGTGTAGGTGCATATTAGTGTGAGTGTATATGAGTGTGGGTGTATATGTATATGGGTGCATATGAGTGTCGGTGTACATGAGTGTGGGTGCATATGAGTGTGGGTGTAGATGAGTATGGGTGTTTATGTGTGTGGGTGTATATGAGCATGGATGTATATGCGTGTGGATGTATGTATGCATATGGCTGTATATGTATATGTATATGTATATGTATATGTATATGTATATGTATATGTATATGAGTGTGGGTATATGAGTGTGGGTATATATTTTTGTGGGTGTATGTGTGTATAGGCATATATGAGTATGGATTTATATGAGAGTGGGTGTATGTGTGGGTGTATGTATGAGTGGGTAAATATGAGTGTGGGTGTATATGTTATAGATATATGTATGAGTGAGTATATATGAGTGTGGGTGTATATGAAATGTGGATATATATGTGTGTGGATGTGTGTATTAGTGTGGGTGTATATGAATGTGGATGTATATGTGTGTGGATTGTGTATGTGTGTGGGTGTATATGAATGTGGATGTATATGTGTGTGGATGTGTGTATGAGTGTGGGTGTATATGAATGTGGATGTATATGTGTGTGTGTGTGGATGTGTGTATATGTGTGTGGGTGTTTATGTGTGTAGGTATAAGCCGAAGCCTCCAGCTTGTACAGCTCTGTGAGGAAGGAAGAGGAGGGGCTCTGTGTACTGGAAGCCTCCTCCTTTGGGGTGCCCTGACATCTGGGGGTGTGTGATCCTCCCTCCCAGGTTCCTGGAGAGCTGAGGTCAGCACTGCGCGGCTGACGGTGCAGTGCTGCGGCCCCGCTCCCCGCTCCCCGCTCCCCGCTCCCTGCTCCCCGCTCCCCGCTCCGGTCCCACCACGGGCTGCGTGGCCAGCAGCTGCACTGGTAGACTGGACGCAGGAGGCCGCGAACAAACCGGCCTGGGGAGCACCCTGGGGCATCACTTCTCCCAAAGGAGGCTTAGTCACGTGAGATGGGGAAGGGCAGGAAGGGCAGGAAGGTGGCCAGGCACCCAATCTGCGCAGGGCAGCGCGGAGGCCTAACGACGAAGGCAGGAGAGAAGGCAGAGGGGTGGAGAGAGCGGGAGAGGACAGGCGCGGAGGAGGCAGGGGACCCCAAAGCAGGCGGCCACACCCGCTGCACAGGCTGTGCGCCCACAGCTGAGAGAGGCCAGGCACCCAGCTGACCCCGGGGCTGCAGAGCGGGTGGCCCAGGCCGGCCGGTCAGGGGAACGGAGGGCACTCTCCGAGGTCCAGACCCAGAGCTGATGCCCACGCTTCCGTCACCATCCGTGGACCTGACCAGGTCACATGATGGGTCGTTACTCCTCGTGACACACGGGAACTGCGAGGCTCAGGGGCAAAACGTGAGCTGCTAAGAGCAGCGCAGGTAGGTTCTAAACCCCCATCTCTGAACCTGAGTCCAGCCTCCTTGGAAACCTCCAGACCCACCTGTCAGGCTGCCCTGGCCTTGGAGGGATTGCAGGCTGGCTCTCCGGAGCCACCAGAGGAGACAGCTGCCCGTGGGAAACAGCGCAGCCCGGGGGAGTGGGTGCTGGCCCTGGCGGGCCGTGCCCCTGGCGGAGGGGGTGTCCGCGCCTCCTGCTGCAGCAGACAGCCTGCAGATCACGCCTGTCTGTCTGTCTGTCTGTCTGCCTGTCTGCCTGTCTGCCTGTCTGCCTGTCTGTCTGGGTCGCAGAGCACAGGGGCCGGGGGAGGCGGCCAGCCAGCTAAGGGCTCAGAGTTCCAGCTGCTGCCCAGGGAGCTGTGGCCAGGCCGAAGCCGCTCCTTCCCGGATGCTGACTTCCGAGCGCTGATTTGGCCCTAGCCCAGCTCCCTGCTCCGCTGCCGGACGGGCGTGCCTCATCTGCTTTTTTTTTGCCAGAGATACAGGGCATAGAAAGGGGATGGGCGTCACCCGAGGCTCACAGCACGCCGTGGCAGCGGAGGCTGGGGGCGAGGAGCAGTTGTTTTAGCTTTAAACAGCCTCAGCCTCGCTGTAAAAAGCAGCGATGATGATGGTGAGGCTCTGACACCTCATGCTTACTGGGCACTGCTATGTGCCAGGCAGAAAGCTTGTAATCTCTGTTATTTCTTTTAATCCTCAAACAACCTACCCGGTAGGTAGAATTATTTCTCCAGGCGTTACAGATGAACCAACCAGAGCAAACAAGCCTGCCCCAGTTCAGGCCGCCAGGAAGTGGCAGAGGCAGGCCCGGAACCCTGGCAGTCTGGCTCGGGTTCCAGCTCCTAACCACCCTGGGGCCGACCTCCCTAAGGACAGTGCCCCCTTTCTGTCCGGAGTCAGCAGTTTTCAAAGTGCCCTCACTTCCCAGCTCCCGTCCCCAGGCCCGGACGGAGCATGCTGTCCTCACGTTGGGGAGCTGACGTTCTCTGCCTCGCCCGCCCGCCGCCCTGCAGAACCGCAAGCTCCGGGGCCGAGACTGCAGGGGCTTCAGAAGCGGCCAGGGGCCGGCCACGTTAGGTGTTGCTTGGAGCATGAGTAACCTCTTTGAGGGAGGAAAGGCAGCCACGGATGTCTCCCTTTTACAGAGAAGACAGAGGCCAGCTGCCTCCTGAGCCACAGCAGACCCACCCTGGTCCCCTGGCCACTGCCTCGGACCATCCCAGACAGCTCCCAGGCCAGCACCGGCTCATCAGGGGAGACAGCAGGGCCCTGGAGGCCAGACTCCCTGGTATGGAAGCGAGAGAACACACCCGGAAGAACGGAGCACAGAGAGCCTGCCGACCCTACCTCGGCTGATCCTCTGCTTTTCCCCGGAGAGGATGCCTGGCGTGTCGATGATGCTGATGCTCTCCAGCACGGGGTTGGGCAGCTGGGCACACACGAACCTGCATGGATGACAGGAGTCCGAGGTGAGCCGCTGTCCCCTCGTGGCCTCACACACCCTTGTTTCAGCCGCATGCCCGCCTTCCCTGCCCGGGGGCAGAGGTGCAGAAACCTGGCTGCCTTCCCATGGAGACGCCCAGCTCCAGGTCAGACTTAGCCCCAATGCTGGGCCCAAGACCTGTGTGCTGAGGAAGCTCCGGGGGGAAGCTGGGCAGCCAGGGTCCCACACTGTGACCCCTGCTGTCAGGAACACCAAGATGCCCAGAACTCGAGCCCTGCTGCCAGGGAACCAAGCCAGTCTGGTGAGGAGAGGAGGCATGCACGCGGCCAACCCGAGGGAGGCCAGGCGAAGGGTTCGGGAGATCCACGGCGGAGAGATGGAGTCCAGGATGGCTTCCTCGAGGAAGTGGCACTGGAACTGGCCTTGATGAAGGGGTCGTATCCCCCAGAAACTTTTGTTTGGGCCTCACAGGGCTATCCAAACACCAAACTTTGCTATTAGGATAGCAGTCAAGCCTTATTCAAGGAAACATTTACAGTGTTGCGTCCTGAAGTCTCAACTACACACTGGTAAACCTAACGCAGATCCTTCTTACTTCGGCCTTCACTCTCATACGCCGTTTTTTGATGGAAGCTAAAAAGGTATTTTTGGTAGAAGGTAAAAAGGTGTCTTGCTCTCCCAGGTATATTATGTGAAATGGCAGAGATGCAAGAAACGTGGGGGAGGGGGGGTGGGGGAGGGGAGGAGAGGAGGCTTTCACAGAGGAGGCCGAACTTGAACTAAGACCTCAAAAGATAATAAGCATTTGCCAGGCAGCTAAGAATGCAGGCAGGAAGTGTGTGTGTGTGTGTGTGTGTGTGTGTGTGTGTGTGTGTGTAAGCGTGCGCGCAAGTATGTGTGTATCAGTGGATGGGTAGAGGAGAGAAGACAGTATTCCAGACTGAGATAAGAGGTGGCAGTGAAAGAGCAGTGTTATGGGTTGAATTTTGTCCCCCAAGGAGATCTGTTGACGTCCTAATGTGACCTTATTTGGAAATAGGGTCTCTGTGGGTGTAAGTAGTTAAGGTGGAATCATACTAGAGTAGGGTAGGCCCCTAACCCAATAAAACTGGTGTCCTTTTAAAAATTAAGTTAGGGCAACACTGGATAATCACATTATGTAGATCTCAGGTGTACAGTTCTATAAAACAACACTCTATAAGATAAGAGAACAGACAGACATGCACAGCGGGAAGACGCCATGTAAAGGAGGAGGCAGAGGTTGGAATCACGCTTCTACTACCAAGAACACCTGGGCCACCAGGAGAGGGAAGAGGCAAGAGAGGATGCTCCTCTAGAACCTTCCGAGGAAGCATGGCCCTGCCACACCTCGGTTTCAGCTCTGGCCTCCAGAGCTATGAGATGACACATTTCTGTCGCTTTAAGGCGCTGAGTGGCAACTAGTAGAAGTAGGTGCAAAGGCAGCACAGAAATGAGAGGGAGCGTGCACCATTCCTGTGGGTACACATCACCGAGGTGAGGGCAGGAAGGCTGGAGTGGCCAGAGATGAAGCTAGACAGGGGAGGAGGCGGGAGGCCAGGTCACAAGGGCCTTGAAAGTCACATTAAAATTTTATGCTGAAGGCAGGAGAAACCCATCAGAATGCTTAAAGCCAAAGAATGACATGATCCGATATGATGGTTGTCAGCATGTCCAGTTCAGTTCCACAAATATCTGTGGAGGGCTGCTGCATGCCTGGCTCTAGCCCAGATAAGAGGGGTAGAACAGTAAGTGACACAGCCCCTGTCCTGTCCATGGTGTCCATTACACCTAAGACCCAGCCACATTCTGCTCCCGAGGTTCTATGGCACACCCCAGTGTTCTACAAGACATCCCCCATCTTGCTGAAGCTAGTTTGAGCTGGGTTTCTGTCATTTGGTATTTGGGTGCCAGGGTTGTGGCTGAGGCCAAACCCAGGCCAAGCATATGGAGTAAGAAAGGCAGGGAGTGATGATGGGCCAACTAAACGTGACACCAGGTCACTGGGACCAGAGAAAAAGGGGATACAGAGAAGCATGGATGCAGAGAGGGCCTGGTCAGGGAGGCAGGAGGAGAGGGCATGGTGGTCAAGAGAAACAAAAGGAGGTAATGTAAGGGTGGGAAGAGGCCCTGCTTATGATCGCTAGGAGGTCACGGTGACCTTCACACAAGCAGCTGTGGTAGGGGGAAGCTACATTCCACAGGCTGGGTGACAGGAAGAAACGAGGAGATGAAGCCAAGAAACTTGGCTATGAGAGAGAGAGTGAAAGTTAGCAGGACCTGTTTTCGGGTTATCAAGAGGAGATTTTCCTGTGAAAGGGAGGAGCCAGGGGAGGGGGGAGTGGTCAGAAGGAGGAGCAGTAACTAATGGAGAGGGTCCCTGAGAAGATGACCCGTAGCCCAGGACACGCTGAGGCAGGAGGTAGACCTTGTGAGGACAAGAGGAGCCACAGCTCTCTCTGCCCCGATGGAGGAAGTGAGGACAAAGGCAGACGAACTTGTTTACGGGCAGATTAAACAAACAATGAGATGTATCTGTGGACACTAAAAGGGAAGGGAGGCCAAATGCTGTAAGAAGGGGGTGCGGTGACTGGAGAAGGGCGGGGATTTGACGAGGGACACGGTGTAGGCTGCTGCAGGCTGGCTGAGGGGCACAGAGGTGGGCAATCCGAGGTCTGGGATGCAGCCTCCCGTGAGTGGCTGCAGTTAAGCTGTCCCCTTTCCCTGGTGCCCTTGCAACGGACATGCCTGGCAGATCCCCAGCCCACGGTCAGAAAAGCACGAAGCTTCCCAAATTCTGGTCACAGGGTTCCTGCACTAAGCCACATTCTTTCATTCCCCTCTGGGTGGAATGTTGTTTGTCTGGAATGTTGGGTTGTTGTTGTTATTTTTTTGTTTGTTTTTATACTTTCAATGTCACCTCACTCATCTTTATCACCCATGTCAAATGCCAACTTCCCACAAGACCATCTCAGTGCTCTTGCCTCGAAGGAGGGTATTAGAATTATCCTCTTTCACAGATGGGAAAAGTGAGACACAGAGAAGTTAGGCAATTTGTCTGAGATCCATGGTGCTACTTGGCAGGATTTGAACCCAGGTCTGTCCGAAGCCAAAGCCCATAGCCTTTCTCTCCCCTCTAAATCCCTACAATTAGGGAAAGTAGTTTAAAAATGTTCAGTGCAATACTCATGCAAAAATGTGGTGTGAGTTGATACACCACATACTCCTGCATATTCACTAAGCAGAAACAGGAAGACCTGGATCAGCCTAACAAGCATTCCCTAGAGTTTTTCCACTCAAATCATCACGACGACTCTGGTGTCTGCAGGCTTTTACTCATGACCTGTCCAAGCCACACAAGGAAGTCCATAGGAAAGTCAGTGCTCAAACTTAGGACTTCCACCTTAAGTCTAGGGTTCATTCCACCAAGTGAAAACCATGTCCAGGGACAGCGGAAAACCTTCCTCTGTCTCCTTCCATTTGGATGCAAATCCCTTGGTAGCACAGGCAAAGGCTGTGAGTGCTCTCTACTCTTATTGGCAGGAGGTGAAGAGTTAGGTGTGTGTGATTCACCTTGAGGTACCCTTCCCAGCTCCTTGATCAGGAGGAGGGAGCCTGGCGTTTGCAGCTCCCGCATCCCTACTCTATAGTGACTGGCTCAAAGTTATATTCTGAGCCAGGAAGGGACAATCCAGGGAGACTTTAGGTGTGGGAAAGGCGTCATTACCTCCCAAGACCCGGCCCTGTGTTTTCCCTTCTCAGACTCCAAGAAGAAGACATCCCTGTAGGCTTGGAGTGTGTGTGTTCCCTCTGCACTCACCTGTTCAAGAAGGCGTTGCCAAAGGCGTTGAGTTTCCGGAAGGGTTTCTTAGGATCCACCACCAGAGCGTTCCCAGGGATGGTCCCTTCCACATCACCCTGCATCACTGCAATGAAGGAGTCGGTGGTCGGCTCAGGCCCAATCCTCATGCCTGGGAAATCCTGTTCCAGCAGGTACCTGGCAGGGGGAACACAGTCATAGAGCAGGGATCCTGCTGGTAGATCCACACGAAGCATCTACCACAAGGCAGGGCAGAAAGGCAGGGCCACGGGGTTTCTCAGCAGGGGGAGAGGCCTGCCAGGCAGGGTTTCAAAGACGTGGTGGAGGAGGTGGGATTACAACTGAACTTAAAACACAAAATCTGTTCTTCTTGGTCCTTATCTTTTCCTCTCCCTGAATCAGTAGGGGGGAAAAGTGCAAGGTTTGGGCTCGGGGCTGAAGCGCGGGTGGGCAGTGATTGCTGCACACAGTATTGCAGACTTTACAACTGCTGATGGATCTGTATAAAGACTTGGTTAGAATTAGAGCATCCATGGGCTCTGCCAGCTTTCCACAGGTCATTATTTATTTATCTGGCTAGTCAAGTCCTTTAATAGAAAACTAGATCATACATGAGACAAAAATACAGCCAGTGTGCCTGTCCAGCGTGGCTTAGGGTAGAGCATCAACCTATGAACCAGGACGTCGCTGTTCAATTCCTGGTTCAGGGCACATGCCCAGGTTGTGGGCTCAATCCCCAGTGGGGGGCATGCAGGAGGCAACCATTCAATGACTCTCTCTCATCATTGATGCTTCTATTTCTCTCTCCTTCTCCTTTCCTTTCTGAAATATAGCCACATTATGATAAGTAGATCTCCAATCCTTCTAGACTTCTGGTCCACTCTCTAGGTGCCAGGTCCCTTTCTTTGCTCCTCTCCTGGCCAGAGCAGTGACAGCCCAAGGCCATACCCCTCTGCACAGCCCCCTTTAGAAGTCAAAAGCAAAGGCACATGACAAGCCAGAGAACAAAGAGAACAGCTTCTAAAGACAACAGAGTCCTTTAGAAGAAGCTCAGAACAGCTTTGGACCCAAATAGCATGAGTCTGAATTCAGGGGAGAACTGACTCCGGTTGGGACCGAGCAAAGGAGAGTCCCAGGGGCATCTTCCAAGACCATGAAGGACAAGGAGCTAAGGGTGTACTGACCAACAAACACAGACCTTGGGGTGAGCCTTCACTGTGCCGAGAACCTCCTGAACTTTGAGGGCCCCCAGGAGAAGAGAGGTCGAATCCGGGACTATTAGTTGGGAGGGGAACATGGAGACCTCCTGAACCAGTGGTCACAGCCCGGCTTCACAGCCGAGCTACCTGGGAGCTCTAGCGAAGGTGCCTGGTCCCCGCCCCTGGAGGTTCTGACCCATCCACTTAGAGGCGGGGCCCTGGCCACTGGTGCTTGGCAGGAGCTCCTCAGGTGACCCTAATGCGCAGCTGGGGTTGACAGCACTCCCATTTCACTGATAAGACCACTGACACGCCATAGCATCCCATGCCAGGCATCACATCAATCATTTTGGGAACATTATTTCCTTCGGGCCTCACTGCAGCCCTCTAGGTAGGGATTGAAGAAACAGAGGCCCGGGAGGGCTATTGACTTTCTCCAAGTTAAATAGCTAATAGTAAGAGCTGAAACGCAGACCGAAATCAGTCTAACACCAAATCCTTTGCTCTTCAAATGCCTTCTACCCTGAGGAAGTCACCCCAAAGAGAGCTGACCCAGGCCCCAGTGAAGGTCGGGGCAGAGCTGGGACCAGAGGCCATGTCTCCAGGGCTCAAGGGCTCTGCCCACCCCATGCCTCCCCCAGGTGGGCCTGCAGCAGTGGCTTGCTCTGCTCACAGGGTGGTGGCCAGGGAGACGTGCTGAGGTTTCTTCCAGCTCCTGGGTCTCCTGCCTGTGCCTCCGGGAAGGGTTTGAAGCTATTACATGACTCTGGTTCCGGCAGTTTAAGCCGGTTGCTATGGGTCCTCCCCAGGGAGCCAATAGAGAAGCTGGTGCCCAGAAGGCTCCCCTTCCACTGCCCGCCCCCTGCCCCGGCACACACCGGAGGGTTTAGGTGGCCTGGGGAAGCCCTTCATCTCCCTCCAGCATCCCAGCCCGACAGTCTGGGTGTGAAGCAGGATTTCCTCCATCAGAGGACCGTTGTGAATTCTGGCACTGGGGTTATGAATGAGGAGACGTCCAACATCTGCACACTTGGAGAGCACTTCCTGCATTCTCAATGTGCCTCCTCCTTCAGGCCCTCACGGGAGAGGCCGGGAATCTCAGCAGCCCGGGGCCAGGAGGAATATGCCTTTCAGAAGGCACTGGACCCCTATGAACCTCAATACCTTCCTCTATAACACGGGAGGTAATAGTTCCAATTTATTAAGCAAGCACCTGTGATGTGCCAAGCCCTGTTCTAGATTTTCTATGGATTATCTCATTTCATCTTTACATCTACTCTGAGGTGAGTACTATGATCCTTACTGTCAAGTAGGCCTAGTAAGAAAGCCCACCTCGTAGGGTGTTCTGAGGGTTAAACTAGTTACAGCCCTTCAGCACCTAACCCAGTGCCTGGCACTCAGATTTGTCATTCCAGGTTAGAGAGGGGGAGGCAGGGGTTAGACAGTCTGCCTCAGGTCATGCAACCGGTACATAGCTGAGCTAGCATTTGAACCTGTCGCTCGGATGTGAGAATTTACGTTCCTAACCACTATCTTGACTGTCTCCTTTCCTGCCGTTGGTCTCTCCTCTTGACCAGGAAATGCAAAACGGCTGAGCCCCACATGGGACTAGCATGAGGAATGGGACAGAGGTCACGAAGGAATATGGCTTGGCAGAAGGCTGTCCAGGGCCAGGCCTTGGGAGAAAGGTAGGCTCCGGGTCCCACAAACCCAGCAATGTACTCAGCTCCATACACGCCTGTCCTAGGGGTTCTCAGCGAGGCCTCAATGAGTGACCCGTGGCATGCAAAAGCTGTTGCTATCAAGTGACCAGAGCAAGCCCCGGGCCCCCTGGCTCTCAAAGAACATTCTTTAAAAAAAAAAATAATTTATTGATTTTTTACAGAGAGGAAGGGAGAGGGATAGAGAGCTAGAAACATCGATGAGAGAGAAACATCGATGAGAGAGGCCAGCTGCCTCCTGCACATCCCTCACTGGGGATGTGCCCTTGACCGGAATCGAACCCAGGACCCTTCGGTCTGCAGGCCGACGCTCTATCTACTGAGCCAAACCGGTTTCGGCTCAAAGGACATTCCTGGGACATAAAAATAGTAAAGCCAGGTTTCCCTGCAAAGAAGTTTCAGGAGAACGAACGCCATGCCAGGGGAACCCCATCCATTCCGTCTGTGTGCCAGGAGCCCCTGCCCCGTGAGCACGTGGGTGAGAAGCCCTGAGCGGGGCCCGGTCGTGGGGTGGCAAGCGTGCGTTCTGAGGCAGGAGGGGCTGGTGGGTATGACCAAAGGCTTGAGGGAAGCTGACAGAGGCAGACGTGGGGAGAAGCCATTCGGAGGCAGCTTTGAGAACACTCAGACCGAACAGGGCCAAATGGCAGTGACGGAGCATCCTGCTGACCCAGGCGGCTCAGATTCCGTCCCTGAGAGGCATGCCGTGAGATCAGATGAACCCAGGGGGTGCCGGAGCCCCAGCCTGAGTCTGCCTGAGCCAGGCCCCCGAGGCTGGGCCGGCTGTCCTGCGCCTGTGGCAAAGCCCACATGAGCCCCAACTTGCTGGGCGGATTCTCAGGGACAGTTGGGGATGGCTCGCAGCACCGCGTGCCCCCTTCACAAAGCCTCCCTGTCTCCGGGAAGGCCAACCTATTGAGGGCTCTCCTCGCTGCTGCTCTGTGGGAAGTGATACACATCGCCTCTGTTGCCAGGCGCAACCATTCCCACGGCAGCGGACACAAAGGCAAGCGAATGCCAGCCTGGGTGGGAACGGCGGAGGCCAGGACGTGCAGGGGCGAGGAGGGAATGCAGAGCGGCAGGTGCTGTTCCGGGACCTTTCCCCGGATTGTTCTACTGAATCCATCCCGCACGCACGGTGGGATGGCGGCGTTATTTCGGTTTTGCAGTGGGGTAAATGGGGCTATGGGTTGCCCAAGTTCATGGCCAAATGGAAATAGTTAGCAACGTTCAGAGCTAAGATTTTGATCCGTTGTGCCCCCCACCACATAATGAAAAAACAAGTAAATACTAAAACCATAAAATAGGTGTATGGAAGTCCTACACAAGGCTGATTTTTTTCTGTGAGAACCTCTTTGCTGTACATTTTTCTTCAACAAATTATTTCATGGCATTTTCCTCGTGTGTGTGTGTGTGTGTGTGTGTGTGTGTGTGTGTGTGTGTCTTGCTTGCCTGGCAGTCTAAGCATGCAGTCTGCTTTAGTGGTGACCTAAGCACCCAGGGAAAGGCACGGAGCCAAGACTCTTAACTTAGTCTGCTTCCAAAGTCCCCCTCCGCAGCGGTGGGCCAGGCCTCGGCCGCTGCTGGGCCGGCGCCGGGGCAGGGAACAGAGGGGCTGGCCCTCTGCCTCGGCTCAGCCCAGAACGCACCTCCCTGGGTGGCTCCTCCATCACAGAGAGGACCTTGGACATATCACCCGGCAGCCCAGTGGCCCAGGGTCCCTGTTTATAAAAGGGATAAACCTTGGTCTCTAACTAGCCAAAGGGACAGCCAGAAGGGTTTGATAGGACATCCCTGAGCTTGGGGGAAAACAAAGGCTACGCCAGACATCGGCTCATGTGGGAAGAGACAATAATTAGCGGAAACAAACACCTCGTGGTTGCCTGTAAGTACTCAGCACATTTCTACAGCCTCCATAGCCAGTCCCGAAGCCGCCCCAGTGAGGCCTGAACGGATTCGTTCCGTCTTCATCCCAAACCTGACTTACACTCTCCCCAGAAAAATCACACAGCTCTTAATTTGCATATCTTGAGTAGACTCGAAAGGCGCGTGTCACTTCCTGCCTTGTATCACAGGTATCTGTGTTATAGATCTGAATCTTTGCTCTATCGTATCTGTGGACACAGACAATAGGGTGGTGATGGGGTGGGAACCGGGTGGAGGGGGCAATGGGGGGAAAAAGGGGAACATCTGTAAAACTCCCAAACATTTTACTCTTGAAGATTTTTTAAAAAATTAAAACGAAAAATAAAATTAAACGGAGCCCCAACAATCACGCTTGTCCTGTCAGCCTCAGGGGGTTTTAGGGAAACTGTAAAGCACCCCAGAGATACAACATGAGGGGATAGGTGGGGGAGACCCCTGATGGTGCAGTTGAGGTCTGGGTCAGCTCTGTGCTCCTCAGAGCAGAGCAGCCACCACGGTCCCTGGGGCACAGCAGCTCTGCCACCGGATGAGGTGGCCCCAGCACCAAGGCGGGTGGCCACACTGCCAAGCCTCCCGCTCCTCTCCCCTCACCGGGTGAGGCAACAGGAGGGATAGCTCTTTTTTTTTTTTTTTTTTTTAATATATATTTTACAGAGAGGAAGGGAGAGAGATAGAGAGCTAGAAACGTCGATGAGAGAAAAACATCGACCAGCTGCCTCCTGCACACCCCCGACTGGGGATGTGCCCGCAACCAGTGTATATGCCCTTGACGGGAATCGAACCCGGGACCCTTCAGTCCGCAGACCAACGCTCTATCCACTGAGCCAAACCGGTTTTGGTGGAGGGATAGCTCTCGCTAACAAGGTCTCCTGTTGGTGTCCGCTGGAGCCCGGGTCCTGCTGAGCAGCAAGCCGTGTTCTGTCCATGGCCTGGCCTCATTGCCAAGGCTGACGGGGTGGAGTCCTTCCTCTAGGGCCCTACTCTCCCCCGAGGTGGCGTTGCTCCTGAAGCCCTCCACACACCTGACTTCCAAGCTGGCCCTGGGACAGGCGGACCCAGCCTCACTTAGGGCCCCGCAGATCCGAGCCCTGACAGGAAAAGGATGCCCACTGAGCGCAGGGTGGACAGGTCAGAGGTGTTGCAGGGACTGCGCCTGGTGGGACAGACCTGGCGGCGGCCGGTGGGTCTACCTGGAAGGGGATGGCATGGTCTGCTCTAATGTACGGGGTGAGGCCTAGGCGGTGGGGATGGAGGAGCCATAGGTAAAGGCTGAGTCACTTTGGGGGAGCATTCAAACACCCCCCTGAAGAAGTGGGAGAGGTTGAAAGGGTCAGCTAGTAGCAGCTCCCACTGTGTGCTCACACTTCTGAGTCGAAGTCTCGCTGTAGAGGGGCCACCCGGGCCTTGAGGTCAGCCCAGACCTCCCTGTGCAGACACAGGCAGCTTGGCTCTGGCCACCCCGACTCCCGACCTCCCACCCCCAGTCCTCTGTTTGCTCCCCCTTATGGCCCCTGAGAGCGCTGGGCTTTCCACAGCCCTTGGGCCAGCCGGCTAGTCACCTCTGTGACCAGGGGGCCAAATGGGGCACGGGAGGAGGGACTGGGGGCTGCCTGCCAGGGGAAGGAAGAGTGAAGGGAGGAAAACAGCAGAGGCGGGGAAAGGCTGCCAGGCCCGAGGGACACAGGGCTACTGTACTCCGAGGAGGCAGCCTGTGCTGGAGGGAGCAGCCACCAGGCCAATTTATTGTTTATTTTATTGCTCTGGGCTGCTGGGCCTCAGGCCAGAGAAGTTATTTCAGACAGAGATCACAGCACATTAATTAGTTATTAAAAGAAAGCCCTTTTCTGTGTGTTCTTCCTGAGAAAAGAAATAAACCCCGCGGCCAGTACATATAACTGAAAGTGGATGGGCACGCCAGCGGCAGAGGCCCGGGGCTGGGAACGAAGAGGCAAGTCTCTGTTCCGGAGAGAAAGGTCCCTCCCAGGCTCAGCCTGGGGTGGAGGGAGAAGCGTGGTGTCCCAGGCAGGAAGCAGGGGTGGGGAGGACGGAAAGAGGCCAGGGCACCCTGAGAATCTCCGCCCCTCGGACCCTCCTACCCCAGTGCAGGCTGGAAGAGGGGTGCTGCACCAACTTACCCTCCTGGAGAGCAATTCAGAAATAGGGCCCTGAACACCGAAATGAAACATAAAAGAATAAATGAAAATAAATAAACAGAAACAACCCTGCATAACCTTTGGCCTAGTGATTTCGCTTCTGGGAATCTCTGAGAAAACAGTCAGCGTGTGGAGAAACATTGCCCACAAAGATAGTCAGAGTGATGACTGCAATAGCAGAGAAATCCGAAACATCCCAGAACACTCAAAAGTAGACGGGGGCCGTGAATACTTGCATCTACATGCAGCGAAATAGCGGGAGGCTCTTACAGAGAATGCTTACAAAGACTTTCAAACTTCCATGAGAAATGCTCGCGCTGTCAGCGAAACAACTCGGCTGCACAAAATTACATCACGGATGATCTTAACCGGCTGATAAAAGAGCTAGCCATACCGGAAATAGGCACGTATTGATACACTCATGAATGCTCTTTAAAATGGTTTCCCTTGAGTTGTGGGATTAGGGGTGATCTTCTTTCTTCTGCCGGGCACTCATTCTCTGCCTTTTCCAATTTAAAGAAAATGCGGTGCAGTGGATTTAATGACAAGGCAGGAGGAAAACATGCAATTTGGTTGGGGAGGGAGGGCGTCCCGGTGCCGCCGGCCCTCCTAGCCTGCGGGCCCACTCTCCCTCGGGGGGAGGCGGCTTTTGGTGCCCGAGCTAAATTCAGTTACTGGCATGAGTGGGGAGAGAGAACTCTTGTACTTGGAGGATAAGAGAGGGGAGGGATCTGCCCCTCCCGGCCTTCCTGCTTCCCTCAGATAGCGAGTAATCTATGGCAGCTCGACCCGGCCGCTTTCCTAGACCCAGTTAACAGCCAGCATGACTCAGGCGAAACCAGGAGAGAGTCTCAGACAGAGGCACTTACACCTGCCCGCCTGCCTGCTTGGAGATCCAGCACCCTAGGGACACCTGCCTTTCCCCACGTTCCCTCCCCCTCTGCAAACGTGGGAACCTCCCGTGGCTGAGACCCCAGGCGAGGCCCCAGGGAAAGAGAAGCTCTACAGAACCGAGGGGTGCCCAGAGGGCCAGAAAAGGCTCTGCAGAAGCAGGCGCCATCTGTAATGGCCAGGACTTCCCGTGGGGGCATAATACAGGCCGGAGAAAGGACACAGGCTACAAAGGAACTGTGCACAGAACCCAGGTGTCTCTAGAGTGTGCTTGGCAGCAATGGACATTTAATAACGTGAAGGAGATGGGTTAGATCAGAGCCCTCGCCCTAAGGTCCATGGTGGTCGTCGGGTCCACAAGATTATATATAAATTTGTGACACATGTGTATTTTCTTCTGAAGATAAGTCCAGCTTCCAACAGAGTTTTCAAAGGAGGAACTAACTATTAAAAAGTTAAGAGGCGACGGGTTCAATTCATAGCGAAGGGTCCTTGTAGTTCCAACAGCATAAGAGATCCGAAAGCCAGCCAACCGGCCCATCCACCTCTCCCCCTCCCCCACCCGGGTACCACACTTGTTCAGAAACCACTCCGTCTCTCCGAGCGGCTGAGCCCAAGGCTGTCCGCCTGCCCAAGGACGAACCTGACCGGCGGTCTATTCAGACACAACACGTTAGCGCGGGGCACGCGCGCCTTGCAGAAAGCGTGTGCTATCAAAGTGTACTGTGAAGAGAACATTTGTGTATGGAAAATCAGAAACCAGGCTGTTCCCGTTGCTGCTTCTCTTGCCGATCAAAGACTGGTGGTGAGGGTCGCAGGGGCTCAGCCAAGGAATGGAAACAAGAGCACCCCGCTCTCAAGCCGGCAAGAGGGGAGCACCGTTGACTTTTTGGAGGCCACGGAGCCCATCCCTACGCTGCAGGGGCCTGCCTCTCACCATGGAAGACCCTAAGCACCAAGGCTGGCAAGGGCTGTAGATGAGGCCGAGGGAAATGGCTGGCCTTGAAGGCCGTGTGGCCCGAGGACCGGAGAGAAGCCTGTCGTCTAAAGACAAGAAGGACCCTCGCCCCGCTAGTGGCCCATAGGCGGACCGCTCTGGATGCAGGGCGGACATGTTGACGTCTGGAGGATCCCCCCAGCCCAGGGACTCTGTAATTCAAGGGAATGGATGACTCACCCTCCACGTCACCGGCATTTAGCCAAGCATCACCTTCCAAGGGTCAGGGACCGGCACCCCACGTTGGCCTCCCCCCAGTGAAGTGACGCCGGGCAGCGCAGCTAACCGCTCCATGCCTCAGCTATCCTGCCCGCGAAGCTGGCCGAGACAGTCATCAGTATCCCTCCCACCTCTAAAAGACTTCCATATTATGACCGAGCCATTACGATCAAACAAGGGAGAAGGTTTTTAAGAAACAACACGCTCTTTCTGGATACTGCTTCTGTCCGGTCTCCAAGAGATAACACCACGTCGGAGCTCTGCTCCGCAGGGGAAAATGATCAAAGGCCAGGTGGCACTGCCAGGCAGGGGAGCCGCAGGGTCCCCCAGCCCCCTCCTCGGCTGTCACTGTAAAGCCCCCACGAGAATGGCTGAAGCCTTTACAAGGCAAGGGACATGGAAGTGGCCATAAAGGGCACGTCCCTAAAAAGTGAGGGTGTAGGATAGTCCCACACGGGACTCTTGGGATAAGGGATTCCCCACTCGTGTCCCCTGGGCCTTGGGTTCACCATCCATCAAACGGGGACAACAGGATGGCTCTGATTTTTTAACAACATTGCAACCTGAGCCCCTGAGTCAAGGCTCTGCGCTCAGGGGAGAGGCGTTAGGCAGGATGGGGTGGGGGACCAGCAGTGAAATGGTGGGGTAAGCTTTGGACACCCGTCCGGGCAAAGATTTCTTCAGAGTCCTGGAGAGGAGACGGTGCCCAGCCTGGAGGGGGCACCAGGAGGGAAAGGGAGGCAGGCTCAGGCGCTGGGAGGCCGGGTGGGGCTGCGGGGGAGCAGGGGGGAGGGTCAGGGGGCCCCCCGGCCTGGCTCACCTGATGAAAGTGGTCTTCCCCGTGGAGTACTGGCCCACCAGTAAGACCATGGGCTTGTTGTCAAAGTCGGCGTCCTCCAGGGCGGGCGAGTGGAACTCGTGGAAGCGGTAGTGCTCTTCCAGGGGCAGCAGCTTGCTCTTGTAGAGTTTCTTGAGCCCCTCGCTCACCGTCTGGAAGACCTCGGGGTCCTTCCTCCGGCGGTCGTCGGTGCCCAGCCAGCTGAACATCGCGGCGGCGGCGGCTCAGCCCCTGCGCGCAGCCCAGCAGGAGGGCGGGCGCGGAGCCCCGCGTCTGGTGGGTGCCCTCGGCTCCTGGGGGTGGGGTGGGGGGATGGAACCCCGCAGGGCGGGCCCGCTGGGCTCGGAACCCCGCCGCCGCCGCAGCCTCACCGGAGCGCGGGGCTCAGTGCACCATGCCCGGGGCGCGGGCTCGGAGGTCCCCGGAGCAAACCCGCAGCAGAGAACGCGCTCCTTCCGAGCTCCTGGGACCAAGCCCGGCCCCAGCTTCTTCCAGCGACCGAGGCCGGCGGGAGGGAGGGAAGAAGAAGGACCGGGGCGGTCGGGCGGGTCGCGATCTTGCAAATTACAAGTCAAACCTGTAATTGGACTGCCAGAGGCCGGGGTCCCGGTCCAGCTCGGGCCCGGGCACGGCTTAGGGGATGATGCTTCGCCCGTTCCTGCCCAGCCAGGTCGCTCCGGGGGTGGAGGATGCGGCGGTGCTCCAGCCGGTGCTCCAGCCGGTGCTCCAGCCGGTGCTCCAGCCGGTGCCCCAGCCCGCGGCCGGCTCGGCGGCGCCGGTTTAAAAGCCGGCGGCGCAGGAAGCGGGCTCCGGGAGGAAGTCCCCGAGTGCTGGCAGCGCCGGCGCGGCCCGCGGGCCCCGGCCAGGAGAAGCTGCGCAGGGCGCGGCCATGTTTGTGGGCAGATGCTCCGCCGGGGCCGGGGCGGCGGCCTGGGAAGCCCGGGATGCTGCGGGAAGGCGCCGGTGTTTCAGTCCGGCCCGGGGAGGGGACCGTGGGAACAGCGCCCTCTCGGCGGCAGCTGCGGCGATGGCAGAGCTGACCTGCTCGCCACCCTCCCTGCTTGGACCGACTAGTAAAAAGGGCTTTCTTTCCTCAGGTGCTGAGTTCCATTCCTTTAAATATATATATATATATATATATATATATATATATATATATATATGTAAAATTGATTTTTTTTTTTTTTACAGAGAAGAAGAGAGAGGGATAGAGAGTTAGAAACATCAAAGAGAGAGAATCTTCGATCAGCTGCCTCCTGCACTACCTCCTATTGGGGATGTGCCTGTAACCAAGGTACATGCCCTTGACTGGAATCGAACCTGGGACCTTTCAGTCGGCAGGCCGATGCTCTATCCACTGAGCCAAACCGGTTTCGGCTGAGTTCCATTCCTTAAAGAAGACCGGTGCCCTACTCACTCGGGAATAGTTTTCTTGGTGGCATGGAAAGAAGAGGCCAATAGCAGGTTATACAAAACGACCGGAACTGTAGCGACCCAGACTTTTTGCTAGGTCTCTAAGGATGGAGTTGAAACCATTCGCATTCATTCCTTCTAATAAAGCAAACGAGAGAAACCCCTGTCCATCCTGAGCCGGGAATGTGGGCTCACCAGTTCTGGTGACTGGATCCAAGGTTGATGAGGAGCACATTGCAGACTCTCCCTTCTGGGAGCTCCCGTCCAGGCAGGCTTCATGAGGAGAAAGGAGCGAGCAGGGAGCCATCGGCTCACCAGAGGGAGGAGGGATTCCTTTTGTCTGGATAATTTGAGGAAGGCGTTGCAGAAAGCATGGCTGTGACCTGGATCTTAGATGATGAATCTGCAGAGAAGAGGGAAGACATCCAGGCAGAGGAAAGAGCGTCTGCAAAGGCATGGAAGCACGAAAGAACTTGCTTTGGTGAAGGCAGAGTAAACAGTGTTGCTAGAGTATAGGGTGCAGGAGGGTGGAAGGGAGTATCCCAGGCCAGAAAGGCTTTGCCTGCCCAGACAGGAATTTAGGGGATAAGAAGTAAAAAATAATATTTTTAAAATTTATTTTTATTGATTATGGTATCACATAATTGTCCTTATCCCCCCATTCCCATCCCAAACCCCTCCCTACATATTTCCCCACCCCCCTATTGTCCATGGCGCATGCGCACAAGTCCTTTGGTTGATCTCTTCCCTTTACCCCCACCCTCCCCTACTTTCCCTCTGAAGTTTGAGAGTCTGATCGCTGCTTCTCTTTCTCTGGGTCTATTTTTGTTCACCAGTCTATGTTGTTCATTATTTCCTCTAGAAGTGTGAGGTCATGTGATCCAAGAAATACCCTTGTAAAAACCTAAACTGCGACAAGGTTTACAAACCTAAACCTTGTAAAAACCTAAACTGATAACCTTAATGGTTATCCTGAGAGGCCAAGGAATCAGTCTGTAGTGAGTTCCTTTCTGGGCCAACAGTTCTGTTAAGTTTTTACTAATCATCGTTTATATGAACTAAGTGCTTGCCCTGTGCAAGGGCCTGGGCTAAGTTTCCAGTAAGCACTGTTGCATTGACCTTCGTGGCAGCTCTGTGAGACAGATCATATTATCTACAACAGCATACCAACAGGAACGGGGGGTGGGAACAGTGGTAGGCCAGGTGTAGGCAAAAGGAATGACTTGTCCAGAGAGAACGTCAATGCAATAATAAAACCAGCTCGAAATCAGTCTGCTTTATATTAGCTCCATTCTCACCCTCCTCATGGCAAGGCAGATGGCTCCCACACACTCCCTTCCATAGATGGAGAAGCAGGAGGCTAATGGGCCAGGTGGGACTGCTAATGCTGGTAGCGGTGAGGGGGAGGGACTGGAGGAGCAAACGAGGCTGGAGGCCAAGAGACAGGCTAGGAAACTATTAAAAAATTTAGGAGACAGCAGTAATTGGGATTGGGGAAGAGGGTATATTCAAGAGATTTTTTTTTTATGGCATAGAAATGACTGATCTTGGTGAGCGATAATAGAGAGGAAATGAGGATAAATCAGAGTCTCAGATGCTGCTGAATTTTCTACAGTGAGTGAGATGGTTGGAGACCCTCTTCCACCAATGAGGGGAGTCAGGAGGAGAGCAGATTTAGCATTCAAAGATGATGTGTTCGGCCTGAAACACGTGTGGTGGAGGCGCCTGTGGGAACGCCCAGTAGAGGAGTAGACGTGGGGAAGCTGCAGGGGTTTGGGCAGGAATCATCAGAGATGGGTGCTAGCTAGAATCCCCTGAGTTATAGCTCAGATCTCCTGCTTCCTCTGAGGACCCCAGAGCTGATCATCTCCTTCTGAGCTCTCTGCACCTCTGGGTAAGAAACCACTCAGAGCCCTAGCTGGTTTGGCTCAGTGGATGGAGCGTTGGCCTGTGGACTGAAGGGTCCCAAGTTCAATTCCAGTCAAGAGCACACGCTCAGGTCGCATGATCAGTCCCCAGTAGGAGGAGTGCAGGAGGCAGCTGATCAGTGATTCTCATCATTGATGATTCTCTCTCTTTCTCCCTTCCTCTAGGAAATCAATAAAAGTATTTTAAAAAGAAACCACTGGGTTAATAACTTACCCTTGGTGTTTATGTTAGCAATGGTATACAAGCATGAGAAATAATATTAAAAATATTTAATAACTCACATGGGTAGGAATAGAACAAGCACAACAGACACCTACCTTTCCAGTGGAATGGGGCTTAAGGCCCCAGCTGAGTTGGGTGTAGAAGTGCAAAAGAGAGTGAAAACATTGCAATGCATAACGCCAACAAAAGAGCTTCTAAAATATATAATAAATGCCTGCACATTCATAAGAAAAAAAACAACCCAACCAAAAAAAATGTGGCAAAGATAAAAACAATATTTGTATAAAAGATGCAACATGGATGTTCTATAAACATAAGAAAAGATATTAAACCTCATTACTAGTGACTGGAACTGGGGAGGTGTGGGTCAGGCTGGAGGGTAAGTCCACGATGGCCACGGTACCAGAAGGAAAGATAGGGGGTTCCACTGGAGAAATGTTTCAATATTTTAGTAACCAGTAGGCCATAAAATTGTGCACCAATGAACATCAGCCCTGAATAGCTAATTTATTGAATGCCCACTGACACATCTACACATCCTTTAGAGTTGGAAATACATTTTTTTTTAAAAAAGGAGCTAAGTAATTGGCAGCATTTCTGTATACTAGCACTAGGAATTAGATACATTTTAAATAATATTTTTTATTTTTCAATAACAGTTGACTACAACATTGTATTAGTTTTAGGTGTACAACCCAGTGATTAGACATGTATATCACTTACTGTAATCACCATGATAAATCTAGTACCCATCTGACACCATGTATATTTATTACGATCTTGTTGACTATATTCCCTATGTGGTACTTTACATCCCGATGACTATTCTGTAACTACCAATTTGTACTTCTTAATTCCTTCATCTTTTTCACTCATTCCCCCAAGCTCCTCCCACCTGGCAACCGCCAAAATGCTCTCTGTGTCTGCTTGATTGTTTATTTTGTTTTTTGGATTTCACATATAAATGAAATCAAATGGTATTCTCTGTCTTATTTCACTAAGCACAAAACCTTCCAGATCCATTCATGTAGTTGCAGATGACAAGATTTCACTATTTTATTTTATTTTGATGGCTGGAGCATATTCCATTATATATATATGCACCACTTCTTTATTCATTTATGAACACTGCTTTTATATCTTGGCTATTGTGAGTAATGCTGCAATAAACATATGGGTGTATATGTCTTTTCGACTTAGTGTTTTGAGTTTCTTCAGATAAATACACAGAAGTGGAATTGCTGGGTCCTTTGTTTTAAAGTCTACTTTGTCTGCTCTAAGTATTGCTACTCGGCTCCCCTTCCCCCCCATTTCCATTTTCCTGAAATATCTTTTTTCATTCCTGTGTGTGTCTTTCAATCTGAATAGAGTCTCTTGTAGACAGCATATGTATGGGTCTTGTTTTGTTATCCATTCAACCTCCATATGTCTTTTGGTTGGCGCATTTAAACCATTTGCACTTAAAGTGATTGTTGATAGATATGTATTCCACATATGGGTGAGATCATGTTCTTAAAAAAAATGAGGTGCCTATACTTGTATATGAGGATTTCTGGTACCAAGAATTAACCAATCAGATGCAACCTTATTATGTGATGGGACCAATAAGATCCAAGTCTATTACATGACATATTTATGATTCAAGACAGGACATTCATGCAGAGCAAATTGTTGTGTTGACTTCTGTCATTTTTAAAAAAATTTGACAATCTAAGGGAAAAGCAGTCAGGTAGTGCATGTTTTAAAAATTCTTGTGGCATAGCAGTTGAAAATTGCTTCCTTTACAGGATGAGACAGAATTCACATGTTAAAGAGACATGAGATTTAATAAACAGCAAACTCAATGTGAGTCAACACTGAGATGTAGTCGCCCAAAATAATGATGAGGTGCCAGCTGCATGAGGACAGCATGGGAAATGAGGGCTATCAATGCTGGCTGAGAGCTTGTTATACAAGAGGCATTACGCTGGGTGTTCTCACATAGATTACTCGTTTCATTTTCACAGCGACAGTGCGGAGTGCCATTATTCTCCCAGATAGAGAAACCGAAGCTTAGTAGCAAAAATGAGGCAGAGCGGGGGATGGGCAGCCATTTTTATGAACCGTAAGGTCTTGTACTGATTCATATACCCCAGATATGGCTTGATGTGGCAGAGGACAACAGTCAACTATATGGTGTTATGAATAATTAAAGGAACTAACATCTTCAAAGTTATATTCGAAGGGCTGTCACACAGAAGGGCAAAAACTATGAATATGGAATGAGCCAAAAGTAATCCATCTATTACTCACGCACCCTGTACCTGCTGTGACATTATCCATGTGCAAGATTTCAGTTATCATCCTGCAGTCCATAATCTTAAACATTCCTGTCTCCAGGCTATCGTTATAAAATAATCATTATTATTCTTTTAACAAAACGAGTACTGAGTGCTCATTATGTACCATCCACTGGACTAAATGTTTTGTATTCATTACAATGTAGATAGTTGAACTCTTCCACTAATCTTGCGAAGTAGCTATGATTCCTATATTGTAGATATTAAAAAACGAAGGCCTTCGAGGTACATGAATGACTCAAGGCTCTCCAACACATACATGGTGAGAAGTTGGGTTCGAACCCCAGGTTTATCTGGCTCCAAAGGTAAGCTCTTTCTAGAACACAATGCAATGAATTCCAGAAAGTGCCGATCAAGGCAAAACCCACCATGCACGAGGTCCTCTCACTGACTAATGCTTTTAGAGCTGCTACTTCATCCCGAGAGCCTAGATCCAAAAGCTTGACAGAACGTATGCTTTTGGTTAACGGGATATTCAATCTCTTCTGTTTTGAAAGGCACACACGGCCCTTCCACGGAACTGTAGCAGGAAAGCATGGTTCAGTGTGAATCTGTCATGTTCCTGCTGAAAGCTTTAGCCCACACAACTTCTCCATGAAAGCCTATTGTTATTTGGATATAGAGAAGTGCCTTATGTGAGCAGAATGCAAGGTGAGGATGGTTGATAGATGTGATTGTTAATGTGAAGGATTCCTTTGAGTGCGACCCTGGCAGAGACATCCCACTAGATGGTTTTGCATGAGTCAACTCAGGAATGGGAGCTACTACTGGAGTCAGCACCCGAGCTGGGATGCTGCTGATTTAGGACGCTATTCAGATCCTTGCTTGATCTTTGGGGTATCAGGCACCATAGCTTTCTTATTTTTGTACCCCTGGAATTAGTCATGGTTTATTTGCCACCAGAACTTCTTTCCTTTCTTTCCTTTTTCCCCCCCTTTTTTATGGGGACTTCTTTCCTCACAGAAATCTTGCCATCACCTCTTGGAAGGAAACACGGAAACCATGCTGTTCTTCCCAGCAGTCACTTTTCCCTGACATGAGTATCCTAATGGCAAACCTTCTGCCAAGAAAGATAGGTCAGGTCACAAACCAACGAAAATGCCAAGCAGACAGATAAGTAGAGGTAGAACTGGAAGACACTCAGGGGGAAATGATGTCAGGGACAAAGGAAGAATCAGGAAGAGGAATGGTGACAAATACATTTTGGAATTGCATATTGATTTGAACAAGTTTAATAGTGCCAAGAACACAATTAAGGATAGAGGCTAAAAACAAGAGATGTACACTGTGAGACTTTGAAAGAAAAAAATGTCTAGACACCATGTTTATCTGTCAGGAACCAGACTAGGAACTAAAAAAGAAAGAAACAAACAAAAAAACCATGCTGTAGACCTTTTTTGTCTTGTTTTTTTTTTTTTTTTCACTTTGCACAGTCTTTGTGTGAGGGAATAGTCCATAACTTCATAATTATGTGATGTCTGGGCATACCCAGAAGGTTCATTGTGCCAGAAGGATCTCTCCCACCCCAACCCCATGGCTTATTGGCTTATTGTTAATAAATGAAGTTCTATGCTTCCAGGTCCATATTTTGTAATTGAATCAATGCCACTTGACAATTAAACTATTAGTAATCTTTTCATATATGCAGTAATCAGATACTTTCCAATGATCATGGGAGAAAAGAGGTCATAAAAGGGGGTGGTGAGAGTGCCTAATTAATGGACATTTCATGAACCTGCTAGAGAAATACCAAAATGTACCACTCCCCTACCTGACATGTTATGCACCTGTGAGGTGTCCCTGGGATTGCCCCAGCAAGACTCCAAGTGCTGTACAAACCTACTCCCCTGGCCCAAACCAGAGAAGACAATAACCAGGAGGGAGGATGATGGAGGGAGCCCTGCTTTGCTTCCATTCAACTTTCTCCGACCAAGATTTAGCGAGCAAGTCTGGGGCAATATCCAGGACCCGATTTAAGCAGTTAATGAGCCCTTGAAGTCTGTTCGATGTTTGCTCTTTACTTGTTTGGTTTTCTATAACCAAGCAATTGCCTTGCATCCTAACACCACTATGGGCTCCTTGTCTAGGACCCCCGCTCCTATGAGGCTGAGGTCAGCCCTACCTCTGCCACTTTTCCAGGAATCCAGAAATGTGGTTTTGGACCCTCTCTGATGCTGCCTGAAGCTTGATCTTGGTGTATTTCTGCATTTTTCACATTCACCCAGACCACCATGTCCTGAGGCTTGCCCTGCTTTCGAGATTGGTGTGGCTTTCAGTGAATCCCTGAGCCCTTCTCAGATATAACATACTGTGTCAATATGAGTTCACTTGGTTACAGGTTAGAAATAAATGTCCTTGAATTCTAATTCTGATAAGAGGAAAACATCCTCTTGTGGGAAAAAAAATAGCTTCTCTGTTTATAGTTCCAAACTTTATAGTGAATTTCTTTATTTTTTAAAATATATTTTTATTGATTTCAGAGGAGAAGGGAGGGAGGGGGGAGAGAGAGAGAGAGAGAGAGAGAGAGAGAGAGAGAGAGAGAGAAGAGAAGAGAAGAGAAGAGAAGAGAAGAGAAGAGAAGAGAAGAGAAGAGAAGAGAAGAGAAGAGAAGAAGAAGAGAAGGGAAGAGAAGAGAAGAGAAGAGAAGAGAAGAGAAGAGAAGAGAAGAGAAGAGAAGAGAAGAGAAGAGAAGAGAAGAGAAGAGAAGAGAAGAGAAAAGAGAGAAACATCAATGATGAGTGAGAATCATTGATTAGCTGCCTCCTGTATGCCCCCTTCTGGGGATTGAACCCACAACCCAGGTATGCACCCTTGACAGGAATCAAACCTGGGACCTTCAGTCCTCAGGCCAATGCTCTATCCACTGAGGCATACCAGCTAGGGCCATAGTGAATTTCTTAAAGATTATTTTTCTTGTGATACTCTGAAAATATTTTGAATGTGAAGAAATTAATAAGTTAGGTCTTAGAATTTACTTTGGAACCTTGGAAGCGACTTTTAGTATGAGCTAGCCCACAAAGCCTCTTTTTATTATCTTGGTTTGAGGATCAATTTTTAATGCTTGAAAGTTATATATAGAACCACCAATTTCTTCTTTCATTCAGCTGAACTTGGCGTTATCCTTTCTCCCATTCACAAATCAAATCCCTTCTCTTTACCTTGTTGGATCCTAGTTTTGGAAACATACAGTCAACTGAACAAAAATCAAATAGGGACAAAACATCAGAGAAGAGTAGAACCTGCCAATGGATTTTTATGAAGCTTTGGTACTGCCATAGCGACCAGGACTGCACCTCCCTACCTATAGAGTGGCCAGAGGTAACCCTTGCCAGACTTATGATATCTCATGATTTTTTTTTTGTTTAGTCTTATATCTGCAAAACATGGAATCGATGCATGAAGTATTCAGAACTTACCCACAGTATTTCAGTAGTTTTCCCCATTTACAGTTGGGTTGGACACATCGCAGTTTTAGTTGATTTTTATTGCGAGTCTAATGAAGTAGCACAGAGGGCCCGTGTGAGCGTAAATGGACACTTGTGAGCAGTTACTACTTAATATACTTGGCACCTAACATATTTCTCAAATGGACTTTTTCACTTATTGTCTCACTGCCTGAAATGTCAATAATTGGGGATTCATTTGGGTGAGTCTTATTTTAGAAGGTGCTAATGCCTATGCTAAGGTTAGGGATTTGTGAGTGGGCCACAGGTTCTTGATTTTCAGTGCCCCACTGAATGAGAATTGTGATTGGAGGAAAAGAAAGGAGATATGTAGTGAGTGACCTAGGTTTGTGGGGAGGGCAGGCTCAAGTAGGGCACTTGGACTCTGAAAGGTATACCAGGAAGTGGGACACTCGTTCCCAAAGTGGGTCAAGAAGTCAGAGACAAACTTTACCTTCAAATGTTTGCTCAAGGCAGGTCCCAAACGGAGTCATAGAATGTCATAACAGAAAGCTGAAGATGACTAACTCTTTTTTTTTTGTTAAGGCATTACTGGCACAAGCTCTGTTTGGCTATTATTCTAAGGAAATCATTAGATGTATATGATGCCATCAGAAAGCCCCGGGGCTTCCCTCCCTTCCAGAGAACACACAGTGGGAAGGAACCAAAGCTCTGGAGGCCGGAACTCTGACTCTTGGCCAAGCCCTTGTGCATAGAAGGATCATATATATAAGGGTGGCCTGTGGCAGTGTGCTTTTGACTGCATTGGGACTAGAGCCTGTCCAGTTGCTTAAAGAAGCAAGATCGCCTGTGCAGGTAAATTTCTTCAGCTCTGAGGGTGTGTCCAATGCAGCTCAGAGCCCCCAGCGGCCTCTGCAGAATCTGGGTTCAGGAGGTGAGAGGAAAGTAGTCACTGCCCCTGATTTGAACTTTGCAGGTCACAGTATTTCTGAAAAAAGCCCTGGAGTCTGGAGATGTGACTTCTGTTCTCGGCTTTGCTATTGCTTACCAGTGTGATCTGAAGGGATAGACTTCAGGCCTTTTGGCTCGGTCTTCTCAGTACATAAGGGAGGGTGGTGGTGATGGCCTAAGTCAGTGTTTCCCAAACGCGTACCCCCAGAGGTACGGGAAGAGTTTAGTGGGGGTACGTGTTGCACCGGAGTTTGGTGGGGATATGCACTGCACCATGCTTAGCTGCGCCTAATTCTACATTCTCATGAGTCAAGTCAAGACAGTCTTGTGAGGCGTGAGATGGTCCGGTGTGCAAATAAAGGTTATTTATAATATAACTTTTATTTATATTTTATTATGAATAATTTTATTTTTCGTTTATTATTATTTTGTGTATGTACCAAAAAAGAAAAAAATATATTTTGATTGTTATTAAAATACATCCATTTTTTTTTTTTGCGAAGGGTACTCAGCATTACGAAAATTATAGGAGGGGTACACATATGTCAAAAGTTTGGGAAACACTACTAGAGTATTCTATTGTGTGACTGTACCCCAATATATAATCCATGTTCATGGATTGTGGGTAGTTTTCAGTTTGGGGCTACTTTGAATAATGCTATTTTACATATTCTTGTACATGTCTTTTGGTACATAAATCTAAGCATTTCTATTGGGTAATATCCAGCAATGAAATTATTGTGTCATAGGATATATATATATATATATATATATATATATATATATATATCAGATGTATATCTAGATCTAATTCTAGATATATATGCTTAGCTTTAGTATTTACTACCAAATAGTTTTTCCTAAAAGATGTTTTTGATTGACTTACCTTTTGAAAAGCCTTGCTTGGGTTTCTAACTGCATAGGTTGATATTCTGGAGTAACATAAATCATAGCCTAAGATGCAAGGCCATCCATTCCTCAAGTCCTGGACTGAGCTTTGGGAGTGGGAGGGGAGTTGGTGGGGGGTGCACTGTTACCTTGCACTTTCTGCCTAGTTCGCACACTTGAACAAAGGGCAAGTGCTAAGTCATAACTGACTCAGGATTGCTCTTTCACGGCAGCTCGATTCTGTCTCTCTGACAGTCACACAAGCTCAGAGGCCCTTAGAATGCCTTTTTTGAGATGCAAACATCTGTATATTAGTGAGATATCTTGGAAGTGAGAAGAGAAAGTGGATTGGAAGGCCAGAGAAGGCTCTAGGGTGGAGAGGAAACTTGAACTGAGCTCTGAAGGATGGAGCAAGAAATGTCTTGTTTGTGTGCAGGTGAAAGGGACCTCGGGTTAGAGCTGTAGGTTGTTTATACAGAAAGCAGCCAGAACACTGAGACCCTGACCACTTGGGTTTGAGGCCATGAGCTGTGGGATCTGAGGGGAGTGATGTGGCAGGGCCACTCTGATGGTAAATTCAGGATCAGGAGGAAAGCTCCCTCAGTCTGACTAGTAATGCAGCTCAATGTCTGACCCTTTAAGATGCAAATACTCCTGAAAAACAAGAGGAACGAATTTACATCTGTTTTAAAACTCTTTCCTATTCAAATGTGTTTTGAAATGTTTAGAAAGGAGAAAAATCAAAAGGTTGGTCCTTTAAAAGTGTGGAAAGTGATAGAGAGATAAAGATAGGAAATGACCCAATTCTAGGGTGCTGGTGTCTCCTGGGTGGGGACCACTGTAAGACAGAAGCAGGCTTGAGGGGAACACAGTGACCCCACTGAGGTGCTGGTCCAGGGGAGCCGGTAGGAAAGAAAAGAAGAGGATATGCCAAAGAGATGCCCAGGGCTCACCTTGGTCCTGCTGAGCTGGCCGCAAGCCCACTGGGCCTGCGCAGAGGCCTTCCCTGTACAGAGGGGCACTGGATACAGCGATCACCAAGGTCCTTCTAGCCTGATCTGAGATTTACCTGCTAGGAGTGATGCCAGGTCTGGCTTCCACACAAGACCAAGTGAATGTTCCTAAGCTCAAGGCAAGCTATCTCTACTCTGTGGCAACTCAAGGTGCACACAGGCTCTGGGAGTGTCAAGGTGTAGGTGCTTCTGTAGAGAGTTGTGGCTGCGCAGTGTCTCATGGAGTCAGATGGAAGAGGGGGCAGTTGAGAGTGGGTGGGGAGCTCCCCCCGCCAAGGTTTTATATCCAAATATGCACACAGCCAGCCCCGAGGATTCCCCAGCCTCACCCGCCAAGGCAGGGGGTTCCTGCCTCTTCCCTATCCAGGCCACTCCCAAGGAGCATGTTCTCTTTGGAGACTCCCTCCCGGAAGGCTGACCTTGATTTTACTTTTTCCCTCGGCTCTTTGCCTTGGACCCCACAGAAATCCCTCTTCCAGAAAGGAGCCCCAAAACAAGTCCAGATCAGAATGGGGGGGGGGGGGTTGAGGGTGTTAGGGAGGCCTCTGAACACAAGCCTCGATCTAAATCAGTACTCAGGGACATCATCAGAACAACAGAGAGCTGCCAAACAGTGGACATCTCTTTTTAAAAAATATATATTTTATTAACTTTTTACAGAGAGGAAGAGAGAGGGATAGAGAGCTAGAAACCTCGATGAGAGAGAGACGTCGATCAGCTGCCTCCAACACACCCCCTATCGGGGATGTGCCCGCAACCAATGTACATGCCCTTGACCGGAATCGAACCTGGGACCCTTCAGTCCGCAGACCGACGCCTTATCCACTGAGTCAAACCGGTTTCGACACAGTGGACATCTTTTATCTCATTTCAGCTTCGTGTCAGGATGGGCAGGCAGGCAGGCTTTATCATTCTTCACATTTCACAAATGACGAAACACCCATCTATTTATTTGTTCAGTCAGCCAGTCGGCAAACATTTATCAGTCATCTGTTTAATTCATGATACAGTGCCTGGCTCTGAGAATCTGGGAGAAAAAAAAGAATCAACGAAAAATAGTCTTGCCTTTGATAGCTCATAGTCAGGCCACGTTCTTCATTGTTTCCTGAAAGGCAAATGTCTGTTCTAACAAATGAGGATCAGTGCTTTGGGTCTTCTGTTAAAAATGAAATCAAATGTAGACAAATATTTAAATAGTAAAAATGTTCAATGTCCCTTTAAACCATCAATTTGGCAAAATCATTTCCTCTTCTATGAACCAGTCATGGTCTATACTTAGAGATATGGGGGTGGGGAGGGAAGAAAGGGATTTCTTAAAAATAGGCAGCCACAAAACCACTGAAATTCTTCCCAGGAAGGTCTGCTGTCATCACATCTAAAACATGAATGAGAGACTGTAGTAGAGAGAAAAAGAAACCCATACCTTCAAGACTATTTGTGACACGAAAGTAACATGAGAATGTGAAGCATCTATAAAAAAAATAAAATAAAAATCAGCAAATCAACTAGAGATACAATTCTGTTGCAATAAACTAAGCTCTTAATGATGGATGCGGTTAATCCCATTTTATTTTGTACATTCCTACTTAGAGCTTACCCCTCTGCCTAGCAGCATGCGACAGCCATCTACCTGAGTTCGAGGGTGCTTTTAGCAAACTTGTCTGCAAAGGGCCAGCCAGTAAATAGTTAGGCTTATGGGCAGTGGCCTCTGATGCATCTACCCAACTCTGCTGCTGTGTATTGTAAAAGCAGCTATAGGTAGTACATGAACAGGTAACTATGGTTATGGTTCAATAACAGCTTATTTACAAAATCCAGGGGTGGATCAGATTTGGCCCAGGGACCATAGTTTGCCAGTCCTGCTTTAAAGTTTTTGCAAATCACTTCACATTGTTATCTCTTTTGAGTCCTGAGAGTAGAGACAGTCTGTGTCATCTTTAATTTACAGGTAAAGAAACCAGCTTAGGGAGAGTAAAGGGCCTGCTTACAGCCACACAGGTAAGAGGTGGCAAACCTGACCACCTCCTGGGCTTTCCAGGTCTAACTCTAGCATTCCATGTGCACCGAGCACCATCTATCACACAGAAGACGTGCAACCTGTAACCGAGATAAATCAGGCAGGGCCCATAGTTCATCTTGCTCTTTTGTTTCAACCGCCAAGAAGGTGGAATTGATCAGGTTTTCTATCCGATGCTTTTTATCATGCAGACAGAGCCATTGCGCTAGGAGTCTAGTTTTCTATTCCAATTTTACCTCAGACAACTTAGTGGTGTGTGGCAAGATACCAGAATTCTCTGGAAATCAGCCATCCCTAGGAGAATGCTCCATGTTCATAGCACCTGTGAGCAGCGGGGCATGGTTCTTATGTCTTTTGTTTCCTCTCCGAACTCTATCCTCATTAGGTGCACCAAGGGCCAGGTATATATGTCTAGCATGGACAGTATCTATCACATAGTAGGAGCCCAGTAAATATATGAATGAACCTAACTAACTATCAAGGCAAGGACTCAAGGCATGGAGCAGACTCAGGTGTCCTACCAGCTGGTTAGCACTCAAAGGCCTCCTCTGGATCACGAGTACCAGGGATACCCTCTTTTCTCACCACCACAAAGCTCTCCCTAGCACCTAACACTGTACACAAGACAAGCATAGCCAATACCGAAAAAGTGAAGATTCAGTCTCTGCCCTTCTCTTTGCTGAGTGCAGATGGATCCTGATGTGAAGAACATGCCCGAGGAGTCTTCACACCCTCAGGGGGCGGGGGGCCAAGGAAAGAACTCTTAGGCACCTTTAAGCGACACACTCTAATATCTTGTGCCCCAGTTAGCTTTCCCCTATGCATTTGCATGGTCTTATTTTTATGGGCCTGCTCCATGCGGTTCACGTATAACAGTTCAAATGCATTTCCAAATATGACCAAGAGCCATCTGGTCCTTTGCAGAGAGCTGTGGCAATCTGGGATTGAGCCACTTTCACCCCCAGCTTGTAACAGACATACAGAAGACTTGTAAGAACTGTCCACTGTCCACATCTGGGTCTAGACCAGCTGTGGGCAAACTATGGCCCACAGGCCGGATCCTGCCCATTCGACTGTTCTATCTGGCCCGCGGAGCTGAAAGAGCAGAGGGTTCTCTTGCTCTCCCCTCTGCTCCTTCACCAGCAGCCCACGATGAGAGTGCCAGCATGGTCAGGTTGCTTTTGTGCCGGCCCTCCGGTCCCGTGTAAGAACCCATGGTGGCCCTCGAGTCAAAAAGTTTGCCCACCCCTGGTCTAGGCCCTCCTTAAGGTGACTTAGGAATACTTATAAAAGGAAGATATTTGTGTGTGTGGCCTCATTATGAAATTTGATCCTGTGATGGGCCCCACAAGGCACCACAGCTTGTCATGAGATGCAGTAAGTTTATTTCTATCGAATCTGATTTTTTTTAAATAAGGAGAGCTTGTATTTTGTATACCTTTTATAAATTTTATTTTTCTATGAATTCATTTTCGTTAAATTTTTGTGACAAGTTGGAAATAAAAGAATACAGGCCCTTCACTAACGATAATTTGAGAAGCACCTTAGAGGGCAATAGTCTCTAGGGTAAATGGTGAGTCCATGGACAGTCAGGATAAGGGGGAATCATTGAAGGTCAGCCACCCAAGGAAGGCTTCCTGGAGGAGGGGCTCAAGGTGGGTTTTGGAGGATAAGCAAAATCTTGACAAATGGAGAGGACCCTTGGGCCACCCCTATAATATATAGGAGTATGTCTTGGTGCGGACATGTTTCCATGCTGCTTCTAGTGCATCTACATTTTGTTTCTTTCTCACAGGCTAATTTCTCTTTCTCTCATTATCTCCATCTTCCTCCACCTCCTCTCTGTGGGGATGGCAAAGCATTAACAGGAGGGTAAGTAAATGGAACATCTGCTTTCTGTTTAGGAGCCACAGAGACCATCCAGGAAGATCCTTTAGGTTCCTGTCCACACCTGGCTATGCCTCTGTGGTCATCTCCCCAATGGAGCTGGAAGCTAGGGCAGAAGGACACGGTGGGGGCCTCTTCCCAGCTCCCCAGACAGGACTACAAGACGCTGCAGGAAAGGTGCCTGAGGGACGGCTGCCTCTTTGAGGATGACACCTTCCCAGCCACCCTGAGCTCCATCGGCAGCGGGCACCTGCTGCGGAAGCTGCCAGGGCACCTGCAGTGGAGGAGGCCGACGGTAAGGGATGGGGAGGAGGTTGCCAGAGAAACACACAAAATGTGTCAACCCGCACCTTCCTTCTGAGGGCTCAGGGCTTCCGGATACCCAGTCTTACTGCCATTGATCCCCATGAGATGGGAACTGGGTAAGTCCCCACACACCCATTTTCCAGGGGGGAAAAAAAAACCAGGGCTGATCTTGGGAGGGGTCTAAGATGTAGCTCCCCCTCTGGCCAGAAATAGGAAGAGCAACTCTAGCCACTTACAGTAAGGTACTGGTTAGCTTCCTCTGAGATGGCCAGGCATCCTGAGTCACAGCCAGTGCCATCTGCTAGAGTGACACATTCTTTAACATTTCACACGCCCCCCCCCCCAAATCAGCCTCATGAGACATGTAAATTAAAACCCATGGACACAGACAATAGTGGGGTGAAGGCCTGGGGAGGCAATGAAAGTGAGGAGGGGTGGTCAATGGGAAAAAATGGGAACAAACATTTGTAACACTTTAAACAATAAAGATAAAATTAGAAAAGAAGAAAGAAGCTATTAATCACTACAAAAAGTATTTTTTAGTTCGTAAATGCATCAACAATTTCTTTAAAAGGCAACTTTTCAATATGTTCAAAAGCAATTAATCTCCCCCAGACTTGATTTATATGTAAGTCCCAGAACACATTTAGTGAAATCAATCTGTACTAAAAACTCTCCTCCTTTCTCCTCCCTAATCAGCCATCGCCATCAAAGCCAGACTTATTGAGTCCCTACTATGTGTAAGATTCCCAGTGCACCTCCTAGAGGCAGTCATGATTCTACTTCTCCCAGAAAATCTTCGGAACTGCTGATACAGAGTTTGTCATGCAACTGACCTTGAGTGGGCTGTGTCCACAAAGACTGAGGGATTGAGTGCAGGTCCTGGAGCACTAAATCCCTCACCCCATCCCAGGCCACATATCAGCACAGAAAGCCCAAGAGACAATTATTTGTGGGACTAGGGGCAGGAAGAAGTAGGAGAAAAAGAACGAGAAGATCTTTAGGAAAACAGAATCCCCCCTCTAAGAGGTACTCCCATTTTTAATAGAAACTCTAAGAAAAGGCATCTTTGGTGCAAGTGCTATTTCTCAATATCCACACAGAGTTCTCCAGGTCCTGACTTACATGAGCTTTAAGAAGGAATGAGAGGTACAATGGACAGAATGTGTATGCCAGATTTTCTGGGACAACCATGAATGTGTGTGTATGTGTATTCCATATTGATGTTCCCATATTTCCAGTTTGGGCATAGGGGACCCAATGGTCACTGTGGTTCCAGGAGCTTCTTCTGATCAGAAGGACAATTCCATCTGTCTCTGCAGGAATTGCACGTCAACCCCCACTTCTATTCTGCCGAGGCCAAAAGGCTGGATCTGTGCCAGGGATTGTTAGGTAAGTCTGCACGCCCTTGAGACACACACTTAGCAGCTGGGAGCCTGGCCTGGCTAAGGGGAAGAGGAGAATCAAGAGATTCTAATGGGGGAAATGGCCACCTGAGCTCTACCTCGACCTGCTGTGTCCTTTGCTGGGGAAATGGTAACAACTGCTCCTACCAAGGTGCATGGGAATATCAAAACCTGCCTAATCATAGCCATAGCTGGTTTGGCTCAGTGGATAGAGTGTTCGCCTACAGACTGAAAGGTCCAGGGTTCAATTCCCATCAAGGGCAAGTACCTTGGTTTCAGGCTTGATCACTGGACCTGGTAGGGGCATGTGTGGGAGGCAGCCAGTTGGTGTGTCTCTCTCACATCAACATTTCTCTCTCTGTCTCTCTCCTCCTTTCCATGCTCTTAAAATCAATGGAAAAATAACCTTGAGTGAGGATTAAAAACAACAACAACAACAAAACCCAAACTCACAAAAACGCTGCCAGACGATAATCTTCAATATGAGTTTACAGGTCTAAAGTCTTGTCTTGGGAATTTGTGCACACTCTACTTTAGTCCCTGTAATGATTCCTTCTTGGCACACCTGTCACTAGATGCCCCAGAATAGGGTCCAGGAAGGCCTGTTCTCAACCCAATATTCTTTTAAGAGTAATAGAAATAGCTCTTGGCCGTGATAGAAGGCACATGTGCAGTGATATCCATGTTACAGACAGGGGAATGGAGTCCAGAAAGTTGAGGTTTTCCCAGAAGAATATAAATCAGTTACAGAAACAGAAAGTTTGGTTGTGTTTGGGTCCATGTTCCTGAGGATGGAACATTTGAGAGGCTAAAAGCTTGTCCAGGAATATGGCTCAATTCTTTTTTTAAAAATATATTTTATTGATTTTTTACAGAGAGGAAGGGAGAGAGAAAGAGAATTAGAAACATCGATGAGAGTCATCCATCAGCTGCCTCTTGCATGCCCCCTACTGGGGATGTGCCCGCAACCAAGGTACATGCCCTTGACAGGAATCAAACCCGGGACACTTCAGTCCACAGGCTGATGCTCTATTCACTGAGCCAAACCGGTTTTGGCGATGACTCAATTCTTGTTGTCAAGTTTGGATTCCATCCAATGCCCCCTCAGCCCCCAGCCCGCACCACACTTTCTCAATCATCCTCTTTCTCCCCAGTACATAATTCCCTTCTAAATTAGGCTACAAGTCTGGAAAGGATAGCAATTTGAACCAGGTATTTCTTGCATGTAACAAATCCTCAGTAGATTCATACAGACACCTGTAGCATATACATGCGTATGGAGTACATCCATGCAGACACCCGGAGAATGTGCATGCCTGTGCAGTGCCTCTATGCAGATACTGTGTGCTGTCTGGCTTAGGTGACTGCTGGTTCTTGGCTGCTTTGCAAGCTCTGTCTTTGCACCAGGACATCTTGAGCCAGGTTGTCCCCCTGAATCAGAGTTTCACCGAGAACTATGCTGGCATCTTCCAGTTCTGGGTGAGTGACCTCCTGGTGCCCTAGTCGGGTGGGACATAGGAAAGAAGGATCTTGGAAAAGCCGTGTCCTTGTGTCCTGGGCTTACCATGTTCCACCATAATCTTCACTCACCAGTGGGCACTCTCTCCTTCCAGTTCTGGCACTTTGGGAGGTGGGTTCCTGTGGTGATAGATGACCGACTGCCCGTGAATGAAGCTGGCCAGCTGGTCTTCGTCTCTTCCATCTTCAAGAACTTGTTCTGGGGAGCTCTTCTGGAAAAGGCCTATGCTAAGTAAGACAACCATGGGAAATCTTTTCCCTCTCATCCCCTCCCCTCCCCTTTTCTCCTCTTTCCTTTTTTTCTCCTCCCTTCCCCTCCTCTCCTCCCTTTTCCCCTCCTCTCCTCTCCTTTCCCATCTTCTTCCTTTCCCTTCCCTTCTCTCCCTCTCTCTGTCTCTCTCATCAATATTGAGAGAAGGCAAGATGAGGTAGGTAACATTTATGAGGTGAGATACTTGATTCAGTGAATAAATGTGACACATCTAGAGCCTTTTATGTAGGGGTCACCCCATCTGAACAAATGTTCAGGAATTTGCCTTCACTAACGGATGGAGTTGCTCTCAGGATAAGAACTCTGAGCATATATTTCCTCCTTTGCCCTGGGGCTGGGGGAAGGGTTAGCAGATGCATGCCCAGGGAATAACTGAGCAAGCCTCCTTTGGACCATCCCAAGCTGCAGCCTAAAAGACCCCTCCCTTCTCTGCCTATGTTTTCTCCTCCCGGACAGGCTCTGTGGCTCCTATGAGGACTTGCAGCGTGGACAGGTGTCTGATGCCTTTTTGGACTTCACCGGTGGAGTGACAGTGACCATCAAACTGGCAGAAGCGCCTGGAAACCTCTGGGACATCCTAACCCGAGCCACCTATGGCAGAACCCTCATCGGCTGCCAGACCCACTCAGGGGTGAGACTCGGCTGTGAGCCAGCAGGGTTTCCTCCTTCTCTGCTGCCACCCTCTTCAGCCACCAGTTGCTGTTCTCACCTCAGTGGGAGCCCCAAGGCTTTTGCCAACCCCTGCTCCTACCATCCTGATGTTCACCTTGAGCATCTCAGGGCAGGCAAGGCCACCATAGAGCACAGGCAGTGTGCAGAAACGGGAGTTGACAGTAAGTGTGGACCACATGTGAGGTATTCTACTAGCACAGCTGGTTCTTACTGTCTAATAACAACCAAGAACATGGAGGTGAGGCAGGGATCCCTGGGTTCAACTGTCCCAGGACCCCTCCACCAGCAACTGTGTGTCACTTTATGCACTAAGTTAGTGGCTTTGAATCTGAGCTTACCCTCTGTAAAGGGGTTATAATCCCTGCAGAGTGGTACCCTGACTTACAGGCTTGAATGAGATGGGGGTGCTGAAGAGCTATGAAAACTGTAAGGTAACCCAGGGCAGCGGGGGTCTCTCCCACCCCCTCCTCCTGCCCCTTGCCAGAGCCAAACAGGGCCCTGGGTAAGCAGGACTGACGGTGCTCTCTTGTTTTTACAGAACGAGAGGGTGCTGGAGAACGGGCTGGTGGACGGCCATGCCTACACTCTCATAGGAACCAGGAAGGTGGGTAGAACCATCCCCCCTGTTTCCCTTCAGCCACCCCCTTCTCTCCTAGGGCTTCTTGCCAAAACCTGGGGTCATCTTATTATCTGTGTCTAATCTGGGGCAAATTCTCTGGGGGGTCCTCCAGTGCCTGCCAAAGCCAGTGGGATTTCCCTTACCCCTGTACCTATTTTCTGTGGCACCATCCCAACCTTCCATTCCATGGGGAAGCCCCAGCCAATTGGCCATCCATCCTGCTGTGCCTCACAGCCCTCCGTGAGCTTCACTTCCCTCCAGATTTCTGCTTTTTTCTTATTTGCTCCCTTTCAGCATTCTCCCAGTTTCTTCCCATCACTATCTACCTTTTGAGTTCTCCTAAGCATTGAAAGAGGAGCCAGACAGGGACCCCGCCTACAGAAAACTTACAGTCAAGTGTGGAGACAAACCAAATCTGAAAATGATAAGAAAGCATAGGTGAAAGGTTTTAGGGGTGCAGAAGCTAGGAGAGAAGACATTCAAAGGCTTTCCAGAGGAGGTGATACTGAATTAGTCCCTGAAAGATGGTGGACTTATATGAGCAAAGTGCATTCCTGGCTGAGGGAACAGCATGTGCAAAGGGTGGAGATAAGCAATCAGTGGGTTCAATCTTAAAGAACTCTGATATTCCCTAGAAAGGCTCCCTTAATAAAAGTCCCCCAATTTCCTTTAATTCTGTTTCAAATTTCTCAAACTCAACTCATGCCTGAATTCTCCTTCCTCTTAGATATCCACCAATCATGTGTGTGTGTGTGTGTGTGTGTGTGTGTGTGTGTGTGTGTGTGTGTACTAAGAACTTGACATTATTTTCATATTTATTTAGCAAAATTTATTTTTTGTTAACATCTGTATGTTTATTTTAATATCTTGTTTTAGATTTATTTAACAACACTTGACAAAACTTAGCACGTACTATGTGCTAAATACTGTCCTAACTGCTTCACAAATGTTAAATTCACTCAATCTTCACAACATCTCTGTGAGTAGATATTAGTGTCCCAGGGTTTCCATAACTAAGTACCACAGGTAATTAACAGAAATGTATTCTTTCACAGCTCTAAGGGCCAGAATCTGAAATCAAGGTGTCATTAGGGCCACACTCTCCCCAAAGACTCTAGGGGAGAAGTCTTCCTGCCTCTCTCAGTCAGGGGTGGCTCTCAGCCTTCCTTCGCTTGAGAAGCATAGCTCCAAACTCTGCTTCCATCTTTGTGTGGTCTTCCATCGCCTTCTCCTCTGTGTCTTCTCCCTCCAGTCCCTCTCCCCCCTTTTTATCTTGTCATTGGTTTTAGGACCCACCTTGATCCCCCATGATTTATTTATTTATTTTTATTGATTTCAGAGAGGAAGGAAGAGGGAGAAAGAGATAGAAACATCAATGATGAGAGAGAATCATTGACCTGCTGTCTCCTGCAAGCCCCCACTGGGGATTGAGCCCACAACCTGAGCATGTGCCCTTGACCAGAATCAAACCTGGGACCTTTCAGTTCACAGACCTTTGCTCTATCCACTGAGCAAAACTGGCTAAGGCAATGATTTCATATCAAGAATCTTAATTGCATTTGCAAAGGCCCTTTTTTATATAGGTCACATTAGTAGGTTCTGGGTAGACACTTCTTTCAGGGGCCACCCTTCAATTTTTTATAGCAGATGTGACTCTTAGCTTCATTTTACAGATCAGGAAACAGTCATGGAGAGGTTAAGTAACTTTCTCTATGTCTCATAGCCAATATGTAGCACATCCATTATCTCCTCTGCTCTCAGGGGCCTCTGATCTTCCATTCCAAAGTCTCATGTGCAGGTGTGAATCTCACCCAGATATGTGTAGCACTTGCCTTTGGCACTCAGACCAGCCCCCTAAACCACTTCTCATTTTGTGCAGGTGACCTGCCGCCACAAGCCTGCATATCTAGTCAAGCTGAGGAACCCCTGGGGGATGGTGGAATGGAAAGGAGACTGGAGTGACAGGTGAGCTTCTTTCTGAGATGGGCTGGGAGGGTGAGGAAGGGGGTAAGTGAAGCCTGCAAAGAAGGTTGCCATGTGCACACAAATCCCAAGGTGTTCTTCCCTTGGATCAGGAAAGTTTTCAGATTGTGAAGGTCAATCTCTCACATTTATACAAGGTTTAGTGATATCTAGGTTGCTTTCTCATTCATATAGTAATGAAGGTTAAATGTTTATTAAGAACTGGCCAGCGCTGTGCTAAGTCCTTTGAATTTTTATCTTATTTATTCCTCCAAATAATGCTATTATAAGGTAAGTGTTTTTGGCTGCATTTTATGGATGAAGGAACTGATACTTAGACTAAGGGGATTATTTAAGGTCTCAGAGCATGACTTAACTCAACTCAGCTTTGCTGTCTAGTCCGGTGTTCTTCCCCTGCATAGTTCAATGCACTACTGGGCTTGTTGAGTCAGAGGTGGACAGATCCGAATTGGGCTCTATGTTCTGGTCCTATTTAGTGACCTTAGGTTGTTTCTGCCCAACGACAACTCTATAGGGATAGGGCTTTACAGACTACAGACTGGCTGTAGGGCACAGGCAGAAAGGGAGACCATTGGTAAAGTCCTTCCCCCTCTTGCTATGAAGATTTATAATACCTGACCCTGTATAACACTTAAAAGGTCAGAAACATGCCCACATATCCATTGTCACTTGATAATTTTTATAGATGAAGAAATGAAGGTTCAGAAAAATAAGTTGAATTCCACTCCTCATAGAACATGCTGCACTTGATTTTTTATGCACTAGTAAAGAGAATTGTCAGAGGAGCTGGGTCTATGTGGAAAATGGTACCTAAAGATATATACATTTTTAAAAAATACCTCTAGTTTATACATACATATATATATATATATATATATATATATATATATATATATTTTTTTTTTTTTTTTTTTTTTTACAGAGAGGAAGGGAGAGAGATAGAGAGCTAGAAACATTGATGAGAGAGAAACATCGACCAGCTGCCTCTTGCACACCCCCCACCGGGGTTGTGCCCACAACCAATGTACATACCCTTGACCAAAATCGAACCCGGGACCTTTCAGTCCGTAGACCGACACTCTACCCCTGAGCCAAACTGGTTTTGGCGATATATAAATTTTGAAGTGTTACCAAAATATAGCATCATGACATTGATTTTAGTTTTATCTCACAGAAGAACAAGTACATACATTAGAGATGGGTGATGAATTAATTTACTTTTGTTAGTTGTGTGATCTTGGACAAGCTTTTCATTTATCTGAGCCAGAGGTGCAATGAGGATTAAATAAAGTGATGGGATTTTATTGCATAGGGTTCAATCTGCTGTTAATCCCATCCAGTGTATATTTTCATTCGAGATACTGCATTTTCTAATTCTAGAGATTCTATTTGAGAATATCTCCCAATTCTCTCATGATTATGTCCATAGTTCCCATTACAACCTGGAGAATATGGAATGGGTTTTAATGTCTTCATTTGCTAATTCCATTATCTCTCTCATTTCTAGGTCTGTTTGTCCTATTTTATTCCTGGTCATGGATGACATTTTCTGCTTTTTTATACACCTAGTAATTTTTTATTAGGTGCTGGACATTGTAAATTTAAGTTTCCGAGTGCTGAGTTTTGTTGCATTCCTTTAGGATGTTGTTGGTTTTTTTTATGGCAGATACTTAAATTGCTTAGGGATAACTTGAAGTTTTATTTTAAAGCACTTTTAATCTAGAGCTAGAGAAATCTTTAGTTCAAGGATAATCTGACCCCACTATTAAGGTGTTGACTCTCTGGGATCTCTACTAAAGACCCCATATAGTCAACAAGGTCTTTCAACTCTGGCTGGTGGGACTTTAAACAATTCCCAGCCTTGTGTCAGCTCTGGAAATTATTCTGTGTATAGTCCAGTCTCATGGTGGACTTCTTTATGAGTGCACACATATGATTTCAGCCAGAGATTCAAGGGAGCCCCTATGAAGTTCTCTGGAGCTACTTCTTTACGTAGTCCTCTTCTCTCAGGCACTTTGCCCAGAAAAGACCTAGCTGTCTTGGCCTCCCTGAACACTGGACTCTGTCTCCTACACTCAGCAACACTGCTGTGTTCCTTCTGGGTCCACTTTTCTGCACCACTGCCCAGGGAAGTCTAGGCAATGTTAGGACTCGCATCCTTTGTTCCCTTCCTCTTAGGGGTCCTGATCCTGTGCTGCCTGCCACTTAATGTTTGGAAACAGTTGTTCCTTATATTTTGTTTTTAGTTGTTTATGGTATGAAAGTGATACAGGAGAGCCTTATCCTTCATGGCCAGAAATAGAAGTCCAAAATGATGGGCTTTGAAAAGAGATAATTCCAATATAGGTTCAAATAGCTTTGTGACATTTAATAGCCTTATGGCTTCAAACAAGTGATTTAATCTCTTAACCTCAGTACCCTGATCTCTAAATTGGCAATAAGAACCCCTACCCTGTAAGGTTGTTAGCCTTGACTGAAATAAAGCACGTCAAGAGCCTAGCCCAGAAACTGGCTCATAGTGAATAATCCATTCCATTAATGTTACACATTGCTTTTATAATGTAGGGTGTGAGACTTAGTTGTCTGCAAAGGCAGCATGAAGATGAGAATAAATGACAACCCTTCAGCAAATAGAACACTTACTGAAGAATTTCTCGCATGTCCTCCACAATCCTTTCATTCCCCCAATGAAAATGTTTCTTTTCTGTTTTCAGCTCAAGTACATGGGAATTACTGAGCCCCAAGGAGAAGATGGTGCTGCTGAGGAAAAAAGATGATGGAGAATTTTGGTATTTGACTCGAGGACCAGGGACAAATGCCCTGGCTGACATTTGGTCACCCATCCAGCAAATATTTGTGGGGTACCCCACATATGCCAGGCATCTCCTATACAGAGACAAAAAAAAAGATCACCGTGGGGCTCACAATCTAGCAGGGCAAACAGCCCCTGTAAACACACAGTCACAGTCTCTGTGACAAGAGCAATGACCACTGGCCTGGAGCTCAGTGGGTCCTTAGAGCAGGGGGTGGGGGTGGACACCTCCTCCCCAACTTCCACTCTGCTCTTGTGTCATTCAGTACACTCCATCTCAAGGTTATGCCCTTCCTGGCCTAGAAAGGAAATGAGAAACGAAGGGATGGCAAAGTCTTGCCAAACTATAAGCCACCTCATCTGTGCCTTTCAGAGCCAAATTGCACTATTCCCACTGACTCCAAGGCCACTCACCTCTTATTATAAAGGGTCACCCTGAGCTGATGCTGCTTCTGCTTCTGGCTGTCTGACACGAGACCCTTGGGTTCCCCTTTGCCTTTGCTTTTCACCCTTACTATCAGCATCCGCTCTGTTCCCAGGAGTCCTCTTCTCCATGGCTCCTCCTTTCCAGCTGGCTGCCACCCTCACTCTCTTTTGAAGTAGTCACTGAACTCAAGATCCCAGCAAATACTGTTATTCCCAACTCCAGATAAGTGAACTGAGCATCAGACAGCTCAATCAGCATGCCTTGATTGGAAAGCCAGGCGTAGGAGCAAAGATTTTTATCCATTAATGATTGAGAACAGGTTGCTGACCATCTATAAGTCAATTGACTGGCTATAAATACCTCAATTCAGCTTTATCAGGGCAACCAGCAAGACAGCAACATTCTTCTCCGGAAGCCTTCATATGAGGCTGTGTCCAGCCACAGGAAGGGTTTCTTTCTCTGAAGCTCCAGCAACATGTGATGGACCCTCACACTGGTCTAGCCAGCCCCACTCCCCTGTCCAAGGCCCGCTGGGCTCTGCCCCGGGGCGTGGAGGAGGGGAGAGGGCTGGGATGCTGCTGCTCTGTTCCAGCCTCCCCGTTGGTCCTGATAACTAGACATCATCTCATGTGTCCCTGTGTGGGTCCCTCTTCCTTTCCAGGATGACACTTCAGGACTTTAAAGTACATTTCAAGCTTCTAGTCATCTGTAAACTGACCCCAGGCCTGCTGAGTCATGAGGTGGGCCGGAAGTGGTCTTACACTGCACAGGAGGGGAGATGGGAGAAGGGGACCACAGCTGGGGGCCCCATAAAGTTGCACCAAGGTGAGTGTGTGCACAGGAGCTGGCCAGGGTTCTTGGGTCTAAAGTGGTAGCTATCCCAGGCAAAGGGGTGTGTGTGTGTGTGTGTGTGTGTGTGTGTGTGTGTGTGTAGCCACTGTGGATGGCTGTGCAGCTTGTGTCCTGCAGAGGGCATCTGGCTGAGAGGAGAGGGGGGTCTGCTGACCAAGCTGACTGCTCTGGCCCTGGGCTGTGTCCCTGGGAAGATGGGGCACCTTTGGTCCTAATTTGCAAAGGCACAGAAATCTCAACCAAGCTGCCAGCCCATTGGGGCTGCGTTTCCAGAGGGGCCTTTTCCTAATTAGCGCCAGGAACGCACACATGGTAAAAGAATGGGCCGCATCTTGTTTTGACTTTAGGACAAGGTGATTGATAGGTTGAAGTAACCACCCCTTAACAGGTTGGGTAGGACTAATAATTATATCATTTGCATCCGGCCCACCTGACCTAGAATTTGGTAGGAATCAAGATTTCTAGGTCTTCGCCACAAACCGGTTTGGCTCAGTGGATAGAGCATCGGCCTGCCGACTGAAAGGTCCCAGTTTGATTCTGGTCATGGGCACGTGCCTTGGTTGTGGGCACATCCCCAGTGGGGGTGTGTAGGAGGCTGCTGATCGATGTTTCTAACTCTCTATCTCTCTCCTTTCCTCTCTGTAAAAAAAATCAATAAAATATGTTTTAAAAAAATATTTCTAGGTCCTCAATGACAGGAGACAAGCACATCTAAATTCTCAAAACGGAAACTTTGAGAGCCCCTGTCCCTTTCTCCCATTGGACGTGTTGAGTGCTCCCTTTGGAAGGAAGGGCCTGTGGAGTATGACCTCAGCGGGCTGTGGAGGCCTGAACTCTGGTGTCCCGCTCCCACCAGACTGGTCCTCCCCAGCTGAAGCTGCCCTCAAGCTAAGGCCGGGTTCCCTTAAAACGCAGATGCTCCGGGGACCGTGGCATGCTCTCCCCAATTAGTTGAAGAGTCACTTACTCAGGCAGCAGCTGCTTATGGGACAGCAAGCCTATGCGAACAACTCTCAGCTCGTGTGTCTGTAGAACTAACTGGGCAGTCGTGGTGAGATGGGAGGGTAGTTAGAGCTGAGGCTGAAGAGACCCCGATTCTGTCCAGATGAACCTCCGGGCGGGCATCCTGGGCAGGTACCTGGATCCACACACCTCTCAGTGCTGGGGAGCCACATGCTAACGGAGCTGAGGACTTGTCTCACTTGCTGTTTTTTAGCCCGAAACACGTTTTGGAGGAACCCGCAGTTCCTGCTGTCCGTCTGGAGGCCCCAGGGGGGCAGGATGTCCCTCAGGCCCTGCAGCGTGCTGGTGTCCCTGCTCCAGAAGCCCAGGCACCGGCACCGCAACCGGAAGCCTCACCTCGCCATCGGCTTCTACCTCTTCAGGGTAGGTGGGAAGCCGGGGCACGCGGCCTCCCGTGGGGTCTCCGGCTCTTGCCCTTTCTTCCTGCTTCCCGCCCTCTTCACTATCCGTGTCCACCTACCCCCACACCTGGGCGCCCATCCTGGCTCTGTCCCTTGGCAATGACTGTGTGATCCAGGACAAGTCATGTTCTTGCACTGAGCATCGGTTTCTTCCTCTGTAAGACGGGAACCGTGATATTCATGCCAAGAGCAGAATAAAAGACCACGAGGCAGTGCTTCTTCTCTTTGTGTCCGGCACAGAGTTTACAACCGATACTGGTTTCCTTTTTGTCTCTGAAAAAGACAGGGTTGCCTTCCCTCAGCCTTCTCCAAAATTCCAATGATGGGCTGAAATGTCATTGGAACAGAAGGTCTCGCGGGAGGGAAGGGGTCTCTGGGGAGAGTCTTCTTATATATCAGCTTTCATTCGAGTCTGTGCTGGCGAAGAGCCGGATTCACTGACCAATGAGGTCTCCTTTGTTTGTTTTCCAGATGAGCCGGGTGAGTCCTACACTTGACCAGCTGGCCCTGGTTTGGAATGATGCCACCTACGGCCCAGCCACTGAGGTTTGGTGTGACCGGAGCAGCCTTTGCCAAGGAGCTGGATGGCAACTGCCTCTGTGTTAGGGTCGGGGGAAGGGAGGTGGTGAGCTTCTGCTGTTCTTTCCATAAGACGGGCCCCAAGAACTTCTTATGCCTCTACAGGGAGGTCTCTGAGCCTGGTGCAGAACCCATAAATCTTAGAATTTATTAAATCCTTACATAAATACCTAGGGCCAATATCGAAGACTGTCACAGCACAGGAAGGCTGATAAATCACAGCCTTGCCTGAGTTATGAAGCCCACAGTAAAACAGATCTATAACGTGTGAGACATGAGGAGGCCATGCGGCCCACCTCCTTGGGGGCAAGGGACAAAGGACTGGGAAATGGGACAGAACTGTGAGCAGAGGACAACAGCTCTGCATTTCAGGTGCAGCGACAGCCTGGAGGGCTCCTTGAAGGAGGCATGGGCCATCCCGCCCAGCCTCCGCGGGGTGGCAGCCATTATTTTGGTTCCCAAAGAACACAGGAGTGAAAACCGCAATTTTCTCAGATTGGACTAAACAATGTAAAAGGATTTTTATAAAGAAACCATTTTGCATTGGGTGTCTTGGGTCAGTTTTGTGGTTTTTTTTTGTTTTTGTTTTCCTTTTTCTTTTTCCTCCTGTGGGAACACTGAGTGATCCCTAAGTTGCCTATTCATCTAAAAAGAAAAAGAAAATGTTTCTATCAGGACTATTTCTAAACAGAATTTGGGTCAGCTACAATAAAACTGTAAATAGAACAAAACTGTGAGCCACTTAAGAACTTGAAAGGCAAGAAAAAAAAGCAATAAATAAATGAAGGATAAGTAAGTAGTTGATTCCACCAGGAAAACTAAACGTAGGACCGCTAGTATGGCTAATTATAAAATTTAGTTATGCGATTCCTAGCAACCAAGGCCAAGATGGCAACAGGGGAGAAATATAGTTCTCCTTGTCTGATCAAAGAAAGCGTATGCCATCAGGAGAGACATTTGTGTCCCCAGTCCTGAGTGCAGTCTGTGAAATATGGCTCTGCTTGGATGGAGAGTGTCTTTGTTAACAGCTGTGAAGGATGCCCCATATGGACCTCCTCTTCCTCCACAGCCCTGGGTAGGAGCAAAGGGAAGAGGGAGCAAGAGAGGAAAAATAGAGAAAAAGGGAGAAATAAAAGAGGGAGGATGGAGGGATGGTGGGAGGGAGGGAGGGAGGGAGAGAGAGAGAGAGAGAGAGAGAGAGAGAGAGAGAGAGAGAGAGAACATGAATGAATATGAATATGAGATAAAACAAAACACACATCCAGGGAATGTCAGAACCAGCGCCCTGATTCAGGTTGTGTGAGCTCCTGTCCAGTCCTCCTTCCCCTTGAGGCAATTTTCACCGAGACTATGTGAAAGTCCAGGTTATTTGTATGTAGCTGTTATGATGGTGGGAAGATGGTAGGTGATGCGTCTGTATCTGTGACCATAATCAACCTGGAACCTGCACCACAGGCACGGATGCAGTCTCAGGAAGTGTACAGAACATGGGCGTTGGGATTCTAACCAACTGGGTGGCTCCGGCCAGATGACTGAACTTGGAAAGTGCAGGCACAGTGACATTGCTCACTTTATTTTGTGTAGGATGTTGTTTTTACCGTTGTGGCAAACCATTTGGTAGGTGTTCATTCCGCCCCACAGAGGGTGCCACCAAAGGTGCCCTCTCTCGGTATGTTCTGTCTTCATCTCCAAGCTCCTCACTCTTTCACCCCATCCTCCACCGGGGCAGGTGGGATTTGGCAGATAAAAGAGGCCACCTTACTCCTGGCTCCTGGCCACAAACCTGGGGTAATCTCTTCAACTGGTGCCCCCTGTCTTCCGTCTACAGTTCTATGATGACCAGAAGAAACTGCCCCCTGAGTTCTTCTTGCAAATTAAACCCCTGAGTTTTCCGGAGGCGTTTCTCCCAGAAAAAGAAGTGAGCCAGGAGCTGTGGCTGGAGCCGGGGACGTACCTCATCGTGCCCTGCACATCGGAGGCCTGGCAGGAGTCGGAGTTCGTCCTCAGAGTCTTCTCCAGGAAGCACATCTTCTAGTAAGGGCGCAGGCCTCTCCCGGAGGTTGGGCCCATTCGGGCCTGGGACGATCAGGAGCGTGAGGTAGGGAGGCAGCAGATGGGGTCTCTGTGGCCAATACGGAAGAGAGATCGGGAGATCAGGAGAGCAGGGCAGCTCTCCCCATGGAGGACATCCTTCCCTTCTTCCTTCCACTCTCTTCCTACTAACACATGAACACGGTCAGACATTACAGAGGAAAAGACAGAACAGGCACACACATGGCCCCTGTCCTCCAGAAGCTCAAGGTCTGGAAAGGACACAGTCACAAGAGCAGTTATTTTTGTGATACTGTGTCCCGTGACAGCATTTATCTGCGCAGGTGTTAGGAGAGCATGAAAAGGGAGCATCAGCTAACCTTCCATGACCTTGGGGAAAGCAGGGGTGGCTTTCAGGAGGTGGTGATTCCTGAGGGCTGACAGGGGTGGTTGCGATGAGGGGAGGCTGCCATCACCCGGCAGGCCCAGACACCGCGGGTGTGTGCAGGTAAACCAATAAGTACACGTACTAGCCAAACTTAGTATCTGGCCCATGATTGTTTTGACAATGACAATCCTTCGATGCTTAGAATCCAGTTTTTTCCTTCATGTTTTGACCATTGATAGTTTACTTGATCTCAAACATATACAATATGAGTAGGAATCATTAAATGAGGGTAGGGGGAAGTAAAGGGTGTGACGGGCAGAGGGCGTGGCATGAGCAAAGGCATGAGATGAGAAACAGCACCGGGCACATGGGGAGATACAAGCAGTGTGCGTGCCATGGGTCTGGACCTACACTTCATGGGGAAGTGGGAGGTGAGGTGTGAGAGTTGGGCAGGCCCACGTGATGCGTCAGCTAAAGAACCGGGGAGAGTCCCCAGGGGAGGGAGAAGATTGGTCACATGGTTCCCAAGATGATCCCCAAGAAGGAATTCTTTCTTTTGTTTTCCCTCAGTGAAATTGGCAGCCATTCCAGAGTTGTCTTCTCTAAGGTAAGTAGTTGGTGGAGTTCCGCGTGGCTGGGACTATTTACCGAGCCAGGGTGCTGGGTGTCTCCCCTCATGTTCAGATCTTGCAGACCCTACTCTGTGGCATGTAGGATGCATTATCTATTGTGCCTTGAGAGTACCCAGGTTCTGCTGGGGGTTTTTTTGCACCATGAGAGCTGCCCTTCTGGTTAGGTCCTGTCTTCAAGGTCCCTGAGCCCCTGGGGCATGAGCTATACCTTTGCCTTCTTCTGCTTCTCTCTACCTGGTGTTTCTTTGGCCCATTTCACTGTTTGCTACTTCTCCAAAGGCAGCAAGAATTAGAGAAACGAGGGCTGTGTGAATGCTGTGGTAGAAAATTTAAGACAGTGCTCAAGGTCAAACTTCTGGGTCTCAGAAGCCTGGGGGCTGTGAGACATGAGTTGTGTGTATGAGAGCCTGTGTATACGGATGAATAACTATGTCTCTCTATGTGTCTGTTCCTGTAGGAAATAGTAGACAAAACTGAAGGGCATGATGAAATCTTCACCAAACTCTTTGAAAAGGCAAGTTGAAGATGTGTGGTAGCCAGAGGTGGGCAGAGCAGGGGCAAAGTGGAGCAGATAACTGCACGGTTATGTGTTTGATCTGCCTGACCTTGTGTATGAACTGTGATTTAAGGTTACCCGTTCTTCACGCTGCCACTTTCTATTCAAGTCCTCAGTCTTTAGACAAATGCGTGGAGCTGCTATCTCCAGAAGGCTCCCGTAGAATGCCTATCTGTTCTTGGAAGCTACACTAATTAGTTGAAAGGGAAAATTGAATATAGCAGAGTCAGAACTCAGTAGTGGGAGTGAGGAGGCATGGCAATGACAAGTCCTAGGGGCCTGGGGAGGGACATTAAGGGAAGCCCAGAGAGAAAGACCTCTTGGGTGGTTTTTGGAGAGGGGGTGGGCCTGGTAAGAGGACCTTGCGAAGGTGGAGAGCTCAGGGCTAAACACCTGGTCTCCCTGAGTTTTTTCCCCCTGGGTTGATCCCAATCCGGAGGAAACGGGGAGTGTGGGGGGCTCTAAAGGCCTGTCTATCCCAACCTGCAGGACGCTAAATCTATTTGGAAATGGGGCGAGAAATACATTGGAAATCTGGGGTCTGACATCCCCGCAATTTCATTAAAAATGGAAAAGCATGTTAGTAACACTATGGATTTAATTAATACCTTTCCTGCCCTCCCATCTTCTCTCACATTCACCCCTGGTGCTTTGCCTAATGTAGCCAGAGGCGGTATGTCACAGTTTAACGTGTGTTGTTTTATAAAAGTTTTTCTCTATGCCAGGGGCTTCCAAATATTTTCTGCTGCCGCCCTTTTATGTAATGAAATCTCATAGAGAATACCAATATATCTGAAATGGATTAAAGTTGAATATTATTGCCTAGGCCAGTGTGGCTCTGTTGTTTGAGCCTTGTCCCATACACCAAAAGGTTGCTTGTTCTGTTCCCCGGTTGTAAAGCTTGATCCCCAGTAGGGGGCGTGCAGAAGGCAGCCAATTGATGTTTCTCTCTCTCCCTCTCCCTTCCTCTCTCTCTCTAAAATCAATAAGAACATACTTTAAAGCATTTTTTAAAATTATATATTATGAATATGTACCCATTTCATAACTTTAAATTTGTGATCTTTGTATTTTGTTTACATAATTTCAAGTTAAATGTTCATGTAAAGAATTGCTTCTGACGAATCTAAAATTAAAATCTGGAATCTTGGCGGAGGATATTTTATTAGGAATGAAATTTAAACCAAATTGTTTGCTCAGCTCATGAAGCATCTCCATAGAACCCAGGTGGAAAGCCACGGCTCTCTTCGGCTACTTCTTAAGAGTCCTGCCTGGCTAGGGTGCTCTGGGGTTGGCACCCCGTTAAAAAGTACTGTAAAAGTTCTTATGAAATTCCAGATTCAGTTCCATGACTAGTCACATCCCTTATGGGCAACATCCTGGTGTCACTTATTCTGTCCAGAAATGGCATCTGTGCCACGCTGAGCGGATGCCGGAGAGGACGCCTATGAGCTGGGCCCTCTGGATCCCATAATGATGATTTTTCTCTTGTCCCTCCACTTTCACTCCAGTGTCCGGAAATAAATGCAGCTCAACTGCAGAGGATCCTGAACCAGCTGACCTGGTCAGGTGAGTGCTTTGGAGCCGTGCCTCCTGCAGGACGCAGGGACACCACCATTCTGAACTCTGGGTCTGTGTCCCTTGCCGCTGGTGGGATGTGGGAACTGCTGTGTGTGGGGCCCCTGAGCAGCTGCATCTCACACCAGGATGGTCCTGTGGTCTGATAGAGCAGTAAGCGAATTTACGCAGCTTGGAAACTAGTTTTCTCTGTTTGTTTGTTTGTTTGTTTGTTTGTTTTGCTGGGTATGAGTGAAGAGACAAATGGTAGTGAAAAATGAAGATTTCTGCTATGTTCCTAGTTTGAGAAGAAAAGCTGAGTACTTCCTTCTTGGCATATAAATTCAATGTGGAAAAACTGTCCACTTCCTCAACAGGGCAAATAAATATTAAATATTGACTAGTCCCCTAGGGGGGGCGCTCTAATGAATTTCTATTTAAGTGGATCGACCTGTAAAAATCTGGAAGGAGGAAGCAAATCACCCAGGAGGGCTACAAACAGGTGGTAAGGAGCCTGTCAGGTGAAGTCTGGGATACATCATTAGGAAAGCTTGAAGTTCATATAAAAGCAATTTATAAGTATATTTTGAGTGATACTAACATGATTTCTCCAGGGAGGAAAATAAACTTCAAAATGAAAAAAAAAAAAAAAAAGTAAGCCAAAAAATTAAAGATTATTTTCTACCTCACATCTGTGATTGCTTCTTCTTTATATGAAAACAAGACTTCAAACCCAAACAAGTTACAGGCCAGGGTATTGTATAACTTGGGGCTTGAAATAACTTCCAGATGGTTTCTCAAAGTGTACTTAGGATACAACAGCCAGAAGAAAAAACTCTAGAAATGAGAGGATACAAGAGTTCTCCCTCTGCCCACTTGGAAAAAAAAATTCCAGGGAAATTACCTAGAGGAATGCACTTTAAAAATGGTTCAAATGCCGCCTTAGCCGGTTTGGCTCAGGGGAGAGAGTGTTGGCCCAGGTTCAATTCTGGTCAAGGGCACATGCCTGGGTTTTGGGCTCAATCCCCAATAGGAAGTGTGCAGGAGGCAGCTGATCAATGATTCTCTTTCATCATTGATGTTTCTATCTTTCTCTCCCTCTCCCTTCTTCTCTGAAATAAATTTTAAAAAATGGTTCAAATGCCTTGATCACAAGTATGCAAATTGATTTCCCAAGGAATATACAGACAGATTGCCTCCATTCATTCCTCTGAGAAGGTTCTGGCTTGATAGGTCAGGGAACTACTGTGAACTTTGGTAATGTCTCCCACAATAAAGGATGATGTGTGGCTTCGAAAGTAGCAAGATGAGATGTATTCACAAGTTTTAGCACCAGTCCCCAAAGTTAGATAAATATAAAACCAGATGGAGCATTCTCTGTTACAGCTGAGTATCCGGATGGTTAGAGGAAAATCTTTGGATTCTGTTCTTACCCTCCCCATCAACTGCCCCCCACCCCCTGCTTTTACTTCCTAAACTTTTATTAGTGGTTGGGAAGCAGATGTGGAAGGCAGGTGGACCAGCTGTGCAGCTGGCACAGTGCTGGGAGGAATCGTTATCTTAGACAGCAGAATTGAAATTCAGAACATTCCCTACCAGCTGTGCCCTAACCCAAAAGATGAAATGAAGTCAGGATGATCATTCAAAACTATCATTTTGTTACTTTTTTTAAAAAAATAGTTGCACACATTTCTCACAGAAGAGACCTCATTTGATGGCAATTGATGGGAACCATCTCTGGTTAATTTAGGTGACCTCGAGGGTAACAGGAGCTGATAGTTTTAAATCGTTGCCATTAAATGCGCTAATTCAGATTTAGGCTATATCTAATGGAAGCCTTTAGATTTGTGTGTTTGAAGTTGTGTTCCAAGAAACATTAGAAACGAAGAGGTTTCAGTAAGTGTTCCATGAAATAGAAGGGATTAGGCTCTGTAGTTAACTGCGCTTGGGAAATTCTGTGTCAGTCAAAATTTTATTGTTGGCCCCTCAGTATGTATCATGTACTATGGTGTCTGATGAATAGAGAAAAGCACCTATAGACACAAATTATTTCAAATTTGAACTCAAAGCTATTTGTGTGCAGAAAACCTTCCTTGGAAACATAATTTGGAAAATGAAGACTGAAAAATTTGCAAGTGATAGACCCATTTTCATGTATACTGTGCTTAACCAAGTTGCATCTGAAGGGTGTAATCCAGGCTTGCTATCATATTTTAGAGAGATGCTGGCCTTTTCTGAGGAAAGGCTTCCATTCACTAGGTCTAGAAGAAGGTGATGAGAGTTTAGAAACCATATGGTCCGGGGAACCACTGGAGAAATGTGGAGAGGAGACAAATACCCATTTATGCTTTTTCTGGAGGCAGTATGAGGACTAGGGAGTGGAATGTATAGGAGCTTCCTTTGGAATCGACTTAGGAAGTGTCTCCTGAGCGGAGCTAGCCATCCATGTGAGCACCCATAACAGACTGACCATTGTCAAGACATCGGAGGAAAGCATCCCTAACGTAGGTGGGAGCTTGAACAAGATGGCCTCTCAGATCTCTCTCCATAGCTCTCTGATGCTGGCCCCTGCTGGGTGCATGGGGTAAGTTCTTCTGCCCCACTGTGTAAGCAACGCCAGGCTACGAGTAGGGTTCTCCACAGGGATTTACATGCAACTTGGGTGCAAAGATCACCACTAAGTGTCCCCTCTCTCCATGGCTCTTTGTCTCTTACCTTCCACATCGGTGATGGTTACCGGAACCTGTGGCTGACCTAGGCAGCACTGTCTGGCCCCATTAGAAGAGGGCCATGCATGTCATGCCATCCTGGCCAGCCCCCATGTGCTCTTCCTGTTCCTCTCCAGGTCTGGGGAGCCCACAGCCCCTCTTCAGCCTCGATGCCTGCCAGGGCATCCTGGCTCTACTGGATGTATCCTTACTGGTCTGTGGGAGGATGCACACTGCTGGTTGAGAGCTCCACTCTGAGCCAGGGTGTGGGTGTGAATCCCAACCCCAGCGCGTACCAGCTGGGGTCATCTTAGGCAAGTCACTCAGCCTCAGAGTGCCTGCAGGTCCATATCTACAGTGTGAGATGGATTTAAGCCTGGCCAGTAGGGGTCAGGGTGAGAATGCAAGTGGGTCAAGCTATGTAAAGTGCTTGGGGGCAGGACTGTCTTCAAAAAAGTGGTCAATGTAAACTATTGATAACAATAGTCTGATAGTGCCGATGAGGCAGCTGCAGGGTGGTGGTTAGTTTCTGGATTTATGGGGTACTTAACAAGAGTTCGGGATCCTAAGTTTTCTGTTTGGTGACCAGGCAGTGGCTGCCTCCATTGACAGGTCAGAAGCCGGGAGCTCAGAAAGTCCAACGACTTGCTGGAACTCGGCTCTCCTGGTTCTCAGCCCTGTGGTTGGTTTTCCTAGCAAACCTTCTGCCTATCTATTCTAAGGGGACACTTTAATCCAAGTTTTGTTGTCTGTGCTACAGATAGGCACATAGGATGGATGTGTGGGGGGGAGGGGGGTGGGAAACGCTGCAAATACAAAACACAGTCTTTGCAGAAACTTTGCAGAGGGCGCGGACAGTGTGGGATGAAGGCCAGGTGTCCCAGCATTGGAGCAGATCCCAGCCTTGTCTCCCGCTGCATGAACTTGGATGCAATCAGACTCTCTGGTCATCTGTCATGGGGGCCAGTGGACACCTGTCTCACCTGCCAGTTGACAAAGGAGTCACACCAACAAAGGAGCCTGTCTCCCTGATGCAAGGGTATCAGGACACAGTGACAAGGCCAACCATTAGGCTGTTAACGTTCCATCATATGACTGATATAGGAAGCATCCTGAGCCACCACCTGATTCCTTCCATAACTTGGTTTCAGCAATAATGAAAAAAAAAGTCACAATGTGCTTTTAAAATTTAAATTACCTTAAATTGGCCGTGTCAAAACATCCGGCTTCCCTAAACACATGGTAGCTGTTGTCATTGCCACCGTTGCCACCACCAGCAGCACTTCTCCCCGCGCTGCTGTGTTTCAGCTCTTTCTGTCCTTTCTAGCAAGGGCCAGGAGCCCTAGGCTGGACACTCTGGCAAGGGGAGGCCACCAGAGATAGCTGATCTTGAACAGGGCTGTCCGTACATTGCACACTGCTGTGCGGAGGACCAATTCCTGCTTCCAGAGGCATAGGTGAAACTCCCCTCTCAGCTTTGACCTTAACCCTGCTGCCAGCTCAATGCATCAGGCACCGTGAGCATCCAGGAATTCAGGGACCTGTGGAAGCAGCTGATGCTCTATCAGGTAAGAACACGTCTTGGCCATACCTCCTTGCAGGATGCCGCAGAAAAGGCAATCCTGCAAAGTCTGTGAGGTACTGCTCTCCCTTTCAGCCCTTGACACCCAGCTACTCGCCCGGTCCTCTCTACTCTGGAGCCCTCCTTCTCCCTGGCAACCGCAGAGAGCCGGTTGCACTAGTCCCCTGGCTCTCTCAAGCCCACATGAGATCATAGCACTTCCCATGGCCCTCAGAGGAAGTCCACACTCCTGAGCGTGGCAATAGAGTCCTTCATAAACTGGCTCCTTCCTACTTTTCCAATCGCTGCTCACAACTCTCCCCATTGTCTCTTGAATCATAAAGTTGGAAGCCCTTCAAAGTTCGGATGTGGGGCTGAGATGAAACACCTTTATGCGTACCCAGACTGTCTAGCTGCAGTAACCAAAAGACCTCTCCCTTTCCCGGAGGCTTAAACAGAGATTGGAGAAGTGGTGGGATCCTGGGTGGACCCTTATCCTGGCAGCAGGCCCTGCCTGTGGAGCCCACATTCCCACCTGTGTCTGCAGCGTAGACACTGTTGGCACAGAGGGCCTCTCAGGTGGTGCTTGGAAATGCCTGGCTCCCTTAACATTCGGTTCTTCGTAGGCGGTTTTCCACAAGCAAGACAGTAACCGGTCAGGATGCCTGAACTGGTCCCAGCTGAGGGCTGCCATGAAGGGCGCAGGTAGGCCTGAGGGCACCTGGTGATGGAGGGCATACACAGGAGGGTGGTGGGGCGAGTCCACAGCAATCTGGAGTAATTTTTTTAAAATATATTTTATTGATTTTTTTACAGAGAGGAAGAGAGAGAGATAGAGAGTTAGAAATATCAATGACAGAGAACCATCGATCAGCTGCCTCTTGCACACCCCTTACTGAGGATGTGCCTGCAACCAAGGTACATGCCCTTGACCGGAATCGAACCTGGGACCCTTCTGTCCCCAGGCCGATGCTCTCTCCACTGAGCCAAACCGGTTTCGGCAATCTGGAGTAATTTAATGCGCAATTACTCCCTGAGTTCAGAGGTCCAAACACACGGGACCTACAAAAGGCAGAAACGCTTACTACTATCACTATAATCACTGCTAACCGTTATTGAGGGGTGGCCCATCCACACTCTCATTTAATCTTCAACAATGCCTTGTTCTCACCCCCACTTCACAGAGGAAAAACAGTGAAGCTCAGGGAAGTTAGGTAACTGCCTGGGGTTTAAATACGGGACCACCAGGTGTCAAAGCAGAGGGTCTTGACCCTGGCAGACTAGCACCTCCCCCCGCCCCCCTTGAAGGCCAGTGACCTTCTGGATGAAAAGAGCCTCGTGCTGGTTGCCCACGGGGAGCAGGAATGGGGAGTGGAGGGGAAATGAATGGCCTAAATAAACAATTCACAATGAAGCCCATAAAGGAAGACCCCCATGTTTTCAGGACCCAGGGCCCAGGAGCGAAGGGACAATTGAAGTAAAGGGTCTCAAATGGGAGGGGAGCTGGGTGTAAGGCTCCCGGCACCGAGGGCAGGAGTCCTTGTTCACTGCAGGAGTCGTGCTCAGCGATGACATCTGCCTGCTGATGCTCATCCGCTACGGCGGCCCCACGCTCCAGATGGACTTTGTCAGCTTCGTCCTCTTGATGCTGCGAGCAGAGAAGACGGAGAGTGAGCGGCTGGGAGGCAGGGCGGACGGGCGGGTCTTCCTCTGCGCTGCTCCCGGATTGCCCCCCTGCCCCCAGTTCAGGCGGGAGGGAGGACAGCTGCCAGTACAGAAACCACAGGGGACATGGCTGCCAGTCCCCGCTGCATCTGCCCACACTCACTTGCACCCTGCCTTCTCCAGAGGCAGAGGTTTGAGGCAGCTCACTTATAATAAGTGTGGCCACATATGGTTCCCCAATTGGGTTCCCAGATGAGGGGACCTATGGGGGTGGGGGGGACAAGTTCATAATATTTTTAAAACATATTAGCTGTGTTTCTTTCTTCTGCATTTTCACAGGTATCTTCCAAAACTTAACCCAAGATGGCAAAGGGATATACCTCCAGAAGCCAGAGGTAAGGCTTTCTCCATGGAGTTGAATCACATCATGCAAGGTAGAGAGGCCACTGCAGGGCCAGGCTCCTGTGAAGGAAAAGGGCTTGGGGGGCGCCTTTTATTCTACTGAGTTCAGGATGTGGCACTGAATTAATTAATTAATTAATTCATTCATCCATCAAATATGCACTGACCACCCCATCTGTGCTTCACACATATGAGGGAAACAAGAGACTGACTCAGGGTCCCCAATGACTATGATCACGATCACGCCATGTGACAAATCCACACAACTTCAGTAGTGACGACATCACGTACTTAGCTCCCCAGTCCCATGCTGGGAGTCAGTGGGACTCGGCTATCTGGCTAGTGATTGTGGGTGAGCCGAGGGCTTTTCTGGCACCTTCACTGAGGAAGGTTTGCCTCTCTCAGGACAAGGACAGTATCAAAGGGGCGTGAGTTGAAATATGCAAGGTCTCCACACCCGAGACAACGTGCCTTGCAGCTCATTCTGTTGTCTAAAGCAAGTCACGTGGCCAAGCCCGCTTCCAAAAGATGAGGAACTGTCCCTCTCCTCTGTCATGGGGGGAACTTGAAAGTCACTTGCAGAGGGCATGGACCCAGAGGGCGAAGACCTGGGCCAGCAATGAGCTTGAGCACAGACGGTCACAGGAGAGCTGGTCTAGGTAGCATGCTCTACAAAGGCCTTTCAGGCAGAGGTGGCTTTGAAGTTGAAACCTCAAAGATGAGAAAGAGCCAGGGCAGCCAGAGTGGAGAGCAGGAAAGGCCCAGGCCAGAAGGAACAGCGAGTACAATCCTGGCTAGAGTGCAGAGCATGAAGAATCTGTGAGTCTGAAACGATCAGGACATACGAGCCAGAAATAAACCTCATTCCAGGAGTTGGTTTAGCCTTCCCCATATGGGAGAGACTCTAACTTAGTCTCTGAGCCCTTATCTCCAACCTCATGCAGTGCTTTGCACATAGTAGGCACTTGACAAATGTTCAGTGAGTGAATGAGGTGACATGCGGAGGAGAAGACACATCTGTGCCTGACACCGATTGTCTTCCTTGGTCATTCAAACTGCGTGGGTTCACCGAGCACCTGCTATGTGCCAGATGTGGCGCTAGGTGGTGTTTGCTGAAAAGACATTGCAGTCTGGAGTCTACTTTTTCTTTCTGAAACACATCCTCTTTGAGCTGCTGAGGAAGGGCCTACTAAAAGCGGGGGCTTCTTCTTTGACCTCACATGTCCACTTTGTGGAATATCTTTTCAGGATATGGGGACCCTCAGCATGTGTTTCCCCTCAATCACTCCCATACTCAGGTGGGAAGGTGGGATGCAGCTGAGGGGCAATGGTTAGACTCCCCACCTAAGACCCGTAAGGTCACTTCCTGATCCCAAGCAGTGCTTCCACAGTGCAGGCTCTGAGCTGGGAGAATAAGACAGCATGAGTGGGCCATTGAAACAGCCCACAGCCTTGAGCAGGCTAGCAATGCAAGGTGCTACAATGGAAGGAAGACTGGGCTGAGACCTGGTTGAACTCACAGCCACCTTATAACTAGCAACACTTACTAAATCTCTGGGCCTCTGCTTCCCTGTGTGAGTAATGAGTGGGCTAGGCGAGGTGCTCCCTGAGAACCTCTCCAGCTCTGACCATTTCTGATTTCATGAGGAGGAGATCCTCAGCGCCATCTAAGGAGTCCTCCAGGGAGCGGCAGCCAACGGGTTGGAATTTCCCTCTGGGGTTCTCTTTGACACCATTGGTACCTCACTTCGCCATCATCGTCTTCATCATCACCGGCAGCGGCAGCATTATCATCCGGGTGTAATTGGCGTGTGGAGTGGTTTCTCCAGAAGTCCCCTCTCTGTGAATTAGAGGTGCCATCCATCACACCCACATAAAGCTGTCAGACAAATGGGCCTATCAATGTAAACATGTAGAATGTCTCTAATGGATTTCTGCTACCCGGTCAGTCCACACACCTGCACACACAGCTGTCACGAGCACGCCAAATTGCGTTCGTGGGGGGGGGGGATGGGGAGAGGGGGAGGAGGCACTGAGAACTGAATGCAGGATCAGCCTGTATCTCAGCTATCATCATTCACAGGCACCACGAGAAGTCAAGGTTGATTAGGTTTCAGGTTGATTTATACTTATCACCAGATGGTGTGGTCCCTCTGGCTAAACCATTCATTAAAGTCCTCTCTCCATGGCTTCTTACGAGCGAGGGGGAGGAAGCCCAAGTTCTATGTCAGGCTGAGAAATGAAGCACCTTTAACGGAAGGTCAGAGGCCGGGCTGCACTGACGGTCATTTGCTTCCCCGTCACGTCCAGTGGCAGATGATGACCCTGTACTGCTGAGAAGGCCGGCGCGTCACCTGCCCTCACTGAGGACTCTCCATATGGCCCATGGGAGGCAACACCGATGCTCTACACACTTGATGTTCTTCCAGACCATATCTCCACTGGGAAGACTTCTCTTCTGTAGATCTCCCCTTCAGATGGCCAGTGTGCAGAAAGGGAAGGGAGGTGGCAGCAAAGACTGCCTTGGACTTGTAAAGACCGGTTCTTGTTCCCTATGGCTACAACCTTGTCACACGCAGAGATGCTACCTGATGTGGCCTAAGCAACGTGACGCCAGAGTTGGTGTCTTAACCTCTATGCAACACTGCCCCAGTGGCTGTGCAATTTAAAGGACCATAGAAGCATCATCACATTTGGGGTAAGAGTCTGCGTTTCAAGATCTGAAGAGGAAATGCTGTGTCCTTAGACAAACTGGACCCGAATTTATAAACTGGTGGAGGCACGGGCTACGTCTTAACTGTTTGGGCATGGGGTGAGGATATGTCGAGATTTCAAGAACACATAAAATTGGCAGGGCCCAGGTGGAATGGGCTGGCTCTGGAATCTCAGGTCACTGGGTGGTCTTCTGACAATATCTCCAGATGACTAGATTGGGGGGATAGAGGGGGAAAGACCAGGGATTTAAAACACCCGAATTCTTAAAGATCGCCCTGTATGAGACAGGTGTCAGTCTGTTTATTTGACCTCCGGGCTGTCAGATCCATTTCAAATCAGCCCCAGAAATCCTTCATGCACCTACTTCAAAGAAGAGCATGAATCCGTGCCGCATGGTAGGGTTAATCAGTGGCTGGCAGGTGAATCTGACTTTTTAAACCACAGTGACACCTCACTTTCATAGCATCCTTACCCATCCAGAACCCCCGTGGGAAACCAGATCAAAGGCCATTTCCCAAAGCCCATGCATTCTACTCACAGGTTAGCACCTCCCAGCCATTCACTAAATTTTCTTGATTGACAAACTCTCCTAACAAACATGGCTATCTGCTTTCCAGGTCCTTAGCAGACTAAAGGAAAAGGCTGAGGAATGAGGTAAAACCTGTCCATTGACAGAACTGAAGCCAATTTCACAGCCTGATAGATGGCCTATCAGGCTGTAGGAGGAGGGAGCACTTTGCACACCTGGCTAAATAGACAGAGAAGTATTTAATTTAGAGAAATCTTTATTTCTTCCAAATGACAAAATGCTAAAATGGTTTGCCGTAAAGTGTCAGATACATGAGATATTATTGATTTTATAAATATTGGATATTCATAGTCTTTAAAAGATTTTAAAGTCCATTTTTAAAAATTGGTATCTCTGTTTTTACATTCTGCCATTGCAAATGGTTGTTTTCATTAAAATAGTTATTACTTTGATCCATGAAGGAAATCTTGGATTTTTGGGGGGTTTGGGGATGTTGGGGAGGTGGGACCATTAGCCCATTCATGATACTTGGACTATGGTGTGATGATTTTGCTTGGTACAGATGGGATCTGTCTCCAAATGAAGTCTGACTTCCTGGTGGTCAGAACTGCCCTCCTATGCCACTCGTGTGGCACCCCGAGTCTATGTATCACTGTGGCGACTCAGGAACCTCCACACACGAGATTCTCTCCAACACTCTCTACACCGAGTCCTGGTGAGCAGGGGCAAAGCCATCTCCCCACCCCAATATACCTGTCCCATCTTTCGTCACTGCAGGTCATCGGGGGAGAGGCAGAGTAAATATCTGAGACAGGATAGAAGGGTCAGGGTCAGGATGAAGTCATGTTTACGGTCTGAGTGCTGGACATCAGCAATTCCCGGAAGTGGAAAGCCAAGTTTATCATGATCAAGACAAGTGGGAAGTGTGCACACCAGAAGCCCAGTGAAGGAGGAGGGAGGAATCAGCCCTCAGGCCCCGACACGGGTGAGGCCAGGGAGGCCAGGAGGCTGGGTCCACCACAGTCCAGCCCAACAGGCAGAGCACACCAGGGCGAGCTCTGGCCTAGGCTTTCAAAAGCTCAGGGGGGGGGGGGGGAGGGAGCGAAACAGGTTTGGCTCAGTGGATAGAGCGTTGGCCTGCGGACTGAAAGGTCCCACGTTCGATTCTGGTCAAGGGCATGTACCTTGGTTGCGGGCACATCCCCAGTAGGGGGTGTGCAAGAGGCAGCTGATCGATGATTCTCTCTCATTGATATTTCTAGCTCTCTATCCCTCTCTCTTCCTCTCTGTAATAAATCAATAAATCAGTATTTTTTTAAAAAAAAAAAAGCTCAGGGGGGCCCTAGCTGGTTTGGCTCAGTGGATAGAGCATCGGTCTGTGGACTGAAGGGTCCTAGGTTCAATTCCAGTCAAGGGCATGTACCTTGGTTGCGGGCACATCTCCAGTAGGGGGTGTGCAAGAGGCAGCTGATCGATGTTTCTCTCTCATTGATATTTCTAGCTCTCTATCCCCCCCCCTTCCTCTCTGTAAAAAAATTAATAAAATATATATATTTAAAAAGCTCAGGGGGGAAAAGAATCTTTCGAGGGGCTAACATACCTGTCCTTCCTTCAGCTGTGGTTTTCATGTTTTTCTTCTCTCCTGTTTCATATAAAAAGCCAGTCACCAAAGGAGAGTCTTCCAGATTCTAGGTGGGGCCCGGGGCACGGCAGTCAGCCGCTGACTGCAAATGGCACCGCTTTCCTGCCGCTGTCACACTGGGCTAGAGAAATGATTTTGGCCTCCGGGATTTTCAATCCCATGGTTCCCCGACGAAACAGATGTGTTTATATTTCTAATGGGAAAAAGGAGAAAGCGAGTTTGGTGAGTTACGGGCAGGTGACCACTGGCCAGCTCAGCCTGGCTTGGAACAACCGTGTGTCCAGCTCCCGGAGCTCTGGGAAGATGGCCCTCAGGGTCGCTGGCCCAGTCCTGAGTTACCATCACTTTTCCAGGGTCCTGAGGACTTCCGGTTACAAAATCCAACAGGAATGAAAACGAGGAGAGGTTGGGAAGGAACATCCTAGTCGCGTGACATTGGACCTCAGTTTACCCATTTGTAAAATGGAGCCCACACCACAGGGTTGCTGTGAAGATTAAATAATGCCAGCGCATTGTAGGCACTCAACTGGGCAGCGTAGTATTTTTTTAAACGACCCTTCTTATTTATTTTTGTTTCAAAGAGCACGGTCACTCCTAGGAACTGCTTTTCTAGGACACACACGGTTTCATTCTCCGTTTTGACTTTCCTCTTCTTCCTCCAGGTCTCCTCTCTGAACGAATCAAACAAACCATTCCTTGAAGTGCGACCTCAGGAGGGCTGTCCTAGTCTCCCATGTCAGGGACCCGGCCGCAGGGACCTCTGAGAAACTGACCATCTTGTTATTAAAGCTTCTCTTCAGTCAAGCAGACAAGGGACCTTGCCCTCTGCTCACTCGAACCCCAGAAGCAGAGCAGGTTTACTCATCCGAGCCCCAGGGTGCTCATGAGGGTGAGTAGTGAGAACAGGACTGTTTTCAAGCCCCGTTTTGAATGCACGTCCTTGAGGGATACATCTGGACCTCACAGGAGGAGTATCAGGTGACAACATAGGACTTGATTCTGGCATTTGGCAGTGTACTCAATGAGTGCACCCTGATTTCTCTGGTGGCTGGGGGTCCGGCACCTTCCTTTCAAGCATTTGTGGCATGTGCTGAGGCTGTGTCACCACCAGGTGGCGCTCTGACCCCACAGAAGGACTCCTCCCAGGGACTGAGGACGGCAGCTTCAGCACCCGGCCTGGTGAACCTGAGCTGATTCCTGTCCTGCCAGCCCCACTCAGCTCAAAGGCCAGCTTCAGCCCCACACAGACTCACTTTCCTTGCCTCTTATTGTTTGCTTAGTTTTTAACGGATGCGCTGTTCTTTTGTTATGCAGTGTATTTGTTTCTGAAAAAAGGGAACTGTTTTCAAGCCCCGTTTTGAATGCACCTCCTTGAGGGATACATCTGCACCCAGACGACTCAAGCTTAGCTTAGCGCCTCGCTCACGGATGGGATTTATTGAATGAATGAATGGTGAATCCTGTCATTTGAAAAGTCAGTATCTGTTTGAGTTGCTCAGTGAAAGCATTACAGAAACATGGGACTTCCTGTTACAAATTGTCTGACGTTGCAGAAGTCACAGTTTACCCAAGAAACCACCACTGAGAAGCTCACCAGACTCTCTCTCTCTCAATGGGCTTCCAATCCAGACATCCCAGGGACCTGGGCATCATTTTCTCCTACACGGTCAGGATTCTTCCTCCCAGAAGGATTAACCTTCCTCCCAGAAGGATTAAGACGTTGCTTTCAGGTTGTGACAGTGGAAGTTGTGTGAGCAGTGGGAGGTAGCTCGTGTTGGGCCAGACCCAGACCGAGGTGGGGGCTGGTTGTTAAGTCTTCGTGCCCCTCCTGAGCCTCGGCGTGCACAGCTCCTCCTGCTCGTACAAGCCCACAAGGCACAGCTCCTCCTGCTCATACAAAATGAGGCACAGCTCCCCCTGCTTGCATAAGACCAGGAGACACAGCTTCTCCTGCTTGTACAAAACAACGAGGCCGGCCTGCAGCCCCACGAGGCAGCAAGTGGTGGAAGGAGCAGGCCTGGCCTTGCCAGGAAGCCTGGGTGTTTTCCCTTCTCCCGGAAAGCTGTTAATGTGCTCTCAGATCAGCTCCCTCACTTCTCAACTGCCGGAACATTGTCACTGTTAACAATATGTAAAGGGAGCTGGCCAACCTCGATGGCTCTGAAGGGTCAGAGCTATTAACTCATCGTCCAGTTGAGATAGTGGTAGTTGAGGCAACTTTAATTTGTTATTAATCATATGTAAATTCTTGTTGATTTTCTGTTGTTGGAATTTCCGGCCTAAGAGATGTCTTTGTCTCAGAATCTCAATGAAAGGAATGGTGAAAGGCCAGAGCAAGGGGTAGTCCTCCCCTAGAGAGGTGGACTCCCGCCTGGCCGCCATTTTCCCAGATGAACTCTTTTCCAGTCTTTCTTCATTTTAGTGTGCGGCCTTCTCCAGAAACCAGACTCCGAGTGGGCCCTGAACCACACGGGTTGTTTTAAGGAATCCCACACTCCACCCAACTGTTTAAGAAGACTATGTGTGCGCAGTGGAGGAGATTTGACTGTAGAACTTATAAATCTGCCTCTGGCTGGAGATCAATTTGCCAGGAATACAGTGTGGCCTTAGAAGATGCCTGCTTGAGTCCATTTACAAGTGTAACTCACCATGGACGAGTCTCCAATGTGCGTATCTGTGGTCCAGAGGACACTGGGCGGATCACGTGTGACCACGTGCAAGCCGCTCAGAGCAGAGCCAGCCCCGCTGCGGCTTGCTGCTCCCCGGGACGGCCGTGCTGACCCTCAGGAGGCCCAGGCTGCCCGGCCCAGACCTCTGTCATCGGAGAAGCAGGTGGTGTCCGAGCCAGAACCAGCCAGAGACCACAGGGCTCTGATGCCTGAAACCCACGTTTCCATTCTGTTTGAAAAACATCTATTTTAGGGCTTTGGTAACAAAGGAGTCATTTTCCAGACTCATTTTCATTCTGGCTGAATAAAATGATCAAATGATCATCGTCTTTGTTTTGACTTCCCCTTGGCCTCACACCAAGCATCCCCCCCCACCCCACCCCCGAGGGAGCTTTGCCGCGCTTGGCATTCCGCTCGCCCAGCGCAGACCGATTTGTTCCGCAGCAGTGACAGGAGAGGCAGCCCGCCCAGGCCTCACAACCGCGGGCCGGGGTTCCCTGGGTGCAGTTCTGGGCGACCCAGAACATTCTCTTCCTGGTCTCTGGCTGCCTTGAGAAGGGAGAAGTCAGAGGTTGTTAGAGTGTCCTTAGCCTTGGGGGTGGGGAGTGGGGAGTGTTCAGCTGAAAGGACCTGGTGTTCTCGGGGTGCACATGGGTCTCCCCTGAAACCACTGCTGCCTCTGCAAGTGAATGGGCTTCTGGAGGGAGGGAGCTGCAGGGGGGCTTCTGGGGACTCCATTAGATGGTGAACATGCAGTTAGGGTTGAAGGTTTTGCCTAGAAATGGTCCTATGAAATTGTTGTCCAGGCCGGCTCATTGCAGCGCATCCTTTCTCTGTAGAACGTGTGCGTGCACGTGTCTGTACGTGTGCGTCTGCGTGTGTGCATGTGTGTTCGACACCCAGCCTTCCAGCATGCAGGTTCCTTCAGGTCAGGCTGTGCCAGGCAGTGGGGCCATGTCTGAATTCTGCCAGTTGTGCTGTGAGAGCAGGGGGTTGGAATGGGTGAACCTGGTCCAGGGGCAGGCTGGTGACATGGGAAACACACTTGACCGGAAGCCGGAAGCCTTGAGCTTCCGGCCCCACTGCCACCCACTGGGGGTGTGGTTGTGTGGCCGCGGGAAAGTCAGTGAACCTCTCCCCGTGTCGGGGTGTCATCTTCTGAGTCGGGATGCTGATTCCTGCCTCACGGGATGCTGGCCACGATTAGGTATGATCATGAATGTGAAGGAGCTTTGCAAATTGTAAAGTGGGTTTCGCCTTTGGAGGCTACTCTGTTCTAGCGAGAGCTGACGTCATGCGCGTTTGCTGGGTTATTTGAGAATATATTGTTCTGCTCAGAAACAAGAGAAACAAATGAGCAAGGAGGATGGATAAAACAAAGTGAAGCAAATGGCTTGAAAGATGTGAGACAGACAGAGTGAGCCACGGGTGTGAACATAGGAAGGGAGAGGAGCTGAGTGGGCACTGAATATTCATGATTCACACTAAATATGCATGAGCACGTGAAAGCACCAAATAGGATACATCCAACACACGTGAGACCCGCAAGGCTCTCAGCCTCCAATTAGCCGCCCAGTGGTGATGCCTGTATGCTCCCACTCTAACCCTGGAGATGCGGATAAACAGCCCTGGCTTTGGCTCACTAATTGCTGAGCTACAGCTGTGCCGGCCGTCCCTGCAGCAGGTCTTGCTGACAGAGCACCTGGGAGCCGGGGCCCCAGCCCCTCTGTCCCCTGGGCTCCTTGCAGAAGCCTTTGCTCAGGTGCTTGTGACCACACCGTCAGTGATGGGGTGCCTCCACCCTCCCGCCCCTTCCCCCTACCCCGCAGCACAATATTCTAAGTCTCCCTCATCAACCACGTGAGCTGAGCCTAGTGCGTCTGTCTTCCAGACTGGAGATCTGAATAATTCACTGGTAGTGTCACCTGGAGGTGACCAGCAAGGTAATTTCCCCGGTGACCCCTGGGTCCGGGACAGGGGAGCCAGGGTGTGGGGAGTGGGGGCAATTGGCGGAGCTTGGGCAGGGTGACTGTGTGCTTCAAACCGTTGAGCTTGGCTACTGAGATGTGGGTGCTATGCCCACATGGGTGGTGGACAAAGGGGCCCCTGTGGCTCCTCAGGTGGGGCCCCTCAGGTCCCCCTCCCCACCAGCCCTTAGCAGGTGGGCCAGCTCCCTGCAGAGCGCTGGGCAGTGGGCTGTCTGCGCTGCTGGCCCCCAGGAGGTAGAGCTGAGCCAAACATGGTCAGTTATTCCTAAACCAGATAAGTCAGCCTTCATAAGACAGGGGAGAAACCCAGCCTGAGAACAGGGTTCTCAGCTGCTGACAGCCCTCACTTTCCACAGCGGAGATGCTATCCTTCCACCCCCAACCCCAGCCTAATCCTAGGTCTACCTAGCCAAGGACAGTCTCCGAGGAGCCAATTCCCAGGATTTCTAGTCGTTTCTTGGATTTGCTCAGCACCCCTCCTTTGCAATTGTGTCCATCATAGATTAGAAGTAATCAGGTGTGTGTGTGTGTGTGTGTGTGTGTGTGTGTGTGTGTGTGTGTGTGTGTAGGCAAATGAAATGAGTTGGAAGTGCTCTTATTAAGAGCAGTGGGTCTTAGCAGGTTTGGCTCGGTGGATAGAGCGTCGGCCTGTGGACTGAAGGGTCCCAGGTTTGATTCCAGTCAAGGGCAAATGCCCTGTTGCGGGCTTGATCCCCAGTAAGGGGCTTGCAGGAGGCAGCTGATCAATGAAATCCTCTCACCATTGATATTTCTCTCTCTCTCTCTCTCTCTCTCTCTCCCTTCCTCTCTGAAATCAATAAAATAGCAAAAAAACAAAAAGAGCAGTAGGAAGCTGAAGAAGCAAGCAGGCTAGTGTTCTGGCCTCCATGGGGCTGTACCTAACGGGACTGTCACTGTTCAAGGCGGAGCTGGTCAGAAACCACCAGGGCAGGGCATGCAGGAGTGACCAGTCTCTGGGAACTTGGGTCCCCACCAGTCATGCTTATGTGCTTGTAATGTGTCCTGGGAATTCAGTCCACCAGTTGTCATGGAAGAAGTCCCTTTTAGTGTGACCCTACACTTATGCCTGCCCTCCGAGAAGGGCCACTTCTGGGCTCCAGAAAACCATTGGATGGCTAAACAGATGGAAACAGGGAGCGAGAGGAGTCCCAGCGGCAGCAGCACAGGCCTTTCTGGTGATTACATATTTGCGCTGCCAGATGCACACTCCTTCATCCCCCGGACAGCCCTCCCAACGTGGCAGCCCTGCGCCCCATCAGCGGTCGGTTCCTTCCATCCATCTGCCTGCACTTGTGTGATGTCACCTTCTTCATTGGAACACATGGAGCTTTCAAGGCAGGCCACGCTGCCCAAGTTCACAGGTGGGTTTACGCTGATGGCATTTTTGAGTGGCTGCTTCCTTGGTGGCCTCACGTGCACAACCCCGGCCTCACGTGCACCGCCAGCCCCACCCCCAGACCCTGTGTGAGGACCCTGGGGCTGAAGGCAGGACCTGGGGAACTGGTGACCGGCTGGGGCCCGGGCCCAGCAGGTCCCTGGAGCTACAGGGGAGCGCTGATGGTGCCATGAGGGCTGAAGAGGCAGCATCAGGACATGGAGGCAGAGTCAGGTGAGGATGGCTGGAGAGGGCAGGCCAAGAGAAGGGGACCTTGGAGGGACCCAGCGAGGAGCAAAGGAGCCTCAGGAACCCCTAGAAGCCTACCAGCTTTCTTTCTCTTGTCTGTCTTTCCTAAGCTTTTCAGCCGCCCCTCTCAGCACCACCCTTGGCTTTGTGGGGCAGCACAGTGCTGGTCCTGTGTTTTGAAGGATTGCTTTGGGATTCTCTGATGTCTTCCGCATAATAGACTGAGGTTTTGAGGAAGAGCACCGCAGGTGTGTGTCGAACATATTCATTGCACAGAGTCTGGACCCTGGGGTGTCTGCCAGGGTCTTCACTGTACACAGGCTGTGATTTCCTTCCCACAGTCTGAGCATTGGGAGGGAGACACATAGTGCCTCCTGGGAAGGAGAAGAAGACAGAGGGAGGGGATGAGAGTGCTTTGGGATGACACAATTGCCTCCTGTCCTTGATGGTAGATTGGGCATGAGCAGTGAGGAGGAGGCAGGACATTTCAAAGGGGCTGGGACTAAAGGTGGGGGTTGTTCAGAGAGATCTGTATTTCTTTTTTTAAAAAAAAAAATTTATTGATATTTTACAGAGAGGAAGGGAGAGAGAGAGAGAGAGCTAGAAATGTCAATGAGAGAGAAACATCGACCAGCTGCCTCTTGCACACCCCTACTGGGGATGTGCCCGCAACCAATGTACATGCCCTTGACCGGAATCGAACCCGGGACTTTTCAGTCCGCAGACCGACGCTCTACCACTGAGCCAAACCAGTTTCGGCAAGATCTGTATTTCTGTAATTAATTTGGCCTTGCCTTGTGGACCTACTTCCAACCTCACCCAGTCCTCTCTTGGCCATGTGCATGTCCCAGCTTGGAAGGCAGAGCCTCCCAGCACAATTATATCCGACAGCTAAAGTTGTAAGCTTGAACCTGTGGTCTGAACACGTGGCCCCGCGTGCGTGAGTGATACAGGCTGCCAGTAAACAAAGTTTGATCAGGTGTATGTAATGGAGTCTGATCCAAACCCTTTGGAATGCTGTAAACATCTTGACCAAGTCCTTTCTTGACCTCATGGTAACTGCTATAAAATAAAAACTTGGCTTGTGGACTTGGGCGCTGTCTCTCAGGAAGCAGCCTTCCACCGAGAGCCAGCTGTCATTCTCTTGTCTGCCTTTTCCAAGCCTTTCAGCCGCCCCCTCTCAGGGCCACCCTTGGCTTTGTGGGGCAGCACAGTGCCGGTCCTGTGTTTTTGAAGGATTGCTTTTGGATTCTCTGATGTTTTCCTCATAATAGACTGGGGTTTGAGGAAGAGCACCACAGGTGTGTGTTGAGCATGCTCATTGCACAGAGTCAGGGCACGTGATACCAACAGGGTTCATCTGTGGATCCCTTGTGATGTTGGCCTTGCTCACCAGGACCCTGGGGTATCAGCCAGGGTCTTCACTGTACACTGGCTGTGATTTCCTTCCCACAGTCTGAGCATTGGGAGAGAGACACATAGCGCCTCCTGGGAAGGATCGGAAGGCAGGGAGGAAGGTATGGGAGTGCTTTGGGAGGACACAATTGCCCCTGTCCTTGAGGGTAGATCAGGCATGAGCAATGAGGAGGTGGGACCAGTCAAAAAGGCTGGGCCTAAAGGTGGGGGTTGTTCAGAGAGATCTCTATTTCTGTAATTAATTTGTGCCCTGCCTTGTGGGAGCCACTTTCAATCTCACCCAATGGTTATTGAGGGGCGGGCCACACTTAAAACATCACACAATCTTTGCTGAGGGTTGGGACCCACTTTGAAAGTCAACCAATGGTTCTTGAGGGGCGGGTCCCACTTCTAACCTCACCCAATGGTAGTTGAGGGGCGGGACACACTTCCAACATCACCCAATGGTTGTTGAGGGGCGGGACACACTTCCAACCTCAACCAATGGGGTTAGAAGGTGGGACCCACTTCCAACCTCACCCAATGGTGTTTGAGGGACTGGACCTACTTCCACCCTCACTCAATGGTTGTTCAGAAGCAGGACCCACATCCAACCATACCCAGGGAGGGGGTGGTGGGTGCCTCCTACACTCCGCAGTAACAGGACCTGGCCAGCAGAGGGCAACAGCCCCTGCTGCCTCCCAAGGCAGGCAGCTGGGCTGGGCAGAAAGCACAGCTGCTTCCCCTTCAGAAGGGCTAAGCGGGAGGCTGTGGGATGGCTTTGGAGCCAGCTGGGCCTCCAGCTGCCCTGGGAGGCCTGTTCTGCCTAACCACCCTGCAGACCTGTCCCCTCTGGTGGCCTCAGAGCTCAGGCTGAGCCCTCCAGGACCTGGGGGAAACCTCTCCTCTTCCCCCCCATCCCACCCGCACGCAACACCAGCCCCACCCCCAGACCCTGTGTGAGGACCCTGGGGCTGAAGGCAGGACCTGGGGAACTGGTGACCGGCTGGGGTCCGGGCCCGGCAGGTCCCCGTAGCTACAGGGGAGCGCTGAGGGTGCCGTGTGCTGACTGGGGGCCCAGGGGACAGGAGATGCTGCCACGGGAGCGGGGTGACAGCCAGGACTCGCGGACTAGGAGGCACAGGGGCAGAGCCACGTCTTGCTGAGCGAATGGAGGAAGTCTGCTGGTTTGCTGACCCCGAATCAGTCTCATTTCGAGTTAAAACAAAACCTGCCGCGAGAGGCAGGTGGCAAAAGCCAGGCGGGGTGGGGGGCAGAGAAGGGCACTCTGTAATCTAAGCCACAGGAGGCCCGAGGAGGCTGCAGGTCCTCCACGTGAGGAGCCCCTCCAGTCCCTTTCCTCAATGCAGCGGGACTAGGCCAGAGTTCCCAGCTGGGAGGGACCCTGCCTGGGGCAAGAGAGACCAGCGGTGCAGTGACAGGACCCCCTGTCTGCTGAGGTGGAGGAGGGGGGTGAGGGGAAGGGTGAAGCCCATTGGAGCAAATGGCCACAGGGGCAAGGGGCACTTCCCCAGAGGTCACAGGTCAAGGGGGCAGTGGCTCTGGGCAGCCCAGGCTTCCATTTTCCTCTCTGTCCTTTTCCTGCTGTGTACCCTCAGAGGAAGAAGCCCCTTGTGCTGCCCGTAGCTTCACCAGTGGGCAGCTGGGGGTGGGGGAGGACACCATCCGGAGAGCGGAGGTGTGCACTTGATGGGGAGGCGGGACCACATGATTCGTTGCAGACACCCACGTGATCAGGAGGCCGTGCCACACGATTGGCTGGGAGTGTGCACGTGATCAGGGGGCGGGGCCACGTGGACAGCCCGAGTTCTTCTGGGAAGAATCCCTGTTGGACAGACACTTAGTCACCATAGGGAGCGTGGGTTCCCATTGGGCCTGATCAAAGAGGCTCTGTGGTTTGTCCTGCCCTTAAAGCGCCACACGCATTGGTTTGTTTAATAGCTGCTGCCTTTAATGTCGGGAGGGGCACGTGGGAGTTTATGTAAACATCTTTTAAGCAAAAACAATGGAAAGTGTGCCGGGGCCTTAAGCAGAGCCAACCTTTGAGTTGAAGAGTTTGGGGTTTTGAAACAAATATTTCCCTTCAAAGAATTTTTTAAAAGCATGCAAACAATTGTTTGTTGTTAACAGGCATTTAAAAGTGACTTTTTAGAAGAAATGAAGACCCTAAAGGTAAACCCTTGGTATTTCTCTCAAGGGTGAATTTCCCACCTTGGCACCCACACTGATGAAGTTTCATTTGGGGGTTATCTATTTGTTCCCAGCAGTGTGGGAAGAACTGTTGCTTTAAAGCCCATTCCTAGGTAAAGTGAGCCAGTTTGCTTCAGAATTGAGGTTCGTAACTTAATTGTTTACTTGGTTTAAAAGAGTTGACTCTGGGGGTTTGGGTGATGTTGTAGGTACCTGGAGCCTCCTTGGTGTGTCTGCCCGGCGGGACTTTAAATCAGAATTGCCTGGGCAGGTTTTAGACACCCAGCTTCCAGGGTCCCACAGATCACCTTCTCCGTTCTAACACAGGGCTCGTTCATGGTGTGTCACGTTCTCCGGGGCCACAGGTAATCATGTGTTCGTGGCATGTCACGTTCTCCAGGGCCACAGGTGATCTTGTGTTCATGGCGTGTCACGTTCTCTGGGGCCACGGGTGATGTTGTGTTGGCTGCATTTCAGAGTGGTAGCATCTCTGGGTTCAGGGAGGCACTTCAATTCACCTCTTAAACCTGAAATTCTGGGGCCAAGACATAAAAATCCAGGATTTCACATGTTCACACAAAAATCAGTAAGATGATTCTGATGTACTATGTACAGAACCATTGTTTCAGTACCTACCAACCTCTCTTGGTCACATTTCATCCCTCTCTAAGAGGGGTCCTGTCGCAGGCTTCTAGGACACACTAGATTCATGCAAGGTAGCCATCAGATGAGCACTGGCAATCCTGGCTTCATGGAAAGATGAAAATGGCGGGGGAGGGGTGGTTGTACATTTCCACATCCTTCCTGTGGCTGTTCTCTCAGTCCCACACTTTCTCATTGCCTCCACTCCCCCCACCCCGGCTCCCCTGTTTTGGCCCCAGGTGTCACTGGGGAGACGGGTGGGGACCCAAGTTCCCTAGAGCTCCCCAACCTAACGTGGATCTGAAAATGCTGAGTCTGACCGGTTGGCTACCACATTGGCTCAACGTGGGTACCTTGTTGAGAAGAGAGGGAGGTTTGGCTTACTGGTGCTGGTGTACACACATTCACTTTAGGGTCTTCATCTGCTCTGGTAGATAAATCACAAACATTTCCGCGAGTAACTGAGACTGTTATGTAAATTGGTTTCCGTCTGCTGGTCTGTTAAGAATAATGTTCCATAATTACCACAGTTATTTACTTATGGGCAAATAGCTTTCTCATCACCTTCTTCATTTGAGAGAGGCCTCTCACTGCTGCAGGAGCCCCTGTGGCTGGAAGGGCCGGGGTCTGAGTTGGTTCCAGGACAGAAGAGGACCCAAAGACCATCAGGAGAGGCGGGGCACCCTCCTGGCTTCTTCTCTGCCCTCGGATGTCTGGGGCCCACTCCTCAAGGGTTTCACTAGAAAACAAGTCACATAGAACAAATGGGAGCGAATGAAGCCCTAAAATGTATGGTTCAGCTCAGGATCAATGCAGTCAGTATTCAGCAAGGAAGACATAGATGTGGCCTGAGGATTCTGATTAAGTTTCCTAGAGGGAAACCTGCCCTGGGCTTGGGATTCCCTGAGAGGCCTCAGATGGGAGGCATTCCAGACCCAGAGCAGAGGCTGGAGGCAGATCCAATGTACCATGGCCAGTCTGGGTGCAGGGAGGTGGGCCTCCCAGCCTGGAAATAACTGACATGGATTAATTAAGCAACTAGTCTCTTTGCCTCTGTCGCGTCAGGCTCACTTAGCTGCCTGCCAGCAATAGTGGGGGAGGTGGGAGTAACTCCAGATAAGAAAGCTGAGGCAGGGAGAAGTTAAAGTAGATTACCTTGGATTACAAAACCGGAGAGGAGAGGGTTGGAAAAGGAGGCAGACTGGGAGACAATGGAAGTTCTAGAACATGACTCTCTGTAGGATCTTGGACTGTGGTGAAGTGGTCGACAGTGTTGGGCGGATAAATCAGATCAGAGGGGGAGCTGGGAGGGTGGTCAATGTTTTCTTCTCCGGATCTTTCATCTTCTCTCCCCAAAATGTCTGTGTCACTTTGATTTTGTAAAGTAAATCCAATAAAGGTCCATCATCCAAGATTAGAAAAGGCTTCCAGGAGGAGGTGACATCTACTCATGGGGCTCCAGCCACACTCGTCTTAAAGTTACAGATTCTTCCCCACTCCAGGGAATTTTCACTCTCTGTTCCCTCAGCATCAAACGCTTTTCCTTCTCCTCTTGACTATCTACTCCCATACATCTTCAGGTCTTGGCATAAATACTACTTTCTCAGAGAAGTTCCCACTGACCTGACTGCCCCCCACGTCTAAATAGTGACTCCTGTTACTTTTCTTTTCTACTACCCCATTCCTTTCCTTTATATCACCAATATATGTATACCTATGTAAATCTTTAGATAGTTGTTTATTTTCCTCACTAGCATGTAAGCTTCTCAAGGTAGACTTGTGTGTGCAGTAGTGTCTGCCCCACGGAGGACAGGCAATAAATATCGGTGGGACACATGGATGAAATTACCCAACAGAGTCAAGTCAAGAAAGTCAGTTCAAGATTCCTTTGAATCTCAGTTTCTTCATCTGCAAAATGGGACTTGCCTATCTACTTCATAGGGTTTCTATAGTGTGGTGGTTGGCTGAACAATGTCCCCCAAAGATTTTCATGTGCTAATCTCTGGAACCTGTGAATATATTACCTTAAATGGCAAAAGGGACTTTGCAGATATGATTGAATGGAGGATCTTGAGATGGGGAAATTATCCTGGATTATCCAGATGGGCCAGATGTAATCACAGGTGTCCTTGTAAGAGGAAGGAAAGAGATAAAAGGGACAGGAGGCAGTGTGATAACAGAAGTAGAGAGCGACTTGAAGATGTTATGTGACTGGCCTTGAAGATTAAGGAAGGGGCCATATGCCCAGGGCTACAAGTTAGAAGATACAAGAAACAGATTCTCCCCTGGAGCCTTCAGAAGGAACCACCCTTGCTGACGGTTTGACTTAGTCCTCCAAGACTCATATTGGACTTCTGACTTCCAGAACTGTCAAAGAAAATATTGTGCTATCTTAAGCCTCTACATTTGTAGTAATTTGTTACAGCAGCAATAGGAAGCTAATATGTGAAGGGCTCAAAAAAGATCATGTGTGGGAAGACTCTTGAAAAAAACACAAGGTCAGGAATCACTAGTTTATGACAGCTCACCCCTTGTTTATTCTGTTTCTGTGTGGTGCTTTGTAAGTTCCAGCTACCATAATGAGGAGAGATGCTTGAATAATAGCCCTGCATCCCAAGGAAGGGTACTTTTTTATGGTTTATAATTGCCATAGAGCTTGAAAATCTTCTAGGTCTTATAGTTCTTAATTATGCTCTCATGCATATGCATCAATTGCCCACATGCTCCTTACCTAGCTTGTTATGGCAAAGATATTAAAAAAAAATATTTGGAACCATTTTGTCTGCATGCATCTCCCTCTGAAAATATCCTATGAAATATTTCACCTCTGCTGCAATAATCTGCTCCAGTTGGGACGTGCTTGCCAATCTTCCCCTGCACGATGGAATTAAATCTCATCCGCTGTGGTCTGTGTCTGCTCATCCTACATGGCAATGCTCTCCTCATTAACTCCCCGTGGCTTACCTGCAGATTCAGTCCTCTGGCTTTATGTCTGCTTTGCTGGTATGGTCTGCAATCCAGGAAGAAGCCGGGTGTGCCTGACCAGGAGGTTATGTTGAAATGGCAGTGGAGAGGGAAGGAAGACACGGTGTTGATGTCTTGGCTTGCTGTTTCTCCCTGTGAGAATTGGCTTTGCCAAGTCTGCACTTCTGGCCCACTGAATTGCCATTGAGTCTTAGTGCTATGGAGGCATTTTATCTGCAAATCAAGACTTGGCGAGTGACAGCCTGAGAATGTGCCAGGTAGCTCTTTGGTGATTTTCAATCTCAACTAGCTCAGTTGACCAAACTACAAGTTTATTCTTTCCCGGTCTTCCTGCACCCTCCCTTCCCCCCGCTTCCTTCTATTCTATCTCTCTCTGACTGCTCCCCTGTCCTAGAGATTCCACAGGAGCTCCATCTGTTTGTTTCTGTTGGGGAAATCACAATAGAACTTGATGGGTGTTTTCATGAAAAAAACATGTCATTCTGCTGGTGAGCTAAAAGGTGGTGGTCTGCCGAAACTGGTTTGGCTCAGTGGTAGAACGTCGGTCTGCAGACTAAAAGGTCCCGGGTTTGACTCCGGTCAAGGGCATGTACATTGGTTGCGGGCACATCCCCGGTAGGGGTTGTGCAAGAGGCAGCTGGTCGATGTTTCTCTCTCATCGACGTTTCTAGCTCTCTATCTCTCTCTCTTCCTCTCTGTAAAATATCAATAAAAAATATATTTTAAAACAATAAAATAAAAGGTGGTGGTCTGCTTCAATTTTTAAAAAAAAATTTTAATTGATTTTAGAGAGAAAGGGAGAGGGAGAGAGAGTGAGAGATAGAAACATCAATGATGATAGAGAATCATTAATTGGCTGCCTCCTGCATGAAACCAGGCATGTGCCTTGACGGGGAATTGAACCGTGACTACCTGGTCCAACCCACAACCACTGAGCCCTACTCACTGGGCCTGCCTCCATTTTTTGACTATTAGACTGCACTTAAAATTTTTGTTTTGTGAAAGATGATGTCATCTTTGGAGCCTTTATTTTATAAGGTGAGTGGTATCACTGGATAAATCCCTTAACCTCTCTCTGTCTCAGTTTTCTTATCTGTCAGATGGAGATAATAATGTAAACATGGTAGTGTCCTTGGGAGGATAAAAATTAATTAATGTGTAAAATGCTGGTCACATATGGAACACAATCACTCAAAAAATACTCCTTCCATCCTCTGCCTCTTCACTTCGTTTTTTTTTACGCTAGAGGTGCCTACACACTCCCTGGTGAGTCTGCTTTACTGCGACCCCCTGGGGTCTCTGTATGGAGTGTCAGACTCGGCTAGTTTTGGAGGAAGCCTGGGAATCTGCACTTTGAGCCAGCTGCCCAGGTGAAATTGATGCAGATGGCCTTCAGACTCTGCTCATAAAGACTGCTCCATGGGCTATGAAGATGGTGAGCTTGGTGTGGCATCTTAAGGGCAGTACCTGGTGGTGTCAACTTGTGTGTAATCACAACACCTGCCACAGAGGAGACACCCACTGCACATTGGCCAATGCTCAATGATTACCTTTGTGCACTTTCAATATTACCCGGATAAATTTTTTAAGTTTTACTCCTCACTGGATAATTAGAAGGCTATGCATAGAGTACACCGGCATAAAAACCCATCAACTGAACCTTGAGACATATTCCTAGGGATTGTCTGGAGTCCCCAATCTTCCCCATTTCAACATGTTCAAACCTAGCCATCCTTCAATAGGTCCAGTTCAGAACCATATGACACCTTTCCTAGTTAGAGCCAACACTACCCTCCTTGCCAAGCATTTTTCTATGTCATTGAAACCAGGTGAACTTTATGGTTTTTTATGTCTGATTGCTCTCTCAGCATATTGCATGCTCTTACTGGTTTCCCCCACTACCTCTCAGTTTCACCCCCTTCAGTTGTAGGAACCCGTTTATAGGGTTAAGCCTCAGGCTGACCTGCTGGCCAAGTCACAAACAAGTCCCAGATTGGAGGATACACTCTTCTAAGCATAATTAAGCTTGACCTTGTAGCTGTTCCTTAGCTCTTTCCTGGGTAGCTAGTGGTCTGTGGGAGGGGCAGCAAGTGCTGCCAAAACTAGTGAAACTTACAACAACATTGTAAATTACCTTGTTTGTCCCTGACAATAAATAAAGCATCAGCTTTGCAGTCTGGATCTGTTCTGTGGCCTCAGCCAGGCTCAGAAGATCCACCTAGTCCCAGCTTTTTCTTCTTGTCTATCATTTCTCCATCCTTCCTTGCCCCCGCTCAGGCTCGCCGAACCCTTGGCTCTGCTGGCGCTGCAGATTCTATCATCTGACATGTTGGCCCAGTCCAAGGCCCATCATCTTGCTTGTATTTACTTTGTTAGCTTCTTCTTTGGTCTATCCACCCATTCTGGACCTTTTCAAATTGCTCTCATTTTTGTAGCTGAAGGAAACCTTTAATACAAGAATACAACAAACCATCGGTCCCCAACACTGTCATTTAGAATCAGCTCCTGGCTCTGCTACTCTGTGATATTGGGATAAAATCCAAAGTTTTGAACATGAACCTCCAAATCTCTATGAGGCTGGCAGTCGCCCTGCTTCTCCAGTCTCCTCTTGTATTATTTTTCTCTCACTTGATCTTCTTGCAGTTCCTGAAAAGCAACATGCTGCCTCTGGCCCCTGGGCCTTTGCACATGCAGACCCCTCTGCCAGGAGTTCTCTCTTCATCTTTGCCCCTTGGTCTAGGTAACTTTGCTTTCAACACGGAGTACAAGTCTCCCTTCCTTTAAGAAACCTTCAGTGGAGCCCTCAGTCTAAATGAATTTCCTGTTATATGGTATTTTCAAACGGTGTTCCTTTCCCTCATGGTCCTCATCTTAATTACATATCAGATAATTTATTAACGTTTGTGTCCACGAGAGCAAAAACGGACTTGTCTGTTTTGTTTACTTGTGTCTCCTTAGTCTTAGAGGGTATACACCTACCAGTATGCATTTGGTGAATAAAAGAAGAAGTAAATGCATGAATGAGGAATATGCAGATTTTACCTCCGATGGGGACTGTTGTTTTGAACGCACCCAGAAAGCACCTGGTTTCATTAAGTCCTAGGACTCAGAATGAAGCAGTTGGCCTCTGGCAAATAAGCCAGAATTGAAAAATTCGTGAAAACTTGCTTCTGGCTTAACTTGAACTGAAGGACTGTGCTGATTGATCATGATATGACTACATCAAATTCTCTAAGACAGCAGGTTTTGCTGGCTAAACGACTTATAGAACAGACTTTGGTTTGGCAGATGACTGAAGAGTGCAATGACAATGTGAGCTTTGGAGACAAATGCTTTCTGTTGAGCATGGAGGTGACTGCTGTGATTAGATAAGTGGAGTGTGGTTGGAAGAGAGTGGGGATGGAAGATGTGGAATCTCAGGATTGAGATCGTATGCCATCATATACTAGATTCAAAATTGAATCTAGGAATATCATTCAAGAGTAGATGCAGCTAAGGGAAGGTGATGGGAAAGTAAAGGCCAAGGTCAGGATAAGGTTGCTTACTGAACATGAAAAAAATATATATACCCTGTTTCCCCGAAAATAAGACAGTGTCTTATATTAATTTTTGCTCCCAAAGATGCGCTAGGTCTTATTTTCAGGGGATGTATTATGTTTCCATGAAGTAGGTCTTTTTTTTGGAGGATGTCTTATTTTGGGGGAAACACGGGTAGAAGAACAAGATGTGTGGAATGAAGGGCAGCAGGATACAGAAACTATGGGATATAAAAAGACTCAGGAGATTTTGATCATGGAAGCTGCAGTCACGTCGCTTGGGGTTCCTGCCCCCACCCAAAACTTCCCTCTTAGGCAATTGCTCCCAGCCCAGCTTGGCAAAGGCAGCCATGAGAGTAGCATGCAGCCTGCTACCCCCATTCACTTCTCATACAATTGTTTTTCTAGAGCATTTTTCTGAGCAGAGCTGAGTCAATCAGACCCCTCTCTTAAAGTGTGGAAGTAGAATAGTGAGGGACTGAGTTATTTGTCAGAACCTGAGCCCAAAACACATAGAGATGGGGGTCAGAGTCCAGTGCAAGCCAAACTGAAAATATGGGAGCAGCCAAAACCGGTTTGGCTCAGTGGTAGAGCGTTGGTCTGCACACTGAAAGGTCCCAGGTTCGATACCAGTCAAGGGCATGTACATTGGTTGCGGGCACATCCCCAGTAGGGGGTGTGCAAGAGGCAGCTGGTTGATGTTTCTCATCGATGTTTCTAGCTCTCTATCTCTCTCCCTTCCTCTCTGTAAAATATCAATAAAAAATATTTTTAAAAAAGGAAAATATGGGAGCAGAAACCACGAGTGAGGAAGCAAGTGTGCAGAGAGGGGAAGGCAGAGATGCAAGACTTTTGGTGTCAGAGAGCCTCACAGAGAATAGCTGCTTGGTCCCTCACCTTCTAATCACTTAGGTCCTCTTTCCAAGAGGCCCGGATGGCACAGTTGACTGTGACTTCTCTATTTTTATCAATAAACCCTCCTTTAAGTGGGTCTCTCTCCATTCTTTATATTCAAAAGAAATGTGGGAAGCCATCACTGATTGGGTATATGATGGAACAAATGGTTTCTATCTGAATTTGAGATGTACCTGGTAGGATTCAGCTTTCCTAAAGACAAGAGCCATGAACATAGCCTCAGCAGAAACAAGCTGGAAATATCATGCTTGTCCGTAAGCCAAAAGCTAGTTCTTGTGTCTATGTAATTGGCATTCTCTGTTACACTTGAGTGACGGAGATTTTCCTTACTGGCGCATCTGACCTCGCTTGAGTTGGGCTAATGGCCCGCTATGGCGGAGCTCCTGAGACTGAGGTCTGGAGAGGAGTCTGCTGTGTTGCTTTGGGAGATGATAATGGAAATGACAGGCAGACAAAAAACTGGTCTAGCATTTCCCTCTTCCCATGATAGCCTGTTTTAGTAAAAGGCGTATAGTCCCTTCCCTGCTCTTCTAGATAATTTCTAAGGTGTTAGCACCACGCTGATGCTCTTTAAATCACACTGGCTGCTACTCCCCTGGGATGGTGTCTCTGCCACCAGCTCTAAATGCCTTCAGATGTTCGAGTCAGCAGACTGAGCATCCTCCTCCTTGCCTAGGTGTTGTCAGGTAGTCAGCAAGCATTTACCGAGCATCCCCTGGGTGCCTCTGCCTGCACCAGGTGCTCTGTGCCCTGGGCTTACATGTGTGAAGAAAGCAGTTAATTGACTGCCGTATGTGCTGTTCTGCTGGAAGGTTCCAATGCTTTGGTGAGCATTGCCAGGGCAACTGTACCAAAAGTCTGTTAATTAATAAATACTGCAGTGGTGGCACCCAACTCCAGCTACAGAGCGGAGGAAACTGGTTGGGATGATTTTCTTGTCTGGGAAGGTCAGGTAAAGATAAAAACACAGCAGAGTAGAGGTTAGGTCCCATTTTAAAGATAATTGGGGAAATGCACGGAGAGAACTGGTGTGTGTGTGTGTGTGTGTGTGTGTGTGTGTGTGTGTGTGTGTTGGGGAGGGGATTGTCATCAATGACAATAGTTCTGTTTATAACCAAGTGCAAGATCAGCAAAAAATTAAATGAAGGTTTTCTTAGGAAAGGAGAAAACAATAGTTTGAAGGATCTATCAAGGGAGATGCTGAACTGCTGAGTTAGGGTTCGGGTTCGGTGTGAAGGCTCGCCTTCTGATCAGGGCTCCTGAGAAGTTTTGCTGAGAAGGGCCTTTAGAGAACAGTAGGGAATTCATAAAGAAAGACACAGACATATATGTTTTATGTGTTTTTTTTGTGTGTTTAATTGTGTGTGCATGTATGCATTAATTTAACAAAACTCAGTGGTTGTCCAAGTTCCCCAGTGGGAACTTGATGTTTTTGGATGTCACATATACACACATGAAATTAAATAACACTGAGCACATAATTGTGTTTGACTTAGCACGTGCTTTCTTCCCACAGTCCTGGCTACCTTTTTGTACTTCGGGCCCCTACCTATAACCAAAGGACTTTGGACACATGATGGACTCTGAAGGAACTCGCCTGTAGGCTGGACCAAGTCAATCAGAATATTTTCTCTCTTCAAAAATTTCACTAATAAACTAAACTAGCCAATAATTAAGAGTTTGAATGGGGCTGGAGAAAGGGGTGTCACAGAGACCTGGTTTTCTTCCATGTGCTCTCAGAGGCAGAGAACAAGATGGGAGAGAGAAGGAGAATTCATTCATTCTTCACCCCTGAGCTGTCTGACCTCATGCTGGTCCCTCGATGGGTTCCTTCTCTACAGGACAGGGACAGGCTGCTGGTGGTGATTAACTTCCTAATGAGGACTTTTGAAGAAGAAAGATGCTCAGGGCCTCTGGTAGGGGATGTAGTGACTGACACTATGTGGGCATGCCTCCCAACTAGACAGGTCTGGAAGACCTGGGAAGAAGAAGACAGGCTATTCTGAAAGATGCAGAAAGAATTAGAGAAATTGGTTCTTTACTCCACATCTTTTTCTCTCGCCTCTCTTCAATGGTCCAGGTTCCACTACGGTTAGCTAGCCTGATTTCCATATTGTCCCTTAATGTGCGTGTGGTCTGTACAGAAGTGCTTAAACATTATTGTTGTTGTTGTGTTGCCACTATTGGACCATTTCCATTCCGTTTCTGTAAATGGGAGTTCGTACCACTTCCCCGCCCACAACTAACCCGTCCTCTCCCGCTCACACACCAGCGAAAACCTCTGAGCTACTGGCTGCACCCTGGAGATGGCTTTGTCTTTGAGAGTCCGAAAATAAAAACCGATCAAGCTGTCAAAGATTTTTAATTATTTATTTTTAATTACACAAGCAATGCATAGATATGTTCAGGTGGTAAAAAATTCACACAATACATGTAAAATTAAAGCCTTCCCCAAGCAAAGAATTTTAAGTAGCTCTGGTTCTCACCTGTCAGACCACAGCTGTGCCGTGGACCAGTTCTGAAAGTGTGGGTGAACCAGGCGGGGAGTTAGGGAAGCACAGAGCCCTTGTGACACTGGGAAGAATGGGGGAGCTGCGGTTACTTGTAAAATGGAATTGGCGAGTGGGGGTGGAGTGTCTCAAGCTGAACTTCCTCATGCGACCCCTGTCCCATCTGACTTCCTGAAGGAACTTCTCAGCGTTGGCTTACACCCTCCTGAGCTTAAGGGGCCTGGGCACACTTGGCCATAGCAAGTGGGTAGATGTTTGTCAAATTCATTTCTTTCTCAACAGCATTCTGTTATTGGGTTTTTCCCTAGGACTCAGTATACCCTCATATAAATTTGCTGCCAAACCACATGGAGATGAATAAGGGGTTTTGGAGGTAGAGTCAGAAATGCATTGAGTCAAAGAAAGATTGATATGGAAGCGATCTTAGAGACCATCCATTTTAGTCCTTCACTTTCCAAGTCCAATAGCAGAGCCAGACGCAGAGTGAGTGCCAACGCTCCCATGTTCACCATCCATTATATCAGAGTTGGACCCCAGCTGCCACTGTGACCTTCCAGCAGGACCTGGGCAGGTCTCAATAATTCTTGGCCCCAGCTGCCTCATCTCTCCTTTCTACCTTAGAGCAGCAGTGCTAACAGCATCAGATAAAACAGTGGCTGTTAAGTACCTTGCAAATCGCCAATTTTCAAGTACAAAAAGTGAGCTGGGTTGCAGTTATTGGAAAGGCATGCATTCTTAATTAGTCGTCTACAGTAGCTTTTCTCAAAGCATGATCATTGCCTAACTGATCAAACATTTTTGGGAACCTGGCCAGGAAACTCTGCTTTTTTGGTTTGTTTGTTTGTCTTTTTTCAATTTCCTAGAAACTTGATTATGGGTAGAGTGTTATAAGATCTTAGGAAAAGATTTTTAATTCAGTTAGGTGTGCTAATGGTGTTGTGGTTATGTCCAGGAGGTCATTCATTTGGAGAATGTGTTTCTGGGTCACTGAAGGCTATTACTTAGGTGTTATGTATTATGATGTCTACAATTTACTTTTTATTTATTTTTATTTTTAAAAATATATATTTTATTGATTTTCCACAGAGAGGAAGGGAGAGGGATAGAGAGCTAGAAACATCGATGAGAGAGAAACATCGACCAGCCGCCTCCTGCACACCCCCCACCGGGGATGTGCCTGCAACCAGTCTACATGCCCTTGACTGGAATCGAACCTGGGACCCCTCAGCCCATAGACTGACGCTCTATCCACTGAGCCAAACCAGTTTCGGCTACAATTTACTTTTTAATGGCTCTGCTCATGTGTGCGCACACACACATATGGCAAAATGTTAACACATTTTGAATTTAGGTGGTAGGTATGTTACATGTGTGACGGTTGAGTATAGTATCTCTCTATCTTTCGGTATACCTGAAAATTGTTTTTATAATAAAATGATGGGGAAAACAAGTTCTCCAGGCAATTCTGAATCTGTCCCATGGTTTGAGAACTGGTGATCGAGAGCTGTGAGCCACTGCCCAATGACAATGTGTGAGTGCAAAACTATTTTTAATCTCCTCTTCAATGTCTTGTAAGAAAAGGAACCATTTTCCCTTAGCAATACTGGCGAGGTCCTATTTGCCTGAACTGTCTAGAAGACCAAACTATCGAGCTAATAGACTGCCTTTCTCTTTTCCAGGCAGGCCTGGAAGTGATGCTGACTCACCTGGATTAGACCAATGGTTCTCAAACTTGGGCGCCTGGAAAAATCACCCACGGAACTTCAGCAGGGTTAAGGTGAGACACAAGCATCTAATTTAATGGCGATCAGAGGTACTTCTAACGTACATCTAGGTTTGAGACCCATTGCTTTCGACCATCATGACCACAAAGCCAAGGTCATGGGTTTGATTCCCAACCTAGGAGCTATTGAATTTGGCGGGGGGGGGGGGGGGGGGGAAGTCCTGTTCTTTAATGACAGCCTGCACTGCTCACCCTGCTCTACCATTTTGAAAGAGGGGTCCTAATGGAAAAAAATAAAAAAAAGAAAGAACAAGGAGAAAAATGGTTTATGGATCGGAGCAATTTACTATTGCAAATACACGTATGATTTCCCCCCCCCTTCTCGTGAGAACCTGCTACTTTCTATTGTAGAGGTGGCTGCATTTTATTGATGGGTGAAAGGAGGCCTTTATTTGTCGTTCTCCTATTATGAAATGTATCAACCACCTCAGGAATTTTGGATGAAAAGGTAAGAATGTTTTTTCGGCATCAGTGATTTATGATCAAAATGAATGATGCTTTTAATGAAAACCACTTGATGAACACTTACCCGGCAAGGCCGAGAGCAGCAATTGAAGCTCAGGGAACAGAAAAATGAACCACTCCCCCCTCATCCAGCCATCCTTATTATGAACACTTTCTGGAGCTCCTCGCGCTGCGGGAAAGGAGGCGATGCCCACCCCGCCGATGCGGCCCTGCTTTCTGCAGTGGGAGCCAGCGGGGTCCTCCACTGGCACCCCATCCAGCGGCTCCCCCGGCTCCTATGTAACATGTCTTTGCCGCTCAAACCTCTAATTAACCGGAGATGTCATCAGGGAAAAGTTTGCCAAGGGAGAGGATGCCTGGTTTAATTAAAAAGATCTTTAATAGTTATTAAGGGAATCAATTTGGAATTCAGGCCTGAGAGCAGTGATAGGGGAAGAAATCACAGAGAGGAACTCTGCCATCTCTCCCGGGTAATGGAGGCGTTAACCCTCTGCTCTGCATTGTTTCATAACCTCTGGGGCAGTGGCGTGGGGGATGGTGAGCATGCTTATCACACATCACCTTTGAATCTACACCCCCCATCCCAGAAGCCTAACCTTTCAGGAACGCAGTTAGTTATCCGGGGCAACCGAAGAAAACAGTCAACCTTAATAAATTCAAAATCTCCTATCTCATAAGTATAAGATATTTTTTTTCCTCCCAAAGAGATGCATTATTTCTCCCCGAGGATTTGAGCTCGGACTATACCCATCAGGCTTTTTTTTTCCCATTACCACTCACACCAGCCTTCTTCCGATCCAGCCAGAAAAGGGGATTTGGCTCTTTGGAGCATAAGAGAAATATTATTTTCACTTGCCTCGTGAAAATGATGACACAAAAGGTGAAGTAGCCAGAGGATGGGCGAAATAAATTGTCTGCATGGGGAGACACTGCCAAAGGGAAGGCGTTTTTATTTTTATTTTTTAAGAGAAAGAGCATTTGCCATCAGGAGAAGGTACATATCACCCTCTGATGCAGCCCGGTTGAGTTCAAATGTTAAAAGCACCTTTCACATAATCTAGGTTTAATTAATGTTTGTACAGCACTTAGCCAGGGAGACTGAAGACAGGTACAGAGGATGAATGGCTGCACACACTTTTCCTGTTGCAGTGTCGCTCTTTCTCAGGTGCACCAAAGCCCGTCCACCTGAGACTCAGTGGCAGCTCAAAGGCGAGGAGGGACCAGATCTCTTAACACTCAACCCTGCGTCCTAATTGCCGGCTCACACTTGCTTGAAGAGCTGAACATAGGCCTTACATTTATTTGTATTCTTCAGAGGAAATTGCCCAGAATTGGTGCTCACTGTGTATTTGTTTGTTTTTTTTAAATATATTTTTAATTGATATTTTACAGAGAGGAAGGGAGAGAGATAGCTAGAAACGTCGATGAGAGAGAAACATCGACCAGCTGCCTCTTGCACACCCCCTACTAGGGATGTGCCCGCAACCAATGTACATGCCCCTGACCGGAATCGAACCTGGGATCCTTCAGTCCGCAGACCGAAGCTCTACCACTGAGCCAAACCGGTTTCGGCTCACTGTGTATTTGTTAATTGCTTTGCTGACTACCTGGAAACATCTGGCCATAATAGCGCTGCCCGCGCCCCGCCCCCTCTCCCCCCAAATGTCTTAGTCCCTTGCTTCACTTAGTCTATTAAATCTAGTAAAGGATGGCACTTGGAGAACTGGGGGATCTGGGTAGACGATTTATAACTCAAGCTGTACACATGGACTTGTCTTGCTGCAGGTAGGTGATGTAGCTTCTCTAAAGGCGAGTTTCCTCAATTATAAAATAAGGAGCATTGAAGTCATTGGTCTCCACATCTCCTCACCCAGGACTGTCTGACCCACCGCTCCTCCTTTGCCTTAGCCTGGCATATCTGTTTGAAGTTAGTAGAATGATGGGGCACAGGACATCTCAGTGCTTATTAAAACATCGATGGCAGAAGTACAGGTTGTAAACTGACAAGCATCAGACTGGAGCTAGGCTGCAGATGTGCTTGGTGTAGCCCACCTGATTTTTTGGGGGTGGGCGGTGGGAATTGAATTAGTCAACAATAGTTAAAGTCCAGGAGGATTCCTAGTTATCTGGCTTGCTGTTTCTACTGAGTGGTGGGACTCGGGTACCACCTAATCCACACTGGCCATGATGAGTTGGAACTGCTTCCTAGTGAGACCTACATGGACCCCACCGTTTCCTACTACGTCCTCAACATGAAGGTTGACTGGCCAGGTCCACTGTTATCACTGGGCTTCCGCTCCTGCTTCCCTGAGCCCATCTCATTTCACGCGTCCATGCAACTTTCACGGCCAGAATAGGTATGTGGGTGAGAGGAAGAGGCGGCTGGAGGGACCATGAGAGTCTGAAGTCAGGAAGCCCCTGCCCTCTGAAAAGGCATCTGTGCCAGGACCGTGGCTGCTTCCTGGGGTGGGTGAGCTGCCAGGTGGGTAAAATGGCTTCAGTTGGGTGGATGGGAGCCAATGACTGATGCGGGCAACACACTTGTCTCCTATTTACAGCTCAAACTGTCCACAGGGTCTCTTCTTGGAATAAAAGTCTTAAATATCGTTTTCTTAGAACAGTGCCCCACAAACGCGCAGGCTACCCCTCCCAACTCAGCAGAACCTTTACAGCCAAAGATGCACATTTTCAGTCACCCAAGCAAACCAGTCTTCCTTTCAGCAACATCACTGGAAGTGCTCCAGTCCACTGGAGTGGCCATCCAATGTATTGTCTAAAGTAGACGTTTTTTTTATAAGTCAAAAGGGGGCGTTCTTGCTAGCTATGCCTGGAAAACAGGAATAAACCAGCAAGCAAAGTGGGATATGTGGTCACCCTGCTCAATGCGCAACCTCCACTGATGTCCTGGCTACAAAACCTGCCATTGGCCACTGCAGGTTGTTCTGGGAGACTGGTGTCCCATTGCCATCCCTGGAGCGTGCTTGGCTCACCTCACTGTTGAAGTTGCTACTGGATTGGAGAAGACCCACAAGCTCTGTTCTCCCAGAAGTGGAGCTCTCCCGCCTCTTTCTACCTGTCACCGATGCCTCCAGGCCCCAGCCCATTAAGGACAGCCTTTGACTCTCAGATGATGCAGGTGGGACCCGGGGGAGCAAATGACATCTGTCTTTTTGATCCCTCCATTTCTTCTGCTGTGCTCCTCTTGTGCAGAGACCCAGGAGGGCGAAAGAAGTTTCCTCTACTTTCTGTTAAGCTGATTGGGCCACCCCTTCAGGCCATTAGAAATTCACAGTTCCAGTGGAGGGGGAGGGCCTGGCTCAGATCACTGGAGGGCACCCACCATTGAGGATCAAACCACTTTCCACAACCAGCAAAGAGGTGCCACCGCAGCAGCAGTTAAGTTTAACACTTCCCATTTGGGGAGGAACAAAGAAAAACGGGGGGCATTTCAAATATTGAAAGAAAGAGCCAGGTTTTTGAAATGCAAAGATATGAGTCCCTTTCCAGGAGGCAAATTATACAGTAGCACCTAAGCTATAAGAGGGAGGAGGATGAGGAGGAGTGGAGGGTAGTGGGATGGTGAAAGAAGTAGTTTAATGGCCTATAGAAAGATCGAGAAAGGTGACTCTCAGATCCCTTAGATAAAGCCACCCAGCTCCTCGTCAAAGATGAGAGGGAAAGCCGGCCGGCTTTATTCTGTTAACAAAGATGCACCCATGTGGCAGGGAGAGGAGGTTAGAAGGCTGGCAGCAGCTCATTCTCATTTACCGCGCAGCCTCAGCCATTCCATCCCCTTATAAGAAGGCCTGGCACGGGGCTTGGGCATGAGGTTCTGACAGAATCTACAATGGCCAGGAAAAGGGAGGGACACACGGGGAGGGGGGAGGAGGTGGGGGCTGATGCATTATTTACAGGTGGAGAACGTGAACAGAGCAGACTGCAAGGGCTGGCCCAAAGACCTGTGTCTGCGTGACTGTGGCACAAAGACAGACATATCCGAATCCTCACTGTGGCTCCCTTTGCCGCCAGTTACCCAGGGCGGTGCCGGGCCAGCCTGCGTGCGTCTCATCTCGTGGCTGCGCCGCAGTCTGCCCTGCTACCGGTTACCTCTCCCTGTGGCCCAGAACCACAAAGACCGCCACAGGAAGCTGTTTGGGCTCCTGTGGGTGAAATCTCATTCGGTTGGCAAGGAGGGCATCTTGCTGGTGGTGACAGGTCTAATAGCATGCAGATGGCACGCATACACACACATACACACACATACTCACATTGTGCCACAGTCATGCAGACATGCATGCACATGCATGCACGCACGCTGCGACTGAAGTCACCACACAGCGGGCAGAGAGAAGGGATGTAGGGAATCTGATCCGAAGGGAACAAAAGGCTGCATCCTCTGGAAATGCACCGAGCGAGAGTGACAGGAGGGCCGCATGAGGAAAACGAGGAGCCGCGTGTGAAAAGCCACCGCAAAAGCCGCCGGAGAGCATATGCCTCAGACTTCATAGATGCTCCCTCCCGTCTCCAGCTCGCGTCGGCTCCATCTGCGGCTCCACACAGCGATCCGGGGCCATCCCGGGTTTTACTCCATCGTTGCTGTACCGACACGAATGACTCACATCTGCTCCCGTGCCCAGTTCCCTCTCTGATGCCTTCGGCTGTGAGGAGGGAACAGCTTACGTGAAACTTGCCAGCGACGGGCGCGGCCAAAGGAACCCTAATCCGGGGACAAGGACGGCTAGAACCCATGTGGGCTGGAGGGGCCCCTGAGAGGGCGTGATGCCACCGGCCGATGGGGACCCGGAGACCCAGAGGAATGTGGAACGTGCTCAAGAACATCGAGACCGGGGAGGTCCCTTCCTTTTGGGGGCACCAGGGTACACCTAATTCGGGGTGCACCTATGTTTTTTTTATTTCCTGTCATGTGAAATCTTTTGCTGGGAGGTTTTCTAAGTTGTGATGAGAAAAAAGTAACTTGGATTAGTTGCTAATGATAGTTAATCCCCCGCTGGGATGAGCTGTGTGCTCTGCGTCACTCAAGCCGGTTATTAAAGTTCTAAATATCCATCGGAGCGTGGGGACCCCCGGGCAGGCTGTGTCCTGGGGGAGACCCCCAGGGCGGGGCTCGGTGTGGACACCCACCTGGCTTCCGGAAGTTTGGAGTCGCATCCAAAGTGGATCTCAACCCTAACAACACTTCCCGGTTTGGCAACCCAGGCCAATGTGCCTTTTGGCCGGATCAGGTAAGGACCCTTGGCAAACCCGGTTCCCTCAGCAGCTCCCAGAGGCCCAGGAAATCGCCCCTTGCCTGGAGGACGAAACGGTGACTGGAGAGGCAAGCGCCGTGGCAGGCAATCCCTGCTGTCCGGGCATCCCCAGCCTGGCACGGAGCTGCCCGGGGCATCCCAGGGCCCCCGTGCCCCCAGGTGCTGAGCGGTCAGAGAGCAGCATCTAGCACCCCTGCGGCAGGCGGGCGGTGTGGCGCCGCACCTTCTCGGAAGCTTGGCGCGCTTGGCGTGGTGTTGTGTAACTCCCCGCCATCTGTTACTCAGAAGCAGCATCTCCGAGCGCTGAGCGACCGGCTCCGGTGCTGCAGCTCCTGCCTGGAGCTGACAGCGTCTCAGCCGCCTGCCTGGGGGTCCCCCGCAGAGTCTGCCGCAGAACGCGGTGCAGGCCCAAGCCTGCGGTCCCGGTGGGGCTCCTGGAAGAGAGCCAGGCAGCTCAGATGCTGTAGGGATGGGTTCTCTTGGGCCTTCTCCCCACTCTCCCCCCCCTGCCCCCACAGTACCTGGACCTCTGTCTGGCCAAAGGGATGGCTGGGGGGTGGGGCACCCCAACCCATCAGTATCTAGAGTTTTAATGAAGGCGGACCCTGGGCCACCCCTGGGCTCGGTGTGGTGGTCTGAGCGCTCGCTCAGCCAAGTCTTGAGATAGGCTGGTGAGAGTGCTCCGCTCTTCTGGACTGTCCGAGTCCCCCCTTGGCTCCTGGCCAGGAACTCTTTGGGGCTCTGCGGCAGGACTGGCCTGTGACGGGAAGACAAGGTGCCAAACAAAACGGCTTTTCAGCAGATTCCTCCGTCGCTGACTCCGCTCCTTGGAGGCCCCCTCTTACTGAGGAATTATTCTGGAGCCCCACTTTCAGGAGGGCAGGGAGGATGGTGTCACAGCAGCAGGGACATCATTCTCCCCTCCTTTTGAGCGAGGTGACCCTCCACATCCAGTAACCCCCCCTGCCCAGGGTCACTTTCCAAGAGCCCCAGGTTCAGCCCCCTCCTTGGAGCGCCTGCCAGCACCCAGCTCTGATGCTTCCAGGGAGAGCAAACCCTCGCGGGGAAATAATGGCGCCTTAATTTTTTTTTTTTTTAAAAAGGATTTCTTCAAACTTAAATTCAGACCAGCTCAGCGTTCCACGAAGCAGGAAAAGTTGCCAGGCACCTGCCCGCGGACGGGGAAACACCCCGGGGAGCTGGCTGAACCTGGCCTTGGTTGGCCCTGAACCTCTCCAGGTCCCAAGCTCCCAGAGCCGGCTTCCGGGGGGCGGGGGGAAGGGGTTGCATGGAGGGGGGAAGGGGTTGCATGGAGGGGAGGGGGTGGTGGTGCATTGAGGGCGGGACCAGGGTGTGAGCGCCGCCACGTGCAGACCCCCTCTGTGAGCCGGAAAGTCCTCCCTCCCGGGATGGCCACGCCAGACGTGGGTACCGGCGTGGAGCTGGCGCCAGCAGCCTCCAGGATGCTCCATCCCGCCCCGCCCGCCCCGCCCCGGCCGCCCCGGAGCTGCGCCTGTGCCCGGCGCGGGCGGGCGGGGGGGGGTGTGGGGGGCGCCTCCGCCCCGCGCCGTGCGCCTCGGTCGGTCGGCGGGCGGCGGTAGCGCCCCCTCTCCGAGCCCCCTCGCTCGCACCCGGGCTCCCTCCGAGTAGGTCAGTCAGTCGTGCCTCCCCTCCCCCCTCGCTCTCTCCTCCCCTCCCTCCCTCCCTTGTGGCGTTCCTCTCGGGGTGCCGGGCACTGCCTGGGATCCCTCCCTCCTCCCTCCCCGCAGCTCGAGTCAGTGTCCCCCCTGGCGGCTGCGGCGGGCGGGGAGGCGGCGGCGGCGGTGGCGCGGGGACCACGTCGCTGCTACTGCGCTTGACCAGCTCGGCTGCCCCTGGACCCTTCCCTGCCGCCGCGTCTCGGGGCGCCCGGCTCCCCCACCCCTGCCCTCTCCTCTCGGTGGCAGGCGGGGCGCTTTAAAGGATCCCGCCGCCCGCCCCGGCACCCCCGCGTTCCCTCCCGGGCGGGCGGGCGGGCGAGCGCTCCCAGGAGCAGAGCGAGCCCGGAGCTCCCGGGACTCCTGCCCCGCCCACCCTGGCCGCCAGGGGGCGCCCCAGGGCCGCCGTTCCGCGGAGAGAAGGCGAAGCGGGGACCATGCGGCGCCTGTCTCGCCGCCTGGTGCTGCCGGCCTTCGGGGTGCTCTGGATCACCGTGCTGCTGTTCTTCTGGGTGAACAAGAACAAGTTGGAGGTGTCGAAGGCGCCCGAGGCGCAGCCGCCCACCAAGGTGAGGGGGTTGGCGGCGCTTGGCCGGTGGGCGCGCAGCTCGCGCGCCAGGTTTGCAGGCGCCCCGGAAGCCGGGGCGCGCGCGGGGGGGGGGGGGTGTCTGGGTGCAGCCAGCGAGCAGGTAAGGGTCTTTCCGGGCTCACCAAGCTCGGGGGGTGCCCACGGACTCGCCGCGTGTGTGGAAGCGGGAGTGGGCGCGCGCGTCCGCGAGGGGCTCGCAACTTGGGCGGCGCGCCGGGTCCCGGGGCGGAGGGGGCGCCGCGGCCCGGAAGGGGGCGGTCTGGGGACTCCTCGAGAGCGCCGCCGTCGCCGCCCGGGGTTTGGGGCCGGTGCCCGGCGGCCGGGAGAAGGAGAGAAGTCTGGCGGCGGGGCTGACCTCCTTCCTTCCCTCCTCAGGGCGGTCAGGAGGGCGGCTGCCAGGCCCGGCGTTGGGAGGCCAGAGCCCCGGGTGCGCCGCGCGCCTGTGTCCGGCGAGTGCCCCGAGCCTCCCGTGGGTGGCCTGCTGCCACCCCTGTTTTATGGTTGTCCCGAGCCCTTCAGCTGCGTGGGGAATTGAACATCCCTAAAGAGTCTGCTAACACCGCCCTCCCCCCAACCTACCCTCCTTAAAAAACAAAAACAAAAACAAAACAAAAAAACAAAACAAAAAAACTCCTAGGAGAATCCAAGTGGCTTTTCGAACTCCTGTTCCATTGGTTCACCGGAGCGGAGCCACTTTTACCTGGAATCCAGAGCTCCCATTTCTTTCTTTTTTTTAAAAAATATTTTTATTGATATTTTACAGAGAGGAAGGGAGAGAGATAGAAAGCTAGAAACCTCGATGAGAGAGAAATATCGACCAGCTGCCTCCTGCACACCCCACACCGGGGATGTGCCCGCAGCCAAGGTACATGCCCTTGACAGGAATCGAACCTGGGACCTTTCATTCCGCAGACCCACGCTCTACCACTGAGCCAAACCGGTTTCGGCAAGAGCTCCCATTTCTCAGTCTCCCTCTCTTCCACGCCCCTGGCTGCGGGACACAGAAGGAGGGAGGCCTGGGGGGTTTCCTGACCAGGGGTGCAACTGTTTATGAACTTAGGGGACTGGGGAAAAAAGCCTTTGGCATGACTTAAGGTCCAAAGGGGGGACGGGGAGTGTGGAGTCCCCTCCCCCAGAGGACCCACTGTGTTCCTGGTGACATAGTGGGCCCTTGCTTCTTCTTAAGTAATCTTCTGGCTCTATCTTTATTTCATAGATTAGGAAACAGGTTCAGCCTTTCACTGCCTTGCCTTCGCTTCACTCCGCTGACTTGAACTCTGACCTTGGGTAGCCAGGATCTTTTCTGTGATATCTAGCTGCCTCTCAGATCCCCTTTTAAGGAAGTCTTCTGGCACTTGTGTTTTGGAATCTTGCCAATTCTCAGTTGTGTTCCACAAGCGTTTTTTTGGTCGGTTGGCCGAATGGCATCGCTGTGCTGGATATATGAGCAGAGAGGTGCAGAGCTTACAGGCTCGGGTGGGATTTGCTCATCAATGGACCAACCATACAGATGGTCTCTGTGCACTTGGTGTCATGCAAGCCAGAGGGCTTCCCGGAGGAGGAGGACTTGGCAGAGCTGAGTGGAGAAGTGTGCACAGTAGGTCTACCGGTGGGTAGGGAGGGCACTCCAGGTGGAAGTTAACGGCACCGACCAGGCGAGGAGGAGTGGCACGGCGTGTCGTGTGGGTTTGGCGGCATTGGAGTGTGGAGCAGGTGGCAGGCTCAAGGAGGAGGCTGGGGAGGTGAAGGTGGGTTAGGTTGGGCAGGACCTCGTGGTTGCTAGGGAACGGGGGGGGGGGCGGGGGTTACTGAGCAGGAGAGTGAGGAGGCTTCAAACAACCTTTAGAGCACAGGATGAGTTTTCTCACTCACCTCGGACCTGCCCCTAGATCTAGAGAGCTTTCCTCCTCCTTTCCTGGATGCGTCTGCCGGTGGGGACGTGCCCTCTCGGATTCGTGTTGGATCTCATTACCTGAAGTTTACTTGCCTTATTCTTAGCTTCCCCCAGGGTCTGGGACAAGAGATGCTTCCTTCTTTGTGTGCTCTGTCTTTCCTTGCCTGCCTCTTCTCATCCTGGTGGGCACTGAACACACATTGGTGGGACAAATGCGGCCCCGTGCCAGGCTCTGGGCCCGGTTTGGGGGCTACTGTGGCGAGTACATTGGGTCCCTGCCCTTTGGGGGGCTCTCACGAGTGAGTTCCTGGCCGAGGCAGCGTTGAAAACAAATGAGCAGTGTCAGGAGTGGTCTAATGCCAGAGTGCTGTGCAGGCACCGGAGAGGGCCTTTTAGTTTTGACCCCTTGCTCTGTGTCTTAACATCCTATCCTCACCCTCACCCCCTTTTCTGTATCCTTTATTACTAGGAGTTCCTTATGCTTAAAAAGAATCTTGATATCTTGATTTTGTTGGTGGACCAACCATACAGTGTGCTGATCAGTTAGGCATCGATCAGGCTGGCAGGGGAGTGGTTCGGAGGTGATCAGGCTGGCGGGCAGAGGGATGTCTGACTGCCCGTGTAGGCCTTCTTTTTTTTTGTTAGTATATATTTCCCTTCCCGTTTCTCATCGGCATGTATGACTGTGCATCTACGTAGACGTGCTGTGTGGGTTTGTGGGTCTCTTTGTGTCTGGACCACACCTCTGTTCTTCGTGTATCTGTGTCTGAGAACAGAGGTGGAGAGAGATCTTGCTTTAGCCCCAGAACAGTTTTATTCAATGACCAATCGATGGCGTAGGGAATTTGCTCACCCTGCCAGCGGGTGTGCCGATGGGGTTCCTAAACCTGACTGCATGTCAGAGTCCCCCGGAGGGCTGGCTTGCCGTACACATGTTGGGATCTATGATTCTGTGGGCTTGGGGGAAATTCTGGAATCGGTAGCGTTACAAGGGTTCCATGTGAATCTGACGCAGCCTGTTGATGGATGGCACTGAGAAGACGGATGAAGAATACGAAGGGTGTGGATTTTTTTTTTTTTACAGTTCCATTGGCCCCGTGTAAATAAGCCGGCAAGAGTTCATTCTTGAGTTCCTGGTGGGCCGGGCTGTGTGTGGGGGGCTCACGCGTGGGAAATAACAACAGCTAGCCTTCGTACAGTGCTTTCCAAATCCTCAAACCCCATTTTGCACAGATGAACGCCTTTCATTGCCTCAACTACCCCGTGCGGCAGATAATGCTTTGATGCAGAGAAGACAGAGCAATGAAGGTATACAGCTGGCGCACGCTAGCAGGGCTGTTGTGAAGTGGCAGCACCAGGGACAGGGATGGGATGCAGGCTCATTCTGGGACCTGCCCACCCACACGCTCCTTCCGTGCCCCTGTGCCTTGTGGACCGCCTGGGTCTGCACCTGCGGGTGATGGGGTGAGGTTAGGGCAAGGTGACCAGACATCCCGCTTTTGGCGGGACCGTCCCGATTTTTAGCTATTTGTCCCGCGTCCCCCAGCGTTTTAAAAAAGTCCTATTTTTTGGAAAGATTCTTTTAAATATTTTGGACTTTTTTTTTTAATATGCCAAGGGACAAATTGTTAAAAATCGGGACTGCCCCGCCAAAAGCGGGACGTCTGATCACCTTAGTAGGGGTGTGTGCAGCACCTGCTCCCCAAGCCACTCTCCAGCACTTCTGTGGCCCATCCCTAGCGCTTGCCTTTGGAGAGCTGCAGGGGGGTCGCTGTGATTTGTGAGGGACACCCCCCTAACCCCCAGCGAGATCCCACTCTGCCCCGGGGCGGAGGAGGCTCCTTGGCTGGTCCGAGGACACCCTGGTGGGGAGGTAGCACCCAAAGGTTGCAGCACCGTTGGGTTGGAAATCATCTACCAGAGCAGAGATTGTTTCCTCAGCAGCAGGAATGTGGACATTCCCGGGACATTTGTCTGTTGTAGGGAGAAAGCTCGGTGCTGGGTGAGGTTAGCATCCTAGGTTTTCCTCGGAACCGCTCATGCTCAGCCCTGCAGAGAGCTGCTGCCTGGGGCGTGGCAAAGCCTCGGGGATTCTTCCCGCTGTGGGCTGTGGGGGGAGTCAGCTTATTCCGCTTGTTTCCCCAGCGCTAGAGCAGTGGGCTCCCTCCTCTTAAACATAGTTAGAGAGGTGGCGGACGGTGCAGGGACTGGAGAGGAGAGGGCTTCTGGGCTGGGGACCTCCCGGATTTTATTTTATTTTTGTTTTTAAAAATATATTTTATTGATTTTTTTACAGAGAGAGGGAGAGGGATAGACAGTTAGAAACATCGATGAGAGAGAAACATCAATTCAGCTGCCTCCTGCACACCCCCTCCTGGGGATGTGCCCGCAACCAAGGTACATGCCCTTGACCGGAATCGAACCTGGGACCCTTCAGTCTGCAGACCGACGCTCTATCCACGGAGCCAAACCTGATTTCAGATTCCACATGGCAAGTTGCCTTCCCTGGGGTCCGCTACAGATTGGAGTTGTGGTGCTGCAGGCCCTGGTTTTCTCCTTTCTTCAGTGTCAGGACACATCTCCTCACCCGGGGCCGGACCTCCAAGGAGGGCCTGAGCGGAAGGTAACCCCGAAGCCCGGCCACAGCCCAGCGATGTGGAGCAGGCGTGCTGTGCTCCTGGCTGAAGAAAATTGAGGTTTTGCCCCCCCCCCCCCCCTGGTTTCAAGAGGGCTGGCTCTATTAATAGCTCAAGTAGAGATTTCTTTAAGTGTGACTTTTTAATATTGATTCTGTCCTTTTAGCCGGTCCCCTCCCCCCACCTTCAGCAAGCTCCAATTCCTAATGGGAAATCAGGTAACACGCTTGGTGTCTTCATTCAAACTACATGCTTAGCCATAGATATGGTACCGCTAAAAAATACCCGAAAAAAGCTTTTCATTTCTTCTCTCCTCTATCATTTGTTTGCCTTTTGAAGAATCCTGCGATAAATGATGGGATGGAGAAAAAAAGAGAAGCCGAAACCCGTTTGGTTCAGTGGTAGAACGTCAGTCTGCGGACTGAAAGGTCCCGGGTTCGATTCCGGTCAAGGGCATGTACATTGGTTGCAGGCACATTGCTAGTAGGGGGTGTGCAAGAGGCAGCTGGCTGATGTTTCTCTCTCATCGACGTTTCTAGCTCTCTATCTCTCTCCTTTCCTCTCTGTAAAATATCAATAAAGTATATTTTAAAAAACAAGAAAAGAAAGAAAACCAGAAAATTTGCCTCCTATTTCCTAGAAGTAAATTTATAGTCCAAGGGCTTAAGCTTTGGTAAAAGAAAAAAAAAATTTTGAAAAATTGAGGCCTGAGGGTACTTTTTTGAGGAAAATATTGGGAATGTAAAGGCTTTGAACTAAGTGCCTGGGGCCCATGCGAATGTATTTGTGCTGAACTAGAAATACAGCCTACACTGTGAGAAAAGAACTCGTTTTTCCCCCATAACATTTGCATGCCACGAATGCTTGCGGTGTATGACACTGTTATTTTATTCCCCATTTAGTAGATAATTCCTCCCATTTAAAAAATCATGAATTTCGGAGAGAGCCCCTATTAATCTGCAGACGCTCAGCGTGTGGGCATTGGACTCTGTCCAGGGCGTTGGGACTCTGGCACGACCGGAAGTCGCCCGCTGTCAGAAGAACGTTCATCTCTTCCTTGGCTCCCGCGTGGGAGCTGGGCCCTGGGCGGGGGTCCCGGAGCAGGTGGGGGGGTGGTGGTGCCCAGTGGCCCGGCAGCGGCTGTGAGAGAGGCTGGGAAATAGGAAGGTAGGAGGTTGGAACCTTGGGTATTCAAGAAATAGCATGCCTCTGCTCTCTGGATATCAATACGCATTTTTAAAAAAATGAACAGGCGAATCTGACTTTACGCCTCCCTTTCCAATCCATCGAGCTGTGTGTTTGTGAGGGGAGGGGCGGGAGGGGAAGGGATGGGGTGAAGGTGTGGGGGTGGAATTTCCCCTTCCCCGGTAATTTTAGGCAGCCCCGGGGTGTACTCAAGCTCTAGCTCCCTTTCCCAGCCAGCACCCTCCCCCAGGTCCTGCTGGCAGGCCCGCCCAGGGACCCACAGGTCTGCTGTAAGGGGATCTCTCTGAGTCAGCCTGGGGAGTTCTCTTCCTCCCTCAGGTTTCCCCTAAGTGGCCTGCTGCTTTGGGGAGCAAAGACCAGGAATCCCCGTCTGTCTCCAGCGTTCTTGGAGGCACAGAACAGTCCCTGCTCACATCGGAGAAGACAAAGGGGCGACATCAGGAAGGAGAGAGAAACCAGTGGCCCTGCCACCAGCTCCCCCAGGCTGTCCAGGGACGGCCTTTTTCAAGGCGGCTCATCTGTTTGTGTCATTTAAAGGTGTTAATCTCCACTCATCAGAGCTCACTGACAAACTACACCGGGGACGGGAGAGTGAGGCTGCGTTGGCTGGTGCTACGGCCTCAGGGTTTCCACGCAGCTCTCTCACCGCCACCCCTGCGGCGGGTCCCTGCGTGCTCCTTCCCACACCTGCCTCTCCCATAAGTCACACACCTCCCCGGGTCTTATCCGGTACCAGCCGCCGGGGACACGTTTGGAGGACATATTGCTGTGCCCTTGTTTAGTTTCTGACGTCCACAGTTTTGTCACTGTTCCAGAGCATCTCAAATACCCCCCTTCACCACCACCACCACCTCCCCCCGTGCATTTTTGGGGAAAAGAACCTGGATTAGAAAGCAGGGACACACTGCCAGCTCCTCTCTCAGGGGGAGGCTGTGAGCCCTGCCACACCTTGTGCACATCCCAGCCCAGGGACCAGCATTCTAGACCGGCATCTGTGTGGGGAACTGAGCCTGGCCGTGCCCTGTGCCCTCGCCCGCTGGCGGCTGGCGGCTGGCCCTTGCCACTTGTGTGCAGTGACCTGAGCTGGGTGGCCAGCCCTCCAACTCGGATGGACCTCAGAGAGAGAGAGAGAGACTCACACTGCTCACGGGAGTCCAGAGAGAGACCGCCCGCCCCTCTCCTGGGGCTCCCGCGTGGGTGTCTAACCCAGTGGGCGCTCACCTTCTGGGTTTCCTGATGCACGCGGGGGTCTCTGCCGGGGACCACGGGATCCTCTCCTCAGGCTCGGTCTCCTCAGCTGTGAGCTGGGGGCGGCGTGAGGCAGCACCGCCGCCTCCCACTTTTGCCAGCCGTGGGAGCGGCAGGGTTCTGGGTTACTTGTGAGTAACTACGGCGAGACCTCATGGCCATCCATAATTATACCACTGGTACTCTATGTCCATTACCGAGCTTCTAATTATTTCACCAGAAACGCTAGATTAACCAAACACAAATCAGTCTCCGAGCCCTCAGATGCCGAGCTGATTAAGGAAGAACCCCTGTTGGGACACTCAGGGGTGCGCACGCACACATGCATGCACGCGGGCCCCACACACACTCAGGCGCCCGCGCCCGCGCACCCACGGTGCCCTGGGAGTTCTGCAGAAGCTCCGGGAAGTGCTGGCTCTGGGCTTTCGGTATTTCAGAGTACGTGGCCCGGTGTGACCTTCCGGGGCGGCAGCCTGCGCTTGGCGGCGGCGGGCAGCTGCTGCCAACACAGGACTTAATGAACGCCGGGAAGCTGAGAGGGAGAGAGAGAGGGGGAGAGAGTTCTACGCGGCGGGAAATGCCTGTGCCACCCAAGGAGTCCTCTTTCCTCCTGCTTTTCTTTCCAGGCGTCCCTCCTCCCTTCATCCTATTCCTCCTCCTCCTCGGATTCGCATCCCCTGCCCAGCGAGTGGGGTCAGAGCAGAGCGCCGGGAGCACTTGGTGGGGAGCTTAGGAAGAAGTCTGGAGGGACAGAGCCCCCCCAGTCCTTCCCTGCTGGCTCCCGCCAAGGGCAGGACCAGCCTGCAGCCCCCCTACTCCCCCCCTCCGCCTTGAAGCTCTGGACACAAAGGCAGTTCTTTCTGGAGGAGGGCGGTAACCTCTCTGGCCACGCTGAGCCAGTCTGAGCCAGTCGGCTCAGGTGCCCTGAGATCAGCATGAGCCCCGATGTGGGAATTAAGGAGCCCTTTGACCCACCGCCTCTTGGCTTCCTGCACGATGCCGATTTTCCAAGCACCAAGTCTCTTCTGCATACCATTTCCGGGAGACAAGATTGGGCACTTAAAAAAAACCACACACAATTAAATTCTCCGCATGTCACTTGTCTCCTTAACGGTAAGCACTACAGAGATCTTTCAAGGAAATGCTGGGAGGCCGGCCTGCTCCCATGATCCCAAAGCCGTGGGTTTGGATGCAGAGGAAGAAAACACCCCGGCGGCCCCCTTTCTGACGATCCTGTTGTTTAAACCCAGTCTGCCGCTCGTTCCAGGCCAGGAGAGAGCGGAAACATCCACAGGACTGGCCTGACCGCCCCATCCTGACCGGCTCTCTCCAAAGGCGTGACTGTCTCTCTTCTCTCCCTCACCAAGGTTTGGAAATGAGGGATTTCCCCCTTAAGGGTCTGATATGAAGATGTATGTATCTTCTCGTGTTCTTCTGAGAACACTCGAATCATTCATTCCCCCTCACCCCAACCCCCCCCCCCCCCCCCCCCGCCACAGAGACTGGTCTAATCAATATTTATGCGCCCATCACTCCCAGCTGCAACATGCGGGAATAATGAAAGGCCCAAGTCCTTGATGGCCGTTGAAAAATTAGCTGGTGCCTGTATTTCAGGCTCATTGTTTCCTAGGATCTCGGGGAGATCAGACCACGGGGCCCACAGATTAATTCAGCCACCCAGATAGTTGGCTGTTAATGGGTGGCCAGCTGATGGCCGCCAGCCGGGAGCTGAGTTGGCTCCGGCCCTCAGGGTGGGCGGTGGTCCTCATCAGAAGAGGGGCAGCCAGGAAGAACTGGCCGGTGAAAGGGGAGTCAGGACCAGGAAGATAAGAGGTAGCGTCTCTCCTCCATCACCTCCTGTGATGTTGTTTTACAGTCGACAAAGCATTTTTTCCTTCACAAATGCCTCATTTGATCCTTCCCGCCACTCTGAGAGGCAGATGCCATTCTTCTTCCCATTTTCTAAACTAGGATGAGTCAGAGGTGACGCAGGGAGGAGACGGGCAAGCTTCCGAATGGCCTTGAACTCACTTTGGACTGTAGAGCACGTGCCGTTTGTATTATGGCCATCCTCAGCTCCTGCTTAGCTTCCTTTTCCAGGGGAAATTAACTTATTTTTTTATTTATGTACTAGAGGCCCATTGCACGAATCAGGGCAGTCTTGCCCAGTCTGGAGGGGGGGACTGTGGGAGCATACTGACCACCAGGGGCAGTTCCTGCATTGAGCGTCTGCCCCCTGGTAATCAGTGTGAGTCATAGCTACTGGCCGGTCGTCTGGTTGTCCGGTTGTAATGGTTGCTTAGGCATATATATATATATATATTTTTTTCCATGTATATTTTCATATGGACAGAAAGCGAGGGATCTTGCTGAGAAATGACTCCCATCTCTGGTTAAACACCAGCACTGCTTTTCTGCGCACTGAAGGGAACGGAGGAGTGAGTTAAGGGAAATATAGAGCCTGTCTCTGGAGGGCCATGGGGAAAGGGTGCAGGAGGAGTTGGGTTTTCCTCCAAGATAGGCCAAGTCTAATATCTTGCAGGCCTTAGAGCTCTCATGTCAAACTCACAGCCCGTGGGCCGCACGCCTCATTTATTTGGCCCGTGTTAGCCTTGGAGTTTGACATGCTTGCCTTAGAGAAACGTGCCACACGATGCTGCCTTCTGCTGTGGGAGGACGCTGGGCCCCAGTGGCAGACGTGGTGGTCTCAGGAGAAGTGGGGAGAGGCTGTCCCACCTCCTCAGGTCTGTGGCCAGCACTGGTTCTGTCCTGACGCGGTGAGCCCATGCTCGGCAGCCATTGCCCCCCCGGGGCCCTGGGGTTTGACAGCAGAAAGGAGTCCACGTTGTCATTCACGAGGCTGCTCAACTCATAAATCCAAAAAGGATTGTGCAATTAACACAGAAACTGTTGATTGGAATCCCTTTCGTGATGAAAGTGGTCCTTAAAGAATCAGAAGCCATTCCCTCCTGAGGAAAAACGCCATTTGAAAGAACTTCGTGCAGCCTATGTGAGAGGCAGGGCCGGTGTGGGGGGAATGGCTCCAGGGAAGCACCTTTAGGAGTCAAGGGGCATCTCTTGGGATTCACCCCCCTTCTCCACCACAGAGGGCGCGCTGCCGGGGTCTTGCTGGTTACTGTCCACTGAGGCCTGCTCAGTTCAGTCCATTCTGTTCTGCCCAGTACGGGGCTCAGCTGCTTGGTGGCTGGGTGTGACTCCTGTAGTAGCTGCTCCTATATATGCTTAATCTCAGAAAAGCATAACATCAGGAGACTAATATCGTGCAGGGTATTTTGTCTGCAATTCCGGTAAATGACGGGAGGGCTCACGCTACGTGGCCGGAATGGCAGTCAGTGTCTGCTGCAAGCTCCCCAGCAGAGACTCGACTTTCTCTCTCTTGCCCGCTCCTGCTGATCGTGGCAGCGTTACAGGGGGCTGCATTTTTAAAGAGTGCGCATAGAGGAAGGGTGAAAGAAATGCAACCCTAGACGACCCTGATGTCTTCCCTCTCCACTTGGAGGCCCTGATAATTTTCTTTCTTTTTTTAAAAAAATATATTTTATTGATTTTCCACAGAGAGGAAGGGAGAGGGATAGAGAGCTAGAAATGTCAGTGAGAGAGAAACATTGACCAGCTGCCTCCTGCACACCCCCCATTGGGGATGTGCCCACAACCAATGCACATGCCCTTGACCGGAATCGAACCTGGGACCTTTGGGTCCGCAGACCGACGCTCTATCCACTGAGCCAAACAGGTTTTGGCGGCCCTGATAATTTTCTAATCGTCTGCTCAATTCGGATCAGACCAAATCCCAGTAATGCTCCCTGTTTATTGTTAAGTGAGATTATGGTTTTAGCTTCTCTCTTAAACCCGGAGCGTATTCTTTCTTGGGGAACTTCCTGGCGGTGTCTGCTAACGCTGAACGTATGCCTGTGACCTTGCAATTCGCCCTTGCCTGTAAACCCAGCAGACATGAATATGTATTCCAGTGAATGCCGTGCACTCGAATTGGAGTTGGAAAACTTTTTTTTTTTTTTTTTTTTTTTTTTTGGTACAGGGCCTGGTAGTAAGTATTTGGGGGCTTTTAGGATTTATAGTTGCTGTTGCAGATAGTCCGCTCTGCTGTTGGAGAGTGAAAGGCGGCACGTGAACTATGCGAGTGGCTGCTCCAATAGAGCTTTCTTTACGCACACCGAGATTTGAATTTTATGTATTTTTTTTCATGTCACACGAAATATTATTCTTTTTTTGGTATTATTTTCAAGTATGTATAAGTGTAAAATTTATTTTTAGTTTGCAGGGTGTATTAAGGCAGGTGGCAGGCCAGATTTGGCCTGAGGGCTGTGGGGTTCCATTTATATAATGTGTGAGGACAGGCAGAACTAAGCCCTGGTGCGGAAGCCGGTTTCGCGTTGACCCCTGGTTGGGGCTGGTGACCGGAAGGGAGCCGGGCGGCGCTGGAGGAGAGCTGGTCCCGTTCAGCTTTTTAATCTGCGTTCTCAGATGCGTTCACTTAGCGGAACGTCATTGAAGACGCGCTCTTCTGGCTGGCGTCACCCACGCTGATGAAAAATTCAAAAAAGGAAAACCTGAACCGTGTGTGGCTTCTGACTCCGGGTTTTAGCACTTCACTTGGGCTTCGTGTGTGGCAGGTTTCAGCCTCTTTACGGCCACCGCTGCGTGGTTTCTGGTAGGAGAGTCTCTTTGGAGAAAGGCCTTCCTGTGCCTTTTCCGCTTCCCAAACCTTGTTCCTTTTTACAGAGGGAGAGACATTTAACAGCGGGTGGGTGTGGGGCAGGCACCAGCCAGCCAGCCTGTGGGTATGAGGACGAGTGTTAACCATTCCGTTGCTGGATCAGAGGAAGGTGGGGAGGATTTGAGTGGAGGTGGGAGCCGTGAGTGGGACTTTCGCTGGTACCGTTGCCCCATAGCGAGTCTGGGCTGAAATCTACCGATGCTTATAAGTAAGAGGCGGAGGCTCAAATGCACGGAATGGAGGCTTACCTGCACCTGGCTTGTAGAAAACCAGCTTCTATTTATTTATTTTGCATCTGGAGGGGAAAAAAAAAAAGCAGAGAACTAACAATCTGAACCCCACGTGGCAGGTGCCTCCTGCGCCAGTCATCGGTTCTTCCTAGCAGCCCTGGGCAGTGGGCATCCTCCACCCTGCGTCTCAGATGAGGGAGCGAGGTGATTTTCCCAAGGTCGGCTGCTCCTGTGTGGAGGAGCTGGATTCCAAACCAGCTCTCGGTGGCCCCAGAGCCATCCATCCTCTTCCCCCTTCACCGAGCTCACCCCAGGCTTCCTTCTCTCTCCTCACAGTCACACCACGTCTGATCTCTCGAGAGTGATGGCTTGAGCGTGTTCCCCCCAGAGCACCAGCCTTTGCAAACGCCTGCCTGGGTTCTGTTTTCTCAGAATCGCACGCACTCGCTTAGACCAGAGCTGTGGCACGAAATAGTGTTCTCTCAGAAGCTGTCTCTTCCAGGACAAGCCTTTTTATTTATTTATTTTTATTTTTATTTTTTAAAAATATTTTATTGATATTTTACAGAGAGGAAGGGAGAGAGAGAGAGAGCTAGAAACCTCGATGAGAGAGAAACATCGACCAGTTGCCTCTTGCATACCCCCTACCGGGGATGTGCTCGCAACCAATGTACATGCCCTTGACCGGAATCGAACCCGGGACCTTTTAGTCCACAGACCGACGCTCTATCCACTGAGCCAAACCGGTTTCGGCAAGGACAAGCCTTTTTAAAAACAGCAGCGAGAGAGAAAACTTCACAGCTTTTTCAAAGAGAGATATATTGGGCTTTCGGCATTATTTGACATCCCTTATGAACACTTCCCTCCCGCGGGCGACTTGAAAGGTTTCCGGTCCCAGGGTTACGCTTTAAAAAAAAAGGACGTCGCCGCGGTGTCACGTTCTGGGCGCACCTCGAGGCCGATCCCGGAGGCGGCGGCAGGCAGGGACTGATCCGCAGACTCGGAAAACGCAAAGGCCGCCCCTTTGGCCAGTGGATGGTGCGCACTCCCCGCGTCACCCCTTCGGAGAGGAACACGTCTGGTGTCTAGCATAATAGCAGCCAATTATTTGGTTGTTTGTGCTGAGGAGTTGAAAGCTATCGTGTGCCGGGGAAAATACTCAGCATGGAGCAGTAATTACGGATCAGCTGATGATGAAAAGATGCTTTGGATTGACTGCTAATTAGATTATGAGCACCAAAAACAAATACCTGCTAGGAAGCATACATAAAGCTGCATTTATAATATTTCCTACTTTTTTTTTTAATGCAGTTTTCTTCCTTCCTTTTCTGTGCTAAGACCTGCCGTCTTCGCCAGTCATAGTTAGCATATCTGTTTATTGAGCTGCAATCATGTCGTTTTCTTAATTTCCTTCCTGTCTCGAAAGGGGCTGAGAGAGCTGACCTGTGTTGAGTGCCACATGGCAGGCCCTCCGTGGAGTGTGGGGGCTCTCCTCTGCTATCTCAGAGCAAGGCCCAGGCCTTTCCCCTGGGCACAGGGATACAGCATTTCACCAGTGAGATCAGTGGTGGAGTTGATTGTCAACAAAATGACCTGGTTGCTTTTTTGTGGCACTCTGAGGTTATGTCCTTTTAAAAAAATTTTTAAAAAATTTATTTATTTTATTGATTATAGTATCACATAATTGTCCTCATCCCCCCATTCCCATCCCAAACCCCTCCCTACATATGCCCCCACCCCCCTGTTGTCCATGGCCACTGGCTAGGCCCATGTGCATGCACACAAGTCCTTTGGTTCATCTGCCTCTCAGCATAACCATTATGGCGTGTCGCAGTTCAGGTTCTTACAAGGGTATGTATTGGATCACATGATCTCATACACCTAGAGGAGATAATGAACAACATAAACCGATGAACCAAAACAGACCCAGAGAAAGAGAAGCAGTGATCAGACTCTCAAACCTCAGAGGGGTTAGGTCCTTTTTATTCTGGATTCAAGGAGTATGGGATGGGCATTTGGTTGCTTCAAGGGCCTGTACCTCCCTCCCCTCCCCACCAAACCGGCCAACAAGTAGGTTGACAGTGTGTCCCCTGCAGTATGAGATGCCAGCTGTCTTCCTGCCCACGTGGCTGTGGGTTCTATGAGTAGGACCACCAGGAAGGCACTTGAGAGCTCCCTGGGTTCTCCAGAGTGAGAAGCCAGCAGCATCCAGAGGCCCCTCTGGCCACGTCCTTGATCAGTGATGCCAGTGATGGTCACTGCCGAAGTGCTGGAGATGGAGCTTGCTTGTGGCCGCCATTATATGCCGGGAGTACGTGTAGAGAGAAGAGGGGCATGGGGAGGAACGCTAGGTGCTTTATGTGTGGGCCATTCATTCTTTTCCAAACACCCCGTGAGGCAGGCGGGCTGAGATTTAGCTAGCGCTTGCCAGTGTAGTCAACCTGGGCGACTGAGACTGGCACCTTTCTGATGAAGCAGCGGCCTGAGCCACACAGGTTGTCACAATGGTGTCTGATGAATGTCATCTCTCTCCGGATGGCGCACCGACGATCTTTGTCTTACCGACGCGGGCCTTGAGGTTTATAAACGTCCAGTAATTTGCCTGAGGCTGTAGAGCTTAATTAGTGGCAGACCTAAGGTAGGCCTGTGGGAAGGTGGAGCCCGTGTTGGGGTGCCTTTGGGATCATTGGCAAGTGAGAAACATGGTGAACCTTCACATGTGTTTCCCCTTTTGTGTGTCTGCCCCAGTGTGGAGAGAGAGAGCAGGCCAGTTCCCCTGCACCTGGCCATTGGAGAGTCCATTGCAGAGTTCACCAGCAAATGGACATGGGCGTTGCTGGTGGGAAGCTCTGCTCAGGGGATGCCGGGTCTGGCTTCTGACCTCCGTGCCCAGGTGAATTCTGGGAATTGGTTGGCCCTGGCCACTTCTGCCTCTAGGACTCTGCCTTCCTCTTGGACTTTAGGGTGCCCTGCTTCATCCCTAGGAAGGCATAACCGTGTTGCTACCGTCTTTCCCCGAAAAAAAGACATCCTCCGAAAATAAGACCTACTTCATGGAAACATAATACATCCCCTGAAACTAAGACCTAGCGCATCTTTGGGAGCAAAAATTCATATAAGACCCTGCCTTATTTTCGGGGAAACAGGGTAGGATGCCTATGTAATGGGGAACGGGACTGCACAATGGATTAAAGTCTTTTCCTGGCTTCTGATTCAAAGTGAAACGTGAGGCGGAGGGGATGGAGAGAATCTTTCCGCGGGTTCCTGGGATCAAAGTTTGAGGCAATTGCTTTTGAATTTCCTAGGAGTTGTTCTGCAAGGGTGAATTTCTTCCCCCGATCGCACCACTCCTTCGGTTAGCTCAGAAAACGGCGTGCGGTTTAATCTCACCCCGAAAGCGGTCTCAGTAACACAGGAGCCTGCTATTCCACCGGGCGTCTCACTGGAAGGAGGGGGGATTGCAGGCAGTCTTTTAAAGTCATTTCAGTGATTTTTGAAGAAGTGCATTTGCTGGAATCCACTTGTCCCCCAAGTGCCTGCTGTTTGAAAAGCGTAGCGCTTGTGGAAGGATAACAGGAAAGGAAAGCCAACTGCAGGAGAGAAAATGGGCTGACGGAGCGACCCACTTTAATTGGATTAGGGAGGCCTGTTGCGGGTTCTGTACTGTTTTGGGTGCCGATGGCCAGGGTTGGCCCCCGGCAAATCCAGACTCTCTTCTCCTATGTGGCTTGTGAGCTAAGCATTATTTTTTTAAACACCTTCAATGAAAGTGATATAGAACTCAAATTCCAGTGTCCATAAATGAAGTTGTGTGGGAATATAGTCATGCTCATTCCTTTGTGTATTGTCGAGGCTGCCTCTGCACTACATGGCAGAGCTGAATAGTTGCAATGGAGACTAGCTGGCCTACAGAGCCAGCATTCCCAGTGTGGCTCAGGGGTTGAGTGTGGAGCCATCAACCAAGAGGTCACCGGTTCGATTCCCAGGTGCCCGGGTTGCTGGCTAGATCCCCAGTGGGGGGCGTGCAGGAGGCAGACCATGTATGATATTTCTCTCTCATGGATGTTTCTGTTACTCTATCCTTCTCCCTTCCTCTTTCTCTCTAAAAATCATAATTTGAGCTGGTCCTTTATAGATAGGGTTTGCTAACGCCCGCCCTCGACCGTTGCTTCTCAAAGCGTGGTTCATGGATGACGGGTGTTGGCTCCGTTGGGAAGTTTGTTAGAAGTGCCATAACTCAGGCCACTCTATAACTACTGATTCGAAATCTGCATCTTAACAAGACCTGCCCTCACCCCCCTGCCTGAGATGACCGATGACTTGCTCACCTAGAGCTAGTGTGAACATGCTCCACAAACTGAGGTCTGCAGTTGGTGCTTCATTTCCCTGTTGAATTCAGTTCCATCCTGAGCTCCCACTCTCCTGGTTTGGGGTGGGGATTCCTCTTCTGCTTACAGTTTCACAAGGACCCGGGAGCTTCCTCCGAGCCCAGGGATATGGGAAGAGGCTGGAATCTTCATCACGGACCAGACCCTGTATCATCCCGCTGTTCTCAGGCTAGTGGGTTCCTTGTGATGCTGGGATCCCTGGTGCCCTGGGTCCCCTCTCCTAGGGGGTCCCATGTGGCCATTCCTCTCTGACCCTGCTGCCCACTGGGGCACCCACCACTCTCAGGACTGGCTCCCTGCCTGCATTGTCTTCCCAGCCGAAGGAACCGCCTCTTTCTACCACCCTCCAGGCTGTGCGTTCTTTCTACCACCTGATTTTGCATACCGCCTCATAGGAGCAAGAGAGCATCCTGGTTATGTGCTGAGGTTGGGGCTGAGGTGAGAGTAACTGGGAAGAATGCATGGGAACAAAGTCAGACGGGTATCCCAATACATCATCACCCCACCGTACGATGCAGTCGGGGACACAACCAACACAATCTAGACAGCAAATGTAGGCTGTCTTCCTGTAGAGCAAGAGGCAGGTTTTGTAGGCGTTTAGAGAAGGGGAGGGTGGGAGGATAGCACGGCCAAGGGAGGCTGTGGGACGCAGCGAGAGCGACCATAGGCCAGTGGAAACCAGGAGCTCGCCAGATGGTGGAAGAGTTTGAAAATCCATTTGCTTAGTTGTGCTCTAAGATGCAAGTGTGTCTGAAAGTAGACAGATCCTCCCAGTTGGGAATATTACAAGTATACTCTACTCACTGGGGACTTTGTTCGGGGAACTGTTTGGGGTTTAAGGGTTTTACATGCCCAGAGTACTCGAATCGCTCTTAAAGGGACAATGCAGTGAAATTTGAACTTGGCATTCCCTTTCTCTTCCCCCTCCCTTCAGCCTAAATGATAGTCGCATATGTTTTCTCTATTGATGCTCCCTTCTCTGGGCTATCTTTTTTCATCTTTAATTCATGCAGCTGCTTTTAGAGGAATGCCCTGTGGAGAAGTCTCTTGCCTGTCTACATTCCCTTGAAGGAGGCCTTGGCAGGGTCATGGCCAGAAGCCACCTACTCATGCCCTCTGAGGGGGTATGCTGGGCACCTGGGTTTAATAGCCTGAGTTCCGGTGCATTAATTGGAAGAACTGAGAAGCGTGGACACCCCAGCTGGTGTTATTAGGAGGCTGGATCAGGATAAGGACCTGGAGGAATTTCCTTCTGCTTGTGTACGCCAGGTCGCCCGCAGGCTGATGGGTGGTCCACTGATGTTAGTGGAAATGTGTGGCTGATCCACTGTGCCTCTCTCCAAATTATCCTCTTAGGAACCCGGGCTAGGAAAGGGTCTACCATGGTGGACATAGAAATATGCTCCTGATAAAGTTTTTTAAAAAGTTATGCTGAAAAAAGGGGGGAGTTCAAAATTGTGTCATAGTGGTATCCTATTTTGTTTAAACCAGATGTACATTGAAAAAAAAAATCTTAGACCATCAAAATGGGTGATTTACATAAATGGGTGTTGTTTATGCTGTACTTCTCATTGCTGCGTATCGATTGCTTGATTTAGGGTTATCTTTTCGCTAACTCCCTCCACTCCTCCCTCCTCCACGTTTCAATAAACACCAGAGCAACCTGGATATATAAACTTCCATGTTATTCTTTGTGCATCCTGTAATCCTATGTAATAATAAAGCTGTAATATGCAAATGGTCATTTCATAATGACCGACCACGTAACGACCACGGATCAGCAGAAGGTGGGGCAGAGAGCTACATGCGGGGGGGTTGGGGGGAGGGGAGGGAGGGAGGAGGATAGAAAGGGGGAGGAGGGAACTACAGGAGGGCAGGGCAGCAGGCAGCGAGCTACTGGCACACGGATCCGTGTGCAGGGCTACTAGTCAGTACATAAACATACATAGGATCTGTCTTGGTCATTATTAAAAGGGAAAGAGAGAAATTGATCATGTTGTATATACTTTGCATCTTACTCTTCATTTAATTATGCAGCCTAGAAATCCTCATGTCAGCTAACTTATTTTTTTAAAGATATATTTTTATTGATTTCAGAAAGGAGGGGGGAGGGAGAGAGAGAGATAGAAACATCCATGATGAGGGAGAAGCATTGATCGGCTGCCTCCTGCATGTCCTACACTGGGGATCAAGTCTGCAATCTGGGCGTGTGCCCTGACTGGGAACCAAACTGTGCCACACCGGCTGGGTAGCTAGCTTATTTTTAATGATTGCATAATATTCTATAGTATGGATGTGACATTTTATTTATTCATTTCCTTTTGACGGGTACCTAACATATCTCTTATCTTTTATCGCTATACAAAGAGCTGCAGTAAATATCTGTATACACATATTCTTTTTAAAAATATTTTATTGATTTTTTTTTTTTACAGAGGGGAAGGGAGATGGATAAAGAGTTAGAAACATTGATGATAGAGAAACATTGATCAGCTGCCTCTTGCATACCTCCTACTGGGGATGTGCCCACAATCAAGGTACATTGCCCTTGACCGGAATCCAAACTGGGACCCTTCAGTCCGCAGGCTGACACTCTGTCTACTGAGCCAAACTGGTTAGGGCAACATATTCTTACATGTTGGTGCTTTTACTCCTATAGGATAGATTTTGAGGAGTGGGAATTCTGAGTCAAAGGGAGTCAGACACACACACACACACACCACACACACACACACACACACACACAACGCTTTTCAAACAGTGTAGTGATCCACTTTTCTGTTAGCAAAGTGTGAGAGCACTCTTTCCCCAACATTCCCCTCAGCATAAATTTGTCATTACCATTTTGCCAATTAAAGGGTGTAAAATGGGATCCTCGTGTAATTTTATATTCCTCTGTCTTCCAGAGAGGTTCTTCGCTTGTTTTTTTTGCCGTTAAAAGAGCTGCTCTCCTGTGAAGTGTCTGTTCATAGCCTCTGCCCGTTTCTCCTCCGGGCTGTTTATCGTTTCGTTGTCAATTTTAATTGTTCTTCCTGTGCTATGGATAGCGCTTTGTTGCTCATGGGTACTGCTCATGTTTTTTCCTAATGAGTTATTTGGCTATTGATTTTGTCTATGATGTATATGGTCATGTAATCCTTTGCTTATTTTTATATAGTTAAATATATCTCTTTAATAATAGCTAATGAGTCTCTGTCCTATTTAGAAGACTTTCCCTAACACCTAGGTTGTATATAAAAACATCCTAAATTCCCTCTTCATTATGATTTTTAAATCTGAAGTCCATCTGGATCTAATTTGTATATCTAGTTTGAGGTAGGAATTTAACTCCATTTTATTCCAGATGGATAGTTATCTGTGTCAAAGCCATTAATTAAGTAAGCCATCGTTTCCTTCACTAACTGAAATACCATCGTTGCCATCTATTTATTTGGGTTTTAGTTCTGAAAGCTCCATTCTATTCTATTGATCTGTTTATCTCTCACTATGCCAGTTTTATACTTTTTGCTAGGCTTTTGTTATTAAATCTAGTAGTTACTTCCTAATTAACCCATGGGATTTACTAGTATTAGGTCCAAAAATCATATCATTATCAAAAAGAGCAAAGTTTATCTCACCGCTTTGAGTGAATTATCTTGATTATTTTATTGTCTTATTTTGTCACATTCACGAGAACATTCAAAGTGAAATACAGTGAGCCATGGCTGGTGTGGCTCAGTTGGTTGGGCATCATCAGGTGCACCAAAAGGTTGCTGGTTCAATTCCCTGTCTGGGCACATTCCTGGTTGCAGGCTCCTTCCCCATTTGGGGGTGGGGTGTGTGTGCACAGGAATCAGCTGTTCAATGTTTTACTCTCACATCGATGTCACTCTGAATCAAATATAGTTTTTTTTTTAAAAACTATATTGATTTTTTACAGAGAGGAAGAGAGAAGGATAGAGAGTTAGAAACATCGATGAGAGAGACTCATTGACCAGCTGCCTCCTGCACACCCCCTACTGGGGATGTGCCCGCAACCAAGGTACATGCCCTTGACCGGAATCGAACCTGGGACATTTGAGTCCGCAGGCCGACGCTCTATCCACTGAGCCAAACCGGTTTCGGCTGAATCAAATATAGTTTTACTCTTTTATTGATGCAGTGAATTATTTTGATTTCCATGTTTTGAACCAACCTTGTATTCCTGAAATAGGCCCTATTCAGTTATAGTTTATTTTTATTTATGCTGCTGCTGTAGTTTATCTGTTGTAATTTGAACATCTGTATTCATGAATTATATTGATTTATAGGGTTTCTTTTTTTTTTTCCTCATTTGTGTTCAGACTTAAGCATATACCGCTACCATATTTAGGGAGAATGAATGAATTAGGGAGATTTTATTTTAAACACGTAGGAATAGTTTAAACAATGTTGGCATATCTGTTTTTTTAATGACACCACAAAACTCCACCCTGAGAGTACTGGTAACTCACCTAGTGGTAGCCCTTGACTATTTTTTTTTATTTTTATTTATTGATTGATTATGGTATCACATAATTGTCCCCATCCCCCCCCCATTCCCATCCCAAACCCCTCCCTACATATGCCCCCACCCCCCTGTTGTCCATGGCCACTGGCTAGGCTCATATGCATGCACACAAGTCCTTTGGTTGATCTTTTCCCCTTACCCCCTCCCCTCCCCTCCACTTTCCCTCTGAGGTTTGAGAGTCTGACCGCTGCTTCTCTTTCTCTGGGTCTGTTTTTGTTCATCAGTCTATGTTGTTCATTATTTCCTCTAGTTGTGTGAGATCATGTGATCCAAGAAAATGCCCTTGTAAGAACCTAAACTGCGACAAGCCATAATGGTTATGCTGAGAGGCAAATGAATTAGCCTGTAGTGAGTTCCTTTCTGGGCCAACAGTTCTTCTGAGTCCCAGTTTCAATGTCAAATAGTTCCTTATGTGTACATGTCAGCCATGATATGTCAGATCTGGTTGGTGGACACATGGTGGTGATGCAGGTCCTACCGTCTCTGGGTTGGTCCTGGGCATCCTTCAGTAACACGCAGCTGCTGTCTGCTGGTATGGTGAGGAGTCAAGCCCTTGACTATCTTAAATACCTCTTTTTATTTTTCAAATCAATCTGATAATGTTTGTATTTTAATAGGAATGTTCAGCATATCATAATTAGTGAAATAATCGATAAATTGAATATTTTCCATTTGTTTTCCTTTATTTTTATGCTTCTCCTTTTTTATTTACCATCACTAGTTTGGCCAATTACTTTCTCAACTTCTCTTTTTAAAAAAAAATTGAATATTTTATTATAAAATCTACACTGTTACCTTTCTTTTTAGGACATTTAAATAGATATGTATATAAAAACAAGATGTCAATTTTTTTTTTCCTGCCAAAAAGTTTTACTCCCTCCTTTATTATTGACCTAATAAATAGAGCCTTTTAGGAGTACTTTTACTTCCTTATTCTTTCCTACGCTGAAAGCAGGCGAAACTTTCAGAAGACTTTTACCTACCTTCTACCACTCCTAAATTTGCTGTGATAATTTAACACTTCTAGAATAAATGTCAAGTCTCTCTTTGCTGAATGCTGCTGTGCTTAAGTATGCTTACTTTGTCACTTGCATTACATGTTTTTAGCACTTTAAATGCTATCAATTTAGAGTCAGCCCTACAGATTGTAAGTAAGGTCTGTCATTCACCACTGTTTTAATCTCACCCATCTCACAGTTTCTGTTGGTTCTGTTTGAATTCATACATACACACACACACCACACACACACACACACACACACACACACACACACACGTTTTCAATTATAGTTGACATACAATATTATATTAGTTTTCATGTGTAAGGGTTCTGTTTTCTTTGAACTCTTGCATATCTATAAATATGAGTAACGTGTGGCTTGGCTAGCTGGCGGTCTCTTGGTGGTTTTTTTTTTAAAAAAAATGGTTGTCATTTTTATAGACGTTCCCCATTTTCATCCCCTTTGCGCTGGTGTCCTACTGTCTTCTAGACTCCAGTTTTGCAGAGGGCAGGCCTACTTTAAGGGCTAATTACTTTCCTCTGTAAGTTACTCACTCTTTCTGTTTGGGGGCTGTGAGCGGATCTCCTTATCCTTGGCACCGAGAAACACCCCTTGGGCTATGCCCTTTCCCAGGACTCCTGCACGGAGCTCCGTTCCATCGGCACACAAGGAGTGTCCCTGGAACATATGCATGCACTGATCAGGAGGCCTGACTCCGAGGCCATAGTGCTGCTCAAAGCCTAGGTTCTTGCCCACGATTTGCTCAGACAGTGCTCAGGGTTAGAAAGCAACGTGGTGCTAGCTCCCCGGGTCCTGGGCTGGCTTGGTGCTCTCTGGAATCACTTCTGCTGCGTGGGCAGGAGGGTGACCCTGGGCCTTGAGCTCAGGTGCTCTGTCTGAGTAGGAACAAGGGGTGATACGAAGAAAAAAGAGCCAGGAAATAAATACACGGAGCTGGAGAGAGAGAGAGAGAGAGAGAGAGAGAGAGAGAGAGAGAGAGAGAGAGAGGGCGCCCAGTCCCTTCATTGGAAGCGACAGCCGTCTGTGGGGCTGTGCTTTGGGTGCTTCAGTGGCTTGACTAAACAATGAAAAGGTACATAAGACCGGAGACGGTAGTAAAGTAAATATAGTCAAAGGAGGAAAGGACCACATTGAAACTCATCTTGCACAGAACAAGTGACCCATATCAGAGGAGGCCCTTCGTCTGTAAAACAGTTGTGGGCGAGCAGCTGTCAGCCCGCGTGGCGCTCTGTTCTCAGAAGGCAGAGGCGCTTATGGTGCGCTGACTCGCCGGTTCTCCAGGGGCGGGCGCAGGCGTGAGCCCTGTGTGGTTTGCTTTAGTTTATTTCCGGTTTGGTGGGTGGTAGTCTGAAGTCTTGGGTGAAAGCCACCCACCCAGGGGGCCTCCAGGACAGCTGTGCCCGCCAAAGCCAAACCAGCCTGGGAGCAGGCATAGAGGGGAGGGGCTCCCCTGCTGGCCATTTGGTGATTCAAGTTAAATTCCACAAACGCTGAGCGAGTGTCTCCTGGGTCCAGCACTGAACTCAGCAACGCGGGGGTGAAGGAGAAGCCCTGGCTCTTTGCCCGGAGGGAAGACCTGTGCAGCTTTGTAAGGTAGCGCTCCCCCATTCCCCCCACGTAGGCCCTGCCGTGGTGCCTTGGTGTCTTGCCAAGGCAGAGCCCTGGGTCCGCATGCTGGGCATCCCACCCGCAGCTGACGCTTCCCTGCCCCCCTCCGGCCTCCTATCCTCCAGGCTCGGAATGCCCGCTGCTTTAAATCCCCTGACTCTGGCCAAAACCAGTTTGGTTCAGTGGATAGAGCGTCGGTCTGCAGACTGAAGGGTCCCAGGTTCGATTCTGGTCAGGGGCATGTACCTTGGTTTCGGGCGCATCCCTGGTGATGGTGTGCAGGAGGCAGCTGGTCGATGTTTCTCTCTCATCTATGTTTCTAGCTCTCTATTCCTCTCCCTTCTCTCTGTAAAAAATCAATAAAATATATTTTAAATGAATGAATGAATGAATGAATGAATGAATCCCCTGACTTTGTAGGAAGACCACGGGGCCGAGGGGTGGTTTGTGTAACTCTCTGTCACACATGGGGCATGGCAGTGAGGGAAGACTAGGCGTTCAGGGGTTTGGAGTGAGAGTCCCCGCTCCCGCCTTTTCCCTCATCACCCCTGACTCAGTCAGGTTGAGTCATGTCTTTGAAAATCAGGCTTTAAGATGCTGTTCGCCTGAATATAGTGCCTATGGGAGAGTTGACACAAGTCTTGTAGACTCAGAGAAAAAGACCAATCAGCTTGACATGAATTCCCCGAAAATTTAGAACAGATGGTTTTCTTTTTTTTTTAAATACATTTTTGATGATTTTTTTTTTTTTTTTAGAGAAAGGAAAGAAGAGGGATAGGAACATTGATGAGAGAGAGAGAAACATCGATCGGCTGCCTCCTGCACGCTCCCTACTGGGGATCGAGCCCACCACCCGGGCGTGTGTCCTGACGGGGAGTCAAACCTGCGACTTCTTGGTTCACGGGCCGATGCTCACCCACTGAGCAGCACCAGCGAGGCGGAACAGATGGCTTTCTGAGCGCTTAGCGGAAACAATGCGGTGATTGCCAGGCTTTCTCAAGAACAAAGCGTGTCTTCCTTCCCGTGTTCGCTCCACTGGGAGGTCAGGGGAAGGACATAGGAAGGCTTGGCCGACAGCTAACCCACGTGCTGGCACTCGTCCCCCACCCCCGACCCTGAGAGAGAGATGGCACTGATGCTCCCCTGTGCCAGCATATGCCCACAGGTTTCATGGGAGTCAGCGCCATGCTTGGTGTCTCCCGGTGCACTTTGATTCTGCTTGCCTTCAGGGTAAAGAAACGGGCTTCTCTCTTCTTGTGTGACTTTTAACATCCTGGGACTGTTCCGTTTCCAAGATGGCCAGTATTTGGGAGACGGGTCCTTGGGTAAGACTGCGGGGAGGACAGCCTGTGGATTGATGAGCCGGTGAACGGAGCGCCCAGACGTGGAGGCCGCGGGGACCCCGTGTGCTTCTTGCATTGATCGGGAACGTGGGGGTTCAGCAGGTAAGAAAGGGAGAAGGAAGGATCTAGACGGGCCCCTTCGGGGACCCGGCAGATGCAGACATTAAACCATTTTCTTTGGGAAAGATGGGACTCCAAGACAAGGAGAGAATGGATTTGTTTTTAATGATTTCAAGTGGAATTGAGCCTGTTCCTGCGATTTGTTGGAAATAAAATTGGCTCAGAGAAATGATGTCAGCGGAGAGCGGGGATGGTGAACCAGGAAAATAAATGAGCTCTGAAATCGCCTTCTATTTTATAAATATTGTTTCTGGAGCTGAGGAAATTGAGACAGATTATTCCTTTCCCTCTCTCCCGAGCCACGGGTGGGAGAAGCCCTGAGTATCCCATTTGGACCTTGTGTGAGGAGCGTCTGGACCTGTCCGGGCGCGCTAAGTGGCTCTGTCCGCATTTAGACACACTCCATTTCCCTTCCAAGGACCGCCGGCTAGCAGCAGTAGCCAATTACAAACACACCTCATAACACATTATTGAGACACACCGCACGCAAATAAGCCGGAGAGATGTTTCCTGATCGTGCGGTGCCGCGTCCATCACGACCTGTCGGGCGGAGGGGCCGGTGCCTGGGCGTGAGCATCCATCGCTGGGTATGTGTGCGGATGCGTACTTCATTGCCGCCGCGTCTCCAGTGGGCATCCTGCGAGCCAAATCGGTTTACGCTCTCAAGGAAGGAAAAAGGGCGTCGCTTCACACAATGACGGGCTCCGTTTAAGCCGGAGACTCCTTGTCTTTGGCTTTCAGGAAGTATCAGCGCTACGAGCAGCCTGAATTCATCTGAGGACCAGGGCCGGTGCATTTTCCGACTCAATGGGTGGCTTTCTTCTGTTACCCGCTTCTCCTGGAGAGGCAAAAGGTGGGCCGTTTAGGGAGATGTTCCTTGGGATGTCACTCTCCCCAGTCTGTCATCGGCTGGTTTGGTTCTGCAGTAGACGTTCGCTGAGTTTTATTTCGCCATTGCCATTGGATTTGAAGTAATGACTTCGTTCCCGTCTGGGTGGGCTGATTCACAAAGCCCAGAGAGCTTCCCCCTATAGTGTTGTGGGGTGGGGGTGGGGGTGGGGGTGGGATCTGGGAATGAGATAACCGCCAGACTCGGGGCTAAGCCCGAATCTCCACCTGTTGAGGCAGGAGGCCTTGGAGTTTCAAAGACCCGTTGGCTCCTCTCTACCTGTGAGGATGCTGAGGCCAGGGGAGAGGAAGTTACCTTCTCCAAGTAGCTAGTTCGTGACGGAATTTATCTAGAACCCGGCCTCTTGGCCTCTGTCCGTTCCAAGCTGGCTCTGTTTGCTTCTGTGAAGTGCAGACCAGAGTGGGGAGCTGGGAGCTGCCGACAGGGATGCTATAGGAAGCCCGTGGACCCTCTGCCATGAATGCCATCCGGAGCGTGCAAACGGTGAACACCTGTATCATGCCCAGGCCCCAAGGAAACTCCATTCTGTAGAGTCCTGAGTGAGGGCGTGTGATTTCAAAGACTTGTTTTTTATCAGAGGATTAGTTTTATCTTCATTCTTTGGACACACTGAGTGCCCAGTCCACCTACCTGTGTGGATGTTCTTGAGTGTTACTCTGGTGGTGGCGGGCTGCCCTGGAAGAGGTAGCAGAGGGAAGAGAGAGCAAACCTGTAAGTCCGCCAGACCCACTGGCAGCAGCTTGGGACCCAGCGTGGGCCTTCCAAGCCTGTGCATGTGGCTGAGCCGGGTGACACGCCCAGCCTTCTCAACGTGGAGACGTTTACTGTTCACACTGCAGTCCCGTGTCCCCGAGTCCTTGGCAAGTAGATTGCTTTCGAAGAACTGGCGTTCCATCTGCCGCTGCTATTAGTAAGGGTGGCATTTGTGACTGATGTGGAAGTGGTGGGGTGCTGGGGCTTTGGGGGTTTGATGGCACCTATCTGCAGCCGGCAACCTCGGGGTTCACACGGGTCAGGGGTAGGAGTGTGGGTGCCGTACTTCCTGAGACACACCCCCTGGCCGAGGGAGCCTGTGTTTGCTCACAGCCAGGAGGCTAGTGCCAAGTAAGTGGCTCGTTCCTACTGCGACTTTGCAGCCAGCAAGAGGAATAAGACAGGGCAGCCAGCAAGTTGGTATTTGAAGAATCTGCTCGTCTTTGGGGGTGTGTGGGTGTTGTTGGGGAGGCGGTGAGAGTCTGAGGTATGGGGTATGACTCTGTCCCAGAGAACCAGCTGTTTCCTGGCTGGCGGTCCTGAGAAGAGCCGGTGCCGCGGGAGAAGGAATGGGACGGGAGGTAACGCGGTCAGCACCCCGGGAAGCGCCATGTTTCTTGCCATTTAGGACATTTTTTCCCCAAGCGCAAGGCGGCAATGAGACGTGCCTTATGTCTGCACTCTGCTTTGGTCACCTTCGGGAGGAGCGAGGCGAAGGGCAGCAGTTCCTCCCGCCCATTCTGCTAACGGGAGGACTGAGGCTCCAGGAGGGACTGGTTGGAGCAAACATGGAATTCTTTGGAAAGAATCGAGCAAGCATGATATGGTTGTCTGTGCAAACCAACCCGTTCTTGTATGTGAGACAAAGGCAGCAAGAAGAACAATGTTAAAAAATGTATAAATGTCATTTTCAGTGGGATTAAAGGGTGGATATAAACTGTGGAGTTTGATTATGTGCAAGGGCTGCCCAGTCTGTTAGGTTTGGAAGAGGCCACGGGTGTGTGTGGAGAGGTTTAGAAGAGTGAAAGGATGCCGAAACTAGTCTGGCTCAGTGGTAGAGCATCGGCCTGCGGACTGAAAGGTCCCAGGTTCGATTCCGGTCAAGGTCATGTACCTTGGCTGCGGGCACATCCCCGGTAGGGGGTGTGCAAGAGGCAGCTGGTCGATGTTTCTCTCTCATCGAGGTTTCTTGCTCTCTATCTCTCTCCCTTCCTCTCTGTAAAATATCAATAAAATATATTTTTTTTAAAAAGAAGAAGAGTGACAGGAGTGCCTCGGGGCAGCAGATGGTAGAGAGTGCCAGCAAAATGTGTGCCCCAGAGGTGCAGGGGCATCCCGGAGAGCCCCCAGCGATGTCCTTGATTTGTAAACGTTGAACAGTGGCTGGCATCAGCAGAACTGAAGGAGGGTCCTTCTTGGGCCTGTTTTGCCTCAGAGAAGCAGTGGGTTCACACAAAGGATCCTCCAAAGAGACTTATTTGTAGGAAGTTATGTGTGTGGCAGCACAAAAAGAATGTCTCCCTCCTTCCTGCCTCCTTCCAAGGAGTTTCCACGGGTCAAATTGAGGTCAATATGAGTGTCAAAGTAAATAATGAATAGCAGATTATGACCTATTGAATGAGATAGGATTCCGTGAGCTCGTGCTGTTGCAAGTAGATGAGTAAACAAATAATAAATGGATAATGGATAAGTAAATAAGTGAGTGGAGGGAGAAGGGATAGCTCTTTCTTACAGCAGAGTGTCACCTGAGAAATGTAGAAGGGCTGATGAAAATACCTAGTCACTACTTGCCAACCATTGTAGTTGATCCAGGCAATAGTTGTCCATGGATGATAAATGTTGTGAGTGGAGGTTTCATAAGGGTCAGTGTGTTGGTGCCATATCGGAATCGTTTCCCACAAAACTGTAATCAAATACAATGGAAGCACAATGAACTGTCCGTGGTGACATCTGGCAGAAACCAACGTGGCCAGTTGAGCCAAGTTTACATCACTAGTGGTGGGATGGGTTGACCTCGGGTGTCCCTAGGTGTGATGCACTGCGGCCGTGACGTCATTCCCATTGTAGTCTTGCCTGGAATGCACGGCTTATGTCTGGTCATGAGGAGACACCAGGTGGGCTCAAGTCCCTATAGAATGAAATGTTTGCAACTGCTGGAGAAACCTGAAAAACAGAAAGACTGGAGAACTCTTCCAGACTGAAGGAGATGGATAAGACCTGATAACTAAATGCCATGCATGTTGGTGGATAGGGTCCTGGACCAGGATGGGAAAGGAGGCATTGTTGGGACAGTTGGAGAAATCTGAATAGCTCTGAGGGTGAGTCTGTGCTGTGTCAGTGTTGGTTTTCTTTTCTATTTTATTTTTAAAAATATATTTTTATTGATTTTTTATAGAGAGGAAGACAGAGGGATAGAGAGTTAGAAACATCTATGAGAGAGAATCATCAATCAGCTGCCTCTTGCATGCCCCCTAACTGGGATGTGCCCGCAACCAAGGTACATGCCCTTGACCAGAATTGAACCTGGGACCTTTCCGTCTGCAGGCTGATGCTCTATCCACTGATAACTTTGGCTCAGTGTTGGTTTTCTAACAGGAGGTTGTATGGGTGATATAGGAGAATGGAGCATTCACACTGGAATAGTTACAAGTGATAGGCATCATGTGAAAAGAAAAATCTCTCTCTGAAATCTCAGTAAAATATCATCACCTAGGGAATTTGTGTGGAGAGAGTGTACGAGTTTGTATTATTCTTGCACCACAGTTTGAAATTACTTCGAAATTAGTAACAGGATTAGGAGAAAGAACAATAAATAAAAATACAGGGGAAAGAAAAGAAAGGAAGGAGGGAAGGAAGAAAGAAAGAAAAAAGGAAGAACCTACTGGGAATCCAGGCAAAGAACTCAAGTTACATAAGAGGAGAAAAATATCAGGTCAGCCCTGGTTTCCTCTGCAGCAACATGCAATGCCCAGAAGACAGTGAAACGTCTACACGATAACCAGGGAAACTGTGAGCTGAAGATTTATATACATCCTAGCCGTCTTTTAAGTAAAAAGAGAGTTTTGAACATGTGATAACTCAGGGAATATTCTTCCCGGGAGCCCTTCCTGAGCAAACTAGGAGCGGATGAACTTTAGCCAATAGAGAGAAGACTGAACACTAAGCACTTCCTTCCAACTGTCAGAATAAACTAAAACAAGCATGAGGATTAGAGCATCAGAGGAGAATATAAATGTGCTGTGCCCTGATGATACAGAAAGGACAAGACCAACAAATACTGGAAGGAGGAGGAAAAAAAAAAGAGTATGATCTCTGGGTGCCTCATTCTACGATATCAGGAAGGCAAAGGATATAATTTAGAGCCGACACATGAAGTAATATGAGCCTAATAATACTGAAAAATTAATAGTAAGCATTAAGGAAGATAACATTATTGACTTGAATCAGGTGGTGGAACAGAGACGCAGCAAGGCCAGAGTAAGTGGTCCACACCCAGGGCCTATGCCATGTGTTTGTTTCCCTGTGTGCAGTTGCCGCTGTGTATGTATAACTGGTATCCAGGGACGTGTGTCTCTTTCTCTGTCCACCCCTGTCGAGCCTTTGCTATGCTTCTGTGGAAAGGGAAATAAAGGGGAGCAAGAGAAAGTATACCAATTTAACTTTGCTTGTAGTGTAGGATTAATGATGTGTAAAGGCACGGGTGAAAATGACCATCTGACAATGTAGGGATGAGTGCAACCACAAGAATAAGAGCGTGAACATTCCCAGAAGACCCCCCCATGAGAAACAATCACAGAAAGACCAACAATATTGTCAAGGGCCCAGAGAACGTGGTATAAAATGAGAGGTAGGAAAAAATCCATTCGTTACATTGCTAAATATAAACGAGGTTAGCTCGGCTTTTAAAAAGATTTTCAGATTGGATCACAAATCACAATCCAGTTCTTCTTCGTTGTGTACAGAAATGCCCCTAAAGGAAAGTGATACGGAAAGGCTGAACATACAGGAAGTAAAGGTTGAAAATAAAGGAATGCCAGGAAAATGCTTTAAAAGGTTAATAAAAAGTAAATGTAGAAATAAAATGTAGTAATGATTAGCTTGCATCACACAAAGTGGAATTCAGGCTAAAATGCATTAAATTAAGACAAAGAAAGGAACTTCTTAATGCCAAAGTGTACATTTCAGAATGAAAACATAATAGCAGTACTGAAAAAATGGAACTCTCAGGAGATGCAAGGAAAAATGGATCAAAGCACAGTCACACCACTGTAATTTGCATGTTTCAGATAACTGGACACAGAATAAAAATTAGTCTTGAAGACATAATTAACGTAAGTAATAAAGAAGATCTGATTGGTAAATAGCAAGCCCTGTAGATTAAATGAAAAGAGCGCATCTTTCAAGGGCCCATGAAACATTCACAAATACTGGCCACCTATCAGAGGACAGAGACAACCTCAATGAATCCCCAAAGGTAGGAAAACATAAAAAGTGTTCTCTGATTACAGTGAAATTAAACTAGAAATTGATACTGAATCAGAAAACCAAAAGACCATTCCACTGAAAGTAAAATAAAAGCAAAACAAAACACCACCACCACCACCACCAACAAAAACCTCTCAGTGCATGGCTCATAAACACTAAAACTGCAGATTTTCTGGAAAATAATTATTAGTGAAAACACTAGCAGAACAGATGTGCTCTAGCTAAAGCAGTACCCAGAGGAAAAATGATGGCCTTAAATATTTATACAAAAGAATAACACATGAATTAGTCATGTAGTCATGTAACAATAAAACAGATTATTGCAGAGGGGAAGCAGAAGGAAGAACTGGATAGAAGTAAAAATTAATGAGTTAGAAAACAAAGCTGTCGAAATAAATGTCAAAGTTGTTTGTTTTTTGGGAAAAAAATAACAACAAAATAGGCAAGCTATTTGTTAACCAATCAAGAGAATGTGAGAGCAAGTGTAGATACATAAAATAAAAGTTGATACGTGGGGAATAATGATATAAACAGGAAATTAAGGGAAGCACAAGAGACTACTTTGTTCAGCTGTATGCAAATCCATTTGAAACTGTGAATTAACTAGATTTTTTTTTTAAAGTAACATTTGCTCAACTGACCCCAGAAAAGAATCCAAATTTTCAAAGGTGGAAATTTTAAACACACACCAAAAACAAGACTTTTAAAACCAGTCCAGATAGTTTTCAAGGGGAAAATGTTACCAAACTTCTGAGAAGCAATTTCACTATGCACTACACCACAGACAAAGAAGAGAAATAGCTACCAAAATCTGACAAAGAGGGCACAATAGAAACCAAAGACTAATCACAAAAATATAAAACAACTAATAATCAACACAGGTAAATATATACGGGATCTATAAGATAGTTTAAAAACACTGTTGAAGGATACAGTAGGAGCTTGAGCAAGTGGAAAGGAATATCATGCTCATTGATAGAAAAACAGATTTCATTCTCTAATTCATAAATTTAATGCAATCTAAATAAAAGCGCAAGTAGGTCTTTTTTAAAAAACGAGGCAAGTTTACTTTAAAGTTCTCATAAAATAATGAAGAAGAATAGTCAGGGGAAGTCTGAAAAAGAAAAAAAAAAACAAGGTGGGAAACTATCTGGACTAGAACTTTCTCTAGTGCCTCGGTAACTGAAGCCGATGGTTACAGGAACATGGATGAAAGAAACAGAATAGATAGTCCAGAACAGTGGTTCTCAACCTTCCCAATGTCCGGGCCCTTGAATACAGTTCCTCATGTTGTGGTGACCCCCAGCCATAAAATTATTTTCGTTGCTACTTCATAACTGCAGTTTTGCTCTTGTTCATAAATCGTAATGTAAATATCTGTGTTTCCCGAGGGTCTTAGGCGACCCTGCTAGCGGGTCCTCACAACCCTGCCAGCGGTTCGTGACCAGCAGGTTGAGAACCGCTGCTGTACAGTCTAATTACAGTTCTGAAGCAAAACTACAGTTATGAAGCAGCAACGGAAATAATGTTATGGTTGGGGGTCACCACAACATGAGGAGCTGTATTAAAAGGGTCGCAGCATTACAAGGGTTGAGAACCACTGGTCCAGAAAAAGACCCAAATGCCTATAGTCATATAAGACTTGATAAAGGCGGCATCTCAAATCGCTGGAGGGAACATTTAAACATGTGCTAGTGGAGTAGCTGGTAACCCTAATTGGGGGTGGAGGGTGGGGGGAGTAAAATTGGCTCAATACAGCATACTACGCAAATACCAAGTTTAAATTCAAAGTGAAAATAAGTGTTAAATAGAAAATAAAGCTATGAAAGTAGCAATAGAAAACACAAGGAGCCCTTTCTAACCCAGAGTTAAATCCAGAAGGCATAAAGGGGAAATCTGATACATTTTACAGATGAAAATTGAAGGGAAAAAAAAAAACACACAACAGAATCATCTGACTTAGCAAAAAAGAATCTACATAAAGTAAATTGAAAAGACAGTGAAGAAGGACTAGTCACCTTAATAAATAAAGAGCTCCCAAGAGTCAATAAGATGAAGCATTTCCATCCAATAGAAAACATAGGCAAAAGACATAACCAGTCAATTCACAGAAGAGGTAGCAGTGCTCCAAAATGTATTAAAAATAGACTCAACCTTACTTCATAATAAATAAAATTAAATAAATCTCTATAAATACAACCATATTTCATCAGATTGCCAAGTTAAAAAAAGATGCACAGCAGTGTATGCACAGTACTGTCTAAAAGGTAGTGGAATGGACATGGGGACAGAATTAGAATGTGTATTTATATTTACATCTATATGCATAAGAAAGTCTGGAAGGATACACTGACAATGTTTTGCCTTTATGGGTGGTGAACAAGGGGTGGACAGGATAGAAGGGAAACTTTTCACTATATGCTTTTCTTTAACCATGTAAATCCATTTATTTTGTAAAGGGATTATTATACTGAGAGGATTCTGACTATTCACTGATACATTTACATCACAAGATGGTGCACATCCCTTTACTCCCCCCCTCCCCCCTCCCCCCGGCCTACAGGAATGGCTGCCAATGCTTCTACTCCTTTCCCCCCTTAATAAGCCGTGGAGGATAGAGGCAGAGCTTCTCAGCGTCCACTGTGAGTTTTTCAGGTAAAATCAGCATCTTCTCGAACCACTGGCTTTTATTAGGCTCTGGAGCGTTTGTTTGCAGAACGCAGTGCGTTTGCTGAGCGTGCGGTTTGCATCTCCCCTGACGATTCGGCATGGCTCTGGATCAAGTGTTAGATGCTTGTTTTGCAGCTTTTTAATAGAGATGTACAGTGGTGATTGATACCCGCTTGCAAGTACCCAGCTTCCAATTATAATGGAGGTCTGAGCAGCTCTGCCCAGAATAGAGCATAGAACACAGATTGTGGGAGTGGAACGGATTCTATTGACTTGTGAAACTCTCCCACTTCATGAGTAAGGAAATGAAAAGGGAGATCACAAGACCTTTGTGAACGTGGGAAATGGACGATGGCGGCGGGGGGGGGGGCGGGGGGGGGGGACACAAAACACAAAAACACGACTGGCAGGTTCCCGCCCAGGTAGAAGGTACTTGGCTTGCCAGTGCTGAGCTGGGGAACCAGAAGGAACATGAGCTTCTCAGCTGGAACCTGCCAGCCGTGGATTCTTTCCCATCGTCCATTTCCCACAATCACCAAGGCCTTGGCTGGCTCAGTTCAGTGTACTCTTACGGACAGTACAGTGGCAGGGAGGCACAGTATGGGGGGGTAAGTGTCATCTGTGTTAGGATGCTTGGGTGTGAACAAAGGGAAAACCTGATCCAAATGAGCTTAAACAAAAGCTAACACAACTGAAAGGTCCAGGGAATACTCGGGCTCTCTGTAACAGAACCCCTGTTTCATTTTTTTTCATAACCCATGACACTCGTGAAAAATATCTTCTTGGATGATTTCTGCTTATTTGTGTATTTGGGAGCTCCATGACAGCAGGAGACTCATTTGCTCTTGTGTCTTGTCTCCTTTTGTCTCTCCCAGGCCTAGAGTACACATTAGATGCTCAGTGAATACTTGGGGAAGGAGTTAATTGTCCACCCTTGAGCAGAGGGTGGAGGAAGGATCAAGCATGTGGTCTGAGAATAGGGAAAGAGATTGTCCCCTGAAGACGTTGATGAGACAAGACCTTAGGGGCCAATGAATAGTAAATATTGACTTTCAGATAAACTTTAGCTCCCTCCCCCTTCCCTGTTTCCTAGAAAATGTTTTTGCTGAGCGTGCATTGTTTTCCTTTCCACTGCATTTGACCTAAGGGGCCAGGGAGAAGCTCCCAGGAGGTGATTAGCTACCCTGTCTCACCTAAGCAGGAGGGTCTCGTGTCCCCAGCATTGCACAGAGGACACGAGACTCCCCCCACCCCCGCTGGAGGCTCATGACTTCTCCTTGATTTAGACCCAGGACTGAAAGTCCCCTAGTAAGGAAGGAGGAATTCGGTTCTAGGAAAATACTTTGCATGAGACACAACCTGGCAGAATCAGGAACCCAGAGCGGGAGACCAGGGGCCCGAGGTATCTTCAGAGACCACTCCTGCTGTTGCTTCTTTGACTTGATTCTGCTGTTGGTTCTCAGCACATCATTTGTCCTCTTGGTGACGGAGTTAGAGGATGCTCAGAGGAATCACTGATTCCACTCCAGAATTGGTATTTGCTTGGCCATTTTTTTTTTTTTGTATCATCTCCTGGCCTCTTTCTCATGTTGATCTTGATACTCCTTGTGGCGCTGACCTGGCTCCTGGTCCAATCTGCTCACTGGACAGATGAGCCACAGAGTCCAGGGAGGAGAAATGAACCACATGGGGCTCAATATGATTGGGACAGCAACGAGGCTGGAACTCAGTTTCCCTAATCTATTCCTTGCTGCCCCTCCAGCACCCCCCTCCTGTGAGGATGTAGAGGCAACATTGCTGGACAGACACAGCCTGTGCCTTCTTAATCTTAAGACCAGCCTCATTTTCTTTGGGAAAATTACTTAAACCTGAACTTTTCATTTTCCACACGGAAGATGGAGAGAGCAGAGCAGACACGGAGGGACACCTGGGGATCAGTGGAGTCTGACACGTGGAATGGATCGGGTCAAGGGAGGACCAAGGCCATCCTGTTGGTGGAGCAAAGTGTCCCCAGTTTATAGGACTCTCTGATCCCACAGCCCCCGTGGCCTCCCAATGGGGCTGGGTCAAAGCCTGCCGCTGGGGGTACATCTCACCGCACCACGGCGAATGTGAGTGGCCTGGACTGGGTGGGTTTTCCAGCCGATCACCGTGCTAGAGGGGGGCTTCTCCAGTCCTGCTGGGGGCAGTGCGGTCTGGGCCATGGACGCACCTGGCAGCTTTACCACCGTCTGCGCTCACGGGGGTTTTTCTCTGGAGACTGCAAGCCTGCAGAAGTGTTTGCCAGCCCATTTGCATTCACTAACTGCCTGATGCTACAGAAGGTACAGTGATGTATACATGATAGATAATAATAAGAAAGGCAACACTTGTCACTTGTTAACGGTGCTATTCATTACTCTTCCCAGCAGCGTGGTGTGATAGATGCGCATTATCTTCTTCCTAAGGAGGAGAGAGATAAGCGCGGTGGATGGGAATCAGCCCACCGCGTCTGTGGTCCCTGCTCAGGATGTGCAGTGGCAGGCTCCCCAAGCACTGTTTCTGAGCTGGCGTGGCCTCTCCTCAAGGCTGGCTAATAGGCTCTCAGGTCCCCAGAACTAGAAGAGGCGCCAAGCTGTCAGGGTTGGAGTGTCTCTCCTCTCCCCCCCCCCCCCCCCGCCTCCCTCAACAACATTATTTAATGTTTCTGAGGCTGTAAGTCAGAGAATCCATCTTAAGCTGGCTTCTGAAAAAAATGAGATTCTTGCCAAAACCGGTTTGGCTCAGTGGATAGAGCGTCGGCCTTCGGATTGAAGGGTCCCGGGTTCGATTCCGGTCAGGGGCATGTACCTTGGTTGCGGGCACATCCCCAGTGGGGGGTGTGCAAGAGGCAGCTGATGGATGTTTCTCTCTCATCGATGTTTCTAGCTCTCTATCCCTCTCTCTTCCTCTCTGTGAAAAATCAATAAAATATATTTTTTTTAAAATGAGATTCTTGTGGTGACCCGGAAGTGTGGTCATGGAAGCCAGGCCTCACAAAAAGTTCGGAGGCCAGGACTCAAGGGTGTTGGGGGGCCTGGGAGAACTCTTTCTCTAGCTCATCCCTCTCTCCTCTCTGTATATCAGCTCTATTCTCCTTTCCTAGTAGACCCATCTCCTCTTCTCTTGAGCCCACATGGTGGACAGAAAGGTCACCGTCCCAGTCACACAGAGTGCCCTTGTTCCCTCTCCCCCACCCTGACCCACTCTCAAGTTCTAAATGAAAGGGACTCACATGGGCCCGGCCCCAGCCAGGAGCCACTCCTGGTCCAATAAACCGTGGCTGAGTCACATTGTACGAACGTGGCATCCTGGGGATGCTTGTGGTGGAGTTAAGGAGGCCTTTGCCAGATAAGGCGTCTTCTAAAAGATGAACAGATGCTGCTCATTTTATTTTTATCATCTAAAAATATGTATTTTATTGATTTTTTTACAGAGAGGAAGAGAGAGAGGGATAGAGTTAGAAACATCGATGAGAGAGAAACATCCATCAGCTGCTTCCTGCACACCCCCTATTGGGGACGAGCCCGCAACCAAGGTCCATGCCCTTGACCGGAATCGAACATGGGACCCTTCAGTCTGCAGGCAAACTGGTTAGGGAAGCCGTGGGCAAACTATGGCCCGCGAGCCGGATCCGGCCCGTTTAGCTGTTCTATCCGGCCTGCGGAGCTGAAAGAGCGGAGGGTTCTCTTGTTCTGCCCTCTGCTCCTTCACCAGCAGCCCAAGATGAGAGTGCCAGCATGGTCAGGTTGCTTTTGTTCCGGCCCTCCGGTCCAGTTTAAGAACCCATTGTGGCCCCCAAGTCAAAAAGTTTGCCCACCCCTGGGTTAGGGCAATCACTGCATTTTACACTCATGGCATTGTACATCCACTACTGGGACGGTCTATAGTGACACGGAACTCATCACTTGAGACAGTTCAGACAGCTAGGGTGCTTCTTTATATTGAGCTCAAATGGTTCTTCAGTCCTCAGTCTATTTCTTGCAGCCACAGAGAATTATTCTTGCCTCCCTTCTTCATGACAGCTCTTTGGGTCATTGAAGGCCCCCTCACCCTCCCCCCCCCCCCCCGAATAATCTCTCTAACCCTGCTTCCCATGGAAGGTCTCAGTCACGGCACATCCCTAGTTGACCCCTGAGCGTGATCCAGTTTGTCTGTATCACTTGAAGTGGAATTCTCAGGATCAAACTTGGCTTCTACATCCTTTTCTAGGAGTAGCCTTGAGACAAGTAGAGAGATGGGCAGTATCTGGGGTTGGCAATTTTTTTTTCATTAAAAACCCAATTAGTAAATAATTTGGCTTTATAGGCCACATGGTCTCGGTCACAGCTACCCAGCTCTGCTGGCATAGCAAGGACACAGCCATGGGTAACACGTAACCCGTGAGATGGCTGTGCTTCAGGAAAACTTTATGGGCACTGTCATTAGAATTCCATGTCATTTTAATGTCACGAAACACTCTTCTTTTGTCTTTTCCAACCATTTAAACATGTAAAAACTGTTCTTAGGCTCAGCTAGCTGCCTTACACAAAGGAGTGGCAGGTCAGATTTGGGCAGGGGGACATCCTTTGCTGGCCTCTAGTCTAGATTCTGTAATTAAGGGCCTTGAGCACCTCCCTCAGTCGCAACAAACACAGTTCCTGCGGTTCCTTTGCCCATGCGCACAGCACCTCCGCTGCTGAGGGAGGAAACACGGCCCCCCACAGGAGAGGGAAGGGAGGGCAGAGGTCTGTTTGTAAAGTGAAAATACTTCGGCATGAGGTAGCGCAGTCTTTATAACTTTGCCACGGATGAGTGTTCAAGACTCGCCTTCGTGAGACACTCGCCGGCTTATAAAACATGCTTTTTTTATTTTTTATTTAAAAAAAAAAATATATATATATATATTATTGATTTTTTACAGAGAGGAAGAGAGAGAGGGATAGAGAGTTAGAAACATAGATGAGAGAATCATTGATCAGCTGCCTCTTGCACACCCCGTACTAGGGACATACCCGCAACCAATGCACATGCCCTTGACCGGAATCGAACCTGGGGCCTTTCAGTCTGCAGGCCGACGCTCTATCCACTGAGCCAAACCGGTTTCGGCAAAACATGCGTTTTTCTAGTTCTGTCCTCCCGGCACCTGTGAGGTAGATGTCTTGTCGTTGCCTTCACCAATGAGGAGACAGCCCTTTACAGAAGCAGCCACTGCCTCGGGCCCCCCAGTTCAGGCAAAGCCGGGGCTCGTCACAGGTGGGTCCGGGGTTCTGCCTACAGATGCTTTTGGAGTAAACAAACCGTTTCCTGGGCACTCACTTGGGACTGGCCAGAGAAGGAAGTATAGGTGGATGTGATGCCGCCCCAGTCCCAGAGAGCGCTGAGTCTTGGGGAAATACCTAATACCTCGGCAAGGTGAGAGTAGGGTGCACCCCGCAGCTCAGGAGAGGGGACCGTCAGGTCAACCGTGGTCTGGGGGCTTCTTGAGGAACACTTTGCCCCACCGAGGAAGAGCGTGGCCGGCTTGGCCCGAGGATTCTGGGGTCTGGAAACGATGGGGACTCCAGAGGGTGGATACAGCCTCCAGGGGCGGGAAGGGAATGCCTGGTGAGCCTGTCTGTGGCAGCGCTGTTGCCAAGCAAGTGTTTCCTGGGCCAGGCCTGTCTGCACAGTGACCGGTGGGTGCTGGAGCTGGCGGAGACGCAGGACCTTCTGAGACATGCCTGTTCTTTGAACTGAAACTTCAAGGTACACTCGGCGACCCCCGCCCAGGCTGGGGAGGCCCTTGGAGAGCTACCCTCCGCTCTCTTTCAGGCATAAACAAGATTTGCATAGTGGGGATGGAGAGAGAACACAGGCTGCCTGTTCATTCCGGGACCCCTTGCATGAAACACAGGCCCCCTCGCTTTTCACGTGTCAGAGAGGGTGCCTTTTGTTTCATTAAAAAGCAAACCGGAAGCCCTCGAAGCAGTGGCGTTAAAGAACATCTGGAAAATAACCCTCTTGCTTTCCCAGGGAAGGCGTCAGTACATCCAAGGCAGGCTGGATGAAAGGATGTTTGAAGCCGGCAAGAAAACGGATCAGGCTTCAGGGGAGTTGGCCTAAGAAGTTAAGGAAAAAGAATAACCCCAAACTAAGAAACATGTTTGCCTCACAAAAAAACAATAGTTCTGGTGGCTAACTCTTCACAGCTGGCCTGGCCTGATTTGTGTAGGTCCAAGTCAGTCACAGACAAATCCGTGTTCTTCCAGAACTAGTTGGCAGGGGATGTGTAAGCCTCTTCAGCGTGGCCATCCCTCTGTCGTTGACATTGAGGGGGATTCCAAAGGAGCGGGCGCAGGGCCCCGTGTGTCTCATCAAGCTCAAGGCCAGCGGAGGGAGGGGGACGTGTAAGTCCTGCCTCTGACAAGGAGGAGACTAGTCCGTGCTGGTGGGTGGAGGTTACAGAGGCTGTAGGGAGATTACAGAGGCTGTAGGGAAAGGGCCGGCCATGGTGGGCTGGGCCAGTTAGCAAAGTCTTTCTAGGAAAAAGTGAGACTCTCTAGGGTTTAATTTAGCGGAGAAAAGTGGAAAGACGTGTAAGGAAGGGCAAACAACGCTTCCCCTCAGCGCTGCCAACAACACTTTTCTGACGATGATCTTGCCTCACCACTTCCTGAGCTGGTCTTCCCTCGGGCAGACTGCAGTCTTCTTTTAAAAAAATATATTTTATTGATTTTTTTTTACAGAGAGGAAGAGAGAGGGATAGAGAGTTAGAAACATCGATCAGTTGCCTCTTGCACACCCCCTACTGGGGATGTGCCCGCAACCAAGGTACATGCCCTTGACCGGAATCGAACCCGGGACCTTTCAGTCCGCAGGCTGACGCTCTATCCACTGAGCCAAACCGGTTTCAGCCAGACTGCAGTCTTCTGATCTCTGGGACCATCTCTGCTGTTCCAGCTGTTTGTGGCATTGCCATTTGGATGTCACAATAACTTCCAAACTTAATGCATCCAAACGGGACTATTTTCCCCTCTCTAATTTGGCCCCTCGATGATGTCCCACCCTCAGCCACGAGGGCCCTAAGCAGACCGTCTCAGAGCCTTTGGAAAGGCTGCTCCTTCCGCCTGGAACGCTTGTTGCCCTTCCCCCACCCCACCTCTCCCACGACTAGTGTCTTTATCGTCATCCAGGGCATGGGGTCCAGCGTTACACCCCACAGGTGCCTTCCTTAACCATCTCTCTAAAGAGGCCGCGTTCCCTGTGCTGTCTCAATTTTTTTTTTCACGTTAGTCCTACGCCTTCTACCAGTAGCCCTAATTTATCATTCTTTCATTTGTTCTCTTGGATGTTTTCGGTCTCCTTCCCTAGAACGTAGACTTCTTTTCACACACTCAGTAAGTATTTGTTGAATTAATGCCCTTGAAGGGCCCTTGGGAATAGTCTAGTCCGCTGTTTGCCTGCCCGGTGGCAGTGGGCTCTGGGGGACCGTGGAATTATCGCCCTGGGTCCAAGCGTGCACGGTGCACCAGTCCTGGCTTCGCCGTGGGAGAACATGGTACATCTCACGCTCGTGTGTGCTCTACTGTTTTTCAAATGACGGTGTTGTAGTGTATAAAACACGAATTCATTCGCAGGGCTTACTAAATTCAGAGGGCCTTTTTAATCTCACCTACTAACATGGTGTGTGTAACTTCTACCTTTATAGTGTAAATACATCTCCAGAGGGTTTAGGGACTTGTTCAAGGTCAGCTTCTTCAGCAGCTGCAAGGCCTGGAGGGGTGGGAAGAGAAGGTCGGGGAGCTGGGGGGGGGGGGGCTCTCAGCCTGGTGAGACTCACTGCCTCAGGCTGGGGGGCAGACACTGAAGGGACTGCGGCGGCCCCAGGCCCCGGGCCTGAGCCGGTCTGTGGGGTTGAAAGCCTAGGACTCGGAGGCTGGGGGGCTAGTAGCAGGTGTTGAGGGTGGAACTCTGTATGCCTGAAAACCGAGGTTTAACCTGGAGACTGTGGCCCTGGGCGGACACTTTGGGGTGTAGTGAAGGCCTGATGGCCAGGGTGCCAGGTGACAGTGGCAGACCGAGCCTCACACCTGGGCAGGAACTAAGCATCTCCATTAGAGAAGCATCGAGAAAACACAAGAGAGCTGAGGGGTCAGCAGTGCGCTGCAGAAAGGAAGCAAGTGACTTCTACTGAGCCCTCTGACGTGGGGTGTGGGGGTGGGGATGGGGGTGGGTGAAGACTGGTGACAGGGGGAAGGGGGACACGACAGAGGTGGCAGAAGTCAGCGTGCCCCTTGGCTTTCCCTGGCGAGTGCCTCGGTGAATGCTTCCCATCCAGACCGGCTTCTTCAAGGCGCCAGAATCCACTGTTTCAGCTTCAGCCAACCCCGAACCACCAGTGAAATAGCTTTGTTGTCTCGAATAGCTCACCTCTCTTAGCCTAAGAGTACAGCTCCCTGAGACTGTCTTCTGATAAAAAAAAAAAAAAATGGGGCAAGGGGTGGGGCATACTAATGCTTATTTGGCAGCCTTGTGGTGAAGATTAAATGAGGACACACATTGAGAAAGTGCCCAGCCAGCGGTGCCAGCTGAAGCTGAGCGTGGAGGGTGCCAAGCAGGCAGGTTCTGGCTGCGAATCCGGTTGCACTTTCTCCCCTGCTGCGCTCTGTATCTGCAGCCTCTAGAATAGCCGTGGGCAAACTATAGCCCTCGGGCTGGATCTGGCCCGTTTGGCTGTTCTATCTGGCCCGTGCGGAGCCGAAAGAGCGGGCCATACCCTTTTATGTAATGATGTTTACTTTGAATTTATATTTAGTTCACACAAACACTCCATCCGTGCTTTTGTTCCGGCCCTCCGGTCCAGTTTAAGAACCCACTGTGGCCCTCGAGTCAAAAAGTTTGCCCACCCCTGCTCTAGAAGTCGTGTTCCTCAGTCCAACCCCGATCCCTGCCCCACCAACAGCCTCTCACCAAATGCCCTGCAGGCCCTTCTTGTCCCCAGTTTTAAGATGCACCGGCAGCAGAGAGGGAGTAGGAACCCAAGGTTTGTAACTGCCCTTTCTTCGGGTCACACGTGGAGTCTGGGCTCAGGGTTATGGGCAGAGCCTGGGGCCTGGGCCACCTGGGTCAGGGAGCCGGGCCTTCCTGCTGACCCTGGCTCCCTGATAGCAATTCCAGCTGAGCGCCTAGGCCAGCGGTCGGCAAACTCCTTAGTCATTAGAGCTAAATATCAACAGCACAACGATTGAAATTTCTTTCTGAGAGCCAGTGTTTTTAAACAACTTCTCCGAACGCCACTTCTTCAAAACAGACTCGCCCAGGCCGTGGCATTTTGTGGGAGAGCCACACTCAAGGGGCCAAAGAGCCGCAGTTTGCTGACCACAGACCTAGGCCATTCCGCAGAGACACGTGCGAGGAAGTGGCAGATGGAAACCCCAGCCCTATCACCGGCTTATCAAACGCTGTGCACCTGCCAGGCCCCCGAGTGGAGGTTAAACGCGGCAGAGGGTGGGGAGATCGGTGAAATTCCGTGATCGCTGGCCTGGCCAGACCTGGCATCCTCCCTGTTCCCTCCACCTCCTTGTCCTGTTTTCTTTAACTGGAACTGACTGGAGGAAATGATTAGATTGGGCAGCTTGTTAACGATCATCGATTCACTACGCTCCCTTCAACGGGCCCCTTAAAGAGAAAAGCCAGACCATGATCCTCGGAGAAGATAACTCAGCTTTCCACCCCAGAAGTTGTGTCTGGCTCCCTGCCTCTATAAGACCTCTGATTCCCACAGCTCAGGGCTCTTAAGCCCACTTGCAGGGTCCATCCCACCCCTCAGGGCTCTGTGGTCAGTCTGGGCACAACGCAGAGAGAGAAGGGCCACCCATCCCGGTCTTCCCGGCTCTTTCTAGCTTTAGCTCCGAATGTCCTGAGTCCTGGGAAACCCACCAGTCCTAGACAGACTTACAGCTGGTCCCACTGGCAGGCAACATCATGTTTTCTTCTTCACCATCGTCATTATTGGCAATAACCGGTCTTGAGCACTTCCCGTATGCCGGGTTGGCACTATCAATCTTTGGGAGGTCAATAGTCCCCTTTGGGGAGCTTAGCCAGAGGTTACGGTTAATTCATCTGGTCGACCTCTGCATGACGCTCTTTCTCTGTACTCCCAACTGGTGTTTTCAGCATCGGGTCAGCTTCCTGCAGGGGCCCCGCCCCTCTAATCCTCTGGCTCTCAGAACTGGTTTCCTCCACATCTCTGCCTCGTTCTGGTCCCTGGCTCTCAGCGTTCCCGTGGCTGGGACCCGCTGAGTACTGCAGTTTCCCGTGACCGAGGTCAGCCTTGTTCCTGACCTCCACTCCAGAATTCTACGAGAGCCTGGAGTGTTGCACCTGACCTTCTGTCGCTGAAGCTTGGCCTTTACGCCTGCACCCTGCTTTCCTGCCTGGCTGCCTGACCTGCGCTTGATCAGCTGCTTAGTAATTATAAGATGGTGCTCGGCTGGCCTCCCTGTGATTATCTGCAACGGGTCTAAGTTTGCAGAAGCCTCTGCTCCTTGCTCTGTTGGTGTGGCATGGGGAACACAGCCTTTTTTTTTTTTTTTTTAAATCAGTCTGAGCATCCCATAACGAGGAAGACAAATAGGCCACTTAAAATAACATCCTGCAGTCCGAAGGCATGTATCAGTGACTTTTGGATGGGGTGGGGTCCATTAAAATCAAATTGATTCAGATCATGAATGACTAGTCAGGAAGAGTCGATTAAATCAATATTTTCCCTTCAAAAATGCATTTATTTTTTTATATAATTTTAATGCACAGTCTCCCCAACTCTGACAGAGATAGATGTGGTTTTTCATTTTTAGGAATTACATACCATGCATTTTTAAGCTGTGATTTATTTTGACATTTCGTTGAATCAATTTTGCAGCCACATCTGAGTCTTGAGTGATGACTTGGTTATTTTATTTACCAAAGCTAATCAAACAAATGTGTATAATTTTCCCAACAAAATAAGCATGTGCACTTCTGAATGTTTAACTGTGTGTTTTTTTGTTGTTGTTTACTGTAAAGTAAAAATGTGTTTTTGCTAAGATGGATTAGACTGTTTTAGGCAGATCCAACCCAAAACACTTATAATATTCTATTTCGGAGTTAACAAGTCTTTAACTTTCATTTCTGTGTATTTGTGTATTAGAAAAGAAAGTAAGCTTTTCTACCTTTGTAGTTTCCAAATGATTGTTTAAATTTAGACTGAATTTGTCTCTCTTATAAGACTCTCTTGTATGTGTGGAGAAGAACTAACTGTGATCACACCAACGTGATGTTCCTTTTAATCGTTGATGAGAATCCCTGTGCTTGACTTTTCTGCCAGCCATTGGTGTGAACTTCTGGGAGCCTTATCAGCATCTTTCACGATTAATTGAGCTTCACGATCTCTGAGACAGATTGTCCTCATAGGGATCAGTGGGTTTTATTTGAAGAAAGTATCTTCACAATAACCAAACATTTCATGACTCACATTTGGAAGCAGTCACAGTCTTAGCTACGGCAGTCTATGGAAGGACAGTTTCTCTTCCCCTCTATCAGCCTCAGAATGTTTGGGATGGACCCTATGCAGCATCGGAGGCCTGGGTGTTGGGTTTACCTCTGTCTTTTCTGAGCCTGTTTCTGGTTTCAACTTATGACATTGTCTCCACATACATTCCCTGCTGCTGGGAAGTCAATTATCTGTCTATAGATTAATGGATACAGAAAACATAACATACACACACACACACACACACACACACACACATATATGCTTATGTATAACATATGTATATATATACACACATATATGTATACATACATAAATATATAATAAAATACTGAGAAGCTGTTAAAAAGAAGGAAATCCTGCCATTTACGACTAGTTGGATGAACCTGGAGGGCATTGGGTTAAGTGAGATAAGCCAGACACAGAAAGTGAAATACTGCATGATCTCACTTATAAGTGGAATCTATAACAGTCAAACTCATAGATGCAGAAAGTGGAATGGTGACTGCAGGGGCTGGGGAATGGTGAAAATGGGGTGATATTGGCCCAAGTTTCAGTTATGAAGGATAAATACATTTTGGAAATGTACAGCTTGGTGACTGTAGTCATAATACTACTAGTAGCCTGGTACACAAATTTGTGTATACTGAAAGGAAATTAATTAGAAGAAATATTTCAATATCACTATTCACCCTTTCTTTATAATAGAAGTGTCAACCAAATTCATGATTGACAATGATAGATCAAAACAAAGAAAAAATGGTTAAGAAGGGGCCCAGCCTGACTCCATGGTTGCATGTCAACCTGTGAACCAGGAGGTTGTACCTCGATTCCAGGTCAGGGCACATGCTCTGGTTGTGGGCTTGATCTCCAGTAGGGGGCGTGCAGGAGGCAGTCGATCAACACTTCTCTCTCATCATTGTCGTTCCTATGTCTGTCTCCCTCTCTCTCCCTCTCTGCAATCAACTAAAACATCATTAAAGGTGACTATAAATATATATATATATATATATATATATATATATATATATATATATACGTATCATTTTGGTCAGCTCTGATTATGTCCCATGTACCATTTTCCTCAACACGCACACTGCAAGAAGGGATCCTGTGCTTGCCTAAGCCAATCTGTGTGGCACCAGGTCACAGGAGACTGGCCTCATCCCGGATTGCTGGGGCCCAGATCAGTGCCCTGAAGGCCCAGGTGACCACCGGCAGGAGCAGCTGTGATGGGGACCGAGAGACAGGCCCAGAATGGGGGATGAGGAAGCCTGTGCAAAGCTCCTGCTGCCACAGCCATGTAGCCGGTCGATGGGAGCCTCACTCAGAAGCCAGTTATCCCTTTAAAAAAAAAATTGATTTTTCCCAGAGAGGAAGAGAGAGGGATAGAGAGCTAGAAACATCTATGAGAGAGAAACATCGACCAGCTGCCACCTGCAAACCCCCTAATGGGGTGCCCGAAACCAAGGTACATGCCCTTGACCGGCATCGAACCTGGGACCTTTCAGTCCGCAGACCGACGCTCTATCCACTGAGCCAGACCGGTTTCGGCAGCCAGTTATCCCTTGACGCGAGCTTTCTACTTGGGGGAGCGTTTCTCCCTGTCCATGGCGGCCATCTGCTCCTCTGGCTTCTGAACCAACTGGGCCTGGCTCTTGTCTCCGCACCAGGGTTCGTTCTCCCAGACCGGGCTCTTGTCCTGTGTCTGGATCGCATGCGCCGTGTCATTCCCTGTTGTTTATCTTGGTGGTCTCTCCGTGCCGTCCAGCTTCTTGACCTTTGCCGTGAGTGAACTCTGTCCCGAGTAGGCGGTGTGGACCCCAGGAGCCAGGGCCTGTGACCCCCCCCCCCGCCCTCCCCATCCCCTGCCCCCTAGTTCTGGCCTCACCCCAAGACAGCGCATGGCCGCCGGGCAGGGTGAGCGAGCCCGATCTGAGCAGGGCCCAGGAGCAGGAAGCGAGCTCTTTAGTGGGCCACATCCTCCCAGGACCGCTTTGATGGGGAAATTCAGACACAGGCCTCATTTAGTTGGCTTTAATTCTGGACACAGTTTTTCTGGTAACCTTTAAAACAAGCAGGTTGCCTTATCAATTTGTGATCCTTTAATAAGGGACCGGCTGATTAAGATGGGAGTTGTGGGAGGAGGTGCGGGGGGCCAGACCAGGGGGAACGGATGAAGGTAAGGTCTAATGTTATCAAACCTAATTATCATGTTCAGAGCCTTGCTGAAACCCTGAAAGTTGTGGAGTCGGGTCATTACCCTTCAAGTTCTCTCTTCCTAATGAGCCTGAACTTTCCCTGACGCCGCGTATGCCTGGTGGTGCTTTTTGGCGGTTGTCCCTGTTGACTAATGAACGTAATTGGCCCGGGCCTTTTTTTTCTCCAGCCTCCTCATCCAGAGCGAGCCCGGTCCTCACAGGGGCGGACTTTTCCCAGGATTACCCCCCACTGCACTTCTCCTCGGCGGCGTTGGCACCTCTGGCCTCCAGAGCAGTGGCCTCCACTCCGGGCTTGAGCTGTCGTGTCCTTCCACGTTGCCCCAGCCTCTTGGTCGGCCCCGGTCTCCCCAGTTCCCGGGGTGGAGCCCCCACAAACTCCCATGTGTACACGTTTCCCATGTGGGCACAACGTGAGGAAGCTTGGTCGTGTTCCTGGGCCAGTGGGTCACAGCCTGTCCGCCTCGGCGGTACCTGAACCCCTGAACCCCTGAACCCCTGAACCCCGCTGTGTGTGCAGCAGAGAAGAGGCAGCGATGAGCCGCCCGCTCAGCGCGGGGTGGGAACCGAAGGCGCCGAAATTGAGTGAGAAATGCGTGTGCTTCGCTGGTCCTCGGGGGAGGGGGGGGGGACGCAAATTTAATTAAAGCCAGTTAAAGAGGTAAATAAAGATTTCTGGGGATTGCGAAAGGGGACTTTGGGGCACTTTTTATGTCGTTATGGGATGATATAACCGGTTATTATTTTAAATGTGATCTTACAGCCTCGGCTTCCCTTTGCCTTCATAAAGAACCTCTTAGACTTACCAAACAGGATTAGCTAGGGCTTCTGGGGGTTTGTAACAAGAATGGAGATGGCAAAAAAATATATTTAGAGGGAAGAAAAAGTATTTTCTGAGATAACTGAAGGGGAGGGAGGGGGCAGAGGTTAAAGAGGCAGAATGTGTTAAAATTAGGGAGAGAAACTGCCTGCAAAGGCAGGAGGTGAGCTGTGGGTGGTAAAAGGTGGGGGTGGGTGTCAAAGCTTATGGCCTCCTTGACGAGGGATAAATAATGAGAACCAACCGTTTATAATTAAGACGGGGCCCTTTAAATTCAGCCTTAGGTTTGAAGACTCACTGTCGTGGGCACTGGGTATGCCACTCACCCTTTTGTCCCCCGTTTTACTCACCTGTAAAGTGGGTCTGACGGTGCTCCCTTCTCATCACCGCGAGCATGAGATGAGATGATGTTTTTAATGGCTTAGTGCAGCATCTGGAATGCCAACCAACAGAGGCTGCCATTATCATAAGGATTGCTCCTATGATGATACAAATAACGCCAGTTATCATTAGTCACAAGGCACAGCGGGCCCTGTGCAGGGGTCCGCATTTGTATGTAACACGAGAAAGCTGAGTCTGCATAGGTTTGGCTGGGGCTTGTGACCTCCTAGCTACCGTGGGTGACCTTATGCACTGGCTCACCTGCCAGCCCCATTCACGCTTGTTGTCCCCGGGCAGCCGTGGGCAGCGGTGGGCAGCCGTGAGCAGTGCCTCCTTCCCTTCTTGAGAGTGCTCCAGTTTGGATGACAGATCATACAGTTACCCGACATTTGATTCTTACTGTCCAAATCAGTAAGGCAGTGTTACTGCACTATTTATTGTTTCCTGTTTCCTCAGATAGATTATGCGTCTCTAGGGGCCACTATATATATGTGTGTATGTGTAAATCTGTGTGCATGCGCTCTCTCTCTCTTTTGTGTGTGCATGCACACAAACACACACCCTTAGCACTGCTTTAGCACTTGCATCAGTTCCTTAGCAGTGCTCATCTCAAAGAGATGTGTCAACCTCATCCTGTGTGGTCATCTCTACAGAACCCCTCCCCTCCCACTGCTTGCTGCTAAATGGGCCTCTCACAGAGAGATCACCTCCTTCCTCTGGGTTTTCTAGATGTTCTTATATATATATATATATATTGAATTTTTACAAAGAGGAAGGGAAAGGGATAGAGATCCAGAAACATCGATGAGAGAGAAACATCGACCAGCAGCCTCCTGCACACCCCCTCCTGGGGATGTGCCCACAACCAGGGCACATGCCCTTGACCGGAATCGAACCTGGGACCCTTCAGTCTGCAGGCCGACGCTCTATCCACTGAGCCACACTGGTTAGAGCTCCAGCTGTTCTTTATACACCGTGGTTTCCAGGTCCATTGGTGACGGGGTATGCTTGAGGTAGATGGCCAGGTAGATGGATAAGCCGATTCATTCATTCAGGAAGGATTCACTAAATGCCAGGCACTGGGCCAGGCCCCGGGAATTCCCTGGTGAATGCCAGGTGCGGCCTGTGGTCTCACGGACCCGGTGGCTGCCGGAGCTGGTTGTAGAGCGCTCTTGGAAAGATTTCTCTGGCCATCGCACGAAAGCGTGTGTGGAACTGCCAGAGCCCCCGAGCCCACCGTCCTCCGAGAGAGGTCTTCCTTCTGTGAGCTTTGAACTTCCTGCCCGCCTTGGAGTTAAACCATGTTATTCAAATGGGATATTTGTGAGTCAATAATCAATTCAGCAGTGAAAGGCGCGGGAGCAGCCTGCCAGGCCTGGCGGACTAAATCATCCCGGAAGCATATGAGGAGCAGCAGCCCTAATAGCTCTCGTAAACATGCTGTCACTCTCGGGTTGGGCACGGTCCAGCCCAGCCTCGAGATGTTCCTCTGTGTTTCTCGGAAACCGGGAGGGAGAGCCAGCTGTACACACATGTTCTGCACCAGCCCAGGAACACCTCGCAGAGACTGCTTCTGAAATGTGCATATCCATCCACAAGGCTTTTTTTGGGGGGAGCTTCTAGGTGGGTGGAGGTGGCAGACTCAGAGATTCAGTGAGACACATTTGCAAGTGAAAGAGGGATGGGGACCGAGGAACCTCTATTGTGTGCCAACCTCTGCATAGGTGCTCTCATTCGTGCTCATGGCAACTGTCCCCGCGGCTTTGTTCTGCACAAGAGGGAGCTTCGACTTGGGAGGTCGAGTGACTTCTCCAAGGCCACACAGCTGAGAGTCGGGGCCAGGGCTGGCTGTAGGCGGTGTTCTCTGCTCGGTCTGCTAGGAGGGGACAATCTCTGTTAGACCCGCCTCCTCCCCGAGGCAAGGGTGCCATTCCTCACCCACATTGTCTCTTCCAAGTCCCCGACTCGCAGGTGGTTGTTTTCAGTGTAAACCCCAATGGATTATTTTGTGTAGAAAACCCAAGTAACATACAGGTGGATAAGTAGCCAGCCCGAGGTAAAGCAGGGGGGCCCAGGTGGCTATGGAAAGTGGGTTCCACCCCAGACATGGCTCCTCTTTTGCACGGGAGCCCCTAAATTTGCTTTATTTTTTTTTTTGTCACGGCAGAGCTAACGCATCCCTGACTTGTCTGTCTTCTCCAATGGCGTGCAGGATCCAATAGTACAGAGTCTAGAGTGAGATACTTAATTCTTGAGGGACCCACTTGCTGCCATCACTCAAGCAACTGGGGGAGGGGTTTTCCCATCAAAAACTTGCCCGGCCCCTGCAGTTCCTGGTGTTTCCTGTGGCCTTGACTGTTTTCCTTACCCACAACTTCCGTGATCCCAACGCTCACCAGTTTCAGAGCAAAAGCTAGTTCATCATTTTGGGTTGAGAATTTAGGGCTTACATCAGACAGACAGACAGACAGACAACTAGTATGCCCAGCGCAGGGCCGAGGCCAGGTGGTCATGGGAGGGGCACGGGGCTGGGGTCTGGTGGCCCGTGTCAACCGGTCCAGCGGGCACATCTCCGCGTGGTGTCCCGTGTGCCTCCCTCACCCTCTAACCCATCTGGAGGGCTGAGAGGGAAGTCCCTTGTCCCCATGCGCCGAGGAGCGAGGATCCCAGTGGAGGGGTGTATGTGTCAGTTTGGGGTGGGACCCGTCTCCTCTAAGGACACCTTCAGCTCAAGGAGGCCTAATCTATGAGTCTTGAGTCCCGGAAGGGAGAAGCAGCGGGTTGTGTAAGAAAATGAAAGGAAAAGAGAGCAGGAAAAAAGCAGGGCCCAGCGGGGACAAAGAGAGGCCAGGCCAGGGGGCCAGAGGAAGCTGAGAATGAAAGAGAAGAAAGCAGGGATGTAGCAAAGAGAAAAAGAATGGGAGCAGGAAGGGAAACTAAGTATTTGTCATATAGGTGTGTATGTACATGCATGCGTATATGTGTGTGTAAAATACACATGGTAGAGGAAGGAGACTGGAAGCGAGGGAGGGGGAGTGAGCTCCGTCTTGCCTGAGCTGCACCCCTGCCCCTCCTCCCCTCTGCCCAGCCCCTGGGCCCAGCACAGGTTGCAGATCTGCCTTCAGTCCTTCCATCCTGAGATGCCCCTCTCTGTCCGGGGTTCACCCTGTTCCTCCACGCGTCTCTGTCATACCTCCCTCTCTGGCCCTTCCTGACACCCTCTCCTTTCCCCCACACATGGTGGTCCCCCACTGCAGTCTTTGCTGTCCCCCAGGCACTGTCTCTCCTGGGGGCTGCCGATCATTGCCCTATTGAAACCCTCCGGGAGCTTTGAGCTGGAGTCTGTGTTTTCATTTTGCACTTGGCCCTTTCGGTCATGTAGCCCATCCTGCCTGAGTCCAGAAACCCACCGAGGGCTCTGCGGGGAGAGGGAGGGTCCAGAATTCAGAGGAGGCGGTGGGGAGAGGGAGGAGGTGGGGAGAAGGTGGGTTGGGATGCAGCGTGGACGCTGTGGGGAAGATTCCTGGGACCAGGTGAGCCAGTCATCCTGTAGGGCGAGAGAGGCTGGCGAGGGACCCGCAGAGACAGCCTCCGGGGCCTCGGTCATTGGGGCAGTGCCGCTGCTTTGGGCCTGGCTGCGGGGAAGAGAACGTCTCTCATCAGAGGGAGACGCTGTCACCTGACACCAGTCTCTGTCATCTCTGACTGCAGGTCCAAGTGGCTGTCTTTAGAGCAAGCACTGGCCGTCCATCATGCTCCAGTGTCCTCTGGACTTAGTTCAAGAAATAGCTGTAGCCGGAACCGGTTTGGCTCAGTAGATAGAGTGTTGGCCTGCGGACTGACAGGTCCCAGGTTCGATTCCGGTCAAGGGCATGTACCGTGGTTGCGGGCACATCCCCAGTAGGGGTTGTGCAAGAGGCAGCTGATCAATGTTTCTCTATCATCAATGTTTCTAACTCTCTAGCCCTCTCTCTTCCTCTCTGTAAAAAATCAATAAAATACATTAAAAAAAAAAAGAAATAGCTGTAGAAGGTCAAGTTCAGGGAGAGCCCAGACTCATCCTGGGCATCCTGGTTGACCCTGGTCCCACCTTTCTCCCAGTCCGAGGAGGCCCTGGTATCTCTCTGCTAACAGGGACAGCTCTTGCTGCTCCTGCGAGCACAGTGCCAGCCTCTCTTCATCCTCCCACATCAAGTTACCCGACTTCCGCATCTGCATTTTTTTTGCAGTTGGACAAGGATCTCAGCTTGCCCCCAAAACACTGCATGTTGGAATTTGGATGCACCTGAAAAAAAAATTCAGACTCCGGGACGTAGGATTTCAAATTAAAATTAGATGTGTGCTCACAGCATCACTTGTTTTGGCTGCACCGGCTCTTGCCTGGCAGCGCCTCTGCTCCAGCACACGGCTCAGTGGCTGCCAAGCGTCTTCCGGGCTGGTGGGCAGGAAGGAATCACGGGGCTTCTGGCGCCTAATTGCAAGCCTGTGAAAGTTCCGTGTGAAACGGGCAGGTGGGAGAAGGTGGCCTTCCTCCCGGGCCCGCTAGGAGGGCAGGGCAGCCTGGGCAAGGCCTGCGAGGCACTGCCGTTTCTGGGTTCCTTCCGTCTTCTAGGAACGTTGGGACCCTGTACAACCTAGATTAGACCTAGATTATCCAAGCCGGTCTCCTAGGTGTGTGTAGAGCAGTGGTTCTCAACCTCTCTAATGCCGTGACCCTTTAGTACAGCTCCTCATGTTGTGGTGACCCCCAGCCATACAATTATTTTCGTTGCTACTTCATAACTGTAGTTGTGCTACTGTTATGAATCGTAATGTACATACCTGTGTTTTCCGATGGCCTCGGGCTCTACAGCAGCGGTTCTCAACCTGTGGTCGTGACCCACAGGTGGAGAACAGCCAGCAGGGTTGCCTAAGGCCCGTGGTCAGCAAACTGTGGCTTGCGAGCCACATGCAGCTCTTTGGCCCCTTGAGTGTGGCTCTTCCACAAAATACCACGGCCTGGGCAAGTCTGTTTTGAAGAAGTGGCGTCAGAAGAAGTTTAAGTTTAAAAATTTTGGCTTTCAGACGAAACAGGTTTGGCTCAGTGGACAGAGCGTCAGCCTGGGGACTGAAGGGTCCCGGCTTCGATTCCGGTCAAGGGCATGTACCTTGGTTGCGGGCACATTCCCAGTAGGGGGTGTGCAAGAGGCAGTTGATAGATGATTCTCTCTCATTGATGTTTCTAACTCTCTATCCCTCTCTCTCTTCCTCTCTGTAAAAAAATAAATTATATATATATATATATATATATATATATATATATATATATATATATATTAATTTGGCTTTCAAAAGAAGTTTCAACCATTGTACTGTTGATCTTTGGCTCTGTTGACTAATGAGTTTGCTGACCACTGCCTGAGATCATCAGAAAACACAGATGTTGCCGAAACCGGTTTGGCTCAGTGGATAGAGCGTCGGCCTGCAGACTCAAAGGTCCCAGGTTCGATTCCGGTCAAGGGCATGTACCTTGGTTGCGGGCACATCCCCAATGCGGGGGTGTGCAGGAGGCAGCTGATCGGTGTTTCTCTCTCATCGATGCTTCTCACTTTCTATCCCTCTCCCTTCCTCTCTGTAAAAAAAAAATCAATAAAATATATTAAAAACTAAAAAGAAAACACAGGTATTTACATTAGGATTCATCAACAGTAGCAAAGCTACAGTGATGAAGTAGCAATGGAAATAATGTTATGGCTGGGGGTCACCACAACACGAGGAACTACTGTATGGAAGGGTCGCGGCATTAGGAAGGTTGAGAACCACTGGAGTAGGGGCTCCTTTCGGGATGCTGGACAACACCGGGTCCAAACTGAATTTGTGACAGGTCCTGGGGGAACGAGTGGCAAGGGGGAGCAGGATCTGGCTCACCTGGGAGCAAGAACTGAGGACTGGACTCTGTGTCCTGGCAGGTGGTGAGGGAGCCTTCTTTCTGGGACTTCCCTCAGGTGTGGCTTCCACTTCGCCTCTTTCTTTCCAGAGGTTCTCGGAGGACACTTTGCAGAATTCAGAGGGAGGGCCGGTGGTGGAGGAGAAGCTGGCTTTGCTCTTGGCGGGTTGATTAAGCCGTCTCCTTTTCCTCGCCCGGGTCGGGGCCGGCGTTGATGGATTCCCCTCCTCCCCGTCACAGCGCCGGCCTCTCACTGAGCAAGGCAGTTCATCACCCCATCGGGATGGGGAGACAAATGACAGCAGTAACGGGAACCGAGGAGGATTAGATAAAACCGAAGAGCTATCACACACAACAGTGGACAGTCATTTAAAAGGAAATCCATCTCGCCGTGGCCCGAGGCCTCTCGGGAAGAAAAAGACATCTTCCTATTTGCGAGTTCGGTGTTTATGGCCGGGGTCAGCCTCCGGGAGGAAGCGTGGCCGTGGCTTGTCTTCCGGCGAAGTCTACCCAGGGTCAAGGGCAAGAAGGAGAAGAGGGAAGGTTCTGGAGAGACCGCCCGCGTCCCCATCCCAGCCCCGGGTCTGCCTGTGCTCGGGTGAGGTATCACGCCTAACCTCCCGGTGAGTCCATTTCCTCGCTTTGTGAAGTGGGGGCAATAAAAGCATTTACTTTATGGAGCCATTGTGAAGAGTAAACGAGGAGATACAAGCAAAGTGCTTAGCGTGTAACTAGGATGCAATAAACGCTAAGTGTGGTGATTACCGGGCAGAAGCAGGCGGTCCGACCTGTCCACAGACAAATGCACACGCACAAACACAGGCCTCCTCGCCGCCCTCTTGTGACCTTGTGGTCAGCAGCACAGAGACCGTCTCCCCCTGTTTTTGGGCCGCTCACCTTCTCCCTGGCCCTCCACCAAAAGGAAGATAAAGGGGGGTGAGGGTGGGTAACATCTTTTGATTTTTTTTCTTTTCAGAACAGCTTTAAGGAGATATCATTTACCTGCCTAATATCTTAGAGCTCCTTCACCCTCCCGGAAGAAACGCTGTACGCATGAGCGGCCACTGCCCAGGCTGCTTACCTGGTCCCTGGCAGCCAGGACTCTACTTCCTGTCTATGGGTTTGCCTCGTCTGGACATTTCGTATACATGGGAGCATAGAATGTGTGGCCTTCTGTGTCTGGCTTTTATTTTTTTTTACTTAGCATCATGTGTCCCAGGCCCGTCCATGTTGTAGCACAGATCATTCCTGTTCATTGGCAAGTGGTGCTCTCTCTTGTATGGATGGACCTCATCATACTTGTCCATTCATTAGCAGGTGGATGTTTGGGTCATTTCTACTTTATGGTGAATAATCCCGCATCCTCTTGAACCGCCAAGAGCCTCGCTGCTGTCCTGGGCCCGGGGGCCTTGCCGCTGCTGTGGGCTGGCGGGTGGCCCCTGCCTGCCCCTCGGGTGGGTCCTCCGGGGTTGGGAGGGCCGAGGCGGCAGCTCGGCCCCTTTTGTTACCGTTTAAAGGAAGTTGGCCGTCGGTGGTGGACCCTTCTCGGCGTGCAGCCCTTTGTCTGTCTGCTTAAGCAGCCTGTGGGGCTGGGCCCCACATCTTGACCAGAGGTTCCCTTTTGGAGAACAGCGGGAATGCTCTTCTGGCCAGAACCGGGGGCGGGGTGGGAAGTGGAGGCTCCTGAGCTTTGTGGCTGGTGTAGACGGGGAGGATCCACACCAACAGGAGGGAAGAAGAGCCAGAATCCACATCGACAGACTCGGTGAAGGGCCGGCGTCCTCCCAGCCTTTCTGCCAGCATCTCCCCGGCCCGATTTTCAGCCAGTGTGCCTCAGGGACTCTTTAAAACATTCAGTTCCTGACTACTTGGTCAGGGGCACCAACCTCTTTTCCCCTTAGGTTGTCAAATGAAAAAGTGACAACAGCCAACACCACAATAGCTGTCCAGTGTGAATGAATCAAAATGACACCTGTTTTTTTCTGTCAGATCGGCAAAAAATACATTTTTTTTGGTGTGCGCAGAATTGTAGTAATTAGTTTATTTATGTGTGCCGTGAGAGGGAAAGGGTTGAGAATCGCTGCCCTGGATGATGGCTCATGGAAATGGGATCATAGCCCCCCGTATCCTCAGCTTCCTGTCCTGCAGTTTCAGTTACCTGTGGTCAGCTGCGATCTAAAATTATTAAATGGAAAATTCCAGAAATAAACAGTTGTTAAGTTTTAAGTCACATGCCATTGGGGTCCTTCCCTCACCGCCCCTCGGGCATGAGTCATCCCTTTGTGCAGCGTATCCACTGGAAATGTAGACATTTTCTGCTCAATTGTCAGTAGCTGTCTTGGTTATCCTATCTGTTGAGAGAGAGAGAGAGAGAGAGAGAGAGAGAGAGGAGAGAGAGAGAGAGAGAGAGAGAGAGAGACCACATTCACATCACTTTCATTACAGTGTATTCCATTTATTATTATTATTAATTTCTTTCTTTTTTTCTTTTTTTTTTATTAAGGTATTATATGTGTACATATCTTTCCATTGCCCACCCCCCACTCCCATAGATGCCCTCCCTCCCCAGAGTTTTTCCTCCATTGGTTGTACTTATATGCATGCATACCAGTCCTTCGGTTGCTCTCTTATCTCCCCCATATCTCCCCACCCTCCCCGCTGTAATGTGACCGTCTGTTTGTGGCTTTACTTAGTCTCTGTATCTATCTTTTTGTTCATCAGCTTATAATGTTCTTTATTACCCATAAATGAGTGAGGTCATATTATTAATCTCTTTCTATGCCTAATTTATAAGTTACAGGAAAAAACATAATATGTATAGTGTACTATACAGGGTTTTGGCATCCACTGAGGGTTTTGGAATGTTTCCCTCGAGACGGGGAGGGGGCGGGGCAGGGGAGGGGGAAGAATGATGTGCCATGCGTGCCCAGACTGCCGGGATGTGGCTCACCCAGGGAGCAGGTCGCCCAGCTCCCCTGCGCAGAGTCCTGTCTGGAGAACGGGCTGAGGCGTGCCCTCATGAGGCGTTCATGGGAGCTTAGCAGGCCGATGGTGCTGGACGCAGAGCTCTGCCTCAGCACGAAGGGTCGTTTTTGTTGCACGAGTAGCTCAGCCTCCTGATTCCTCCGTCTGCAAAAGGAATAGGCGCCTCTGTCTGCGATGTTGGGTAAACTGAGGCATGGGAAGCTGTAGGAACCCCTTTCACATCCTGCATGGTTCAGGGTTCCGGTGCAGGGTTCAGGGTTCTGGTTCTGGAGAAGGCCGCACACAAATGAAGAGAGACTAGGAAAGTATTAATTTGGGCTTAATGGGGGCCAGGCGGGAGCCCACCTCTAGTGGGAGGACTGTACACCGCTCTGGCCCTGCCATCCCTTTCATTGAGGCCACGGGGAAACACCCACAGCCCTCAGGCAGGAAATAACAGAAACTTACACGGGACAAACAGAGGTGGAGGCTGCTTCAGCTCACAACTCCTCAACTGAACCGTGAGTGGTTAGAGCAATTAAGGTTGTTGACCAGCCTTCCCGGCTTCCGGTCCACATTTCTCTATTAGGGAGACAGTGATTGGTTTCTGGCAGGAAGCAACCTCAGTTTCAGGGTCACGAGGGGGCAGAGCTGGGGACCCCAGTTTCCTGCGGACACCCCACTTTCCTGAGCGACTGTGGCATCAGCCCTTCACAAACCCTGCTGGGAGGGGGACGCGAGGAGGACTGTGAGGTTCTTAGAAAGCGGTGCAGACAGGCACCCGTGACTGTGCGCCTTCTCTGGGGATTCGGGCCCGGCCTCCGCCCCTTCTGCATGGCCCCAGCGGGACCCATGCTCCTGCCTCTGGATTCGCGGTGGGGCTGTAAGGCCTGAGCTTGCTGCTCTTTCTCCCCTCGGCGTCCCTCCTTGGGTCTGGGGGGAATCTCTGCACCCACTCCCCTGGGGTCTTCTGGGTGACCAATGAGGGACCGGGGCCAGGGGGGCCTGGTGACTGGGTGAGGGGGGCGGGGTACATCGGATGGCGTCCCTGCGGGAATGGAGGTGCCATGGCCGCCGGGGGCAGACTGAGGAGGTGCGTGGCTGAGCGGGAAGCCAGCACCATCCCACTGCATCACTGACGTGCCTGAGGGGGTGTCCTCTGCTTGAGGGGGTTGGTGCTGGTGTCCAAGTACCCTGATCCGGGACATGGGCGAGGTGGGCATGCCTCCAGTGCCCCTCTCAGGCTCGAACTCTGCCTACCTGGGCCTGGGGCCTGGGTTTGCTACGGGTGTGGCAGACTCCTGCTGTGACTTGATTTATCTTCTGCCTCCGGCGGGTGGCCCGGTGCCGGGGGAGGGAGGGCCCGTGGCTGGCTGGAAAGAGCCAGGCGGCCTGGAACAGGTGTCCGTGGCAGCGACACTGAGACCCGGGGGCTGCTCTGTGTGCTCTTCGCACATCTGCAGCCGACGTTATCTTCCCATTGGGATCGCCGGGATAGCGAGGTTCTGGCGGAGCTGTAGTTCCTGTCCAGCCCGTAAAGACATTTGTGAGGGAAGAGCTCCAATAAAAAGGCGTCCCTGCGTGGCCCCTCCCTGCTGGCTCAGCCCCGGGGACATAAATAAGCCTCTTGTTTCTCTTTCACAAGCCAACAGGGACCCTTAGTAGTGGTTGGATGCCACCACCCCCCCTCTAGCTCCCACCCTCGCAGCCACTGGGAGTCCTTGGGCAGAGTTGGTGAGTTATGGCTGCTGCCAGAGCCACAGCCTCGCTCCTCTAGCTCCTGACAGGCCCCTGGGTGCTTCACAGCGGGGGTGGGCGCTATGAATTCTTCCTCCATCTCCCTCTGACCGCGGTGCTCCAGCCTCCAGGGTGGCCTAAACACAGCTCAGCCGAGGAGCCAATGAAAAGCCTGCAACAGTGGGCTCTCACGGAATGGGACCTCCACAGGCTGAGAGCTCCGCAGGCTGATGGTGCTGGAAGGGGCTCCTAGGAAGAGGCCACCTGCTGTGGTGTGCAATCCTGCTTTGGGCTCAGCACCTTGCAGCGACGATCTCTTCTCTCTCTCACCTAATAACCCTGCAGGCAAGGTGAGGACCAGAAGGCTCAGAGAGGTTGAGCCACTTGCTCTAGGTCACACAGCTGGAGAGAGGGTGGAGCAGGGTTTTGAATCCTGAGCTGAAGGCCTGTGCACCGGCAGTTGAGCTGTGGGACAGTTTGCGGGGATATGTAGGTAAGTGACAAGGCGTGAAGGTGTTAAAGCTGGAACTCGAAACCCATATCTGCCCACCTGCGTTCTGCCCTGCTGCTGTGCTGTTTCTGGGCACCAGGGGGAGGGGGGCAGTTGGTCGGACACCCAGGAAGTGTTGGGCACTTAGGGAGGACTTGCAGGAGGGTTTGCTCTGGTTCTTCTCAAAGGAGGAAGCTCCCCAGGGCAATCAGAAGATGATGATTTCTTTCACAATACTCCAGTTCACACAGCATCTTTAAAGTCTGCCATGGTGAGCAGGGCCTGTCAGTATGAGACCCTGGAAGGGCTGTTTCCAGGTTGATGGGGCTGGAAGGGGCGCAGTAGATCCACTCCCCAGGCCCTTCTTCCTGGCCCCAGACTGGTCTGGTCAACCCCACCCAACACCATGCTGGTTGCTCCCTTGTCTTGTCCCCTAGGATCTGCCAGGCACCAAGCTTTGTGATTTGCCGGGAACAGCTACGTTGCCTTCATTCTTACCACCCTCCTGAGGAGTAACCTCCCATTTTCCCGATGCAGAAAACAGAGCTCAGAGGGAGCCGGTGACGTGCCCCAAATCACACAGATTCCACTCACCGGCATGCTTTCCCCACAATCATTCTAACCTCCTGTGGAAGGAAGGGAGAGGAAGGGGGAAGCTTGAAGACAGACTGTGAAACATCAAAGCAGTCCCTGCTCTCAAGGTCGTAGGAACTGAGTGCATCCACGTACCAGTTAAAACAATAAAGCGAGCCGAAACCGGTTGGCTCAGTGGTAGAGCGTCAGTCTGCGGACTGAAAGGTCCCGGGTTCGATTCCGGTCAAGGGCATGTACATTGGTTGCGGGCACATCCCCGGTAGGGGGTGTGCAAGAGGCAGCTGGTCGATGTTTCTCTCTCATCGACGTTTCTAGCTTTCTATCTCTCTCCCTTCCTCTCTGTAAAATATCAATAAAAATATTAAAAAAAAAGAAATACTTAAAAAAAAAAAACCAATGAAGCAAAGAGTGGATAAAAGGACCACGCTGGATGCAGAGACTGCAGATTCTGTGGGGTCCAGAGCCGGGGGAGGGCTTCTGGCTGGACTGGAAAGGAGAGGTCCATCGGGCTTTGCTTCCAACCACTTCTTCATGGTCCCCACTCTCCCTGTCCCTCTCCCGCCAGAAGTGCAGTCAGCTTGAAAATGTGAGCGCTTAATGTGCCAGCCATGAGGGAGGAGGTGAATCCCTTTAACTGTTGTAACAGTTTTTCACTGTTTGTTCTGGGGATCGATGCAAAGGAAAAGTTATTCCCAGGAGAGGACTTGGCTATGTAGTTAAAAAACAAAACAAAACAAAACAAAACAAAACATCCTTAGTCCTTCTTCCCTGGTTCTGCTTGCCTTTCCCAGCACATTTTTTTAGAGCAGAGACATTTCTGAGAAGGGTCACAGGGTTCGTGGTGCTGAAGTGGACAGCGCCACGGCTGCAGCCTGCTGCTCTGCAGGGCCCTTGGACACCTGGCTCAAGGAAGTCAGCTCTGTGCTTTGTTTTATATATTTTAAAAAAATATATATTTTATTGATTTTTTTTTTACAGAGAGGGAGGGAGAGGGATAGAGAGTTAGAAACATCGATGAGAGAGAAACATCAATTCAGCTGCCTCTTGCACACCCCCCACTGGGGATGTGCCCGCAACCAATGTACATGCCCTTGGCCGGAATCGAATCTGGGACCCTTCAGTCCCCAGGCTGACGCTCTATCCACTGAGCCAAACCGGTTAGGGCTCACCTCTGTTCTTTGGACAGAAATGCCGACTTCCTGCACCCGAAGCCTTAGAGGCAGAGGAGACCCAGTGGTCGGTGGGGAAGGAGACTTAAGTCTTCTCCTGGATTCAGATCTCAAAATGTAGGAGTTTCTGGTGAGATCCAACAGGACAGTCTAAAGTCTGCCAATCCAATAGAAGTCAGATCCTCTGTGCCATGTATTTCAACATGTAAACATACAGTCTTGGCTATCCTGTAAGCTAGTTGGTGTTAACTTTCAAACATTTCCCCAGTAGAATCCTTTTAGTTTGATTGAAATCTGTGCCAGGTTTCATATATGAACTGGATTAAAGTGGAGCTCTGTTTTTGGGGGACAGGATTTGGGGCAGACTCTACTGGCTTAGTGGCTCTTTGCTTTAGAATCCTTGGCTGAGAGGAGTTATCCCTGAAGGTTGTTTCAGATAGAATATTCTAGAAACTTGCTCTCTCACACGATTCTCCTCTAGTCTTGTGCCTATCTGTAGACGCTCCAGGGGGCCTGTGAAAGCTGCTTTGGCAGAAACAGCATCTTAAATTTGTGTCCTTGCACTCAGTATGAACATGAATTTCAATCTCTATTCCCACTGAACTGAAGTGTTTGCAGCAGGGTATCGGGGGAAGAGAGCCACTCTCCACCAGTCTAGATATGGCATCCATTCTGGATTCTGGTGGAGTTGGCCAGGAGCCTGGTCATTTCTCCTCTTGCAACCAGTAAAAGCGGACGCTGCCCAACAGGGAAGAAATGGGAAGGAAATCCTCATTTTGGAGGTCCCCTCCTATGGAATTGTCTTTTCAGATCTCTTCCATTCAGGCAAAATTATTCTTACTTATTGCCAGTCAGGGATTCAATTCATTGTCAAGATTTTATTAAATGCTGGGGGTATGAGTCAGCTTAAACTATGATCCTATTTTCGAGGGCTGTTCAGTGTGGGTGGTGACAGTAGGCACCTGGGGGGAGGGGGCACATGACCGGGTGGTAAGATATAGTGACTCAGAAAAAAGGCAGGTATAGAGTAAGTTGCAAGATTTTATTCTGAAAGGTCCAGAGTATGTGGCTTAAAGGACAAAGATTAAGGGGAAGAACATTTTGGGGGAAGAGCATGCGTAAATACTGGCAGGGATCCCAATGCCTGTTTTCCCTGGTTGCGTGGTAGTCAGCGGTAGATGACAGGTTCATTGGGGAAAGTCGCTTGCGGTGAGACTGACCCGAGAGTTTAGGTTCCAGGTGGGAAAGACCATACAAGCTACAGGACAAAGAGCAGGTTTACAGGAGAGGGACATTTACTCAGTTTGAGGGAAGGAACCCTGATGATCTTTTGGAGCACGAGTATTATCCTTGGGAGGAATGATGGACACCCAGACTGAGAGGAGAAGATCCCTCTTAAAATGAGAGACAGGAAGGAGATGGATGCCGGAGATATTTGGTCGTAGAATGAATAAGCCCATCATGGAGGTGAGGGTTGAGAAAGAGAAATTAAAGAAAACACCAAATGTTTGTTTTGAGAAACTGGGTGGAGAAAGGAACTTGCTTTTGAGATGGGGGTTGTGGGGTTAGGGTTAGGGTTAGGGTTAGGGTTAGGGTTATCTCCACCTCCTTGCATGTGGGAGGTGGAGATAAGGCCTCAGCTGTGTGGAGGTTGAGGGGGCTTATGGGGCATGGAAGTGGGGTGCTTGCTAGGGAGTCTGGAGCTCAGAGAGAGGCCGAGTGGGACCTTTGGCCTATGGGTGAGGGTTGACTGCCTGGGTGTGGACAAGTGACGAGGGGCCCCTTGAAGGGTGGGGAGAGAAACACCAACACTTAAGAAGATGAGAAGAAATGCAGGTGGGAGAGTCAAAGGAAGCCCGCCTTTTTTTTTTTTTTTTTTTTTTTTTTTTTTTTTTTTTACAAGCCAGCTGGGAAGAAAGTCTGCAGTTCCTGCAGCAGCCACCTCTGTGTCCCATGCCCTGGGGCTCCCCTACAAAGGCCCCAGGGCGGGTGGAGGGCACTTAAGACATAGGACTCAGCGGAGCCAGGTAGTTCTGCAGCATTGGCTGTCTTCCGGGCTTCTCCGACTTCCCTTGGAGAGAGGGGTGACCCGCTGGGCCCAAAGCACCGAGACTAATCAGGAAGCTGGTTAACTTAAACATATCGCCCGCTGTGCAGGCTGGGCCCCAGGTGTCATGCTGACAGCCGCTGGCCCGTTAAAGGTGCAGCGAGGCTGGCGAGGCACAGAGCTGCCGTTAACAGCATTTGGTAGCAGCACTGCAGCTAATAGTTAGGCAGTGTTTTAGGGGACAGCAGTTATCAGACCATTGCTGGGTCCTGTGGTTGACTACATTAGTCACCATGTTATTATTAACATCAGATTTTTAAAAAATTACTTCAAAACGCCATATTTGAATAGAATTCGTTTTCTCTGTAGCACGATGCCCTTGATTCTGTGCACGTCTACACATTGTTCTGAGGAGGGTTTCCCATGGCTCCCACACGCACAGGCGGTTCAGTCTCCCCGGGCGGCATGGTCTTGACCCTGTCTGTGTATGTTGTTGTAGCCACGGGTACTGGGTTGCGGCGGGCGATGCCTCCAAGGTCTGGACCGGAGGGCCTGGCCCGTGGGGAGCTGGTCGGTCAGTCCCCTCTGCCGTGAGCCTGCTCAGAGTCCTCATGACACAGAAGGCCCCTCCCAGGACCCAGCGCACTGCAGATGGGCGGGGGGGGGGGGGGGGCAGGCGGGGAGCTGGGGTGCCAGGGCTCGGGGAGCAGATAACAGCATAATAGCCCCTTTGGCCTCCGGCAGCTGAACCCCCTGTGGACCTGGCACTGTTCCCTTTCGACCCTGAAGCTTGCCAGGCAATTGATCAAGTGGGATGACAAGTCTGTGGTTTATCCGGCACCTTTAGCCCCAGCATTTAAAGTGCCGTTCAAAGGTCAGCTTCCGAGGGGGTGAGTGCCCATGTCACTTATGCTTTCAAAAATATTCGCATAGTGAAAAGCGGTGTGGTTGGCGCCTTGCTAATGGGTGTACACTTCCCAAATTTTCATTAGGCCTTGGGAAGATTGCTAGCATTATGGGGATGATCTATTTGATAGCAGCCAGCCGGAAGATACTGTGTATCTGTGCCGTGAATAACAATTTTTGCTTTTATTTAAATTGCTCCCTTTTCCGGAGCACGATTCCTTTGATGAGCAATATTTTCATGGCCGAGTCTCATTGTTGTTTTTTTTTTTTTCTCAGATAGTTTCCGGGCTTCCTGCTTATGGCTCTGTGTGGCCCGGAGCCTCAGTCTTGCCACCCGGAACACAGACGGTATCCCTACCCGCCACGAAAACCGGGTAGCGCTTTTTTAGTTTGCTCCGTGGTCTCCCGTCTGGAAAGATGTTAGCCACTAAACAAATGGCTCTGGTGTTAGGATGCTTTTGTTTTCCACTTTGAATGCCCCAAATATCTATTGATTAATGAGAGTTTCTGATATCAGCATGGGAGGCAGTAGGATACTGAGCTGATATCGCTCCAGTGAGAGGCAAAGAAGTGTGACATTTTATTTCTCCTGTGAGGCTTCATCAAGGGTACGCAAACAGATGAAGTCTGTTAGGCTTGGAATATGTCAGAATAGCTCGAGGAGTCTTGTTATTACACCCAGGGGCCCCGGGGGGCTGGAAACCAGTGGGTTGTTGTTCTTCCCATTCATTTGTTTGTTCGTTCATTTGCGCGGTAAACACCGGTGGAGTGGGCGCTGGGCTGGGTGCGGGGGGTGTAGCATCGCACCGGAAAGACAAGAATCTGCTCTCGGCGGAGGATGGAGAGGCCAGGCAGAGATAAATGCCATAACGACAATAACACAGGAGGAGGGGAGGGAGAGTGACGGCGCCATTTCAGACCGGGCAGTTGGGGAAAGCGTCTCAGAGGAGGGGGCGCTGACGGTGAGACCGGAATGGCAACCAGGAGCCAGCCACCCAAGATCGTCTCTGGCCACAGGGACTCAATGGCCAGAGTCAGTCCGCACACATGTAAATACGATGTCAGTCTGAACTCCATGGATATTTTTAAAAAAAGAATAAAACAGCCATTGAGTAGACAGCCCACCTCAGGGAGTTGAAGGGCTTGTCACATTTCCTTGAAGTGGCTGGCATTCCGTGTCTCCCCCTAAGTAATGCGCGGTCATTATTGAAGGCGGGGATGCGGACTTGCTTCCCCTGCACCCACAAAGCAGTGCCTGTCTCGGGGAGGCCTGCGGGAGGCCGTTGGGTGGATGGGTGAAGGAATGAATGATGCGGATTGCCACTCTCCTCAGGCTCTCGCCAAGCAATGATAGCCCATGGACAGTCCTCACCCAGGTCCCGCTAATGGTAGAAGGGGTCTTTCCAGCCTTGATCTGATCTGCTATAGTCCCTCCAACACTATGGTCTGAAGACTATAGGAGACTTAGTTCTTAGTAAAACATCAATGCCCTGCTATGTCTCTTGTTAAGAAAGCACAAATGGAAAAAAGGAAGGAAGGAAGAGAGGGAAGGAGGGAGTGGGGGGAAGGAGGAAGGGAGGGAGGGAGGGAGGGAGGGAGGGAGGAAGGAAGAGAGGAAGGCAGGAAGGCAGGAAGGAAGGAAGGAAGGAAGGAAGGAAGGAAGGAAGGAAGGACAAATGCCAGGATGGCTAAGAAGCCAGTCTAATCAGAAGCCTGATTGTTTTTGGATTCAGGCTAAAAATGCCCCCAACTTCCCACTTTGTTGTTTGACCTTGAGGATGTCCTCTATTGACCTAGGATGTGACCTATAGGATGTCACCTACCTGACTGTGTGGGTCACCAACATTTCTGTTGGGTCACAGAGCAGGAGTACTGGGAGATGGGTGTCTCCGTGTTGCGTGGGGGGCTGAGGGCGCACCCCAGACCTGTGGACTCCTGGTGAGCTTAGAGCCCACAGGCACTGTTCTTGTCCTTGATTCCGAGGCAACTGTGAGCAGAAGGACAGCTCTGAGGGCCCAACAGCCTGTCCCGGGGGGGTGGCGCGCCGTGTGCTGGTGGACAGCTCAGCCCCTCAGCGAGTGCATCTCCTTGGCAGGTGGCACTTTTGTTCTCTTCGCCGAGGAGATCCTGTCAGCCGGGGCAGCCGTGACTGGAGGGCAGTGGGAAGCTGAGTGATGTGTTGTTATTTTTGAGTTGAAAATGAGAGGCAGTGGGGGGGGATGTCCACCAAGCTATTTCTGAAATGTATGTCATTTACTGTCACTTTTAAGCACAGGGAAAGACATCCTCTTAAGACAATCGATATGAACTCTTTATTTCACTGACGGAGCGGGGAAGCTGTGGATGCACCGGTGATGGGTGTCACAGTCTCTAAGCCCGCAGAGAGGTGTCAGCGGGATGGTGAATGGAACAGGCACCTCTCGCCCTCCAGGAAAGCAGAGCCAGTGAATATACATGTCTCTGTCCCTATTTCATCCCATATCTATCATCTATCTATCTATCTATCTATCCGTCCATCTATCTATCATCTATCTATCTATCTGTCCATCCATCCATCCATCCATCCATCATCTATCTATCTATCTATCCATCCATCTATCTATCATCTATCTATCTATCTATCTATCTTTCTATCTATCTATCATCTGTCTGTCTGTCTGTCTGTCCGTCTGTCTATCTATCTATCTATCTAGATTAATTTTAAGGTATTAGCTCAAGGGATTATGGTGGCCGGCAAGCCCAAAATCTGCAGGCTTGGAAATTCAGAGAATAGCTTATGTTGTGGAACCTACAGGCCAGGCCAGGCAGGGAGGAAGCCCAGGTAGGGTTCCTGTATTTTGGTAAACCTCATTCTTTGCTTAGGACCTTCCGCCGGTTGGACGAGGCCCACCCACATGAAGGGGGATAATCGGCTTGACTCACTCAGTCTGTGGAGCTGAATGCTCATCTTTTTCCAAACCCCCTTCCTCGGGCCTGTGATGAGAATTACAAACATGCCCAGCTGGGAGAAGGCCTCCCACACGCCACCTGAGGCAGGCTGGGAGGATTCCAGCAATGGGCTTCCTGATGCCAGCCCAGAATGTCCCACACGGTGTGAAGCATCCTGCCCAGTCCATCCCACTGCCTCCGTCCCGGTGAATTTTCTGGCCAACTTCTGAAGGAGGTTTCTCTGGAGCAGTGTTTCCCAAACCTTTGACACATGTGTACACCTTCTATAATTTTCGTATCGCTGAGTACACCTCGCCAAAAAAAAAAAAAAAAGGATGTATTTTAATAACAATCAAAATATATTTATTTTTTCATTTTTTTGGTACATACACAAAATAATAATAAACTAAAAATAAAATTATTCATAATAAGATATAAATAAAAGTTATATTATAAATAACATTTATTTGGATCAGTGAGAAGGATGAAATTGACCTGACTCACGAGAACGCAGAATTAGGCGCAGCTAAGCACGGTGCAGTGCATATCCCCACCAAACTCCGGTGCAACGCGTACCCCCACCAAACTCTTCCCGTATCCCTGGGGGTACGCGTACCGCACTTTGGGAGACACTGCTCTCGAGCAGTGGTTCTCAACCTTCCTAACTGTAATTTTGCTACTGCAGGCAATCCTGCTAGCGGTTCTCCACCCACAGATTGAGAACCGCTGCTGTAGAGACTAAAGACCATTGGAAAACACAAATGTTTACATTACATAACAGCAGCAAAATGACAGTTGTGAGGTAGCGAGGAAAATAATGTTATGGCTGGGGGTCCCCACCACGTGAGGAGCTGTATCAAAGGGCCGAGGCATTAGGAAGGCTGAGAACCACTGCGCTTAGAGCACCTTCCTGCCTGACTCCTTTGCTCCCATCTCTCTTCAAAGGCTTCCCCTCTCCTCGCCTTTGCCCTTCTCCTTAGTTGTAACCCACTTGTGACCGGTGGGCTCTGTCTGGGGAGAGGTCCCACACAGAGCAGGTCCCTGTTGGTGCTGGGCTGCCCCTGAACCCCACCACCCCTCATGGCGAGCCCCTCACCTCCAAACAGGCAGCACATTCACTGTTAAAAAGTGAACTTAGCCGAAACCGGGTTGGCTCAGTGGATAGAGCATCGGCCTGCGGACTGGAAGGCCCCGGGTTCGATTCCAGTCAAGGGCATGTACCTTGGTTGCGGGCACATCCCCAGTAGGGGGTGTGCAGGAGGCAACTGATTGATGATTCTCTCTTGTCGAGGTTCCTCTCCCTCTCCCTTCCTCTCTGTGAAAAATCAATAAATTAGATATAGCTATAGCTATAGCTATAGCTATAGATATATCTTTAAAAAAGTGAACTTATAGGATCATTTTAGGTTTACAGGAACGTTGCAAAGAGTACAGAGAGTTCCTGCCCACCCCTCACCCGGTTCCCGCTCATGCCATCATCTTACATTACAAGGAACATCTGTCATGATTAAGAAACCACCGTGGGTACCACATTCCTGCTCACCCAGCTCCAGACTCTGCTTGGCTTTCACACGTCTTTCGGCCCCAGCATCCAGCCCCCCAGCCCCGGAGGCCACCGTGCCTTTTGTGCTCCGCAGGCAGCCTTGGTCTGCGGGCCACTCGCTCCTTCTCAGGAGCCTTCCCAGTTCTCCCCTCCCCCCGCCTCCCAGTCTTATGTCCCTAGTTGATGGTCACTGACTGGAAGCCCGGCGGCTGTATCTGTGGATCTTTGTGCAGAGCCCCAACGCAGAGCTCTCTGCCTCTTGCACACGGGAGGGAGGAAGGAAGCCCCCCGGGGCCGCTTGGTAAATATTTTACAGCATCTAATGGAATCAAGTTGTTTACTCTGCAGGAAATGGAAAGGCATTAGTTAAAGAAAGTAACAAGCTGGCTGGTTGCTGACGCTTCAGGTTTAGCCAGAGCCCCGGGAGCCTGGATGATTTCCACTTAAGGAGTTTTAGTGCCGGCAACGGGAACCTCCAGAAGGGGTTGGCGCCTGCTGCGTCTACGCGGTGGGGGGGTCCTGTCCACCTGAGCCCCCAGGGGCCAGGGTTGGGAGTCAGGTCCCCAGGGACCGTCCTGGCCTCCTCCCTCAGCTGTTCCCATAAATGCGTTCCCACCCCCCAACCTCATTCTCAAGTAGTTCTCCTCTGGGCCTGCTCCTCCTCAGCTGGACTCCCCCAGCCTGTGTGGTGTGGGGGTGTCCATGTGGGTTCATGGGCCACATCCTGAGCCTGTCATGTCTGTGCCCATCACTGTGTCCCTGGCTTTCTTTTTCTTTTTTTATTTTTATTAGATTTTATTTTATTGATTTTTCAGAGAGGGAGACAGAGTTAGAAACATCGATGAGAGAGAATCATCAATCAGCTGCCTCTTGCACACCCCCTACTGGGGATGTGCCTGCAACCAAGGTACATGCCCTTGACTGGAATCGAACCCAGGACCTTTCAGTCCGCAGACCGACGCTCTATCCACTGAGCCAAACCGGTCCCTGCTGGACCTGGCTTTCTTGTCTGGAATGAGAAGGGTGGTGCTCAGCACGTGGCTCCGAGACATTGAGCCCGACTGCGACTGCCGTGTTTCCTCCTCCTGCCTCACCTTCCCCGGCACACACCCCTTTCCTGGGCCCCACCCCCCTTTTTCATGCTTTGCCCCCAAGAGTTTCATTTCACAGAAGAGGGAAATAAAAATGTTTATTATTTAAACCAAGGCAGATAAAGGCGGGGTAGTAAATTGTTTTGGTGCCATTTACAAGCTGTGCGTGGTAGTCGAGTTTCATGTGCAGTCTGAAGGGATTTCGTGAGGGAGGACTGAGTGGAATCGTGAATGAAGGGGGAGTAATGGGTTTTATAGACCGGGGTTTGCAGGTTGGTCAGCTCCTTCCTGCCGCCCCAGGAAGAGTGCCGTCTGCCTTGGCCCTCCCTGCTTGCCCTGTGGCCTCCCACCCCCTCACCCACTCTGTATCCTCACTCCTCCCTCTTCTCAGCCCCTGTCAAATACACACACACCATAGTTCTGGGATTCTTACCCCGACCTGAGGCCGGGAGAGTGAGTTCCATGGTGCCTCGGCCCGGAAGCCACGCCGGCCTGGCTGCCCCCCAGTGACCCGGGAGCTGACAGCCGAGCCAGCTCAGCTCTGGCTTGGAGCATTCCGAGGCACCTTGGCATTCCTGCGTCCCCCAGCCAAAAGCCATAGAGCCGGCCCAAGCCTGCGGTCCCTACTAGAAAGCAAGAGAAACAGACCAGTACGGAGGGTTTCCTGCCCCCACCCTCCCACCTGAGGTGGGCCTGAGCATGCCCCTCGGGGCCAGGGCAGGGGGGTTCCATGACCCCCCGAGTCGGGGCTGTGTCTCCGGGAGAGCTGGGAGCTGGCTCTCTCTCGGGTGTTTGGAGGCATCCCACGCGCTCAGCATCTTCGGATTAAATGTGCTAAATCCACCTATTATGGACACTAAGCCGGAGCCCCAAAGGCCTTGTGCTTGGCTGGGAGCCAGTGCTCCCAGAATAGGTTAGGGCATTGGCACTCAGAACACGCCTGGCGAGGAGGTGGGTGGGCAGCCTCGGCTCCCGCGGCACGCCTCCGTCTCCGGCTGTCTGCCCTCTTGCTGGTTGTGCTGATAAGGCTCCGTTGCAGCTTTGTGTCCTCGTGGCACGGGACTCATCTGCAGAGCTCGTTAGCATGCGGGTTCCAGGGCCTGCCTGGCGAGTTTGTGATTCCGTGTGTCTGGGGCTTAGCCCTGGGCTCTGCAGATTGACCCAGCTCTCCTGGGTGCTCCATCTGCAGCCGGATTTGGGAACCTTTGCTCAAGGTCACCCTCTCTCTCCTAGGAAGGATCCCTTCAAGGTCACCAGCCCAGGCTCTCATGGATTTGGATTTGGAAGGGGAGACTGGGGAACACTGCGGGTCCCCGGCCCTTGTTTTCGGTTCTGCAAAGATGGGGGAGGTTACCTCCAGTGCCCATCAGGCCTCAGCGTCCGGAGTCCTTGGGGAGAGCCAATTCGGAAGCTGTTGAGAGCCCAATGAGTGGGTGCACATGGGATCTGGGCCACTGAGATTGACGCCCTGTTTTACAGTAAAGTGGGCAGGGAAGGAGCAGTGGAGGCAGGTGAGGGGCTCTAGGGTTGCATGGTTTAGGATTTCCCCAGCAAGATAACCTCCGTCCCCAGGGTAGGATGCCACACTCCAGAAAGCCTGTCAGACAGCTCCACACTGACCTCATGGTAGATGTTCCCACTGGCCTCTCATTCTTGCTTTGCCGGGTCTGACTCGGGGTGGCAGGTAAGGCTGCAAGGTGGGTCTCCTCTCTGTTCCCCTCAGCAGCCTGAGGCCCGCAGCTCAGTCTCCTGGACCGCTTAGGCTCTGCTGGTTTCTCCTGGAGCAGTGGTCGGCAAACTCATTCGTTCACAGAGCCCAATACCAACAGAACAACGATTGAAATTTCTTCGGAGAGTCACATTTTTTTAAACTTAAACTTCTTCTAACGCCATTTCTTCAAAATAGACTCGCCCAGGCCGTGGTATTTTGTGTGGAAGAGCCACACTCAAGGGGCCAAAGAGCAGCATGCGGCTCAAGAGCCGAGGTTTGCCAACCACCGTCCTGGGGAAGGCGCATCATTGGAAGTGCTGATTGCTGGCCTCGTGTACCTTGTGTTCTACCAGGTACCCGTAGGGGGGGGGGTGGTCTATGCTGTGAGACTCACCCCCTGATGAGGAAGCAGAAGACCCGAATGGAGTTTAGTTCCAGCCTCCCAGCCCTGGCAAGGGGCTTGACTTCCCCGAGGCTTAGTTTCTCCGTTTGTTAAAGGGGATTTTGATTTCTGTCTTGGCCTCCCGTATGGAACCATTTCAAAGACCCAATGAGCTGAGAGATGGGGGAACTGTTGAAAAGTCTGCAGCAAGGCCTGTGAACTTGAAATGTGGGACATAAATGAGCGCGCTGGGCAGTGAGGAATGGCAGGAGCTGTGGAGAACTGGAGAGCAAAATTAGATTCGCCTAGGAAAAAATAAATACCGCAGGCTCCGAGTAACTCCTATCTAAGGGCCAAATTTAGCTTGTGGGCCAACAATTAACCGCTACTGTAAAGTGTTCAAATGCCAGGTAGCTATCATCAGTTTCCATGCACATTCATCAACTGTGCCATAATAGCACTCCAAACAGTGCCTGCAAAGTATTTTAGACCTCGATGTGTGTACACAGAGGGGCTCTTTGAGTCCAGGCTCCAGAGTCAGTCTGCTTAGACTCAAACCTGGTCTCTGATGCTTGGACAAGTCATTTCAACTTCTTCTACTTTCTCTTTTATTAAATGTACTAGAAGCCCAATACACGAAGATTTGTGCCAGAATGGGCCTTCTTTTCCCTGGCTGCTGGCACCGCTTTCACTCTGGCTGGAGCCACCTTTCTGCCTTCCTACTCTGCTCAGAGGCCCAGAGTGGCCTGGGGTGGGGCAGAACACCTGTGTCATCGCCATGGAGATGACGCAAGTGTCCCGCCTCACACTGGCCGCTTGGGGCCTGTGTATGAAAATTAGCCTGCCTTCTTTGTTGGGTTAATTTGCATGCTCACTCCTGATTGGCTGGTGGGTGTCGCAAAGGTACAGTCAATTAGCATGTTACTCTTTTATTAGGTATACTGTGGTGACATTGGTTAATATGATCATGTGGGTTTCAGGTATGGGTTTCTATGTTACAAGATCTGTATATTGCACTGAATGCCCACCACCCAAAGTCAAATCTTCTCCCTTCACCATATATCAGGACCCGCTTCACCCACCCCCCTTCCTGCTGGCAGCCACCACACTGCTGTTTGTGTCCACGAATTTTGGTTTTATATCCCACATCTGCGTGAAATCAATATGGTTCTTAGCTCTTTCTGACTGACTTATTTTACTTAGCATCATGTTCTCAAGGTCCATCCATGTTCCTTCAAAGGGCAGTATTTCATCCTTTCTTATGGCTGAGTAGTGTTCCATTGTGCATATGTACTACATCTTCTTCTTTTATCCTGTCCTCTGTTGCAGGGCACGTTGGTTGTTTCCTTGTCTTCGGCACTGTGAATAATGCAGCAATGAACATAGAGATGCGTTCTCATTTTTTTTTTATGTATAAAATGCGGGCAGTAATAGCACCTTCCTCGTTGGAATCCTGTGAAAAGTTTATCCCAACGACTTCTCCTAACTTAACCTTCCCTGTAAGAGTTTATAATTATTTTTATCATTGTGTTATCACTATTATTCTCTGCTTTATTGCACAAAGGATTGGAGGGATGCAAGCAAAAATAACAATGTGATGATAATACAGAATAAAAGGAGAGTCAGAACTTAAGTGCAGACTAAGATGACCACAGAGGTCTCACTGGGTTTCCATTGGGAAGTTTCGCATTTTACGTTGAGCTCCTTGATAACTACAGGGGACAGGGAGAAATGGCCAGTTGAAGCTTATCAAAAAGGAGGAGGGATCATGGAAGCTATTCCTGGATTCGTGCTTGGATTTTGTTCAAGAGAAGAAGAAGAACAGATTTTCATTATTAGGTAACCAGCTATGGATGTTCCTGGATAACTCAGGTGAGTGGAGTTTGGAAACTAGCTTTTTCTCATTGACATTTCTGAGCTCAGATTGGCACGTTGGTAGTTTTGCACTTCAGCTGATCCCTGGATTCTGAGACATTGAATGGCCCCCTAAGGCTAAGGCATCAATGTTCAAGTCTTGGACCAGATTTCTCACCTGCTTGAATGCACCAAGATAGATCATGGATGCTACTCAGGTATTTCAGTAGTCCCAATCTTGCCTGCACCTTGTACCCGACCTTCTCCCTCAGTGACCCTGGTCATTCTTCTCTTCCCATCATGCAGAGGGCTCCTGACATCTGCCTGTCTACCTCTTATCAGGAAGCCCTTTCTGGAGGCTTTCTAGATGGTGATTTCTTGTGAGCATGTGGTTTGAACTTCCAGTGCCTTTGATGGATCTGCTGCTCCATACTTCTGACCAGCCAAATGCACTTGGGATAGAGTGTAGTCAGTGTGTACTTTCTAGAAGAATCCTTCCTGGTTTGTACACTGTTAATATGCAGTATCAAAGTTCCTAGAGTACAGAGACCACTTCTCTGTTTATCTTGCTCTGAGTTAAATCCTGGGCACAGAAGGACATTTAATAAATCCATGTCCTGATGAAGATGGTGGTATTGTCAGTAAGTAATAATAACTGGGAACGCAGAAGAGGACGATGTTACTTGATTTGAACGTGCACCTTGGGTTTTTTGGGGGAAGACAAGCTCTCTGCAGTGTGTTTCATTTAGGAGGGCAGCGTGCTCAGTTTGCAAGCACAAACACCATTGCAGAGTGAAATGAGCAGTGCATTATTTTACCGCTGAGCCCTTCCGGATATTTCTGGGAACTCTGATGTGTCAGGACAAAAGGCTTGTCTTTTCCAAACAATGTGTGCTTTAAAGGGCTTCCTAGTGGGGCCGTGAAGAAACAATTACGTGGAAAAAAATTGATCTTTGAATGATTAAATGGTCTTAAAGGATGATCAGATGATCTTATAGTAAGTTGCGGTCCTTTGCTGTGTTGTTATAGAGGACCGTACAGGAAGTTGGCAATGGGGAAACTGGACAGCCTTCACAGAGGGTGGGTGCTCCTGGTTCTGCTTTCCAGGAGGCAGGGGGGCACCCCTATCTAGCCTGGCAGGTAGCCACCCCCTACCCCTGCCCAACCACCACCGATCTCATCGCTGTGGTATCTGATTCCATGGCACTCTGCATAGACACCTGATATTGTATCTGTACACTGAGTGGCCAGGTTATTATGATCTCTGAACGCATAATAATCTGGCCACTCATTGTATGTGTGTGTGTGTGTGTGTGTGTGTTATATTATATATTAGAGGCCCAGTGCATGAATTGGTGCATGGGTAGGGTCCAGCCAGCCTGGCCAGGGGGAGGGGACATGGTGGTTGGCCGGCCTGCCTGCTGGTTAAACTTCTGACCAAGAGGGCAATTTGCATATTAGCTTTTTATTATATAGGACTTACATTGAGTGGCCAGATTATTACACTGCATGGCCAGATTATTATGTATTCAGAGGTCATAATAATCTGGCCACTCAGTGTATATATAAGAGCCCTAAGTGACCGAACAACTAGAAGCACCAGTCAACCAATAGCTATGAAGTGCACTGACCAACAGGGGGGGGGGGCATGATCATGCAGGAGCTGTCCCCTGATGGTAAGTGTGCTCTCACAGCCAACCTCCCATGGCCAGCCAACCTCCCCTGATCTCTTCCTCCTACCCTTCCCCCATCCAGCAGGCCCCGTCCTGTGGCCAGCAGACCCCGAGGCTCTGACCAGAAGCTGGCAGCTGACAGGCACCCAGGCCTCAGCCAGCAGGCCCCGGCTGGCCTGGCCCCAATTGGAACGGGGGCCGGGGAGGGGGGAGGAGAAAGATGGCCCCGATAGACCCTGATCACCGGCCGGACCTAGGGACCCCACCTGTGCATGAATTTCGTGCACTAGAGCTCTAATTGTATTATAATTCTTTGTTTTCAGGTTGTTCTCTCTGTGTTGTGGGGAAGGACCAGTGTGGGGTGATAGCTTATTAATCTTTATATGCACTGGGCCTAACGGGTAGTAGGCCCTTAATATGTATTTGTTGAGATTCACTAATTTGTTAGATTAACTAAATTTGCAAAAGCGTGAAGGAAAAAGATCACCTGGCCCATCGCTTCCTGGTAAGGTGGAGGGGCCCAGAGAGTTTTAATACCTGTCTGGGGTCCCACGGCCAGGAGTATGTACCCTGCAGGGACTGGATCTTTCGTCTTCTGTCTCTGAGTGCAGCATTTTTGGCTGGAGATGTTGAACTGTGGGTTTTTTTCCATCTTGTTTGTTTACATCATTTTCTCTTCTTCACGTATTCATTCATTTACTCATTGCTATGCTATTTATCAAACAGCTACAATGAGCTAGGTACAAAACAGATAAAGAACGCTAATGGAGTTTTTATTTTAGCAGGGGAAGATAGCCAATAAAGAATATGCATAATCAATAGGGAAAGCATATAGCATGTTCAAAGGAAATAAGTGCTATGTAAAAAACAAACAGGAGAGACCTAGCCGGTTTGGCTGGGTGGATGGAGCGTCGGACTGCGGACTGAAGGGTCCCAGGTTCGATTCTGGTCAAGGGCACGTGCTTGGTTGCAGGCTCGATCCCCAGTGGGGTGCGTACAGGAGGCAGCTGGTCAATGATTCTCTCTCACCCTTGATGTTTCTATCTCTCTCTACTTCTTCCTTCCTCTCTAAAATAAAAACAAACAAACAAAGCGCACACACACACACACACACACACACACACACACACACACGAGAGCAGGGGGAGGGTTGGAAATACTGAGGGCAGGCAGAGGGTTGTAGCATTTTGTGGGGTGAAAGGGAGGTGGGAGCAGCAGCTTGGAGGAAGGGCAGGGTTTAGTCTTGCAGGTACCTGGGGAAGTGTGTTCCAGGCAGAGGACAGAGCTGCAGCAGAGGCTCCAGAGGAGAAGTGGGCTTGGAGAGCCAGGGGCCAGTGGAGTGGAGTGGGCTGGGGGGAGGAGAGGGTGAGACAGGTAGCAGGAAATATAAAGTAGAGCCTTGTAAGCTATCAAAAGGACCTTGATGTAGATTCATTCAGAAGGAAATGGAGGGCCGTTGGGGGTTTTGAGAAAAGGAATGACATGACCTGAGTCTTTTATATTGTCTATATATTGTCTTTTAAAAAGGGCCATTCCAGCTGTTGTATTGAAAATAGACTTTGTGCCGAAACCGGTTTGGCTCAGTGGATAGAGCATCGGCCTTCGGACTGCAGGGTCCCAGGTTCGATTCCAGTCAAGGGCATGTACCTGGGTTGCAGGCACATCCCCTGTAGGGGGTGTGCAGGAGGCAGCTGGTTGATGATTCTCTCCCATTGATGTTTCTAACTCTCTATCCCTCTCTCTCCCTCTCTGTAAAAAAAATCAATAAAAATTTTAAAAAAGATAATCAGAATTAAAAAAAATCCTTTTAAAAAAAAGAAAAGAAAATAGACTTTGTGAGGACAGAGACCTCTAGGAAACTGTTTAAATAATCCAAGTCTGAGAAGGTTGTGGCTTGTATCAAGGCGGTAGCGGTCGTGGAGATGATGAGAAAAGGCAGACACTGGGTATGTTTCAAATTCTGCAAAGCCACCAGGATTTCCTGGTGGATTAGATGCAGGGTGTGTGAAAAAGGAAGAGAGTGAAGGATACCTCAAGGTTTTCATCTCGACGACGGGTGGATGGAGTTGCCATCAACGGAGGTGGAGAAGGCTGTGGGCAGAGCTGGATTCCCCACCGTCCAATCAGCCCCACTGGTCCCTGAGAAGGGAGTGAAGGGGGAGGATGTGGGAGGCTCTCCATCCAAGTGAGACTACACTCCTCTCTTTTGAGCCCTCAATCTTTTTTCTTCACTACGCAGAGTGCCACCCTTTCAGTATTCCCTTAAAGATTGATCACCTCCTTCATGACATCTACCTTGATTAATTTTACCTGGCTGAAGTCTCCCAGTCCTTTCCATATTCAGACATTGATATGCTTTACTTAACACAATAGATGGGTTTTTGAAAAGAGAGGTGTAAGTCACCTTTCAAAAAATATTAAAGCCCATTTTTATATTCACCAGGGGAGCCTACTATTTAAAGTACCCTATTATTAATGCGTTTGTAAGGTGAAGAATCTTTTTTGTTGGATGACTATGGAGCTCCACTCATTTATCAGCTTTGAAAGACCAGATTATGCACGTAGAACACCAAGTGTACACTTGTATAATATATCTCTGTACATAAGATACCTGCTAAGCATCTCATCAGAGGCCCACTGGGACCTCAGGCTCAGTTGTGTTCTCACCTGAGCTCATCATTTCCCTCCTAAATCCTTGTCTCCTCGCTCTCTGTTTCACCCAGGACTGAAATCTCAGAGCCCTCTCTCCATAGCTGTCCTCCTCACTCTCCCCCACCCCCAGCTCGTACCTTCTTCACATCTGTGAACTCCCTTGCGTCTCCAGTATTCTTTCTCAGATCTCTGCCTCTACTACAGTTCAAGTGCCCGCATCATTTTCATGGACTCCTTAGCACTTCTCCCTGGAACTACTTTATCCACGCTCTCTAATGGATCATCCCACATTCAACTGTTTGAGCAAACTGCGGAGAGCATTTTTCTCATCATGGCCCTTCTCCATTCCAAGCTCTGTCATCTCCCCACCTCCTTGTCTGTTGCTTACAGTCTGAACACCTGATCATGGTATCCAAAAATCCTATGACCAACCTGCACGCACCTCTCTGGCCTTCTCACCACCCTTAATCCGCCTATTCTCACCCATCGCGAGTGGCATCGTGATGAAACCTTGACTACCCCCTCTCCCATCCCGAAGCCCAGTGCACCCCCATCTTCCTCCCACCTGGTCTGCATTGCCCTCAGGCCACCTTCCTCTGCCCAGATCCTTCCCATTTTCAAAGACCAGCCCAAGCGCTCCTCCCCCTTTGAGGCCTTCTCTTTCTTCAGACACAAACGACCTCTCCTTCCACAGCGCTTTCTGCAGATCATTTTGATAGCCTGTCTTCCTCTTCTAGTGTGCTGTCCCTCCACCTCTCCTGTCTTCCTCACCAACCTGTACGTGTCCTGCCTGCTGGGTGCCGTCCTCATAATCCCCTTCCTTATGTGTGGTGAGTGCATAATACAATATGTCGCATGACTGTAGGGCTGTCCTTTTTTTGTTGACATGTGCTGCCTATATTCGATTGTAAGTGTTGTGAAGGCTGGAACTGTCCTTGGTTTTTTGTGTGTGTTTGTTTGTTTGTTTGTTTACCTCCATCCCTTACCATCCGCCCCCGGAGATGGTGTTTGTTGAGCTAAGCCATGAGTTCTCCATTAGCCCATGCTTCAAGGTTTCACGACCCTTATGGTGGAAACATGGCCAACTGGGAATTGATCCCAGGCACGCTGGCCTCTGGTCTGTTTATTTACCCATTCATTTATTTATATCCCTTGTGGCGTGTATGAGTTGCAGGCTGCAATAAGCAGGGTGCCAGGGATGTCACATTTCTTTGTCTAACACTTAATCCGTGCCAAGCTTGCACCTGCTGAACTGGCAGGAAACTCGGTCTGTCTCTTGAGAACCCTCCACTCCTAACCACTGCCTGAGGGTTATACAAAAGCCTCAGGGCTGTCACCAGCTCTGAAGGGCTGGGCAAGGAGGACCCTTTCACATCTGAGCCCACGTGGTTTGCAGGCCGGTGGCTCTTCTGCTTCCTTGTTAGGAGAGGGCAAGGCTCCGGGCTGGAGGTCCTTTCTCAGATCCTCCCACAGTCCCAGGACACTGCAAGGAGAAAAGCCCCAACATCCATCGCCCATGGAATCTCCAGAAATCAGGCTCCATTTCGACTTCAGGGGACATGCTCAAAACTTTCTCCAGATGAGAGAGAGAAAATAACTTGTTCCTTTTAGCCTCTTTCAGTATTGCCATATATATATATATATATATATATATATATATATATATAGTCAGAATGATTTTCTTGTCACACCTCTTAATAAAGTGATTTATGCTAAGAACACGTGTCATAAATTATGACTTAATAGAAATAGAAATAAGGAATTTGGGCCAGGAAAATTACTCAAAGTTGCAGTGACTGCAATTGCTATAGTTAAACTTCACTTTTGGCTCTAAGCTTTCTGGTTGTCAAAGTGAAAAGGGAGATGTGGTTTCATAACTCTATTATCAGAAAAGGAGGAACAATCTGTTTTTCAAGAGAAGCAAAGCTTTTTCTATTACTTGATTCTAAAGTAAATTTTTCTTGTTTTTTGTTAATCCTCAGCCAAAGATATTTTTCCATTGATTTTTAGAGAGAGTGGGAGAGGGAGGGACAGAGAGAAATATCGACATGTGAGCGAAACACATCAATTGTTGCCTCCTGCACACACCCCAATCAGGGCCGGGGAACCTGCAACCCAGGTAGGATCCTTCTCCTCCTCACACATGACAGGACTAAGGAAACAGTCCCTTTAGTGAGTTAGGGGACGTATGAGATTTAAAGGAAAGTATGAGAAAACTGTTTCATTAAATAAAGAATATCAATAAAGACATACATTTTACATATATATATATATTTCAGTTGTAGTTTCTATATTTTACATCTTATGTGTATATACAGTATATAAGAAATAAAAATTCACTGAAGAAGGTGAATAGCATATTTGGTTTGGAAAAAGAAGGATTCAGCAAATTTAAAAATAGGTCAATTAATATTATCTGGTCTGAGGAAGGATGAAAATAAAATTAAGAAGAATGGACCAAACATCTGAGACCTATGGGACACCATAAAGCATTTAAACATTTGCATGATAGAAATTCCAGGAGAGAAGAGAAATTGGCAGAAGGAATATTTGAAAGAAAAGCATCCAAAGATTTCCCAAATTTATGAAAAAAACAGTGTACACATTCATGAAAGTCAACAAGTTCCAAGAAGAATAAATTTAGAGAATTCCTCACCTAAGCACATCAGAGTTAAATGCTGAAAGTCAAAAACAAAGAGAGAACCTTTAAAATAGCAGGAGAGAAGAAATGTGTCACAAACAAAGGAACCTCAATAAGATTAACAGTTGACTTCTCACCAGGAAGCTTGGAGGCCAGGAGTCAATGGTATGAAATATTCAAAATGCTGGAAGAATATTGACAAGCATTTTATACTCAGTAAGAACTAGTCTTTAAAAATGAAGAAGTTAAGACATTTCAGGTAAACAAAAACTGAAGACCTGTCTTACAAGACATACTAAAGAGTGTTTTTCACGTTGAAATGAAGGAATATGAGACTTAACTCAAATTCATAGAAAGAATTAAAGAGCACCATTAAAAGTTGGTACAGTGTAAAAGTATTTTTATTTGTTACTCTTTTCTTATCTGATTTTAAAAGCAACTACACAAAGCAATAATTATAAAAATTATAGGATTATAGTGCATAAATATGTAATTTGTATGGCAATAATTGCATGAAATGGGAAAGAATAGAGCTATGTTGGATTAGTTTTTATATACTATGGAAAATAAATTGAAATTAATCTGATCTAGATTGTTATAAATTAAGATGTTATTTATAATCTCCTGGAAACCCACTAAGGAAATAACTAAAAAAAAAAAGAAGAAAGAAAAAAGAAAGAAAGAAAAAGAAACAGTAGGGAATATAATTAATGTTGGTACACTAGAAAACATCAATTTAACATAAAAGAAGCCAGTAGTGGAGAAATAGAGGAACAAAGATGTAAGACATACAGAAAACAAATAGCAAAGTGACAGACTTAAATCCTGCCTTCTCATTCATGACACAGTATACTTAAATAGACTAAACACTCCAGTCAAGGCAGAGATTGGCAAATGGATTTAAAAGAAGCATGACCCAATTATATGCTGTCTACAAAAGATATATTTTAGATTCAAAGACACAAATAGGTGGGAAGTAAAAAAAAATACTTAAAGATAATAATGTACAAGCAATAAACAAACAAAGCTTTACTAAAACCAGACATAATAGACTTTAAAAAACAGATTTTAGTAGAGGCTAAGAAGGACTTTTTATAATGATAAACGTGTCAACTTATCAGGAAGACATAAGCATATAATCACATAACAGAATTGAAGGAAAAATAGACATTTCACAATAATAGCTGGCGACTTCCATACGCCACTTGCAATAACGGATAGATAAACTAAGCAGATGACCAACAAGGAAATAGAAAGCTTGAGCACCATAAATCAGCTAGGCTTAACAGACATCTGTAGAACACTCCACCGAGCAACAGCAGAACACACATTCTTCTCGTGTGCACGTGGGACGTTTTCCAGGATGGACCATATGTCAGCCCATAAAACAACCTCAATAACATTTAAAAGGATTTGACTCATACAAAGTAATTTCTCCCACCACAGTGCAGTGAAATTGGAAATCAATTACAGAAAGAAATTTGGGAAATGAACCAATATGTGCAAATGAAACAGCCTAGTCCTGAATAACCAGCGGGTTAAAGGAGAAATCACAGGGAGGCTAGAAAATACCCTGAGAAACATTCAAGTAAGAAACACAACTCAAACTTACGGGAGGCTGCTACATCAGCGTTTAGAGGGAAATGTATGACCTCTACATGCCTAATCTGAAGAAAGAAAGAAGATCTCAAATTAGTCCCCTAAATTTCCACCTTAAGAAATCAGGAAAAGCAGGTCCAAGAGAAAGAAGGAAATGGATAAAGCTTAGAGCAGAAATAAATCGAGACTAGAAGAACTGTCAGAAGACTAGAGAAAGATCAAAAGTCAGTGATTAGCTGAAACCGGTTTGGCTCAGTGGTAGAGCGTTGGTCTGTGGACTGAAAGGTCCCAGCTTCGATTCCGGTCAAGGGCATGTACATTGGTTGCAGGCACATCCCCGGTAGGGGGTGTGCAAGAGGCAGCTGGTCGATGTTTCTCTCTCATCGACGTTTCTAGCTCTCCCTTCCTCTCTGTAAGATATCAATAAAATATATATTTTTTAAAAAGTCAGTGATTAGAATGGCCAGGGAAGAATGCAAGGACATTGGGGCCATTTGGTAAAGGGCCCAAGGGTGGTGAGCTCGGAGGAGTGCTTGGAGCTTTCTCCTAGAAAGAGTCACAAAATGAAATGTGCTCTAACGGTTGGTTTAGTGTCGGTGTGTATCATTTGGAAGCAGTGTTCAGTGTATGATAGACTGGAGAATAAAATCGATAGGAGGAAGCAGGAGGCCACTGGAATAGCTCAGCCCGCTAGGGACAGAAGTCCAGTCGTGGCCAGGGAAGCACGGGGTTCAATATAAATGGGATTAGGCTGCAAAGAAGACTTCATTGGATTTTTATGGCTCTTTGGATCTTTGATCTGAGAAGTAAGAAAGCATAAAAACTGACTTCAGTCTTGGCTCCATAATTTACCAGCGATTTGATCTTAGACAGCTCTGAGCCCCCAGCTCCCTGGTCTATGAAATGAAACTTGCATTGAATTTCTGGCTTTTCTTTCAGGATCTGGAGTGCGATTTAAATGGGATAATGGGTGCAAATAGGTGTAAAAGCCACTTGTGAAAGCTCACACTCTTGATGAGTGTGAGGGTTTGTTTGCTGCTATCACCGTTTCTGATGCATTTCAGCAGTGAGAACATCCAAGTGGAGATGTTGGGCTCAGCCAATTGGAAACAGGGGAGAGGATTCTGGGGAGGAATTAGTGCCCGTGCTAACATTCGGGCATCTCTCACCTGTCTCAGGGAGAGAGAGAGGAGTGGAGCGTGGAGTGAGTCTTTGGGCGGCCATGGACTCGGCCAGGGGAGGAATCTAAATGGTTAGGGGGCGGAGGAAGGTCAGGATAGGAAGGAAGGAGAAACTCAGAACAGGGTTTCCTAGAGCCATAGCCATCACCCCTGAGGGGGGAGAGAAGATAGCAGGGCTGGGGATGAGGGCATGTCCATGAGCTACATATAAGTGTTTCCTAAGGAAACAAAAGCAGCATTTTCTTTCTTCTTTTTTAAAAAAAAAATTATTGATTTTTTAATAGAGAGGAAGAGAGAGGGATAGAGAGTTAGATACATCGATGAGAGAGAATCATCGATCAGCTGCCTCTTGCACACCCCCCACTGGGGATGTGCCAGCAACCAAGGTACATGCCCTTGACCGGAATCGAACCTGGGACCTTTCCGTCTGCAGGCCGACCGACACTCTATCTACTGAGCCAAACCGGTTTCGGCAAAAGCAGCATTTTCTGAACTTGAGATTTACGAGGAGCAATGGTTGGCAACCCTGTTCATTTCAAACGATTGGCTTGGGAAGAGGGAATTGGGACGATTTCAGGGTCTTGCATTGAGATTTCATGGTTCTTTATTTTGGAAACTGCTGCGCCTCTGCTGCTAGAAGCATCGGGGCCACGAGGGAGGTCGCCGGGAAGGACAGGGGACCCCGTCTTGTGCCTGCCTCTGGTGCATTGAGTTTTGCAAACAGGAGCCACGCCACACGTGATAGATAGAGGGGACCCCTCCCTGTCCAGGAAGCAGGAGGGGAATGCTCCGCACATCAGAGATGCCCCAGAGCCTCTAGAACTCATTGGCTTTGCAGGGGCTCGGCCTGAGCACCCGGAGAAGCAGCCCACCCGAGCCCGCAGAGCTCATTGGGGAGACCCGATTCTTGCACTGCCATCTGCCCCCTTTACTCATGTGGGTGGCAGCAGCCAGATGTCAGCCAGTCTGTTCCGCAGCCCAAGGGTGTTTGTTTACTGACCACAGTATGGCCCCAACCTTGGGGTGGGGTGTAACTCCAGGCCCCTCCCAGCTCAGCGCTGCTTTGGGAGTTGACCTATGCAGGGGTGGTGCCTGTAGGGTGTGGATGCAGCCTTTCTGGCTCCCCCCACAGAGCCAGCTGTGCCTCCAGTGTTGAGCCAAGTGCCCCTCGGAGGCAGGATGCATCTTCCCTCCTCACGGCAGCTCTGTGGGAGGTTGATAGGACTTTAATGGCTCAGCGGAGCTGCTGAGCTGCGGAGGGGCTTCCTGGGTGGGTGGGGGGTGGGGAAGAGAGCTCGGGGCTGGAAGTGGTAGTCATATTCTCAAGAGCTACGCTGGCAGGAAGATTACAGAGGCAACGTGTGCACTTGTCCGCGGGGACCTCTGGGCTGCTGCAGTCAATGCTCGGCCTCGGGATGCTGCTGAATAGGCTTGACCCGGGGAGGCACCGGAAAAGTAGAAGCAGCAAAAGTCCAGCTGCCCTGAACTGCCGACGTCATCTGTCTCTTAGATCCAGAAATGGAAGCGGCCATACTCCTTCTCATCCCCAACCCTGGGCTCAGGTGGAGGTGACAGTTATGGGATGTCAGTGGCCGGGAGGTAGCTTGAGGGGGTGAGTCCTCCAGGGACCATAAGACTTTCAGAGAAAAACCATTCTTTCATTGGTTATGGCTTTGGGATCCAGTTGGTCACCTACTTCAGGGAGCCTGCTTCAGCACCATGGACCACAAGGGCTCCATTGTACACACAAGTCTGGCCCCCAGGTATTCCTCCCCGAATCCCACCAGGGGTTGCAGTGTGGCCTTCCTGGAGGACAAAGATGCCTCCTTTCAAGTGAAGGAAGGCGCCCCGCAGGTTAGGGTGGCAGCTACAAGGAGTCCCTAGAGGGAGCAGGCAGAGGGAACAGGGCACAGCTCAGCAATGCCAGACACGGGCTCCAAGCAGAAAGACACTTACTGGAGAGAGAACGTGTTACCCCAGGATTGTGTATGCAGCTCATGCGTGACCCACACACGGATCTCCTCACGAGTGGGACTATGGAGACGAGATACTGCACCCAAAGCCACGTTTCTTTATGGAAGTCTAAAGGTGGCAGCTATTTTCAAGGCTTCCTTTTGTTAAAGACTTCCTTTTCCTTGTCTCCACATGATCTTGTGGAGAGCCTAGCTCTGTCGTGTTACCCCGTGCCTTAGAGTGTTGTCCTTGTCCACGTGGCTGAGACTGGCCATCAGCATCACTCCCTCTCCCCGTCCAGGGTAAGGGGGAAAGAGAGGAGTGGGGACAGTCCATTCCCTATACGCTATACACATAACTTCCGCTCACCTTCCTTTTGTTGCATGGTTCCATCTGGCTGCAAGGCACACTGGGAAATGTAGTGGCTCGCTAGGGGATTGTGCCCAGCTAAAACTCAGGGAGGGATCCTGCTACCAAATGAATGACGTGGGGGGAAGATTCAAGGAGACAGAGATCTGTCTTTGCCCGATGGCTTCACGGGGAGGGGCTGCAAGAGTGCGTGGCTGTGTGGGCAGAAGACGACCAGGCATCTGGACAGGATGGCGGTGGGGGCAGTGGGATGATGGTGGCAGAGGTGGTACAGGGGCATCGGGACAGGGAGTTTGGAGGTGGAGTCTGTGTGGATAGGCAGGCTGGCTATTCCTGGCTTCAGGTCTTCATATAAGAGCCACAGCCTTGCCTCGCCTTTTATTTCACAAGTGACGGCACGGATACAGAGGGCTGAAGTGGGATGTTCAAGGTCGCTCTGCTCGGGAGTTGTCGAATAGAAACTCAGCCCCATGTCTCCGCTCTTCTGGGCCAGTACCCTTCCTTTGGCACACGTTAGAATTGGGGGGGGGGGGCGGGCAGCTTGATAAAGGGGCGCCCAGGGAGGACCCAGAGAGCTGAGGGTAGTGAGCACATTTGAGAGCCGCTAATAAATGCCCTCGCTCCTGGCCCTCAGCCCTCACTCTGGAAAGCAGCGCTTCTGATTTAACTTTCCGTTTTTTAATATGGCCAGCCCCTCAGCCGTACCCTCCTCTCAGCCGCTGCTGCTCCTCAGCACGTGAGCCGGCCTTTTCTCTCCTCACCTTGCCTTCCCCGCGGATACAGAGGCAGTGAAATACCACCTCGGCCGAGTCTGAAAATTTGTCATTTTTACATCTCCCCATTCCACCAGTGTCTTCTGCTCCCGGTGACACATAAATCCCCCAGCTGATGGCTGGCCCCGGCCATTCATTAAGCAAATAAAGCCCCAGCGTGCGCGTGGGAGACTCGTAAATAATTCCTGGTGTTCTATCCCCGTCGCCGGCTGCCTCCCAAGCTTTGCATATGCATAACACGGGAGGGGTATTTCTGACACGGACTGCTACGTGTGGGGGACTCTGGGGTGAAGGAGGGACAGAAGCCGCGGTAACCCGGGGGGAGGTGGCCCGGTGGCTGGGCCTGGCCTCGGGCAGTTGCCCTGAAGCCCTGGGTGTGGGCTGTCAGGTCCAGCAGGGTTGGATTAGGGACTCTGGTGTTTACCCCGGAGCCGGCTCGGGGTGACCTGAGAGCGTTCTGCTCTGGCCCCAAGTTGAGGTGGGAAGAGGAGGGTGACCTGGGGCAAGTGGCACCTTCAGCCTGGTCTGTCCTGGGGATGGAGGAGATCATCGGCTGAAGGTGCCACGTCAGCGAGGTAAGTGCCGGGCAATAAAAGACACGGTGCCCTCTTCAGAGAGGCCAGGCACCCTCACACCTGTCTCCCTGGTCAAAATTTACATGGTGCAGACTTTGGCACCGAGGAGCAGGAAGAAGAGGAGAAAGAGTTCATGCCGGTAACAATGAGAATGATGAGAATCACGAACAGGAACATTTTTCACTAAAGAAGGGTTTGAGTTTATGGATGTATTCATGCATATATATTACCAGAGGCCTGGTGCACCAAATTCATGCATTTGGGGTGCAGGGGGATGGTGTCAGCCTGGCCTGCACTTCTTGCAATCTGGGAGCCCTCAGGGGATATCCAACTGCTGGCTTAGGCCCATTCCCCCAGGGCAGTCAGACATCCTTAGTGCTTCCCTGCAGGCAGGAGAGGCTCCCACCACCACGTGAGCCCGGCTCAGGGCTTCTGGCTGAGCACCAGGGGTCATCTCTTTTGTTGAGCATCTGCCCCCTGGTGGTCAGTGGGTGTCATAGTGGCTGGTCATTCTGCCATTCGGTCAATTTGCATATTAGCCTTTTATTTTATTATATAGGATGTGTCTCCTTACACATGCTCTTGACCAATGGACTCAGCAAACCTCATTTACCTGAGGAAAATGCCACTTATGCAGACACACACACACACACACACACACACACACGTCCTCTTAGCATGCCATATACCTTAGACAGCAATTGTTGCCTAAAGCCTTCCTGAGATAAAAATAAACTATTGTTTGTGCCGGCGTGCAGTCAGCAGGACTACACAAAGTGGGTGTGAATTTCACTTGGGTTTCTATTTGACCATCTAGGGTGGGCACAGGACACTGTGGTGAAAAGCAGAAGCGCAGGTCACGGGAATGGTACACCAGTCCTGAAGGGAGCACTTGGGACATGCTCCTGTTAACCCACCGGTACCCATGTGCCAGGCTTCTTCCAAAAGCTGCCAAGGTTGGCTGATCTCACAGTGACCCACATCGCCTGGGGTCTGCGTGCACTGGGTGAGGACCCGAGGTTGAAGTTTCCATCACTGACCGGGCCCCATGACCTTTCAGAGTAAGAAAATGCAGAGAGCAGAGCCTGCCGTTAAGCCCCAGTGAGAGCAGGCGGACATGCTGGGTCTTCACCGTGCCTGGGTCTTGTCCGGGGGCCCAGAAACACATGTTTTTAAATGAACCTTATGATGCATCAGCGAATTGGTTTTTGTGTTTTTTGTGTTTTGTTTTTTGTGTGTGTGTGTTTGTGTGTTTTTTTTTTTTTTTAAAGGGACAGGACGGAATGAGAAAGCATCACAAACAGAAAGGGAGCTTTCCATTCATAAAATGTTAGCCTCTGTTGTGTTTACGGGTGTATAGTATGGCCATACTATGAAATGTATTTCTTATCTGGGGTTGCACTGAAATGAGTGGGTAGCATAGGGAAGAATGGAGAGGAAAGGGCTCTGAACTTGGAGTTGAGGGTCCCAGGCTCAGGTCCCAGCTGTGCCGCTGACATCCTGGAGCACATGTTTACTTACACATCCTGACTCCGGACAGACCCTTTCTCTGTAAATGGGCATGGCAGACGGGACCTGCCGTGATGGCACCGGGAGAGCTGGAGGACACCTTGGAGATCAGCTAGGTCTGCAGGGAAACTCCGTGACCGGGATTCGGAAAAACTGATCCGCGGCCACCTGGCACATCAGTGGCAGAGGCGGGACTGGAACGGCTGTGATTCTGGGGGCAGCGCCCTTCTGCTAAGTGAGTGGCATGCACAAGAGCCTCAGCTTCTTAGAAGCAAGAGTCTCCTTGCAGGAGCCAGGATGACCCGGCATCACCCCATCCCAGCCCTCATTCACCTCTGAGCCAGGGTGGGGAAGCCCCTTCACCTTTCCTAGGCCACACTCCAGCATCTGTCTGGGAAAGAGAAGACGAGATACTCTGCCGTCCAATTAAAGGCACCAGGAGTGTGTAAGGGAAACAGAAAGTAATTCTTCCTCTTGGAAGCCAGCCAGGGCATGCCCGCGCCAAGATGAAGAAGGATAATAACAACAGCCATAATAGTGGGAAGGAAGAAGGTTCTACAAGGCCTCGGGGACCTGGCAGTGTAATAAGAGGCGAAGGGAAAATAAAGATGGACACGCTGATCTTTGCAGACCTCCCGTAGAAAAGCCACGGGCCCAGCCTCTTCCTGGAGAGAAATGGTCTCTTGAAAGTTGTAGACGTCACCAGCTCGCACACTCGGCACATCTGAGGACAAGCTCACTGTGAGGGTTCAGGCTAGGTGTCAGCTGGGCAGGACGGTGGGGCCTTGGTTGCTAGGTCCACACAGGCCTAGATGTTGCTGGGAAGGTAGTGTAAGCATATGACAAACATTTAAATCTGTAGCCTTTAGTAAAAGTTAATGTGTGCACATCACCAGTGATGAACATTTACATGAGTAGATTTTGAGTCAGGCAGATTGCACTTCCTAACGTGGGTGGGCCTCCTCCAATCAGTTGAAGGCCTTCAGGGCCAAGGGTGAGGTTTCCTGAAGAAGAAGGATTTTTTCTCAAGGCTGGAACATCATTTCCTCTTGCTGGAGCAAGTTTTTCATAAAACTTGGATACACACACTCTCTCTCTCTCTCTCTCTCTCTCTCTCTCTCTGGTTGGTTTAGTAGTTTCTCTGGAGATCCCAGACTACTACACTCACCTCCTCTCGTCTCCACTTACCTTCTGTGTTACAGGGACCTTCAACCACATCCCCAGCCAGCTCAGAGGTCCCCTGCCTGACCTCAACTTCCTCCGTGTCCAGTTGGCCAAATAAGCCCAAGTGTTTTCTCACTACTGTATTACTTTGCTCCAGGCAAGATGACAATTTTTACCATCCCTTCAAACATGCTTCCCCCCACTCGCCCATACATTTGTTTGCCAGACCCTTATATATCTTGAAAGTGTCTCCGAGGTTCCAATCTGCTGAAATTGTGTCTGTTCTACCAGGCCTGTCTCCAACGTACCCCTCCTGCAGTAGCATTCCCACAGCCCCTTCCTGGAAGTGGTCCCTCTTGACCATCCGTGTCCTTGTCTTGGTCTCTCCAGGGCACGTCCTGTCAGTGCTGCCCTCCTCACAAAGCAGAATGCTTGGCGAGGGCAGTGGCACCGCAGGGCCACCCATGGGTGGCGTGGGAGAGAAGGAATTCAGCTTCCGAGAACTTACCCAGAATTGTGGTATTAGAAAAGCTACAAAGGACCTCTGTCCATTTTAGTGTACTTGTAAATATTGTGCTTTCATGTGGCGTATCGTTCTTATGTATACTTATGCAGGGTGTCCGAAAATATGTACACACTTGGAATGATTATAAAGTCAATATTTATGAACGTACAGTTCATTTTCAAAATTTAAAAGAACCCACAGAAACGCATCGTATTTTTGGTTAATGCCTGTTTTCAAGCCGATGAACATTCTGGTCCGGGCGCTGCTGATAATGTGAAGCAAGGGAATCACAAACATCAAGAATCATTTTTTTTGTTCAGTATTTGTGCACCCTCAATTTGTCGACTGCTGCTGGTTTTGTACCGTAAACTTTATTTATCCTCATAAAAAAAAAAAAAAGTCTAGTGACACTTTAGGAAAATTTTTCATTGTTCAAAGCTAGTCTGGCTTCACCCATTATTTCTTCTCATCAGTTAAACCTGAAAGATTAAGTTATCAGCTGTTAAAAGTGTGTGGACATTCTTTTTGGGACACCCTCTATGGTATCTTCTGTGCTTACCAGGGTTGGGCAAACTTTTTGACTCGAGGGCCACAAGGGGTTCTTCAACTGGACCGGAGGGCCGGAACAAAAGCAACTTGACCATGCTGGCGCTCTCATCTTGGGCTGCTGGTGAAGGAGCGGAGGGGAGAGCAAGAGAACCCTCCGCTCTTTCGGCTCCGCGGGCCGGATAGAACAGCCGAATGGGCCGGATCCAGCCCTCGGGCTATAGTTTGCCCACAGCTGGCTTAGACCCAAAGATCCCTAAAGATCCTTGGATCTTGACCCCCTTTTCCCCTCAGGGGGCCCTAGCACCACGAGCAGGCATTGTATCCCACCAGTCTGGGGGACCCTGCTGCACCTCCTTAGTGCTTTAATAAACATTTGCTGAGTGTGAAGACACTGTGTACTGAGGTCCCCTCAGGGATGGTATTTGCACTTTGAGGAAAGAAGGGTGTTGGCTAAAAGAGCTGGAATAAGGAGAAGGGGACGATGGCAGGGCTGAACCGGGGCTCCAGATCCATACTACTCAGCCCACGGGAGGCCGACCCCAAGCCAGGTATTATGATGGACCCAGCTCCCCCCCGCCCCCCCCCACGGAGGGGCTACGTGGCCACATTTTAACTAGGGTAGTATTCATATGCAAAAAGAAGACAGGCTTTGATTAGACTACTTACCAGTGTTTCTCCTGGACAAACCCAGAGCAGCTCTCCCTCCCTCCCTCCCTCCCTCCCTCCCTCCCCTGTCTGACCCACACCTCTCATCCACTCACATATTTGCAAAACACATTACGGGGCCACAGAATATTCCAGCCACGCAGAGTGCGATGCAAAGATGTATTTCAAGACCACAGAGGAAGCAAGGGTCTCTCCTGGCAATTCCTTATGGATGCACCTGCCTTCACAGCCTTCACTGCGCATGCACACGGCTTACCTCATCTTCACCAATTATACCAGCAACCCTGCAGAGTAGACACTGCGTCCCCATTTTACCGATGGAAACCCCTGACCTCTAGAGAAGCCAAACACAGCACCCATTTCATCTCAAGTCTCCTGACTTCAGGCTCCAGCCCCGCTGTTCTTTCTGCTGCCCCGGCATCACAAAGATTCTCCAACAGGCCAGGTAGCAAATGTTGTAGGCTGTGTGGTCACGTGATCTCAGCCCCGCTGTCCTCAGTGTATAAATGCATGGGTATGATGTATTTCCACAAAACTTACCAGAGCAGGCGGCCGACTGGAGGGGGCCCACAGGGTAAGAGAGAGGACCCCAGACCTCCTCCAAAGCCACCTCTCACCTTGACGTCCCATGGCCACCACTGTCCCTCCCTCACCTGCAAGCCGGCCCATCTGCGCAGCGCGTGCTGGCTCTTCCAGCTCGTGCGTGAGCCTCTTGGCTCCGGCATGGGCATCGATGCTCCTGCCTTCCCTCCAGGCCCATTGGCAGGTGATTAAGAGCCCGGCTCTCCATTTCTGACAGCAGTGGCTGGCAGACGGGACCACACGGCTGAGATAAGCCAGCGTGTGTGCTGGGGAAGGGGGACTGGCCACGTGGGACCTGGGTCTCGTTCCCGGAGAGGAGTAATAAGCATGTAATTGGCTTTTCAGAGATGTGCAGGCTGCTGGCAAGCCTGCTTCTCCCCACACCACGCTCTGCAGGGCGGCCGAGCCTGGCTCACCCGGCGTGGAGGTGAGCCAAGTGAATTCTGGATCAGCAGGTGGGAGTCGCCTGTCCCAGCTGATCCCTGTAAGCTGTGTGGTGCTTGGGAGCCAGGAGGCAGATGAGGACAAGACCGTGTGGTAGGGTGTCCCCACCAGCAGCACACGTCCCCACCCCAAGGGACAGAGAGGCGGGCCTGGGAGGGGGGCGGCAGTCCTAGACCCGGCATGACTGAGCGTTAAGTAGCTTCCCCAGGGTGCCCGGAGCCTTGGGTCTGGGGATGAGATCATCCGAGTGTGATTCCACAAGGCCACAGGAGGGATCGCCTACCCCCAGTCTGGGTCTTTGAGGGGGAGGTCAGGAGCTGCAGGATGCCCCCCATTTCTTTCTAAACCTCTCTGTTCTCTGGGGCACCTGTGACCCACATGTAGGGATTAAACACGGTAGCGACGCTTTTGACAGAACAGTTACAGAAAAAATCAGCATTCACTCAAGGTTCATTCCCCTTTTAATGAACACCATTAAAATGTACAGTTTATAGATGGAGTCTATTTTCATGCCCCGGATCGTGATCCAGTACCGCCTTGCCGTGCGATAGCAGCAAAACACATCTATCTAACCTGTGGGGTCCCAAATCCCTTATCAATTATCACTTGTGTATTCAGCAGAGATGCTGTTTGCAGGGTAGACCTGTTGCCCCTATTCTAGGACAATTCTAGACTTACGTTCAGCACAGTAATTACCTCTCAGATTCGTAGAATGTTCTTCAGGCTGTCCGTGAACTTTTGTGTGGATATTTTTGCTTAATTCCTGCAGTGACCCAGTGAGCTAGGCAAGCTAGGTGCTATTCCCATTTTACAGAAGGGCAAATGGAGGCTCCCTCATGGTCTTTTGGGGCCACGCATGAGTGAGCACGGAGATGGAGCTAGACCCCGGTGCTCTTCCCTCGGCTCCAAGCCACCGTTCTCACGAGGGTCCGGGCTCCAGGCTGAAGCCGGGGTGCCAGACTCTTGTCAAGGGAGCAACAGACACATGGCCCCGGTGAGGAACCCGTGCATCCCCCCTGGTCCTGCCCCTGCCCATATGCCAAGGCCAGCTGCGGGCTCCTGCTGCAGGGGACTGGGTTGTGTGGCTGTGTGGTGTATCCCCATGGCCTGGCCCCGGCCCTGCAGGGCACAGCCAGATTCCGGGTGAGTGGTCATTACATGAGCGAACGAACGAGTGACCTGGGCCCCTGACAGGCGCGTTGTGAGGGCCACTAGGTGTCAGACACTAGGCTCCGCGGTTCCAGAAAGAGGGGTTCCTTGCAATTGAAAAATTAAAGCAATACCCACTCACAGTAAGCTCTTGATGTCAACAGATTCTCAGCCCAAGTCAGGGTCTCAATTAGGACTGCACTACTTGGTATTGACATAGAATCATAGCTGAAGGAACACATGGAGGCGTGGTAGCGTCTGCTTTTCGAGAGGTTCTGGCCCTCGGGTCTCCATCCCTCCCACCCTGGGTGGAGGCTCTCTGGTTACTGATTTAGGGCACCTGTATCTGGAGGCCCCATGCCTGCTACCAGCCTGTGGCCTCGGAGACATGTCTTAATCGTTTCTACCTCTTGGAGCTGTGCCAAGGAGTCTGTGAGCTGATGCTCAGTAAAGCGTTACACGTAGTACTGCAGAGGCCTCACCATCACCAGCCCCCAGCCCACTGCCGTTCACGCCTTTAATGACCACTCACTGAGCATCGGCCGGGGTTACACCATGCAACCACAGAGCCCGCAGGCCACAGGAAAGGCCACCAGGTCACGAGGGCCCTGTGCTGAGTAAAACTGCGCATTTATCCTCACCATCCCTGGCATCGCGACCTCACGTCCCAAGGAACCTGCACACATTTCCTTCCGATGCACTCTGTCGTCCCCAGAAGCCCTCCCTGTTCCAGATGCCATCTTCCTCGAATGTTAAAAAGCAAAAAGAGGCCTTTCGTCTCTTTGGCAAAAATAAAACAGTATGCGGTAGTGATTCCTCTGGAGCCCTTCAGAGCGGGCACTCCCTCAGCCCCAGACGGGAGCTCCTTCCAGTGGCAGAGGAAGCCTGGGGCTGCTGGTCTACCCCTCTCGCCGCTTGCTCTCCGGGGCTTTCTCCCTTCCCCTCACACGTCCTCTCCAGCCCGCCTTTCTTCTCAGGAAAATGAGCCTCTCCTGGGGCTGGGACGCCGCTGAATGCTTGGCCCTGACCTTAGCGGGAAAGGAGTGGAGCGCGGCCCCCGAGGCCGGGGCCCCGCGGGAGGGTGATCTCCCCTTGTCGCCGTAACCACAGACGCCCTTATTATTCACACGGACGGCTCGCCCTTGTTTAACAACATATTAAACCATTAGTCTCCGTGCCAGTGGGTTCACTTAGTTCACAGTGGCAAAAGCTGATCATTAAATTCCCCTTTTCCCCGCTTAATCTCTTTTAAATTGGTTGCCTTTTAATTTCATCAAGTGCCCGTCTTTCTCAACCATCCCGCCGTGCCCGGTGGGTGCAGCGGCGCCGGCGTATTCCTAGCCGAGAGGAGCTGGCTTGCGGGGTCTTCCCCCGAGCTGTCTCCCTGGGTGGCAAGGTCGTGGGGACAGAGGCTAAGCAGGGTCCTCTCCCTGTGGAGCAGGCCGCTCTGAGCGCCGTGAACGGGTTATCGGTCTTGCTTCCTCCTCGTTCGTTTCTGAATCAGTGTACCCGCATCAGAAGATTCTGGTTTTTAAACCCTTCGCTTCATCAGTGTGTCCCAAGAACTGGGGCCCCCTGCAGATCAAAAAAAGTAAAACCCTGTTTTCTCAAGGGGAAATGGAAATAGTTATAGAACGGGATACCATGTTATGGGTGTATTACTTACAGTAAATTCAACTGTCATCAAGGTTGTGATAGTTGGGAGGATTCAGTTGCGATGGGAGAATTCAGAAATGCTTATGCGGGCAGGGGAATGGGAGGCGGGAGGGGTTGCAGCGGGTCCACCTTCACTCCTGGCCTGTCTTAGGGGCTGTGGGAGGAGAAGTCTCAGCTTTAGGGTGCCAGGGGTCAGGCCATCCCTGAATGTCTCTCTCTCCTAGGCCCCCTTGGCACACCCTGGAATGGCATGTGCAACCTTGAAACAACCCTATACTACAACCTTACTGCTAACTAAACCACAGTTTACAACTCCGCCAGATTTCCCATTAATGCCCTTTGTCTCTTCTGGGATCCAGTTCGGTTGTTAGGTCTCCTTGGTCTCCTCCCACTGTGACAGTGTCCCTGTCTTTCCTCGTCTCTCCTGACCTTGACACTTCAAAGAGTATTAGTGACTTTGTAGAATGGCTCTCAGTTGGGCTTGTCTGATCTTTCCTCCTGACCAGATGAGGTGATGGGCTTTTGGCAAGAATGCTCTGGAGGTGACGTTGAACCTTCAGTGCAGCATTTCAGGGGACACACGATAGCACTATGTCTTATTACTGTGCTGTTTACCCCCATCGCTTGGCTAAGGGGGTGCCTCCCAAGTTTTTCCATTGTGAAATTATCACACCCCCCCCCTTTGGAATTCTTGGAGGAGTGTACTTAGAAGCTATGCAAATATCCTATTCCTTCTCAAACTCTAGCCCACCAGTTCTAAGATGTATGAATGCACTTTGTATGCCTCCTGTGGCCCCTTTTTATCAAGAGGAGTTGACCTCTTACTGGAGTGGGATTTAGGGTGTGAGCTCAGGGGGTAGGCAGCGACTCTCAGCTGCTACTGGCAGGGAGCCCACACTCCTTGGTAATGTCATAGGCTACAGAGCTTCGGCTCTTTCCTGCTCCCTATTCTCATCCCCTCCCCTGCTAATTTACACGTCGATATCAGGCTTCCTTTGCCTTTCTCCCTGTTTCCTTTGGTTTGCTTGTGGAATTAATTGTGGCCACAAAGACTTCCTGTCAGGGATACAACCAGCTCTGAACTTGGCACTCTACACCCAGGGCAGACCAGGGGAAGTCAGAGAACTCCCACTCTCCTGCTTCGACGAGGAGTGAATGGACACCGAGAGCTTAGGAGGAATGAGTGGGTGCCAGGGCCAGGTCTAGGACTCAGCTTCCCGACCTGTGTGCTGTGCTCCCAGTGGTGCTCCATCCCTCCAGGCTGCCCCTACAGAGCTGGAGCCACTCCACCTGCCACCCTGCTCCTCCCTGAGGCGAAGTCTTGCTTTCCCCTTCAGTCTTCAGCTCCTTTCCCCCAGTCCTGAGGAAAGGGGGGTGCTCGCTGCCTGGTTGGAAACTGGGGGCCCACGTCTCTCCGGGAGAAAGGCTTCTTCCCGCTCTGACTTGGCACACTGGGACGAGGACTCCCTCGGGAGAATCCAGAGCCTCCCAGACCCGGAGCGGTGGTTGCCCCTCTTGCCTTTCTTTGGAGGGATGGGAGGAGGAAGCAGGGACAATTGGGATGCTCACTTCCATGCTCATGTTCATCCTCGTCTTTGATCCCTGTCCCCTCTTAGCAAACAGTTGACTCTAAGCAGGTCACAACTTTTCACATTGGATATTTTCACGTAATCCTTAAGCCCCGTGAGATACAATCATCTCCCCATTTTACCAGTGAGGGAACTGAGGCTCAGCTAGGTTAGGTAGCTTGCTCCAAATCACAAATAGTAAGTTTTCCAAGCTTTCCCACAGCTGTGTCGTTTGCTTCCCTGAGTACATAGGATCAGTGCTCTGCTGGTTCTTATCCTCCATTCCCTGGCTCTCATCACCAGCCTTCTCCTCGTGGGCTAGGTGTTCTCTAGTCCAGCGTTTCCCAAAGTGTGGTACGCGTACCCCCAGGGGTACGGGAAGAGTTTGGTGGGGGTACATGTTGCACCGGAGTTTGGTGGGGATATGCACTGCACCGTGCTTAGCTACGCCTAATTCTACGTTCTCGTGAGTCAGCTCAAGACAGTCTTGTGAGGCGTGAGATGGTCCGGTGTGCAAATAAATGTTATTCATAATGTAACTTTTATTTATTTATATTTTATTATGAATAACTTTCTTTTTCGTTTATTATTATTTTGTGTATGTACCCCAAAATAAAAAATAAATATATTTTGATTGTTATTAAAATACATCATTTTTTTTTGACCAGGGGTACTCAGCGTTACAAAAATTATAGAAGGGGCACACATACTGTATTTGCTGGCGTATAAGACGACTGGGCGTATAGGACGACCCCCTAACATTTCCACTCAAAATACAGAGTTTGTTATATACTTGCCGTATAAGACTACCCCCCACTTGGAGGCATATTTTTCAGGGCCAAAAAATCGTCTTATACGCCGGCAAATATGGTATGTCAAAAGTTTGGGAGACACTGACCTAGAGCATCCTTCCAAGCGGGCTCAGGCACAGCAATCCCCGCGTTCTCCCACCGTGAGAATGCCGGTCTCTTGCCTTTCACACTTGGGCAGCAGCCCAGCACGCTAGGATGCTCTGGGGTTGCACTGGGCCTCCGAGGGCTATTTCCTCACTGTCCTCTGACAGTGAATGCTGTTGCTACGGGGAAGTTTGGATCAGCAAACGTCTTCTCCTTGGAGGTGACTCATTAGCTCTGCCTGGACGCTTGATGCTTTTTGGTCTTGGTTTTCCAAGTTCAATTTCCTAAACCAGGAAATGCCTTCATGTCAGTTGTTCTGTACCCATTCTTCACAGAACAAAACACACTCTTTTGATGTGCAGATTTAGGTCTTTATTCATTTTAGTTTTTTTTTAATTTGTTTGTTTGTTTAAGGTGAATTCCTTTCCATGTGTTCCACCTGTGTATCTGCCTCAGCTTCACCAGTGTTGTGACGTCGGGTCACCTCTGCTGTTTCTACATGTTTTTTCTCGCCTCCAGGCGCTAACTGAAGCCTTTCTCCTCTGGGGTCACGGTGACTCGGCCAAGGACCCACTGCTGCGTGGCAAACCCGGACCGGAACCCTGACGTTCCTGTAGCCAATCAGGCTGTGCTTGCTCGGCAGTGCCTAGGTTTACCTATTGGTTCTGCAAAAGTGTTTTGTGATTCTCAGTCATGTAAACCTTCGTTTCATTTTTTTGCTTCATCGTCTCATGTTTTAGCTATTCTATTAAATTTATATTTTACTGATTATGTGAAGTAGTTCTGTAACATAAGGCATATGTGGGTAATTTCCTTCTGTTCCTTTAGTTTATGTTTTCTTCCAGATTGGGGAGACCGATTTAAGTGTGTGTGTGTGTGTGTGCGTGTGTGTGGTGGTAGTGATTTTAGTATTTTGTTCATCCTTTGCTCCATTTCTTTGTTTGCCTTTGCTTGTTGTGTTTTTTCTTTTTTTTACCCTCCTGATTGCGCCACCCACCACTCCCAGTGACATGCTTGCATCATTGCCATGCAGTTTCTTCTCATCCTGACTGACCTAATGACCCTGACTTAGGTCAAGTCAGTTCTTGACACTTTCCCCTGCCTGTCTGACCTTGTTCATCTCCTCCGAAAGGCATAGAGTGGGGGCTGGCAGTTCTGTGTTCTGTCAACTGTTCTGCAGCCTGAGAGCCTTGGCCAGGCTGAGGGTTGAGAGGGAGAGCCGGCCTGAGGCTGTGAGCAGCTTCATCAGCACGCCCAGCCTCCCTACGAGATGCCGGCATTCGGCATTTAGACAGAAACCACCCCACCACCCCCGTTCCTATCTCTAAGTCTAAGGCATGCGCAATTTAGGGAAGAAGACCCGATAACCAGGTAATTATAGTGAGTGCCAGGACATAACTTTTAGTTGACAGGGACCAGATTTTCTCAACTTAGTCCCAGTGCTGGTGGTGGCCCTTGGAGGATACCGGTGCATGGGGACCAGGATGGAACCCGATGAGGCTAGAAGTCCATGAAAGGACCTGCAGTACACTATAAGGAACATGACCTTTATTCTGTTAATGGGATCCAACTACAGAAGCTCACCCCAGCAGCGGTGTGGAAAGTTAACCACAGACCTGAAGACTCAGATCCCTGGAGCGTATCCGCTGATCAGCTCCGTAAAGGGGCCAAGGAAGTCTCTTTTGTAGTTGGAGCTGGGTCCCCAAGAGGTCTAGAAGTTCCGGAAGGAGGCTGACACCCCCACCCCTTCTTGATCGCTACCCCTTTTTAAAGGACCCCCAGCTTCTGGGCCGCAGCGGAAGAGCATGCAGCTTTCCTTCCTGGTGATATTTCCTGGGGGACCTCTGGAAATGATTGTTGAGGGTCGCCTTGATGGCAGCTAGGGCCACGGACTGTCCGTCTGGATAACATATCTCAGGACTGCTGTCTTTTCCCAGCACGGCCCAGAGCAGGAACCAATTATCGGGTCCCTCCGCACAGCACGCCTTATTACTTGGCTCAGCGTGGGAGGACCGGAGGCCGGCAGAGCCTGGGAACTGGCTCCGGCCCCCTAGAGGGTAGCCGGGAGTGGAGGCAGGACATCATCGATTTCTTCCCGCCGCTCAGGTCTGTCCACGTGAGCTCATCTTTTCGGGGAGACAGCCACTCCTGTACACCCTACTTGGTAGCCAGGTGCCCCCTGGGGCTTCTGGGTGGCCCTGCGTCCCTGATACAGTAAGCAGACATTTACGTCCATCTCTGCAAGGACCTTTCTCTGGGGACAAGGGCCGTGGCTTCCCTCGCATTGACAACGGGGCCATGCTTCCTCGAAATCGTTAAGAATGCCTGCTCTAGGTATACACCCCTGCATTTCACAGGTGGGGAGAGGAGCCAGAGACCCAGCGAGCAGAAATGACTCACCCAAGGATACAAGGTGGTGGCAGAGGCAGATCTGAAAGGCAGATCTCCTGGGCCCTCCAAGGACTCTCACTGTGAGACCACCGCCTGCCCCGTGGGCACAGGGTATAGTCGGCCTGCACCTTACTAACCGCCTTACAGCCGCTCTCCATTGAGCACTCGGTGTGTGCGCAGCACAGGGCGGAGTGCCAACGCGTCGCTCAGTGCTGGGCAGTTTAGTAGGTGCCCATCAGTGTGGGATCCTTAGCTTCATCACTCACTCCTTCTGAATTTGTTCTCTTATTCTTTTTTAAAAAATATACATTTTATTGATATTTTACAGAGAGGAAGGGAGAGAGATAGAGAGCTAGAAACGTCGATGAGAGAGAAACATCGACCAGCTGCCTCCTGCACACCCCCCACCGGGGATGTGCCCACAACCAATGTACATGCCCTTGGCCGGAATCGAACCCGGGACCTCCCAGTCCGCAGCCCGACGCTCTACCACTGAGCCAAACCGGTTTCGGCTGTTCTCTTATTCTTAAGGATGGCCTTTTCCCTCCGATCACAGTGAGAATGCAGGAACACTGAGTGAATGAATGAATGAATGAAAGAATGCAGGCATCAGTGGATGAAGAGGCGTATGACACATGTAGCCGTGAGTGGGTCTCTGAGATGGGCTGTAGCATCCTCCTCTCTCCACCCGCAGCCGGGCATTGATTTTTTCCAAGAGCTAGACTGGGTGCAACTTCCCTGGGGACCAATGGCTCCCTCCCGGCATTGGGCCCCTTGGGGAGCCACTTCTCGTGTGTGTGTGTGTGTGTGTGTGTGTGTGTGTGTGTGTGTGAGGCATCCCAGCCTGAGCAGGACTGAGACAGTCCCCTCCGCCTTGCCCAGCAGGTCGCCGGAGTCCCTGTCGCCTCCCCTCCCTGAGCGGTGTCGCCTGCACTGTAATCACACAGTTACGATGCCATTAAAATGTCACATTTGGAGAAATCCATATAAACAAAGCATTAACAACCGCTTGGAAATTGTAGTCTTTTCCACTAACGACCCACTTTCTCTGCACATCGCGCCCTTCCGCCACTTGCACTCGGCTGCCTATCCCCTCCCCTCACCCCCCACCCCGTCTCGCCTCAGAGACAGACCAAAGGTACTGTCCTCTCTGCTCCTCTCTAAATACTCCATTTCCTTCGTGCATGAAGATCAGATTCTGATGACGAAGAAAATGCAGTGCCCCAACTTTCCCAGAGCACTATGCTGGGAGAATGGGGTGAACATCATTGTTCACGCACAATTCTCACCTCCACTCACAGCAGTGGGGGGCCCCAGCTCTCTGGCTCACGGCCCCTGGGCAGGACACCCCCGGAGAGCCTTACTGTTGGATGTGCTGGGAGGGGCTCCTGGAGGGGGCTGAAGACGCTCACCCAGGCCAGGAGAGCCCAGCCCTGAGCACGTAGGGAATGAGGCCAGAGGGTGCCACGCCAGGCAGATCTACGGTCTGGAGGATGGAAGGGCTGTCGGAGAGAATCTGGTCCCTGGGAAATGGAAGGGTGAGGATGGTGTTGAAAAGTCTGAGGGGCAGATTCATGCCCTTGGCGCTCTCTCCCTCCTTTTGGGAAGAGGCTGAACCTGAGACATGGTGGTCACCCTCAGGGCATAGCACTGTGGTTGGCAAACTCATTAGTCAACAGAGCGAAGATACCAACAGCACAACCATCGACATTTCTTTTGAGAGCCAAATTTTTTTAAACTTAAACTTCTTCTAACACCACTTCTTCCAAATAGACTCGCCCAGGTCGTGGTGTTTTTGTGGAAGAGCCACACCCAAGGGGCCAAAAGAGCCGCCTGTGGCTCTCAAGCCGCAGTTTGCTGACCATGGACATAGCATATTGCGGGAGGAGTTTCCTTCCCGGGGGCCGTGGGGCCAGAGAGTTTGCCCCCCGCACTGCTGTAAGTGGAGGTGAGAAGGTACGTGAACAGTAATGTTCACCCCATTTTCCCCGCATAGTGCTCTGGAAAGGCTCTCGGGTACTGCATTTTCTTTTGTCACCAGAATCTAATCATCGTGCACTCAGGAAATGGCGTATTTAGAGGAATCTTGTAGGGAGTGATCCTGTGAGGTAAAATGCGAACCGAAACGGCTCTGACGAAGGGATAATCTCTTTCCCGTGTCTCTGCAAGGCACATCTGGTTCCGGTACAGTCCCGGCTGTGATGAAAATGAGAGAACATCTCACTGAGGCTGCCCAGAGAAGGTCGCTGTGGAGAGAAGTTGAATTAGAGTGCAGGAGACGTATCACTCTGGCTCCCCGCATGCCTATGACAACTCAGGATTAACCTACAGAAGAGGCATCATGTCACCGTTGCCTAATGGCTAGACAAGAACAATCACTGACAAGCGTGTCATTTGGGGAGCAATTATGGGTGGTTCCTAAGGTGGGGGGGAACTCCCTCATGGGTCTCATTTACATAGCAAGTACATTATAAACCCCCTTTTTTTGGGGGGGGGCTTTAAATTTTAAGGTTAATTTTCTTTGGGGATCCCTTTTCACATCCCACGTGGTTCAGGGTTCTGGAGAAGGGCCGCACAAATGAAGAGACTAGAAGAAATTTAATTTGGCGATATGGAGGGCCAGGCGGTAGTCCAACTCGAGTGGGAGAGCTACCCCCTGCTCTACCGCTCTGGCCCTGCTATCCCTTTCATTGAGGCCATGGGGAAACACCCACAGCCCCCAGGCAGGAAATAACAGAAACTCACACGGGACCAACAGAGGTGGAGGCTGCTTCAGCTCACAATGTCTTCAGCTGCTTCAGTTAAACAGTGAGTGGTTAGAGCAGCCGTGGGCAAACTATGGCCCGCGGGCTGGATCCGGCCCCTTCGGTTGTTCTATCCAGCCCGCAGAGCCGAAAGAGCAGAGGGTTCTCTTGCTCTCCCCTCCGCTCCTTCCCCAGCAGCCAAGAGGAGAGTGCCAGCATGGTCAGGCTGCTTTTGTTCCGGCCCTCCGGTCCAGTTTAAGAGCCCATTGTGGCCCTCGAGTCAAAAAGTTTGCCCACCCCTGGGTTAGAGCAATTAAGGTTGTTGACCAGCCTTCCCAGCTTCCTGGTTTTCATTGCTGAGACTATTACAGACGTCCCCATTTCCCTCCCCCTTTGCCCACCTCCATCCACCCAGCCCTGCCTCCCAGCCCTCTGGCCGTCACCTCCCTGCTGTCTGTGTCTGGGTTATGCATAGATGTTCTCTGGCTGATGACCTTCTTTCATCCAGTTCCCTCTCCCCTCTCCCCTCCGACAGCCTTCAGTCTGCTCCATGTATCCATGCCCCTGATTCCATTCTGCCTGTCAGTTTACTTTGTTCGTCATTAGATTCCACATAGACATGAGATCACATGGTACTCGTCTTTCTCTGACTGGCTTATTTCGCTTAGCATGACGCTCTCCAGCTCCCTCCATGCTGCCACAAAGGGAAGGAGTTCCGTCTTTCTTACTGCTGCGTCGTGTTCCTATGGTGCAAATGTACCTAAGCCTTTTTTTCCACGCATCTACTGATGGGCACTTGGGCCATTTCCAGCTCTTAACTATTGTAAATAACACTGCTATGGACCTAGGGCTGCATAGATCCTTTCTAATTGGCCTTTCGGGGAACCTTGGGGTATAGTCCCAGAAGTAAGGTCGCTGGGTCAAAAGGCAGTTCCATTTTTAAGGAAACACCATACTGTTTCCCACAGTGGCCGCACCAGTCTGCGTGCCCACCAGCAGTGCACGGGGGTTCCCTTTTCTCCACATGCTCACCCGCACTTGTTGTTTGTTGATTTATCGATGAAGGCGGTAAATCCCCCTTTTATATCATGCAAGATGCCCTGGAATAGTTTCCTGCTGTAAAGATGGTCACTGTTAGGACAGGCTCATAGGGTTTCTCCCAGTTTTTCGGCTGGTTGTCTCTATCCCTTGCTGTATCCCCTGCAGCACTTAATTCGCCCGTGGCCGAGGCTGCCATCCACCGCCGCCGGATCAGCAGGCACGGCGTCCTGCACTGAGGGTCTGCTTTGGGCACAGACAGAGCCCCTTTCAGGGAAGAGCCGGCCGGCGGCCCCCGTGCAGTCCTGGGAGATAAAGTCCTTTCAAAGTCACTCGCTCCCAACGCACACCTACACACCCAGCAGCTGACCCAGTTTTGACGGAACCGGAGGGTGTCTGTGTGTCACTGCATTTATAGAGAGGATGGAAAATGAGCTCAGCTCTGGCCTGGGAGATCTCGCTCGAGGCTTCTTCCTAATGTGACCCCAGGGGGATGGACGGCAGGGCTCAGGGGATACTGGAATCTGAACTCTTTGTAGCCAGGCCCCAGCTGAGCACCAGAGAAGGCCGCTGTGGAGAGAAGAGGTGTGGGTCAGGGAAGGTGCTTCCAGGCCTACCTCAGCAGAAAGTGTAAGACCGTAAGACCGAGCTTCTGGCTGGGCCTTCTTCCTCCTCCCTCTTTTTTCCTCCCTCCTCCCACCTCTCCCCTCCCTCCTACCACTTCCTTCCTCCCCCTCCCCTCTCTCTCCTTCTTCCACCCCCCTCTCTCCTCCCCTCCCCCTTTCTCTCCTTCCTCTTCCCCCCTCCTCCTCCCTCCCTCCTCCCCCTTCCCTCCTCTCTCCTCCCCCCTCCCCCCTCTCTCTTTCCTCCTGTTCTGGGCAGTGCCAGTCTGGAAGTCTCATTCCACCAATGACCCTTTGCCATGTGGGTTCCCCCCTCTCTCCTACCTCTTCCCCTCTCCCCCTCCCCCCTCCCCCCTCTCTTTCCTCCTGCTCTGGGCAGTGCCAGTCTGGAAGTCTCATTCCACCCATGACCCTTTGCCATGTGGGTTCCGGTTAAGGATGTGACAGAGCCCGCCTGCCTGGGTTTAATCCCAGCACCTCCACCCACTAGTTGTGTGAACTCGGCCCAGAGTCCCTTTGGCTCCTCACACCTCAGTCTCCCCTTCGGTAAAGCAGGGTTCCTCATAGCGCCTGCTCCAGGCTTGTTCTCCGTGTCCCATGGGTGACGTGGTTAGGACAGAGCCCGGCACAAGGAGCACTCTGCAAAACTGTGAGCTGTGCTCCTTGTTCTGATCCGTGTCCAGCTCTAGTCTGATCACCCGTTCCAGTCTGTCCTTCCCTTGGCTTTCCACAGCTCCCTCCACCTCTGTGTCTCCTCGGCTACCTTTGCCAGGGCAGCAGCACCCAGGGGAGAGGCAGGCCAGCTGCAAACCTTGCTGGACACATTCCTTGTGAGCGTAGCTGCAGGACTGGCCGTCCTAGCCCTCAGGAGCCAAGCCCCAGGAGGCCTGGAGAGGACCCTCCGGGCTGACGTCAGGGGAACAGGAGGGGCCAGTAGCTGAGCAGGGAGACCTGATCGGGCATTGCCAGGGGGCGGGGGGAGAGACTTGGGGTCCCAAGCAGGTTCAGGCGTCTCACCCCACTTCTAAGATTCCCCAGGTCTCTCCGCTTCATTGCCCAACCCAGCTTCTGCCCCACCTCCGCCCGCATGAAGAGGGGTTCACACGGAGGCCACGCGGAGCTCCATTTCCAGCCTTCTAAGCTGGTGATAATCTTGGGCATTATGCTTCGTGAAGCAGTTTCCCTGTCCTATCGTTGGCGTGTCACTGTGCCCAGACTGCTTGAGACAGACCGAAAAGACCTGCTGAGTCCCGGGAAACATCGCTGTTCGTAATGATCATTGCTTTCACCACAGCCGGACAGTGGGCGATGGATGGATGGATGCAGTCCCCCGTGGATGCTGTCAGAGACCCCATTGCCGCCCCCGGCGAGGGGGAGAGGCGAAAACATAAATTGGCTGGCTGCATTTTCTCTCCATTAGCATTCAGTCCCCCAAAGACAGAACGGTGGCCGCAGCAAAAGTTGACGATAATAATATGGTTGCACGCGCGTTCTGTCGTGCCGAGCGATTTTTCATGTCTTATCTCATTTCTGAGATCTCATTCTGCAAAATTGCGAGGGGGTGAAGAAGATCAGCATTGTTCTCGGGACGGAGGGAGGACGAAAGCGACCTCACGGGGGAGATTGAAAGGACGTGGGGAGCAGAGCCAGGCTCGGGAACTGGCTTGCCTGCCTCCAGTCCTCCGGGGGACTGCGGGGAAGAATGACAGGCCATCCCAGAGTTGTACTTCCCCCTCCCTGCCCAGCTCTGCCCCCTGCTGTCCCCGCATTTATTTCCTCCAGGTGAAATCTCCTTGAAATGTGTGAGGAGCCCCTTGGGAGTAGAAAAGAAGTCCCATGGGATGGAGCATTTTTCCTTTGGTTTTATTTCCCCCTCTGTTGTCTCTCCTACCCTTCTCCTTTCCATCCATTACCGCCCCTGGGGTGCCGAGCGGGTGGAAACTGCACTTTGGTGGCCTCCGGGCCAAATCCGGCCGAGGGGCATGTTTTATTTCACCCCAAGGGAGGTCTCCGGCAGTGTAACGGGCGGTGATTGGGCAGTCGTGGTCCTCGCTGACATTTTGCTTCTCAGTGACCCTAAGGCGTGTCCGTGTGTGACCCCTGCTAGGTGTCTTGGTTTGGTAGGGCCCCTTGAACACTGCTTGCCTCTGTCGCTGTTCCTGAGGCTAACAGAGCTTTCTGATGGCGCCTGAAGCTATTTCCTGGCCCGATGCAGGCGGAGGTGGAGAGAGGAGACGGATTTTAGAGAGAGCCTGCTTCTGTCGCTGAGAAATCAAAATCTTCTTTTTAGTGTTATTTTTTTCCTTCTCTTTCTAGGCTTCTCATGGGGTGAGCCTCTGGCTACCAGGTCCTGCTGGAGGCCACTCTGGCCATGGTGGTGGGCCACTCCAGGAGGAGTTGGCCTCCCTTTGGCCCTGGGAGGTGCCACCCCACCCATCACCCTTACAGGCCCGCCCTCCGTCGGGTGAGGTGGCCCTGGCCGGCTCAGCCGTCCGCACCAGGCACGGCGTGGTCCAGCCCTCAGCGCTGTCCGGCGGGAGCCTCCCCTCCTGGACCCTCTTCCCTGTTTCTGGTTCTTCTTTCCAGAAGTCTAAGCCCTCCCTTCGGCCCCACCTCTCGGTGCATGCTGTCCCCCAGCGCGGGCAACCCACCCTCCTGGGCCGCCGTGCGGACCACCACACCCTCCTTCTCCTGGGCCCCACATGCCTTCCTGGCTCCCTCCCTCCTTGATCTCCTCTTCCCTGGGTTCCAGAGCTGGGGGGATGGAGGCTTCTCGGGGGGCCAATGATCAGCTCCAGCCTTTGAACACAGAGAAGTGGGTGCGGAAGCCGATGGTGTGGGTGGGGCCAGCTCCCTCAGTGCTCATGCTCACCAGCCGTGGGAGCGACAGGAGACTCGAGATGCCCTCATCCCCATAAAGGAGCTCTGGGCTTCGCAGGTGGTGGAGGTGGTGGGATTTATAGGGCGTCGGGTCGGAAGGGAGCAGACACGTCAGCGTTTGTGCTCACACACCTGGCTCGGGCAGGGGAGCCAGCTGTCTTCCCAGGCACGCTGACTTACACTTCCCTGGCACCCCCCCTCATGCTAATTAGTAAGCAAACTAATCTGCATATAGGGTCCAAGGGGTGCGAGTTTCTTTATTTCTATTCCAGAAACAAAAGCTGGGCTCCTGTCCATTCGGTTAATCTCGTTCTATTTCGCAGTTGGAGTTTCCGGGCAATTGTAATTACCAGAACGTCTCTTCCTCCAGAAAGCGGGAGGCATCCCCCAAAGCTGTGTTTGCTTGTGGCCTGCGATTGGGATATAGGCGGGGAGCGAGTATATCGGGGCGGTGGCGGGGAGGAGAGCCACAGGCAGTGGCGGCTCCTGTTGTCAAAGACTAAATGAGCCCTGACCGGTTTGGCTCAGTGGATGGAGCGTCGGCCTGCGGACTCAGGGGTCCCAGGTTCGATTCCGGGCAAGGGTACGTACCTTGGTTGCGGGCACATCCCCATTTTGGGGGGGGGGGTGTGCAGGAGGCAGCTGATCGGTGTTTCTCTCTCATGAATGGTTCTGATTCTCTATCCCTCTCTCTTCCTCTCTCTAGAAAAATCAATTATATATATATATATATATATATATATATATATAATTTTTTTATTTTTTAAAATATATTTTATTGATTTTTTACAGAGAGGGCGGGAGAGGGATAGAGAGCTAGAAACATTATGAGATAGAAACATCGAACAGCTGCCTCCTGCACACCCCACCTGGGGTTGTACCCACAACCAAGGTACATGCCCTTGACCGGAATCGAACCTGGGACCTTTCAGTCCAAAGACCGACGCTCTGTCCACTGAGCCAAACCGGTTTCGGCAAAATATATTTTTTAAAAAAAGACTAAATGAGGCTGAAGCCGATGGAGAAGAAGCCAGCATTCTCTAAGGCTCTAGCTTCGGCGTCAGAGAGGCCACAGCGATCAGCTCCCAGTATTATCTAGGCACCTGGCTTTCCAGGGAGGGAGGGCAGGCAGAGGGAGAAGGGAAGTGGGGGGAAAAGACATAAGGAGGTAGAATGGAAGGGTAAACTCAGCCCTGCTGATCACACGCCACCTCATTGGGTCTAAGGAACAGCCCTTGTTTCCTCTATTATATGTCCATTTCATCCATCCAGATCTTTAAGGAGCGGCTTTCATATAATTAATACTCACCATTAAACTGCAGCATTGAAGAAGCAATTGCCTAATTCGGAGGAAAATTTAAATGTATTAGCAGCACCCGAGATAAAACGCATGCTAAAGAGGAGAGAAAGCCCTGCCGAAGATAAATAGAAAGCCAAGTGGGATATTGACTTGATCCTTCTCCCGTGCAGGGTAATTTGGCTTCTAAAGTGAGTTAGATCATAATAAATTAAATTTAGATTTCTGCACATCATTTAAATAACTCCCCAGACAGAATTGCAGTGAGAGGAAGAGGTGATAATACATGGTGGGAATATTACAATGAAGATCTTATCTAATAATCTGTAATTGATGTGCTGTCCCCCGATGAAGGAAAAGGGATTTCCCAGCTCTTCCCCTTGTCGTGAGCTCAGGTGAGCCACGGGCTGGCTTGCCCCTCCTTCTGTGTGTGAGTTAGACTTGCACCCTGGGGGGGGGGGGGGGGGGCGCCTGTTAGCGGCGGCCATGCTTTTCCCAGACCACGCACTGTGGGGACGACTTACAGAGCATCGGATAGGGCCCAGCCATGGGCAAACTACGGCCCGCGGGCCGGATCCTGTCCTTTCGGCTGTTCTATCCGGCCCTCAGAGCCGAAAGAGCGGAGGGTTCTCTTGCTCTCCCCTCCGCTCCTTTACCAGCAGCCCAAGATGAGAGTGCCAGCGTGGTCAGGTTGCTTTTGTTCCGGCCCTCCGGTCCAGTTTAAGAACCCATTGTGGCCCTCGAGTCAAAAAGTTTGCCCACCCCTGGTAGGCTGTCCTCTTCTCTTTAACTGGCCTTGGGAGAAAATGAGGTCCGTGCCCAGCTAGGGGGACAGTAGGACAGTATGGGATACTTGGACATTCCCCTGACTGCCCAGGGGGGAAAACCGATCCTGTGGATGAGCGAACCATCTGGAGATGTGGAAGGAACATCAGCTTTCGAAGACAACAATCCTGCGTTAAGAGTCTCAGTAGTTAACTGTCTATGTGGTTTTGTGCAAGGTGCTTGAGCCTCCGTTTTCATATCTGTGAAATGGGACCAATGTAACAGGCCCACCACCTTCATAGGGGTAATGCAAACGAGCTGTTTCCGCAAAATCCTTCGCAGATTATACACCTTTCCCTTTGGCTGGCGTGGTATTGAACTTCCATCTTTATTAGACTTTGAGCTTCTAAAAGTTAACACTGGCTCTTTTTCAGAGAGCTTTTGCTCTTTGCTATTTTTTTCTATCCCCTATTTTAACCATTTTATCGGCAGTTTATGCTTTCTTTTGTATCTGTCCTTCCTGTATTTGATGTCCTTAGGAGATCAAAATACATGGTCTCTAGTTTCCACTGACTCCCCCTTGCAGTGACTTGTTTCTGATCAATATTTTTTATTGGGTCTCATCACTTCGTGTCTGGTCAATACTTTTTATTGGGCCTCATCACTTGGTGAGCTTTGTAGGAATCCTGGGAGCCTGACTTGGAGCTGCCTTTCTCCAGATGGGATTTGTGTTCGCTTCTGCTGGGAGCCCTGGAAGCAGTTGACCTGGGACATGTCCACCCCCAGCGTGGCTCCGTCATGGAAGACTCGGGTTCAGATCTGCCACCTTTTGGGGCCGTTTGCTTTCTCTGTGGCCTTTCCCCTTCGGGCAGCCTCACCTTCCTTTACTTAGCATTCAGCTATCACAGCCCTGATTTCTGCAGCCTGTATCCCCCCCCCCCCCCGCTTCATCCCTCCTCTCACCCCAAAGACCTTCCTTCTAGAAAACCCAGCAATGTATTTGCAAACACGTTTGTTGTCATTAATGCCTCCCGGTGCCTCAGTTTCCCCCATTTATAAAACGGGGACGGTGCTGTCGACATCCATGATTGCGGGGATTAAATGTAAATATTGATGGCACGTGACAGGAACCCCGCGGTGTGAGCTGTCTTATTATTGGACACGTCTGGGAAATTTTACTCAGGATCCGCACGGTTCAGTGTAGGGTCGGAGCCTTATGCATAGATAGAGGTGTTCTTGCTTACAGATGCAAAGGGAGAGAGTTAGGACAATCCAGGAGAACTGGTAGCACCCAGCTGGGGAAAGGTGGGAGGGGAGGGAATGGAAGTAGCGGGGAAACCGAGGCACCTCAAAACCGAACAGGAAGGGAAGCCTTACACCCGTGGCTCCGGAGCCAAATTATCAGCTTGAAACCAGAGTGAGAGAAAACAAGGCCAGGGGCGGGTGGAGGAAAGGGAAGCCGAGGTTTCTCTCGGAAGCATGGCGGGAGCAAAGAAATGAAGCAACGTAACAGATGTGCTTCTGAGCTTTCGTGTTCGGTGCCAAGGTGTTTAGGCTGCGATCTCGGCCAGGGGTTTGGCTGGCTTAATCAGATGTTTTCTGTTTAAAGGGCTGTTTTCCCTTTGTGGCATCGTACTTATCGTCTGGCACCATCACCGCCCCCCCCCCCCACTCTAGGATGAATAAATTATGGTTAGAAAGCTAAATGGGGGTTGCTCCGGGGAATGGGTGGTGGTGAGGGCCACCCAGGAGTGGGCAGGGTCCCGGGGCGGCGCCGTGGGGGTGCCTGGGGGGGTGTGCTCCTTTCCCGGAGGGGGGTCGCTCCTTGCACCGGGGAGGTGTGTGAAGGTGCAGTTCAGTTGCTTTCCTGGATGGCCACGTGAGACCGGAAGCAAGTGGGTGTGATGTATTGCACTCTCTCTGGACCTTCAGGTGCTGGCCATGGGGCCTTGAATTGTGGAGCTTGGAAGCCAATCCCACACCATACTGGAAGTCCCTGGGGGTCAGTGACCCTTCAGAAATCCCAGGAGGCCCACAGCAAGTCTGTGCTGGGCGCAAGCAGGAAAAGGGTGGCTGACCGTTCGTTCCTAGGGGCATGCCCCCAACTGACCCTCAGAGGGGTTCTCTGCCCACTCACCCTCAGCAGAGGAGATGCCCCTCATTTCTGTCCGTGAGAAGACAGAGCAGACCATGGTCCTGGGGTGCTCTGGGGAGGATTCCAGCAGCTGGCCCCTCGCTAACTAGCTGTCATGCTTGGGCAGGCCACCGGACTTCCGTAAGCCGGCCCCTCCCTGGACAAACGGGCTTGTGTGGGGACTCAGTGACAGTTGTGCAGGCTGCTTTGTGAAACAGAAATTGCTGGCTGGCCGGCGTGGCTCCGTGGTTGAGCATTGACCCGTGAACCAGAAGGTCACAGTTCGATTCCCAGTGAGGGCACATGCCCAGGTTGTGAGCTCAGTCCCCGGTGTGGGCCATGCAAGGGGCAGCCGGTCGATGATTCTCTCTCATCTTGGATGTTGCTATTTCTCCCTCTCCCTTTTCTCTGAAGTCAATAAAAATATATTAAAAAAAACCCACAGAAACAAATTGCCATTCAAATGGCAGTTGTTTAATTCTAAACACAAGTTCACCATTCTTTAGTATGTCCAGGGATTGTGATAGGAAGCTCTCTCTCCCCGCAGGGTGTCCCCCGGTGGATCTCAGAGCGGGAGAGTGGGGCCCAGCTCTGTCCAGGTGACCATTGGAGGGAGCAGACACCCCCGCCCCTGCCCCAAGGCCGGCTTAGTCCTGCCTGCTCAGGACATCTCTCTTGCCAGCTTGGCTGCGGCTCTGGCTCTGGGCTCTCCATGGGCGGCCAGAACCCCACTGAGTTCTCACGGCAGATCCTGCCAAGGAGGCTGACCTGCCCCTCCTTGGGGCGGCGATGGCCAGGCTGAGCGGGCCACCAGCCTCGCGCCCTTTGGCTCTTGGCCTGGTCCGGTGGGAACAGAGAGTAGGCGATGAGGCCAAGAGGCTGGCTGCCGGCCCTCTCCTCCTGCTTCTCTCGCTGATGCTGGACCCACCCATTCGGGCTGCCCTTCCCGCCAGCAGTAAGTTTACTGCTGTCACCTCCCAGGTGGCCTCCTGCGGCAGCTCCCTTCCCCCCACCCCACCCCGCATGTGGCCGAAGACATCGTCCCCTGACCTGCTTCGGACAAGTCCCACTGCGTTCCCGGAGCTTTCTTTTCTTTTCTTTTCTTTTCTTTTCTTTTCTTTTCTTTTCTTTTCTTTTCTTTTCTTTTCTTTTTTTAAAAATATATTTTATTGGTATTTTACAGAGAGGAAGGGAGAGAGAGAGAGAAAGAGAGAGAGAGCTAGAAACGTCAATGAGAGAGAGAGACATCGACCGGCTGCCTCTTGCACACCCCCTACTGGGGATGTGCCCGCAACCAATGTACATGCCCTTGACCGGAATCGAACCCGGGACCTTTCAGTCCGCAGACCGATGCTCTACCACTGAGCCAAACCGGTTTAGGCCCGGAGCTTTCTTTCACTCCTGCTCTTTGCCGTCCCGCTCTGGCGCCCCCATTCCTGAGCTGCCGAACCCTGGGCAGATTTTCCTTCTGCAGACCTCCCAGCCTTGTATCTGGGTTTTCCCCGCACACGTATTTCCCTCCCCGTCGTCTCCCCTGACACAGAGTGAGACTCCTGCCCAGCCTGCCAGCGCTAGCCCACTTGGCACTTCTTCCGGGAAGCCCTCCCATGCCACGCATGCCCGTTAGAGGCGTCACAGGCGTCTTCATGCGTGTCTGCAACACTGCCACCCCCTCGAGCGCCGGGCCTCCCATCTCTCCTCGCCCGCCCCTCGGAGCGCAGATCGCGGTGGGGCCTTGCAGCCTGTTGGAGAATGGCAAAGGAATCAGATCGGGAATGAGCCAGCAGGAGGTGGATCCGGACCCCGCGGTCCTTGCCTGGAAACTGGGAGGTCGGGGCGCCCCGAGGGGACGTTCCGGGCACAGGTGACAGCGGTCAGGCTGTGGCTTTGCACAGCGCAGGCTCGGGAGTTTCACACACACACACACACACACACACACACACACACACACACAGCTCCCCCCCGCCTCTGTAGCAACAGTATCACAAGACATTAGTAAATTCAATTATTGGATAAAAATCACTGGCTTCTAAGGCTTCATTTTGTGCTATTAGCAGGAGGATGCTGTTTGCAGAGGAGATAAGGAGAGAAAGAGAGAGATCCATTACCAGATACGATCGCGCGGCGCCCGAGGTACATGTGCGCCCTGGCAAGCGGCCCCTCACCTGCCCCGTGTGGGCCCGGCGCCTGCACTGCTGTCCGAGCGCCTGCTGGGGGCCTCCTGCCGGGTCCCCCCCGGGAAGAAGGGCATCCTGGTCCGTGATGGGGTGGGCGGTACCCAGGCAGCTTTGGATACTTGCACAGCCACTAGGCTCTGTGGCCCCTGAGTGAGCATCTCATCCTAGGTACGATGCCAGACCCAGGGCTCCCTCCCCCCAACCTCCCTCCCCCCTCTCCCCGCTGGATTCCAGGTCAGACCCTGGTCAATAGGTTCTTCCCATAGACTTCATGTTCTTTTTTTCTTTTTTAAAAAAAATATATTTTATTGATTTTTTTACAGAGAGGAAGGGAGAGAGATAGAGAGCTAGAAACGTTGATGAGAGAGAAACATCGACCAACTGCCTCCTGCACACCCCCCACTGGGGATACGCCAGCAACCAAGGTACATGCCCTTGACCGGAACTGAACCTGGGACCCTTCAGTCCGCAGGCCGACGCTCTACCACTGAGCCAAACTGGTTTTGGCGACTTCATGTTCTTTTGACTTTGGTGCGCCTAAAAGGTCTGAGCTTGGCTGGATGCCGACTGGCTGTCACCTCGGGTGGCAGAGCTAGTGGTGGGCAAGGGAAGCATGCAGCTGGCGGGCCCTGAAGCCGCCCTCCTGCTGGCTCTGCAGAAAGGCTCTGTTGGTGTGAGGCCGGTGTGGGTGCGGCAGAGGAGGCAGCCTGGCTCTGGCGGGAGGCCTCCCCTCCCGGTGAAAGTCTTCTCTCCTCCTCCGCCGTGCAAATGCTCTGGAGGGCTCTGGAGAAGGAGCTCTGCTGTGGGCTCTGCCACTCTCCATCTGGGCGACCTCAGGCCAGCCGGTCGCCTTTGCGGAGACCTTGATCCCCGACTCAGTGCAGAGGGTTGGGGGGGGTGAGATGAGATCACGGATAAGGGAACCACCTCTACCTTCTAAAGTGCTGCCTCCCCACATGGTGAGGGTTACGACTTGCTCCCCCATCGGTGCTTCTTAACACCACCGGCCCATGTTTCTCAGTGGTTAGAACATCTGCCTGTGCAGAAGGGTCATGGGTTCAATTCCCAGTTAAGGGCACACACCTGGTGTTTGCAGGTTCGGTCTACGGCCCCAGTCGGGGTGCATGTGGGAGGCAATCGATCGATGTGTCTCTCTCCTTTTGAAATCCTCTAGTACTGATGTTTCCCTCTTTCTCTTTCTTTCCTCCTCCTCCTCCTTCACCTTCTCTTCCTCCATCCCTTGGTCCCTTCCATGCTTTCTAAAAATAAATAGAAAAAATCTTCCAGTAAGGATTAACAACAACAACAACAACAAAATAATCACAGATTCCTAGGCTGGAGGAAGAAAGGAACTCATAGGGTGTCTGTCCAGTGGCTAGCACACCATTCTATTATTTATTTATTATTATTTTCAATCCTCACCCAATGGTATTTTTTCCATTACTTTTTAGAGAGAGTGGAAGGGAGGGAGAGAGGAAGAGAGAGAGAGGGAGGGAGGGAGGGAGGGAGGGAGAGAGAGAGAGAGAGAGAGAGAGAGAGAGAGAGAGAGAGAAATATCGATGTGAGACACATCGATTGGTTGCCTCCTACATGAGCCCCAACTGGGACCAGGGACTCTAACCTGTAACCTAGGTACGTGCCCTCGACCTGGCATCGTCTGCTTGATTCCCTTTTGTGTACGGGCTGACGTTCTAACCCCTGAACTACACCGACCAGGACAGGAGCACACCGCTTTATGTGGATTGCCTCCTTTCTGTCACCGCCTTCCTATGGGAATGGCAGTCATTGTGCACCTACTATGTGCCATCTGCTGTGCCCGCAGTTTCAGTCGTGTGTTCTCCAATGACCCTGGAGAGGTGGTCTCTGGGGTCCGGATGCTAACGTTCATTTCCTAATTGTGGGATGTTGAGCAAGACCCTTAGCCAGGCGAGGCGGTTTCCTCGCCTGCATAACGGGAATGTGGGCAACATCTGTCTCATAGAACCTCTATGGGAAATACCTGCCGTATAGCGCTCGGGAAACGGTAGCCGCCCTTATGGCCGTTCTGTGTGTTCTGTTGCTGAGAGTTTTATCAGCATGCCCCCCCCCCCCCCCAGCCTCATCTTGGAGCTAACCCTCCCCAGAGCAAGCCTGGTCCCCGCGGTCAGGCACTGACAGACAGGCGGAGGGGCTGGTAGAGGGCAGGGAGCCATTCTCACAGACTTCCCGTTGTTCATGTCACACAGATTTTGGAAGCTGACTGGGACGACCTGTGGGACCAGTTCGATGAGCGGCGGTATCTGAATGCCAAAAAGTGGCGCGTGGGCGATGACCCCTACAAGCTGTACGCTTTCAACCAGCGGGAGAGCGAGCGCATCGCCAGCAACCGGGCCATCCCGGATACTCGCCACCTGAGGTATTATTCCTCCTTCTCTGTCACCCCACCCCCACCCCTCCCGGTGCTCATGACACATCCACAGCGGGCTCGCTCTGTGCAGCGCCCGGTGCCAAGTGCTGGGGCAGGCAAACCGTTTGCGGCCGGTTGGTTGCTAGAGGGTTTACGTGTGATGTGGTCACATACACGGTCTGTGCTGCTCGTGGCCGTGAGAGGGTGGGAGGCCCCTCTCCCGGCAGCAGGACAGACAGAGACCCGGGGGATGGACTCTATCCAGAACACCTCCTGCTGCCGGCCTGAACGCTTCTTGAAGTCAGAGTCTTTTATTTTTATTTTTTAAAAAATGTATTTTATTGATATTTTACAGAGAGGAAGGGAGAGAGATAGAGAGCTAGAAACGTCGATGAGACAGAAACATCGACCAGCTGCCTCTTGCACACCCCCTACCAGGGATGTGCCCGCAACCAATGTACATGCCCTTGACCGGAATCGAACCTGGGACCTTCCAGTCCGCAGGCCGACGCTCTACCACTGAGCCAAACCAGTTTTGGCAGAAAAGTCAGAGTCTTTTAAAAGCCCCTCGCACTGATCCTGGTCCTCGGTGTCTGGTAGGATTTTATTTGGACAGTAGGCTCTTGATTTCCCTGAGCAGAGGTCAGAGATCAGAGGACAGGGAAGGGGGAGGGGACGGAATGCCGAGGAGCCCCACTGGGTCCCAGTCTGGTGGCCCCTCTCTTGTCCGCAGTCCAGATGCCAAGCCCAGAGGGGGGCAAAGGGACGCCTCCGGGCCAGGAAAGGAGCCGGCGCCTCTGGGTGAGAGCCGCGGGGGGCGTGCCCCCCCCCAGTGCTCTCCCCTGCAGCAGGGGGGCCTGGGGAACTCCCTGAGTGGGCAGGCACGGAGGAGACCCCGAGCAGGATGAGTTTCTGTGTTCACCGCTTCTGTGATCTGAGAAGCAGAAATGAGAGAATTTTAACAAAGGCCAGGTGTCGGGGGGGGGGGGGGGGCGGGGGGGAGGTTTGAAGAACTGGGCCTGTCCCCAAAGATGTAAGTTCCCCTGGTTCAGTCCTGGGACTCCGCATCTAACCCAGCGAGCTCCATCTGTTCGGGAGTGTGATCTGCTGGGATCGCAGCAAGAGGAGGAGGGAGGCTTCAGATGAAACCCAGGCACCCTTTGGGAAGACGAAAAGGAAACGCGTACCAGCCATATGTCATCCTCGGGACACTAACCTTGCCCTGTGGGAGCCGGGCTTGTGTTACTCAGAGCATTCCAGGATGGAGCTCTAGGAAGATCACTGGGTTGTCAGGAGTGGTGGTGGGACAGGGAGGGGCAGAAGAGAGCTTCAAGGTTGAGTTCAATGCTAGAGAAATGGGAGCGGTGGAGTCAAACCCTTACATGTGGGCGTGGAGTGTGGGCATAAGCATGAACCTCAGCAGGCCTCCGCGGAAGAACCACATGGCAGCTTTTTAAAAATGCTGATGCCCAGACTCAGACCAGCTAACGTCTCTTAGCTAAGCCTCCTCCTCCCCCCCCCCCCCCAGCAGGTGATTCTAACGAGTCGGGTCAAGAACCACTGTTCTAGGTAGGTATTTCTCACACTTCCATAGGCAAACTAACAAATCACGTGAGGAGGGTTTTTCTCTCTGATTCGGCAGATCTGGGGTAGGGCCTGGGGTCTGCATTTCTAACAGGCATCCTGGCAGCGCCGATGCCACCAGTCCTCGGGGCACACTGGGGATAGCAGGGACTCAGAACAACAGTTCTCAAAGTTGGTTCCACATGCTAGCAGCCCAACAGCAACTGGCATCATTTGGGAGCTGGTTAGAAGTGCAGCTAGTTCCCAGAACTACGGAATCAGAAACCCTGGGGGGGGGGGGGGGGAGTGGTGCAGACTAGCCACCTGGGACTTGACAAGCACAGCGGGTTGTTACTCTGCCGCCCGCTCAAGTTTGAAAACTGCAGGGCATCGGCTTACTCTTTGTGGATCGGATGGAGTCTATGGGTGGCCTGGTCTAGCCGGAAGACGAGGGGTTTGAGTAGAAAGGAAAGGCCCTGGAATGAGGCCGCCAACCTCCCCACTGGCTGCAGCCCTCTCCCTCCACCCAGGTGACAGGTCTTCCGTCTCAGGCCATGTGCAGAGCTTCGGCTTCTCTGGTTCCTTTCTTCCTCTCCCCCTTCTCCCAGTCCCTTCAACCACAGAATCGCTACGTAGCCATCCTCCAGGCAGCGGGCATCACCTTCCCCAAGAAGCTCCTGGACAGATGGCCATTGGTCCACCCTGGTCCCCGGGCTCCTTGGTGGGACCCAGCCCCATTCATAGACACAGGCTTTCCTTCCACTGGCCCACTTTTCTATTCCCATCATGCCTTGCCTCTAAGGTTCCACTAGTTATGACACCAGTTGCCCTCTAGGGGGAGTGGTCTTGGATAACACCCTCAGTGCCTGTTGTGTGACAGGAATTCCGTAAGTGTTGTTGAACCAGTAATGACAGGGAGCGTACTAGAAAGAATGAAAAAGATAATTTACTTCCCCCTCCCATCTGCCTTATGTGCACGGAGGAGAGAGGAGCTAAACGACGCCTCTTCCTCTTATCCTCCTTCCATCCTCCGGGTATTCCGATGAGGGATCTGGAGAACAGAATCCGTTCAAGGAAAAAGGCTTTTCCCCTGAAAAAAGTTCTCGTTGCTGAAAAGAGAAGAGGGAAGACACACACAGCCTGTGGGAGGGGTCTGAGCTTATTACACTTACTTCCCATTTTCTTACCACAGTAATTGGATTCTGATTTATAGGGCGCGTTTGGACCGCGCCTGAAACGGAGAACTCTTAGCGGAGCCTTAGAATAGCGCTGTGGAGAGGGCGGGCGCGGGTGAACCGCCTGGGGACCCAAGATGCAGCAGGTGGGGTGAGGACGGGAGGAGGAGGGATATGCGGGGCAGGTTTTCCCCCAGCGGGCCGGGCCGCTGTGCTGATCGAAAAGCCTAGTCATTGCAGAGTGGAGCCCCTGCATGCAAGTCTCGGTGTGATGTCATGTGATAGGAGAAGCCCCAGAGAGGCTGAGGGGTTACGTTCCTTGTATGGAGTAAGGCAGAGTTGCCATTCTTCCCTTGGGCCTTTGCCCCATGGAGCCCGAGGCTTAAGGGGTACATGGGATGGCAGTAAGTGAGCCCGTACCCAGGGTCGTTTGGAAAGTCTGCATCGTTCCCATTGGATCCCCTATTCATTCCCCCTTTGGGGCTAACGATCTCCCCTCACCCACCGTGCCCCTTCTATAAAGTTTGACATTTTCAGTTAAAATTTCGACCTGGTGTCATCGGCCTTTAGACACAGTTTGGTGTGGCTGGGCGTCCCCCTCTCCCCAGCTCAGGGCCTGTGAGAGGAGTGGGGATGAGGTAACCAGTGATGGCCTTCCGCACTTCCCTGCTCCTCTCCTGGCTGCCGTGTCCTCTCATCTGTAGTTGAATTGGAAGCCTCCTCATTCTGGAAGTCACCTCACAATTGTAGGTCAGTTCACCTTCTCACGATTTGTCTTTCCCACCCAGATATTTACACATAAACACACACTGCTCTCCCAGCCTGCCTCAGGGCTTCCTAACCCTACACTCCCCCCCTAAGGCCCACAATTCCGTTAACACCGATGAAAGCTGTCACTTCCAGGACACTGCCTGGGTCCTGAGGGGCCACAAGGAGGACTAAGTCGTGGGCATCTATGTCCGGGAGGGGGGGGTGGTAAGACCATAAATAACTTACAAAGTAAGGAAGAGGCAGCATCTAATGTAAGGGGTGAGTCCTGCTGTCTGTAAATCATTGGCTGACCCTACAAACACTCTCTGATGTCCTGCCCCCACCCCCATCCTGGTGACAACAGCTGCATCTGCCATCATCCAGGTAACACAGAAGACACCTGGCTGTCAAAGAGGCCCTTCCATGGGGGGGCACACCTCTCCAGGAGGGAGGAAGTGTTTTGATGAAGCAAATGTATATATCTTTGCTGTCGCCCAGGAATACTTATTACGGGGTTGCTTTGATCGCAGGGGAGCAGGCAGCAGGGTGGACTGGGCCCGGGACCGTGGCTGGAAGGAGTTGGGGCGGGGAAGCCCCATGGGGTCCCCTCCTCCCTGGCCTGGCTGCTGAGCGCGTCCCCCTCAGCACATTCGGCTGGCCTTCGCCCAGCCCAGTGCCGTGCTAAACGGTTCAGGCAGCGGGACGCCTATTGCTTGCCTGGAGGGAAAATTCCACACTTGAGCACGTCTCGCTGGGAGGACATTTTTCCTCTGCTCCTTTGCATCCCGGGCGAGCAAGGAGCCGGCGGCCCGGCCTGGGCCCCCGTGTCTCCCTCCTTGTATTGACTCGGTCGGAATGGCTGCCAAAGACTATCATCATCCCTTTCCTTGTACTCGTCACTTAGCCGTAATAGGATAAAAATCTTTATGGCTGGAGCAGCTAAGGATAATAAATGTTCAGATTCCCTCAGACTCGAGGCTGTTTCCACCAGCTCAGCACGGAGTCGGTGATGCCACATCAAGGTGGCGGGGAGGGAAGGTGTGGGGGGGGGGGGAGAAACCCATCATAGGCGCTTAGCTTTTGCACACGAGCTCCGAGCTCCCAGTCTGCTGCAATCCTGGCCCCTCCCGTGCACCGTTTCTCAACACAGGAGTTGGTGAGCCTGTTGGCAGCGGCTCTGAGTGCACGTCCCCCCAGGGCATCTCAGCCTTTCGGGGAGCTTTGGAAGGGGGCGTCGGGAAGAGCTTCTGAACATCCTGGAGAACTGAGTCTGCTGCCCCGGGCAGCTGTTTGAGCGCCATCAGGGGCTTGGGATGGGTCCTCACCAGGGTGGGGGCAAGAAAGACCACAGAGGCCCTAGCTGGTTCGGCTCAGTGGACAGAGCGTTGGCCTGCGGACTGAAGGGTCCCAGGTTCCATTCCGGTCAAGGGCACATGCCTGGGTTGTGGGCTCAGTTCCCAGTAGGGGGTGTGCAGGGGGCAGCCAACCAATCAATGATTCTCTTTCATCACTGATGCTTCACTCTCTGCCTCTCCCTCTCTGAAATTAATAATATATTAAAAAAAAAGAAAGAAAGATAAAAGAAAGACCAGAGACTAAGATAATAGGTACCTCTGGGCCAGTATTCCTTTCATTCCTAATCCCCCAGGTCCTTACTTACCACCCCTCTCACCACTGCCTGCTCTGTGGGTTTCAGACAAATTTCCCCAAGAGGCAGCTCAGCCTTTGAAAGGGGACCAGTCAAGAAAACCTGCTGATGAGAAGTCAGTCACCTGTACAAACCTCATTCATTCATTCCTTTTCCTATTGATGTGCTCATTCACTCGCTCAGCACATTTATTGAGCACTAACCATTTGGCAAACTCTGTGCTAGGAATTGCCCCCCACTCCCCATGAGCTCGGGGACTTGTGAGAGAAATGCCTTGGATTGAGGGATGATGTAGGGGAAACTTGGGGTCGTGGTATGGCAAAGTCTTGAATTCAGGGTAAGGAGCTTAGAGTTAATTCCGTCAACACTGGAATGCTTTGGCATTCATACTGTCATTGCCTCATCATCGTGATGACATCAGAACTGGTGAGCAGGAATTCCTCCTGGGGTTGTGTCTCATGGAATAGAAGAATTTTATCAGGAGACGCTTGTTTTCCTGGAGCTTACATTTCCCAAGTGAGCGAATGCCCCAGCCGGGTGACTGGGAACTGCCCTAGTGCCCTCCAGGGGCCACCAGAACCCTCTCCCCTGTGGGTCACCCCGGCGAAGACCGTTCCCTTAAGCCAGCCTCGAAGATAAGCCTTCGCCCAGGCGCTGAGGGCCGGTGAGGCCAGGGGAAGGCGGGGGAGGAGGCTGAGTTTGCACTGCATTCTGGGAAGTTGTCTTCGGCGCTATGGGACTGCAGGGTGGCTGGGGTGCCCAGGGGAGGAGAAGGCATTGTTGTGCGCAGTTCTCCTTTGGGTGACTATATTACATGTATATATCTAGTCTCCTGTTAGTGCTCATTTGGGGTTTTCCCAGTGGGGCTCTTACGAGCCAAGCCGGAAGCCTGTTAGTCTGCTTCTCTTCCGATTGTTTTGTCCTGCATCTCAGCAGCCTGATAAAAGGGGTGGGAGTTGGGGGGGGGGGAAGAGTGGGGGTGGCGGTGGCACGGCAGGGGGAGGGTCCTAGGCTGAACCTGGGAAGACCTTCGTTCTGTCTGGAATATCGCCAGACCCTTCAGCCACCTGCTGCCCGTTTCCTCCTGGAGGAAGAGAGAAGCGGCTCAGAGATGGTTATTAAGGTCGCTTCCAGCTCTCTGCTGGCTGAACACACTTCTGCCCAGAAGGACATGTGGGAACAGACTTAGGAGCTGAACCCGATTGGAGGCTGTTTCCAGCTGCGTGACACCCCCAGCTCAGCACAGCTCCCCTCCCCCACGCCCTGGACTGATGTTTCCCTTCACACACCTCCCTGCCCCCACGGGACAGAGGACCGGCCAGACCATTAGAGCTGCCCTTCCTCATTGCCGCCGTGCCCACTCCTTCTGCAGCCTCCCCTGCACCCTGGTGCCTGCCACTCGGCAGAGGTCAGCAGACGACCCCCCTCTGCCCCTGGTGGCTTAAGACACAAATGTAAGCTGGTGTGACACGGTCTCCGCTTATCTGAAGGCCCAGGGTCTGTTAAGCACAGAACAGCAGAGCTGTTTGCTCCTGGAGTTGGCGCATCACGTGGAGGGCAGCCTGCCGGCACACTGGTGACCTGCCCGCAGCTTTCACTTGGAATGAGGAGTTGGCACAGACAGGCTTTCCCCTTTCAAACCCAGAGCGCTGCCCTGTCCAGCTACCACTTTCCCCGGGCTCCAGAGAGCCCCTGGCTCGGTGCGACACCCCCCACGGCCTCCGGGGCCAGAGGGAAGCGGAGCCGGAGTCCTCGGAGTAAGAAGAGTCACACCTTGTAATGAGGTGAGCCTTTCCAACACGCCCTCGCACCTCTGGCTCACAGTGTCCTCAGTAGCCCTGGGGGTGAGGCGTCATCACTCTTTCACCAGGGGGGAAACTGAGGCCCAGGCAAGGTAACTAGCTAGCTAACCAGTTACCTTGGAGCTGGGAGGTAGGGTACCTCTTCCAGTTACTATCTGGTCTCTGCGTGCTTCACGCAAACTCTCTGAGCCTCGGCTTCCTCAGGGGAACAATCATGGTACCCAGCTTGCTGTGAGGAGGCACATCCACAGTCCGTGTCAAAGGCTGACACAGTCTTTGTCCTCGAGTGACGCTGGGTGGCTGTGTTCGCCGTGGCGATGAGCAGCCGGTGCTGTGTTGGGATCAGCGTTAGCACCCAGGCCCTGCCACGTCTTCACCGCCGGTTGAGCACCCGGTCCCCCGTCTCCGAGTTGGGCTGCGCTCCAAGAACAAGGCAGGGGGCAGGGTGGAGGGGACAAGGCGGGCACAGAGCTTCCTGCCTCGGCCTCAGCTCCCTGCGCCAATGCTTAACGTGTGCCTGAATGTCACACTTAACTTCGAAGACTGGAAGGCAAAGGAAGTGATGAGGCAACTGCGATGCCAGGCCTGGTGCCATTGGTACTTTTAAGATGCTGGGGAAAGAAGCCAAGGCCAGCGGAGGGAGTGATGGGGGGGCGGGGGCGGGGGGGGGGGAGGCCGGGAAGCGCCAAGTGTGTTTGATGGGAGATGAAAAGAGCAGAGAGGAGATGACAGCTGGGGGTGGGAGGGCTGTGGCAGGAGGCTGGCTGCGGTGACAGACAGTGGGGTGGAGCCATGCCATCAGCGGGGGCCCGAGGGCGGCTGCAGAGCTAACTGAGGCCGGGTGATGTGGAGGGAGAAGGGCTCTGCTGAGGGGCCCGGGGAGCCGCAGAGCAGCCCGGGTCCCAGCGGGGCTAGCAAACGCCCCCGGCGGTTATCATTGATGTTTCTGATGTTACAAGAGGAAACTCGTATATGTGATTGGAGGTTATTGTATCCAGACAGCTCTCACCCTCTGCCCTCGCCTGAGCCTCACAATGACCGTGAAGTAGCCAGAGCAGGCATTGCTCCATCCTCCTGCCTCCCCACTCCTCCCTGTCTCTCCTCGAGTCGTCAGACGGATACATGATTTATTCCTTCCTCGGGCCTCTCTGAGCCGGCCTGGACCATCTCTCCGGACAGCAAGCTCCCACGTTGCTCTCCCCGGCCTCATTTCAGAGCAAGCCCTGCCATTCACCCTTCGACCTCAGCCCAAAGCCACGGGGTCCTATTCGTCTCTTACCTCATTTTGTTGAGTCTACCTCCTAGATAGCTCTTGACCCCTGACCTTGCCGCCATGCTCATTTGCTGTCCCCTCGCATCCGGGTGCCTGCAGCAACCCCCAGCTGCCCTCTTACTTGGCTCTGGCCCCTCACCAGTTCATCTTCCACACCTCCTCCACCTCGTCCACCTCCTCCACCTTCTCCACCTCCTCCATCTTCCACCTCCTCCACCTTCTCCACCTCCTCCATCTCCTCCACCTCCTCCATCTCCTCCACCTCCTCCACCTCCTCCATCTCCTCCACCTCCTCCACCTCCTCCACCAGAGCTTTCCCAGGGCAGACACACCACTCCTCATCCAAAACCTTCAGTGCCATCAGCTCACCCCTCCTCTGATGGCATGTCCACCCCAGCCATGCCCGGGGTTTGCAGCTGCCTGCCTGCCCCCAAAGGTTCCCGCCTCCAGATCTTTGCTGCTCTCTCAGGGAGGGCTTTGCGCCTTTCAGGGGTCCAGCGGGCGGGGTCCCCTCTCCCAGAAGACCTCTTGTCTGCTCAGGCTAAGTTCTGTACCTACTGGCCCCTCCCATGCTTCCCTCTCAGCAGCACCCACAGCCCAAGCTGCAAGCATCCCTTTGTTTTCCTCTCCCCTGGGAGGCCTTGAGCGACCAGGGGCGGGGGTGTTGACCTATCTGCGTCTCCCTCCAGGGCCTCACACGGCGCCCGCACCCAGGCTCCTCACCAGTACCTGCTGAGTAAATATGGACTCAAACAACCTCCCGAAACATCAGGGTTTGGGAGTGCAGGCATGGAAATGAATTCTCTGAATGGGGGTGGGGGGTGGGGGGCGGGAATCCAATCACGGGAAATTTAGAACCGCAGTCACTCAACTAAGAACGCTCTGTTAGCACCTAAATCGAAGGCCATAACCAGCCAGCTTTATGGAGCAAACTCTCCCCCTGGCTTGCGTTTGGCACCTCATACACGTTCTCTCGGCTAAGCCCCCCAGTAACTTTGCTGTGATCTTGGTTTTAGAGATGAGGAAATTGTCTCCAGTCAGCCGAGTAACTTGCCCAGAGGAACTTCCAAGTTGAAGAGGGCCCCTGCCCACAGGGAAGACAGCACAGCAATGGGGGGAAGGGGTGGCCCCAGGCACCCCATGGGAAGGGCAGTGGGAGTAGCCGAGCTTGGGCCTGACGGTGCACGGCAGTTAGAATGGAGCAGCCTTGGGAAGGAAGCTGGCCGGACGGGAGGTAGGCACATGGAGGGTTTGCAGGGCCAGAAGGCTCAGAAGGAACGGTGGGGCTGGGCTCGGGGTTAACCTGACGGTGGAGGCCTTGAGAGGTGGGCACGGTTTAGCTTCAGGTAACTACTGACGACAGAGACTTGTGTGAAGAAGTGTGGTATGAAGCATACTGTGGAAGACGGGAGGCGTGGGGTGCAGAGGAGAGCCTGCAAGTGGGCGAACAGTCAGGAGGCTGGTCCTGCCCGGCGGGCCGAGGAAGAGAGACCGAAAGGAAGTGGCGGTGGCCGCATTTGGGGCACATCTGACTCAGGGATGGACTGACTGACCAGAGGTTACAGGAAGGTGTGGGAAGCCTTTGCCCTTTACCCTCCCACCCCCGACCTCCCAGAGGGGAAATCTAATCATGGGAAACTTAAAACCGCATCCACTCAACTAAGAATTCTCTGGTTTGATGTCCCGGGGAAGGAGACGTGGACACTTGCCCCACCGGGCCATTCCCGAGCTCAGTGTGCTCGGTCTGTGACAGCCCTGCTGTCACTAGGCTGCAAGGTGACTTATCCCGGCTGCTTCCGCTCGTGGACCTTACACCATTGTGGACCTTACACCATTGTGGACCTTACACCATTGTGGACCTTACACCATTGTGGACCTTACACCATTGTGGACCTTACACCCATTAGGCAAACGGAGGGAATGACTCTTCCCTAATGCTTCAGCGGGAAGGTCTGGAAAATACCAGGAACTAGCTCCGAGGCTGCCAAGGGGAGACATCGTTCTTTAGCAGGTGATGGATATCCCGGATTCGGGATTTCCATCTTTCCAGAGCCTCCTAGCATGAGGCCTTCAAGGACCAAAGGCGGAGAGCAAGGTCAGCATGGACTAAGGGTCTGCGAGCCGGTGAGCCGGATGACCGACGGGGGCCTTCTAGTGGAACGCGGTTCGGAGCACGGGGCTGGGAGCCAGGCCGTCTGGCTTTACACCCAGGCTCTGCTGCCCGCCGACCGTGGCCTCACAGTCTGCTCCGCGGGAGAGGAGGCGTCCCGCACCTACCGCAGAGGACGCCTGTGCAGATTTACAGCCCCTGAAGAACGCCGGAGACACAGCCAGGGTTCGATAAATGTTATCTATCATTGCTGCAGAGGAATGTGATTCAAGCAGGGCTAAAATAAGACCTGCAGGAGCCCTAGTCTCAGACACTGAGAACTATCTTTTTTGAGGAAACATTTCACAAATAAATGAGGTTGGCCCTCCTCCACGCCTGGGGCCCAGCTCAGCATCCGCCTTTTGAGCACCCTCTGCCCTGCATGTGCCCACACCTACTCACACGCACATGCGTGTGCCCAGCTGCCTTCTGGGTGGTGCTGGGTCACCCCTCACACGGGTCCTGGTGGTGACCCCAGAGAAGCCTCTATGCAGCCTCCTGAGGGCAGCTCCTCTTCCCACCACACACATGCCAGTGTCCCGCTCACCGGAAGGGCCTGGTCCGCATAAGAAGCCAAAGTTGGTTAGTTTTCTGGAACAACCAAGGGGCCGTGGTGCAGGCTGGAGCAGCGGCCATTTCGAGGAGGTCTCAGTGCAGTCACAGGGGTCTGCGTCTGCACGTCAGGAGAGAGCCCAGACTGCACATGGCTTTTCAAACACGGCTGAGTGTTTCCAGTGCAATAGAGAATGGGTCAGAGCTCTTCAGAGGCACCAGGTGACACCCACATGTCTGCCAGGACAGCCTTCGCCCAGGCTCCCTGTTCTTGCCACTGTGGCTTCATACCCCAACTACAGTTTTCATGACTTATTTTGTCTCTCACTCCGACCTTGGTGCCTCACTCGGCTCACAGCTCTGCAGCTCAGTGGAGCTGGTGTCACCCATAACTTATAAGATACATTCTCCCGTGCGGCTTTGTCCCCGTGGAGGCCTCAGCTGCCTCCTCCCCCCTCATTCTATAGACAGACATTTATTGTGTGTCTGCGGTGCAAGTCGCTCTGGAGGTACTAATGGAGGTTACAGCTGCAAATAAGTCCTTTCCTCCATTGCAGCTAACGGTCAGCAGAGGGGAGAGAAAAGCGCATTGACAAGACTTGGCAATCACTTTCGGTGATGAGGTGGGTATGGGATCTTAGGGGAGCCCATTGGAAAAGCCTTGGCAGGTCAAGCACTGCTTCCCAGGGGAAATAACTTCCCAGCCAGGATGAGAAGAGGAGAAAACAGCCCAGCCGTGGGAGAGAGGAGCGTGCATTTTGGACGCACGGGAGGGAGGCGGCGCCTTCACTGGCCCAGAGGGAGAAAGCAGGTCAGAGACAACCTGGCTAGCATGTGGAGGACGTGAAGAGAGGAGTCAGAAGTGGTGCCAGGCAGGTCCCTGGGATGGTAAACTGTGATTAGGAGTTCCAGCTTTATTTTGTGAGAAATGCGGACCGCCATAGCCGGTAGCTCAGTGGGTTAGAGCATCATCCCGGCGCGCCAAGGTTGCAGGTTTGATCCCTGGTCAGGGCAATGAATGCATAAAGGAGTGGAACAACAAATCGATGTTTCTCTCTCTCTCAAATCAATTTTTAAAAAAAGTAATAACCCAGAAATTTGGACAGCGTTGAAAGGTGATAAAGACTTGCAGTTTGAGCCAAGACCGGTTTGGCTCAGTGAATAGAGCGTCGGCCTGCAGACTGGAAGGTCCCAGGTTCGATTCCGGTCAAGGGCATGCACCTTGGTTGGGGGCACATTCCCAGTAGGGGCTGTGCAAGAGGCAGCTGGTCGATGATACTCTCTTATCGATGTTTCTAACTCTCTATCCCTCTCTCTTCCTCTCTGTAAAAAGTCAATAAAATATATTAAAAATAAAAAAAGACTTGCAGTTTGAAAAGATCATTCTGGCTGCAGTGTCCAAGATAGATGGGGAGGGGATGAAGCCAGCCAGAAGACACGATGGGAACGTGGAGCAACATCAGGTCCAGGATGGGGATGGATGATGGACAGGCCCTAGCATTACTGTGGAGGCCACCAGGAGTCAATGAAGGGCTTTGGGGACTGTGGGAGCCCGTGAGGGGGGAGGCGTGGTGCAGTGGCACAGCTCTTATACCAGGTGCCGTAGAGAATGTACCTTTGGGGCGTGAGAAACCTGGTAGACTTGTGTTTTGTTTTGTCGCTAAGAGTGCCTGTATTGTCTATTTCTGCATAACGAATCACCCCAAAACTTAATGGCTTACACTGGTGACGATGTTTCTATGGGTCAGGAATTCGGGAATAGCTCAGGTGGGTCCTTCCTTGAGGGTCTCTCACAGGTACAACCAAGGTGTCGGCCAGGGCTGCAGGCCTCACAGGGCATGGCTGGCCCTCTTCCAAGCACCCTCACAGGGCGGTTGGCAGGATTCGGTTCCCCAGAGGCCGTTGGCCAGAGGCCACACCCAGGTCCTTGCCATGTGGGGTTCCCCAGCATGGCCGCTTGCTTCACCAAAGATGGACATCACAGTCTTTTGTACCCTAGTCACCAAAGTGATATCCCATTACTTCGGCTGCATTCTGTTCCTTGGAAGCAAGTGGCCAGTGTCAGCTCACACTTCCTGGGGAGGAGGTCACACAAGGAGGTGGGGACTGGGGGTCCCCAGCTGTCCATCATGGCAGCCGGTCAACTTCCTGTGCCGCGCACTTCCCTGCCCCGCCCCACGTACACTTTCCCAGGATCCTGGAACTCAGTAGCATGCTCAGCAATTCAAAACACGGCAAGTGTCGGGGAGTAGCAGATCTCACTATTATTTTAAGTGTGTGTGGTGTTGTTTTTTATGAGCTGGAGGTATTTCTGTAGCACCAAGAAAGGGTGGCTATTAAAGCAGGAAACTGGGGCAGTCTCTGTTTATGAGGACGAACAAATTAATCTGCATGTGAAATCCCAGGGAAATTGACATGAAGTAAAGATTTCATGCTTTGCCGTGTATTAGCGTTGCGCATGAAATGCGATTAAAGGGAGTTTGTGGTGTTACAGCCGTCGTACGTCTTGGAGGGCGTGTGTTTCGCTCCTCTAAAGGGTGGAGTTGGAAAGCAGAGGCCATTCGCAGACGCGGCGTCGTATAGCTTGAGGTCGTCCCCCTTCTCCCCGTGGCGAAGAGCAGGCTTCCTTGCAGAGCGAGCCGGGGATGCGCTAGGTGTTCTCAGCTCTAAAAACTGAATCGATTCCAAATGCTGGCAGCAGGTTCACTGCGCCTGTCCTCCGGGACCTGGCATTCTGGAAAGGCCCCCGGGGCCGAGAGCTCTCCCTCCTCCTCTTTTCCTCCTCACACACACCTGTTCGGCGGCAGGAGAAATGAGGGGAGGAGGAAGGGAGGGCGTACGCTGCTGCCTGCATCTGGGAATCCACAGATTGCTACTCCCTAGGGCAGTAGATCGGCACACTCATTAGTCAACAGAGCCAAATATCAAAGGTACAACAATTGAAATTTCTTTGGAGAGCCAATTTTTTAAAAAAAACATATTTTATTGATTTTTTACAGAGAGGAAGGGAGAGAGCCAGAGAGCCAGAAATGTCGATGAGAGAGAAACATCGACCAGCCGCCGGGGATGTGCCCGCAACCAATGTACATGCCCTTGACTGGAATCAAACCCAGGACCTTCCAGTCCGCAGACTGACGCTCTACTACTGAGCCAAACAGGTTTCTGCAAGAGAGCCAAATTTTTTTAAACTTAATCTTCTAATGCCACTTTTTCAAAATGGACTCGCCCAGGCCGTGATGTTTTGTGGAAGAGCCACACTCAAGGGGCCAAAGAGCCGCATGTGGCTCGAGAGCCGCAGTTTGCCAACCACTATCCTAAGGGGACAGACAGTGTTCTCCCAGGAAACCACCCCACTTTGTGTCGTGTGTGTGTGTGTGTGTGTGTGTGTGTGTGTGTGTGTTTCCCTCGGCCTTTGTGGATGGGGCTCAGGAAGTGGGACACATGGAAAGACAGCGCATGGGTTTCCTCTGCCTGGGTCTCGGCTCCCGGCGTGCACCAGAGCTCCAGGCCTCAGAGGGACCAACTATAGCTTTCTGTTCAGGAGCGGCTGCTTATGAACCGCCCCTGGAAGGCGGCCTCGTGGAAATCACACCTCCACTCACCTCTCTGGCTCCGTCTGGGCAGTAAGTCGGGGCCCCTGTTAGCATGTCCCTGTGGCCACTCAGCCAGAGGTTTCCCGTCGGGGATGGCGCCCTGTCCCCCCCGTCTGGGCAGGTCACTGCCACCGCTGGATTCCAGAGCGCCGCAGAAACCGCTCTGGGGGCGGTGATGAGAGTGTGGGCACAGGGGTGCTCGTGGTGTGCGGGGCACAGAGTGGTGGGCCTGAGTAACAGCTGGGCGCTTGGACCCGTGCTGGCACGCAGATGTTGTGGCCTGGTGATAGGACGTCCAGCAAGCCTGGGGTCCCTAGGTGCGGAGTGACCACTTCCCTATGCCTCTGTGTCCTCGTGAGGGACCCCATTAAACAGTAGCCCCTCGTCGGGCTGTTTGGAGCCTTCAGATGTGCTCACCGCAGTGCCTGGCTGTCCGTAGGGATCACTGGGAGTAGTTTTAGTCGCTGCCAGGAGCCCAGGGAGGAAGATTTAACCCCAGGTGCCCCACCCCAGGCCTGCTGGGTTTCATTACCCCATGTGGTGTGACCTTCACATGACCTTTCTCCTTTGTCTGACTGCCCTCAGTCTCCCCTCTGGGATGCCAGAACTCCTCCCCAGAGTTTGTCTCCTCAGACTTGGGGCCGTTGTCAGATCTGGAGAAGCCAAAGCGGCTTTGCTTTGCATGCAGATCTATAATAATGAAAGCGCCATGTGCTGATTAGACCACATGTCTTTCCAGACGACCTTCCGGACAAAGCCGGGGCTGTGAGGGAAGCCCGGGCGCCAGAGGGAAGCTGGTGCTGACAGCAGGGGAAGGAAGGCCTTGCATGAATTTTGTGCACCGGGCCTCTAGGTTTTTTAAAAAATATATATTTTATTGATTTTTTTACAGAGAGGAAGGGAGAGGGATAGAGAGCTAGAAACACCGATGAGAGAGAATCATCGATCAGCTGCCTCTTGCACACCCCCTACTGGGGATGTGCCCGCAACCAAGGTACATGCCCTTGACCGGAATCGAACCTGGGGCCTTTCAGTCCGCAGGCCAACGCTCTATCCACTGAGCCAAACCGGTTCCGGGTGGGCCTCTAGTTTTAGTAATAATAATCAAGCTCTCCCCTCTGCTTCACAGTTACCCAGGCTGCCTCCCTCCGGGTTTTATGCTCCAGAATAAAATCCAGAATGTGCATGCTTAATGACCACATCTCCTCTTCCCTAAGGGCAGCGTGCTGTAGGAGGGAGACTTTGTCCTAAAGCCAGAGGACCCGGGTCCTGGCCCCAGCGGGCACCCTACAGGCCACCAGGGGCACCTGCTGCCCATTGAGAAAGTGTGTGTGAGTGTGTGTGTGTGTGTGGGGGGGGGGTGATCCTCTTAGCACTGTTTACAGGCTGCTGTCAGTGTAATGAGCTTGTGCGATAAACGGAAAGGCATGTGCACGGCATCGTGTTTCGGCGATAACTGACAGCGATCCCCGCTAAGTGAGTTTCTGACATGCCCGAATTGGCACGTGTGCGGGTGTGCAAGGGTGGGGGCGTGGGGGGAGCAGGGGAGCAGCGATTGGCTGGCGGAGAGAATGGAGAGAGACAAAAGAGGGAGACGTTCCATTCGCAGGCCAGGGGTGAGCGTCTCGGGGCCCTCTCTGGGAAGCAGCCTCTGCCAGTGAGTGGTATTGAACATTCAAGAAGGTGGTGGCTCAGGAAGCAAATTCTTAATAGACGCCTTCTTTAAAGAAAAAAAAAAAAAAGGCGCTGGTGGAAAATCGGCTGAGAGGGGTGTGTATTATTCAGGAGCTTCTGTGGCAATCGGGCCGGCGGCAGCTCGGGGCTGGCACCTGTCTCAGCACAGCCGTGATCCCTCCCCTCCTCCTCCTCCTCCTCCTCCTCCTCGGTCCACCCCCACGCCCATCTTTCCTGCTCATGAGCTCTCCTCGCCCGTAAAACCCCCGAGTCCTTAATAAATTATAAACATGCTTTCTGGTCCGGCTGCCGGCGCCAGATCTCAGTGTTGGCAGCCTTTCTCATTCCCCGCGTGTCCCCCATAGATCTCGCTGTTTGATTAATCTTTCAGATTGCTCTCACAGAGAGCCGCCTCTCCTCACTGCGTCAGATTTTTAAGAATTTTTTTTCTCAGCCCTGGGCTTTGTTGCTGCCCATGTCCTGTGCTGGTCTCTCGGCGGGGCCATGGCCCCCCATCCGGGCCTCGGAGGGCAGGAGGCTCGTGCACAGGCCTCGGGCAGGTGGGCCCCACCCAGCACCGGCCCCCCCAGCCCTGCGCCTTACCCAGGGCACGAGGGGGGACACTTTCAGGTGAGGAGCCATCGCGGCCACTCTGCCGGTGTGTGACCTTGGGCGGGACTCTGAGTTTCCGTTGTCCTCATCTGTGGAGCAGAGGTCCTCAGAGGCTGTCCTGACACCAGGAGCGAGAAAGGATGACTCCGGGAGCCGGGAGCCGGGGCAGGAGGCAGATCGTGCTAAGTCCTGGGAGCAGGATGCCTGGGCCGCTGAGGTCCAAGGCCCCGCTGCCGCCCCCCGCCCTCCCACAGCCTGGGCATGCGCAGGGCGCGTGCTGGACTCCTGATCCCCGGGCCCAGGAGGCTGGGGGGCTGAGGCCTGGGAAAGAACAACCCAGACCTGTTAGTGCCACAGATTTCTGCCCAGTTTAGGAGCCTGGCCTGGGCGACCTCCAAAGCCCCTTCCTCTTCTGACCTCTGACTTCGTGGCTCTGATTCAGAAATACTGGACACTGCACTGGGGCTGGTTCGGCCCCAGTGGGGTCATGCCAGCTGCCATTTACTCAGCGCCTGCAATGTCTGGGGTCTTCAGAACAAGCCCAGGAGGGAGGTGTTTGCCCACAGCAGTGGGCAAACTACGGCCCGCGGGCCGGATCCGGCCCGTTCGACTGTTCTCTCCGGCCCTCGGAGCCGAAAGAGCGGAGGGTTCTCTTGCCCTCCCCTCCGCTCCTTCACCAGCAGCCCAAGAGGAGAGTGCCAGCATGGTCAGGTTGCTTTTGTTCCGGCCCTCCGGTCCAGTGTAAGAACCCGTTGTGGCCCTCGAGTCAAGAAGCCACCCCTGGTCTAGGTTGGCAGCATTGAGGCTCAGAAGGTAAATGGCCCGCGGGCACCCAGCAGTGCCCGGCAGACCCGGGATTCAAGTGGACATCACAGTGCAGGTTCCCCCCTCTGACGCTGGTGCCACCTCCTTTGCTCGCTTCTCCTCCAGCCTCCCAGCACCCCTCACCCACTATTGCACTGGCCAGACCACTCCCCAAAGATGCCTTTCCAGCCCCTGCAAGGTCTGACTCCACCCCACCCACTAGAGGAGGAGACTGTGGTTTTGAACTTGATGTTAAAAATGAGTTACTATTTGTCACTCAGCCATCTATTAATAATGGGGGGGGGAGGGGCAGTCTACCAGTTAAAACCTGTCTCCACTTTCCAGATAAAGAAACTGAGGCTTAAGAAAGGTAAGTTCGGCCGAAACCGGTTTGGCTCAGTGGTAGAGCATCGGTCTGAGGACTGAAAGGTCCCGGGTTCGATTCCGGTCAAGGGCATGTACATTGGTTGCGGGCACATCCCCAGTAGGGGGTGTGCAAGAGACAGCTGGTCGATGTTTCTCTCTCATTGACGTTTCTAGCTCTCTCTCTCTCTCTCCCTTCCTCTCTGTAAAATATCAATAAAATATATTTTAAAAAAAGAAAAAGAAAAAGAAAGGTAAGTTCGGGTGTGCAGCCACACACTTGAGCCTCCCTTGCAGGACATTGGTGACCTTTCGCTGAAGTCCACCATGCTATTGAGTGTCCGCTCTGATCAAAAGGTTTGGTTACTGATGCGGTGAGAGCCTTCAGCAGCAGAGCCCTGCCTTACCAGGAGCACAGCGCACAGCCGCCTGGAGGGGCGGGCGGTCTGCCCAGGGTCCCCCAGCTGGCCATGGTGCCCGGATCCTTGGGTGGGAGGGTGGTCCTGCCCCCAAACGGTCTTTGCTCTTTAGGGAAATGGGTTCGGAATTACCAGGGAGGCCAATGGGACGCCGGGCCCGCTGGCCCAGAAATGAGGCTCTTGTATATTGTAGGCTTCAGACTTCTCTGAGAATCTGCATAAAACTATGCACCATCTCCCTATAAGATGGGGAATCGCGCATTTGCATACGCAGCTTTCAAACAATCTCAGAGAGTTCACAGCTCCCCATTGAAGTCCATCCTTGGGTTTCTGGACCCCCGGATTAAAAACCCAGGAAGACACTGGGATCTGAAGAAAGGCAATGTTTCACCCACTACACCTGCTATTTACTTCCTGTTTAATGCCCCTCCGTGGAATCGGGCAGCCCCGGGAAGAGCAAGGAGCAGGGACAGCTCCGGGTGGCATCAGCCTGTCTCGGCAGGTTTATTTTCGTTATTATAGTAATTTCCGGGCTGCAGGCTACAGTTTTTTCCCTCGCAGCCAGGTACTAAATTGACAGAACCCCAGATGTAATTGTCACAGGAAACGACCCTGGACACGTGGGAACGAACGCTGTCTCGAGACGGGGCTTTACTGTTTACGCGGGGGTTGGAGGGCTCTGCCTCTGTAACCTTGCCAGAGGCTGGTGTGTGGGGCAGGGGGCCGGGGCTAGCATGGTGGGGTGGGCCGCAGCTGCTGGCCCAGAGCATGCGCAGCCGCTGCCAGCTGGATGGACCCCCAAGGTTTGGGGGCGGGTTTGTGCGGCTGTAGGAACCACTGGGTACTCACGGGGGGTGTGGGAGAAATCCCCCATTTAGGTTCTGAATCTCAGCTTGATTGGGCTCCAAGCCCAGGTTCCCCAAGGTGTTGGGAAATGGAGCTTCAGTCCTATTTGGAGCTTCCCCGCCCCCGGTCGGGCAGGGTGAGGCCCTGGGGTCCTGCCCCATCCGACGCCAGGCCTCTGTCCATGTGCTGGGACGACCACGCTGCCTGTGGTTCCAGTCCCTGCCATCTCCTTCGCCCCCAAAGGTCTTAGCTGTCTCCCGCCTTTCCTCCCCAGATGCACGCTGCTGATGTACTGCAAGGACCTGCCTCCCACCAGCATCATCATCACCTTCCACAACGAGGCCCGCTCCACCCTGCTCAGGACCATCCGCAGGTGAGGAGGCGTCCTTCGGGGTCGCCCAGCCCGCCCTAGCCGGCTCGTTTTGCTTGCTGGGAGGGGGGACTGTCCTGGTGATGAGAATATCAAGTGTTTCCCAACCACCCGCCAGGCACTGCTCAACACACCCCACTCCACGTGCGTCTGCTTGGCTACGCCTCACACCTCCCATTCCACAGGGGGAAAGATGGAGGCCTGAGGTGTTGGGTCACTTGCAGGAGGTCACCTGAGAGTCACAGAGGGCCCGGGGGAGCCCCGCCCTTGGTTACCGTGTTGACCGCCTCTAGGATATGAGTTCTACGTGCACAGCTGCTGAAGGACTGAAGCCCGAGAGGCTGAGTGTGTCCCCGCCCCCAGCATCAGGCCGGGACTAGAACTGGGGTCTGCCAGGTGCTGCCCATCCCAGCACCTGCCTCTCCACAGCCCCCCACACCCGTCAGGGCCCATGGTGCAAACCAGAGCAGCCCAATGGGCAAAGGCTAATGTTTGCTTCCTCAGCCACCACTGTTTCAGCCCTGTTCCCTCTTGGGCCTCTCCGTCCACCCCCAGGGCCTAGTCTGGGCCATGCATTGCTCTATATGTAGGTCCTTGCTTGTGTGGCCTCTGGCCTGCATGCATGTTTGATGTGCAAAAGTTCCAGCGTCGCTGAAAATGGTTTGGCTCAGTGGATAGAGCGTTGTTGGCCTGCGGACTGGAAGGTCCCAGGTTCGATTCCGGTCAAGGGCATGTACATTGATTGTGGGCACATCCCCAGTAGAGGTTGTGCAAGAGGCAGCTGATCGATGCTTCTCTCTCATCAATATTTCTAACTCTCTATCCCTCTCTATTCCTCTCTCTGGAAAAAAATCAATAAAATATATATATTTTAAAAGTTCCAGCGTTTGCCCCCTGCCGAACACCCCTGGAACACAGGCAGGCCCCAGAGACCTGGCTGGGAATTTTTTTTTTTTTGGGGGGGGGTTCTCAGGAGATCCTGGTTGTTTCGACTCCCCTTCTCTGTGCCTACGAAGGAGACAACCAAGCACAGCAAAGTCTCTTGTCATTTCCATCAACAAGCCACACCTCCTCTCCCTCCCAGCCCCACCTGCGTGGCTGTTGGCAGGTGGGGAAACCCCAATGGCAGGAGGGAGTCAGCAATAGGGTTCCCCTGATGGTGGACACCAAGTCTTCTGTGACACCTGTCACTCGTGGGGAGTGTCCACTGTGCAGGGTCAGTGTGTCTCTTAGGAAAGGAGGGAGGGACCGGCCCAAACACACAGGCTTCTGTCCTGCGTTCCCCTCTGTCCGTGGGGTCAGCTCTTTCTGCTGCCCAGATGTCCTGGTAACTGGCTGGCTGGGTCCTTCCACCAGCTGCCTGCCCTGCCTGCCTGGTTTGAATTATATTTCCAACAAGACTTCATCTTTTGACAAGAAAATGCGCCTCACTGTCAGGTGTCACTGCAAGTCTCACGGTAGACTAATAACTTACCTTTCGGACTCACAAGCAGTGTGGGGTGGGTATATGGTGGAGGGGATGGGGGTGAGGGGTGGCCCCATTTACCCGGGTCTGTTCTGGTGAAGGGAGAGCAGAGGTTTGGGGCCTTGCAGGCAGAGCAGCACACGGCAGCAGAGGTACAGGTTCCGAAGTGCCAGCCACAGCCCCTGCCAACGCTGTGTGGGCACGTCCACTAGATACTTCCAGGAGGACCCGGTAGCATCTGAGAGGAGCCCTTCCCAGGATGGCTTCTCCTCCTTCAAGGAGTCTTCTGATGCCACACACCTCTGTCCTCCTCAACACACCTGCTCACACACACACACACACACACACACATACATACATTCACGCACTCTTTCACACACCCACATACACTCACACACATACACTCAAACACACACACACTCATACATATACACTCACACACTCACACACACTCACACACACACACTCACAAACACACACACACACACATTCTCTCTCTCTCTCTCTCTCTCTCTCTCTCTCTCTCTCTCTCTCACCATTAGGGGACTGCCATCTGAGCCAGCCTTGATCAACGTTAGCCATCCCTATATTGCACAACTAGCGAGCATTCAAAAGACAAGAGGCAAAGAGGTTCTTAAAGGGCACCACACTTAGAGTTTGAGGACCTGGGATCAAGTTTCTACCCCATCACTTCTAGCCTCGTGACCTTGAGTAGATCAGGAACCTGCTCAAGTGTATTTGATGTCTCAAGTTCTGTCACAGTCCCCACAATAAACCTTCTTCCTGGGGATGTCTCAGGAACATTTTGGGGGTGTTATAACATGGAGGCCAAAGGCCCCCCAAGCTTCCCTATGTTTATGTTCTTGGGACACTTCAGCTGCTGCCCTCAGACTCAGCCCTTTCAGTCCTAAGACATATTTCTCCTCTTCCAGCTGTTCCCCCCCCCCCCCCGCTTCATTATAGCAATAACGATACTCTATAATCACATTAACATATCAGACGCACTCTGAGCTTTAAGTCTACGGAGCGCCTCACTTCAGTTGGGGCCCCAGTTGGAGTCTGTGAAGTCTGGGGGTGTGTGGTGAGTGGAGGACAGGGGCCGGGACTCTCGGGTCAACGTCCTGTGATCCTGGTGGAAGTGGGGGCAGCCAGGGCTGTGGTCCCCGTGCCTCTGTCACCGACCGACCTGGAGGTCTGTCTCCGATGCCCTGTGCCCTGTGCTCTGGGAGGGGGCTTGGGGCATCAACGTAGTTTTCAGAGGGGAGCCATGAAGTGCCACACCACACCGCATGGTGGACATTCTGCAGGGAGCCGGGGACCTGTGTCCCGCCTCTCAGAACTTCCGATGTAAGCCGGCCCCCTGGCTCAGGCCCGAGTGCAATGCACACAAACAGCAGATCGGGGACCTGAAAGCCACGTGTGAACAGACGCGTGTGTACATCAGCAGCAGGCTGGATGGAAGTGGATTTCAGGGAGGGAGGCCAGGAAGATTATTTCCAGAAACGTTCACGGCCAGGTATCACTGCCTTGGGATTCTGCACCTCCTTCCACGACTGAGAAGGGGCTGACTGAGGAGCGCTTCCCAACACTTCACCGCAGAGGAAAGGGTCTCCTCTAAGGCACCTTCCATCTTTAATGTTGCAGAGTTCTGATGGCTTTGCTGCTGGGCCCTCAGAAAGGAAAGAGCCCCGAGGAACTGGGGGTGGGGTTGTGGGGCGACTGTTCCTCTCCCCCCTCCTCCCAGCACTGGGCCAGGTCTGCACCTCTCTGCTCACGCCTGCCCAAGATCTCTGCCCTGAGCTCCCGAGTTAGCTGGGGGGCGAGGGGCTGGAAAGACCCAGATGAGGACCCTCGGAGCCAAGTAGAAGTATGACGGGGTGGGCAATGGGGGGAGGGAGAGAGAATCACAGCCTCGGTGAGTGAGGGGAGTTTTCTCGCCTCAGGAGAGAGAGAGAGAAAAGCCTGCAAAATGGTTTACCGTTGGTGCCGCAGCAGGTCCCTGTGTATATGTGAAACGCAGGTTGTCCCCTTCCTTGGGGCATCCTTTGGCTACACACACACACACACACACACACACACACACACACGAATACGGAACTCTGAAGCCTACACGATCAATACTTCATATCCCGAGTCTCTCACTGTAGCTTCTTTGTAAAGTCCTAGACTTAGAGGAGCAATTTCTCAGGTTTAAGGTGGCTAAGAAATAGGACTCTGGGGCCAGATTTGGCTGCCCACTACGTGACCCTGTGTTAGCTCCTTCACCTCTCTGCCTCAGTTTCCTTTCCTGCAAAACAAGGTAGTAACGGCTTTGCGCGATTGTGGAGAGGAGTAAATGAGCTCAGGCAGATTAAGGCCTTGAAACAACACCAGGTGAGCCTGTGCAGGTGACCACGGGTGATGCCCCTCCAGTGGGTAGGCGGCGCTGGGGAGGGCTTGTTAGGACATGGGTTTAACATGGTTTCTTGGACCCCCACCCCCCGATATTCTAGCTCATGAGTCTGGAGTGGGGTCCCCAGGTGAGGCTGATGCTACTGGCTCTGGGATCACACTTTGAGAACCAATGTCATGACTATCGGCACTCAGATTCCAAGAGCAGCGGCTGTGGGCCAGGCACAGTGCTAAGCGCCCTTCATGCAGCTGAGGGAGCGGTGGTGCTGCGGGCTCGGTACTCCCTGGAGCTCCCCGGCTGGTGAGTGGAGGCTGGGCAGGTTCGGGCCTCGCCCCACGCCGGTCTGCTCCAGAACAAGTCAACTTCCCCGCCAGCCTCGGGTCTTCATTCAGCCGGTATTCGTGGAGCGTTTGATAAACCCTGCCTGCATCGAGACCGCGGAGTTCACAAAGCAATTTCAACTACATTTCCTCATTTCGTACGCACAAAAGCCTGCGAAGTAGGTCAAGTATTAATATCGCCTGCCCTGACAAGGAAAATGTAATTACAGATGGAAAGGAAGGCGGCCCGGCGTCTTGCTCAGGATCGCGCAGTTAGCAGGCGGCGGCGGCGGGGGCCTCCTGACCTCCCACGCTGCCCACACCGCCGTGCCCACCTCCTCCCGGTGGTGCCCGTGTGGGCTCCACGGTTAGGGCAGCAGGCGGGAAGCAGAAAGTGAGACGCTGCCTGCCACAGCGTCCCGGGGATGTGAGCTGAGGACAGGAGGCTCAGGTGTAGCAGAATTCCCAGCACACCGTGACCTGGATATGCCAGGGAGATAACACCCACTGCCATGCTGAGGCTGCGTAAGGAGAGGGCCTGGAACAGCCCCGGGGGGCCAGAAGCAGGGGGAAACATGGCTTTGTCATGGAGGGTGAGGCGTGCTGGCCAGAGAAGTGATGAGAGCAAAGGAGGGAGACCTGAGCAGCTGGGGCCCGGGGCGGGCAGGGGAAGGCAGTGTGCAGAAGGGAGGGCCTCCTGGGCCGCTCTGGACCCTTCTCCTCCTTCACCGGCCACCCTGCAGCCCAGAGCACCTGCCCAGCGCTGTCCAGCACCACTCTCTGGAAGCCCCCCCCCCCTCCGCCATCACTCCAATTGCTGTGATTAGAGGAGCAAAAACAAGCCAGGTGTTACCAGGAAATGGTCTAATTAGCACTTACTGTTGATGATTTCTTTCTCTTTTTTTTTTCCCTTCTTGTTTAAACCCTGGGCATTTTTTATTCGCTAATCATCTCTCAGTTCTACCGGCACAGAGCCACACGCGATTTACCTTTTGATGTTCGCAGAAGAGAACTCTTGAATTTCAAAGAGCCGGCAGGGATTTGGGGAATCGCATGCAGAAGCTGCTGCCATAATCAAACCTCATTAGAGGGTATTCTTCAGGCAGGTTTTCCCTCTCTCTCTCTGTCTCTCCCTCCCCCCTCCCCCTCCCCCTCTGATGAGCCACTGTTTGTTGAGTTTGCCTGTGTTTTCTCTCCGAGGGTCACAGGTGAGGTGGTGAGGGTCTCCTCCCGCCACCTGCTGACCCTCCTGGGTCCCACCTCCCAGCAGAGGGCTCCAGGCTTGGTGTTGGGACTCCTCTCTCTGCCCGACACCAGTTGCCATGGTGAGAGTTAAGGCTTCATGAATAAAGGTAGCTCGAGGCAAGGTTCTTCCTGGAGCCTTCTCAGAAAGGTGGCTCACTGGAGGAGACAGAGCTGAGAGGAGGGACATTGCTGCGCCTCGGCCCACCCGAACCCCCTCCCCAACACGTGGATGGCTCTATGCATTCTGGGGTGGACGGTGCCGCCCAGGAATATTTCTGAGGAACCATGTGGTGTGGGGTGTTCATGAGAAGTGGGATCCAGCCTGACACCCAGAGTGAACTCCAAAACCCAGCCTTAGCACAGGAGGGTAAACTAAGTCAATTCAAAAAAAAATCCTGCGGAGGCACAAAACAATAATAATGGCTGCCAAGTTTCGTCGTTTATTGCCAGACACCCTGCTAAATGCTTTAGATACGGTTTTCACCATTAGCTCTCTCAAAAGCCCTGTGAAGCGGCTGCTACTACTACTGTGATCCCCATTTATAGATGGAGTACTTTACCGCACAGAACAGTCAAGTAACTCACCCAAGATCGCACAGCCTGTAGTAGGTAGCTGCTAGACCACAAGCTTCCTGAAGGCAGGGCTCATGTCTCCTTTGTTCCTCATCACACACCCAGTGCCAAGCACATAGTAGGTGTGCACGAAATGTCCCTGCAGGGGGTGGCAATGGGCCAAGGGGCTGTGCTGGACTCCGGCAGTGCAGAGGTCACCTGACAAGGATATGACCTGTCTGTCCCTGAGAATATGACCAGGTCCAGCAAAACCAGCCCCCGGTCAAGTAGCAGTGAAAGCTGAGGGAAGCTTCAGACACAAGTGCTGAGGGGTCCCGGAGGAGGAAGCAATCAGTTCTCACTGAGTGGCTGGGAAAGCTATTAGAGAGGAAGTGACATTTGAACTGGTGCTCATGGCAGAGGATGGGCATTCTAGCCGTGGCCGCCGTCGGGGACAGGCTCCGAGGGACAGGCTGCTATGGGGGGCAGGCTCGGCGTTACGAGTGGGCAGGTGTCTCCAGGTAACCGCACTGGGTGTGAGCAGGCTGGGGACCCGGGGGCTGGCTCCAGGCTGTGACAGCAGGCCTCGAAGGGCATGCTGAGGGGCTTGGGGTGTAGATTGTGGGGAGCCACGAAGGAGGAGTTGTCAAATCGTTTGTCTGCGTCCGCGGAGACAGTCACACAAGCAGAGGTCGGAGAGCTTACTCTGCGGGCCCCAGGAGGGCGGCCTGGGCAGGCCAAGGCTACTGTAATAAACTGTGCAAGAGTTCGGAGCAGGTGCAAGAGGTGACAGGGATGCGAGTCACATTCGCAAGTGGAACCAGCCCGTCTTTCTTGGTCGCTGGTTTGGCGTGGGGGTTCGGGGAGATGGGGGTTGTTGAGGATGACTCTTGCATTGGCCTTGGCGCTAGGGGGCTGGTGGTGGTGGCATGCATTCGCTAAGAGAGAGCGGAGTTCTCTGCCAGTGGTCACAGGGGAGCCAGGGGCCTGGACAAGTTGTTGTTGCTGTAGTTGCTCCTGAGTTTTTATTCCTCAGATGCGACGGCATCTTTTGAAAACTCAATTCAATGCACACATTCGCCATTAGAAGTCATAACGATCTTTCCTCTTCCCGTCTCTCAGCATATTAAACCGCACCCCTATGAAGCTGATCAAGGAGATCATACTAGTGGATGACTTCAGCAATGACCGTAAGTAGCACCGCTCCCTTGCTCTGTGGACGCAGATGTCTGTTCCAGCCCCTCAGTAGCAGGCAGGGGTGCGCCCAGGGTTCTCGGGGGATGGAGGAAAGCAAAGGTTTATAGCAGGACTGGAACCTTTGAGCGTCCACGCAGGGCTCAAGAGGAGATGAGCCTTACCTTTGTAAAACAGCGTCGTGGGTTCTCCGCTGTGAGTCTGTGAGGGCTAAGCAGGTACATTTAGTCGATTCCTGCCTGGGCTGGTGTGTGTACGAATGTGTGCACACCTGGGTGTACACATACATGCCTATGTGTCACTGCTCCTTATCCTACATTCCCGGACGTGGGAACTTGACCTTCAAAGGATTGACCTGGTGTTCAGGGCCCAGAAGCAAATAATATCACCAAAGGTTCCTGTGTGGGATGCTGTGATCAACTGCCCGCCTGAGCCGAGGAGACCACGCCGGCTCCCTTCCACTCCTACAGGAGGACCCGGTGGGCTCTGCCTTTGGCATCCCCCGGTGGGACATCCCATCAGCCGGCCACGACACAGTGAGCCCCTGCCGTCCAATCCTGCAACCTGCGGGTCATCCCTGTTTCCTAGTTACCCTGTCAAAGAACCCGGGCCCCACCCGAATGCATACTCCCAAGTCCACTGTCCCCCAGAAAAGCTGGACATCGGTGTGCTCAGTCTGACAGGGACAGTCATTAAAGAAACGTTGTTAGGCTTCAAGTGTGAACAGTGCCGACACCTCTTCTGAGAGCCATGGGTACAGTTCCAGGGGGTCAACCACACCCTGGCAGACCCGCCCCTCCCCACTGATGAGCCGGGCGGAAGCAGACAAGGGCCACTGGGGCCAACTCCCAGTCCAGGCGGGTGGAGCCTGTCCCCGCCAGAGCTGATGCTGGGTGCTGGTAGAGGAGGCACTGCTGTGTTGGGGTCTGCTGCAGGAAGGCTAGAAACCCACTGAGCCTTCCTGTGACTGAGCCTCGGCTCCTTGGAAATGATGCATGAGTGGGCTGTGCACCAGGTCCACAGGGACTCGGGTGCTATAACTCAGTGATCTGATCTCCTTTCCTTGGTGAAGAAGGGGTTGGAGGTGGGGAGGCACCGGTCCTGCTGGGTGGTGGCCTGGCACTGAGGCTGGAGAAGGAAATGCTGCTGGATCAGGGGTGGGCAAACTTTTTGACTCGAGGGCCACCATGGGTTCTTAAACTGGACCGGAGGGCCAGAACAAAAGCAACCTGACCATGCTGGCACTCTCATCTTGGGCTGCTGGTGAAGGAGCGGAGGGGAGAGTAAGAGAACCCTCTGCTCTTTCGGCTCCGCGGGCCGGATAGAACAGCCAAACGGGCCGGATGCGGCCCGGGGGCCGTAGTTTGCCCACGGCTGTGCTAGATCCACTTAGAAGCAGAAGAGCCTGGTGTTTCGAGCGTGGTCTCTGGAGCCAGACTGCCTGGCTTCAAATCCTAGACCTGTCACTCACTCTTATTAGGAAAGTGCCCTGGGCAGATTATTAACCTCGATGCGTCTCCGTTTCCTTGACTATGAAATGGAGATAATAATAGATGTGGTTTACATAAGAATTTAAATATGTTAACACATTCAAAGGGCTTAGAACGGCGCCCGGCCCCAAGAAAGCGTGTGTGGGTCTTCGCTGTCCCTCGGTAGAGCCCGAGCCAAGCAGAGAGGCCAAGGTTGGTAAACCGATGAAGCAAAACCAAACTGGTGGGAACACGATTATAGAGCTCAGAAGCAGGGATGGTGTGAGCCTGAGGAATTCTGGGCAGCACTGGCGTAGGGTAAAGGGTGACCCTACGCCAGTGGTCGGCAAACTGTGGCTCCTGAGCCACATGCAGCTCTTTGGCCCCTTGAGTGTGGCTCTCCTACAAAATACCAACAGCCTGGACGAGCCTATTTTGAAGAAGTGGCGTTAGAAGAAGTTTAGGTTTAAAATATTTGGCTCTCAGAAGAAATTTCAGTCGTTGTGCTGTTGACTAATGTTAGGCTCTGTTGACTAATGAGCTTGCCGACCACTGCCCTAAGCAAATGCCTAAGATGGGCTCCCTTGCCCATCCTGGCACATTTTCCTGTGTGATGGAATGTTGGACCAGCTCTGTGTGATGGAAGACACTCTGGATCAGCCGTGGGCAAACTAACAGCCCGCGGGCCGGATCCGGCCCATTCAGCTGTTCTAAACTTTTGAAATAAAAAAAAAAATGAAAGAAAAGACCGTACCCTTTTATGTAATGATGTTTTACTTTGAATGTATATTAGTTCACACACACACACTCCATCCATGCTTCTGTTCCGGCCCTCCGGTCCAGTTTAAGAACCCATTGTGGCCCTCGAGTCAAAAAGTTTGCCCACCCCTGCTCTGGATGGACCTCCTTCGCAAATAGGGTCTCTTGTATTGAGTCCATGGTCTGAGAGGAAACTCCCAAAATTCACCCCGTTCCTTCTCTGGCCGCCCAGCAGTGTTTTCCAGGCCCCAGTGAAGTGAGCAGGACTCTTATCTCCTGCTTAGAGTGATCTGGAGGAAAGGAGCAATGGCCCCCAGTTGACCTTGCCCCAGAATTCCCATCTGCAAGTGTTTTCTAGCAAGTATGCGTGTGCCCCCGTGTGACTGACCTGCTCCACAGAGCCACTCTGCGTGGACTGGGCCACATCCTGTGTGGATAGCCATGGTCAGTGCCCCTGCCAAAGGGCCCGGGCACCCTGGAGTCAGGGTGGGGCTCTGCAGTCGGTGGTGGGCACCGCAGCCGGTGCCCCCTCGCCTGTGCCTCCGGTTCACCTCCACCCCGGGTGCTCACCGCACATAACCCGCTGTCTTTGCAGCCGATGACTGCGGAGAGCTCATCAAGCTGCCCAAGGTGAAATGCCTGCGCAATGACCGGCGGCAAGGTGGGTCTGTGCAGCCGGCGGCGGTGGGATCTGGGGATGTGATGGGGGAGGGATTGGGGTTATGTGTGTGTGTCGGGGGGTGTTCCATGTATGGGGAGAATGCTAAGTGGTTCCGCCGTGGGCCTGCTGGCACCCACTCGGCCTTTTGTCCCCCTCTCAGGTCTGGTCCGGTCCCGGATCCGAGGCGCTGACATTGCCCAGGGCGCCACTCTGACTTTCCTGGACAGCCACTGCGAGGTGAACAGGAACTGGCTCCAGCCACTGCTGCACAGGGTCAAAGAAGTGAGTGAGGCCGGCCGAGAATCCCGGGTCCCCATCTTCTCCAGGCTCCCTCGGGCTCCGTCCTTCCCACGCGCCCTCCGTCCCTCTGGGAGGTGGGTGGGGCAGATTCCTGTGCCTGGGCAGGGTGGGGAAACTGAGGCAGAGCCTTGCCCAGGGTCACACAGCAGGCAGGGAGGGAGCGAGGCCCAGGGCCTGTTCTTTGTGTCGCAAGGTCGCCCACAGTAGGCTCGCAGGCAGGGCTGTCCCAGCTGGTGCATGCCACACCCAGCTTCCTGGGCGAGAGAACTAACTGCCCAATGCAATCTCACCCAGACGGTAGAAGGTTGCAGAAAGGGAGCCCCGAGGCGTGTCTTTGTGGAAAGGCGGCCGTGGAATTAACCAGGCCTCATCTCCCAGTGCGTGGGTCTTGCCTCCATCCACGTCCCCCTCGCCCTCTCAGTGGCCACGGTGAAGTGGGCGACATGCCGAGACCCGAATTCCTTGCCTCTGTCTGTCCCTCAATTACTCTAGAGTTTTGTATTCTGTCTCTCTCCACGTCTCAGTTATTCTTCTTAAAAGTGAAAAACATTTGGGAATTTCCCCCCCAAAAAATCTGTCGCCCCACCTTGGAGCCCAGAGGCTCTGCGTGCTGTGGCTGCCAGTGCTGGTGATCAGCGTCTGGGCAGTTCATTTTCTCCGGGTTATTGGTGGGTCCTACAGCTGCTCTGTGAGACAGGAGGCGGGGTGTTTTTACATGCCCATTTCACAGATGAGGACGCTGACACTCCCTGGCTGGTCCAGCCTGTACCCGAACCCTCCGTGTGGCCTGTGCTTATTCTCTTCCACTTCTACCTGCAACATGAAGGTGCTGGAGGGTGAAAGCACTGGGATGTGTAACCCGCTCAGAGGGTAGGAAATCCTCACCAGTGACTTCATTCCCATGCGAGAAGCTCGGTGGGTCTATGAAGTTTTCACACATGGGCCTAGATCAGCCGTGGGCAAACTACGGCCCACGGGCCGGGATCCGGCCTGTTCGGCTGTTCTCTCCGGCCCGTGGAGCCGAAACAGTGGAGGGTTCTCTTGCTCTCCCCTCCGCTCCTTCCCCAGCAGCCCAAGAGGAGAGTGCCAGCATGGTCAGGTTGCCTTTGTTACGGCCCTCCGGTCCAGTTGAAGAACCCCTTGTGGCCCTCAAGTCAAAAAGTTTGCCCACCCCTGGCCTAGATGTTAAAAGCCATCCCGTGACCACTTTCCCGAGTTGGGAGGGCTTATGCAGTGTTTAGAAAAACCTCCTCTCTCCTCTTTTTTTAAAATGTTTTATTGACTTTTTACAGAGAAGAAGGAAGAGGGATAGAGAGAAACATTGATGAGAGAGAAACATCAATTCAGGTGCCTCCACAGGCTGACGCTCTGTCCACTGAGCCAAACTGGTTTCGGCTCCCATCTTTTCAACATTATTTTGGCAAAGAGTTCTTGGTTGAGAAATAGTAGATCATGAATGGACCAGGGGTCTTGCCTGGCTCTGGAAGCCCTTAGCCCACACCGCTGCCTCCCCCTGGGCTCAGTCTACAGGCACAGCGCTGCCTCCCTGGTCACACCAGCCGCTCCTACTCTGAACCTGCCCCCAGTTCCTGCAGCTCCACCTCTGACCATGTCCTTCCTGGGTGCCCTTCTCTCCTCTCTGCAAACCCCTTACTCCGCGGGGCCTTGTCCCCATCACCCCTCCTCCGCGGGGCCTTTCCTGACCGTCTGGCCAGCTGGGATTCCTCCAGGCAAGAATTGCCCACTTGGCCCTACGGTTTGCTTTCCGGGCTTAGTTCTCTGTCTCCCCTATTTATTGAGCACCTATTCCGGGTTGCCAGGGAGAGAGACCCCTTTCCCCATCTGAGGCACATACCCTTAGATCATCATCCCAGAAGCGCGCAGAACCCTGTGTGTAGGGGTTTTATGGGGGCTTCATTACAGTGTGCTTGATTAAATCGTTGGCCTTGGAGACTGAACTCAACCGCAGTGTCCATCCCCTCCCTGAGGTGAGGTTGCGGGAGCTTGGAGGGGAGAGGTATGGGGAGCAGAGCCTTCTAATCACCAGTCCCCATCCTCCCAGAGTCTATAATTAGCATTAGCTCAAGTACAGCGAGAGGGGGCTTATGCACAAAAGATGCTCCTCTCTCCCCTGCACTCAGGAAGTTTTAAGGAGTTTAGTAGCTCTGTTGGATGGCCCAGGAACAAAGGCCGAATATACTCAGAGTGGCCAGATTATTATGATCTCTGAATGCATAATAATCTGGCCACTCAGTGTGTGTGCACGCTGCGAGGCCTGGTGCATGAATTTGTGCATGGTCCGGCCAGCCTGGCCAGAGGGAGGGGACATAGGCGGTCGGCCAGCCTGCCTGCTGGTCGAACTTCTGGCGGAGGGGACAATTTGCATATTAGCCTTTTATTATATAGGATATACACCGAGTGGCCAGATTAGTATGCGTTCAGAGACCATAATCCGGCCACTCAGTGTATATTTCTTACTGTATCACATCAGCACAGCATAGACCATGTTTGGTTTACCCATTCACCTGCTGATGGGCATTTGCACTGTTTCCCACTTTGTACTGTAGCGACGAGTGCTGCGGCAAACATCGGCGCACGTTTTTGTTTGAGTGCCTGCTTCCAACTCTTTGGGGGTGTCTACCAAGGAGCGGAACTGAGGGTCATGCAATAACTTCGTGTTTGACCTAGAGGATACCCCAGGCTGACCTGTCCCCGGAGGGTGTGTTTAAGGGAGTTTGCTTTCCTGAGACTTCATTCCCAGGGTCTGAGTCCATCTCGGAAGCCCTCCCTGGAAAATGCTCTCATTGCTGCATCACTGTAGGCTGAGGGAAGCCTTCATCGCCTCCTTCCTGCCTGTGAGTGTGGCTGCCACCTACGGCTCCTCCTCTGCCAGTCATTCGGCCCCGGATTGAGCTCAGCCTCCCAGGCTAAGATCCCAGCAATCCCCACCCCTGTCTGACCAAAAGCTTTCGTAGCCCGAGGGCTGGTCAGGCAGAGCTTTGCCGCCAGACCCTGGCTCTTGCTGACGGAATGGTTCCACCGAGCCATATCTTGCAGGACGAGGAGCGGGCGTGAGCGTCGGCCTGCATTTCCGCGTGCCTTGGTGTGTGTGTCTTGTCTCAGAGTAAAGCGTGATTTGATCTTGTGGGTGGAAGTGGAAGTTTTAAGCTGTAATTGGGGTTTGGGATTTTCAGAAGTAGAGAAGAGATAAGAAGGAGGCTGGCTGGAGCTGTCAAGCTGTCCTGGGCTGGAGTTTTTCACATGGAAAATCTCCGTTCCCCTTCTCTCCCCTTCAATGACATATGCTTGAAACAAGCTCCAAGTTGGTGTGTGTTTTTTTAAAAAAAACAACACAGGCTTCTTTTTTTCCCCCCTCCTTATCTACATATTTTTTTTACTAAAATATATATATATTTTTAAGAAATTTCAATCCTGTAGCATTTGGTGAGTTGATATAAATAATGGCTTACATATGCTTCAAAGCCCCTTTCGCATGCTCTCCCTAATTATTCGCTCCAAAAACCCCGTTGGGAAGGCAGGACAGTTTTGCAAATACGGATTTGTCCTCGCTTCATAGAGGAAGAGACAGACTTCCCGGGGTGTGCTGATCTGCTAAAGGTCAGGTGTATTTTAGATGGCAGAACCCAAATAGGAGCCCGGGTCTCCTGTCACAGCATCACCTATTTGAGGGTCCTCTCCTGCCCCCAGCCCTCCCTCATCGTAAAACCCTCCTCACCTGTCCACCACCTTCCCTAGACTGTGAGGTCTTCCTCCTCTTCCTCCTAAACTGCCACGGGTGCTCAGTAATGCTGGTTGAGGAAACCAGCGAATGAGTCTCTAGGAGTTTTTGGATCTCCCATTCACCGTGTGGTTTTCATCACGCGAATGGGTGCAGAAATGAGAGGTATGACTGCAGTGGTGATTGATGGCCATTGGCTCCCAGCGGAGGGGTGGGGCCTGGGCTTGGATGTGAGTGGGGGAGGGGAGAAGACAGGAGCTGTAGTTCTGGGTCTGCCAGGGATTCCACCAGTTGCCTGCTTGACCTACCTGTGGACCTAGCCTTAAAGAGACAGCCTCCTGGGGCATGCAGGTGAAGACCTGGGATGGGTCTGGATATCTTTACAGAGAGTCCCTCCCATAGGCGGAGCCTCTGGGGGAGAAGCCATCTTGCTCAGCTGTAATTGGCCCACCTGCACTGCTGCCAGCCATTGACACAGTGCCCTCAGCGGGAATTAATAGATGGCTTCTTTCAGCGACACCAATTGAACACCTGCTGCCCGCCAGGCTCTGGGCTGGGGCTGAGGAATACAAAAGCCAAGCAGCTACGACCTCCCCTCCCAGGGTCACTCAGAGAGATTTGTGTCCTAGCTTCTATGGTTTATAGTCTCCTGCAGTCCCTTCTCAAGGTCATGGCTCCACACACCACTTAGCCCGAAACATCTCTGATTGCTTATCTGGTCTCCATGACTCTAAACAGATGCCGGGACAATTTGTAACAGGAATGATGGGACTGAACCCCTCAGAACTTAATAGGGAGAGTGTACCAGAGCCTGTCCCAGCCCTGGGGGCAGACAGCCCCTGGTGGCTTCTGGGGAAGCCCCTGGGTGAGGTAAGCAAACAGCATTTTATTTTGCATTTCAGTGTCCAAATACTGAACCCTCAGGTTCAAGAGCTCACTGGAAAGACTTGAAACATAACAAAGCTGTTGCAGGCATGTTCTGACAGTGAAGGAAGACAGATTGGAATTAGCAACGGGAAAAGGGACATTCGGAGAGCTCCGGGCACAAACTTCCTGTTGTCCTGTCCCAGGCCTCCGGCGCACACAGCACTAACTTCTCCCGGCAGGGATGTGTGGCATCATTCGAAACAGGAAGCCCACCTGAGCCTCGGTGTCCAGGGTCTTCCTTGGGGGTCAGTCACACAGACATGGCTGATCGCCCCCATGCTGTCCGGGCACCTCCAGAAGTCAAGTTGAGTTGGGACCACGTGGCCTAGGCCCTCATCCTAAATCACATTGTTAGCGTAGACCAGTGGTCGGCAAACTCATCAGTCCACAGAGCCAAATATCAACAGGACGACGGTTGGAATTTCTTTTGAGAGCCACATTTTTTAAACTTAAACTTCTTCTAACGCCACTTCTTCAAAACAGACTCGCCCAGGCCGGGGCATTTTGCGGAAGAGCCACATACACTCAAGGGGCCAAAGAGCCGCATGTGGCTCTCGAGCCGCTGTTTGCCGACCACGGACATAAGCTATCTGGTACAGCCCAAGGCTCCCAGCAAATAGAGATATTCTTACAGGCAGGACATCCCAAGGGCTTACAAGTCACCTTGGAGGCGCTGGGCCAGGGCTGGATATTATCTATGGGGAAGGTTAGTTCTTATTGTTCAGCACAAGGGTCTATACAGGACTTAGCAGAGCTCCCCAAACTCAGCGAGCAAAGGCAGAATGAGGGGGTTTGATCAGCCTCACAAAAGGTCCTGAGAACATTTCAGAATTCAAACCACAAGGAATGTTTTTAGAAGTGTGCCTGTGTATAGATATTGGTGTGGACAGCTCTCGTGTGTGTGTGTGTGTGTGTGTGTGTGTGTGTGTGTACACACATGTGTGCATACACACATAAATGCATGATGACAATGGCCTGTGGTGATCCCCAAAGAACTGTGGCAGCCGAAACCGGTTTGGCTCAGTAGTAGAGCGTCGGTCTGCGGACTGAAAGGTCCCGGGTTCAATTCCGGTCAAGGGCATGCACATTGGTTGCGGGCACATCCCCGGTAGGGGATGTGCAAGAGGCACCTGGTAGATGTTTCTCTCTGATCGATGTTTCTAGCTCTCTATCTCTCTCCCTTCCTCTCTATAAAAAATATCAATAAAATATATATTTTTTAAAATTGGCTCTCAAAAAATTTTTTTAAAAAAAGAACTGTGGCAGCTGGGCAGGTGCTGTGTCAACCATGAAGGAAGCATCTGGGCGCGTCCCCGAGGTGGAGGCAATGCATTGGAAATGAGCATTTCCCCCCACGTGAGCCAGTTGGCCTCAGAGGCCCCTTGTCACTGTCAGGATGAGTCACACATGGAGGCTGAGGGCCAGATTAAATCTGTGAACGTAGAAGCCGGCACTTGGCGAATCTGACCTTAAAAGAAGAAGACAGCCTCATTGGGAAGAGAGATTGAACCAGGAAATTAAATGGCTGCAAAGAGAAACAGAGGTCCCCACCTGTGCCAGCCAGGAGCGTGGGGTGCGGAGGGTTGGAGAAGGGGTCCTCTCTGGTTCTCCTCGGCTGCCAGACTCTAGTTAGCCAGCCAGTCTCCCTGCCCACAGCTAGTTCACTGCCCACGGGGTGGGGGCGGCGGGCATCCCCTCCTGCACACCAGCTACTGGGAAACATTTAAAATACATGCAACGGCCATAGCCGGCTTGGCTCAGTGGATAGAGCATCGGCCTGCGACTGAAAGGTCTCAGGTTCGATTCCTGCCAAGGGCACATTGCCTGGGTTGCGAGCTCAATCCCCAGTAAGGGAGTGTGCAGGAGGAGGCAGCCGATCAGTGATTCTCTCTCATCACTGATGTTTCTGTCTCTCTCCTCCCTTCCTCTCTGAAATTAATCAAGAAATATATTTTTAAAAATAAATACATAAACTAAAATCCATGCAATGCCTTGGCGCCCCGAGAGGTGGTGGCTTTGTAGATTTGGAGACTGTCCTCTGGATGACTTCGGTGCCCGTGGGCAGGGCGGCCTGGGGCCAGTAGCCAGCAGTGAGGCTGGACCACTAGACACAGGCCTGTGTTTGATGGTTTTCGGATGCCAGGCTAAAGAGTTTGAGCCTGATCTTCCTGGCGACGCAAATCTTTAGCTGTCGAGCTGCAGAGTGAGGTTCGCCTATGAGAAACACGACTTTGTCAGCCTTCGGGAAAGGGTGAGGGGGGCGGGGCGGGGAGTCCATTGCAGTGCCCCGGTGTGAGGGGGGTCAAGGAGAGGCAGGAGTCATTCCGAGGAGCAGTTTGGGTGATGGGCAGAGATGAAGCGTCTGAATTGAGTGCCGGGGAGGAAGTGGGGTATGTGATGGCCCCTGTGACAGAAACAGGGAGCCGAGGGAAGGGAGCGCACTGGGGGAGGGGGTGATGAGGCCACCACGCAAGGCTGTGTGGAATCCACATGGCGGTGGCTCCATGCACCCCCGGGGACCGGAGTCTGGAGGCCAGGAGGGAAGTCAGGGCTGGAGGTACGGATTCGGGAGCCTCACAGGCGACAACCAAAGCGAGGAATCTCTGGGAATGCAATCTCTGGAAACGCTAGCCATCCACTCGCCTGGAGACATAGGCATGGGACGAAAGTATTTGGGAATCCCAGGAGGTTCCCGGGGAGAGGCTGCACCGTGGGACTGCAGGATGGAGGTCCCCTTCCCAGCTGACTGTGTCCGCCGCCTCCTGAGTGCCCCCTGGTGGCGAAGGACTTCTGGAGCCCCCTGCTGACACCCCCTTCCTCAGCGCACAGCCCTCCCTCAGCCCGCCTCCCCTGCGCCTGTCTCCACCGTGCCAGGAGCCTGAGCACTCTCGGCATCGGAACCAGAGAGGTCCCAGGGTCCGGTGCCCCATTTCACAGATGACACCACTGAGACACAGGGAGGAAAGTGTTGGGTCAAGGCCCCCAGGAACCAGTCTCTGGCACTGCCCGGGGGGAGGCCCTGCCAGGCTCCCCGATTCCCGCCACGCCGCACGCTGAGCGCCCTTCTGTTGTTCGGCAGGACTACACGCGGGTGGCGTGTCCCGTGATCGACATCATCAACCTGGACACCTTCAACTACATCGAGTCGGCCACGGAGCTCAGGGGGGGTGAGTGCGCCGATGCCTTCTCCCGGGGCGCTTTCCGTTCCTCCGGGTCATGGTCATTGCTGTCGAGGGGGAGAGGGGGGAAAACTTGCCTCCTCATGGCTTGTCTGGACCGTCCAGCCTGCATCCTGTAACGTCAGGAGCGCCCACGTGGCCCTTACCACAGGGGATGGGCAGGCCGCTCCCAGCACCCAAGCTCTGCTCCAGCACGGTCCCCCACACCCAGACCTAGTGCCACCCCCACCCCAAGACCAAGGTCATGTGATTCGGCCCCTCCCACACCTCCTGTTCCGCCTTCCCCAGGCTCCTGGCCAAGGGCCACATCCCAGAGCTGACCATCTTGTCCCCTGTGGGCTCTGTTCCATCTCCCCCTGCACCCTCTACCCTTCATCCCTAGCTGCAGAGGAGGTGCCGAGAGGCAGGAGGCGGAAGAAAAGAGGAGGCGGTGACAGGGACATGGGAGAGGCGACTGCTTCTGCTCGGTGGGGGGAAACTGGGTACATGCCTGCCCTTCAAGAACGGGGACAGAACGCGCGAGCTCTGCGGGTACACCCGAGAGACCAGATCAGCCGAGCGGGTGCTGTGTTTTAGGGTTTGACTGGAGCCTCCACTTCCAATGGGAGCAGCTGTCCCCAGAGCAGAAGGCTCAGCGCCGCCTGGACCCCTCGGAGCCCATTAAGTAAGTGAGGGCCAGGGTGAGGGGGCTGATTCCTTCCCTCCTGCTCCTTCCCGCTGGCCCACGGTAGGGGGGGGGGTGTGCAACACTGGATGCTCTAAAGACTGGGCAGAGACCAGGAGAGCCCTTTGCCAGGCCAGCGCCCCCGCTGCCCTCCTTCTAGGAGGTTTCTGTCCTCCTGGAAACGGCTGTTAAGGAGAAGGGCCGGTGGAGATCTGTGCTGGGAGTTGCCCCAGGTTGTCCATCGGCAGACGTGTCGCGATGTACTTGTGCTTTCTGCTACGCACGGGAGGGTCCCAGAGGGTCCTGTTTGAGCCTCGGACAGGGGAAACGGTCTCTTCGGGCCAGGAGGGGAGCCCGGGTCTTGGCTATGAGGATTAAGCCCAGGAAGGCGGGCGGAGTCAGCCTCCGCCCTCAGGGGAGGCTGACACGGAGGCAGGGCCGCTGCGGCCGATCAGCAAGCACGCCTCCTCTGTTGTGGGTGAGGACGTGACTGGCCGCGTGCGGCCGAGGGAGACTTCGTCCCGATCTACATTCCCTCTTCCAGGCCCCAGTGTGACCGCCCCAATGACTTCATTTTAACTCGCTTACCTCTGTAAGGACCCTCTCTCCAAATAAGACCACCTTCTGAGGTACTGGGGTTAAGACCCCAGCGCGACTTTTGGGGGGGACATATAACTCAACCCATAGCAGAGAGAAACAGGGAGAGAGAGAAGCTCAGACTCAAGAGATGGCCGCGCTGTTGACAGTTGCTGCCTCGGCCCTTCTCTGCCTGGCCAGTGGCCCCTGGCCCCCCGTACCCAATAGTGAGCTCCCCAGAGAGCCATGCTGGGCGGGGTGTGGGGGAGGCCAGTGCCGGGGGCCCTCAGAGCAGCTGGGGTTCAGCGAGCCCTGGTCCCCCAAGGCAGGTTAGCCTGCCTGCCAGGTCAGGAGATTTGTAATCAACGGGAAAACCCTAGGAGCACGTTCGTGTGTGAGGTGAGATGGAACACACTGGTCTTCCCCACAGAGGAGCCAGAAGGGTAAGAAAATGGCCTGGCTGAAACCGGTTTGGCTCAGTGGATAGAACGTCGGTCTGCGGACTAAAGGGTCCCGGGTTCGATTCCGGTCCAGGGCATGTACATTGGTTGCGGGCACATCCCCGGTGGGGGGTGTGCAGGAGGCAGCTGGTCGATGTTTCTCTCTTATCGACGTTTCTAGTTCTCTATCTCTCTCCCTTCTTCCTCTCTGTAAAATATCAATAAAAAAAAAATTTAAAAAAAAAATGGCCTGGCGTTCTGGGCAGCTATAGGGCCAGAAGAACGTAACAAGCGGTCCCCTCCCAGAGGTGATGCCCCGTGGCCTCCTTCTCTCTGCACAGGACGCCCATCATAGCTGGAGGGCTCTTCGTGATGGACAAGTCCTGGTTCAACTACCTGGGGAAGTATGACAACGACATGGACATCTGGGGCGGGGAGAACTTCGGTGAGTTACTGCCTCTGTGCCCTGAGCCGGGGGGTGGGGAGTGGGTGTCCTGGGACCCCGTGTGCCTGGGAAAAGGGTCGGGGAACGGGGACGACGCTACTCCTGTGGGGGAAGGCCGGGTGGGGCCCCAGAGGAGGGAGCGGTGGCTGGGAGGGTGCGGGCAATCGGGGGATTGCTCCGTGGGACCGCGCGGATGCCGAGGACCAGGCAGACCCTAACGGGGGAAGTTGAGATGCAGGAGCCAGGAAAACCCAAGAGGAACGCCAAGGGCCAGAGGCGGGCATGCGCCGGGAGCACGGAACTCGGGGAGTTTGGAGTTGCAAGGAGACTGGAGACAAAGGATGGCGAGCTGGATAGACAGTGGCACTGGGAACATCTGGACCCCATCTGGTGGCTGCTCCGGGCGTGCGGCGCTCGGCCCTGGGTTAATGAGGGGGCTCTGGGGTGGTTGCCACAGAAACTCCGGGGGCCACTTGTCCTTAATCTTCCAGAGAAAGGGGTGGTGGGTGGAGGGGCTGGGTTAAGGGTCCAAAGCTGTGCCAGCATCGGGCCAGGTACAGCCGCCGTGGGGAGGGCTGCGGTTTGTTTGCAGGAAGAGCGCTCCGAGGCTCATTCCATCTGGTGGGTGGCACTGAGTGGCCTCCCAGTTTCCTTGTGTATTTAAAGCATCATGTTGGGGTGCTTCTTGGGGTCACTGTGAAAAAATCCATTGAGGCAAGTCTATAAAAACGCAGTCATCACAACACACGGGCACAGGAAGTGTTAGCTTCCCTCCATCCCTTCCTTCCTTCCTTCCTTCCTTCCTTCCTTCCTTCCTTCCTTCCTTCCTTCCTTCTTCCCTCCCTCCCTCCCTCCCTCCCTTCCTTCTTTCCTTCCTTCCTTCCCGCAGGGAGACCTAAGAGATGACTAGAATTTGAGCTGCACAGGGCGGGACGTTGGGTCTGTTTTGTTCTCAGTTGTCTGAGTGCTTCGTACAGTGTCTGCCACAGAGGAGGCCTCGGTAGCTCGGTAAGGGAAGAGGAAGAGGCCCGTCCTGCTGGGGGCCGTCTCCTCCCTGGGCACCCGGGGCGCTGTGTTTGACATGGGCCCCCTGAGCGGGGCAGAGGCCAGGAGAGTGATGCATGGGGCTCTGCAGGCATTTAGCAGTAATCTGGCGCATTGTCCTCTGCCATTGTTTTCTCCTGCCCCTGCCTCCGGAGTGTTTTATGGCACCTTCCTCAGTCACTAAGAGTTATTTCCCGGGAATTTATGGCCGTTGGCCTGCCCCACCGCATCTGTTCTCCCCAACGGGGCGGGGCAGGGAGATCCGTCCGGAGAGTCTGTCTCCTGTCGCACCGGGGGCCAGATTGGAAGCTTGGTGAACGAAGCAGAAAACCCTGACACCCCGTCTTGGACCCCGTCCTGGAACAGGAAAGGGCGTCTGGTGGGGTTTGGGGTCAGATCTGTGGGCTCCGACCCAGGAGGGCTTAATGCCAGACCCACCCTTGTTCTCAATGGGGATGGGAGTTCCCCCTTTCTGGGCGGAGCCGGCCGATGTCCTGATGATCACAGCCCCTCTCACGACCCTTAGTGACAAGCTCCATCTAGCCTTTCCTCCAGCCACCAAGCGGATTCTTTCTGCGACACTTTGACAGCCAGCAGTCCTCCATCTCTGCTCAGAGGCTGCCTACGGTGACGCGGCCGCTGCCTCACAATTCAGCGTGTTCCGCCATCTCCCTCTCGCTTTTGTCTACCGAGGCTCGTGCCCTTTGGAACCTCACGGCGTGAGTGTGTTCCTTCTTCCGTGGGGCAGCCCCATTTGGACTCGGAGAGAACACGCGATCGTTAATGATGGCGCATTGGGTCCCACCCGCCAGTGCCTTCTCTGGAGCAATGTTGACACACATCTGCTCAGATCAACTGGCCGTCTCCTGTGGCTGCATTATCGGGGGCTGATTCCGACAGGGAAGGAGGGAGGGGCTTCTGCACAGCTGGGGGAGAGACAACCTACACTCCGTCACAGAGAAGGCGGTGCAGACAGCTGTCACGGGGACACGTGGCGGTCTCCCCTCCCAGCATTCCACAAGCTACAGACGGCCGCCGGCACTTGGCTTTCTTTTGCCTAGCGCTGTGTGTGCCAGGAAATGCGGTGCTTTCCCCATGGTGGATCCAGCGTGTGGACGGCATCTGGGCCGTGGGTGAGGGGAGCCAGGCACCTGAGCACATGAAGGTGGGCGTTGGAGAGAGTCTGTGCAGGATGGGGTGATGAGCAGGGGTTAGAGGGTGGTGATGCTTCAGCTGCAAATAGAGATGGAGTTGAGGCGTGGAGGAGGATGCGTGTGAGAGTGAAGTGGGTTCAGCGCCAAGGCATGGCTAGTCCTTGAGGGGAAACCCCGTGGGGTTCCAGAGAAAGGAGCAGTTGCTGGGAGGGCGGAGGCCACCAGGGAATTGTCCCAGGGACCACATGGATGCTGAGGACCAGGCAGCTCACCAAGTCCCGAGACCTGACCCCCTCACCACCGCTCACACCCATTCCCTCTTCATCCCAGTCCTCCTGGATGGCGCCCACCTCGAGTCTCCCCCCCTCACAGCCATCCTCCCACACGCCTACCACAGTGCTCGCTCTGAGAGGCAGGTCTCGGCCACTCTCCCAGGCTAAGGACGAGGCCCATGTTCCTCAGCTGGGTCTCTCCTTGGCCTTGTCCACCCTTTTTGGCCTTGTCCACCCCTCCTTGGCCCTGTCCATCCCTCCATCCTTCAGCCCAGAGGCTCTGCCCTGATGTGCCCAGACTCCAGGGACCTAGCCCCTTCCCCCAAGCTGAGGAGCACAGCACTGCACGCCCGCCCCAGAACTTGGACACCTTCCCTGCCCCCCTCCCCCCCCCCCCGCTCTGCGCCCCTAGCACTCCGTCTCCTCCTCGCCCTGGCACCGAGCACTCCCCTGCATTTGTGTTTACTCATCGGTGCCTGCCGCCCTGCCTCCCGCTAAACTTGGAACGAGGCGAGAACATTCATCCAGTTTCTAGTCCGCAAGGCCCGGACGGTGGAACCTGCTCTCTGTGCTCAAAAGCGGGAGACGGGGAAGAGGAGTCAGGGCGGGAAGGTCAACCTACGCTGCATCTGTGAGGCTCCATGCGGAGCGGGTCCCGTTCTGTGAAACGGAGCCCACGGAGAAAGAGAGCAGCTGCGGCCCAGGTGCTCCCGGTCCAAGGAGTGAGTGCTGTGTGCGCCAGGCGTGGTTGCCGCTTTGGCGCTGACTGTCGCTCACAGCACAGAGTCTGCAGGATTCCTGAGCAAGGCTCTGGCCCGGGGTGGCCTCCCGGATCCTCAGCGGCACGCTGCCCCTGCCCACCCATCTCACTTGCCTCTGCTGGAAGCAGCCTCAGCTGCTGTGGGACCACACACACACACACACACACACACACACACACACACTGTGCCCTCACTGGGCCTGAGGCCTGAGTCGGTGCCTAATCCCACAGAGTGTTTCTAAGGGGGGCTGAATAGTTTTGATAATGACACCTGCCGTTTAGCATAGGAGCAGGCTTTAGGGCAACTTGGCTTTTAGCCTTTCTCCCCCAGTTCTGCATTAAAATTGCATGCTTAGATTCTAATTTACATAACACAGGACTCATAGCCTATCTGATACATCTCCTCACTTCCAGCTGCACCTCACTCTTGGCTTTTTGTCACTGGAAGCTGTTGCTCAGTGAGGGGTGTGTGTGTGTGTGTGTGTGTGTGTGTGTGTGTGTGTGTGTATGTAGGTGGAGGTTGCACTTAAAATAAAAAAAGGAGACCTTAGCACATATATGAAGGGTGAGCATGGATTCCTGGATTTGGAATGGGGGTTTTCTAAAGCATAGCAAATACAAAGATAGTGCCAGGGAAAGAGACACGGTGAGACCTGGAGAGGGGCTACCACCCCCCGACCACCCCTTAGAACAGCCGTGGGCAAACTATGGCCCGTGGGCTAGATTAGGCTGTTCTATCCGGCCTGCGGAGCCGAAAGAGCAGAGGGTTCTCTTGCTCTCCCCTCTGCTCCTTCACCAGCAGCCCAAGATGAGAGTGCCAGCATGGTCAGGTTGCTTTTATTCCGGCCCTCCGGTCCAGTTTAAGAACCCATGTGGCCCTCGAGTCAAAAAGTTTGCCCACCCCTGGCTTAGAATGTAGTCAAGGAGGTCAGGGTGTCAGGGTGTGTCAGGCTTGGCACACACACTGTGTGCATGCACATGAGCTGCAGGATGGGATGGGCCAGAGTTTGAATCCTCTAGTCGTTCCTGGCTGTGTGTCCTTGGAGCAGGTACTTTGCTTCACTGAGCCTCTTTCCAAGTCTTTAAAGTGGAGACCGTGGTGGGAGAATGGCCAAAAGATGCCCACTCCCAACCCCTGTGCAAAAGAAAGAGTGGCTCGGAGCCTTGTTCAAATGGTTAGGAAGACTTCACTCAGGACTCTCACAGCAGGTGTCAAGACTGGCAGTGAGCCAGGGAGATGGGTCAACTCTGAATCCAAGACCAGGGGGTAGGGAGGGGGTCAGTGGGTGGAAATTACAAGGGTGGGGGATTCTCGTTCAGCTGGCTCAGCAGGATTCTCGCTACCACTGGGAACAGTAGGCTCAGCAAGGACAGGGGCCAAGGTCAAGGCCCCAGGGAGAAGAGGGCCGGCCAAAGCTGGGGCAAGGAGGGCATCGTGCCACCTAGAACCTGGCAGGACTTCAGCTCCCACAACCAAAGGGACTGACTGGGCAGATACGATGAAGGCAGCTGACCGTGACGTTAGGAGATGATCCTGGATTACCCAGGGGCCCGCTCTAATCACGTGAGCCCTCAGAAGCAGACAATGTTCTTCAGTTGGAGGCAAAAGCGATGGAATAGGAGGAGGCAGAGGAGGTGTGGGCAGCATGAGAGAGGCCCGTTTGGCTGCTGCTGGCTTGCAGGAGGAGGGGGAAGTGTGGACGTAGGGGTTCCTGGCCTACAACCAGCGAGGGAGAGGGACCCTCAGCCCCACACCCGCAAGGAACTGAGCTCTGTGCACAGCCTGGGTGAGTTGGAGGCAGGTTCTTCTGGCCCCAAGACAGGATCAGGATCCTGCCGACCTACTCCTTGATTTTTAAAAAATATATATTTTTAAATATTGATTTTTTACAGAGGAAAGGAGAGAGCTAGAGAGCTAGAATCATCTATGAGAAACATCGATCAGCTGCCTCCTGCACACCCCCTACTGGGGTTGTGCCCGAAACCAAGGTACACGCTCTTGACCGGAATCGAACCTGGGACCTTTCAGTCCATAGGCCAATCAATGCTCTATCTACTGAGCCGAACCGGTTTTGGCTACACCTTGATTTTTTATTTTGGGCTTGGGAGGCTCTCAGCAGAGGCCGGAGCACACCCACGCACTCGGTGAGGGTAGTAATTTGTTACAGCAGCAAGAGGACGTGGTCCCACTGCCAGCTCCTGGGAAGATTAATTAGGAGCGGGGCCTCCGCTTCCCCTGCAGGCTCCGTGGAGAGGCGTTTGTTAGAGGAGGTGGCGTGGGCCCTCCCTGCTGGAATGGCTCATCCCTCCAGCCTCCCCCCCCCCCCCAGCCTCGCCCTTCCCAGGCCGGGTGGCTGGCGCGAGGGGAGGGAAACGGCCTCGTCTGAGAAGAACCCCTGAGTCTGTGGAAAAGTCACCCTTTGGCCGAAACCAGTTTGGCTCAGTGGATATAGCTTTGGCCTGCTGATTGGAGGGTCCCGGGTTCGATTCCGGTCAGGGGCATGTAACTTGGTTGCAGGCACATCCCCAGTGGGAGGTATGCAGGAGGCAGCTGATCGATGTTTCTCTCTCATTAATGTTTCTAACTCTCTATCCCTCTGTCTTCCTCTCTGTAAAACATCAATAAAATTTTTTTTTTAAAAGAAAAGTCACCCTTTGCCCCGATGGGAGAGCAGAGTGAAAGTAGGCTGCTCTGTTCCTGATCGGGGCTGCTCGCTAAAGCCCGTGCCCAGGTGCGCGCCCCAGAGGCTGTTGGGTTGTCGGGGTGACCCGGAGGGAGGACGGAACAAAACCAGCCAGAGGTGCACGAAGGGGTCGTTTTCCTCCCATGGCCACATCGTGCAGAACTGAGAGGCTCTGAAGATTTAGGTAACGGCAGTAGACGGGAAAATGAGGAGCAGGAAGAGAGTTAGAGGCAGAGGAGAGGAGGCAGGCTGGCGGGAGGGGGCGGCAGGGCGGGCGGTAGGGGAGGAGGCACTGGGTCTGATGGTGTCCCATGCACCTCGCTGGTGTGGAGCCCGAGCAGAGCTGGGGCTGCAGGGTGGCCCTGAGACCTTAGTGCCAATCGAAGGAGGGGATCGGGCCAGGAAGCCGTGTCAGGAAGACCCTCAGAGCCTTGGAGAGAAGAATGAATGAACGCTGGGGGACCGGAGGGGGGTGGGGAAGGGCCAGGTCAGGCGGCAGCACTGTCTCGGGCGGGGACCTACAACCAGCGAGGTTGTGCATGGCTGGGCAGAGGGGAGAGGGGTCCGCAGACTCAGAGAAAGGCTCCGTGCTGGGCAACGGGAAGACAGGAAAAGGAGCGGGTTTCAGGGGCGCAGGGGATGGGCCTGAGGCAGAAGTTGGAGGTGAGGCCGCCCTTTGCAAACGAGGAGGAACATATGCCTCATCGGAATGCACGGGAAGGAAGCGACCGCAGCGGAACCGGGTGCGTATTTTGGGGAGAACGCTGGCACGGGATGTGTAGGCTGCACCTCGTAGGCAAGGCCCCCGCCCCCCGTTTTGAGGGATGAGAGTGTTTTCCGTTTTAGGAACGAGAGCAGACCGTGTTTTGAGATCCTGGGAAGGCGTCCATGATAACACGGTAGACCTCACAGCCGCTCAGGGAAGACGTGCGGAGACTCACTTCCCGCGTGTGCGGACGTAGCTCCCCGGACGAGCCCTCAGCCCCGGGCACACTCTCTGCGGGGTGGGCGGGTGCCGGCTGTCAGCTCAGCCCCCTCGTTGCTCCTGGTCTCCCGCAGGCGTCAGCTCGGGGCACAGGATCCCCACGGTGCCCCCGCCAAATGCCGGATCGCTGTGCATGGGGGGCCTTGATGGAGAGTAGAGGTCTCAGGCGTTGGTCCGTGCATTTCAAATGCCTCCCGTGAGAAGGAGGGAGGTGGTCGTGGGCAGAGTGGGGGACGCCATAGGGGTGCTGAAGACACAGGCTTCATAACTGCCGCTGACCTTCCCGCCACACTTAGAGTGTTCAGTGATTCTCAAGATTTCGTTTCACGTCGACAGCGACCCTGTGGAGTGTTTTTATGATCTTGGTCTGAGATAGCCGGAGACCCAGCCTCAGCCGGGGCAAGAGGTTCCCCCCTAACGCAGCTGATAGGCAACCGCAGGCTCGGGCAACTGACCCCAAAGCCACGCTCTTCCCGTTTCTTCCCCAACCCATGTTCTTGCCATTATTCAGCCGTGGGGAGTCCTTTCTTCATCCTCATGTGCACATTGTCCCCGCTTGAGGGAAACCCCAGCTCCCTGGGAATGCGCTGTAGCCCATCCGGCAGCACTTGGGGCAGCACCTGGGCCGGTGGGGCAGTCTTGTCTGCCAACCAGTAGCTTTTCCAGGGACACACGGCAGGGGGCAGTAGCGGACAGACAGGTGAAGGGTGGCTGAGGACTGAGTGAGAAAGCAGATGGGGATTAAGATAAAGAAGAGGCTGAAACCGGTTTGGCTCAGTGGATAGAGCTTCGGTCTGCGGACTGAAGGGTCCCAGGTTCGATTCCGGCCAAGGGCATGTACATTGGTTGCAGGCACTTCCCCGGTGGGGGATGTGCAGGAGGCAGCTGGTCGATGTTTCTCTCTCATCGACATTTCTAGCTCTCTATCTCTCTCCCTTCCTCTCTGTGGAAAATCAATAAAATATATATATTTAAAAAAAAAAAAAAAAGATAAAGAAGAGGTCCGGGCACTTGCCAGGGTAGTTGGAATGAAGGGAGACAGACAGCCGGTTGGGGGGGGGGGGGGGGGAGAGAACTGCACTCTGGGTGTGGGAGGTGCCTGCTGGAATGGGCCAGTCCTCTCTCTTGCACCCCGGCCCTGTGGTTTGCTGGCCTGTGGAAGTGCGGAAACCCCGGGACAGCCACTTCTATCTGGATCTTGACCGTCAGCAAATGCTCCCATTGTCTCCCATGGAAATTCTTTCTCCTTGGTCCTGGTTCTAGCCCTCTGGGGTCCTGTGAGGGAGCTCAGTGTCTTCCCCACTGAAACCTTCCACGTGTCCAAAAGCAGCGCTCTCCTGGCCACACGGCTTCTGTGCCCCTGACTGAGGCCTTGCAGCCCGCCCTGCACGTGCTCCCGGGCTGATTGAGATACATGCTCCTCCTCCACGCAGACCTCCGGTCCCCAATTAGGACACACCACCCCCAGGTGTGGGTTATCAGCATCCCCACTTGTGGACGGGGAATCGGATGGCCCAGCCCGTGGGCCGCACCGCTGTTAGCCCGCACCCTCGGCGGGGTGCAGCGCGCGCCGCCTCCTCGGACCCGGCGGTGCCTGGTGCCCCCAAGCTGCCTTCCCGTGCCCACCCACCCCCTCGAGGCAGAGCCGTGACGGGGTCGTGGCTGTCTTGCAGAAATATCCTTCAGAGTGTGGATGTGCGGGGGCAGCCTAGAGATCGTCCCCTGCAGCCGAGTGGGCCACGTCTTCCGGAAGAAGCACCCGTACGTTTTCCCCGAGGGAAACGCCAACACGTACATAAAGTAAGTGTGCGTCCCGGGGCCTGCGACGGGGCCGCGGTGGCCCAGGGCGTTCCTGGCGATGGGCTGTGGCTGTCCCGGTTCTCCGGCAGGTTGCCTGGGGGTTCTGGGTGGTCGGGAGCCACGTGGCTCGCCCTCCAGGCCTCTTCCCGTGCAGGGGGGTCAGGGCTGCCCTAGCGTTCGGCAGGGACCCCCAGGCTGTCAGGGTCCCATCTGTGGCCTTGGGGGCTTTAAGTCATTGGGCTCAAGGTTCTGGGTATTTTGTGTTGTTTGGGGTCAGGGAAGGGCCACGTTTTGGGGCCCCTGAGTTTCTAGAAGGCCTGCTGAGTCAGTCACCAGGGAAGATTCGGGTACAGGGAGGCAGAGGGGATTCAAGGCCCACGCCTGCTCTGCGGCTGGCTCTGGGCTCCGCTCCTAGGGCAGTTGTCGGCAAAACTGCGGCTCACGAGCCACATGTGGCTCTTGGGCCTCTTGAGTGTGGCTCTTCCACAAAAGACCATGGCCTGGGCGAGTCTATTTTGAAGAAGTGGCGTTAGAAGAAGTTTAGGTTTAAAAAATGTGGCTCTCAAAATAAATGTCAATCGTTGTGCTGTCGACTAATGAGTCTGTTGACTAATGAGTTTGCAGACCACTGCCTTCGGGAAAAACACTTGAAAATATTTTAATAATGTACCAATGTCTTTAAACTGAAGTCAAAACTTCTGGGTAAGGGTAATGCCTTACAGCAGTATTCTGTGCCACCAGGGGTTAGAGAAATGAGGGAGCGTGTCTCCTGAGCAGCTTCCACTTGAAGGTGGTTCAGCCAGTGGAAGTCAGCAAGCCAAGAGCTGCCTTCCCAGCCCCAAGAGCTGGGCTGCGTGTGCGTCCCTCCTTTCAGGCCCTCCGGCCCGAATGGAAGGGCTTCCACGGCCCCCAGTTAAATGCCTCTGCTCCACATAGAACCCGAAATCTGGAGGAGCACCCCATCTTTAGTGAGCCCCAAGTTCTCTGCCGAGGACCTCAGCAGGAGCTGCTCCCCACGGTGCTCCTGGCATCTGGTTGTTTTCTGAGGAGAGGTTTCAGGACTCTGGGCTTTTTCCCGGTGTCCCTGCCTCCTTGACCCGCTGAATGATGACATTCTCGGTGCCTGTCTCCCTCCCTGTCTTCTTTCTGTGTCCTTTGGGGCCAGACTCAGAGCAAATACCTGATTTCAAAAATATAACCTAAGCGTGCTCTAGCAAAATGTCTGCGACGGCTTGATTGCTTAACTCTTCACACCTGCGAGCAGCTAGCTGCTTGGACAACAGGGAGCCCTTGGCCAGCGGGGGCCTCCCCACGCCCCCTGTGCGAAGGGGGGGCACCTGGAGCGGGACCAGGGACGGCCGGGGCAAGGCGGCAGCGTGGCCCTGCTCTTTCCTCCTGGCCACTGGCACCGGGTGGCTGTGCCGAGCTGCCCTGGCTCTTTCCTTCCTAGGGTTTCTTTTTGGAGAGCCACAGAAGTTCAGTTTCTGGGTAATTTCCGGCTCCGTATCTTTCGGTGTAAGAGTTTGTCATTACTATGAAAACCTGATGTCTTGGGGTGAAGGTACCGTTGGAGACTGGGTGGGACGTGACTGGGCTCAGCACCCTGGGAAGAGTAGATTTACTGGACCATGTTGGCCCCCGCCTTGGTGATGCTGCCAACTTGCTCACAATATAAAATTATTTACTATATATATATATATATATATATATATATATATATATATTCTATCCAATAAAAGAGAAACATGCAAATTGACTGTACCTCCGCTATGCCCACCAGCCAATCAGGAGCGAGTATGCAAATTAACCCAATCAAGATGGTGGCAGCCATGGAGCTGGAGCGAGCAGAGCAGGAGGCTTGGGTTTCCCCTAGTGATGGAGGAAGCCAAGCTTCCCTCCTGCCCTGGCCTCCCCTCAAGGAGGTGCTGGTGGGGGGGGGAGCAAAAAAGGAGGGGCTGGGAGCTTGGGTCACTGGGGGCTGTGTCCAGCCTGCAAATAGCCATCAGCCCCTCACCCAGGCTGGCCAGGCAACCCAGCAGGACCCCCCACCCTGATCCGAGACACCCTTCAGGGCAAACCAGCCAGCCCCCATCTGTGCACCAGGCCTTTATACTAATAAAGGATGATATGCTAATTAGACTGGGAGACCTTCCAGGAGACCTTCCGGATGATCCTCTGGACAAAGCCATGGTGGCAGGGCCAAGGTAGAGGCATTTAGGGGCCAAGAGGGGAGGGCAGTTGTGGATGATCAGGCCAAAATGGAATGGCAGGGAGGGCGGGGGTGTTGGGGGTAAGCAGACCAGCAGGGGGGCCATCTCGGTGTGAGCAGGCAGTCAGTGGGGATCAGTTGGAGGTGATCAGGACAGCAGGGGGGGGGCAGTTTGGAGTGAGCAGGGCAATGGGGGGGGCAGTTGGTGGTGATCAGGCTGGCGGGGGGGGGTGTCATTTTGGGATGAGCAGGCTGGCAAGCAGAGTGGTTTAGGGGCAATCAGGCAGGCAGGCAGGTGAGCAGTTAGGAGCCAGCAGTCCCAAATTGTGAGAGGGATGTCTGACTGCCGGTTTAGGCCTGATCCCTGTAAACCTGCAGTAGGACATCCTTTGAGGGGTCCCAGATTGGAGAGGGTGAAGGCTGAGCTGAGAAACACCCCCCCCATGCACGAATTTCATGCACTGTGCCACTAGTGTGTGTGTGTGTGTGTGTGTGTGTGTGTGTGTGAGAGAGAGAGAGAGAGAGAGAGAGAGAGAGAGAGAGAAGGAGGGAGGGAGGGAGGGAAGAAGGGAGAAAAGGAGAGAAAGAAAATAATTGATCACTGCCTCTTACATGCCCCACCCTGGGGATCAAGCCCACAACCTGGGCATGTGCCCAGATCGGAAACAGAACCGTGACTCCCTGGTCCATAGGTTGATGCTCAGCCACTGAGCCATGCCGGCTGGGCCATGCGTGTGCTTTAACGGGATACGTCCCAGGTTCTCTCAGGTCGCACCTCCCTGACACCCCCTGCCCTCCCCAGGAACACCAAGCGGACGGCGGAGGTGTGGATGGATGAATACAAGCAGTACTTCTATGCTGCCCGGCCGTTCGCCCTGGAGAGGCCCTTCGGAGAGTGAGTGTCCCCTCAGGCTGACTTGTGCCGCCGAGTCAGGAAGAGGCCCAGCTCCTGGGTCCGAGGCAAGCGGGTGCTGAGCCGCTAAGCCTGTCCGGCCTCAGTCTGCGCGGCTCTCCTTTCACAGCCTCTGGTTCTGCCGGGTTCTGGCATGTAGGGCTCAGGCGGTGCCCGTGGAATGACTGTCTGGCGCCCCTGACCACCAGCTCCGTGGGTGGGCTCTCCTTGTACAGTGGACTGGTATTTCCAGGCTTTAACGGGAAGGTAGGATGTGGGACTGAACTGCCTCAGCACCTGCAGGCCGGAGCGCCCACCTCCTGGTTCTTTGTCACCCATGCCTAACTCCTCCTCCTCCTCCCTGGAGCTGCTGACATGACACACTGTAGCATCGGTCTCAGGAGGCCCTCCGTACGCCTCCTGGTCCCCATCCCTCCTGGCCAGCGTTCTCCCTCCAGATCCATTTAAATCCTCTCCGTTCTCCCCAGCTGCTGAGCCCACACACTCCTGTCAATCACAGTAGGTGACACCTTCTCTTTTGTCGACGAGATAGACGGTTATCAACTTCCCGAGTCACACCAACCTGTCAGCGTGGCCGTGTCTGCACCATCCTTCGCTATCTCTTTCCTCTCCAAGGACAAGGTCCTGCAGCAACGGGCCAGCCCTCCACCCACACTCCAGACGCACCTTTCATTCCGGCGTTCATTTATAAATCAACGTTTATCGAGTTCCCACGGCCTGGATTCATCTCCGCCTGCCTCCTGGCTCAGAGCTTATCAAACTTTAATGTGCACACAGCCCTCCCGGGGATCCTGTTGAAATGTGCAGGATGGCTCGGCTGGGGCTGCATTTCTGAGAAGCTCCCAGGTGGCCCCGTGTGGCTGGTCAGAGGACCTCAGCTCCGGAGCGAGGCCCTAGGGCAGAGGTCTCCAAAGTAGCCCCCCCTCCCCCCCACATTACAATCCCCAGGGGAGCTTTTAAAACCTACTGATGCCTCTACTCCACTCACAGGGAGTTGATTTAGTCCTCCCTCTCCCCTCACATCCAAGCAATCACCTGGTCGTGATGAACTGCCTCATTTATATACTGAGCACCCAGGTCCCTGCTAAACATGAAACATTTAGCACTTAAAAAAAAAAAAGAAAGAAAGAAAATCAGCCGTTCCTGTCCCCATGGCTTAGAGCCTGGTGAGGAAATGTGGTTAGTGCTATGTAAGAAGTCCCGCTGCCGAGAGAGGGGTCTTAGGTGGCAGCAGGCATAGCTGGGGCAGAGCAGGGCCAGTCTGTACGGATGCCCAGGAGGGACAAGGTGGAGATGTCCCTGTGATACTTGGATGTAAGAGACTGGTGCAGATGGGGAGGGATGGAGGGGCTCGAACCTGTCACTTCTCTCCATTCCCAGACCCTACTTTTAGACCTGAAATCGCGATCAGCGCCCAGGCCTCTCCAGCTGCCTCCTCACTGCTCTCCCTGCCTCCGGCTTTGCCCCATCAGACCCGTTCGCCATCAGTGGGACGCTCCTAAAGTACAAACACCACGTCACGCTCCGCTCAGAACCCATCAGTTGCATCATTGCCCTTAAAGTCCCATTCCACCTCCTCCACAGAGCCTCGCCTCACAAGACTCAGTATGGTCTCTGTCTCCATCTCTCGTCCCGCTCATTCCCCTCTTCCATCCCCCCTCACGCGTACATTTGCACACACACATATGCTCACCTCCTACAGAGCTGCTCCCGCCCACAGAACTAGCGTACTTTTTTTTTTACATGCATCACTCTCTCTGCCGGTCCCCTGCCTCCACGAGGGCTCCTGCCTCACCCTCTTTCTGGTTTGTCTAGGTAACATCCACCTTTCTTTCAGTGTCACCGTGTTGACCACCGCTGACCTGAAAGCAGGGGCACACTCGGAGTTTCTCCCGCAGTCCCTGCGTGCTCACCCGCGTCCGCATCGGGTGGGGATCACTCCTTTCATTGCCTTTCTCTAATGCTCAAAAGCTCATCGTTGTATCCCACCTTGGACACAGTGCCTGGCACATAGTAGGTGCGCAAGAATTAGTTCACAAACACATGACAAGGCCCCAGAACCAGCCAAAGAAGAGGATTCTTTGAGGCTGGAGTGGCCGGGGGACGGGTGGTACTTCCACTGCAGAATCCCAAGAGGGATTTGCGAGTAACTAGACTCAGAGTTAAGAGGGTGAATTATTACAACATGCCGAATGTTCTTGTAGCCTTGCTTTTAATGAAAAGTCAAAACACCCCCCAAAATCCATTTTCAAGTTAAAGTACAAGTCCTTGGTGTCGTTACCGCACCACGGAGAGCTATTGCTCAGTGTTTCCATAGCTGTCTGGAGCTCTAGAAATCTCTCTCGGTTCATTTTTTTTTTCCAGTGCCCCCCCAGAGCAACATGGGCACCGAGCATGGGCACGGGGTGTGCCGTGTGCCTCCCAGCCCGGCTCCTGTCTCTGACACAGCCGTGTTTTATCCTCTCTGCCCCCAGCATTGAGAGCAGATTGAATCTGAGGAGGAGTCTGCATTGCCAGAGCTTCAAGTGGTACCTGGATAATGTCTACCCAGAACTCAGGTATCTGCCCTACTGTGTGAGCCTTTGTGGCTGCTCACCGGTTTGATCTGGATAAGAGATGGCCCTGTGGCCAGCGGGGTGTATATGGAGAAGTCCACTTAGCTCCCCTTTATCCCGAAAACCAGCATCCCAGTGATATTAACCAGCGGCATGAGGGATTGAGGGTAGCGAGGAATAGTGTTTCTCAACTGCTGGGGTCTGAGCCCCGGGTGTGACTTGAGGATGCAGAATTCGCAGGCTGGCTCCATTCCAGCTCCACCTGACCTTTGGCTTGGGGGGGGGGGGGCGTCTTTCCTGGCTGCCTTGTTCCTCGGGGCATCCTCTTCCCCAGCCGAGTCCAGGGCAAAAATGCCCTGCCCTTCTCCAAACACTGCCCCCGCCTCTTCAGCTGCTAGAGCTCGAGACCCCAGAGCAGCGGGTGCTCACCTCTCCTCGGCTTCCCTCTAGAGTCCCCAAGGACTCCTCCATCCAGAAGGGCAGTATCCGACAGCGGCAGAAGTGCCTGGAGTCTCAGCGGCAGAAAAACCAGGAGATCTCCAACCTCAGGTTGAGGCCCTGTGTCAAGATCAAAGGCGAGGATGCCAAGTCCCAGGTAGGTAACTGGCCGGGGATTCGGGGACGTGTGGCTCTGCCACCTCCGTTTATGGGATGCCAGGTGCCCAGGGATACCCAGAGCCCAGCGGCGGAGCAGGAGAAGTGGGGCTCCCCCTCCCTAGGGGGCGGGGTTCACTCCGCCGGGTTCCATGGCATTTCTACGGGAGAGGCCTCGCCAGGCAGCATGGTGCCCGTAGGAAGTGGCCAGTCAGTGAGCAGCGGAATGAGCATGTCATTGGTGCCCAGCCTGCTGGCAGGAACTGCGGGCCGGGTCAGGCAGGGCGGGTGGGACAGCTACTCCGGAATACGAGATGCGCGACCAGAAAAGCATGCCGCTGGGCGGCCCTGCTCCAGCCTGGAGTGCCTGTTCTGCGAATCGCTGCTCCCGGAGGTGACGTCAGCTTTGCCAAAGCAATCGCCGTCCTCTGCCTCGCCCGCCTCTGAGCAGGGCCTTGTCCATCCCCATCCTGCCCTCCCCGGGCCTGGGGCGCTGCCCGCTGCTTCCCCCAGGTCTGGAGGAGCCACGTCGCCCCTCATCAGAAAGGTTACCTGGTGCCTTAGCGATTCATCACCATAGCACCTCTGTGTCCTGCGGGCCAGTGCTCTGCCCCTGATGCCAGCGCGGCTCTTCTAAAGGTCACTGACCAATACGTGGGTGCTTCAGCCTCCGAACCATGTGCCTGCTGGACGCATGAAAGCACACCCACCTCGCAAATGTCCCTCCTGGCTCTGGGGCGCTCTCCCACGCGCCCATGCTCCCCGTCTCTGTTTTCTTTGCCTGTTCCTCTCTCCAGCCCTCATGCCGTTATGGTGAGTATTCGCCACGGATCTCAGGCCACGGCTCCCTTCTAGAAGGGGTTTCTTGGAGGTTTTCTCCATGCTTCCAGCTTTGGGAACCTCCTCTGTTTCACTGATTGCACAAATTCTGTATCTCCATCCATCTATGAACCCGTTCACTCATTCGGCAAACACCTGCCTTCGCTGCTGACTGTGACGATGCAGAATTGAAAGGCTAGGTTGCAGGTCTCCGTGGCCCCTCAAGGGACCGAATGCAGAAAAGAAGCAAGCCAGCAAGCAGCCATTCTCCTGTGAACTGTGTCCCCGGGTAGAGTTTTGTCCAGATGGTATTCAGCGTCCCCACGAGAACCAGGGACATCTCCCCAGAGGACTCGCACTTGAGCTGCATCCTGAGAGAGGAGGGGCTCTGTCATTCAGTCCTGCACACCTGCAGCGGCTCCTCTCTCACCCCTGTTTCTGCGGCACCGCTACTTCCTCCCTCGGATGAGCTGTCCTGGGACCCTCCCTGCCTTGGCTTCCTCACGCCTGGTCAGCGGTCCTCAGTGTCAGCACTGTGGGCGTTGTGGACTAGATAACTCTTTGTGGCTGGGTTTGTCCTGTCTTCTGTCCGCTGTCTAGCAGCACCCCTGGCCTCTGCCTACAAAACTGCCCCAGTTGGGTACCACTGTGCTCGGCGGCAGCCATAGCCTCCGGTCCTCGCCCCTGGGCCCCCACCCGGCATGCTATCACCTCATCGTGGCTCCCCATTGCTTCCCACAAAAATCCACATTCTTGGCCTGGCATTTGAAGCTTCTCACCACCAGCCTCCACTGGCCGTGACTTTTCCAAGAACCGTCTCTCTGCTCCATCAGGACATGGGAGGGGCGGCCTGAGTCACCCTTCCTTCCCAGGAAAGGAAGCAGAGGTGCCGGTTTTGCTCTCAGTGTGGAGGGCTGGCTGGGAATGGCACAGTTTGCTCACGTGGCATTTTGTCAAATGTTTTGAGGAGGGGACACACTTCCCTCTCTTTGGAATCGTGTGTGGGCACTGCTCGTGAGGATCCCAACAGCCAGGATGCTGCGTCCCCCTGTCCCCGGGATGGGAGTTTACCCGTCTGTGTCCAGCTAAGTGGGGGCTTTTCAGTACTTAACGTCTTTGGCCACATACAGAAGTGGGAGGTGGGGTTCTTTGGGTCTCGGGGAGCGGTCCCTGGTCGCCTGGCCCTGGGAGAGGTTGCCAGGCCTTTCTTGGACCGGAGGGTCATAGCCCCTGGCCCAGCTGACTTTGGGAAAGGGAGAGAAAGCACGCCTCTGTGGGAAACTAAGGGTTATCGTAGTAACAGTCTTCCGAGTGAGCAGCATTCTTTTCTAGACAACAGCGCCAAGCTGTCTCTCCTCCCCGCTTTGGAGGGAACTGCTGGGCTTGCATAGCAGCAGGGTGAGCTAAGGATAATGCAAGAACACGCTGAGGTGGAAGGATGCGCAGTCTGCTCCAGCTCAGGACACGGGGTGCCCCCAGGCTGCGCGCTGGGCTGCAAGGCGGGGCCGTGCTGGATTAGACACGGCCTCTCCTGGGGGGGCCCGTGGCCAGCAGCCGCCCAGGGTGCAAGGCCACGCATTCTGAAGGTGTTGAATCCACCTGAGACTGATGCAAATCCACATGACTATTTCTGCTAGCATAGGTCCCCAACTGTGCATGCGTGCGTGCGTGCGTGCGTGCGTGTGTGTATGTGTGTGTGTGTGTTGAATATACACCTTTAAGACTGACTTACGTTACTTTTCTCTCTCTTTCTTTCAGTATCTGCTCCACCTTTCTACATAAACGTGCAGGCCTGTCTTTCTGCCTCCCACCCCTTTCTGCCAATGCATCATGGCACCCGGGGTTCTGTCCGCTTCCCCCGGCCTTGCCTCTTCCCTCCTCCCTCTCTACTAGCCCTGCCTCCGGGCTTGTCCAGAGGGGGTCAGTCTGCTTCTCTGCCCTTCACATGACCTAGACGTCTCTCTTTTCTGCTCCCACCTTTTCTGTCTCTGAGAGGCCCTATAAAGGAGGTGCAATAGTCCCCGTTACCCACAGTCTAATTTTTCCATGGTTCCAGGTACCGTGGTCTAAAAAATACCAAATGGAAAATTCCAGAAAGAAACAACCCTTACGTTTTAAGTTGTGCACCATTCTGAGCAGCGTGATAAAGTCTAGGGCCTCGTCCCAGACGGGAATCATCCCTTTGTCCAGCGTATCCACACCGTACATGCTTCCCTCCCATTGGTCACTCAGCAGCCCTCTTGGTTTTCAGATAACCTATCTCGGTATCACAGTGCTTGTGTTCCCAAGGCACAAGAGTAGTGATGCTGGCAATTTGGATATGCCCAGGAGAAGCCATAAAGTGCTTCCTTTAAGTGCAAAGGTGTGTATGTATACGTAAAAAAACCCACAGAGTATATATAGGGTCTGGTTTTTAGGCTTCCACTGAGGTCTTGGAATGTATCCTCCGAGAGGAGGGGGCTGCAGTGTTAGTGTTATCCTTATCTTACAGGTGATGAAGGCGAGGCCTTGGAGAGATTATCCAAGGTTACACTCTAGCAAGTGATGGGGGCCGATTTGGGAAATCTGGCCACCACGCCCTAGCTCTGCTCTTACAACTGTTGCCAGAGGCATGGCTGGTTCTAGAACCTTTTTATTCCAATTTCACCAGGGAGGATGCCTGTCCCCGAGATCCTCCTCCAAGTGGTAAATATTAAAACGATAAATCAGCTCCACTCTGACAGGAGACAGCTGGAAAAATTCTTCTTCCGGGCCAGTTCCCAATGGCAACCCCTCTGAGGAGGGAAACAACGCTCCCACCCCAGGTCCGGACTGGGAGGGGCAGGCCAGAGGGCAGGCCCTTCCCTGGCCTTGCTGGGGACCGGGCAGTGCAGGCAAGGAGGCCCTCACTCGGGGGCTCCACACCAGACCAGGGGACACACACAGCGCTGGCTCCCAGCCTGGACTGGCCCCCTTCCCTTCCCAACCCTGGCTCTGTCCCCCATGGTGAACTCGCAGCCTGCATGTCCATGCTTGATCACTGCCCTCTAATGGTCCCCCGTGGGTCTGGGTGTGTGCGTGGGACACAGTCCACCTCGGGTGGACGGACCCAGGGGTGAGATCCACGCAGGTCCTGAAATCGCCGCCCTCCCACGTGGGTGAGGGGTTCAGGGTCCTAGATGTCTGGGGTGAAAGAACACCAGATTGTGGGAGCCAAGAGCTTTTGAGCTCTGCTTCCATCTGGCCACTCACTGTTCAGGTGGTGTGTGGCCGGGCCCGTGGGTTCCCTCGTTATTACCAGACCACGTCTGTCCTCCGCTCTGACGCTGGCTGTGTCCCTGCTTCACCTCAGCCCCACCAGTCCTTCACCCGCTCACCTCCCTTTCTGGGCTGGCTTGTCCGCCTTGGGAGCAACTGTGTAATCTGAGTGTGTATTGAAGATGTGGGGAGCCGAAACCGGTTTGGCTCAGTGGATAGAGCGTCGGTCTGCGGACTGAAAGGTCCCAGGTTCGATTCTGGTCAAGGGCATGTACCTTGGTTGCAGGTACATCCCCAGTAGGGGGTGTGCAAGAGGCAGCTGATCGATGATTCTCCCTCATCCCTCTCTAACTATCTCTCTTCCTCGCTATAAAAAATCAATAATATATATATATATATATATATATATATATATATATATATATATATATTTAACAAAGATGTGGGCACACTGGTGCCTTGGGTGGAAGGCAAGAGAAATCTGTCATCAGTTTGTAATCGTGTGAAGCTCAAGATGCCTCCAAGTCGAGAAGCTTTCTCTGAACTTCATTGGATTCTCTGGAAGGAAGACACATGCCCCAATCCAGCTGCTATCCCAACGTAAAGAAAGGAAAACCGCATAAATTAAAAAATTCTGAGTGTGTTCTTTTACCTGGATCCCAGCAACTTGGGCTACTGGCTCTGGCAGCTGGACACCCTGGGTGGATGAGATGAAGATAAAGGCTCTTCCCCCAAACCCGGACTCCCATTGGCTCCGGAGGGGAGTCTGCCTGTGGGGCAGGTTGCCAGTGTCACCTCCCCTGCCTGATGCCACCCTTTCTCCCTGAGTTTTCTCAATACACCTTGGGAGTGGTCCCTTCCCAACCGCCTCTCCAACCTCTCTCCTGGGAGGCAAAGCAAGGGCAGTTTGCTAAAGGAAAACCTATAGGGCAGTGGCTCGCAACCTTCCTAATGCGGTGACCCTTTAATACAGTACCTCATGTTGTGGTGACCCCAGCCATACAATTATTTTTGTTGCTACTTCATAACTGTAATTTTGCTACGTCATGACCCACAGATTGAGAACCGCTAGCAGGGTCACCTAAGACCATCGGAAAACAGATAATTACACAGATGAAGTAGCAACGAAAATAATTTTATCTTTGGGGGTCACCACTAAGAGGAACTGTATGAAAGGGTCGCAGCATTGAAAAGGTTGAGAACCACTGCCCTAGGGCCTTCTCTCTTCCAATTGGCTTCCTCCATCATCACAGTAGACAGTATTTGCCCCTCTGCACATGTAGATGTAGTTACCCTGTGTGCACTAGAAGTGAGGGCTTCGACTTAGCCAGCCCCCAAACAGAGCCATCAGCAGAGGCCCAGCACTTACTGATCGAGGCCAGGCCAGTCTGGGCGGCTGCTGCGGCCTTCCTGAGTTCATATCTGATTCCGAGATGTGTTTAATAAACCCGGCCATTCTGGGAAGTCTGACAGGCTGCAGAGGGGGCTCAGAAACCCCTCCTCACTCCCTGCCCCCGCTCCTGTGTTCTGCCACCCCCCACCCACCCCACCCCCCAAAACTCCTCTCCTGCAGCTGTGGCCATCGAGCCGGGTTCCTCTGGGAAATGCAGAGGCTGAGTTATTTCGATGCCAGTAAAGCACCAGCTAATGGAAAGTCCACTTAGTGAAAAGGCTTCGATCCCTTGTCTGTGCAAGACCCATGGAGGTCTCGAGGTGGTGTCCCCAGGGGCGTACCCTATGCCCGCCTTCCCAAAAGGCATTTGTGTTTAGGGTGTCTCAGATGTCAAAAGAACCGCCCCACTCCACCGGCCTCCACGCCATCTCTAGCACTTATAGTTTTCTAAGCCACTAGGATATAAAAAAATAAAAAAAGCCAAAATGGGCTTTCAGAAATTAGGGAGCATTTTTTAAGTTTTTGTTGTTGACCCAGTTAATCCTTTTCACGTGAAAACTACAAAGCCAGTGTCCGGTGGTGATGACAAGGTAATTGCAGGGTTATTGTTAAAACTAGAGGCCCAGTGCATGGATCCATGCGCTGGTGGGTCCCTTGGCCTGGCTTAAAGGGATAAGGCTGAAACTGGCCTGGTGCATGGATTCGTCCAGGTCGTGTCTGGTCCGTCTCACCCACTCCCGATTGGCTGGACCCCAGCAGCAAGTTAACCTACTGGTTGGAGTGTCTGCCCCCTGGTGATCGGTGCACATCATAGTGACTGGTTGAACGGACACTTAGCATTATTAGGCTTTTATTATATAGGATGCTAAGGCATAGCTCACTGCAAGCTCTGAGATGGGATCAAGATCAAGGCTCCTCTGAGAGCCTTCATCTTCTTTCCACTTGGCTGACTGTGTGTTAGCCTCATTTCCGGACTCTGGCAGAAGTCTAGAGGTGAGCCAGTTGTGGGTGGGCCTGGGTAAATGCTTCCCTGGCGGCTCTGCCCTCGAAGCTGGGTCCTGGGTGCTTCTCTCCTTTCCTAACAGAGCAAGGAATTCTCTGGGTCAACACCAGGACCTGGCCCCACCTTCTAGATCAGGGGTGGGCAAACTTTTTGACTCGAGGGCCACAATGGGTTCTTAAACTGGACCGGAGGGCCGGAACAAAAGCAACCTAAAGCAACCATGCTGGCACTCTCATCTTGGGGTGCTGGTGAAGGAGCAGAGGGGAGAGCAAGAGAACCCTCTGCGCTTTCGGCTCTGTGGGCCGGATAGAACAGCCGAACGGGCCGTAGTTTGCCCACGGCTGTTCTAGATAAACTCTAGATGTATGGGACCCCAAGTGGCCCAAGTTTGATTTCAGGACCTGCGTGGATCTTACCCTTGGGTCCGTCCTCCCGAGGTGGACTGTGTCCCTCGCACACACCCAGGCCCACGGGGGACCATTAGAGGGCAGTGACCAAGCATGGACATGCAGGCTGCGAGTTCACCATGGGGGACAGAGCCAGGGGTGGGAAGGGAAGGGTGTGTGTGCCCCCTGGTCTGGTGTGGAGCCCCCGAGTGAGGGCCTCCATGGCTACACTGCCCGGTCCCCAGCAAGGCCAGAGAAGGGCCTGCCCTCTGGCCTGCCCCTCCCAGTCCGGACGTGGGGTATGAGTGTTGTTTCCCTCCTCAGAGGTGTTGCCATTGGGAACTGGCCCAGAAGGAGAATTTTTCCAGCTGTCTCCTGCCAGAGTGGAGCTGATTTATCGTTTTAATATTTACAACCTGGAGGAGGATCTCGGGGACTGGCGTCCTCGGTGGGGAGACTTGAATAAAAGGGGGCCAGCGCCAGCCGTGGGTGTGGCAGCAGCAGTGGCAGAGCTGGTGGAGAGAGTGTGTGCATGTACTAGTACACCCCTCTGGGTAACCCCTCTGAGCCTTGCTAGTACTTCCACCATCTGTGGAATGGGGGTAAGCAGCTGTCCAGCAGATTCTTGTGGAGAGTAAGCTCATCTGTGTAAAGCTCCCAGCCAGTCCCGGCACCCCGTAGTGCTCAGTCGTTGTCAGCCATTGTTGGCAGTGTCGGCCTGGTGTACGTCCCCCTGTGTGCACACAGGCCGCTTTCCCCTTCCAGCTCATCCTGGAGGGAGGTAAGGCATGTGCAAGATGGTGATCCGCATCGGCCAGAGCAGAACTTCTGGATCTGTCCCGAGGAGTACATTTCACAACTGGCTGCTATAAAAAATTTCAAGTGTCTATAAACATAGAAATAGATGGAAGACTATGAGCAACCCCCATGTGCCCGTCCCCAGGCTCCAAGACTCTCAAGTCACAGCCGGTCTTTGTCCATCTATGTTCATGCACCGCCTGCTGGTTTAGATCTTCTCCTGACACCAGCAACTGAAAAGGGACAGAAGAATCCGCAGGCGGGATCCAGTCCTGGGGGACAGGCGCCCACCTGGCTGGTGGCCCCATGCAGGTGTGAGGGACAGGGCAGGGGACAGTCCCAGGTCAGGAGGCACAGCGGTCAGCATGCAGATGGTCCTGTGGGGACAGCCGAAGGACCCGCGCCCATGGGGAGGGAGGAGGAGCCAGCCGAGTCACAGAAAGACGTCGCAGATGTTAGCAGACAGCGGAGGAGGTCGGGAGAGGACCAGCCCCGAGGTGGCTGCCACGAGCTAGGGAAGGTGCAGAGCAAGGGGCAGGTAAACACCGTATCAGCCTGCGTGGCACGGGGTCCTAGTGAGGACTGGCCAGCTGAAGGGCCTTTTTTTATTCTTCGGCCAGGGAGCAGCAGCGAATGCGTGGTCAGGTCCTGAGGCTGAGGGTCAGTGGGTCGGCAGGGGTGACGTGGGGGAGAAAGAGTCCAGCCCCTCCCCGGGCTCCTCTCTGCAGCTCCCCTCGGGCAACCAGTTCAGGAGTCCCCTTCGCCCCACGATGAAGGCAAAGGGCAGATCTCCCCATCTATCCGCCTGGGCAAAACCTCTCGGAGGTTCACCTTTTGGCATTATTATGCCAGCCCTCATGCCCCCTGGTGTAAGAACCGGGAAGTGTGTGGGCTCTCGGGGCAGTCAGCTGCTCTCTGGTCTCTGGCACTTGGGGGAAACGTGTGAGGAACGTTCCTGGGGATGACCCCTTCCTTCTCCTGGGTCATCAGAGCTCTGCTTGCCCCTCCGTCCGCTTCCTCAGCCTCTCTCCCGGCAGCAGCTCAGGTGCCAGGGCGTCTGTTCCGCTGGGATGCCGGCGCACATGCGGCTGCGTGGAATGATTTTACTTCTCATGACGTTCCTCTTCCCCCGCTGTGCCCTCTTCCCCCGCCTCCCTTGGGACCCTTTGCTCCCTTTGTCTCTCCATCTGCCTCATGCTCCCAGGACACTGGTTTAGACTCCCTTTCAGAGAAAAAGGGAGATTCTAAAGATCGCTGGGGGGTGACCGGCCAGGTAGCCGCTAGAACTGTGCAGTGTGGGGAGCAGACGCCTGTCCACACAGAACTTGGAGACCACGCCGCTCCGCTGGGCTCGGGTGCGGTTCAGCTGCTCCCAGAGGGGCCTGCATGCCCCGGCTGCCCCCGCACCCCTTCCATGGGGTGTGGGGATGGAGGCGGCAGTGGGGGTGTGACCCATGAGTCTCTGGCTCTTTGGTAACATGTTCCAAGGTGACTTTTGATGGACGATTGATTCCTGCCCGGCCCCCCGGTACCTTTTACCAAACCGTCCTATTGCACGGGAGCACAGTGGTACCCCACCGGGGGTGGCTTCCAAGGATCCTCGCGTGACGACGCTCCGTGGTCTCTTCCCCTCCAGATCTGGGCCTTCACGTACACCCAGCAGATCATCCAGGAAGAGCTGTGCCTGTCCGTCATCACCTTCTTCCCTGGTGCCCCGGTGGTTCTCGTGCTCTGCAAGAATGGGGACGACAAGCAGGTAAGCGCGCAGTGGGTCCGCCCTGGGGCGCAGATGCCTCTGGTAGCATGCCTGCCTGGTGGGCGGGTCTAAGAGGAAGTGTTGGTAAGGAGGTCCTTGGGGCTGGGAGAGGGACAAAATGCTGCCTCTGATGCTCTCCCCCCCGCCCCTCGGCGCCCCCACCTCCACCCCCCACCCCGGGGTGCTAGCAGCCGTGGCCAACCCGCCATGTGAAAGTCTGTTGACCTTGTTGGGCTCCAGCATGCATGCATGTCTTGTTCTGTCCCGTCCCGCTCTGGTGCCCTCCTGAGGGCCACAAGGAGGAGCAAGGCTCAGACCTTCAGGGACCTTGGGCTCGGGCAGTCCCCCCACCGAGGTCATAGCCCTGCCGGAACCGTGTGCCACGCGTGCAAGGTGCCGGCCCCGCCCGGTTCCCACGAGGGAGACAGATTCCAGTGTGGGGTTATGTCTCCCTGGCTGTGTGACCCGTGGCAGGTCCCTGGGTCTCTCTGAGCTCCGGTTCCTCCCTCTGTGAAATGGAGTTGATGGTGCCCACCCCACCGAGTGGCTGTTTAGAGAACTTCACTGAGATGGCGATTGCCCAGGCCATGTCCATTCCCTCCCGGCTTGTCCTGCAAGGCGGGAAGCAGTAGCATGAGACCCTCGAGATCCCCCACCCCAGGTTGGCCCCCATGTGCTGAAGCAGAGGTTTACAGGCTGCCCCAGAACGCCCCCCTCCTGCATCACCCTCCTCCTCCTCCTCCTCCTCCTCCTCCTCCTCCCATATCTCTATGACCATGCAGACACCCCTGCGGGTCATTTCCTTGGTCGCTCCTGTGACTAACTTGCTGGCACACTCTCTAGCTTATTGCTTGGAGGGTTATTCCCTTCTAATGAGTTTTCCTAGCAAACATATTGATTTTGCTTTTGCTTTTTTTAAAATATATATCTGATTTAAAAAAAACACAACAACACCAATAATGCCTGGCAAGGCAATTAGTTGCAGTTTTATTTCCCCACGAGACCGTGAAGTCGGGTCTCGAGGCGACCCTAGCCTTTTAAATCAGAAATCAAGCCTTTCTGATTCTGCTGGAGCCCCTCCTAACCGCTGACAGGACGCGGCCTTCGCCAGCGAACCCCGGCTCATCCTCTCCCCCTCTTCCGTCTCCTCAGCAATGGACCAAGACTGGCCCCCGCATCGAGCACGTGGCCTCTCACCTCTGCCTGGACACGGACCTGTTTGGGGACAGCACCGAGGACGACAAGGAGGTCGTGGTCAACCCGTGCGAGTCCTCACTCATGAGCCAGCACTGGGACGTGGAGAGCCACTGAGGAGCCACGCCGCCGGAACCAGCCGGGCGTGGCATGGCCCTTCCCCGGTGAGAAGCAGACTGGAGATCGCTCAGGCTGCAAGCAACCCATGATCATTGCGGACGCCCTGAGCTGGGGGGTGGAGGCAGAGCCCCCCAGGGCAGGAGCGGCTGTCTCAGGGAGGATGGAGGGAAAGCTTGCAAGCCAGGTGGGGCTGCGAGGCAGATCCCACACGTTCTCAATGCCATGAAGTTCCGATCTGGCCCGGTCTGCCCCTGAATGGTGTCTGGCGACAGAGATGTGATGGGAAGCATTCATGTTCTTTTTTTTTTTCCCTCTTTCTCATGCAAGAGACCAGAGAGAAAAGCCTTCTTGTCACGGTGCCAGGGCTAAGTTGAAAGATGAGAAGTGGACGTGGTTTTCGGAACAAATAAATGAACCTTAGCAGTTGTCTGTGTGTCTCTGGTTTGGTTTCTCCTTCCGTGTGCTCGGGGCGAGGCTGAGTTCTCCATCAGGTGGGCACCTGGGGGCGCTGGGGGTCTCGTGGCAGGTGGGCCGAGCAGAGAGCAGAGAACAGGGCGGTGGGAGACCTGAGCTGCGACTGACTGGCTGTGTGACCTTAAAAAGACCTGTCGCTTCGCTGGCCCTGCATTTCCTGTTGTGTCAGGTTTGGCGGTAGGACCTCATCGGTGGTTCTTACCCAGGGATACCTGGTCTGTCTCGTCTGGGGAAATTGCATCCATTCAGGGTTCTAGGTTCTGCCTGCAGAGATTCCGCTTCAGGAGGTCCAGGGTGGGGGTCCAGGCTGCTCAGCTGAGTCCCCTGGCCCTCGCAGGGTGGAACCACTGCCCTCGATGGCTCTGTGGGCTCTGATGGTAAAGGATTCTTTCTCTTAATCGATTCCGGTGTGCTCTGTGTCTGGTGGTTGTCCATTCTCATTAACTGGTGTTTAAGAGACAAACCAATCTGTGTGGTTTAAAAGCTCCCCAAACATGCCTGCACATTCTCTGCCAAGGTGAGTTCACATCCTGATTAGCTGTGCTCTTGGTTATCTATTGCTAAGTAGCAAAGTGCCCCAAAGCTTAGCAGCGTAAAGCAACACACATTTACGCTCTCCTGGGTGCTAGGGGGCGAGCATCAAGGCACAGCATCGCTGGGCCCCCCGCCTCAGGATGACTTGAGAGGCTACGGTCACAGGGAGATGGCGGGAGCTGCAGTCATCTTGAGGTTCAACGGGTCCGAGGATCTGCTCGGAGCTCGCTCAGTGGCTGTTGGCAGGATCCGGTTCCTCGTGGGCTGTGGGCCAGAAGCTTCCTCTGTTCCTTGTTACGTAGGCCCCTTCAAGGCAGCAGCCTGCTCCGCCAAGGCAAGCAAGCCAGGAAGGCCCGAGGGCCAGCAAGGCGGGGGTCACAGCCCTTTATAACCCGATCCCGCAAGGGACGTCCCATCACTTTCCCCACATCCTATTCCACAGATGCAAGTCAGCAGGCCCAGCCCACACCCGAGGGGAGAGGGTTACACAAGAGAGCCGATGCTGGGAAATAAGGGGTCATTGGGGGGCCCTTTTAGAGTCCCTCGGCCACCATAACTATTATACCCTAGACCAGGGGTGGGCAAACTTTTTGACTCGAGAGCCACCATGGGTTCTTAAACTGGACCGGAGGGCTGGAACAAAAGCAACCTGACCATGCTGGCACTCTCATCTTGGGCTGCTGGTGAAGGAGCGGAGGGGAGAGCAAGAGAACCCTCCGCTCTTTCGGATCCGAGGGCCGGATAGAACAGCCGAACGGGCCGGATGTGGCCTGCGGGCCGTAGTTTGCCCACGGCTGCTCTAGACAGATGTCCATCTCCCCTTCACCCAGCAAGCCTTCAGTGATTGGCAGTTGTCCAAGCTCATCATCAGACGTGCATGACTGAAGGTTGCAGGTGTGGGAAGCCGAGGGCTGAGGGCACAGGCCTGGGATCTCCTCTGGTGGTTGTATTTGTTGATGCGATCCTCCTCTTGCCTTTGCTAGTTATGACTTGGCTCTTTGGTGGGACTATCTCAGTCCCCATTGTGAAAAGAAAAGGCGGCCGTGGGACAAGACATCTGTGGAAGATGACGCTCTGATGGCTTCTCAAGTTACGTGTCCACGGAGGTTAAGCCATCCTTGAGGAGAAGAAGAAAGAACAGATCGGGTTCATCCGCACCCTCTCCCCGGGTGTAAGAAGCAGCGCTGCACTGAAACAACGAAAGGAGCTGGCATTGGCCTCACCGGTCCCCTTGTCTCTCCATGTATGTGCCTGTCCCCGAGTTCGCTGGTGGCAGGAAAACTGGCTCTTGCCTTAATTCCTAGCACGGGGCCGGGCACAGCAAGTGTGCTCAGTGAATGTTTTCCCACATGGATGATTGGAACAACAGTTCCTTGCCCAAGAGGAAGTGACTTTAGTTACATTTTACTTGTCCTCAAAGAGTCACAAGGTGGAGGTGGCTGTAGGTCTCTCTCAGACACCCAGGGAAATAGGCGTAGATGTCCCTGCCCCGGGGGGTGGGGGGGTGGGGGGGGCAGCCATTTTTATCTCAGCCGCTTTCCATGTGGCAGAAGAACTAACGCTCAGCAATGCCACCATCCTCCCTCCTCCTAGGGGAGGACCTGGGAGGGTAAAAATGAGGGACGTGGAGGGTAACCTGCTAGTGGACATATGGACAGTTGACGTGAGCTGCTGGGGTGCGTCTTGTACTTATTGAGGTATAATTGACATGTAACATTATGTTAGTTTCAGGTAACAGGGGCATGCGTGCTAAGGCCTCCTTAGTGGAAAATGCAGGTTAAAAACTTTGGTGATGTAAACGGAAGTCGCTACAGCTGTGTAGTTATCCACATGCCCTCTGTCCACGACACTGATGGTGATGAAGCATCTGTGACTTACAAGCAAGAACAGCAGCACTTCCAAACCTCAACCCATCCAGGACAAAGCTGATGGCACCCTGATGGGACAGCGACTGCTCCGGTGTGGGACACCCGCGACCGGCGCGTGCCCAGCGAAGTGAGTGTGACCTGGTGGTGGTCAGTTTTGGTGTTGGTGGTGGTTTTGTGGCTTGTTTTTGGTGGATGCTGAATGAGAGTCCTCAGTCAACTCTGACCACTGAGTTGGGATGAAGAATTTCCTAGAATAATAGCTCAGTGGGCCACCTGTAGCTGTGGGTCAAAGTGTGAGTTTTTCCAATGGCACCGACCTATGGGAACGAAAAGAACCTATACACTTCATGGTTTTAGGCCTCACAAGATTTACACCCCAAACTGAACTTGAAGCTTCACCGCCCTGGGGCAGTCTTACCACACTGCCAGGTGAGGGGGTGTCAGGTGTGGCAGAAACCCCCTCACCGGGAGCACATCCGGCTGGTGGGAACAGATGTGAACAATGTGGGCTCCCATGTAACTTAATGGTGTGGTGTGCAATTTATTTATTTATTATTATTTTTAAAATATATGTTATTGATATTTTACAGAGAGGAAGGGAGAGAGATGGAGAGCTAGAAATGTCAATGATAGAGAAACATCGACCAGCCGCCTCCTGCACACCCCCTACTGGGGATGTGCCCGCAACCAATGTACATGCCCTTGACCGGAATCGAACCCGAGACCCTTTAGTCCGCAGACCGATGCTCTACCACTGAGCCAAACTGGTTTCGGCTGGTGTGCTATTTAAATGAAAGGGAATCTATACGTGTGTGTGTGTGTGTGTGTGTGTGTGTGTGTGTGTGTGTATAATTGGAAAGAAGAGAGGTGGGGCTTCCGGCACCCTCTAGTGTCTAGATGACAGTTGGAGTGAGGAAGATGTGGAATGGATGGGCAGAAATGGGAGTATTTATGTAATTCTGGGACCAGCACAGGTGGCCGAGCCAGGTGCCGTATTGAATCGGAGACCCCCTCGCTTACTTTGTTGTCTTACGCGCCGTGTGATTTCCCTGTGTGAGCTCCTCTTCGGGAGTTATTTCCTCTGGGCCCCCCGGGTAAGGAGGTATGCCTCAGGGAAGGTTCAGGCTTGTCTGGGTTGGGCTCCACTGATGTGAAGCCAGTTTCTCCATCAGTTTCTCCATTCGTGGTGTCCACACTGTGGGAACATGATGCGGATTTAGACCCCACACACATCTATGCATGGCACAAGCTTGGATTTTGATCTTTTGCAGATGATCTTTCCTCGACCCAAATCGCCTTCTTGCTTTCATGTCATCACCACTCGCCCGGCAGGGTGGGGATAGCCCAGCCCTTCTAGGCACCCAGCTCTGTAGGGTCTCACTTCCGGCCCCAGCCCCGGTGTGGGGCTGAGGCCTTCGGTGTCTGCCCGTGCTTGGAGTTAAAAGCCCAGCCCCGATTATGCACATCTGGCTGCCGTCCCCCCTTCAGCTCCCTCTCCACTCCGGCTTTGGATTCCCACTTGCTTTTTTGGAATCTGGAACTTTTCCTCCCATCCTTCCGAATGCGGCTGTGATTTCGAGTTGTTTTATTGTGCTTTATCCAATATTTATATGTGTGGGGGGAGGGAGCCTCCATGTCAGCTCGGACCAGAATTCCTCAGTGCAGTAATTGGCTGTCAGCGCTGTCTTTCCCACTGGCGGTGGGACCACATCCTCGTATAGACACTCAGTACATTCCCATGAATAAGTAAGAGAATACGCCTGTGATTCTTAGTCTCTCTCCCTAATTACCCCCCGGGCTGCAGCCATCAGACGTGAGAGTTTTCAACAGACAGCAGAGTCAGGAAGGGAGGGCCGAGAAGACAAATGTGTAACGATGAAACCTCGTTATAATGCGCACAGATTTAGAGACCATGCATATTTTACTTCGTAATGACAGAGTTTAATACTGAACGTGCTAACCGGCAAGAACTATCGGCAGTGGGAATCTTTTAATGCTGCGGTCGAGCCCAGCAAGAGAATCTGTTCTCATAAACCCGGAGGGATGGTGACGAGGAGGTAGACGGGGAGCCCTCGCGTCCCATCCGTCAGCATCGCGGGCATGTGCACCTGCCTCCGCCAACCTGAGTCCTGCGCCCACCCACCCGCCCACCGTTGTTCACCTGCAGCGGTGAAGCCCTCTCCACACCCTGAGCCGCCGTCCACGGTGACCCCGGGGAGACCTCTGTTCCTTGGGCCCACGACAGCGCCTGGGGCAGCCTCCGGCATGTGTTGCCAAGGGCGGGGGGGGGGACCTCCTCTCTCCCCCGCCTGCAGAGCCAACCTCCCGAGCTCCCTGGTGGTCTGAGATCGCAGGCAGCGCCCGACCCAGATTAACAGAATCCGAGGCTCCGAGCGCTTTTCCATTTGCCACGGAGCCGGCTAATTTAATGAAGCCGTCACAGTGCAAACCTCGGGGCTTATTGGAAAAGGACTCGAGCACGACATTATTTCACAGCGGTAGATTGCATCATTTTCATTCCACAGCTTTCCAATGGGAAATAATAAAACAAAATTACAAACATAATGAAGAAAGAAAAGGTGGAGGGGGGGAGAAAACCCAACCCTGGGGTGAGAGGCGCGTCCTCTGCGCTGTGACAGGGCCGGTTGCCTTATGCATCGGAGCCAGTGCATGTCACCTGGCTTCGCTCGGCAGGAAGGAGCCCGGGCCGCCTCCACCTGCTGCTGAAGATAACGGGCTGCAATAACTCACTGTCTAGCGCAGCCGGGGGCGGGGAGCGCCCTGCAGAAGGCTGGCTGGAGGGCCTTCCGAGCAAGTCTGGCCTCCGGGTGTGCTCAGCCCTCAGCCCCCGCCCCCGGGGCTGGGCGTTGGGGCGTGGATGGACTGCCAGTGTGCGTTGTGCACCCCCCCACCCCCTTGGGGAGACCAAGCGGCTTCCCAGGGGAGCGTCACCCACCCCCAGGCTGGAGGAAAGAAGGGGTTCCTGTCCCAGATGCTTCTTTCTGCAGGGTGCTTCAGGGTGACACGGTGAGCCGACAGCCGGAGGCTAAATCAGTCACAGACAGACAAACAGACAGAGCTCTCCTCCAGGGCTGTTCCCATTCCCGGCGCTGGGGTGCGCGCTCCCGGGCAGCCGGCTCAGCGGGGCCTGTTGTTCATTCTGCAGGCCTGTCTGGCAGGTCAGCTTGAGGATGGATACCCGGGCCTGTCCCTGCAGTGGGGGGGACTGACCGCCTGCATCCCCCCGGGGCTCAGGGTCCTCCCCTGCCTTGTACGGGAAGTAAATTTCTCCCGGGTTAGGGGAGAGTTGGAGGCCGTCTGGAATGGGCTCTCTTTCCCCCGGTAGCCTCCTCCAAGGCCAACCCTTCCGCATGAAGGGAGTAGTGTCCCAGTTCCTCCTACCCTGGTGTACAGGAGAAAGCCTTCCCTTGAGCCTGGCCCCCACTTTTTCTTTGACCAACATGCTCCCCTCACAGTAATCAGTCCCATGGACCTAGGTCCAAATCCTGGCTCCTAGAGTTCCTCGCTGTGTGGCTCTGGGCAAATTACTTAACTTCTCTGAACTCAATGTCCTCCTCTCTAAATGAGGCGAACAGTCACAACCTATCTCATTATTTCAGTTTGAAATGAAAAGAAATGATTCGTGTGATTTTCAACACGGAGCCGGGCACATGCTATGTCTAAAAAGGTTTGTCATCACTGTAGCCTTTTAGGGAGGTTCAAACATCAGTTTCCAGAGGACAGGGCAGGGCCTGGGAATGTGGAAGGCTGACCCTCCATCCTCCGAGGTCACTGAGAGGTCAGGCAGGGGCCTGAGACTCCCCTGTGGGGTTGCCCAGGGTGGTGGAGAAACCCAGCCCTGCTCTTTGGATCTGAATTGGAGATGAGCCAGGAGGAGGAGGGAGCACAGGGCAGCGGTGAGGAGCAGGGAGGGACATGGGGGTCCTCTGGTTGGCTCTTCATTGCCTGCCTTTCTCTGCTCTTTGCCTCAGCCATCATGCTCCTTCCCTGCCTGTGCACGCTAATCGGGTCTGCCACCTCTGTGTGAGCCCCGAGTGTGCTCCAGTGTGCAGAGCCCTGCGGGAAGCCACGCTGTGCATAATGTCAGTGGTGTCATAGACCAGCGTGCAAGGGACAGAGGCCTGGCAGAGGAAGGGCAGTTGGCTCCACACCCTAGAAGCCCCCTCCTCAGTCACAGGTCGGTCCCATCACACCTCAGCACCCAGGAAATGTCTCCATTTCTGCCTCTTTCCCTCTGAATCTTCTGGTCTCACCTTCAAGTTCAGTTCTCATTCCTGAATTCTGCCCCTGGCACCTGCATGATGTTCAGTTCTGACCCTTGGGTGCTGTCAGAACACCGGGTTCAGCTTGGGTGCTGGCGCCCGGTGTCCTGGGCTTCTATCTGCCTTCCAGTAGGGTTCCTGGTTCAAGAAGTAGGGTCTGATCTCTCACCAAACCAGGGGTGGTTTTATAGGACACTCGGCCCTGAGAAAGGAGAGAGGATGTTAAGATCGCACATCAGCTGAAACCGGTTTGGCTCAGTGGATAGAGCGTCAGCCTGCGGACTGAAAGGTCCCGGGTTCAATTCCGGTCAAGGGCATGTACCTTGGTTGCGGGCACATCCCCAGTAGGGGGTGTGCAAGAGGCAGCTGATCGATGATTCTCTCTCATCGACGTTTCTAACTCTCTCTCTCTCTCTTCCTCTCTGTAAAAAATCAATAAAATATATTTTTGAAATATGTAAGCATAAAAAAAAGATCGCACATCAGTTCAGACAGAATGTTGTGTCAGGAAAGAGGTTCAAGTCAAGACCGCTAAGGTTCAAAGGAGGAAAGGACGCCAGGTGAGATGAACTGGGGGTACAGGTGAGACTCAGAAAGATGGACTTGGGGACGATCCTAGGTGATAACAGCCTAACCAAAGGCACAGAAGCTGGGAAGGACTGGCCTTTTTCAGCAAATGCAGAGCAAGCCACCCAGCCTGAGGTGCAGGCGACACGAAGGAGAACGGGGGTCAGGTAAGGCCAAAGAGGGGGCTTCGCCAGGCACAACATTCTGAACATAATTGGGTAGGTAGCTGGGAGCCAGTGAAGGGTGTTGGAGCAAGGGAGTGATAGTGACCAGTAAGGAGGGGAAGGTGGATTGGGTAGCAAGGAGTGGGGGAGTAAGATGGTTTTGAGGCGAGGTTCTGGGAAGAGGGGCCTGTTAGACGCTCCAGAAATGGTCCAGGGAAGACTAGGAGGCCTGGACTGTGTCACGGTCAGCTGGAGTGGACAGTGGTTATGGGGGTTGTGGTGGTGGGTGTGGAAGGAAAGGAGATGGAGCAAGGTGGGAGGATGGCCTTCATGTCGGATGGAACCTGCTCTGCTTACCTCGCCAGAGTCTTCGTGGCCCCACGTTTAATTGTTCTATATCAGTATCTGATACATAGGCTCAATTATTTAACGGTAAAACATCCTAGACATGCAAAAGAAGAATAGTAGCTTAGCAACCACCCGCCCAGGGCTTTTCTGCGCTCTATTGTTCTAAGAGCTTTAAAGAATTGAACGTCGTCAATCCTCATGGAAATAGTGGCTGTAGGATAATAACGACTGTTATCTCCAGCGAACACGTGAGTCGCTTGAAGGCCGAGAAGGGTGGTGTAACTTGCCCAAAGTCACACAACTGGAGGTCGACGTGAGATTCAGGTCCAAGAGGTGTACCCCGGAGTCCTGGGTTCAGAGCCGCTGCTTCTCACAATGGAGGATGGAATAATGAAGGTGTGTTCTCGCCAGGAAGGAAAATACTACAAATACAGGGAAGGCCCTGGTGCAAAACTCCCAACGGGGCTGGCTTTTCAAATCAAGTAGTTCTCCCTCCGTCTTTAACCACGGGTCCGCCACACCGAGGCGCAGACTCGTTCAGTCATTGGCCATTTGTTAGGTAAGGAAGAGAGGTGGCAGCTAGCACTTGGTGAAGTATTGTAAGTGCCAGCCATAGGTTTCTGTGCTTCACAGTCACTTTTCCTGAAGGCTAACCGCATCCCACGAGGTACCCTGTTTCCCCGAAAATAAGACAGTGTCTTATATTAATGTTTGCTCCCAAAGATGCACTAGGTCTTATTTTCAGGGGATGTCTTATTTTTCCATGAAGAAGAATACGGTACACATTTATTGTTAAATGAAAATAAAGGAAGTTTATTACCTGTAGACGGTATGGTGGTACGGTAGTTGTCAACACAAACCAGACAAACTGTGAATCCTATAGTGTCAAGAATGTACTCATTTATTCAGTGACAATCATGCTATCATCTTCTGGAACATCATCATAATAATTCAATTCCTGAATTTCCTGGTGAATTTCTTATGACTCCCATTTCTTTCAGAATCAGTGGACCAAATCTCTCATGTCTAGCAAGAGCACTGTCTTTAAATGAGTACTTCTTGTCAAGGTAGCCTGCTCGCCGGGCATTTGCAATGCAAGTGTCAGTGATTTTCTCCCATGAATTCTTCACCCAACTCACAACTTGTTGCAGTGTAGGTTCCACCAAGTTTCCACGCTGATTTCTCTCCATTCACACAGCAGTGACGTCAGGAGTCAGCATAAAGTCATTGGTTGCTAGGCGCCAATCGGGGCGGCCCTAGCGACCAGTTTACGGTAAATTAATTTTCACGCTGAGACAGAGCCTGGGAGCCTTATTTTCGGGGGGGATGCCTTATATTTCACTCAGAAGGAAACCTGTAAGTCGGTCTTATTTTCGGAGGATGTCTTATTTTCGGGGAAACACGGTAGGTGTTATCCTGGTGATTTTACAGGTGAGGGACGCGAGCCCGGGGGAAGTAAGTCCCTGGCTAAGGTGGCCCACCTGACAGGCGGCAGAGCCTCTTCTCAGTGACCAGGCCGCCCAGCAAAGAGTGTGGTGACCCAGCCCCGATGTATGTGTCCATCGCCTGGCAATACACACTTCCTAGGCACCTGTTACATGGCAGGCACGAGGCCGGGAGCTGGCCACTGGTCCTCGCCTTCAAGGACACGGCCCGGGGAGGCGGGGGAGGTGGGAGCAGGTTTATTTCAGAGTCGGGGGGCGAGGAGGAGAGCAGTGTGAGAAAGAGGAGAAAGAGGAGCTGCCTGTGTGACCAGGGCTGTAACAGAGGTCACCTGGGTGCCAAGGTTGCAGAGGAGGGGATGGAAAAGCTTCACAGGCAAGGGGATGGCCGCGTTGTAAGGCTGATGGGATAGAAGGAAGAGAGGGCGGAATTTCTGCCAAAGGGATTCTCGTTTGAAGGGATGCCTGTGTATAGAAATCCCTTATTGCACATGCAGCTTCTCTCCTCAGACTTAACATCCTTCACACTCCTGGGCCTTTCCCCAGCATTCACCTCTATCACTGAAAATTATGCTGCTGTTCCTTGAAATATCAATTTTAGACATTGTCTCGTCACTTGCTGCCGGGGTAAATAGACTTGGCTTTTCCATGCCACTGCCCACGTTTCCCTCCTTTAATCTCTGTAACATATTTATAAAATAATTTTTGGCAAAATCAGCTATCAGCACTTACACAATGAGCCAATGGTGAATTACAACCCATCGTCCTGTACAATCTTTTGTTTTTTCCCAGAATTATTAACTGCTTCATTTTTTTTCCATTACCCTGGTTTTCTGTGGATCTTTTACGCTATTCTCCAAATTTCCCTGCATGTTGTTATAATGCATGCTGCAGAGCAGACATCCTGGGAATTTTCTTCTCCAACTCTAATTTTGCTTCTCTCTCTCTCTCTCTCTCTCTCTCTCGATCATACACCTTCTTATTTTTTTACTTACTTAATTTTTTAAAGACAATATCCTAGAATCCATTACTAAGAATGAGTGCCATTCATTACAGATAATTTTTTTAATTTAAATTTGTCAAGGGAAAAATGTTTGAATTGTAAAACTGTCTCTTTCCTACTTCACACTTGCTTTCTGCTCTAGTCCTGTATGAAATTCTGAGGTGAGAATCATTTTCCCTCCAAGGTCTGATGGCCTGTCTGTCAAGAACTGTGAAGAGGGAGGCCTTGCCCTCCTTGTGAGTTAGAAGCCGGCCTGGCCTGGAGGCTGGTGGAAGAGACAGGGCTCCTGGGTCAGGCACAAAGGGCAGCTTATTACTCCCAGCGATGGGAGAGGCCCGGATGTCAGCATCTTCTGCACCTGCTTCTCTAACCCCAGTTCTCACAGGGGACGTCAGGAGGGCCCCATGGCACCTGCACGCCCATGGTGGGTTGTATTACAAGGGAGGAACCCTGAGCTTAGGGAACCCAAGTGCTTTATAATGGGCACACCTACCTTTGGCTGTGGAGGGAAATATTATCTCTGCCTTCCAAAGCTGGTCACTGTACAAGCACACCTGAAAAGGGAGTCCAGAACAAAGGACAGTCAGTGCTTCTGTCATTAGACCAGGGGTGGGCAAACTTTTTGACTCGAGGGCCACAATGGGTTCTTCAACTGGACCGGAGGGCCGGAACAAAAGCAGCCTGACCATGCTGGCACTCTCATCTTGGGCTGCTGGTGAAGGAGCGGAGGGGAGAGCAAGAGAACCCTCTGCTCTTTTGGCTCCGTGGGCCGGAGAGAACAGCCGAACAGGCCGGATCCCGGCCCACGGGCCGTAGTTTGCCCACGGCTGCATTAGACATTCAGGAATGCAAGAGACGTGTGATACATTCATTGCCTGCCCCGAATTGTTGCCTTGCCTCATAGACGCCGACACCGCTCCTGGGCTCCCCCTGGTGTCCGTGCAGTCAGCGGCACTATTGGTTTATTCAGTTTATTACTCTTGCCTTTTTATTTCCTCTTGGGAACCTTATCTCTGTAAACCTGATCTTCTGATATTTCCAAATATCATTTTGGAGACTCTTCTATCCGTGAGATTTTTCTGACCCTGTTTCTTTGTTTATTAGATGGTGTCCTATGAGTTTTCTAGCTTCCTCTGGGTGAGTTTGCTTTGTTCTGTCGTTCAGTTTGGAGGATTTTCCTCAAAGTTCCCATTACCTATGGTCGTGAGAGCGTATTTAAGAAGGAGAGACGGAGACAGCTGGAGAGTCTGTGTGTACGGGAAGGGCTTGCCACTTGGTGAGCCGAGCCACAGGGTGACCAAAGGCGATGAGGCCTTTTCATGGGGGCCTTTCAGTCAATCATCAGTATCAGCAGGTGTTCGCTGTCGGTTCCTCTAGTTTCTCTAGAAAACAGCCTGTCGGTTTCCCACCTGAGAGATTTATGCCGGGCGTGGCTTTCTGGACATAAGGCGGGGAAGAGAGCTGAGGCTGCCACATGTCAGCAAGCGTGTTTTCATGAAAGAGGAGAAATTAATACATTTGCTAAACTGATGCCTGTTGATCCTCAGTTTTTCCTGGTGGCCGTACCCTCCTCCCTCTGAGGGTGTGGGCCTCAGGGTAGATCCCGAGTCCCCTTTTACGATGTCGAGGAAGATACCCACAAGCCTATTAAAGCCACAGGATGTGCGACTTGAGTATACTGTGCTCTCCTTGGCAGTGCTGGTCTTAGGGGTTATCGGAGGGGAAATCTGAGCAGGACATTCTGGAGAGAGAACCTGGGGTCTTGGTAGATAGATGACATGGAACTTTCTAAAAAAACAAAAAAACAAAAAAACAAAAACTGCTTTTCTCTTTCTTTTTATTAATTTGACCTTGGTTTCTTGATCTTCAAGGTGGTGTTTGCTCTTCTTTTTAAAAACGTTGTCTTCATAAGGTGTTTTTGTAAGCTCACCACATGTTCTGAGCATCTGGTTCACACGCCTTAAAAGACCCCCGAACCTTCAAGTCTTTAATTAAGTTCCAAAGCCACGGCTATTAGGAGGCCTTTTTAATTCATCACCTGGTAAGCACAAGCCCTAGCAGGGCGGGAAAGCTCACAGTCTCTTCTGACAGTGCCTGAGACTTTATCAGAATCTCAGTGGCTGGCGCACAAGAATCTGTATTTGGAGAAAAAATCTCCTAAGTCAGTGGTCGGCAAACTGCGGCTCTCCAGCCACATGCGGCTCTTTGGTCCCTTGAGTGTGGCTCTTCCACAAAACACCACGCATGGGCGCGCACGTACAGTGCGATTGAAACTTCGTGGCCCACCCGCAGAAGTCGGTTTTCAGCTCTCAAAAGAAAGTTCAATCGTTGTGCTCTTGATATCTGGCTCTGTTGACTAATGAGTTTGCCGACCACGGTCCTAAGTGAATCTGATGACCTCCTAATTGACAGTACACTCTTGCCTCTCGTGCCTGCTGCCTGCATTTGGAGCTCTGATGTCCTAGGCCACATGCCCCTGGTGCAAACTGCATGCCCATTTGAACCTCTGCCAACCCACTTCCTGGCTCCCCACTGCCTGGCTAGACAAGACCTAAACCCCAGACCTTCATTGTGCATCACCATTCAGCTACGGTCCTCCACCCGGCTCCTCTCTGTCCTCACCCTGACCGCCTGGTCCCAGGCTGGCTTACTGAGCTCACTTGCCCTGCCAAGACTCAAATCCTCCCCCCTCACCCACTACCCATCACCCAAGCCCTGAGTTCTTGTTCCATTCTGCCTGGACCAGTTGGATCTGCCTGTGCCCCAGGTCCCATGGGTAGAAAGAAAGGGTGCTGTAGGGTGTTGGAATGTTTGGTCTAAGGAAAATTCAGACAAAGAGCACGGAGGAGGAAGGGATGGCCGCAGACTGTGTCGCAGGGAGGTGTCGCACTGAAATGAGTGTCAGCAGGACTTTCAGGGGAAGAGTGTTTTTGTGTATCTGTAGAGAAGGGCCAAGTCAAACCTAGGAAATACTTAGCCGAATGCTGCCGATTAATACAATACAGGTACTGCTGTTCTGACTCATCCTGCTAATAACCAGATACGTTATCATTGAATCCCTGCTCCAGGACCAGCACTGCATTTTTATGTATGTAGATACATATCATTTACATGTAGTTCTGGAGACCTTTCCATAACCCTGCAAGGGAGGCACGGTTATTTATCCCCGTTTTAGAGATGTGGCAAAGGAGGCCAAGAGAACTGTCCTCTCCAGACTGCGGAGTGCCGGCAGGAAGACTGGCAGCCCAGGCTCCCGGCGGCAGGCTCCCGCTGGCTGCGTCCCGGTGGTTGAAGGACCAGCTCTGGCCTCTGGGAGGGGCAGCCTCTTCTCTGTCCTCCCGGGGAGACGCGTGCAAATAGAACTCAGATCCCGTCACCCGGTGCCTCCCTCTCCGCGCACAGACCCGCAGGCTCCTCCCTTGTGGGTGTTCGATATCCTGAGGGTGAGGGGAGGCTAATTGTGACACCGATAATGCGGTGCCACGAGAGTTGTCTGAAAGGCAGGCTGCAGACCTTTTTCTTTACACCCCTTTTCACTCCCTGTGGCCTCCTGAGACACGAGCCCCGGGACTGGAAACGTGGGTTCAGCGCAGCTGCAGATCCCAATTAGTTTGTCAGACTTAGAGCGGGGCAACCAAGAAAACATTCCACTTTTGTTCCGATGGGAGCTTCCTTTAACAGTTCAGATACAGAGAACAAAATTGCCCTTTGGGCTCCAGTATCTGCCAACAAGCTGCAGTAGGCACACCATCCATGAAAATCTCGGCTTACAGAAAAAGAAAAATGCAACCAGAGGAGATAGCTTGTTTACAGGGACACGTTTGTACAGGAATTCCAGTGACTCGGAAACCTGAATCCAAGGTCATGCCCTCCCCTACCTCTCCGGGGCATATCCTCTCTGCATCTTGGGGTTCATCTGTCCCGATGGGGAGACATGGCCCTGAGCAGTTTCACTCTCCCACGAGGCTGCCATGAGGATCCAGTGAGACCCAGAGGGTAAGCTGAGGGGTGCTCAGAAAGGTAAGGCGCCTTCGATGAGGGAAGGAGAGGGTTGGGGCGAGGGGAGAAGGAAGTCCCTGCCCAGGCCCGGTCCCCAGGTTGTTGGGGACCCGCCTGGGTAAGCCTGTGTGGCCCGGCTGCCGTGGCTGCCACCCCAGAATCTGAGCGGTTGGGGTCCAGTCTCTCGCACAGTGTCACCCACAGCCCTGCCTGCTGCTCAGTTAAACACTGCAGCTCCTGAGCACATTTTAATTTCTGATCATTAATTACAACATTTTCTTGTTAATTCTGGTTCAGCAGATTCTGCTGAGACAGCTCCATTTTTTCCCATTTTATTTTGGAAGCGCTGCACAGAGCCTATTCAGGCGGACAATAAATTCCAGCGGCTCACCTCCCTCCGGGGATGAAACATCTGAAACTCGGAAAAGGACACAGCCGTGGGGGAGGCGGGGAGAGGCGAGGATGGGGAGAGGGCGGTAGAGACAGGGAGGGCTCCTCTTCCCGGGCTTCTTTATAGGGGACTTGAGGGTTGGGGGTGGGGGGGAAGAGGAGACACCTTCGATATTCTGGCCCCAGTACACAAACCTGCCAGTGGTGAGTACATCAAGGATAACAAGGTTCCCCCAGAGCTCAATGACAGGCAAATCAGGGGAAAAAATAGAACAGCCCAGGACAACTCAGCAAAATCAGTTCCTGCCTTCTGCTGCTTTTATTAGATCACAGGTATCATGCCTTTGCTGTAGAGTTATCTAACCTGGAGGCGCCAACACAATTTTGCAACCAGCAAGATTGGATTTGAGCCCTCTGTCCCCCTCCTCTCCTTCCTTCCTGTGTCCTCTTGCTTGTCACGGCCATTGGCATGAGGAGGTTTATTCTTCCCCTTGGTCTGGTGGGTAACCCCCTCCCAACCTTGGGCCTAGGAAAGCAATGAGCTCATCATGCCAGAATGCTCTTCTGGTTGGTTGCACCCGGGACCAGCGGTGTTTTTAGATATTATTAAGAAGAGCTAACCCGCCAAAACCGGTTTGGCTCAGTGGATAGAGCGTCAGCCTGTGGACTGAAAGGTCCCAGGTTCGATTCCGGTCAAGGGCATGTACCTTGGTTGCGGGCACATTCCCAGTGGGGGGTGTGCAAAAGGCAACTGATCGATGATTCTCTCTCATTGAAGTTTCTAACTCTCTATCCCTCTATCTTCCTCTCTGTAAAAAATCATTAAAATATATATTTAAAAAAAAGAAGAGCTAACCCTCACAGAGGGTTTATCATGTGCTGGACAGTCTTCTTAACCCTTTTTACATATTCACTTCAAGGCACCTCAACCCTGTGAGGTGGGTGTAATGATTCCCCCCATTTTATAGATGAGAAAGCAGAGGCGCGAAAAGGTTAAGCAACTCTCTGCAGTCACACATGCATGTGTGGTGGAGCTGGGATTTGGTCCCCAGTCCCAGACCCCATGCCCTTCACAACTGCACTGCATTGATAAAACTTGATTTTGTCACAAGATACTTCCAGAGTGGCCTGATGCCAAAGCAGAACAGCTCAGTCTCAGGGGAGGGAGAGGGCCTGGGTTTCATCTACAACAGAGAGGAAGAGGCCTAGCTGTTTGGCTGAAAGGAATTCCTGTCTCGTGGAGTTCAATCCAGGGCAAGAAGCAGCAGTCTAGACAAGCAACTCACACTGTGAAGGCTGGCAAAGGACCGAGGGGTGTCCCAGACCAACAGGTGGTCCAGGGCGAGGTACACTCAGCAGTACAGGCATCGGGGACAACTGCCAGCAGGCTAAGGGACCTGGGCCACACCCCAAGCTGATGTGGGTTCAGGAGCAGGAGTGAAGAGTAAATAAGAAATCTCTACCTCACACCATATACAAATGTTAACTCAAAATGAATCAATGACCTCAATATAAGAGCTAAAACCATAAAACTCCTAGAAGGAAACAGGGGTAAATCTTCATGACCTCCCATTTGGCAATGATTTCTTGGATATGACACCAAAAGCACAGGCAACACAAGAAAAAACAGCACAGATAAGTCAGACTTCTTCAGAATTAAAACTGCCTCAAAAGATATTACAGAGAAAGTGAAAAGAAAAACAAAACAAAACGTATGGAATGGAAGAATATATTTGTGAGTCATATATCTAATAAGAGCGGTATCCAAAATGTAGAAAGCACTCTTATAATAAAAGTGCAACAATAAAAGGACAAGCACCCAATTTTAAAAACAACAAAAACATTAAAATACAACAAAAGCATTAAAATAGACGTTTCCCCCAAAGAAGCCAACAAGCACATGAAAAAAAATGTTCACCCTCAGTCATTACAAAAGTCCTAATCAAAACCACAAGGAGATGCCCCCTTCCTACCCAGGAGGATGGCTGTCCTAAAACCAGAACACACATGTGGACAAGGATTGGGAGGGACTGAAACCCTCACCCTTTGCTGGGGGGAATGTAAATGGCTCAGCCACTGCGGTGGGAAACAGCTTGGTGGTTTCTCCAAAAGTTAAGCGTAGAGTTTATCCTGCCTGCCATGCCACACCTCAACTGCTCAAGTAAATACGTGCACATGCATATTCATAGCAGCACTATTCACAGGAATTGGAAACAATACAAATGTGCACCAGTGGGAAGATGGGTAAACAAACTGTGGTATACACATAAATATGTGATAACATTATTCCAGCACACAAAAAGGAGTGAAGTACTGACACAGGCTATCGTGTGGAGGGACCTGGAAAACATTGTGCCAAGTGAGACAAGACGGACACAAAAGGTCTCGTGTTGTAGGATTCCAATTATGTGAAATATGCAGAATAGGTAAACCCATAGAGACAGCAGACTGGTGGTTGCCAGGGGCTGCGGGGAGAAGAAAATGAAAAAATGATTGCTTGATGGGTAGGGGGTTTCCTTGAGGAGTGGTGAAGATGTTTTGGAATAAGAAGTAGTGGTGGTATCACAGTATGGATGTACTGAATGCTACTGAGTTGCTCACTTCAAAATGGTGAATTTTAAGTTATGCTTTTTTCATTTCACCTCAATTAAGAAAAAGAAAAAGAAGAAGAAGAACAACAACAACAACAACAACAACAAGAAAGAAGTAGTCGTCGTCGTAGTAGTAGCAGCAGTAGTAGCAGTAGTAGTAGTAAGGACCTTAGAACAATCATGGCACCGGGCAGGGACCAAGACAGCTTCTCCGGAACTCGAATAGAGGTATAAATGATGTGGGGACCAAGCCCAGGGCCAGGCAGTCACCCTGAGATTAGCCAGAGGCCTGGTGCTGGGCCTCGGCGTCCAGGGCCAGGGTTCCCGGGCAGGTGCAGCCCTGGAAGAGGCTCAGGTCAGAGCCGGCAGCAGGGACAGACTGCGTCCAGCTGGGCACCGAGGGGCCTGGGATCCCCTTTCTCGCTGGGAAGTCCCAGCAGCAAGGAGAGGCAGAAGCGAATGGCCACGGGACGTGGGGCAGTGGCCGGTGATTTGGGTGTTTCTGGCCTTCCTCCCTCAAGGTGTATGAGCCTGGAGGTTTAGACAAGAGCATTTCACTGAACACAGAGCTCAAACACAACGGAACACAGGGGAGGGGTGGGGAAGGAGGGTGTGTTCTGTTGCTGTTTAGGAAATGAGCCGAACAACTGGAGGTACCGGTAAAGCCTTCTTACAGGCTGCCATCTCTGGTTCCTGCATTCACTGTCCTGACTGCAGTCTGAGAGATCAGGAGGAGGGGTTCTTACCTCTCCGCGCCGCACCCACCAGCGCGAGGTCTACTGGAAGTGGTTAGCGTGTACCTTCATCTGCGCGTGAGCGATGAGCAGGCACGGAGCGTGCTCCTCATTCCGCAGAGCAGGCCACCGCCCGAATGGAGAGCCACACTCCTCCTCGGATGGTCAAGGCCCAACTGAGGAACCCCGGGGCTCCCAGGGGAACCCCAGCTGCTAACATGAAACGTGCACGGAGGCCTCAGCCCAGGCTGAGCAGAGCCAAGCTCGGGGGCAGTGAGTTGAGGTCCTCCAACCTCCCTCTTCACCCTCAGCTGAGAGAAGCGGGAAGGGAGAGGAGCTTGTGAAAAGGAACAAGAGGCCTTTGACACCTCTGTCCCCTGTTCCTGTCCTCCCCCACTTTCTTCCTTCCCCCTCATTCCCCCTTAGGCTGCCTTTGCCCCCAGAGCTCTCCAGACGGCTAACTCCTTCCGCACCCAAACACTAGGCCAAGCTCAGCTCCTTCCTTCCAGGGTGAGACCCCTGCAGCGTCTTCCTGTGACGGCTCTGGTCCCTCCAGGTGGGGCCTCCACCCCTGCCTGCTGCCCTCTTACCTGGCCTGGAGAGCCAGACACTTTCTTGCTTGCCCACAAGATACGCTGTCCGTACTTCTGGGCAACCTAGGACCCATCGGTGCCTCTCTCGAAGACTTATTCTATTCTGCCTTTCATTATGGTTATTTCTGACTTTTTCTTAACCCCCGGACCAGACTGTATGGGTCTACCCAGCTCAGGGCCTAGCACAGGGGAGATATGTGTTTGTAGAAGGAAGGAAAATAGGGAGGAAGGGAGGGAGGGAGGAAGGAAGGGAGGGAGGGGGGAAGGGAGGGAGGGAAGGAAGGAGGGAGGGAGGGGGGGAGGGAGGGAGGGAGGGAGAGAGGGGGGAAGGGAGGAAGGGAGGAAGGAAGGAAGGAAGGAAGGAAGGAAGGAAGGAAGGAAGGAAGGAAGGAAGGAAGGTAGGTAGGTAGGTCTGTCTTCAGGGCACAGCTAAGCCATCCAGGGATTCCCTATGCCACCAGCTGTGACTCTCTGGGGAGTGCCCTGCCTTCTGCTATCTCAAGGTGCCAGGTCTGGAAAGCAACAGTAAAGGAAATGTGTGAATCCCTTTTTATCAGAACTGAGATCGACTCAGACCTAGGCACACTGAGACTTCAGGGACACAAGCCAGGGACACAGGAGAGAGCCGGGACCAGGTAAGGGAGGGGCAGGCACTGTCACAGTCCCTGTCACCTGCCCTGCTGGCATGAGAATGCCAGGATCAGTCGCCCAGTGGGCAGGGCACGTGTTTGCAGGGTGTCGGGCCCCAGCCGGGTGAGCTGGGCCTCTTGACAGGAGTCCTTTCTTAGCACAGGACACAACGCAGAGGCTCATCCTTCTCGTGACCTGAGCAACCCCAGCAGGCCGGGGAGGGACCGGCAACAGACAGACGGGCCCAGACAGGCGATCTGCCCCGAGCGCAGGGCAGACCACTGGAAAGGGCAGCCAGTTCGCCCTGACCCCGGGAGCTGGCGGCTGCCAGTGTGTGCCGGGCTGGGCATCAGGACTGGCCGGGCCTGTGCTCGCAGGGCCTTCGCCCCCAAGGTCTCTCCTTCTTGGAGCTCTATCTCCACCCTGAATCCCAAGAAATAAGACGGGAAACGTGGAGAAGTGAGCCAGCAAGGGAAGGGGGCGCAGAAGGACAGAAGGCAGGTGTGGCCGAAACCCGTTTGGCTCAGTGGATAGATCGTCGCTCTGCGGACTGAAGGGTCCCGGGTTCGATTCCGGTCAAGGGCATGTACCTTGGTTGCGGGCACATCCCCAGTGGGGGGTGTGCAGGAGGCAGCTGGTCGATGTTTCTCTCTCATCGATGTTTCTGGCTCTCTATCTCTCCCCCTTCCTCTCTATAAAATATCAATAAAATATATTTAAAAAGAAGAAGAAGAAGAAGAAGAAGAAGAAGAAGAAGAAGAAGAAGAAGGCAGGTGTGGGCTCTTTAAGATTCTGAAACTTACACAATCCGGAGGGCTCTCTTCAAAAACTGCAAATGCAACATGGAGCACTGGAAGCGATCATGGGAGAGTGGCCCCAAGCCTAAGCTTGACCTTCCAGGGAAGTCAGCCTCTGCCCGGCCTGGAGCAGTTGTATATGACAGGGGAGGGGTGGGCTGGAGGGCGAAAGTCCCCTGGACGTCCAGGCACACCTCCTCCCACCCTCTCTGCGTCTCTCCCTCCCTCCCCTCCAGAAAGCCTGGCGGGGCTGCCGGAGCTGCCCGCCTTCCTCCCCTCCTCCCACCAATCCCAATTAAAAACTCCATTCCCTCGTTCCTGCGCGCAGCACCCTTAATATTAGGCCTGGAAACCGTTTGCAATCAGTCGCACTAATTAATCTAATTGAATTTAATTTCCCTTTCTTGGTGTTAGGGGTGAGTGAACTCCATATGCTGACTTATGTAAAGCAATATGCAAATTTGTATCTTGAGCCCAGAGCCCTGCAAATCGTCTTTGATTATAAAAAAAAAAGGCTCTGCTAAGGCCGGGAGGCACTAACCATTGCGGATCCTGGCCTGATGCCCCTGCCTTCCAGCTGCCTGGACACTGTATTCCCTTCCTGAGCCACCTGGGACTCGGTCACCCTTGCTCTTGCCCTAAATTACCCTGTTGGGTCCTTCTGGGTCCCTAGGAACCCGGATGCCATCTTTCCTACTTGGACTCTTCAGAATCTGAGCTCCTTCCCTTTTTTTTTTAAACATTTTTTTTTTAAATATTTTATTGATTTTTTTACAGAGAGGAAGGGAGAGGGATAAAGAGCTAGAAACGTCTATGAGAGAGAAACATCGACCAGCTGCCTCTTGTACACCTCCTACTGAGGATGTGCCCGCAACCAAGGTACATGCCCTTGACCGGAATTGAACCTGGGACCTTTCAGTCCGCAGACCGACGCTCTACCACTGAGCCAAACCGGTTTCGGCAGGCTCCTTCTCTTTGTTTGGCTCTGTTCCTTCTCCCTCAGTGCCCCATTAAGCTCAGGAATGGATCTTCATGTTTTTAAAAACCGCACTATTGCCTGTGGCCATGGGTTGTGCCTATAAGTCCTTTGGTCAGTCTGCCCCCACCCCCTCCCCGCTTCCCTCTGAGATTCCGGAAACCTGATGAGCCCCTGTAGGTGAGACAGACGTTCCAGCTTAGGGGGCGGTGGGCAGTGCTTCTCCGGCTGTCCGATCCCTCAGCGGAGGGCTCGGGGGCAGGGAGACCAGGCACATGGCCCCAACCAACTACTCCATCCCTGCAGACAGGTGGTGCCACCATGGATGGCAATGGAGCGCAGGGCCCTGCGCCACGATCAGCCTGGCAGAGCCCTGCCCTGAGAGCGGCCACAGGGGTGGTGCTGAGGAGAGCTGAGCGTGGGTGCCGAGGCTGGCCCTCACTGCTGCTCCGCTCTGTTAGAGCCCAACGCTGGCCGAAACCGGTGTGGCTTAATGGATAGAGCCTCGGCCTGCGGACTGAAGGGTCCCGGGTTCGATTCCCGTCAAGGGCATATACCTTGGTTGCGGGCACATCCCCAGTGGGGGTTGCGCAAGAGGCAGCTGATCGATGATTCTCTCTCATCGATGTTTCTAACTCTCTATCCCTCTCTCTTCCTCTCTGTGAAAAATAAAATATATATATTTTTAAAAAGCCTAACACTGTGGTTTGGGGGTTGCTTCAGAACAACCAGGGGCGGGGAGGGGAGTGCTGCATGATGAGCCATGAGGTAATTTGGTTGAGGCTAGGTGGGGGCTCATTGGGGTTTAGTATACTTTTCTCTCTTCTTCCATATGTTTGAAATTCTCCTTCATAAAAAGGGTTTTTTTTAAGTCCTAGCTCTGAAGCTGGATCTAAGAGCAGGCTTTTTGCTTCCAGTGGAGAGGGAGCTTAGAGAGGAACGAGGGAAAGCACCGAGGCTTTACTGTCAGCTCCCACCGTGCTAGGCCAGTTGGCGAAGGCAGCACCCTCCCGCTACCCCCAAGCAGGGGAAGGCAGGGGGAGGCAGGGGGAGGCAGGGCAGTCTGGGCCACAGGAGCTCGGTCCCAGCCACCTGCCTGTCCGGTGGCTCCCTGAGCCCACTCACTGGGCAGGGAGGACAGCAATGCAGCAGATTCCCAACAGCAAGACCACAAGGACGTGGGCCAGGGCGTGGAGGGCAGATCAGAGCAAAAGGAGGCTGAGGGGCAAAAACCCACTCGAGAGCTTTGCAATATCTTTGCAAAATTAAAAAAAAAGCAAGGTTTGAATTCAATCAGGGCCGATGGCTACGGGAGGAAGGCGCCAAGTGAGATATATTCCCACAGCGTTTACAGTCATCTGTAGGTGAGAGAGGAGCAGGCAGGGCGATCAGAGCTTGCCGCAGCATGCGGAAATCGGTTCGGAAGTCATTCATTAAGACGAGGATTCCGGGTTTAGAGAAGTGAGCCAATGTGTTTTTCTCAGACAGATTTGATTTCAGGTGCAATAAGAATCCAAGTGCGGTTCCGCAAGGAGGCTGAGGATTGAAACTGGAGTCGTAGGATGAGGCGAGAGCTGGAGAGGAAAATGTGAAGTCATAGGCATGGAAGCGACCGGCCAGCACCTGCGGACAGGGAGTGCATCCCCGGGAGAGTGGGGGTGGGGGTGGGGGATCCCATAGAATTTCCGTGTTTAAAGGGCGGGGCGGGGACGGAGACAGCACAGACTGAGACAGAAGATAAAAAAGGAGAGCTCCAAGTGGAAGGAAGAGGATGGAGAGGTAATTGTGGAAGCCAGGAGAGGAGGGATCTCCGGGAACAGCCTTTACGATGTACTGCAAAGAAGAGGCATAAAAAGGGGAGATCAGAGGATTTCACACTTAATCGTATGCACTGGGTTTTTCATCAACTGCGGTGCGAGTTTGAGGAATTGGTGTGAATGCGTATCCTTTGCACCCAAAAATTATGTAATACTTAAGAAGCGATATTTTTTAAGTAAAGCAATTTCCAAGCCTAGGTCTGTTATGCATGAAATCCATACTCGTCCCTAAATCCAATCTTCCCGTCAGTGTATTAAGTATACTTCAAACATTACTCAGAGGTCTCCAAGAACAAGGATGAAGTTTCCAATTTAGCTCTGATGGGAGGAAGAGTTTATTAGTAAAAATAAATCCAGCCGAGAAGGCAGAAGACACGGATTGCTAAGGACAGTTTGAGGGGTCCCATGGTGCAGCCAGCACTTGCATTTCTGATTTTTTTTCCTTCAATATGTTTTAACTTTTAGAGATAGAGGAAGGGATGCACATTTCAATGCAATTTATATAAAACGTCAAAACTAATATAAAAAATTCATGATGAACAAAAGATGAAGGCTTTACGTAAAGACTCGTCGGATCTAGGGGGTCATTCAGATAGTGAGGTGGGAAGTGCTGGGGTGTTTTCCAGGCCAGGGGCTTCTTCTAAACCCTAAAACCCAATTGAATGTCCTTCTCTTCCTTAAAACCTCCCCTGTTCCCTAAAGCAGCAAGACAGCTCTTTACCATGAGAGTCCTCCCTCAGGGCCAGAGGACTCAAGCCACAATAACCGCCTTCTGTGCCCTGTACACATGGCCTCTGTTCCACGCCAGGGCCTCTGCACTGGCCGAGCCCTCCACCTGGAGCAGTGGTTCTCAACCTTTCTAGATCTGAGACCCTTTAATACCGTTCCTCATGTTGTGGTGACTCCCAACCCTAACATTATTTTCGTTGCTATTTCATAACTGTAATTTTGCTACTGTTATGAATCATAATGTAAATATCTGTGTTTTCCGATGGTCTTAGGTGACCCTGCTTATGGTTCTCAACCTGTGGGTCGCCTAAGACCACCGGAAAACACAGATGTTTACATTATGATTCATAGCAGTAGCAAAATTATAGTTATGAAGTAGCAACAAAAATAAATTTATGATTGGGGGTCACCACAACATGAGGAGCTGTATGAAAGGGTCGCAGCCTTAGGAAGGTTGAGAACCACTGACCAGGAGCTTTCACCAGCTCTAGTTGTGAAAGACTTGTCATCCTTTAAGTCTCAGTTCAGAAGCCCCTTCCTAGAACACTGTCCCACCAACTGGATTACAATAGGCCTCCCCTGTGTCCCAGGGGGCCGAGTTCCCCGGGTGAGCCGTGTGTCCCAGGGGGCCATGTGCCCCGGGTGAGCCGTGTGTCCCAGGGGAAGCAGTGGGACCTGGGGGTAGGGGCGGTGTGAACCAGTGGAGGAGCGGACTCTATTCATGTGGTCCTGAGATAGTCACCATAAAACAAGCAGATTGTCAAATGACAGTGGAGAGGGGAAGGAGACCTGGGGGGAGATAAGAGAACAACCGAAGGACTGGTATGCATGAATATAAGTACAACCAACGAACACAGAACTCTGGGGAGGGAGGGCATGAATGGGAGGTGGGGGGGGGGGCAATGGTAAGCTATGTACACATATAATACCTTAATAATAAAAAATAGGCCTCCCCCAAATATGGGCAGCCACACTACCCTCTTTACCTCGTCCAGAGCGCAGTTCACAGTCCATAAGGATCTTATTGAGTTGGTCATTATCTAAATGGCTACAAATGTGAGTTCCATAAAGAAAGATCCTTGACTGTCATCTCTGTAGTAATGTAGATCCTAACAGAATGCCTGACACATAGTAGGTGCTCACTAACTGTGTGTGACCTGAATGGTCACAGAGTCCAGTTCGGGTATTGCCTCTCTAGGTAAGGCTCCCCTATACACATCCTCACCGTTGCCACTGCAGACAGAAGTCATTGCTCGTTTTCTGCCATCTTGGAACAAAGCAAAGACCCCCCGAAGTCACACAGCAGACTGGAAATGGAGCCTCCTCTTTCCCTCCCTCTTGCCCATTTAGCATCCCCTGCCTCCTGGTCGAGGCACTGGGTGTTAAACTGAGGCTGCTTTTGGTCCCCAGTGGCTCAGTTCCCCAAAAGGTGTGTGTCCCTTAGCAAGGATAAGTGCTGTGGCAACCCAACCGAGCTGCAGTGAGTAATTGTTATTTTCTTCCACAACATCCATCAGGAGACAAGCTCTGGCATTTATCTAACAGCAAGTGATCGTTATCTGGGGGCAGTGTTCTTCCCGCTGACACTATCTTCTAAATGCGGGTCAGCCATCCCGTGGTCGGTCTGCCGCTGATTTCCTCCTGTGGGATAAACCACATTCGAACCAAGGCTGTGCGCACACTGGGGGAGAGGGAGGGGCAAGAGAGAAGGTTCGAGAAGGTGGTCATTCCACATTTGACCCAGAGAAACCGGCTTGATCTTTGACTCTCAAAACAGTTGATGAACGAATGTTGGGGAGAACACAGAAGACAGAACCAGGGAGATTCTTCATTTCTACTTCAGCAAGCCGTCATGCAAAATGCAGCAGACACCCAGCAAATTACCAGGATGGTGGAGTTGTGGGCGTGAGGAAGGTGAAAGAAAAAGCTCTTGTGGTTCTTGATTTCTGTTGTTTGTCTTCCTACCACTAGACCAGAATGCAGAATGGATTTGAGTCAAGGAGCTTAGAATGAACGGTCATCAAAGTAGCTCTGGACCTGGCATCAGAAGACCCAGGTTCAAGTCCAGACCCACCAATTCCTGCTTCTGGACCTTAGGCAAGTTAGACTCATTACACATATAGCACATGCCCCCCCCCCCCCCAAAATTAAAAGCAGGGACCGAAACAGGCATTTGTAAACTCATGTTCATAATAGTAGTATGCACAATAGCCAAAAGCAGAAGCAACCCGAGTGTTCAGCCATGGAGGAGTGAATTAACAAAATGTGCTATATACAATGGAAAGTTACTCAGCTTCAAAAAGGAAGGAAATTCTGATACATGCTGCACCATGGTGAACCTTGAGGACATAATGCTAAGTCAAATAAACCAGACACGAAAGGACAAATGCTTTACGATTCCACTTATATGAGGTACATATGTGGGATCTAGTAAACAAAATAAACTGATGAACAAATAGAACCAGAGATATAGAAGCATGAACCAGACTGAAGAATCTCAGAGGGAAGGTGGTGAGTGAATGGAAAGAGATCAGCCCTTGTATGCATATATGCATAACCCATGGACAGGGACAATAGGGAAAGCTGAGGGGGGTGGGGAATGTGCAGGGTGGAGGAGGCCAATGTGGGTGTGGGGGGGAGATATGTAATACTTCCAATTATAAAGATAAAACAATTTTAATGCCAAATTTAGAGACAAAAAATAGAACAGAAGTTACCAGGGACTGAGGAGAGGGGGGAATGGGAGTTTTCGTGCAATGCATATAGAATTTCTGGTTGGGAAGATGAAAAAGTTCTGGAATAGTGGTGATGATTGTATAACATTGTGAATATAATGGCATTGAATCATACACTTAAAATGGCTAAAATGCTAAATTTTACGCCATGTATATTTTACTACAATAAAAATCCGTCAGGCAGAAACTTTTCACTTGAAGAAAAGGGATGTTATGCTACCAGCAAGTCTGGATGATTGTAATGTTTGTTTTAAAAAACATCATTAATTGCTCTTCAAAGAAGGGGCAACCAAAGACACTTAAGACCCGCCAAGAGAAGAGAAACAGCTCTGGGATGCGAACGTCAGTCACGAGGAAGGGAGGATTTGATTGACAAAAACACAGTTGTTAGGCAACTTTCGTCAGAGCCCACCTAATTGCCCAACGTAAGCAAACCTGCATCAGATTCAAAGGAGCTAAAAGAAAACATGGTGGGATTTGACCACAGGGCCCTTTAAGTCACTCAGTGATGAACATTTATGCCACATGTTTCTTGGGCTCTTGAAAGGCAGTGTTCTGTGCTGATGGTCCCCCCCGGCTGTATAGATAATTGTAAAACAAACTCCATATTCCACTGACACCCTTTCTAATTACATCTCACCTTCATTAGGCTATTAAAGTGATAGATGGTAGCAATTACATTGAACCCCACTGAAAACTCCCTATCTGTGACACGCAGTGACGAGAACATGAGTTATTTACCCAGAAGCCAGGAAGAGCTTGGCCGCCTCTGCCAAGCTGTGGGAAGAGAAGCCCCGTGTGACCACTGGCAGCTTGTGGATTCCCGGAGCAGTGTGAGGAGGCAGGTGGCAGTAGGCACTCACTTTTCTACTGGCCTCACCAGATGCCTAGGTACGGAAAACAGGCGTTATAGAATTGACTCAAACAATGCGAATACACTCAGAAGATGGCCTGCAAAATACGGAATTACTCCTAGCCAGTCTCTAGGAACTTTAGTTGAAGGAACCAAAGTTGAACCCGGAGAAGAGAAGACACAGGAGCCAAGGGTGGCCATCTCTACACATTTCAAGATAAATCAGACTTGATACTTCTACGTGGTCCAAGAAGGATGAATGAATTAGTGCAGATAGCAGAACACCACACTCGTAACAGGTTTAAATGACTAGGATGTTTACCAGTTTGTGTAACTGGAGGTCTAGAGGTAGATGGTCTTCAGGGCTGGTTGAGTCAGGGGCTCAATGACACAGTCTAGCTCTCAGGTCTTTCCATTCCTCCCCTCTGCCATCCAGAGTCAGCCTTACCCTAAGTTGGTGATTCTAGTGTGCTTATGATGGCCAACAGTAGCATTGAGGGCTGCGTGGTCTCTTAGTCAAGTTCAGTAGGAATGCAAGACCTAACTCTCAGACTCTCAGAATTATGAGGAACGCTCTTAGAAGCCCCCCCCCAGAAAACATATCCGCTCACATCTCGCTGGCTGAACTTGGGTCACACGCTCACTTAAATGTTAATCACTGTGGTACAGAAGATAGGATTGCTCTGGTCGGTTCAGACTAATCAGGACCCAACTGGTGCTGCTGTAGGCCCACTTCTGCTGGGACTTCTTGGCGGAACAGTGGAAACCTGAGCAATATTGGGCTGTAGGAAGGATGAAAGGGGAATTGATAATTGGCAAGGCCACCAACATTGTTCACTGTAAGGGAAAAATAAGCGCCAATACGGTAAAAGCAAAATTGACCCATCGAAAGAAGAGCTTATAGAACTGGGGGATGGGGCACAGATATGCTGCATGCATTCCACAGCTGCCCCCTTCTAACCCAATGGCAAACACAGTTAACTAATCAGCCAGTCTACCACTGTGCCTGGGCAGCACCAGCCTCCTTCTTAACTTGGTAATTAGTCAACCAGTCTACCACCAGCCTCCTTCTTAACTTGGTCTTCCAGGCAGTCACTAACAATAAATTAGTCAGCTCTCCGCCTTTCACCCTGCTGTTCCATCAGCCAGGACAGCCCAAAGAGGCCCAACAGGTGGTGAGCCCTTGGTCACCGGCAGTGTCCAAGCCCAGGCTACATGATCAATGCACAGAGATGCTGTCACAGGGATTTGACCACAGGGGAAGGCTGAGCCCCGACTGTCTCTGAGACTCCTTGGTTATAGATGACTGGGGAAGGGAGCTGGGCAGTAGAGCAAGCTTCGGGCAGCAGTAGAGGAAGGATTTCAGAGCCTTCTTTGCTTCTTCTCTGTGGTCCTGAAGCCTCAGATTCCTTACACGAGATATCACCTCAGGAATCAGCAGTACCCATGCCTGTCACACGAGCACCCACGCCAGTCACCAGACAGCAATACCTTTGCCTGGGGCTTTGATCTATGCACACTCTTTCCTTTCAGTTTTTCCGTTTTTGGTTCTCATTAGCACACAGTCACGACTGGTGGTCATTTTACTGATGCGTGCACCTTGGAGGTCGGTTGCCTTGCCCAGGATCACACAGCTGAGGCTGAGACAGAAGCTTGGATTTCTTCTCCTCCAGCCCAGAATGCTCCTCTGGAAGCACGGTAGGGCTAACACCCTCACCTGGGCATATACCTGACAAGAGACTCAGACAGCAGCGATGTGGGCAGGAAGGCCCAAACAGGCCTCAGCACCTGAAGTATCCCGGTGGCCTCTTCAGGAGGCCTGAGTGTCAGTGTGGGTGGGTCTTCTATCCTGTGTGGGCTTTAGTCCTCCCGTCCACCTCTTCCCCTATATCCTGTAAATAGGTGATGCCAGTGTGGCTAAGATGCTGGAGAGCCAAGATGAGATGTTGAGGCCATTCCTCCAGCTTCTCCCTCAGGAACAGATACTCCAGGTTCATTCTTCCCATCGATTTCTGGAGCCTATAGCCTTGCTGGGCCAGGGCAGGAGGGTAGGGAGGAAGCCTTAGGTTAAAACCATTCCTTGTCTAGACACATAGCTTCTGGATCCCCTGCTCCATCTCTTCTCTAGGCCATTTTCAGCTTGCCAACATGTGTGAGAGACAAGCCAGATATGAGGGGAGAACCTTTAGGGAGTTTTATTTGTGCCCAGTGGCTTCTGACAGCACAGTGAGCCCCTCCTGTGTGCCAAGCCCAGCGACAGGTGCTTAGTGCGCATTATCTGGTGGTTCTCGCTGCAATCCTGTGGCCCAGTGTGTGTTTCAGTCAGCTCTCAGGGATGCTCTGAAATTCAAGAGAACCTGTCTTAGTGTTCACCGTCTGTAGCACAGTGTCTACTTTTAGTAGATATAAAAATAATTAGCTTACAGACTGAATGAACAATTAAACCCATTTTATAGATGAGAAAAACCAAAGCATGTGATTTTTAGTTGTTAAGCCAAGGCAACGTACAACTTGTGGCAGAGCTGGGACTAGAAACAGGTCTTCTGCCTTCTAGTCTCATTTGGAGTAAGAATGGACAGTCTTTCATATCCCTCTGTGCTCTCATTCTGTACGCTAATGCAGTAGCCATTGGCCACATGTGGCAATTGAGCACTTGGAACATGGCTCGAGGCTACCATATTGGACAGCTCGGCTCCAGCGTCTGCCCTTCCCCAAGGCCCAGCACCACCGCCCCTGTAGGCATCAATGCAGTGGAATTCTGCAGTTGGCAATGACACTTAGAAAAACTTTCCTACGTCCCCTGGCAAAGCACACCAGGTCTCCCTAAATGCACCAGTCATTCTCCCGCCGCTGTGCTTCATTCTACGGAGGGGATATGAAAACAAAATTGAAAGAGCTGAAGCAGAAAGGCTATTGATTTTTAATCCTTTTTTTATCATCTAAGAATGTCAAGGTGTATTCCTCATGTCATTCCATTCCTCCCTTGGGAACGGAGAGAAACTGACCCGTAAGGCCTGGGCAGCATCAAGTGATGAGAATTAAACACACTTTAAAGAAAACCTCGCCAGTCAACATCATTTTTTCTCAGGGCGATGCTTAGATCTTTACCATTATTTTCCTTGGGGTTCTTGCCAGGAGAGGATTTTTAAAATTAGATTAAGGCATGAAGTCATTAACCAGTGATTTAATTTCTAGACCCTCATTCTTCTAAATTGTTTTCTCATCACATAATGGAACCACGGCACATCTGAGCTGGAAGACAGCTTAGGGAGCCTCCAGTCCGTAAAATTGATGAGGATGGAACAGTTAGTGCTTATCCAAGCTTGGGCAGACCCTGGGCTGTGTTCTCTACACCGTAGTTGTATCATCACCATGATCCAATGGGGCGTTTTAAATTCTCCCCCACTTTACAGATTGGTAAGTAGCTGAGCTAAATTTTTTAAAATATATATATTTTATTGATATTTTACAGAGAGGAAGGGAGAGAGATAGAGGGCTAGAAACGTCGATGAGAGAGAAACATCGACCAGCTGCCTCTTGCACACCCTCTACTGGGGATGTGTCTGCAACCAATGTACATGCCCTTGACCAGAATCGAACCTGGGACCTTTCAGTCTGCAGACCGAAGCTCTACCACTGAGCCAAACCGGTTTTGGCATGAGCTAAAATTTACATCAAGGTCTGACTGGCTCCAAGACTGGGACCCTTCCTCTGTACTCTAAGTTTTCCAATCATTGCCTAGAGAAGGAAGCAGAGACGAAGAGAGCTCTAATAACCAAAGAGAGCTCTACTAACTACAGCAATCACGGCCTAATCTCATGTCTTTTTGTTTCATTCTTCTACCCTTGGACCTCACATGTACACCCCCGCACGCAGCTTACACACTTCACCCACCCTTCCTCTTTAGCTGTACCTTCTTTTTTCTTTCCCAGGAAAAGAGTCAAAATACTGGTACCTGCAGTCGCCATTCAAGCCCCTCCACAATTTGGTGCTGGTCTTTTCTGCATCGTCCCCACCCCCACTCGGTCAGGGGAGGCGTCTGGGCAAGCCCGACGTTTGCATTTCTTCTCCACTCACGGAACTGACCTTTTCTCTTGCTGTGATAAAGAGATACATAAAAACAAATTACATACCTGCACACTGACAAAGATGGTTTGGCACTGAACAGAAGATGTTTATTATAGCAACATACATTGCAGTGAAATGTGATGAGTGAAAACAATGCGCATGGTCAACCATAACAGACACATTAAGAGGAAAGTATTCCTATTCTGCAGATCTGGAGAAAGCCACCAGCGTGGAGGTAGGAGCCAGTGACCTGGGAGCATTTGGCTCCCTGCTATGGAAAAAAGCTAAAGGAGAATAAATTTTATCTCCCTGAGGCCTCTTGGGTAGAGACAGCAAAACCAGAAATGGCTGAATTGGGTCCCTTAATAACAAAGATAGTGACAATGCAGGTGAATTAAGCTTTGCATTAATTGATAAGTTCAAGGTTTTAGCACTTGCCGGTTCCCCCTTGCAGTGGCCCCTGAGGGTGCCTGGGAGGGTAAAGTCCACAAGGGACTCACAGTCAGAAACCATGAGTGCAAAGCCCTCGTGAGTCACTGAGACTTCAGTGTGTCCGCCTGTGAAATGGGGAGGATCTGCCCACTTATAGGGGACTGCGCTGAGCACAGCAGGTAGCTGGTGGCAGCCCTTCTAGCCAGTCTCCTTGCTACTCCTTTGGGGAGGAAGCACAGGTTCAGGGCTTTGCCCATGCACAGGGAGGGAGAGGGCAGCTCTGGCAGAAGAGGGGACCCACCGCTGCTCTGTTTGGGCTTGCCTGTCCCATCAGGCTCTTCCCTAACGTGAATCCAAGTGATTTGCAGCCATCAGTCCACAGGGTGGCAGGAGTGGAGAGGCAGGGACCTGCCTGGGCTCCCCCTGGAATCCTGCTGTGTCTGTGGATTCTGTGAAACCGGAAGATTAGAACTGGGCCTAACAGCAGTGATGGGAATAGCCACACATGTCCTGGGGACTTTCACAACCACTCAGAGGACATTTCCAGACTCCCACCGATGCACAAGGCAATTACGATTTCCATAGAAGATTATTGTCACCAAATGCTCTTTCAAATTGTGGGGTTCAGCCGCATGTGCTAGCGGAAACCACTGTGGAATGATTTCAGCTTCGCGCTGGTCAGGGCACATACCCGGAAAACTCTCCTCTAGGGCCACGTAGATGGATCCGATTTGCCTTCGAAGCTCCTACTTCAGGAGATGGCTAAGAGTGGTGGCTTTCAAAAAATTTAAGCAACAGAACATTTTCCCCAAAAAATAAAATTTTATCTGGAACTTATGTGTTAATTTTATAATTTCTAATGAATAATATTTATTTTTTACATAGTCCATCAGTGACAATAAGATTGTTTCAATGAACAAATACGGTTAAATCAGGAAGCAAAGATGACAGTTGTATTTTTGGTATCAGCTTTGGCATCTTATTTTTATTTGTATCCTCTTTTGGTTGTACGGTGTTAATAATGCATAATAACTAATACTTCAGCACTGCTCTTAGTGCTTCAAACATTTAAAATCGTTTAAGCCTTGGAACCGATAATGTTCTCATTCCCAGGTACAGAAATAGAGGCCCAGAAACCCAGATAATGGTTAGAGTGTGGTTGAGATCTGCCAAAGTTGCCAGTTCAATCTCTGGTCAGGGCCCATGCAAGAATTAAGCAATGAATGAAAGATCGCATGAATAGGTGGAAAAACAAATAGATATTTCTCTCCTGTTTCTCTCCCTTCCTCTCTTTTCTTTAAAAATAAATTATATATATATTGTAAAGAAAGGAAACCTAGATAAATGGCCCAAGATCACACAGCGAGGGAGTGGCCATAGGTAGAGTTCAAACCCAGGCAGACTAGCTCCACAGTCTGTTCTTGGAATTACTGTTCTCTTTTGCTGACTTAATAGCTACACTAATAAAAGGAAGATGCAAATTTACCATACCTTCATGACACCCACCAGCCAAACAGGAGTGAGTATTCAAATTAACCCAACAAAGATGGTGGGTTAATTTGCATACACGGGTGCCCAGAAGCTGGTGGTGGGATGCTTGCATTGTCACTATGGTGACAACGCAGGTGTTCCACATGGCCTCAGCCGCTCTGGGCCTCTGGGCAGTGTGGGAAGGTGGAAAGGTGGCTCCAGGCAGAGTAGAGGCAGAAAGGCAGCTCAGGGCCAGAGCAAAGGTGGTGCCGGCAGCCAGGGGAAGGAAGGCCCTTTTTGCATGAATCTTCATGTGTCAGGTTTCTAGTGTAAATATATAGTTACAAATAATTACTTTTTAATTGACTGCTCTACAAATTCAGGCTATCTCCCCCCCCCCCCCCATTAAATTGGGAGGGCAAAATACATTTTATTTCATGTTCTAACACTTGAAATACCCCCATTAAGATTCTGGGAATAGTTTGAAAACTCCTGACCTAGAGCGCAAGGGACATATTAAAGGGACAATCTGTCTGTCAAAACACACATGCAGAGGACCCTCCGGGTATAGTAGAGACAAAAGACATTGGCTGGCTTTCACCTAGTGGAAATCTCCAGTCTCTGGCGCTACCAATATTCCCTATTACAAATCTTCCAGCTGGTAAACAGTATGATGCCACTGACATTTAATTGAAATGTCAGCACATTTAGAAAGAGCCCTGATGAAACTGCCAAGTTAAAGTTATCACTGATGACTTAAGCTAAATGGAAACAGAAAATCACCACTAACGCCCATTCCTCTGACAAGCTCACACACACCCCCATACACACACACACACACACACACACACACACACACACACATACACACATACACACACACGCTGTAATATCAGATGGAGAGAAAGCAGAGAGCTTCAGCTGTCCAAAGGAAATTTACAGATGAATTTTTATATGGAGTTTTATTCTAGCTATGAGAAAATTTTGGGGCCATTGGAGAAACTTGTGAAAGTAATCAGGTCTGAGACAGGCCAGTGCCCATATAAATCAACACAGCAAGCATACATTGATTAAATCGCCATTGGATAGTAACAGTACCTGCATTTATTTGCATAACTCGCAATTTACAGAGGCCATGGCAGATGGCAAAAATGCCCCCAATTCTACACTACTCCCTGCATCTTCATCTTATGCCATTGTAACTCTGCAACGCCCGCCCACTCGGACCCTGGGCTTCAGCATGTGATTCTCTCCGGCTAAGGGGATGTTAGAAGATGTGACGTGAGCAGAGGCTTGAAAAGCACCTGCCTTTTCTCATTCATTCCTGTCCTATGCCATTGCCATTGGAAGAACAAGACCATGAGCAGAGTCAAGGCATCCCAAGGCCATCCCAGACCAGCAATAGCTAACCAGCTCCCCGGCATATGAGTGGTCCCTGCCCGTATCAGCAGAGCCATCCTGGTGGCCAGCAGCTGACCAGTCACATGAGCAAGCACAGTCAGGAGCAGCCAAACCCAGATCAGCTGGACCCTACAGACTCATGAGCTAATTTGGTATTGACTGCTATATGCCCTTGTAGTTTAGAGGGTTTGGTTAAGCATCCCAAACATGAGGACAGATGTCTGATGAAGGGACTTGCCTTGCATGACCTCCTGCACCCCTTCCTTGGGAAGGAATGTGGGGTGGGGTGACATCCTTATTTTATAGGTGAGAACACCTTAAGCTCATGCTTAAGTCATGCGGCCTCTGAAATACTGAGCCAGCAGCATTAACCTAGAGGCTGAATCCATTTTTTTTTCTTTTAGATCAAAGAGACAGTTTTTAGAAGTTGAAAGCACAGGGGGAGAGCAGATGCTTTAGAAGTTCTCGGGCCCGAAAGGCAAGCGCGTTGCAAGCATTTGGCTTTGCGGGCCCCTCTCACTCTCTCGCGCCGGGACGCCGCCTTCCTTCCCTGGGTTCCACTCTGCTCTGAAGAGATATGCAATCCCGCCCATGTCAGATGTGTGTTCCTCTCGCCGTCTCTCTGTGGCTGATTCCACTCACAGGCATTCTTCAAAAGCTTCACAGAAACCCCTGCCAGGCCAGAAAAGCACTGGGGAGTTAGGAAGAAATGATCAAAAATAATTTTCTTGACCTTGCAACACTTGTCTGAAAAATATACTCTAGCTCCTAATTTCCCCAACGAAAGGCCAAACTCGTGTAGGATCCTGTACAATCTGGACAAACCTACAAGTTGAGCATCACCACCACTTTCCCCCTCCTTTCTTCCTCCCTCCTTCGCCTCCCCTCTCCCCCTCCCCCCCCCCCCCCCCCCCACATTTCTCTGTTTCAGAATTAAAAATGCGCTACTCCTGCTGGATACCTGGTCCAAGCCCACACATCTAGGGAGTGGCAGAGCTGGAAGTCCAGCCCAGACAGCTTCCTCCGTAGTCCAAGCATTTTGAACTTTCGCCTCTTCTTATGCACCTCCATCTGTTTAGAAGTCTCCTTTCTTGCATTATCTTCACCTGGGAAACCCCTTTTTTTTTCTGTAAGATCACACTCACGTCTTTAAATGCTTTAAAGACTGACACACTTTGATTTGTCTGCTGGGGGCTGGGAGGTGCAGAAGTCCCTGCTGCCAGAACCTCCATAGCCTGGTACCTGGTGGGCTCGGAGCCCTCAGGAATCAGGGGAATAGTAGCCTTGTTCTACTTTGGGCTGCCCCCAATGAAGGGTGAAACATAACAGACTCCAAGAAGGTAGGTTTTGCAGGTTCAGGGGGAGGGACAAGAGGACTTCCTTTTAGGAATAGGTAAGTCTAAGTAGACCCATTTACTTTAAGTGGGTCTTAGACACCTGCTCATCGGAATCTTCACAGGAAGAACAAGTCCCCAGTGCTGCTGGCCCCATGGACTGTACCCATCACATTGACTGGAAATTTTGGCCTCTTCTCACCCATCCGCTCCCCTCGCCTTGCTGTGAGCTCCTCCGAAGCAGACACCCAGGTTTATTCATCTTTGTATTTTCCTATCTCTCCTCTAACTTCCTCATCCCCCAACTCTAAGCACCTACCACCATGCCTGGCACATATTGGAGGCTCCGTACTTGTTTGTAGAAACATGAAAACCAAAACAAGCTGCTAGGCATTAGGCTCCCGTGGTTCCTCTGGGAAGTAAAGGCACTTGCTCAGAGTCCTTGGTAAATTCTCCCAAAAATTTGAGAGTGTGGTAGAAAAAGCATTGTGCTGTAGAGCCTGAAGATCCCAGGAATATCACTTAATATCATGTCTTTAGTTTCCTAATTTACAAAATGAAGATAGTATATGGTAACATCTTAATACTATTATTTTAAAAAAGAGAGACCTCATTTTTCCAGAACGGATGACACACGGGGGAGGGAACCAAAGTGGAGGGAGTGACAAGCATGTATATTCTGAAAAGCTTTCCCCATAGGATTCACATGGATAAGCCCACAACCGACAAGAGAATTTCTAGTGTAGGTGTGAAGAAAGGAGAGTTGGGTTGGAATGGAGGAGTGCCAAGGAGTTCTGGGAGAACTTAGAAGCTGAGACAGTGAAAAAAGGAGTCGAGTTGACTCTCAGAGGAGGGATAAAGACAGAAAACATGCAGAGGACCAGACAGATGTAAAGGAAGGTCATAGCTGGGTGTATTTATTATCCACTTAGAGAATACATACAGAAAAGGGCTATTAAGATATCATTGTAGATGTCTTATTGACCCTGTCTGGTTTGAGGTGTGTTTTTTAATGGAACTTAATGGTCCACATTAATGGAGATTATCAGAAGGCTAGGAGGGCGTGCTCAGGACAGTGACTGGGGCAGGGATGGGGGTAGGAAAAGCTCTAAAGATGCTTTCACTGGGGACTGGCCTCATGGGAAAGGGAGCATACAAGATAAAGGAATGGGTGTTGGCCATGAAGCAGGAAACCAAATTGTAGGACAAAAGGCTACCAGGGAGTCTAACATCCAAAAGATGGCCCCAGACAGGATGTCCCAAGAGAATATTTGAGAGATGCTCAAAACCCCAGGCTCTGAGGTTGACTTAGCCAAAGCCCTCAGTGTGTCCTCCCTGGACCGCTGTAGGGGCCTCACAGCTGCTTTCTGTGCCACCCATTGGTGCTTCCATTCAAGTATCTTCCCCACTACCACCACCAAAGTGATCTTTGTCCCTCTTTCTTATGGGCATATTAAAAGCATAGCCACATATAGATTTATGTATTTGATATACACATATATAGACATATTGCTTTTTGTAATTATTTTATTAAAAAGGGATATATTCTTTCTAATTATTTTCTTAAAAGAGGGTTTTTTATATATGTCTTTCTGTATCTTTCTTTTCTAATCCAATGAAACCCATTCAATTCCCTCTAAAAATCTTCTGGTAGTTCTTCAATTCATACCTTTTTATGGTTACATAATATTCCTCTGTACAGATGTACCAAGTCTATTCAGTTTGGGGCCACTATAAACACTAATAACTAATTCAGCAAGTATACAGACATTGGCAAAAGTAGACTTACAGTTGTTCATATGGAAAAAGACATGCAGATTATAGCTCCATTAATTCAAAAGAATGGCACGATGGTACAGTGCACTTACTTTTGCCTATCTCTGTGCCTGTGTCATTAGAAACTTTTTATTTAAATAGGGTAGATATTCTTTTTATTTAAATAGGATAGATTCACAGAAGTGGAATTGCTTGGTCAAAGTATATATGTACTTTGAGTATTAATAATTGTTGCCTGCTAGCTTCCAAAATAGCTAAAACTAGATCACCATCCCAACCTGGAATGTATAAGAACATTTTTTATTTCTGACATCCCTGCCTGCAACAGATATGATAGTTCTTTATAATTTTTGCAAGTCTGATGGGTGCAAAACAATAGATTATTGTTATTTTAATTTAGACTTCCATGACTGTCAGTGAATTGAGTATATTTTGCGCCATTTGCATATGCATTTCTATGAATTATATCCTGTTATAATTTGTTCTGTTTATTGTGATTTAGTCTTTTAGTCGATTTATAATTTCTCTTTGAGTAGTAGAGGAATTAACCCTTTACCATCTGAATTGCAAACATTTTAGTGGATCTATTGTATGTCTATTATTACAATGTAATTTAAATACCACAACATGTACCTTTTAACATGTACATTGCATTGCTTTTTAAATATAGTACAAGGTTTTGCAACCATCACCACTATTTTTAGAACATATCCATTACCTGGTCAATACTGGTCCTGACTCACTTGTCTGTAAGCTCCATTAAATCAGAGACTCTGTTGGATTACTGGTGTATCCTCAGTGCCCCAAACCCAAACCATTCCTGGCATCTTGTAGATGATTGAATGCACTTCCACACTTCTTCACCTTTGCTCTTGCATTTACTTGGGACACCCTTTTTCAATGGTTTATGTTTAATCATCCATCTGTAAGGCTTAGCTCAAATATCAGTTTCCCCATTGCGTCCAACCTTAACACATCTTTCCCCAAATCAAAATGAGTGACTTTCCTTCTCTCTGCCCCTAAAACATCTTCTCTAAAATGCCATTTTAGCATTCACCCCCTTTTACTGTAATTATTTAAATATGTGTTTGCTTGTTCACTAGATTTGAACTCCTATCAGGGGAGGGAATGAGTCTCAGTCACGTACAATTTCGAACACTGAACTTCACACTAACTGACTAGATGCTCCGTAAATATCTGAGCTGGAAGAAGGTGGATGCAGACCCTGCCTTTTGATGATGTAAAGTCTTGTCTCCAGTTTGGCCAGGGATCCTCCTCTGCTGAGCACCTCTTCTGCCTATCTCTCTAGTTCACCTGCTAGTCTCTTCGAGGAAGCATGGAACCACAGAATGTCAGAACTAGGAGGGGAAACTGAGGCCTCACAGTGGAAGTGACCTGTCAGTAAAGATAAGAGCCGAGGCCAGGACCAGATCTGTAATCTTTTATTTATTTTTTTAAAATATATTTTATTGATTTTTTTTACAGAGAGGAAGAGAGAGGGATAGAGAGTTAGAAACATCGATGAGAGAGAATCATCAATCAGCTGCCTCTTGCACACCCCCTACTGGGGATGTGCCCGCAACCCAGGTACATGCCCTTGACCGGAATCGAACCTGGGACCCTTCAGTCCGCAGGCCAACGCTCTATCCACTGAGCCAAATCTGTTTCGGTGAGATTTGTAATCTTTTAGGCCAATATCTTTCCCATTTGACTCTCTCTCTCTCTCTCTCTCTCTCCCTTCTTCTCTCCCCTCCTCCCCTCCCCTCCCCTTTCTCTCATCCTTCATTGCACCACCTTTGACCAGTTGCTTCCTTAGTGGGAGACACTGGAAGGCAAAGTATCTGGAGTGAGAGGAAATCAGGAGCCAAGGGATAGGTGTGTGTGTGTTGTCTCCTTTCTATTGTACATACAGTCCTCTGTGTGGCTATATTAGGCTCCTGAAAGTGAGCAGAGAGCAGAGAAGTCCTTGAACTTGACAGGAGCTGTGGGGATAGAAGTCATCCCTCCTGACTCTTCTCAAATCACCTGCCTTCTCAATGATGCCCAAAGCGCTCCCAACGTGGGCATGGCATACTCTACCATACCAGAGATGAGCTCTGAACAGGGAACTAAACACTGTGAGATGTCACCATCACCAGGAACCTAGACCCCTAAATACCATGAAAAATGATAAGCTTGTGTCTCACATCTCACTCCATTGCCTTGGCCGACAGCAACCCAGAGACAGCTGCTGACCTCTGTCTTGCCCTGTTGCCCTAAGGTCAGACAGAAAGCAAAGAATAGCTCAAAGGGATGTCAAGTTCCTGCATCTCCCAATATCACATTAAAACAACAACGACTACGACAAATGCATCACCCTCAATAGACATGGTTTTATTGTAATTGTTTGCAATTTGAATAGCATGCCATAACCACCCCCATAACTTGGACTTCTTTAGATTTATTAAGCTATTTTATTGAATGGTGGGTAATAAACATCCGGGATTAACAGCTCTGCAACAGCTCTGAGCCACTTACATATGGAATCGCTAAACTCCCATAAAATAATTATGAATGAGTTACCATGCTGACAAACCATAATTGTCAGAAGTTCAATGCAGGCTCGGGGCCTTCTTGAAAAGTTTGTTCTTGTTTGCAGCTTCGAACCTCGTCTTCCTGCTCCCGGCACTCCTCTGCCTTCCTCCTTTTTTCTACTTTCTTCCCACTCCCTCTGTCTTCTCCTCTTCCACCATTCATCCTCCTGTCTTTCATTTGTAATGCCCCGGGAGTAACACGATCTATGAAGAAAAGAGGAGAGCTCTGGGGTCAGAGATATCTGAGCTCAAGACAGGGGTCTGCCACCTGCCAGCTCTGAGACTCTGACCAAGTCACTGCTCCTACCCTTTCCCTCCTGAGCCACAGTACGGAGGGATATGTAGAGCATCAGGACATAGGAGGCTTTGATAACTTTTGGCTTTCTTCCTCTCTCCAACCACTCCTGCTCAGTTCATCCTGAGCATGACCACTGGCCTGCTGCTCCTGCAAGGTCATCTCCACCTCTTTTTCCCGGGGCTCCTCTTACTTCATAGCTCTGCTGGGCTCTCAGACCCTGCCCAGTTTGGCCCACTGCCTTCCTTAACCATCAACTTTATTACTTTATCTGGGCCTTAGTATTCCCTGGATTTTAATTCAAATCAGATAAAATTTGTTAATTGTGTTAAAGTCCACATAACAAAGTCAATGTTTTAATTGCTTTTAAGTGTACCATGCAGTGGCATTAAGTACATCCATATGGTTGTGCAACCATCCCCATCATCCATCTGCAGAACTCTGCATCCTGCAAAACTAAACTCTGCATCCATTACACTTGGACTCCCCATTGCCCCCCCTCCCCATCCCTAATAACCTCTGTTCTACTTTCTGTCTCTATGAATTTGACTATTCCAGGTGCCTAATATACTAGTAAGTGGGACCACACAGTACTTGTCCTTTTGTGACTGGCCTGTTTCACTGAGCACAGTGTCCTCAAGGCTTATTCATGCAGTAACATGTCTCAGAATTTCCTTCCTTTTTAAGGCTGAGTAATTTTCCATTGTGTTTACCACATTCTCTGTGTCTGTTCATCCATGGATAGACACTTGGGTTGCTTCTACTTTTTGACTGCTGTGAACATGGGTGTGCAACATCTGTTTGAGCGCCACCTTTCAACTCTTTTGAAATGGAATTGCTGGAGCTCATGGGATCTAAATTATGAGGAAATATCACACCATTGCCCAAGCAGAAAAAAAAATATTTTAAAAATAACTCTTCACTAATTTTTGGATAATATAGGCGCCTATGGATAATTTGGAAAATACCAGAAGTCTGAACAAGAAAATAAGTTACTCATAATGCCACCATTCAGAGATAACCAGTGTTTAAATTTTGAAATACTTCTGTCTAATCTTCATATTCTTTGCAGCTTTATGTTTATAGGCTTAATTTTATTTACTTATATTTTTTAATCAGAATAATTTAGATACCACCATCTATTAAATTTTTATCTCTCTTTATATTCTGCATTATTGTGAGCATTTCCCAGTGTTGTGTGTGTGTATTTGAATGCCTGTACATATTTTTCCTGTGAATAATGAAAACTTATTAATAGAACATAGCTAAATTAAATCAATGAAAGAGTCCATTAAAATTGATTACTGCATAAAATTATATTTTGTTCTTAGAAGAGGTGATACTAATAAGTATTTAAAATTCATCAGATACCTAAAAATTTTTAAATTAGGGGTCTTTAAGGAATTCAAAGCTTCTGCCCAGAACCTGTATTCCCTACTTCTTCGTTTTTAAAAACAAATAAAAGAATTGTTTTCATCTTGAAAAAGAAATAGGTAATGAGCATGTGAAAACAAATAGGTAGGAAAAGTACCTATCAGGCCGATGCCTAAGGGAAGGAAAACTTACAGGTTTTGTTTTGTGTCTCCTGGTGCCCTTCAGGTTGCCCTGAGGGGTGTAGTGGCCTTGCAAATCCCATGGAGGCCTGGGTGGGGTGTGGGGTGGGGTCCTGAATGACCACATCCATTTGCCAAAGAGGATCTGAGCAGATATGAGAATCCTTTTTAGCAAATTCTCTCTCGGTAGTTGTCTCCTTTTAGCATCTTCTGTGAAGTGTCCCAAATATATATATATATATATATATATATATATATATATATATATTGCATTGTGCAGTGGAATTGACAGTTTTGCATATTAAAAGAGTGATGAGTGGACAACAAATGAATAAAGCTTGATTGTTCAGTTGAAGAGTTTGCAATCTCAGATAGATAAAAATAGGTATTAGTAGGCTTGTGCGCACCTCCCCAGTAGCATCTTCTTATCAAGGAAGCATAACTATTTATTATCTGAGCTTGAGTGAAGTCTGATCTCTGTGAGGCATCTCAGTGTAGTCCTCACACAGAGGTGCTTGGCAGTTTTATCATCCTCATTTAATTACTGTGATGGTGCCAGCACCCATATAAATGAACTTGCTGATCTTCTATAGTGTGTCAGTGGGCAGTTGGCAGCCCTGTACAGAGTCCACAGGAGCCTCTGGTCGGCCCCAGAGTTCCCCTTTCCTCTTTTCTAAGGCCCTGCCTGCTCTCCTCTTTTTTTCGGAGGTTCACGTCTCTGCTCTCATGTAGTCCTTTTTGTCACCCCCAAAACTGGCTCAGATGAAGACAGTCTCCTCAGGACATTCCTTTCTTTCTCTCCTTAGCCCTCCCCCACCTCCCAATGAACACAGGCATCTATATATATAAAAGTCTAAGCAACTGAAAGACTGAATGACCGGTCAACTGGTTGCTATGATGCACACTAACAACCAGAGTTAGAAGCTCAACTCAGGAGCTGCCCCCTGGTGGTCAGTGTGCTCCCACAGCCAACCTGTTGCGATCCCTACCCCTTGCCACCCCCTCTACCCCCTATGGGCCCTGATCTCAGGCCAGGTCAAGGGACCCCACTTGTGCACGAATTTGTACACTGGGCCTTTAGTTTAGTGGTTTTCTTGTTCATGACATTGGAGAGCAGATGGAGAAGCCCAGAAATCCATAGAAGCTGCACTGGCTCAACCAAGCTTCCTGAGATCATTTGCTTACAGGGTCCCTGGAGACTCTCGCATTGGGATTGAGAGTCTCTTTTCAGGTGACTGACTCAGAACTAACTGTTCCCACAGTACCCCCGTGTGAATTTTGGCCAGCACGACCCCCACCTCCAGTGGCTTCCCAGGCCCTGAAAGTGGTTGCTCACCACCCTTTTGTCCTGAGCTCACTGCTCTCTAGGGTCTGCTCGCCTCCAGGGTTGGTCACTGACTTTTCTGGACCAGAGACAATTTCCCCACCAATTTACCAATTCACTTCTTCTGTCTCAAGCCATTTGCACCAACTTTGAATATGTCTAATCTGTCCCTGTTCCTACCAACTTGTCCGTCACCTTTCAAGAAGAAGGGTTTTCCATAAGCCCCCTGGGTTAGCGAAAACATGAAAGTGTAGAGCACAGCTCACTCCAACCCTCCCTAATCTACCACGTTCACTGATGGCCCTAGGCCTTCTTTGCCTCAAATTCCTCAGAACTTGTCTATCAGGGGTGCAGTCAAAGAAGGAAACAGTGATCAGAGGCCCATGTCTTATCCCCTCACCCATTCCTAGTCCCAAGATAAGAAATGGTATTGGTCCACGCAGCCTCCTTGGGTTGCAAGGACAGTGACCATCCTCTGAGTGTGCGTTCATGGACCTGGTATCCACCAGAGGAATTCACCCTGAGGGATGCTGGAACGTTGCAAGGGGCAGAGGAAGCACTGGGTGACCCTGCCCTGACACCCACACACCTCTCAGTGTTGGCTCCCGCACCTTCAGCAGGTGCAACACTTGGATTTCTCCAGTCTCTATCAGGGCGGCCACCCTATCAAAAGGCAGTGACGGGTTCATGTCCTTTGAGCCCACCCATGACTAAGATTTCCTCGTTAGTAGCAGAACTCATTTGTCCTTGGCCAAAGGTCTTTCTCGGTTCTGCAACATGTGGCAACAGCAGAAATGAAGGATGCCAGTCTCTATTGGTCTCTTCAGGCAATACTTGCAGCATGTGGTCTTACTTATTGAAATAGATCTTTAAGAAACAAGTGAACATGACTTCCTTTTTCCTATAGTACCTTCTCTTGGTCAGTGCGTCAGGCTCTAAGTCCCTGGGTTGTCACCTTTCCATTTCTGTAAGTGTCTATGCTTCCACCTTAAAAGTCCCAATCTCTCTCCCAGCCCAGTTCTCCTGAAGGCCCACCAGGCAGGTATATGTCTGGTTTACTAAATCTATTGAGTAGTTATTAAGTACCAGACTTAGTATGTAAGCAATTTCCTTGCCTTTGTTTTTTTATTATTATTATTATTATCCTGGTGCCTGATGAGTTAGGTTCTGTTATCATCACCATTTTGATGTTCAGGAAACAGGCTGAGAGTTACGTAGCTTGTCCAAAATTCTGCAGTTGGTGGAAGGGCCAGTCGGTGGGCACTTTGACTTGAAAACCTGAGGGATATAATGCCTTCCTTGTAGGTAATGTTGGGTTTGTCACCTGTTGCTCTGAGTTTAAGAAGGTGACTTGGACAGTTCAGAATCCATCCAGAACAATCAATAGCACAACAAGTTTGGGCTGGGTGAGCCTCCATCACCTCATTCTTTTGGGAACTAACAAAAATTACCTCGCTTTGTTGACTTCGCTGTTTGACCCATAGAGCCATGTAAAAAATACATGAAATCTATTAGATGATCTGTTTGCCTGTGTGGCAAGCACTCTATACCTGTTTGCTCTGCCACACAGTCCCCTTTGTCATATTTAAACATTTGGTTTAATCTCTTAAATCAACACTGGGAGTTTTTCTTATAAAAAAAAGGAGGATGGAGCTAATGAAAGTGAACAAGTTGGGGATAGTATTTGTTGGGGGTATCCTGGAGGGTAGTGATGGGGCAGGGTTGTCAAAGGAGCTTTAGGTATCAATGATGCTGTCTCTTAACCTGGGTTCTGGTAACTTGGGTATCACTTTGTGAAATCTCATCAAGCTATCCACTTGGGAGGTGTACTTTCTCACCAATCACCCCTGCCTGGACCACCTCCACCTTCTCTTGTTGGGCTCCCCCTCCTCTGTCCCTCCTCAGCAGAGTCTCCCACGAGTCCTCGGTTGAGATGAGGTTTCCCTGTAAAACCCTCCACAGCTCTGACACAAGTGAAATTATGCAGCTCTTCCTGTGGGCAATGGTTTCATGTGTGTCTCTCTGCTAAACAGAAACCAGGGCTTTCTGCGTCCACTGGGTCTGCTGGGTCTTCTGGGCCTGGCACAGGTGGCCACTGTGAACTAGTTGGTAAAGGAATGATTGAGGCGAGAGAGAGGGAAGCAGATGGAGAGACAGAGAGGTGGAGGGAAGAAGAATAAGGGAGGAGGGGAAGAGATCTGGTATTTTGAGGCATGGCCAGAGGCTGGCAAGGGTGAGCACTTGTGAGGGTATTAAATGAGTGAATAAAGAATTTCCTGAGAAAGAAATCTTTCCAACAGAAGGTGGACTCACTGCAGGCAAGCTTGGCTCATATGGGAGTTGGGGGAGGGGGATCCTGAGTCCAGTCTATCTCAGATTTTCTTTTGGTTCAGGGGAGGTTGCTTAAGTTGGAAGAAATTTTCCTCTACCATCCAGGTTCTTTGGATAGTCTAATCCTATATAATAAAAGGCTAATATGGCCAAAACCGGTTTGGCTCAGTGGATAGAGCATTGGTCTGCGGACTGAAAGGTCCAGGTTCAATTCCAGTCAAGGGCATGTACATTGGTTGTGGGCACATCCCTGGTAGGGGGTATGCAAGAGGCAGCTGGTCGATGTTTCTCTCTCATCGACATTTCTAGCTCTCTATCCCTCTCTCTGGAAAATTAATAAAATATTTTTTAAAAGGCTAATATGCAAATTTTCCCCTTGGGAGTTCGACCCTATGTGTGCACTGACCACCAGTGGGTGGTACAGAATGAAGGAAAGCCCCATCTGGCAGCCAGAAGGCCCCAATCGGCCCTGATTGCCAGCCAGGCCTAGAGATTCTACCCGTGCATGAATTTTGTGCACCAGGCCTCTAGTAATGAAATAAACACAAAACAGATCAATAAGAGGAAATAAATGGAGTTAAAGCATGCACGGGTATGGGAGCCCTGTGGACATGAGAGCACCAGAGCTCCACATGCAGGAGGGGCTCAGAGAGAAAAGGAACATGGGTCTGTAAGACACTCTGAGCTAGGATGAGGTAGCCTTGAGAGCTCCAAAGAGTCCTTTCAGGGTAAGAAGAGCAGATGTTTAGTGAACAGGAGTTTGTCCTGCCTACAGAGAGCTCAAAAAAGGTGACTCAGATAAACCCTTATTATGGTCAAGACTCTGATTCAATTTCTTCTTTGTAGTTCATGGAGGGACAGAAGTTTCTCTTTAGCTGTGGCATAAGTTGCCTTTAGCTGAAAACAATCCACAAACCACAGAGGCCCATTTGGGGTGACTCGTTCTGAATCCCCACGTTGCAAAACAGAGCAATTTCTCTGTGATTCTGTAGGACACGGAGAGCCTGAGGTAGAAGTCATTGGGTGCAGGTGGCAGCTTTGGGGACAGCTGAGGTGCTGGCAGAAAGACGTGTGAGGTGGCCACCGCACAGTGGTGATGACACTGAACATCTGAGGTGCAGCCTGGTGGCCCAGGCTAGGGCAGCCACAGCCAGGTCTGCACATTTGGCGGCTGGCCCGTGGCCTCAGTTGGCCTTGAGATACAAAGGCCATTGCATGCAGGGAAGGCAGTCACACCTCAGTGGGAGGGGCAGTGGGTCCCTCCATGTCAGAGCATATGGGAACTGCCCAAGTGGGAAGGATCTGAGGGGCGTGGCACACTTCCTCACACCAGAGGAAGTCAGCTGGAACATCCTGGCTAGAGGTCACTGGATTGATGACCCCAGGCTAGAATTCTCTGGAACACACAAACCACTGAGCCGTGGCTTTCAAGGAGCACACATGAATGAGCAGAGAGAATATCTCAGAGCCAGTGAGGCCCCCAAAGCAAATAGCTCCTTGGTTTGGTGAACAGGTCTTCCTTCCAGCCCTTGTCTCAGCCATTCTTACAGCAGAACTGACACCCACAGCCACTTGGCTGCTGGCTCCAAGAACACTCCTCAGGGGTGTTTTCCTTTTTTAACTCAGTATTCCCAGAGACTGCTCTGGAGTGATAGGGGGAGTTTCTTTTTATGACATGGGAGAAGACAAAACTATCATCAGTAAGCAGGAAAACTTATTTTTCTATAGGCACTGTCTCAAGGTATACTGATGGGGTAGGACTTTCTAAAGCATTTCACATCCTTTTTTCCCCTGAAGCTATGGCTTTCAAATGTGTTCGATTGCACACCCTCTTAGTGAAATCGTTTTGAGCACACGCATATGTGTATTTATTCATTAATTATGCTTATACAAGAGTGTGTTTATTGCTTGCTGTATTTATAGTCAAAGTCCTAACAGAGTGTGTCCCCTGGGATGTAGGCACCCCAATAAATAAATATGGGGGAGACAAGGCTGGCGTTGTAAACCACATTTAACAGACTAATAAACTAAGCTTCAGAGCGGGGGGGAGGTGTGCTCAAGTCAGAGAGCCAGCAATTGTAGGACTGAGATGAAAACCTGGTTTCAGGCCTTGAATGAAGCTCCTCACCTATGGTCCTGCCTCCCAGGTGCGTGGGCTGAGCCACACCTCCCAAGCGCTCTCGTTCCACATCCCATCTCTTCCCACCCACCCCAGTCTGGGGATGGATCCCATCGCATCTGTTCTCAATGATTCCCACACTCCTCTTGCTGCTCTAGCTTATCACCCCCTCCTATAACCTAGGGGGAGCCTCGCCATCAGGGCTCTGCATGCAGGAAGCATCTGCTCTCCACACCTCATTGCTTTCTCTCCCTCCATGAAACAGGGTGATGCCAAGACCTTCCCCAGTCTCCCAGGCCCAGTTACTGCATTCTGCAGTGACCTGTAGAGAGATGGTCTCTCCAGCAGGAAGATCAGACAATGGGATTTACTGAGCGGCCACTCTAGAAGGGACTTCCCTGTGTGAGAATGAGGCAGGCAGGAAGCTTGCTTCCCAGGTGGTTTGGTAGAAACACTGAAGTAAAATAAGCTGGATATCTGGAAACAATGAGAAACCCAAAACCCAGGCAGCCGGGAAATCTGCAGCTGGGTGCTCCAGGAAGTGAGGAGGGATCAGGTGGCAATCATCTTGGGGCCCAGTATGGGGAAGATCTTGCAGTTAAATCTAATGTCTCCTCTCAGAGACAGAGACGCCAATGTTTGCTGATTATTGTTTAACTGAGGTGGGGCAATGCCTAGTGTGCCCTTATAAGGAAGAGCCTTAGGGGAAGAAGCAAACAGATGCCAGCTGCCAGCACTGAGGGCTGCAACTTCGCTCCCCCAGAGAGACTGCCTCTCTCCTTCCCCAGGCTGCTGCTGAGCCCTGGGACCTCCTGCGATCCGGAACCCTTCGGGAATACTGCTGACTCTGAGTGCTCCATCAGACATACCTGTTGGAAACAGGTAAGGTGTGAATGGTGACCTCCCAGAGCTTTGGATCAAGAGAGTCTCTTAAAATTATGTAGACTCCTAATCTCCAATCCCAGAAATATGTTTTCAGTAGCTCTGAAAGCTGTATTTTTGATGTAGTGTGTAAAGATGAGCTTTAAGGAAACCCAGGGCAAAGGATGAGTTGACTCCCTAAGAGAGTCTTAATCATTGAGTCACCTTTGCTTTCTACTCATGCAAAGCCGCAACCTTGAGCACTACATTGACCATAACGGATTCCCCCATCTGTGTCCCCCAGTCATAGTTTCTGACTCATGGTCAGTATTTAACACTGAGGGGAGATGGGGCCCAGGCCTGGCCTTCTGTTCTCTAATGATCCAGCTGAATAATGATACGAACAGAGTTGAAAAACCTGGGTTAGTCCCAAAGACTAAGGGCCACTTCAGAGGTTCAGGCGGTTCCTATACCCCTCCAGCTGCTTCCCAGTCAGTGCTTGTGCCTCTGTGGCTGCTGGAGGTGGGTCAGCCTAGAGATGTGATTCTGGCCTCAGAGAGCAGACAGAGCTCACGCTGTTTTGCTTGAAGCCAAGCTAACCAGGTTGCAATAAGTGCGGATATGTTTCCTCTGTAGTTACAGTTGGGTTGTGACCTGCCCACTGCCCGTTTGTCCTGGCACATGCAGAACTTTGCTAATGCCTGGGTGGCATTCCCTGGATTTCTAGTCACCATATCCTCCTAAGTTTCCCACCTGTACCCTGCTTGATCCAGGCTTTGTTTTTGTGGGTGATAGCTGCAGGAGGACTCATTGGTAGCACATTGGTTGATCCCAATCTATGTATATATGGCTAAGTGACTGACTGTATGTCCATCCAACCAACCGGCTGACCGGCCAGTACATATCATGTGCACTGGCTATTTAAAAATAAACATTGACTCGCCCATGTGCAATATATGTAAAGCTCTCGCTGGTGCCAATTGCACATGTGTTTTAATTTTATAATACTGTAGTATATATACTATTTTGACATGTAATTTTTTTGCAGTAACGTAATTACCACATGAGTCTTTCTTCTAATTAATTTCCTTTCATAGTGCACGAATCCGTGCACTGGGCCACTAGTGTAGTAATAATCCGCCAACTGTGTAATAGGGAAGAATTGTGTATAACATGAGTTCATTATCTCCCATTTGTAGATTTTTTTAAAAAGTGAGGTTCCTGGTGAGTGACTTGCTCTGAGTGCACACCAGATGCAAACAATGGAGCTAGAGTTAGATTGTTCCCAGGACGCTGTCTTGTCCCCCTGTTGGTTGTATTCAGGGAGGGATTCACTTGAAAGAATGCCTTAGAAGAAGAGGTGTTATCAAGAAATTACAAACTAATGACCCAAGTACTGGCACTGGGTGCTTCCTCTCTTTCCAGCACTGTGCTTGCTCTCACCATATGTGTCATGTGATACTACCATTTGGGCAAGTTACTTAACCTTTCTGGGTCTGTTTCCTCATCACTGAAACGCGGTAACAGCCTCTGCCTCACACAATTACCGATCATATTAAACAATATATGCGAAGTACTGGGCAGTGGCTGGCACATGGTCCATGTTCAAAGAATTTTAGTTCATACTGTTTATATTCCTTGAGCCTGGAAGAGAGCCGACGCTGAGGTTAATATTCTTGCTCTGCCACCTGGGCCACAAGGGATCCTTAAAACGGAGAGTGGCCAGGACCTCGGTTTGATTTCTCTCTGACAGGGTGGTCCCTTGGGCAGCCGGCTGGCCGCTGTTCACTGGCTGGGTCAGCCCTTCTGTGCCCACCTCCTCTGCTGGAGGGCCAAGCCCCTGCAGCTCAGAGGACTGAGCAGCCCCTCTCCCGGCCTGTGGACAGAGACCCTGAGGGCAGGTCTCCATCAGAGCCGACCACGCACACCTGCCTTCAGGGCCCACATCTGGATCCAATGAACTCTCAGGGCCTGAGGAAGGGGAGGTCAGGGACATTTTCCTTGTTCCCAGCCAAACGTTGTCCTCGCCCCACCTCGAGTCCTTATCCAGATGTGTCTGCCTACCAGCTGAGCTGCGTCACTCAGCGCTGTCTCTGAAACGTCCAGCTTCTTCTCAGAAACGAAAGGTAAGAGACTTGCCTGAGGCAGAGATTCACCACAGGCATGTTCCTTCCATTCAGCAGCTGTCCTAAGCCAGTGTCGCTGTCTCTTTCTACCTCGGTTCTCGAACCCTGTCTACTCACTTAATCGGGTCACTTTATCCAGATGGACAGACACAGGACTGCCCGAGGCCCCCGCCTGCCTCACCTTGAGAAGTGGTCATGCGTCCTCCCCAACTCCCTGTAGATTTTCACGGATGAAAAATTCCCTCTTTCTCTTTATTCCTCCCTTCTCTGCTCTCTCCCCTCCTCGCCTTCTCTGTTTTTCTCTCTCCCTCCTTCCTGCCTCCACCTCTTCTTCTCTCTCCTTTACTCTCTTTCTCTCCTCTCTCCCTCTCACCGTGCCTCTCTCCTTCCCCTCTCTCTCTTTGTACTCTCTCTCCCTTACTCTACCTCTCTTTTTCCTGGTTTCCCCTCCTCTTCCTCTCCCTCCAAAGCCCAGAGGTGTGCCCAGGTGGCATACAGCTAAAAGTGGTTTTGTGTGTTTTTTCCCACCAGAGAACAGTTAAGTGCCTTATTTTCTCCACTTGGGTGGCTAAATTATTCTCGATGTGTTAAACAGTGTAATTAAACACATACACACGCGGGTGTGCGGCGCCTTCCCCCACCCTCCCTCGCTCCTTGTCAGCAGAGAGAGTGTGGGCCCCAGCCTTCAAGCTCTGTTAGTTTTAATTTGAGTTGTGGAATTAGTAATGGGTTTTGCCGGAACACTGCTGTGGGAAATAGATCGCTCCTCGAGCAGGGCTTGGGCACCATTTCAAATGAGTATTTGTTAAGGGGAAACCGTCCCTTGTCGTGTTCTGCTACATTACATCCGATTTATTTCCATTGTTCGGAGAAACACCAGCCAGGAGAGAGCGGTGAGCACCACTCCCGGGCAGGGAGCGCCTGACGCTGCTGCCTGCTTCTTGCTTCCCAGCCGATGGGAAGCAAAATGCAGACAGAACACACCCTTGGTCGCTGGCACTTGCTACGCTCACCCTGGACCCCCTTGGCAAGCCTGGCACCTGCCGCTGTGAGATCCGGGGGAGCTGCTGCCACTGGCAGGAATGACTGGGGGGTGGGTGGTGGCAAACATACAAAGTTCAAGAAAAGCAATTGAGTGGAGAGGACCCCTACAGGTCAAAGTTGGAAGGGACCTTTCTTCCCTCTTTAAGGGTGATTTTGCAGCCCTTTTAGTAATTATCCCACCACAGTTTGGCCATTTCATCGAAGAGCAAAGAGCGTGCATGCCTTCTGTGGCCTGTGCTCATTCATCGTGGTCTGTTGTCATTCATCGCTTTAGCAGGTCTCTTCTTTGGCATTGTCACGTGAGGCAGCCACTAGCAGTGGTGTGTGTGTGTGTAAATTTCAATGAAAGTTAAAATTAAAATGAAACAGAATTTCAAATTCAGTTTCTTAGTTTACTTTGCCATCTTTCAGGTGCTCAGGAGCCATGGTGGACAGTGGCTACCGTCCTGAACACAACTCTGGGGCACCGGAGAAACCTCTGGGGGGAAGACCAGGAGGGACCCAGGCGATGCCTGGGGTGCTCACCGCCTGGTACAGGGCTCAGTCACTGGGCTCAAGTTCAGGGCCTCGGTCACCTGGGGAGAGTCTTCCAGGGTGATGGTCACGAGACCTAGCACATAGCTTTTCCTATGTCCTATGCCAAGCCCTTTGCAAGAATCGTTTTATTTAATGCCTATACTATGAGGCTGGTTTTATTACCACCGGCCAACCCATTTTATGTGAAAGGAAAGGAGGCTCAGAGGCATTCAGGTCATTGCTCAAGACCATTCGGTCACTAAGCAACATCCGGATTCAAACCACAGTTTCAACTTGATGCTTAATCACCATCCCATGATGTCTTGTTTTTTTTTATTCTAAGGGACAAGGCAAAGCTCTGTTTTTCAAACAGTACCATAAGATTCTTTCTTTGTCTTTCACGATTGCCATTTTAATTATGATAAGTCTAGGTGTGGGTCTTTAGGGTCAGTGAAGCAGCAAGGGAGCCTCGTTGTGGGGCCAGAGGTGATTAAATCTCTTCTCTCTCTGACCAGGGTTCTCCTGGAGGGCTAAGGGAACAGGATTCAGGGCTAGTTCTCAGTATGTCTTTCTCCCAGTAAACATTTCTAGATCTCCAGTTTCCAGGAAGTGATCTCTAGGTTCCTGGTGTGTTTACCTAGTGGCATGTTTGTGCCAATTAGAAACAGTCACCACCTTTCCCAAGTAGAATCCTGTATAATAAAAGGCTAATACCCAAAGAAACCGAACAGTGGAACGACCAGTCGCTATGACACGCACTGACCACCAGGAAGCAGACACTCAACACAGGAGCTGCCCTTTGGCGGTCAGTGCGCTCCCACGGGGGGGGGGGGGGGGGGGGGCGGGAGAAGTCAAGTAATTGATTTTGGTAAGGCTAAATTTGCTTCTAGAAATATGAAATTTATTTCCTGAGTACTCAAAGAATTTCTTTGAAAGTCCATGTCAGAATTTTGCTATGAATATTACACTTCTTAAAAGTATTGTGGAGTGCTGAAACCCGTTTGGCTCAGTGGTAGAGCGTCGGTCTGCAGACTGAAAGGTCCCAGGTTTGATTCCAGTCAAGGGCATGTACATTGGTTGCGGGCACATCCCCAGTAGGGGGTGTGCAAGAGGCAGCTGGTCGATGTTTCTCTCTCATTGACGTTTCTAGCTCTCTCTCTCTCCCTTACTCTCTGTAAAATATCAATAAAATATATATTTTTTAAAAAGTATTGTGGAGTTACAAAAATTATTAGAAATCAGTGCTTTGGGAGAATGAATGTGGTTAATGACAACAAACTTCCTGGCTTAAAAAAAGAGACTCTCCCACATAGTTTCTTATACGAGGTTCCCATAAGAATTAATATTTGGCTTGATTTATTAAAATTAAACTTCTAAGCAAAAATTCATAACACGCTTATATTTGTACAAAGTGAAGAATATCTGTTATCAAAGACACTGCCAAGAAAGTAAACAGATAAGCCAACCACCGGGAGAAGACTTTTGCCACACACATGGCCAACAAGAGATGCCTAACTGGAGTAAAGTATCAAGTCAGTAAGAAAACGGCAGCCCGATAGACAAATGGTTATTGCCCAGTTTTATGAACACTCATTTTGCACGAGAGGGGATATGAATGAAGGATGAACATATTAGCAGTAATCAGGGGAGCATAAGTTAGGATCGCAGGGAGTTGTCACTTGACTCCCACCAGATGGGTACAAACAAGGAGCCTGCCAATACCACGCGTTGGTGAAGATATAAAGCCCTGGGAACTCGTTACATTGCTATTGAGATGAAATCTCGGTACGGCCTTGGAAAATAGTTTGGCATGGTTAGTGAGGTTGAGTATGTACATACTCTAAGCCTAAAAATTCTATTCAATGGTTGAACCATTTTACATATCTACCAATAATATAAAAGTCCCATTTTAAATAAAATAGATACAGATATAGATATAAATATTCCTATTGATTTTAGAGAGCAAGGGAAAAGGAGAGAGAGAGAAACATCAGTTAGCTGCCTTTTGCATGACCCATACTGAGGACTGAGCCTACAAACCAGGCATATGCCCTGACTGAGAATCGAACCAGCAACCTCTTGGTGCATGGATTGACATTCAACCATGGAGCCACACCAGCTGGGCTTATTTAAATATTCTTATTTCCCTTATGAAAGTTCCGGTTTTCGTGTTGCCTAGTTTTATGCAATTGCATTTGAAAATAGGCATGGTTATTGCCTAGTTTTATGTTGAATGGGTTATCTTTCTGTTATTATCGATTTATAGGAGTTTGTTGTATATTCTGGGTACACATTCTTTGTCTGTTATAGGTGTTACACATTTCTCTACCTCAAATTTTCAAGTATATCCTCCCGTGTTTTCTCCTAAAAGTGTTTAATTTTTATTTCTAAATTTTAATTTTTGCTTGATTTTTTTTTTGTATAGTATGTAAGGGTTCTTGTGTGTTTGTTTGTTTTCCATATGGATATCCTGTTGATCCAGCATCATTTTTTGAAAGATGTTTCTATTCCCATTGAATTGCCTTGGAAATTTTGCTCAAATTAATTGACCATATATGTTTTGGTCTATTTCTGGATTCTGTACTCTGCTCTATTGATCTATCTGTCTACAGATCTCTTGATTTATCTATTTTCCAATATTATAGCTTTATATTAAGGACTGTAGTAGGTTAAGTCCTCCAAATTTTTCTTTTAAAAAACATTTTTTTGTTATTCCAGGTCCTTTGCATTTATATACATTTTATAGTAAGCTTGTCAATTTCTAAAAAAGAATTTTTATTAGGATTGTATTGAATCTATGTATAAATTTGGGTAGAATTGCCATTTTGGCAATACTAAGCCTTCGAATCAATGAACCTGATGTGTCTCTTCATTTATTCAGGTTTTCTTTAATTTCTCTCAGCAATGTTTTATAGTTTTTGGTGTTGAAATCATAGATGTCTTTAGTTAGACTTTTTTTTCCCAAGTAGTTTTTCTGGTGCTACTATTTTTCTATTGTTTATTCCTAGTACACAATAAATCAATTGATTTTTATATTAACTTGTATCTTGTGACTTTGCAAAACTCATTTATTAGTTCTAGTAGTAATTTTATGGTTTTCATTTTTTCCTCTTTCTGATATTTTGGACTTTTATTTTCTTATTGAACTGGCTAGGACATCCCCTACAATGATAAATAAAAGTGTGGACAGTGGATACCCTTGCCTTAGTTATGATCATAAGGGGGGGAATACACTCTTCTATCATTAATATGATATAAGCTGCAGGTACTTCTTAAATGCCCATCAGTTTAAGGTTACTTACTTTTTCTAGATTTTTGAGAGTTTTTATCATAAATATACTTTGAATTTTGTCAAATAATTTTCATTATATTGTTTAATATAGTAATTATACTGGTTGATTCTTTTAGTCTTAAACCAACTGTATATTTCTGAAATAAACCCAACTTCTTGATATAGTTATTTTATTTTCGTTTTTACATTATTGGATTTGATTTGCTAAAAATTTCATAAGAATCTTTGCCATCTGTGCTCATGATGTATGTTGATCTATAATTTTGGGGGGTGAAGATTCTTTATGAGGTGCTATTGGTAGTGCTATGCTGACATGATATGTTCAGCTATGTTTTCCTTCTGCTCTACTTTCTGAAGACATTTGTTTTGTTTGTCCTTGAAGTTATAATAGAATTCACAATGAAAGCATATGGGTCTAGAGGTTTCTTTCTTGGAAGGTTTTTAATAACAAATTCCATTTCTTTATTAGATATAGGGTAATTCAGATTTTCTATTCCTTCTTGAATCAACTTTGGTAAATTGTATTTTTCAAGAAATCTATCTACTTTCTGTAACATCGATTTTGTTTGAATTGGTTTGTGCATAGTAGTCTCTTCCTATTCCTTTAATGTATATAGGCTGTGTGGTGACAAGCCCTTATCAGTGATGATGCGATGTTGGTGATTTGCATCCTCTCTTTTGTCCTTGACCAGTTTGACTCTGGGTTTGTCAACTTTCTTGGTCTTTAAAAAAAAAAAGTCAGTTTTTGCTTTGTTAATTTTCTACTGCTTTCTCTCTTTATTAATTTCTGCTATTGCCTTTATTGTTTACTTCCTTCTACTTGTTTTAGGTTTTCTTATTTCCCTTATGATGTTATCTTGGACTCATGAACTATTTAGAAGTGTTTAATTCTGGATTTGGGGGATTTTCTTAAAATTATAATTGATTTCTAATCTTAACTCTGTTTTAGTTAAAGCATGCTCTGTGTGATTCATTCCTTAGAAACATATTGTCTTATGGTCAGCATATTGTCAGTTTTGGACATACATTGGACATACATTGGACATGCATTGGACATACATTGGACATACATTGGACATACATTTGGACATACATTTGGACTTATGTATCTCATACATTGAAGAGAATGTATATTCTACAGTTAGGTGTACTGTCGTATATGTATCACATCTATCAAGGTGATTGCTAGTGTTATTCAGATCTATGATTTTACTGATTATTTTTTTCTAGTTGGTCTATTAATTGCTGAAGTATGAGTGCTAAGATATTCTACTCTAATTGTGCAAATTGTTTTTCTTTCCTTTAATTCTGTTAAGTTTTGGTTCATTTATTTTCAGGTTTTATTATTAGGTGTCTACACATTTATGATTTTTATTTATTCCTGATGAATTTTTGCCAATATTAAATTCCCCAGTTTATTCCTGATAATACTCTTTGTTATGAAGTCTATTTGATCAATCTATCAACCATCCTAACCTTCTTATGTTTATATGATAAATCTTTTTCATTCATATTTTACAACTTATTTGTGACTTTGTATTTAAAGTGTGTCTCTTATAGGCAACTTATTATTGAGTCTTGCTTTTTTATCTACTTTGTCAATCTGGCCTTTTAATTTGAGTTAATTAACATTTAATTTAATTATCGATAAATATGTTTGGATGTATGTCTGTTTTTTTAGTTTGTTTGTTCACTGTTTCCCCTTTATTTACTTCTTTTGATTATTTAAATATGTTCTGTTAACTCCATTTTGGACATATCTATTGGTGTTTTGACTATATTCTTTTTATTTTTTGTTAGTGGCTGTCTAGGCATTATAATACACACATCTAACCTGTCACACTCTATTTAACACTTCATACAAAAACTTGCGACCATTATAGACACCTTCAATCCCCTTCTGTCCTTTATGTTATAGTTGTCATATAAATTATATCTGAATACATTGAAACCTGTCCATAAAAATATTATATTTTCTTGAAACTCATACATGTATTTTTAAAGAATTTAAGGGGGAAAATAGTTTTAAATATTTACTCAGCTGTTTAATATGTATCCTTCCTGGAAATTCCAAATTCCCTGATATGATTGCCCTTCAAATTGAAGACTTGCTTTGTCATTTCTTCTGAAGCATGCCTTTGGGTGATGAATTCTCTTAGTTTTCCTTTATCCAAAGTGGCTTTATTTCAATTTATTCCTGAAGTTTGTTTTCACTCAATATAGACTATCTGATCATTTCTACATTAGATCACTGCAGAATTGGCACCTGCCAGTTGATTGTTTTCTCTTGAGAATGAGACACATTCTCTTGTTCTTTTTATTTTGAATAGTTTGGGATTCTATTGGGCAAAGTGGGTGTTATGTTGTTTAGACTGTGTTCTGTTAGAATCCTCTGGAGAATGTGTTTTGTTTTTTTTTTTTAATGTAGTCAATCAAAACAATTAAGTTGCCTCTGCATTCTAGCTCAACTTCTGTGGGCAGTGAGCAAATCTCAGTTTATTCCTTTAAGCCTTTGCTATGCTGGTTTGGACCTGTCCCATAAAGCCACAGTACAGATGGGTTAGGCCAGTGGTCAGCAAACTCATTAGTCAACAGAGCCAAATATCAACAGTACAACGATTGAAATTTCTTTTGAGAGTCAAATTTTTTAAACTTAAACTCCTTCTAGCTCCACTTCTTCAAAATAGACTCGAGCAGGCCGTGGTATTTTGTGGAAGAGACACACTCAAGGGGCCAAAGAGCCGCATGTGGCTCGAGAGCCGCGGTTTGCCAACCATGGGGTTAGACTAAGATTCGTGCAAGTTTCTACTCAGAATTAGAGGACCGCATCCTCTGGCTCTCTCCCTTCTCAGCGTCTCACCACCAATTCCCAGGAGGGCTGTGGCCTTAGAAGAAGAGAAAGAGAGACACTTCTCACTCTCTCTATCATGTGAGGGCACAGAGAGAAGGAAACTGTAGCCAAGAAGAGGGTCCTCACCAAAGCCTGACCAAGCTGGCATCCTGACCTTGGACGTTCAGCTTCCGGACCTGTCAGGAAATGCATGTCCTTTGCTGACGTTCCTGGTCTGTGGTGTTGTTTGCAGCCCAAGCCAACGAAGACAGTCACCCAACCCAGCAGAAGACACAGGGAAGGACTCAGTCGAACTCATTTTATCGACACAGAGGCAAGAAGAACAAGCTTCAGAGCCTGCAACGCACCTCTGCCTGCTTCTCGTCCTCCTCCTGGGTCTTGATTCGTTAGCTCACGCAGCTTCTCACATTAAGAATTTTTTATCAACTCCTTTTGCCTTTTTTTTTTTTTTAGCTCTTCCCGTGCCATTTTCCTTGCTCGCCCCCAAGAGATAACCCCGCAGCCAGACAGATTTTTATCCTGAATATCAGGTAGGCCTTCCATCTCCTTTTTTTTATGAAGGCCGCTGAGCTTCCCCTGCCTTTTTTTATCTTGCAAAGTGAGGCAAGCAGGGTAGGGAAGAAAAGGAATAAGCCAGGAAGCCCTCCCTGCAGTGACAGGCAGGAAAATTGGTTTGCCTTTTCTGCTGCACACAAAAGTGAAATGTCGTCCAGTCCCGTAGATGCCGCCGCCTGAGGAAGTGAGCCCCCACAGACACACAGAACAGCCTACCGGGCGCCGGGGGAAGGGGCCGGGGACTGGAGGCGGGTGCTGGGTGGAAAAGGTGAAGGGAGGAAGAAGCACACGTGGGTGGTTGCACAATAATCAAGTACAGCATAGGGACTATAGGCAATAATATTGCAATAATGTATGGTGCAGGGTGGGAATTAGAATGATGGGGGCGGGTCACTTTGTCAGGTATCTGGTTGTCTGACCAGGATGCTGTACACCTGGAACGAACACACAAGCATACTGAATGTCAACTGTAATTGAAAAGATAAACACCAATTTTTTTTAAGCGACCTTACAGGCTGTTCCCTGACAAAGCCATAAGCCATTCAGAGAGAAAGGTGAGCTCGGGAGGTGTGAGGTCCACACTGGTGGGGGCTCCCCTTCCTGCCTGCCTTCTCTTTCCTCATCAAGATCCCTCTCCCGCCGAAACTGGTTTGGCTCAGTGGATAGAGCGTTGGCCTGTAGACTGAAAGGTCCCGGGTTCGATTCCGGTCAATCAATGGCATGTACCTTGGTTGTGGGCACATCCCCAGTAGGGGGTGTGTAGGAGGCGGCCGATCGATGTCTCTCTCTCATCGATGTTTCTAACTCTCTATCCCTCTACCTTCCTCTCTGTAAAAAATCAATATGGCTCAGGGATGGAGCGTCAGTCTGCAGACTGAGGGGTCCTGGGTTCGATTCCGGTCAAGGGCATGTGCATTGGTTGCGGGCGCATCCCCGGTAGGGGGTGTGCAAGAGGCAGCTCGATGTTTCTCTCTCATCGACGTTTCTAGCTCTCTATCTCTCTCCCTTTCTCTCTGTAAAATATCAATAAAATGTATTTTTAAAATAAAAAATAAAATATATATTTTTAAAAAGATCCTTCTCCCTCACAGAGCAGCCCATCTCCTTCAGAAACAGTCACCCAGGGCTGCCCACCCACCCACAGGCCCTTCTCATGCCATCCCTTGGCCCCAGCTCTCACCCCTGCAGACCCCTCTGAGCCGAGCCTGTCCTTCGTAAGGGCAAGGCCTCAGATCAGAGGGGTGGGACTTCTGCACATTCCCTTTGTGGTCAAAACGGTGATAGTCACACTAATAACCATCACGTACTGATCACTCTCTAGTTACACGTCACAGCGCTCAGTATCTGAGGAGCACGGTTTCATCTGAGCCTCACGACGTTAGGCCCTGCATGGGATCACCACCGCCACTTTACAAATGAGGAAAGTGAGTCTTAAAATGGGATTCCTCAAGCCAGCCAGTCCCTAAAGTCAGCGGGCAGTCAGGGCCCTGCAGGCAGCCTGGGAACTGGCCGCCAGATGCAGGGCCTTTGCAAGATTCCGATGGAGAAGTCAAGCCAAATCATTTAGGCTCATTCTGCAGACAGTTAAGGGCTGCTTAGTAGCCGTCGTGTAATTGCACCATTAAGGGGAACTACCATTTGGTTTTCATAAACGAAAATGAGCTCATGGCTAGAGTTTGTCGCGTAACGCTGATCCAATATTTTGCTGAGATGTAGGTGGCTTGGCGAGGCTATACCGGTTCCATGGTCACCAGGCATGTGCAAAGCTTGAAGACCCATAATTTCCACAACTCTCTCGGGATGACTCAGGTGCCACTGCCTTTGTTTTGAATTTACAATCAAACCTATTGCTGTTTACTTGCTCTGAAGTGGTATTTCAGCTCTTACTGATATTTCAGCTTTATCACTAGTTATATTATTGGTTGTGGGCTCGCCTCTAAACCCCATAGAGAGTGGTGAGACATATTTTTCACCTGTTATTTTTCAAGAACTACACTGAAATGTCCTAAATTGCCTGTATTCAACCATTTTTACCTTAGGTGAAACCATATGAAACTGACTCCAGTCAACCATTTTTGATCTACAAAAAAACGACAGTTTTATGTGGTTCAAACTAATAGCTCAAATATAAATTCTTACCTCATTTGCTAGAAATTGTGTGTGTGATACCCTCCAAATATGTAGATACTGTATCACTTCATAGAACCTATGAATTGGTGTAGTAAATAATTTGTAACATATACAAATTGACCATCATGCCCTCACAAAGATGGCTGCCTATGATCAGGTTGGCAGAAGGGTTAGTGAAGGATGACCAAAAATCTGAACAGCAGGCTGTGTGGGGAGACCAGGCCAGCAGGGGGGCTGTGAGGGGTGACCAGGCTGGTATGGAGGGCAGTTGGAAGTGACCACGCCAGCAGGGGGGTAGTGAAGTTGGGTGCAATTAAGCCAGCACGCAGAGGCAATGAGGGGTGATCAGGCCAGCAGAGGTGGGGGCAGTTAGGAGCAACCAGGCAGACAGGCAGGCAGGTGAGTGATTAGGAACCAGAGGTCCAGGATTGTGAGGGGGATGTCAGACTGCCAGTTTAGGCCAGTTTAGGGGGATCAGGCCTAAAACGGCAGTCAGACATCCCCCAAGGGATCCCAGATTGGAGAAGGTGCAGCCTGGGCTGAGAACCTCCTTCCTTGCACATTCGTGTATTGGGCCTGTACTTATTATTATAAGTCACTATAAGGAAATTGCTATTATTTTAAGTTTACAGCTATGTTTCTCTCGCATGCTTCAACATCACCTGATTCCTTTGTCCCTGTGAAGTGGGAATGGATAGGACATGTGGACCTTGGGGACTTTTGTGCTCCCTAGACAGATGCTGGTCAAAAAACGTGACAATCACAGCTCTCAGGGTGAAGGAGGTTTTCCAAGCCCCACAACTAGTAAGTGTGGGTTCAGGATTCAGATGGAAGTCAGCTTGCCTCGCTGCCTGAGGAAATGATGCATATTTTCATAAATGACGGCAGTTACACCTCTTTAGCCTCCTGAACAAACAAACAACCCCCCCAAAAAAAAAAAAAAAAAAAAAACCAGGCTTCCGTGATATCTCTACGGGGAAATCAGGTTACCGCCATTTATTGAGTGCCAGTCGCTTTGCTTGGTAAGTTAGGCCAAACCTCATTTAATACCACCACAAGCCTTGGGAGGTTGGTGTCATCGATCCGTCCTGGTGGGAGACAAGCTCACGGGCTCGAGTCTAACTCAATGTTGCAGAACAGGTAGTGAGCTCAGGAAGCAAACTTCAAAGCCCATTTGAATGCTCACCACCTGCCTTTTCTTGTTCCTCCCTCCCCTTCGTCCCCCCCTAGTCATTTTATCGTCAAATCCTATTGGCCCTCCCTATACAATGCCCCCTGGAACCTGCTTCCCTTCCATTGTCCCTGCTAACCCTTGAGCACTCTCTCTCCCCCATGGACAAACGCAGAGCCTCCTGGACTCCACCCTCTCTCCGGCCCTACCCCCAACCCCCACATGATGACCTCCAACTTGCTCCATAATTCTTATGCGTAGATCTGATCACAACCCACCTCTTCCACGGCCTTGTGGTGCTGGCGAGGTAGAAGGCAGTTCCCAGGCCAGCCGTTCAGCTGTGGGGAGAGACTACCCTGCCATGTTGTGACTGCTGTCGGTCCCCCACGCTGGGTCCGGGCCAGAAAGGACGTTGCTTCCCACAAACCGCCCTTGGAGACTATCTGGTGGCAAACAATGTTCACTCCGATACACATCAGCACCACTCCACTGCCTCCTGCCATGTGCTGGCTCCTGACACAGGTTGTCGTCCTGACCTGGCCAAGCATTCATTTCCTGTACCTGGTAGAAACCTCATGTAGTCCCTATGACTGTCCCCCCCTTTATCCCATATTCTTCTTTGGTGCCTGCCAAGTGGCACAAGGGTTTGTTTGGTCTTGCTGCCACCCAACACATGCCTCCTGTAAATTTCCCTTTAAGAAGTCTATTCGTGCCGAAACTGGTTTGGCTCAATGGGCAGAGCGTCAGCCCGCGGACTGAAAGGTCCCGGGTTTGATTCTGGTTAAGAGCATGTACCTTGGTTGCGGGCACATCTCCGCATGTGTGCAAGAGGCAGCTGATCGATGTCTCTCTCTCATCGATGTTTCTAACTCTGTATCCCTCTCCCTTCCCCTCTGTAAAAAATCAATAAAATATATATATATTTTAAAAAGTCTATTCATTACCAGGTGAGCGGCTAGCCTCTTTCTTCCATCGTTCCCTCCTCTCTGCTTACAGATGTGGCTTTTCAGATCCAGGAACCTTCCCTGGTCTGTGTGTGCTAGCACCCACCTACCTTCCTGACCATCTCTGCCAACACTTCCTGTCCCCAGCCCCCACCCCACCAACCCCTTCAGCCCTTCCCACCTCCTCTAACACCCATGACCTTTCCAACCCAACTCCTGAGCTTCCTTGCACTTGCTACTCAGGGCACCTGGAGGGACTATTTTATTTTATTTTATTTTTACTACCTACCATTTTCCACCTGGCAAATTCTCCTTTCTTCAAGGCCCAATTCAAAGGTCGCTGCCTGTGGGAGAGCCAACCCAGACTCTCCCTGGCAGTTCATAGCTCCTCTGTGTCCACAGGACTTTGCTCACATTTTTAATTAGACAGTTTCTGTTGAATGATAGAATGTTGAATGTTGTTGTTGAAATGTCTAATCTATCTCTCTCCCTCTTGGTAATGAGCGCCTGGAGGATAAAGATCATGTTGTATTTTCTTTGGATTGCCAGCACTCAGAAAGCGCTTGGCACAAGGTCAGGACTCAATAAATATTCATTAATGTGCAAATACCCCCGTAGTCTCTGGTGCCCATAGAGCATACTGAGAAGCTGCTCGGTACAACGGATTGAAACGGAACCGAGAGGAAGGATGACTGACTCAAGTCTGGGCTCGTCTACCAGCTGGCTGTGTCACCAGGGACAGCACTGATCTGGGTCTCAGTCCCCTCACTTGTATGGGGGGGTAGGGGGGGGCAGGCGGGGGTGGGGGGGGCACAGACATCTGAGTGTCCTTCCAGGGCTCACATCAGATGATGTGAAGTACTTGACAGCTCATCTCTAAAACTACCTTTTTTTTTCTCACCCAAAGAAAAAGACGTTGGAGGTCTTGGAAGGAGAGCCATGGCACACACTCGGGAGCCTCCCTCCCAGACGCCTGTCATCAAGTTCAAGGGCCAGGACTTTAAGACCCTGCGGGATCGTTGCCTAAGCAGAGGCCTCCTGTTTGAAGATGAGACCTTCCCTGCGGACATTTCTTCCATAGGCCCACTGCTGCTCCAGGGAAAACACCTCTCCAGCCTGCGGTGGGAGCGCCCAAAGGTGAGTGAGCCCCCCAGGCACACACCCAGCTCCTGGGCCCTCTGAGCCAGCCCGCCATGGCCCCTCTGGACCTCCGAGTTCTAGCCCAGCTCTAACACTGAGCACATCGCTAGAGGACCTGCCTTGGTAGTCTCACCTGGAAAATGAGGAGACATAGGTGTGAAGACTGTCTCTGAGGTCTCTTCCATCTCCATAGTTGAGCCTGTCATCACTCTTTATTCTCTTCAGGTGTGACTGTCTTTATCTTCTATTCCTTTTTTTTTTTCCTGTTAGAATTTACTCAAAGGGAAGCTACCAATGTCAGTCACTCGCACAATAGTATGAATTTAAATAATTGACTCGCCTCTCTCCTTTTTATTTGTATTTCCAGTCTTGCAAAGAGGCCTGATCACCTATAAAAGAATTTGAGACACCAGCAGGGAAATTAGGAAGCTATTTCAGGGCAACATTCCAAGTCCCCTGAACCCCCCCACCCCAGCAGATGGCCACTAACTCCAGCTTGGAGCAAGGGCAGCCTTGTTAGTTTTTCCAGAACCATCTCAGTTTCAGGGCATGAGGCTCCAGAGGACATTGCTCAGCCAACTTAACATTCTCATGATCTCTCCAGGGCCACTGTTGGTGACAAAGACCCAGGGAAGGGTCACTGTCAGTGCCCTGGTGCTCAAAGCTTCTGTTCGTGCTTCCAAAAGCAGCCAGCAGAACCTAAAACACGAGAAAATGCCATCGTGTCTAGTAAGCTCACGATTATAACATCAGCAAGTATTACTGAGCACATATTAAGTGTCATGTACTCTCCCGAGCCCTTTTAGTAAAGTCACGTTAGGTCATTCAGAAAAGGCATTTTCTGGTGACACAGAACAAGACACAGAGCTCTGGGGGTGCCAACTCAGGACACACTTGAAGCCTTGGGGAAGGGGGAGGTTAGTGGGGATCAGGTGGCGGTTGGATCTGCTTAAAGAAAGACAGGGTGCTCCAGCCTTCTAGGACCCATCTTCCCAGTCAGCAGCGACAAGTCCCACAATGCCTCCCTTCCTCAGGCCTTCCCCTCCTGAGGAGGGCTGACCAGAGAACGCTGTTTAATATTTGGAAGGGTTGAATATTGTTTTGCCTGGGTTATTTTCAGAGGCCGGTATTCTTTTTTAACGTGTTTTCTTTTCCTTATTTTTTTTTTCATAGGGTGCTAGGCAATAGATGTGAGACCACATCTATAGTATTTAAGAATTTATAACGTCCATTTAGAAAGTGTTGAGAGTTTCTCATCATCTTAATTCCAGAAGCATCTCAACTTGTAATGTCTTTGGGGGCTAAGGAGAAACGTAGATAAACAAAAGTGAAACGACTTACACAGAGTTATGCCAGGGGGCATAGACAACAGCGTGGCAAAGGCCTGGGGCAGGCATGGAGGCTGGTTAGAGGGATCAATGGGGGATGAAGAGGACATATGTAATACTTTCAACAATAAAGATTTTTTTTAAAAAGCATCATCAGGAACCTGAGATAGAGGCACCAGGGCCAAATGCAGTCTATTCCCATTCCTCTTCTACCAGGGACTCATTTTCTTTTCATTCCAACACTTCTTTTAAAGTGTATATGTGAATGTGTCATATATCTTTGTGTTTCTTATCACAACTGGCAGTATAGTACTTCCTAGAGCTTTCCATGTGTCTTACTTTGTCTCCTCTGTTCTTCCTTATTTCATGGATAATAATAATTTTTAAAAATCCCATTTATCAAGTTTGTACATGTGCCAGGTATTAATCTAAGCACTTTACCCGTCACATTGCGTCTTTTTGCCACGGCAGTCCCGTGAGGTTGATAACATTGTCATCTCCATTGGCTAGGTCGGCACTGCCCAGTAGAACATTCCGTGAGGATGGGAAGGTTCGTTATGTGCCATTCATTACAACCGCCACTGGTCACATGTGGCTATTAAGCACTTGGAATGTGGGTTGTGTGACTGAGGTCCTGATGTTTTCATTTTATTCTGTTTAAATGAATTTAATTTAATGTACCTTATTGGAGGGCACAGCAGAGTCACCAGTGTACGTCAGGTTGAGGGATTAAAATGTCACCATTGTCCCCATTCTTTAGTGAAAGACTTTTTCACTTCTCAACTGAAGAATGGGCTATGGGCCCAAACCACATTGTGTGATGGGCGCTCGGAGCCCAGGACCCAGCCCCACTGTGGATTCTGGCCCGTGGCCATCCCAGAATGCAGCACTGCCTGCCCCGGGCAATAGCTTTCTCCTTCGGGGCGGGGGGGGGGGGGGGGGGGCGGGCAGAGCAGAGTTCCTGAAAGGACCCTTCCCTGAGAATGATTCACCTTGGGACCAACATGAGGTCTTCGATAAAGGAAGGGGTTAACAAAGTGGAGATATGAGTGCTAAGTTGTAAAAGCAACAAGTAACAGAAGGTGAGAGAAAGTGAACGTGCCAACAGCCAGTTGCCATGGAGCGGAAGAACTTTGATGCCAATAAAGCCAATCTTCTTGGCAAAAAATAGAAGAGGAAGTGACGCCGCCACCTGGCCCAGCCTGAACTCTGGGCCACCCTTTGAAAGAGCCTGTGTCTAAATGCCCGTATGCTAAGCCTGGCGCTCCCTCATGCAAGAGTAGCACACTGTCTGGGGACGTGCCCCAGCAATCTTTGAAAAAGAATGCAGGAGTCACTGTCAAAAATAGACCCAGTGATGTCACACTGGAAGAGAGCCCTCCAGAAACGATGCGGGGAGTGCTGGCTTTGGTGCCGCTCCAGAGAGGGGATTGTCTAAAACTCCAGGGACTTTTGCCTTATGTGAGCTTCTGGCACACCTGATGTCACAGGGGCTGCCCCAAACTTTGCATTGAGAAAGAGCTCCACAGTTCAGAACTAATGTACATCCTATAGCATATAGCTAATAGGAAATATATCCATAGTCCCTATTGGTAGATCTACTCTGAGAAATTGGCTCACGTGGCCACGGAGGCGGAGAAGTCCCACACTCTGCCATCTGCCAGAGACCCAGCAAAGCCAGTGCCGTAGTTCAGTCTGCGAGGGGAGGCCTGCGAACCAGGCAGCAGATGGTGTAACTCCCGGCCCAGGGGCAGGCGAACGCCAATGTGCCGGCTCAACAGCCAGTCAGAGAGGGGCACCTTCTCCCTTCCTCTGCCTTTTGTTTTACTTTCTCTGGATGGGGTGACGCTCATCCACACCGGGGAGGGCAATTGCCTTCCCGAGTCCCCTGACTCACATGCTGATGTCAACTGGAAACACTCTGCCAGATCCACCTAGAAAAGGTGCTAGCCGAGGACCTGCGACCCAGTCAAGTTGACACACAAAATCAACCATGGCAGTTTTCTTCTGTACAGATGGGTGTTTCCGTGCCCTCAAAAGGCCAGACTGTTTTCAAAAATCAGGAAACACCAAAGTCAAGAAGCCCCTGCCAGCTGGTGTGGTCCGTGGGGAAGAGACGCGCACCGGGGAAGCAGGTTGCCCCACCCCAGCTGCTTCCTGTGGGCCCTGGGACAAATCTCTGCTCCTCTGCATCTGCTCACTTGGCCTCCTGAGATTCACCCAAGGAGCTGTCAATCCTGGGCTCTGCCTCCTGAGTCCAAGCTGTAGGAGGCGGGACCCAGCGGTCTCCATGCCCTCATAGTCCGTGGTGATGGAGTCACACGAGGGGTGGACACTCTGATCCTTGCCAGTGACTGCACTGCATTGGTGCTTCTGACCCAGCTGAAGACAGAAGGGTTGCCTAGAGCCAGCGCCTTACCATCTTTCCAGCCATCTTAATCCATTTTCTCTGGGGGCCTTGTCCCAGCAGGTCACCCTGGCAGATGAAAACACTTCTTAGTCTACTTCCAGCTCTCTCTACCTTTGCGTCCCTCCAGCACTCCTGGAAGCCCAGGGTGGGGAAGGAATAGGTCAGGGGACTTAGATGCTGGTTTTGTGCCCGAAGGAGATTGATGTTGACTATGGACTTTTTATTGGAAATAATTGCCGTTTGATTTTATAACATTAAAATACCTTTCGGTTCTTAATTAGCTAAAATGTTTGTGGGTTTTTTGTGTGTTTATTTTTATTACTTGGGCAAATGAGAGAAACTCGTGCGTTTATCAAATGCCTTCTGGGAAGGATATAAATTGCCTCCTCTTTGGCCCATGTAAATACTTTTTCCATTAGCTATCCACCCTGGCAAATTTCTATGGAAAACCCTGCTGAGGGTGGATCAGTCTTGTCACTTACGGTAGATTCGTTGGCTGAGTATTTTATTTCACGTGTTTCCATGAGTATAATCAGCCCGGTGTGTGTGTGCTTCTGTGTTGTTGTTTTTTCTCTCTCTCTCGGGTCGGGCCTCCAGGCTATGCTGGCTTCTTAGAATACAAGGTGGCGGGATTCTTCTTCCTCCTTTTCTTTTTGTTAAACAATGAAACTGTATGCGACATTGCAATTGTCTAGTCCCTGGAAGTTTGAGACAACTCAGCAGGAAAATCACGTGCACTTAGATGGTAGGGAGATGTTCTGGGGCAGTGATCGGCAAACTGTCGCTCGAGAGCCGCAGCCACGGTTTGCTGCTCTGTTGACTAATGAGTTTTACCGACCACTGTGCTGGGGTCATTTAAAAATACTATTCCAAGGTCATTGATCTTTTTGGGTTATATACTAACTTGAATGATTTGGGGCAATGTTCATTTTCATCAGAAAGTCATTAGTGCTTTTAAATGAATTAGTATAGAACCTTCATGTTTCATATTGCCAAAACCCATTTTTTACTACTTTTATGTGGGTTTCTCTACCACATTTGCCACAGGTTAGATCTATGTAAGCCTTCTTGCCCCAAAAGAACAGTTTACTTGCCCTATCGATTTTTCCGTTTTATACATTCACTAATTGTGCTCTCCTATCACTTCTTTCCGCCTATGTTTGCCTGGCTCTCTTTGTCTTTTTCTTTCTCACATCTGTGAGCCGACTACTTAAATCGGGTTTTTATCCCATGTTGTTTAATAATGAATGGATTTGAGGTTCTGGGCTTGTCTATGAATATGGCTTTTCAAATTTTGCAAATACTGCAGCCGGAGGGAATCGATAGTTATTGAACCTACACCCCGCCAGGCGCTGTGCTAAGTATTTTGCTTCCTTCCTGCTGTGTCAAAGGGAAGGGCGCTTGCTTTGCCAGGCGCTGGGAGGCAGCCCGTGGAGAAAGCACCCGGCCCTCCGGAAGGGCTGATAATGGCAGCTTGTGCCTGGGTCGCTTTATCACTGGAGCCTCCCATTTTACCCACGAGGGAACGGAGGCTCATCGATGGAAGGGAAGTTGCTTAGGGCCACCAGAGCAGGATTCCACACCAGCTCTCAAGCACACACACCCCTCCTCCGCTGATCACTGCGGGGACAGGAGTAGTGTGCTGGGGGTGGCTCAGCAAGCTGAGCGCCGTTGCCTTCGTTCCCGGTTCAGGACCCCGTGGTTCCTCTTCCCCAGCTCCCATGGGTGGAGGTCTAAGCGCCTGCTCCCTGGCAGCGGGCCTCCACGGGGACCTCGACTTCCTTCCCAGTGGAAGCGGGGACAGGGAAAGTCCAGGAAGTGCCCCGAGTTGCTTTGAAACCGGAAGAGTCGTTCCCTCTGCAGAGAGCTCTGCTGGCTTGTGTCCCGAGAGACCCCCACATTCTGCCCAGCCCCGGGGACAGCAGGGGGTTGGGCCTGGCGCCTCCACCCCAGGGCCTGGGCCCCAGTGCCCCTCTTGCTGTCTAAGAGGGCTGGTTGGTTACTTGTGGGCAGGCGGCGGGAGGAGGTGCAGTGAGTCATCGGCCCTCACGTGCCAGCTGGGCCTCCGTGTTTGCGGACATGCACACCTTGGCTGGCCCCGTGGCCGCTCCACCAGGAAACGTAGTTTACAAAGGGCTGGCAGGCCTCACAAGGCAGGGGCTCCGCACACTCATGGCTGTTGAGCAAATGAATCTATTTCCACTTTGCAGCCCTGCTCTCTGGGGACTGATTTGTCAACGTGAGAAGAAATGATACAGGCCCAGTAACCAAATTCCGCTAACATGTGCGATGGAAATCCAGGCAGAGCTGCAGGGAGAGGAGGCTGAGGATATTCCCACCCGCTCCTAGCAGGGGCAAACCTACAGGCTGGTGGGGCCAAGGCAGGAACCAGACCTTCAGCCCAGGGTTTCCCCAAAGGGCCTGGGGAGCCCCTCAGGAACGCTCACCATCCTCATGTCTACTGCAAGTTCCCCAAATTCTCCCAGACGTTGCCACACGACTGCAATCCTCCAGCGACCCTCTCCGTGGCCAGCAAGGTTACAGCAGGGGTTGGCGGCTGGGGAAGAACGAGGCTTTGAGTCACAGCACCTGGGATGAGGAGCCTGGATCTTCCAGAATCAGTCAGAGAGCCGACAAAGATCTGAGTAGTGCACATCCTGCATCTGGAACAGCACGTGGCTGCCCTTGAACCTGGAGCCCAGAATGCCCAGGCTGACTTCTCAGAGATGACATTTCACACGGAAAGCTTTATTATGTTTATAAAAGTTTCCTCTAATAAGTGTAACTAATTCTTTTTTTCCCCTCTTATGTATAATCTCTTCATAAAACACTGCCTGTTAGGACCAAGATGGCTGAATGTCTGATGTGGGGATCCTGAGACTTTATTTATCTTATCTCCGCATGCAGTTGCTTGGGTATTTATTGCCTGTCTCACAGTTACATAGACACCCTGGTGACACCTGCCTTCCTGATAGCAATAAACCCTGAAGAATGAGGGGAACTTTTAAGCACCTATTTGAGAATTAACCTCTACTTCTCAAAGACAAAGTGAGTGATGCCTTGGGTACCATTCCGGGACATAGAGGGATGAAAGATGCTCACGGCTTTTCTCCCTCTTTCCTAAGGATTTATTGATGGGCAAAGCGAAGCCTCATTTCATCCTGGAAGGTGCGAGCAGATTTGACATCCAGCAAGGGGAGGCAGGTAAGGTCTTACTGTCTTCTCTTCCGGCCGTAGACCAGGGCAGCTGCTCAAAGTCAGCCCCTGGATAGGAAGGTGGGGAGACGCTCAGAACTCTGTCCCAGCTGCTGAGAGGGGAGGCCGGCCCCTCAGTGCTACTGTAGATGGACAGCCCGTGTCCAGTCTGCAGCCTGCACGTCAGCTCAGCAATGGGTGTGCAGGACTATTGCGGTGAGACATTATCGAAGAAAGGGGAAAAATGGACACAGGGTTTGGTCTGAGCACTGGGAAGAGAGAAGCATCTGGAAGATGGGAAGGAGAGAGAGACCGAGAAAGGGGAAGCAAGTGTTCATTGAGCTTTTGCAATGCTCTGCTAGATACTGTACTGTGCATGTGCTGTTTCCTTTATGCCCCGTAACATCCCCACTCTATATGTATATGCAAAGGGTCCAAGAGGTAAAACCATGTCCTCCATGTCACAATAACAATAAATGACAGAGTTGGGTTTGAATCCAGGACTGTTTGACTCCCTCCCACCCACCAGACAGTCATGGATCAAAGTTGTTGCTAAGAGCTGAGCAGTGTGGACAGGGGAGAGGAGGGCTTGCCTCGAACTCCTCTGTGGGCGGGATCAGGAGTGGCCAAGAGAAACCCCTGAGCCAGAAACACAGGAGTGGAGGGGTAGACAGGCTGGGAGATTAAAGTGGACAGGGAGCCGAAACCGGTTTGGCTCAGTGGTAGAGCGTCGGTCTGCGGACTGGAAGGTCCCGGGTTCGATTCCGGTCAAGGGCATGTACATTGGTTGCGGGCACATCCCCACCGAGGCGGCTGGTCGATGTTTCTCTCTCATCGACGTTTCTAGCTCTCCATCTCTCTCCCTTCCACTCTGTAATAAAATCAATAAAGTATATTAAAACAAATAAAGTGGACAGGGAATTAGGAGACAGCACAATCAGACTCTTCTGAGAACAGACTCTATATCCTTAAAACGTCCGCCTACAAGTTATGCCTCCACCTTGACTTTCCCTGATGGAATCACGGTGTCTTGGGCTAAGTGGATAGAAGCCTGTGTTTCAGGGTTGGGAAGAGCCCCCAGCAGCCAATAATCCTCCGGTTAGAGCTTCCCCTATGTGGAGATGGGCCCTCTCTGAGGGTGTTTCTGTGCCTGACACAAAATGGCGTTCAAATAGTTGATTGTGTTGAAGATAAAGGAGGGAAGATTCAGGAGAAGGGGATGATGCTCATGCTCAGTGGGCTCACCAGGACATCCAAGGAGAAACTCAAGGCCACATTGCCCTCAAGCGGGGAGAGGAGAGAACCCCTGTGTAGGCTAGAGGGGTCCTGACACAGTAGAGGATGAGCAAGTATCAGCAAAGAAAAACATAAATCTGTGTGCTGACAACAAAAGACAATGTCACTTTAGTTTTGAGTACCTCTGGCAAAATGAGAATCAGAAGACAAGTTGGCCTACCAGCCCTGCCAAAGCCTGGCTGGTGTTCTCCTGACCTCCCTCAAACCACCATCGCTTCCACCAACACCTCCACCATCACTTCCACCATCAATCATCCCCACTATCACCTCCACATCATCAATCACCCTCATCTCTACCATCATCACCCCCACCATCACCTCCACCATCAATCACCTCCCACCATCACCTTCACCATCAGTCACCTCCACCATCACCCCCACTATCATCTCTACCATCAATCACCTCCACATCAATCACCCTCATCTCTACCATCATCACCCCCACCATCACCCCCATCATTAATCATCACCACCAGCTCCTCCTCTGTCTTACGTAGAACTGGCCCTAGTGAATCCTTCCTTCAGTTCTCTCTAAGATGAAAAAAAAAATGCATTATTCAGAAGGACAAATGTGGACTCTGGTCACAAAGACCTGCAAAATGCGTGGGGTGGGGCTTCCAATAGGCCTCTCACACTTGGCGTGTGTCCCCTCACAGGAGATTGCTGGTTCCTGGCAGCACTGGGCTCTTTGACACAGAACCCTCAGCATCTGCAGAAGATCCTGACCAACCAGAGCTTTTCCCGCCGATATGCAGGGATTTTCCGTTTCTGGGTACGTGCACCGCTGGGATGCTCCCACATGGTTTTCTCTGAGCTCAGGGAGTAACTGTCTCGAATAGTCTCTTGTCTGACATCCTGAGATGCGGAAGGGGCACTAACTTGTGTGTTAGTTACACTGCATAGTGCCAAGAAAGGGTGTGAGCTCATGACCTGACAATGCCTGGGAATGATAAGAGTAAAAATGTTCTCATGTAAATTATCTTTATTTTTGTATTATTTATTCATTTACTTTTGAGAGCACATTTATTAAAGCTGAGGACAGTGAAACCGGAAGGGCTTAGGATAGAAGGAGCAACAGGAGAGCACTTAGGCGGGGCTGCTTTGACTCACTGAGAAATCACAGAAAAGGGGCCTTGGGGACAAGTTCAAGGGGTTAATCCGGGATGAGCTGCCACTGCCTGTTGCTCCCCTGGTGGTTAGTCTCCTGGGGTCCCTTAGGGGTTAGGAGATGTGTGCCTGTGGGGGAAGAAGAGGAGGAAGGGAGAGGCATGAGCATGCTCCTGCGATGGTGAGCGAGCCCTCGTGTAAGTTTTTTTGTAAAAGGCGGATGCAATCAGCAACAGAAATAAGAGTCTTTGATCAAGCACCCTGTACATCATCGAGCTTTTGTCTATGTCTAGTTCTGTGCCATATCTGGTTATTTTTATTACAGTAGCGCTAGAGTAAGTTGTAACATCTGGTAGGATGATTTCACCTTCATTATTCATTATTCTTTTCTCAGAAGTATCTTCCTAATTCTTGCACATTTATTCTTCGATGAGAACTTTAAAATCATTGTGTCTAATTAAAAAGAAAAGCCATTGTGAGGCGAAGTGGAGCAGCATTAAATTTATGTATTAATTTGGAAAAAATTACACTTTTATTATGTTAATGATTCTTTCCAGAAACATGGTCTATCTTTCCATTTATTCAGAACTAGTTTTATGCCCTTCAATAAAATGTTATGGTTATGTTTTCATATTGGTGCTGTACCCTTCGTGATAAATGTAGTCTCACATATTTTACAGTTTGTAGCTCATGTGACTGAGATTTTCCCCCTCATTTCTAGCTTCTAGATATTGCTGAAAAGAGAAAAGCCACTCCTTATTAGATATTAAATTCTATCCAGCCAATTGACCACATTCCTTTATTTGTCCTAACTTTTTTCTTTAGTAGAGCCTGGATTTTTTAGGTATCTAATATTATCTGCAAATAAAGATGATTTTGTCTCTTCTTTTAATATTTATAGAACTTATTTGCTTTTGTGCCTTGTCTCTTCAGTTACTACCTGACAATTTTGAATAAGAGTGACAAGAGCAAAACTCTGCTTTGTCTGGATTTTAGTTATATAGTTTCCTGGTCCTCCATTCTTTAAATACACTGTTGGATTTAATTTGTTAAAATTTTTATTAGAATTATTGCATCTATGTAATATGTAGAATTGGAGGCTAGTTATTTTTTTAATGTTTGAGTTATACTAACTTTTTAAAGTGAACCCATTGAGCTTTGGATAGAAGAAATTCACTTACATACTTTGATCTGACATAATTTGAAAAATGGTGTTACTCATTGGTTATCTTTTCTTTGGAAGTAAAATACATAACAGAGGCAGATGATTGAGGCTGTGATTTATATAACTACTTTTAGTTATTTTCATTAATTCCCATTTATTTTCTCTTGGTTAATTTTATTGTGTTTTTTTTAAATTTTCTGAATCTTCACATTTAATATTCTTAGTCTTTTTTATCATAAAAACTTTGAGATTAGAAAATTTCCTCTGAGGTCTTTTTTCTATCTATAGGTTTCAATATAAAATAACTTACTTTTATTAAATTTAAGATAATATATTTTTAGTTTTGAATAATTTCATAGGGAGGTCATCTTTTGGTTGTAAAGTTTTAGATTTATTAAATTATGGTAAAATATAATTCATAAATCTCTACGTTTGGGGAAATTATTAAAATTTTATTTATGGTCAAGTCCATCACATTGTTGTAAATGCTTCATTTGCAGATTATATAATCTACAATCCTCTCTTTTATCTGGGCTTATTTTTTGTCTGTGTGATTTGTCAAATTCTAAAAGAGGTGATGAAGTTCCCCAAAGTTAGAATTTGGAGAGTTCCTCGTATGTTTTCAGATATTCTAGCTTTATATTCTTTTTGCTATATTCATTAGAGCCCAAAGATTCTTATTATCTGGTTGGTGAAATAAAGCTTACAAATATATCCCTCTTTGTCACATGTAATGCTTTTGGCCTTCAGTTCCTCTTTATCTGGTATTTATATTGCTGTTCTCGGAAAGTAAGTTGGGGAAATGGGGTAAGGGTGACTTGAAAGTAAGTTGGGAAAATGGGGTAAGGGTGACTTGTAAGTAAGTTGGGGAAATGGGGTAAGGGTGACTTGTAAGGGGGAACCAACCAGAGGAGCTCTTTCAAGCCAGGACTCACTCATTCTGTGTGATGACCTACTGTGCTCCAGGCACCATCTTAGGTGCCGAATGGAAAGGCTATTGAAAAACAGTTTCCACTTTCAGAATTGTGATCGCACTTTCACAGTCTCATCTGATCCCAATGACGGCCCCAGGAGGCAGTTCTTTCTCTTACCCCCATTTGACAGATGAGGACCCTGAGACACAGAGAACTAAGTGTCTTACCCAGGGTCTGTTGCTCAGGTAACTAAAGACAACACCAGGACTCAAGCACAGTTCCACTGACTGTAGACTGTCTGCTATACGTGGCTTTCCCATTAAACCCAAATCCAGGCCGGGCTATCCTTCCAGGACCCACTTCTAAAAGCTGGGATTCGCTTTCTCGGTGCTTCAGCCACATTTCATAATCTCCTTCTAATAACATCCCTGCTGGCTCTCAACCTCACCCACCGATGATGCACCTTCATTGCAGTGAGACATGAATCCACAATGGTGCCAAAACTGGTGCAGTGCCCCGGTTCATTAGTGGCCATAAAAACATCTTTGATTTGTCTCCACCGACACCTCCACCTTGGTCTCCATTTCTGCTTTGCAAGTGCGTCCTCGGCTGATACAAAGGGCTGACATCTGGGACGTCCAGCTGTGGAAAAGGCCTGTGGCTGGCTCCCTGTCATTGCCGAGTAGACGACAGATCGCATCCACCCAGGTTCTGCTGAGCCCGCCGGTGGGAGACTTGCCTGCATCAAGGCTCAGGCCTGAAGCCGGAAGCCCTGCTGCTTAGCCAGCACCGGAGAGACCAGAGGAGAAACTCCAAAAGGGCCGGCTTTATTATGGATTTTCCTCATTTGCCGATGTCCTGGGAGGACCATTAAGAGTTGAATGCTGGGGATGGAAGCAGCCTGTTTTGGAGAGGAACATCTGCTTCATTTGTGCTCTTAGCAGCAGCCGTGCCAGCCGGTGTCATTTCTGCTGCTGTGATGGCAGGGCCAGAGCGAGGCTGTAACGCTCAGCCCTCCTGTGCACTGCTCATGCTGCAGTCCCCGGGCCTTCGCCCACGCTCTCCCTGCCATCTGGGATGCCTTCCCCGCCTCTTCTCCACCTGCCCAGCCCTGCCTCCTCCCCCAAGCCTTCAGCGCCCAGCAGGCTCTCCTTCCCCATGACAGCATCTGTATCTGCCACTCTCCTTTGTCATTCAGCATCTGCTCCCTCCACTGCCCTTCTGTGCCCCGCTGCACCGGGAGAGTCTCCTGCTTGGAGCCCACAAAGGACTTGCCAGAACGAGGCCAGACTTAGGAGCAAAGTCAAGCTACAACCTAAGTCTCCCTCCTCTCTGCGGTATCCTCCTTGACTAGCTTGGTCTGTGACTCATTTTCTCCATCTGCCAGTGGAGATGACATCCCCTGTCTGTCAACGTGGGCTGAGATTTGTTCTGGATAGCGTTCATTTTTGCGTTGCGGGGGTCATGTGGTGACGGTGGTTATCTTCTGACACAGGTTGCGGGTCCTGGAACTCCCTTACCCCAATGCTATTGAGCCGTGTGTCCATCTCTCTTCCAGTTCTGGCAGTGTGGCCAGTGGGCAGAAGTGGTGGTTGATGATCGCCTGCCTGTCCTGAACAGGAAGTACCTCTTTGTGCATCCTCTCAGCAACCAAGAGTTTTGGCCGTGCCTGCTGGAGAAAGCCTATGCCAAGTAAGGAAGGGCTCGCCCTCAGCCCAGGGCCTCGATGTGCCCGCCTGTGCAGCTGCTGGGCCTGGCAGGTGCTTCCCACCAGCCAGCCCGAGACTGTCAGCGGATTTTCTGAATGCGAGCCATGCCCCCAGGAGCATCAGAGCCTTTGCCATCTAGCTGGGCATCCCCCATCAGCATTCACTGTGTGCAGGGCTGTGTTGGGCCCTTGGGTGGGACCCAGGGGCACCCAACAAGGGGTGGGCAGAGCAGGGCTGGACAGAGATATGCACTGGCAATGATATTATTGCAAGGGCTGGTAGAGAGCCCAAATAAACTAACGTATCGCGGTCATAGTCTGCTTGAGAGGACAAGGGAGGGAGAGAACAATGCTGACTTTCAGACTCACAGAGCCAGTCTGAGGCTACACAGAGGAAGTGGCATTGAGTGAGGCCTCGAAGGAAGGGTAGAATTTCAGCGGGGGGAAGAAGTATGTGGGGGAGGCATCCCAACAGCGGGGATGATCCCAACAGAGAACTAGGGGAGGGATGGTTCAAAGTGAGGTCGGGTCGGCGGGGGCCTGCTGTGGCTGCTGCGGGATTGCATTTATGTGGGAGGGTGGGGGAGACGTTGTTCAGTATTATATGGTCCAAACACCAAGATGCGGGGCTGTCTCCTGGTGTTGACAAGCTTGGGGACTTACACACACCCCAGTTCACATTCTGCTTAGATTCTGTTGGGCTACTTATATTCAACAGAAGTTCACTGAGCAATTATCCACAGGCCAGGCTCGGTGCTTGGCACTGGATTATAAACTCTCAGACTGGTTCACGTGTCACCTCAGCTGTGGGTGTGTGCCAAAGTGCCTGTGTGTGTAAGAACCACACAGGCGAGGGACTGCCAAATGACATCAGAGCTAGAAATCAACAGTAGGAGATGAAAGCCAGAGGACCACGCCTCTCAGGAGAAAATGGGCAGTGGCAAGTGCTGCCTCATCAGGTTTCCTAAATGTCATCCTAACCAACCCCTCATGTCCAGGCCCTCATGAATGGTGAAGTCACCCAGATGTAAATAGTTGGCCTGAATCTGCTGAGGTCCTCGGTCATGTGACAAAAGACGTCATTTAGCAAGACTGAAGACTGGGTCCAATCCCATCCGGGGTCCTGAGGGGTGGTGACAGCACAGACTATCTGGCTCCTGTCCTTCTGGGAGTCACAAGCTGAACAGTAAGACATCTTGAGACCTCTGTTTTTGCATTCTTCCTTTTGAGCCAACTTGTCAAAAGGGAAAGCAATTGCTCTCTCCAGTGTCAAGAAGAGCTATTGGCGGGTGAGCCGTGTGTCCCAGGAGGCCGTGTGCCCTGGGGGAGACATGTGTCCCGGGAGAGCCGTGTGCCCCGGGGAAGCAGTGGGACCCGGGGGAGGGGCAGTGTGAACCAGAGGAGGAGCAGATTCTATTCGTGTGGTCCTGAGATAGTCACCATAAAACAAGCAGACTGCCAAATGACAGTGGGGAGGGGAAGGAGACCTAGGGGGAGATAAGAGAACAACCGAAGGACTGGTATGCATGCATATAAGTACAACCAACGAACACAGAACTCTGGGGAGGGAGGGCATGAATGGGAGGTTGGGGAGGGGCAATGGTAAGCTATGTACACATATAATACCTTAATAAATTTAAAAAAATAGTAAATAGTAGCTTGCTGTTACAAACCAAAGAGTTAAAGTTAAAATTCTTTATATTTTTAAATTAAAAATCAGATTAAAAATAAAAAGAAGAAGAGCTGTTGGTTAGGATTGGAGAGCGAAGCGCAGACCCCAGTCTAGGTTAGTGAACCAATTCATGTGCTTGGGGAGGTCCATTCATAAACACTGCCACTATCTTTCCAGTATGGAGTCAAGCTTCACCCCCCTCGGGGCCTTGTTTCTTCCTCATGTCAAGGGGGGAGGGCAGAGCTGGCAGCTCACAGGGAGAATCAGAAAGCCTGTGGAATGGAATGATGACTCTGACCCCATTTTGCTAACAGCTGACCTGAGGCGGTCATTCGGCTTGAAAGGAAATAGGCAGCTGGACCCTGAACCCACATTCCACCCCCTAAAGAAATCCAGCCGAGGATGAAATGCTGCAGCGATTAAGCTGTTTCAAAGCTTTCCCCTCCATCCAAAGGAGGAAGTAACAGAATCAGGCAGGAGTGAATCAGGCAGGATTACAGCCCATCAGAGCTGCAGCGCTGCTGTCAGCACCCCCTCGACCTTCTCCTTTGGGATGTGGGCAGCCGGGCTCAGAGAGGTGAAATGACTTTCCAAGGTCACAGGGAGTTTGAGGCTGCTGGTCTCCGTCGGCACATGCTTTTCCATCATCCCTTCATGCTGCCAGCCCTATGGGAAAGGATTTGGGTTTTTTTGCTTCTTTGGTACTCAGTGTCTGGCACATGGGGACCACAGCATGGACGCAGAGAAGCTCTCTGTCCAGACGAGATGGCCCTCTCCCTCCAAGAATGTAGGCACTGACAGGTGAATGTGTGGCCTCCAAACTTTCAACTCTCTTGTGGCTGCAGTCTGGAAATGCATAAGTCAAGGCAGCCAGAGGGAGTGAGGGGAAGGAATCTATGTTCGAAGATTCCCCCCCCTCTGCCCTGAGGTCATAAAACAGAGAGGACACTGGGGGCAAGATCCGGTAGGCTGCATGCCGTCCCATCTGGAATCTCTGCAGTTAAGAATTGCAGCATTTCGGCACCCTTTCTGGCTCTGACTTGGGCATCTGAATTCTTCCCTCTTTCATATGGTTTTCTGGAAAGATAGACATGTCCCCAAAATGAGGCTGAAGGAAACGGATGAGAGCAAGGCTCTCTCAGAATTCCCGGGTTCGGGGGACGAGGCGCAGTGACAGGTGTGGTGAGCAGTGCTCGCTGTCTCTCCTTCCCTTTCTCTCTCCTGTCAGCAGAGGGGGCTAAGAATAGCTGCCATGTTCCTGACGCATCAGCAGGATCGGCGAGCCCGTGCTTGTGAAGCAGAGAGGCAGCGCCTTGTCAGAACCCCCAGCTGCCGCTGGGACGGGCTGTGGGCCCTGCAGAGAGCCAGTGGGAGGCTGTGGAAGCACGGGAAGGGGCTGCTGGCCACGGGCCACGGGCCCTGCGCTTGTATCGTGGATCTCTCTGGTGACTGCAGAACGGTGGGGATGCAAGACATTAGCCAAAGCCTCAGACCCTGAGGACGCGGGCCTGAGGTGACAGGGCAGAGCCTGGGGGCTGCTTTCCTGTGGTGACTCGGGTGCAACCCTCTTGGAAGCTGGGCGTTGAGGGAAGGCCGTTGCAGGGCCGGAGGTCACACACTGCTGGGCTCAGAAATGGGTCGCTGACCTTGCAGTGCCCTCAGCAAAGCCCTCCCCATCTAAGATCAGGAGCCACGGTACCTGTGGGAAATCAAGAGAGGCGGACATTCGCACCCAACCGGGCAGTCAGGATCCAAGGCAAACTGTGCTGTTGACCTAGCAAACACCTCAGAGATATGCGTCTGGTACCGGGCATAACCCTGAGTCTGAGGGCGGGAGAGAAAGATAAGATTTAGAACCAGTCTGATAACAAGTTGAGGCCAGTCACGCCGCTGTTCCTGGGGAATGGCTGTGTTGTTCCCTGTATCCTTTGCTCTCGTTACTAAGAGACTTTTCCTGAGCCACCCGAGTGGCATTTTTTGCCCGGAATGGTGTCCCACTTACAGAGTCTACGAGGTACGTGTTTGCTGAAGTGAATTTACGTGGATTCTGGGTGATGCTCCGGAGGAGAGAAGGACAGAGGTGGAAATAGGGTGAGAAAGGAGTGTCTGAGGGGCCCCCAGACCTGATCCAGCCAACCTCACCGTTTCCAGGGGAAACGCCGAGGACCGGGGTGGGGGGGGGGTTGTCCAAGGTCACAGGCCCATTGTCTGCACCTCCCTCACCTGTTATCTCCCTGGTGCTGCTGGGTGATACCTCTGAGAATGGGAATGGGAGACCTGGCCAAGGTTTGGACAATGGGAGAACAGAGGCTACCTTGGCCACAGCAAGCATGGGGGGGGGGGGGGGTTGCCTGTGAGCTCTCTGAGGCATGAATGGGATCCCTTTCATCTTAGAATGCTCAACACCTAGCATGGCACCCCACATGTAGTGAGCACCTTACCAGGATCATTAAAATGGACAGGAAACAGTGGCACTCATTATAATAATATCCAGTGTTTATTAAGGACTTGCCATGAGCCAGGCCCTAGGTCCAGCCCCATGAGGTTAAGTAACTTGTCCAAGGTCAAGCAGCTAAATACGGGGTGAGGTTGGGATCTGACCCCTGGCCTGCAGGTCCAGCACCTGCACTCCTGACCTCTACACGACACTGCCGCTTGCGGGGCTGCCCTGGGAGACCGAGGAAAGGATGTGACTGCGGGTGGCAGGTGCCTAGAGTCTCCATGCAGGGGAATGGGAGGTGGGTGGCCGTGGTCCGGGGGTGGACAGGCTGTCCATCGCCTGCAAGGCACGCAGAGGTCAGGTGTGCAGCCTCTCTTCCCGAGGGTCTCACTGACGGCACCACAGGGTTTGGTCCTGACTGTCTCTCCCAGGTTCCGTGGATCCTATCAGCACCTGCACTACGGCTACCTCCCCGATGCCCTGGTCGACCTCACGGGAGGGGTGGTCACCAGCATCGACCTGCACTCCTCCCCTTCTGACCTAGTGATGATGGTGAAGACAGCTGCCAAGGCAGGCTCCCTGATGACCTGTGCCACGCCGGCCGGGGTGAGTAGACCAGGAATCCTTTGCGTGGGTCGGCGCCTCTCTCCTCACCTGGAGTGTGCAGCCACTGGCTCACTCAGCTAGGGAAGGAGCCCTCAAAGCCACCCCCTGGAGCACAGTAGGTCATGCTGTGCTTTACCGAGGTCACGTCCTTCAATGCTCAAGACAGCCCTCCCTCCGAGATAGGGATTGAAGAATTCGCTGACAGAAGAGGAAATGGGCTCAGAGAAGCCAAGGAAAATGCTCCCCGTCACACAGCCAGCAGGTGGCTGAGCAGGTTGCTGCTCTCTGACCTCAAAGCCTTTGCCCATCACTTCCCCCCGACCTGAGGCAATGGGTCCGGAGTGAGCGGCTGGGGGGGCGGGGGGAGGGGGAGGGCCTTGGGTTCTCCTTGTTTCTTTATGAAGGCAGCCTTCCAAAGGCAGCGTGGCCCGTTTTGAAAAGTCCGAATGAGCCTCCAAATTATTAGTCTGTTCTGAGATGGCCAGCTCCCTCCCTACTCACAGGGTGAGGACGCCTCCTTCACGCTTGAACCATGTGGGCTTTGAGCCACCCCAAACTAAGATGCACTTCAAACCCTAATCACCACTCCTGGGACGGGTCCCCTGCCATCTCATGGATGGCGAGTGACTGGGGGAGCAAGCAGCGCTCCCCCTCCCCCGTCCCCCCCAGCTCCTCAGGCTCTCTCAGTCATGCAGTGGGTGGTCTCTTGGGGTATGAAATGCCTGGGACCTCAACCATCCAGCAGCCTTCAAACCCCACCTCTAGAAAAGAGTCCCAGGAATGCACACCCTCCAGCTGGAGTCAGAGGGACACTTTTCACCAGCCGTGGCCCAGGGCCCATGAATGGTGCTGTTTTCTCTCTCGGGAGAACCTGTGGAAGGCTAAGGCGTGGTCTGCTTTTCTCCCATGAAGCCAACAGGGGAGGCCACGAGAATGGAGAACGGCCTGGTGAGCCAGCATGCCTACACCGTGACTGGGGCCGAGCAGGTAAGGCTCCATGGGCTGGGCCCCATGGTCTCTCTCCTTGGAACAGGCATCAGAACCACACGCCTCAGCAGGCCCAGCAACGCTGAAGCGAGTGTTTCTCACCCTTACCTGCGGCGGCGCCCATCACTAACAGCTCGGTCCTTCTGTTTGTCCAGAGGTTCTGGTGCCCAGGACCCTCATCCCCCAGGGATCCTGCTCTCCTCGAGGATTCTCAGGCAGAGTGAGGGGCTGGCTGGACTGGGGATTATCCCTAAGGAAAGCAAAGTGAACGATCTAGCCAGTTGACTCTAGGGGAAGTTTTGCCCTGAAGAGTTTTAGTTGTAACATACCAACTAAACCACTGTAACAGACGCTCCAAATTACAGGGCTAGACAGGTAAGGTTTGTTTTACTCTCAAGTAAGCAGGTAGTCCGAGAGCTAGTGGGTGGCTCTGCCGTCCACAGCATTGGACTTCCCTCTGTGAGTCCCGGGCAGCTGCCCCAGGCCCCCTCCTCGTCGGGCCAGGGGAAGAGAAGGAGGCCAGGGGAAAGGGATGTTTCCTTTTGGAAGGAACACATTGGGAAAGGCACATTCTCAGGTTCCATTAATCTGAACATGTGGCCACACTGAGGCGCAGGGAGTCTGGGAAACATATATCTAGCTGGACCACCACATACCTAGCTGGAACTTTATTCCCATGGAAGAGGGCAGGATGGCCACAGAGGACAGTCTTTCCCCTGATACAAAACTGACTGGGTGCACAAAAAAGTATGTAACTCCTGTGTGCAGCATCAGGTGATCAAGAAGATACTACTAATGTCCAGCTTCCTCCATTGAAAAGTGAAGAAGCGGAGGCCTGCGCGGGGACGGCCTCTCACAAGGTCACACAGCTACTTGCAGTGGCCGGGTCGACAATACAGCTCCTCAGTTCCCTTCTATGTTTATCAAGCAGCCATGCGGCAACAGTGCTTCCTGGCCCGGTGATGACTTCCCACAAAGGTTCCCCATCTTGGTACTTCCCACAAACCTTGAGGGATAATACTGTTTTCCAGGCCCTACCAGATAGCATTCCAAACTCCAGGGAGCATTTTTCATGGGCATTATGGGCCAAGGAAAGTGGGGTGCCGGGGCCTGCTTTCTCCTGCTGGCCTGCCCTCTCTGTGTCAATCTGTCTCTCCTGTCCGTCGACCTAAGGCCACTTGGCCCATTGTTTCATGTTTTGGTGAGTGTTCCAACCCACAAAACAAGGACAAAATCTTATGTCTCCCTAAAGAAATCAGTAACAACTACTTCCTCTGCACAGTACCTGGGAGACAAGGAGGCACCTAAAATGCTAGTTGGATCAACGGATGGGTGCCCTTGTAGGAGTGAGTGAATGCATTCATCCTTGGCCTATGAAGGGGGCATTCTTGATCCTTCATCAGAGATCGTAATGTGATGAGCTCAACACACAATTCCCACAAGCAAGGAAGAGGTTGTCCTGATACACCCAGGCCCGAAGAGATCCCCGTCCCAGCGGCTCCAGACTCCCTTCCTCTGAATTCCCCCAAGCCTTTCCCCGAATTCGCGGTGGGGACAGCCAATACCATCATCAGGCTTGGCCAGGTCCAGGCACTCTGTTCCTCACACCTCCCCTGACCCAGATGTGGACAGGTCTGGGCTAGAGACAGCAAATCAGTTTTCTAATGAGTCCAACTTGATCATTGGCCATGCTGCCTGGATTGCTGTATGGACAAGACTTTGGCATTGCTTCCAGATCTGGGGAAAGGGCTGCGATTGGTGATGGTATCTGTGCCGGGCATGGAATGAAAGCACCACGGTGCCTGCATGAGGCGTCTGCCATTCCTGGGCCCAGCCCTTGTAATTCTCTGAGACAGCCTTTGTTTCTCCTCTGAACACAGGCGAGAAGGGACTTGTGTGTTGAGAGGTCCAAGTGGCCATGGGTGTGAGGTCCCACAGAGGCTGGGCATGGCGACAGCAGAGACCGTCAGGTTACGGAGCGGCATGTATATGTACACCAAGGCCGAGGGAAAGGAGGTGAACTCAGGACTCAGGCTGTGGGGGTTTGGGCTCCGGATGATTCCTTTCACTGTGTGAGTGTGAGCTCCCCCACAGCACACACATTGCGTTGTTCCTGAGTTGATCAGGCCACCTCCCCTCGGAAGGAGGTGATAAAGAAAGACTTCGTGTCCTGTAGGTACTGTCTGGCCCCTCTGTGGCTCCTGACACTCCCCAGCCTGTGCTGTAAGGAGCACCAGCCTGGCGAGAGCCTCTGAGGAGCTCACCGGATCCCCTGCTTGGAGATTCACGATGGACATGAACATGTTAAAGGCTCTGAGAAGGCCTGTATTCACCAGACAGGTGCAGCTTAATGTTAATCAACCACGAAATCCTTTTTCTAGGAATAAGCATTAACAGCCTATGGGACTACCATTTGAGGGAATATGTTTAAGAAAATACTGTCCTATGATAGAGAACCTGGAATGAGCTCTGATCTCGAAGGGATTCCTGAGCCACCCGGCCACAGTCCATGTGATCACCAAGAGGCCACGGTCCATGTGACCACCAGGAGGGCGCTGACAGAGAAGAAGTGGCAGAGTCGGACAAGGGGCCAGGAACTTGCCTTAGTGAAGATTTCTCCTCCAGAACGAGGAGGCCATAAATCTCTGCGAGGGTGAAGATTAAACCAGCCCATAAATGCTGTGTGCTTTTTAATCTGCTCATCCTCCCTCTGGGCGGGACCCGGACAGGAAGATAAATGAAATTGGCATTTTTTATTATGTACCTAGCGTGGTCCATGACTCCCCTGGGCAGGGGGTGAGTGTTTATCTGCATGCCTCATTTAGCCCTCTCCCAGCCCCCTCCAGTCCCTGGCCACTCTCCTCCCCTGGGCCCAGCCGAGCCCTTGACTGTCTGTTAGGCACTGAGGGTGGCTCATTAAGCTCTGTGGGCCACGGGGCGACCATTACTCATTCCTGCTTTGTGGGCGCCACCAGGTGCTGGCAGTCAGTACGTCGTGTGCAAAGCCTGGGGTGCTCTGGGGTGGGGCAGAGAGGGGCAGGAAACCTGGGTTTGAGCGAGGAGCCCCCTGACCCCCATCCCGTGAGGCATTTAAAGCCGGTAACCCTTCCACTGCAATGCCAGCCAAAGGCAGAAGCAGGCAAGGAAAAGCCACAGAACAGAGCATTACCCAAGCTAGGATCTTGGACCCTCGTCTCACTGCACTGCTCCTTCGTGGCAATGCTTTACTGGTGACCCCGTGGGCCTCAGCCAGGTGCTTAGGTTCTATGAGGGTTCACGGCCACATCAAGGAATGGGCTGGACACTGGAGCGGCTGTTCCTTTATTCTGCCCCCTCACCCCCCACCCCACCCCTAGCACTCCACACCTCCCCCTCAGTTCCAAAATTAAGAGCCCGGGCTTTGGGGAGTGACTAGGGCTAGGGTCAGAATTCTGCCTCTGCCGCTTTCTCTGTGGCCTTGGGAAAGTTGCTTAACCTCTCTGATGCTCAGTCCCCTCCTCTGCAAGACGGCACACGTGTGAAAACCTACCTCAGAGGACTGGAAGACGACTCTCACATCCGGCTCTCCACCGGAGCCTGGCTCCAGGCCCACGGGTTCCTTCCCGTGGACCATACTCAGCCCAGCCTCCTCTGACCTGGCGTCATTGAACAAGTCCGCCCCTCCCGCGCCCCCAGGCCTCGGTCTCCGCAGACAGCATTAGCGCAGATCAATAGCCAGCTACAGCTCGATCACGCTTTAATTTCTCTTGCCAGGCAGAGCGCTGCTGGATCCGGGACTGTAGGTCCAAGGGTCGCCATTATTTCATTGTAATTTTTCAATAGTCCTGCCCTCTGGCCTCAAGTGTCTGAAAACGCAAATGTACCAACTCCCTTTCTGAGGAGGTCTTGGGGGGGAGGAAAGGCCAAGCCCTGGAGGCTCCCTGCTCCCTCCGGAACAGAGATGGGGGGGTGGGATGAGGCGGGCTAGCCCCCTACAACTCCATGTCCAAGTCTAGTCCTAGTCTTGCTCAGACCCTCCTCCTCACTCAGGACAGCACTGTGGGACCCAGCACCGCTCCCAGAGGGCACCTGGCAGGGAAGCAGCCGGGTCTGGGGTAGCGATGCCCGCTGTGGATCACTGGAGGAGGCTCGAGACCCACAGTTCCCCCCTCGGCAGATGGAGCCGACCCCGTGCTCTAGCTCACCCTAGGAACGATGGGGTAGCCCCTGCTCCGAGGTGCTGAGCAGAAGGGGCCGTGTTTTCTGCTTCATTCCAGCTCCATGCAGGCAGCAGGCATTGATTTTTATTTTTTTTTCCTTTCCATTTTTTTTTTTCTTCTCCTGGCTGCAGCCAAATGAGGTCAGAAGTTAAATTAGTCCCTGGAGGTAACAAGCAGCTGCATTCCTATCCCCTCTTTCCGCTGGCTTTGGCCAGAGGCCTCTGACTGTCCTTCTCTCTTCTTCCCTTGCAGATTCAGTACCAGCGGGGCTGGGAGGACCTCCTCCGCCTGTGGAACCCTTGGGGTCAGACCGAATGGCGAGGGCGCTGGAGGGACGGGTACGGCTTCTGGAAACCTCTCTCTCTCTCACCGAGCCCCCGAGCCTGCCCCGTGGAGTCAGTCTCCCCTTCTATGGATCTCACTGCAGGCTTTTCCAGCTCACACCTGTCTGACTGTTGGTCTGTCTCACGCTCCCATGAGGCCGCTCACCACACATCTGTTAGACACCGTGTCCTGTCTGTACTATGTGCACTGTTGGGTGGGTGCTGTGGGACATACAGAGATGACAAGACCCAGTGTCTAGACCAGGGGTAGGCAAACTTTTTGACTCAAGGGCCACAGTGGGTTCTTACACTGGACCGGAGGGCCGGAACACAAGCAACCTACCTGACCATGCTGGCACTCTCATCTTGGGCTGCTGGTGAAGGAGCGGAGGGGAGAGCAAGAGAATCTCCGCTCTTTCAGCTCTGCAGGCTGGATAGAACAGCCGAACGGGCCGGATCTGGCCCTCAGGAGGTAGTTTGCCCATGGCTGCTCTAGAAAGTCACAGGCTAGAGCTTTGGTTACCCAGAATTGGTTTAAAAAATGAAAAGAAAAAGTGGAGGCAGAGCAGGCCCTGAGTTCCACCTGGCAGGTGAGTGGAGAGAAGGCCTTCATCCCGTCGATGGGACTGATGGGATTCTGTCCTGGAGACGCCGTGTCCTCGGGGTGAAAAGACTTCTTTGAGGGCGGGAAGGTAGGGAACTGAGGCAAAGGTCTGGATGGACATCGTTTTACTCAGTCCAGCTGAGTCGATGCCCTGCCCTATGGACCCGGACTCACTTGGGCTGATGCTGGACCAGCACCTTGCTCAGAGAAGGAATGGATGGAGCTGAGCGGGTCTCAGATGCCCCTGCTGGTCGTGTCCCAAGCAGCTGCTCTCAGGACTAGTCCCTGAGCACCACCCCCTTGCTGGTTGGGCATGAGATGCTGGTCCTGAGGACAGAGGATGGGGACAGGTACTTGCTCCCCTGGACAAGCCTGTGGGGCCCAGCTCGTGGGGTTCCTCTGGGCCCATAAAGGGGTTCCTTGGATATCATAAAGGTGTTGATCCTCATGGATCAGCGGCCACAGCAGCATTGCTGGTGGGGAGGGGGTGGGAGTGGGAGAGAGAACAGGACTTGAAAGGTATGTGAAAGCATTCAGACAAACAGAACAGGCCCCAACAAGCAGTGAAAGCGCAGTGAAGAGTGAGTTCCAGAATGCACAGCTGGCCAGTGTCTCAGCCCCAATTTTCACCCCCCACCCCCAGAATATGGTCCAGTGGCCCCGGCCAGGCTGTGGCAGGGACTCGGACCTTTTGTGAGCCCCGGTGGCTGACAGGAGAGCTTGCACAAAATGGCTCTTAGCCACAGGGAGATAGAAATGCGATCGGTAGAGGGAAAGAAAGCAAGGGAGAGAGGAGAGAGGGAGGAAGTAAGCCCCATGAATTCACAGCATAATCCTGGGTGTGACCCCGGATGCCCCTGGAGCACGGGGCTGCTGCATCCCCTCCACAGCAGGGGAATGAATTTGCAAAACTAGGAGCCCTTGAACCATGTTTTCACTCTGACCCTTTCTCCATTTTTCTTGCCTCTATTCTTCCTTCCCAGTTCTACCCTTTGCCCTTTCCAATGTAAATCTTAACAACCTTTGGCCCTTTCCAATTCTCCTTCCCAATCATCACCCCAAGCTGCCAAAGAAAGCCTGGGGGGTGATAGAATTAGCCAGAGTCCCCGATTCCCATTTGGCCAATGTCAATGACAGTCCCCTGGGGAAGGAGGACAGGCGTGAATTTGAATTCGTGAGCTGATGTTTTGTTGCCCAGGCCTCCCCGGCTAAATATCAAATGACCAGGGGAGGGAGCAGGGGGCGGGAGGTCAGGGACAGGAAGCCTTTGGAGGGCGGACACATGCTCATGGAAAGCTTGAATGAGGTTGAACTGGAGCTCAACCCCCCAAAAACAGGTATGACTTCCTTCAGAAGAGGTCACTGCGGAGGCCACCTGCTGAACCAGGAACATTTACAGTGTGTTCAAGGCCAACAAGCTGGCCTGGGGCAGGGGAACTGGGGAGAGAGGTGTTGGGAGCTGGGGCTGAGCCCCATGCCAGCTTGGATGTTTAGATTTATACCCTCTGAAGGCCTCTGAGCAGGGGAGGGATGTGTACACCGTAGGGACCAACTCTGTAGACTCTGTAGAGTCAGGTGTTTGGGCTGAACTTTGAGGTTCGCCATGTCCTACCAGAAACCAGGCTGGAAGGAAGCGGCAGGACTGCATGCTCACTGTCTCCAGGCAGGCGATCCATCTCCTCCCTCCTCCGTAAAGAATGGGGGCGGAAGGAGAGAGCCGAATGGTCTAACCCCGGCCGCAATTGAAATTTCAGTTGCACACACTTGAAGGCAAACTTGCATGAATCAATAGCTAGCGTATTGATTTGCACTACATTTATTTTCCCTTACACACCGCAGGAAATGTAATTATCGCTTAATTATAAAATTGCCATTTTACAATAGCACATCTGACTGGCTCAGCCTGCAGCCAGGGCCTGAGGGGTGGTGTCAGCCTGGCTCTGGCAGCACAGGGTGACATGGCCCCCCCTCGGCCCTCGAGGAAAACCACTGGCAGAGAAAGATCTCATTGCCTGCCTGTGCTTCTGGGCCTGTGGTCCCTGAGCATGCCTCCCCATTGAGGAATGGGCTGAGGAGGGGGTACCTGTTCCCTTCTGCCCGGGAGGGTCTCCTCCCTCATCCCAGATTCTAGGACTAGCTTTGGGAACACAGTACCCCCATGAAGTGCATAGTTTTCATCATTAAGCAAGCAAACAATTAGTGCATGCCTACTGTGTGCCAAGGCATGTGGTGAGCCCTGTGATGATACCATTACCGTGGTGAGCAAGGCTCACCGAGCGCATGGAACTTGGAGGCCAGTGAGGGGACAGCCAATCCACCTTCTTTGGAAAAGACCATGATGCTGGGGAAAATGGAAGGTGGCAGGAAAAGAGAAAGACCGAACATGAGAGGAAATGACTCCATAAAGGAAACCCTAGGCAGGAGCTTACAGGAGCCGAGAGGGCCGATGAGGACCTCACTCATCAGGCCACCGGGAGGCAGAGCTGACTCAAAGGCAAGTAACACACAGACAGTAGTAACAAGTAGCACAGGGTACCTTGTGCTGAGACAGGAGTGGGACAGGGTGCCATGGAGCTCAAAGTGGGGGGCGAAGGGGTGACATTGACTCAAGGTGGCCTTGTGGTGGCAGAGGGGGACAAGCAAAGCTTTCAACAAATGTGTCTTTTAGGAGGAAAGAAAAGTGAAGTTCCCGGGTTACAGGACCAGAGGGAGAAAGACTACTACAGGCAGAGGGGGCATCATGGTGAAGGCCAAGGGTAGAAGGGAGGACACAGGGATTTCTAAGGAAGTGAAGACATTCATCCTTGCTGAAGTGTAGCATTCAAGGGTGGGGGTAGGGAAGCAGGAAATGTTCAGGCCAAGCTGGAGAGGTAGGCACAGGCCAAGGTGCTGTCTCAGGAGTTTGACCTTCATCCTGATGGTGAAAGGGAACCGCTGATGTGTTCAAAGCGGGGGAATGCCATACTTAGATATCCGATTTAGAAAAATTATTTTGAGGTCAGTGTGGAGAATGGACTGGAGAGTGGGCAGGGCTGAGCCCAGGGAGACCAGTTAGAAGCCAAAGAGGGAGGTGGGGTCTAGGGAAACAGCCATGAGGATGGAAACATGTGGGTGGCACTGGGAAGGGTTTGGTTTAGGAGCTGGAATCATTATTATGGGTGATTGGATGTTCTTGTTTGGGCACCAGGAGGAGGCAGAGGGGAGTCCAGTTTGGGATGAGTTGATTTTGAGGTCACAGAGGGGCTCTGGTGGAGACATGGCATGGACCCTGGCATGTATCCACCCAAAGCTCAGGAAAGAGGGTTGGGCTGGTGACAGCCTGGAAGCCCTCAGCACATAGAGGATGACCGATCCTGTCACGAGGTAGAATGCACCCTCCACTTGTACACAGGTAGTGGTGCGGTGCTGGGCCATAGGACCCTGTTGGGCCACATCTGGCTGAGATGAAACGCTCTGGGAGGCCTCACCCTATGGTTTTTCTGTCCACACTCAGGTCTCCGGAGTGGAAGGAAACCCAGGACCCACGGAAAAGCCAGCTGTATGACGACAAGGAAGATGGCGAGTTTTGGTATTTAGTCTTCTTTTAAAATTGCATTGTAAATCTTTAACAGTTGCCCACACCCTCAAGGGTTCCCCTTCCCCTGAAGTTTTGTGAGACTACTAGAGATTGGCTTTGCCGAGACCTGTGTAGAGGGAGCCTTTTTTCTCAACCGAGACAGATGCTTTGAATGGGCAATTCCTGGTGTGTTCTCGCTTTGGGTGACAGACGCTTCATCTCTGAAATATTGGAACTTCCAGGAAATGTTAAGGGTAAAAGGAATATTGTCACTGGAGCTTGGAAACTAAGTTTTCTGGAAGCTGGGGTGCATGGTCTTCATGCCTGTATTTCCTATGCTTCTTAATAAATATGTTTTTACTAGAGTGGGGGTCCCCTCAGCCTGGCTTGCTCCCTCTTGCATTCGGGGATCCTTTGGGGGATTTCCAGCTGATGGCTTATGTTTGCTCCACCCGGAGAGCAGGCCTAAGCCAGCAGCCAGACATCCGTAGCGCTGTTGCAGAGGCTGTGAGCCAGGCTTCTGGCTGAGTGGCTCTACCCCTGGGGAAGTGCACGGACCACCAGGGGGCAGTTCCTGTGTTGAACACCTGCTCCCTGGTGGTCAGTGTGCATCATAACAACCAGTTGCTCCACCATTTGTTCTATTTGCATATTAGCCCTTTATTATACAGGATTGATTTCAGAGAGAAAGAGAGAGGGAGGGAGAGATAGAAACATCAATGATGAGAGAAAATCATTGATCAGCTGCCTCCTGCATACCCCCCTACTAGGGATCAAGCTTGCAATCCTGGTAGGTGCCCTGACTGGGAATCAAATGGGTGACCTCTTGATTTCTGAGTTGATGCTCAACTGCTGAGCCACACACCCCCACCCCACTGGGCTCTCCTGTGCTTTTTGTTGGGACCTGGGGACTCCCCGGTTTCCCTGCATGAATTCCAAAAGAGTTAGCTCAGTTCATCACCCAGCCCAGGCTCTAGAGCTCACAGTCAGACACCAGTGTCTCCACCCAGTGGCTATTGCAAGACTAGATGTTGTGAAAACACATTTCTGGCCGTATGCTCTCATCTTAAAGGATAAGAGGGACATTTCTCTGAGGGGCTGTCTGGTTTACTTAGTGACACTTAAAATGAGAGTTAGCATATGGGAGAAAAGGAGGCTGGGTCCAAGTAATTAAGAACCAGTGGGATGAATGTAAATTAGAAGGAAAAATATTCCCGATATCTCCACTTTAATCACAGCATGAGGTGAGATGTTCGGTATTGAATTCATTTTATTCTGATGATAAAAAAAAAACCTCGACAATGAAATTGGCAAAGGGCCCCAGGGGAAGGCGATTTCCTCGCAGCTCGGAGGACTCCTGGCAGAGGGTCTGGCGGCCGTCCCGCTGGCCGGGAGCAGCCTGGCAGTTTGATCTGTGGGTCGAGGAGATGGCAGTCAGTGATCAAGCCTTTGCCAGGTGACATGCAAAACCCAGGGTTTGCCTCTGCCCTTGTCCTCCCAGCCACGGGAGGGAGCGGAAAAAGTACTTGACCTCAGGTGACCCAGAGTGAGAAGGAGGCTCTGATCTTGGGTTGGGGAGTGATAAGTCAGTGAACGCTGCAGCTGACAAGCAAAGGTACGGGCAAGTGAGGGGAACCCCCAACCTGGGGACAAAAACAGTGCTCATTAGGTGACGCTTATCTACTTTTAACAGGATGTCCTGTCGAGATTTCCAAGAGAACTTCTCCTGCCTGTACATATGTAACCAGTTTCCAGTCAACCTGGACCTGGGACACACGTCCCATGAAAGATGGTCCCAAATGACGTTTAAGAACATCATGACTCCAGAGAACACCACAGGTAGCAGTGACACTGGTCATGATCCCGGCAGACGGGATGCTGCCAGCCCTGGCCTTGTCCTGGTGTCAGGTCTCAATGGCTCTTGATTCTGACCCATCAGCCTGAAGATGGACAGAGAGGAATTTGTCAGCCTAAAGGGACAGCAGTACTTCTCCCAGGGAAATGGGTGCTGGTGGGGTGGGCAAGGAGATCTCAAGTCTCCCTGGCCTTCTGCTCTCCCACTATCTCTCAGGGGCAGAAGAGGTCCATTTCTAGGATGGTGGGGTTGAACTCTGTCCTTGCCATGTACTGGCTTTGTGACTCTGGGAATGTTGCTGGTCTCTGCCCTCCGCCTCCCCTCCTGTGAACAGTGGGGTTGGTAATCCCTGTCTGGTCCTAGACACCACAAGCACCACCCAGATGTAAGGGCGAACATTCCTGCCCCAGGTCAGCGTGTCCTGCCGCAGGCACTGATGCCAGAGGAAGCCCTCGGAGCCTGCCTCCGGGCTCCTGAGATAAATCATGTTGGCTGTGACCCTGGGAGCATCACCTACTCTCACTGCACCTCCCACTCGCCACGTGTGACAAGGATGAGTGGAATAGCTCCCTGTGAGGGTGATTCTGAGTATGTTTGCATAGCCTGCATAGGACAGGCTGTGAAACAATGTGTGTGTCTGTGTGTGTGTGTGTGTGTGTGTGTGTATGTATGCGTATGCGAGGGCATGTGTGTATGAGTATAGTATGTGTATGTGTGCACGTGTGTATGAGTGCATGTGTGTGTATGAGTGTACAAGTGTGTGTGCATGTATGTATGAGTATATGTATGTGGGTGTGTATACACCTAGACATGTGCATTCCTTTTCCTTGGCTCTTGCCTGTCTTGAATGGTTTGCTGAATGACCCCCCCCCCTCCCCTGAGTGTCCCTCTTTCAACCTCCAGGCTCTTCACTCTGCTGGTCACATCTCTATAGTTTAAGAAATGTTTTCACCAAGTGGTGAATGTCCTCCTCCTCCTTGTTTTTAAAAGGAGACTGAGGCTCACAAAATAAAGAAGCTCTTTTCACAGCTAGAAACTTGGACACTGGGGCTCACACCCAAGGTTTTAACCACCCCCAGAGCTCTCTGAACTCGATGTGTCTCCCCTCTGCCCCACCCCACACACACACCCCAGAGTCCCAGGGGCCAGCAGCTGAGCTGAACTCCAGCCCCAGCTCTTTCTCTTGCAGAAGAACTTCAGAGGGACACACAGTACATCTTCTCTGTGCCTGAGAGCGTGGGAGGCAGCAATGTCATTGTGTCTTTCAACATCATGCCACAACATGTAAAGGCAGAAGACGAGAAATTTCCACTGAACTTTCAGGTGTTCAAGGTAAGGCCACCTGCTTCAGGGTTTGTCCTTTTGGGACATTCGTGTCCACCTGGGGGGGAGTGGGGAGGAGGGGGACGTGAGAGTAGCCAACCAGGCTAGGAGATGTCACTAAACCACAGCCTCGGAGATACACCCCAAAGGGGCTATGGAGTTCATCTGGTCCAGCTCTAAACTTGCAGGAGCACCTAACCCAGAAAGGAGATTAGACTTGACCAAGTTTACAATGGGACACACCCACCCACGCCAGCATTTCCTGGTGTGCCACAGCTCTTATGCTTGCTGCTGAAACCGTGGTCCAGGTCTGCCTTACCATCAGTCCCTGTCAATGTCTCACTTTTCCTCCCAATTGTGTCATCATTGCTGACAAATGATGAATAACCACATTTGGCTGAGCTGACAAAGGGCAAGCCTCCTCCTCTCAGTTCCCTTCTCCCCTCCTTCATGTCCTTCCCCTTCCTGCTCCCCACGGTGGGTTCGCTTTCCTTTTCCACAGCTCCTCCCAGGCGATGTGCAGCGGTCCCCACTCATCCCCGGGTGTGCCAGGCACTAGGTGGACCACACAGAGAGAAGGAATGCAGGGCCCTGAGCCGGGCTGCGGGGATCTACTTGCCCTTGGGTATTGAACCCGGGTTTCTGAATCTGCCTTTCTTCTTCTTCCCACAGGTCGACCCTCAGGTATGGCTCACTACCGCCCTCACTGGGCTTCTCACACCTCTGTTGTTGGCTGTCGGTCAAGTGTTACGGACTGACACCCTTGGACCAAGAGCCCCCGCCAGGCCCCCACATTCACACTTCTTGCTGCCATCAAGCAAGTCGGTTCTGCAGGATCAGGAGTCTGGCCAGGGCAATGAGGGTCCAGTGGAGGGAGGAGGGCAGGAGACCAGGGAAGCAGGGAAAACCTTATCTTCTACATTGCAGGGGACGTGATATTCACATGTGCGTATATGTGTGCATGAACACACACAGGACAGTGCTGACTCTGCAGAAGAACTAAGCTCATCATTACTTTTGCCAGAAGGGCTCAAGCAAGCCAGGCTCCCAACCCGCTGAGGCTACTGGGCATGGCAACAGCAGCACTTTGGAGATTCCATCCCAAACCTTGGTGTATTCCTAGGACAGCCCCCTGTCTCCTGTCTCATCTTGTAGCACAGCCCTGTTTCCACCCCCTGAAAAAACAAAAACAAACCCCTCTCCCCTTCTCCCTGTTTCCCCCGAAGGCGGAGCTCACAAATAATCATGTCATGCAGCGTAACCATTCTAAATGGAATGCCCATGCTCGACTGTACTGGGGAAAATTTATTTCGTAAGGGGTTTTTATTGTGTAGTATGTATGTGACATCTGGTAATGGGAACTGCATTATATTTATTGTTTTATCTCTAAGAAAATATTGAAATAAAAGGAAAATGATCAGGGCCTATTATTCTCCAATGAGAAGAAATTTCAGGGCTCCACTGGGAAGATGAAATGGAGGAAGTGCAGGGAGCCCCACCGTGGCAGATCCAGGGAGAGTTTCGCAGAAGGTACCGAGCAGAGGAACCCAGTGTTCCTCTGGGGGGTCCTGGAGGAACCCAGTGTTAAAACAGTCTCACTGGTTCCCATGAAATTCTTCATATATAAGCAGAGAGGTAAACCCAGAATCCAGGATGCTGTTAGATTCAATGAGATAAAGCCACTTGTCATATTTCTTTGCATTGATTACAGTGTTAGCATCTACACTGAGTGGCCAGATTATGATGATCTCTGAACGCATAATAATCTGGCCACTCAGTGTAGACTGACCACAGAGTTGGGGTTTTAAAATAAGGTTTTTCCATATATAAGAACTGCATTGTGGGTAGTTAGAAAGAAGCAGAGGACTAACTAGCCAGAGGCTGGGGGCCACTATCTCCTGGTCCCTTGACATGTCAAGATTTGCAAGCTTTCCCTTATACATAAGTACACTGAGTGGCCAGGTGATTATGCATTCAGAGATCATAATAATCTGGCCACTCGGTGTATATTAACTAACGGTCTAAACCCTCTTGCATTTTGAGGGTTTGGCCAAGCACCGTATCCCTTGGTTAGTGGAGAGGCATCTGGAAGGTGGAGGGTTCCCCGGTGGCTGGGATGCAAACCCACTGCGGCTTTCTCACCATCCCCGTATTTCCTCTAGTTTCAGCACTTCCAGGAGAGGCTGCCATCCACCTTTTTCTCCCGATTCAGAAGCGCTGACAAGGGCATCGTGACTAAAACCAAATACAACCTCACAAAGTGCTTCACGCTGCGCCCAGGGACCTATGTGGCGGCCGTGTCCGCGCGTGGAGAAGCAGTTGAGTTCTTGCTTCGAATCTTCCTGAAAATGCCAGACCCTGACCGGTAAGAACCTCTGGGGTTCCAACTGCAAATTCTACCTGATGCCATTAAAACACATTGTGGAGGGTCTTCAATGCCCATGGCAATGGTCAAGACGGGTCAGCAAGTGTGCACCCTGGTGGGCAGCTAACCCCCTCCTGGACCCAAGGCAGACATCCCCACAATCATGGTGGTCTTCACAGTGGAGCATGGATGGCACCTTCTCAGTCCAGGATGCCAGACAGCCACTGGACTACCAGTCAGAGTTGCAACCTGAGGTGAAGCTTATCTGCCATCCTGGCAATGAGGGTTACTGTCCATGCGTATCTTGCAAAAGGGACCACTTCCTACATGGTTAAGGACCAGATGACCAAAAGATTGGACATGTGGTCATGATGGTCATTGTCTGCCAACTGTCAGAGCCGCCCACTTCACAGCCTGCCTGTGCCTAGGACACTCCACTCAGTCCTTGGTGGCAGTGCCCCCTGGGGTGCCCTTCATGGGCAAGGCCCCCTTGAACAGTGAGCGGGCATCCTTGTCACACTGTCCCCCTGATTTTCTAGGAACCTGGGCAGCGGTTTCAACTTCAGAGCACTGCAGGTAGGTGTGCAGGAAGGTGGCTGGTAGGTCGCATTGGCCACATTCCATCTCCAAGAGCTTCTGTCTTCTTCCTTCTTGCCTCACCACTGATCAATGAAAACAGACATTATAATGGGATGTCGATGGGGCTCAGAGGGGCAGGGCAGAGGGGAGAAGGCCAGGTCTCCAAGACCAGGCTGGACCCAACCATCTTCTTTCCACCAACTTCCATTTTCCCATTCCCCTAGAGCTGTGGTCAGCAAACTGTGGCTCATGAGCCACATGTGGCTCTTTGGCCCCTTGAGTGTGGCTCTTCCACAAAATACCACAGCCTGGGCGAGTCTATTTTGAAGAAGTGGCGTTCGAAGAAGTTTAAGTTTAAAAAATTTGGCTCTCAAAAGAAATTTCAACTGTTGTACTACTGATATTTGGCTCTGTTGACTAATGAGTTTGCCGACCTCTGCTCTAAAGGTTTCACCCGATTACTGGATGAAGCCTCTGTCCCAGATTTAGGTGGGGGGTTCTTGTGCCCTCACCATGCCAGACAGGTGCCTTCCTTTTCCAAAAATTTGATGTGGGCTATTTTCCCTTTGATCCAGGAAAGTCTTCCAGAAAATGGCTCCCAACAAAGCATTTTCTACAAATACGCCCACCAGGTATAGTACTCAGCATGGGGATAGGGAATGGAGGGGCCAAAAGGAAGGAAATCTGTCCCAGGCTTTTTATCGGGATACAGAGAGGAAAAGTAAGTTCCTAGGTTATTTCATCAGCCTCCTTCTCTGGACGTCTCCACAACTGACCTGGCTATCAAACTCTGGAGAGAAATGACGTCCCGCCTGGGTGACATCTGGGATGGCATGTAGAGCTTTTTAAATCTGTAAACAAGCAGTTGGCAGTGTCCCTTGAAATCTTTCCTTCTCCTGCTCTGCCAGCTCCCACCAACCTTGGCATCCTTCCTCCCGGGAGATAGCCAGCTGCAGAAATCACCAACAGAACTCTTCCTGCCAAGCAAGCCACCTATGTACACAGGGGATTTTCATAATGGTTTTATAAACCGTTATAAAGAACTCCTTGACTTGTCAGGATAAAAAACAGCTGCCAAGGGCTCTGTGCGATGGGCTTTTTATCGTTAATAATCATGTTGGGAGGAAAGTGATACAGATGATCGTGTGCCTAGTGCCAGACCTGGGCCAGGCAGAGGCCAAGGACAGGACAGAGGCCAGACATTCAGACGGCTGCTGGGGCGGTGATGGCGAGGAGGCGGCAGCCCAAAGGGAGATGATTCAGGAGCCTGGGCTCAGAGGAAAACTCAAGGAGAAGTAAAAAAAAAAAAAAAAAAAAAAAAAAAAAAAAAAATGTGGCCGGCATATAGGGTACAGGTTGCAAGGAGCAGCCCAGTATGGACCTCCTTGAAATTAATACGGGCCCAGGATTCAGGTCCACATCTGGGCTGATTCAAAAGGCTCTTGACCTGATCCAGTCTGTGAGGTCCTGAAGGCAGGGATAGAATCATATGCATTCCTTGTCCCCAAGACTTATCACTGCCCTTGGCACAGAGAAGGTAGGCGCTCAATCAATCTGCATTGAATTAAGAGAGATGAGCTTCCCCTAGAGCAGATGCCCAAGCTCAGGTCACTGCCCCAAGGTGATCGCCAGGACTAGGTACCTGAGACCAAACTCACCTTCAGGGGGGAGTGGCAAATCCTCAACGTGGTCTATGCACCTGCACATCTGAAATAAAAGTGATAAATTGTGAGGTGATAAATGGTACGGATTCCCTAATTAGGACTTTTCTAGAGACAACCAAACGTCTCTCAGAAAGGGTCACTGGAGTCCATGCGAGGGCCTTTGTAGAAACGAGGCACAGATGCAGCTTGGTGACAGTCAGCTGGGAGTAGAACCCAGTCTGGACTCCAGTTCCTTCTCATCCCTTGCCCGGACATCCGTGAGCAGCACCAACCAGGCACCTTTCTGCAAAACCTGCAAGCTATGCTCAAAAGTTGTGAAAGAAAAAAAACCAACCATGTGTTCACTGTGTCCTCTCTCCTGGTCTCTATCAGTTTATCTCACCTTAAACGAATAGTGACTAGGACTGCTACCATTACCACGAGTCACCTTCCTCAGCCATGGTAGTGGGGAGGGTGCTACAACCCAGAGGTTATCTGTGGCCAGCAAAGACAGGTTGCTAATGGGGCAGGCCAGGCCCACCCGTCCATCATTTATTTAGTTGGTAAACATGTCCCAAATACCTAGGACATACCAAGTGCCATGCTAAGCTTTAGGAATGCAGTGTCCATCCTCGGGAACTTCCACTGAGGTGGTAGAGACAGAATGCAATTCTTTGGGAACTCGTTGAGGCAAAGTTCATCTCCATTCCTATCCTCATCTCCTCAAACATCCTGGTGGTGACTGGTCCAGGGTCCAGGTCAGAGGCTGTGCTGGGAGGTTGGGAGATAGGATCCATGCGTCAAAGCTGCTTATCTTCTCGCTGGTTGGAGTTCCTCACCAACATGTCAACTGCTCTGCAAAGCATGGTACCATGTTTCCTTTGAGGAAAAAACTCAGTTGATGGGGGGCTCACCAAAAGGACTTCCCTGAACCATGAGACGTTCGAGGAATGCCCTAAGGGCCAATTTCAGACACTGGCAGAATTTCTGGGGGCATCATGAGGGGTCATCCTTCTAGCCAAAGTAGAGGCTGCAGGATTGTTCTTGCTTTTAGTTCTGTGTGATAAGGCCAACCCTGGGGACAGCATGTCATCTATGGGGTGCTGGTTCTCAGAAGACCCTAAGGAGGCACCTTCTTCCACCTGACCTGGCACCGCTCTGCAAAGCCACCTGCTGAGAGGCCTCACTTCAACTCCCTCCCTATGTCAACGCTTTGCCAGGGTGTTAAGGTCCCATCAGCCCCTCAGCTTTGACCAGACTGATGTAAGAAATGACCACATGTAGAGCAGTTCTTTCTCTGTAAAACCATCATGGAAGACACTGCCCAAACAGCCACTCAGTGTCCCTAATAGAAAATTGAATTCAGTTAACGCCTCCAGAAGTTCATTCCAGGAAATGTTTCTCTCCCTTTCTGCTTCAGTGTCTGGGAAGACTAGCATTAAGTAATGGGTTCAATTAGAGCAGCTTCTCTTAGCTTAGGTTCCCAGCATTTTAATCTCCTCCCACTCCTCACACTCAATCCCACACATGTGCATTCAATAGTTATATTTTCTTAGTCTCTTTCTGGAAGCAGATGGGGAAAACATACCTACGGGGCTGAATTGATTCCTTCAGCAATACTTCTCCTGAGGGACTCCCAAGTGCAAAGCATGGTGGGGAGGAAGCAAACACTGATTTCAATCCAATAACGAATGAAGAGATAAATGCAAGGTACCCACACAAGGTATCAACCGTCAGGAGTAATCAGCACCGCAGGGGCTCCGGGGAGGGAGTTATTACCGTGGCCCGGAGCCATAGGGAGAGGCTTCCTGACAAGGGTGAGCTGGGCACTGGGTGGGAACTGTGATTAGCAATCTGAGTGCTTTGCAGAGCCAGGCAGATGTGTCCTTCAGCTCCTGGGCACCGGATAATTCCTCCCTTGTTTGGACCAGGGACGAGGCATTGATGCCGCTCAGCTTCAGAGACTTCTCAACCAGGAATTCCTGAAAGGTAAGGACCTGCCATTCCCAATGTCACCCCCATTGCCCAGCCAGCCCAATGTCACCCTCCCTGACCCTTCAGTCCCTCCTGTTCTGCCCCTTCAGGACCTCCAGAGGACACCTTCTCTTTGGATGAGTGCCGGAGCATTGTGGCGCTGATGGATGTATCCTTTGCAGTCATCTCTCATCCGCTCTATGAGGAATCGAATGAGAGTGTTACAGAACCCTTTCTCACAGTATTTTATCTGCTTCTTGGTTCTGAGAGCTCACCAAAGGGCCTGGGTTTCTGTGGAGTCTAGTCTAACCTTCTAACTCTCCAAAATACTGGTAACAATAGTGCCCTAGCTAGTTTGGTTCAGTGGATACAGTGTCAGCTTGCAGACTGAAGGGTTCCAGGTTCAATTCTGGTCAAGAGCACATGCCAGGGTTGTGGGCTCAGTCCCCAGTAGTGGGTGTGCAGGAGGCAGCCGATCAATAAGTCTCATCATTGATGTTTCTATTTATCTCTCCCTCTCCCTTCCTCTCTGAAATCAATAAAAATATATATTTTTAAAATAGCTGCAGCAACAATGACAATAGTTACCATCTATCAAGCAGCTTTAAAAGCACCAAAACTAGTGGAGAAGTCCTCAGTCTATACAGCAGTTGGACCCCAGGGGCAGATGGGAGACAGGGTCGGCCATCCAGTGACTTGTCCAGTTTCCATAGTCATGTGGCAGAGCAGGGCATCAAACCCAGGTTTCCTGCCTCCCATCCTGGCTTCTTTCTCTGATGAGCCATGTGGGCCCATCCCCTGGCAGACGGGAAAGACTAGCTTCCTGTGTGCACAGCCCCCAACATGCTCCCCTCGGTGTGGGCAGTCTGTTTCACTCCTAACAGGACTTGATTGGGAATTTGAAGGTCATCACTGTCAAACAAGAGGGCTTCTTGATGAAATCATAAATCAAGCCCTGGATCTGCTAGCAGATGAATCAAAATGACCATAGCAGTGCCCCCAGCCTGGGGCAGGTAGCCCCTCACCTCCCCTGCAAAGCAGACGGGTATTTTCTACCCTTCCTCCTACTCACACTCCTGACCCGCCAAGATCCATTCTTTTCTTCTCTTCAGCTCTCATGAAAACCATCATATGGAATGGCCGGGGCTGGCTATAATACGTCCATTCACATGCACACCTGGCCCACATTCACATCTCTTGCTGTTTCAGGAGTTGCCATGACCCCCGCAGGCTCCTCCCCACTTAACTGGTGAAGGCTGTGGTTGGGGTTCTCTGGATGCAAGAGACGTTGGCCTCCCCTTTCTCAGGGCTTCCTTCTCCTTCCAATGCTCCATTTCCCCTTGGTACATAAATCCGAGCCAGGTCCCTTTCAGACGCAGCAGGAGCCAGCTGGCACGAGGCCCAGTCCCAACTAGTGTCACTAGTTGAAGGATGGACGGCTTGTTGGCTGGACCTGCGGCCCCTCCGCTCAGTGCACCCCGGACTGGTTAACTCTTAACTGCCGGCAGCTGAAAGTGAACGGGCAGCTCGACCAGGAGGAGTTCTCCAGGCTGTGGAGCCGACTCGTCTGCTGCCAGGTACCGGCATGTTTGCTTTGAACTAACGCTCTTGCTCCATCCCGGTTAGCAGATATTAACGGGCACTTTCTCCTGCACCCGGGTTGAGGGGTACAAAAAAAAAGGAGCCTCACCAGGCCTCAAGGAGAACTCCCATTGTGTTTGGGGAGCCGCACAGGCTCCACCAAAGGCAGTGCCCAGTGGAGCGGCAGGGTGAGGCACGCTCTTGGAGGGTGGAGGAGAAAGGGCTCGCCATGGAGTGTAGCTGAGCCACCAGCTAGTCTTGCCCCACATCCCTCCCCCTGCTCACGGCCTCATCCCCAGGCTGCCAGTCCACCTCCTCCCCCGCTCTCCCTCCACCCCCACGTGCTGGAAGGTACATCAACACCAAAATGTGTGTGCCACCCCAGTGCTCAGGACAAACTCTGACATTCTCATAGTTGTGCCCAAGACCCTCTGAGTTATGGCCCTCCTTTAGGGTCCAGGAGAGGACCTTTCACCCCCCATGCACCCCAACTAGGAGACTGCTTGCTCTTCCTCCCTACACTCCCAGCCTGGCCAGTGCCCACCCACTCTGGGAGTCCAGCTCAGATACACCATCCCTGCAGGGCCTCTCCCCAAGGCCCTATGAGTGCTCCCTCAACTCCTATCACTTGAATTCGCATCAGGAAACTTAAGTCCCTGTGTGTGTGGCTGTCCCAGGTTATCACCTGATCACCAACTTAGGTCATGTGGGTTCCCACAGGCACTGCATGGCTGATATGCCCCCCCCCCCATTAGATCATGGGGTCTTCTAGGGCTGGGGCTCCCTCATAGCCATCTTCCTTTCCCACTGCCTTCCTTAGTGTCTAGCACACAGTAGGTGCTCAAAGTGCTAAACAAATAGCCAAACTATGAATTACTGAGTGGGTGAGGGGGTGAATACCTCTCTGAGAACACTCTAAACTTGGTCATATTCACCAACAAAGCCAGGTAAGGGTGTGTAAGCTGCTATCTCACACTGTCTCTTGACGTCGGCCTCAGACACACCAGCGGGAGTCCCACGGCCTGCATGCTTAGCCCAAAGCGGTCCCTCCCCTGGCTGGGCATGCTTCCTCACCTGGGAAGTGCGAGACAATCAGGATTAGTGTGTGAATCGGGGAAAGGCAGGGTTGTGCTGGGAGAGGGAGACCCTCTGTACAGGTTGAGGTGTTGGGGTTGCTATGGCCTGGAATACAGGGAGCCCCAGCCCTGGAGGACCCCACAATCTAATGGGGGGGGGCATATCAGCCACTGCAGTGCCTGTGAGAACCCTCAGTATGCGCAGGGCACTCTCCGGGTACTTTATAGATATCTGCGCATTTACCTCCTTGGGCCTGAGCTGCAGATGGGGAAGCAGCCTGAGAAGGAAGATCCAGTAACCTGCCCCGGGGCACACCCGGGGCCGTGAACCAGTCTGTGCTCTTCACCACCCTGAGCACACTCTTCCCTGAGCTCCCCAGCTCCCCGGAGGCAGCGAGCTGCCCCAGTGTCAGGCGCCCAGTGCAGGGTGAGGGAGAGGAGAGAGCAGGATGGGGAAGGAGAGAAGCCCCCAGCCCCGCAGCTGGAGGTCAGAGTGGGCTGCCTCCCCGTCCCCCGCTGGGTGCCCTGCGTGCCTCTGAGCTGCGCCTCCAGGGATGGAAAAGGGACTTGCTTGCGGGACCTCCCATGCCAGGCCGTCCTCTGCACCGTGGGCACCGGGACTCACACAGGCTCCCGGCTTCTTTTCGGTGCCAGAGCGTTTTCCAGAACGCCCGGAGGAACGCGGGCGTTTTCCTGAGCTCGGATTTGTGGAGGGCCATAAAGGATACAGGTAAAGCAGGGGACCCTCTGAGCCCTGATGGTGGAGGGTGGCAGCGTGTGGGGAGTGGGGCGGGGGGGGGGGGAACACCCCTCTCGGGCTGCGGTGAGGCAAGTGCAGCGGAGCGGGCAGTCAGGACCAGCAGAGCTGTGGCTTCGTGGCCTCCCCTGGTGTACACCAGCTTCCGGGGCCTCCAGCTTCCTTTGCCCGAGTTCTCGCTTGCCAGTCAGTGTTGCCGGCCGCCTTCTCCCCGCACAGCCCTAACTGTGGGAGAGTAAGCCTCATGATGGAAACCCCACCACCAAGCCGCCCTCGGGGACTCTTCATCTTGGCGCCTGGGTTAAACACCCACGGGCAGGCTGCTGCGCTCCACGGAGGAGGGTTGGGCGCTAAATGAAATCAATGGCATCTCTGCTTCGAGGAGGAGGCAGAGCTTCCAGGCCTGGGCTGACGTGGCCGCCCGGCGGGAGAGCCTCGTAGGTGGGCACAGACTTGTACTCCTCATGTCAGCTCATCCGATGGGCTCCGTGACTCTGAAACTGGGGAGGGCAGACATCGGCGTCTCCACGGTGCCACGTGGGGAATGGCTCGCACAGAGGTTAAGCCGGGAAACCTGTGGCCCAGACTTCCTTGCAGGGATCTCCGTCAGCGGCGAGCTGCTGGATCTCATGGCCCTGCGGTACAGCGACGGCGCCGGCAGGGTCAGCTTCCCCAGCCTGGTCTGCTTCCTGATGCGGCTGGAGGCCATGGCGAGTAAGTGTCACGTGGGGACCTCCTGCAGACCTTCACAGTGACCGGAATTACAGGAGAGGACCGGGGATGCGCTCCTGCCCCAGCCTGGGCGGTGGGTGGCCTGGAGTCAGGAGCTGTTGCCCCAAGAGACAGAGCCAACGCTGGCCTCCATAGTGGTGTCATCGGCTCGTGTCCCCAGCCTCCCTTCTGCACCGTTTTCTCCCCAGAAGATTCCCCTATTCCAGGGCTCTCATCTCGTCACCCTATTCACTCAGTGCTTCTTCTAGGGTCAAGCTGAATACGGGGTCCCCCTCCAGATTGTGTTTATAGTTGAAACCTGCTCTGTAGTCATGCGGCAAATGACTTGGTCTCTGCAGGAAGGAATTGCACACGCCAGCACATAGCTGGGGGCAGGAGGTCTTTCCCCGGGACTCGGAAACTCAGCTGTGTAGGCAGGACGTGTGACACGTTTTAGCAGCATACCCCTCTGCTGTAAATGAAATCTTAGGTGGAAGCCCAAGCTACAACATAGCTCAAAATGGTCCTGCTGAGGTTGAGGTAGCAGTGGCATCTGGCCTCAGCTCCAATCCTTACACCGCTCTGCCTCGAGGCATCACTGTAAACCCTACTCCTCTGAGCTAGACGATTCGTGTTAAGATGGTGAGAACAGCCCTCGCCAATTTGGCTCAGTGGTTAGAGTGTAGGCCCACGGACTGAAGGGTCCCGGGTTTGATTTCAGTCAAGGCACGTACCTCAGTTACAGGCTCAATATCTGGCCCTAGCTGGGGTGCATGCGGGAGGCAACCAATTGATGTGTGTCTCTCCTATTGACGGTTCTCCCTCTCTGTCTCTACCCCTGCCTTCCACTCCCTCTAAAAATCCTCCAGTGAGGACTATCCAAAAATAAAAATAAAAAGATGGTGAGAACAAAGCCCTGGGAGAGTAAATGAAAAGCCTGAGGCATAAACCTGTTCCAGAGAGTTGTCAGTTGGATGAGGGAGGTTCCGAAAATGATGCCCCGGAAATATTTCCAAAGAAAGGCCCACACTGCCCCACGGCCAAGTGCAGGGAGATACAGAGGGAGAGAGGCATTGGGCTGGAGCAGCCAGAGCAGTTTGGAAGACATGAGCCCGAGCTGTCCCTGAAAAGAGAAGAGAAGGGGAGGCGAAGCATTCCGTGGAGAGGGAGAGTTTCTCTGGCATCGCACAGAATCGCCGCATTTGCTTTTATACGGGCCTGCCCTGATCCCTCTCCTCTCTACCCTAGAGACTTTCCACAAGCTCTCCAGCGATGGGAAAGGACTCTACCTGACAGAAGTGGAGGTGAGCCGCCTTGCCCTCCCAGAGACAGGAGCAGCCCGGCCCTCCTCCCCCCCCCCCCCCCCCAGATTCCGGGGGCATTTTTCTCCCTGAGGATATCGAGCAGGCTGTCAGAGGCCAGCCGAGCTGCCGGCCCCCCTGCCTCCAATTACCGCCTTTATATATTGCTGGCTGCCAAGGCTGCTTTAGGAGCTTGGCAGACAGATTTTATTTTTTTCCGATAGCTTAATAAAGCAGAAGATTATGTGGAAGTCATAAATCCAAGCGGGAACCGAAGCACACCTGCTGGGCTCACTGTACATTAAACTTCCTCCCATTGAGTTTCAGAAAGAGCCTCCTGGCCCGGCCAGCTGGTCGACCTCATCTAACCCTCCCACTGCCTGGCAGCGCAGGGAGTAGCAGGAAATATGCTGTGACAGGGACCCGACCTCCTGCGTGGGTTGGAATTAGCCAGAAAGGGTTGGTGAGACTAGACTGAGATCTTTCAAGGGCGGAGGGGTACCATTTGCCCTGATCTGTGTTAAGCTCCTGAGTGTAAAGCCTGGTTGTAATGAGAATGCTTATTTCCTAGTGGATGAACTTGGTCATGTACAACTGAAGCAAGGAGTAGAGCCGACCCCAGAGTCCAGGTAAGACATGGCAGCTTTAGAACCATTTCTTCTTGGGGCCCAATTCCCCTTCACCTGCACCCAAGACCTCCTCCCTGGGCGCGGCCTCCCAGAGGTTCAGGAGTCCTTATTTGTGTGAGCCAAGGGGGACCTGAGCTTTCAAGGTTAGTGCTGCAGATTTCATCCAAGACATGGAGACCAGTGGGCATTCATGAAAGAGAATGGCCCGAACGTCATGAGTGAGGAATTTAGAATCTGTTTTTAAAATCATCTTACTTTTTATTGAGATAGGATTGATAGTTAACATTGTGTTCGTGTAGGTATTTAACAACGATTTAATATATGTACATTTTGTGAAATGATCACCACAGTAAGTTTAGTTAACAACTGTCACCACTCATAGTTATAAATTTTTTGTTATGATGAGAACTTTTATGATTTACTCTCTTAGCAACTTTCAAATATACTAAACGTTGTTAACTATAGTCACCACACTGTACATCCATCCCCAGGACTTATTCATCTTAGAACTGCGAGTTGATATCTTTTGACCACATTCACCTATTTTGCCCACCCCAACCCCCACCTCTGAAAACGACCAATCTGTGTTCTCTGTATCTATGAATTTTCTTTTGTGTTTGGGTGGGGGTTTTTTTTAGATTTATAAGTGAAATCATATGGTATTTTTGTCTTTCTCTGTCTGACTTATTTTATTCAGCATAATGCCCTCAATGTCCATCCCTGTTGTTGAAAATGGCAGGACTGCCTTCTTTTTTATGGCTGAGTAATATTCCATTGTATATATACACACCACATTTCTTTATCCATTCATCCGTTGATGGACACTTAAATTGTTCCCATATCTTAGCAATTTTAAATAATGCTACAGTGAACATGGGGTACAGATATCTTTTTAAATGATTGTTTTTGTTTCCTTCATATAAATGTCCAAAAGTAGAATTGCTGGGTCATATGGTAGTTCTACCTTTAATTTTGGGGGGAACCTCCATACTGTTTTCCATAGTAGCTGCATCAATTTACCGGTACATTTTTACCAACAATGAACTTCCTTTTCCCCATATTCTCTACAACACTTATCCCTTGTCTTTTTTATAATAGCAATTCTAACAGGCAGCTGTGAGTTGATACCTTATTGTGGTTTTGACTGGAATTTTCCTGATGCTTAGTCATGTTGAACAACTTTTCATGTACCCATTGGCCAATTGTACGTTTTCTTTGGGAAAATACCTATTCAGCTTTTCTGTCCATTTTTAAATCAATTGTTTGTTTTTTCTACTGAGTTATATGAGTACTTTATATATTTTTTATATTAACCCCTTATCAGATCTATGATTTGCAAATATTTTGCTCCTATTCAGCAGGTTGCCTTTTCGTTTTTTGTTGATTTCTTTTGCCCGCACAGAAGCGTTTTTAGTTTGATATAGTCTCTCTTGTTTATTTTACCTTTTGTTGCTTTTGCTTTTGGTGTCCAATCAAACAACTCATTGTCAAGACCAATGTCGAGAGGATTATTTCCTATATTTTCTTCTAGGAGTTTTATAGTTTAAGGTCTTATGTTCAAGTCTTTAATCTATTTTTGAGTTGATTTTTACGTGTGGTATAAAATAGGGGTCTGGTTTGATTTCAGAATTCTTAACTGAAGTTCCAAGGAGGAAAATCAATCACTCATCACAGAAAACATTAATGTGTGGAGCAACAGAAATCATCAGACCTTGGGGAAGTGAAAGTTGGGTCCAGCTCCAGACCTACCATTGCCTCACGCTGTAGCTTTGGATGCATCTCAGGCATATGAAGGCATCAGCATCTATTTCTCTAGCTTGAGTGCGCTGAAGAATTAACACCCATGTAACATTTTCTTCTACATTTTTACTTTTCAGAGAACTGACCTACAGATACATAGTCTATATCCCACCCTACTATAGCAGAAGCCCCTGCAGAGCCTGATGGAACACAGTAGGCCCTCAGGTTGCCTCGGAGATCCGTTCCTACGGCGCGATGTAACGTGATTTTTGTAGGAACATAACCTACATAAGCACCTACGTCACTCACATGGAGCACATACACAGCAGTAATGAAGTGAAACAATAAAAAAATGTAAAAGAAATATGACAATTCCAGCCCTAACCGGTTTGGCTCAGTGGATAGAGCATAGGCCTGTGGACTGAAAGGCCCCAGGTTCGATTCAGGTCAAGGGCATGTACTTTGGTTGCGGGCACATTCCCAGTAGGAGGTGTGCAAGAGGCAGCTGATCAATGTTTCTCTCTCATCGATGTTTCTAACTCTGTCCCTCTCCCTTCCTCTCTGTAAAAAAAAAAAATCAATAAAATATATATATATGATTTTAAAAGATAACAATTCCTGACTTTACTTTTGGCAAATAAATAATGAAGCACATACGTACGTACATACATTGAAATGAAGGAACTTTTTAAAATAAATAAATGGGAGACAGTGACATAACCATGAAATGACATACGTCAAGTCCAATGTAACCCAAGGGCTGCCTGTATTCCAGAACTGGGGAGCTCAATGTTTTGTGTTTCCATTGTTGGACACCTTCGGGTGTTAGGTGTTCTTTATCTACAGGTGACAATCTACTTCCCTGGAATTTTCTACCCATGCTTAAAGCTCTACTCTCTGGACCACTAAAATAGACTTAGACATGCCAGACCTTCAAATACTTTGCTGCCTAACCCAAAGCCTCTCTTCTTTCATTGTCTCTGATGGTTCTGATTTGGGACCTTTCGGTGACCATTCTCTATATGCCAATGTCCCTTTGGAGCGTACAGTCTCCTAGGCAGCAGACCTGTGACCAGCACATTCTGGGGTCCTGTTTGTAAACAGCACTTATTTTTTTAAATTTATTTTTTATTGATTATGGTATCACGTAATTGTCCTTATCCCCCCATTCCCATCCCAAACCCCTCCCTACATATTCCCCCGCCCCCTTGTTGTCCATGGCCACTGGCTAGGCCCATGTGCATGCACATAAGTCTTTTGGTTGATTTCTTCCCTTTACCCCCACCCTCCTCTCCTTTCCCTCTGAGGTTTGAGAGTCTGATCGCTGCTTCTCTTTCTCTGGGTCCTTATTTAATCTCCCAATCATGTACCTTGAAATTAAGGCACAGACAGGGTCTCTCTAAAGAAAAATATTTTAGCATAAACATTTCCTGATGAATACCTGGTGCCTCCTAATGAACACAAGCCAACAAACATTGCGGAGATTCGAGTCAATTAGACTCAACTGTATTTTCCTGAATTCCCCTCTCAATCCTTTTTAAAAATAGAACACTTGATCATTTCCAATTTGCATGATTTCCAATATCAGGAATGACTCTTCAATTGTATCTTTAAGCTAATTTTGCATGTAGGACCTAACGCTTGAGCTTTTGAAAACACTGGACTCTCGTTATCCTTTCTCCATAAAGGGCCTCAACTCCCTCTGTCAGAAGGAAGTGTGATATAAGTTGCATGGTTACGTGTGTTTCAGTCTCTTTCAGTAATGCCTGCCATCACCCTAAGAGGGCCCCCCGACTTCCCTGTTAATCACAGCCCTCCGACATCACATTACTAAAGCATCTCCCCTCACTCTTGGTGCATGGGTTGCTTTGCAGAATTGGAGGCAGGGGGTGTGAATAAATTCTGCCTCCAAATCTACAAACCCACTTTTACCTGTAATCATCCCCCAGCCTCCTCCCATTATGCTAGAGGGCATAGCCCTCGGAGGATGTCCTGGATCTAATTACCTTCCACCTTCGCAAGGGCTTGATTGAACGAATTCTCTCCTCTGACTCCTGAATGCCAAACCTCTCTCTCTCTTTCTTCTGGAGCCTTCTAATTCCCATTTAAACAGGCTTCCCTTTCAAATTTCCTCCATCTCAAATTCCCTTCCAGCCACAACTCCATCTCTTTCCTCCCTTTACAGAAAAACACTCATCGGGAGCCGACTGTCTCTTCTCCCTCCCACTTCTCCTGAAATTGCTTCAATTCGGATTTCTCAGACATCATCTCTCCCCCAGCCTTTTGCATTGGCTCCCTATCTGGTTTCCTATGTCCACCCATATCCCTCAAATCAGTTTCCTGCAGTCTGAGCACACTTTAAAAGATTCAGATCCAGTCACTGCGCTCCCCGGGTAAAAATCCTTCCGTGTCTTCCAACTGATATTCGGGAAATGTTCGGAATCGTGAACATGGTCTGCATCGCCTGGCCCCTGACCTCCCGTCTCACCACACTGTCTCTCCTCTTTCATGTGCTCTGCTTTTCACCGCCTCTGCTTCACTTTATTTCCTTCCGTGTTTTATTCTTTTCCCAGCCTCAGGGCCTGTGCCCTGACTGTCTGCTCAGCCCTGGGGTTAGTTACCTGACTCCTCAGAGTTCGGGTCTCAGCCCTATTGGGGTTCCCCTGTTATTTACTGACATATTACACTTCCCCAGTCATAAGATTCAAAACATGTTTTTATTGTTGTTGCCAACTTTTTTCCTTTTTAGAGCTTTATTGAGATGTAATTCACACACCATACAGTATGTTCATTTAAGGCAGTGGTCGGCAAACTCATTAGTCAACAGAGCCAAATATCAACAGTACAACGACTGAAATTTATTTTGAGAGCCAAATTTTTTTAGACTTAAACTTCTTCTAACGCCGCTTCTTCAAAATAGACTCGCGCAGGCCGCGGTATTTTGTGGAAGAGCCACACTCAAGGGGCCAAAGAGCTGCATGTGGCTCGCGAGCCGCTGTTTGCCGACCACAGATTTAAGGTATAGGGTTTGATGCTTTTCAATATAGTCACAGAGCAGTGTAACCGTCACCACACTGTAATTTTAGGATATTTTTCATCACCACAAAAAGAAACCCCATACCCATAATGGTCACTTCCTAATTTTGCCTGACCCCTCTAGTCCTAGGCAACCTCTGTTCTGCTTTCTGAATCTGTATATCATTGGACTCATGTAACATGTAGTCCTTTGTGACTAATTTCTTTCACTTAGCATGGTATTTTCATGGCTCATCCACGTGGTAACATGTATCAAGACATTTCTTTTTGGTGTCAAATAATATGTTATTTTTGTCAATATACCATATGTTATTCATTCATTCATCATAATTTGATGGACATTTAGGTTGTTTCTACTTTGTGGCTTATTGTGGATAATCCTGCTACGAATGTTTGTAAACAAGTCTTTGCATGGATGTATGTGTTTGTTTCGCTTGGGTGTCATACCTAGGAGTGGGATTTCTGGGTCATACGATAACTATATGTAACATGTTGAGGAACTGCCAAACTGTTTTCCCAAGCAGCTGCACTGTGTTTACATCCCCTCCAGCAGAGAATGAGAGTGCAATGTCTCCACATCCTCCACAGCACTTGTTGCTGTCCGTCTTTTTTATTATGGCATCCTAGAGGGTGTGAGGGGATATCTCTCTGTGGTTTTGATTTGCAGTTCCCTGGTGGCTTGTGATGTTATGTATGTTTTTGGTGCTTATTGGCCATTAGTATCACTTCTTTGACGAAATATCTATTTAAGTCATTTGTCTGTTTTAAAGTTGGGTTATTTGTCTTTTTGTTACTGAGTTGCTATATATATATATATATATATATATATATATATATATATATATATATATGGTTGGGCAAAAATAAGTTTACAGTTGTGAGTATACAAAAGTTTATTCTTGTATTATGATTAATGATTGTAATATTTATTTGTATTATAACTGTAAACCTATTCTGCCCTTTCCTGTATTCTAGTACAATTCCCTTGATCATGTTTGTAATTGCAAAACTTTTCTCTCATTCTTCATGTTGTCTTTTATGTTGTTTTGGTGATGTTGTTTACAGAACATGAATCTTTAATTTGGAAATTCAAATTATCTGTGTGTTTTTTCCTTTTGTCAGTTATACTTTAGATGTTGTATCTAAGAAATCATTGCCTACCCCAAGATCATGAATACTTACTTCTATATTTTTCTCCCAACATTTTTATATAGTTTAACTCCTACAGTTAGATCTTTGATACATTTTGATGAAACTTTTATATGATATGATGTAGTATTCAACTTTATAATTTTATATGTGTATATCCAGGTGTCTACTTTTGTTTAAAAAAAAAAAAAAAGACTACTCTTTGCCCCATTGTATTATCTTAGCACCCTTCCAAAAAATCAGTTTATCATAATGTAAAGATTTCTTTCTGAACTTTAAATTCTATTCTATTGTTCTAAATCTATCCTTATGCAAGTAAGACAATGTGCTGGTCACTGTAGCTGTCTAGTAAGTTTAGAAATCAGGATGTGTGAGTCCTCCAACGTGGTTTTCCTTTTCCAAGATTGTTTTGGTGATTTGGGGTTCCTTGAATTTAATATAAGTTTTAGGATCCGCTTGCTAAATTCTACAGGGGGAAAAAGAGCAGCTTGGATTTTGATAACAGTTGCATAAATCTGCACATCAATTTGGGGATGTCACTATCTTCACAATATACAATATATGGTTTTCTGATCCATGTATGTGAGATGTCTCTCTGTGGTGTTTTTTTTAGATCTTTTTTAATTTCTTTCAAAATTTTTGTTGTTGTTTATAGTGTAGAAATCCTGCACTTTCTTTGTTCAATTTATTCCTAAGTATAGTATTCGTTATGATGCTATTGCAAATAATTTTAGTTTCAGATTGTTCGTTGCTAATGTATAGAAATAAAATTAATGAATGTGTATCGATCTTATATGCTGCCACTTTGCTGAACTCATTTTTTAGTTCTAGTAGTTGTCAAGGGATTCCTCGGGATTTTGTATAGACATAATCATCTCATCTGCAAACTGAGAGTTCTATTTCTTCCTTCCCAATCTGAATGGCTTTGATTTATTTGTCCTGTTCAATATCTTGCCTAGAACTGCTAGTACAATGCTGAACAGAGGTGGAGAAAGCAGGCATTCTTTTATTATTGAACTTCAGAAAATGCCCAGTTTTTCACCAGTGGGTATGAGCTCAGCTTTGCCAGTTTTGTAGCTACCATTAGTCAAGTTGAGGAAGTTCCCCTCTATTGATAGTCTGTTGAGTCAATGCACCTTTAATTACCTGCTGATGTCTGTGTTCCCCGCCACACTGTAAGGCTGGGCATACCTTCTCTGTGGCTATCTCGTTAGCACGCAGCAAGGTGCCTGGCATAGAGAAACCCTTCAGTAACCATTTCCCCAATGGCTGGAAGGAATTTTCCCTTTGGATTTCCCTCTTCCTTTGTTTTGTCCTCATCCCAACTTTGGTAAATATCGTCTTAAACCCAAGTCTTCCTGCTACTTCATCTATTCCTCTACCTTCTTCCCCATTTGGATTACTGCGGGGCAGACAGTTAACATGATCTTGTTCTAATCTCTAATACGTCATGGTCAATATTCTTTCTTTCAGAATGGCTATTGTCTAACTGGCTGGTCTTCTTCCCCCTTTAAACTCTGCTTTCCTAAGTCCAGGGCACCTTCTAACTCTGTCCAGCGTTCCTTTACTTTGATGCCAGAGAGTCAAAGTTGCTTTCTTCCAGGATTTTCATCACGCCCGGGGTTAGGAAAGAGATGTCCACTGTTGGCCAGTATTCAGTCCAAACTGTTCCCTCTCCTCGCTTGCCTGGTCCTCTGTGCAATGAAGCAGCCGCCGGAACATGGGAAGGCCTTGTCTGATGAGCTGTGTGAGCTTCTACCCCGAGCCCAGGGCGCGGAAGGCCCTCAACAGTCTACTTTCCTCAAGGTCACTCCCCAAGCTTCAATCTGCCCTTGGACTCTCCGGGAAAGCTGTGGTGTCCACCACTCTGAGCCCACCTCTGTCTCCCTCCTTTGGCCATCTGCTGCCTCTGCCTTGGTAAGTGAGGAGAGAGAATTGTGCAGCCTGACAACGCCTCTTCCTCCCCTCCCGTCAGGTCTGTTTCTCTTCCACAAAGCATGCGCCTCCAAGGCCGCACGTGGGCAATGTTTATGTGAAAAATCTTCAGAGCTATCAAGTTCATACTTTTAAAAAATGACTCAGAAAATACTCAGAGCATCTTTATATGGTCCTTGGACCTTTGAGACGATGTTGATATTAATTAGTTTCTGTCTAGAGGTTTACTACACTGCAAGTCACACCTGCTGAGAGTTTGCCCAACTAATGTCATGTACATTCATGTGGATCTTCTGTCAACGTGGCAGTTCAGTGTCTTATGCTAACGGTGTTAGTGGCTGTAAAGTTTCCCACTATGCAGAAATAAGGTGTGGGAGCAACGTGCCAGCTTCTGCTACTCTGCAGGAAGGTAAAATGTGGCAGCAGTAGCCCCGACCCTGCCGAACTACCCACAACCCAACTGGAGTGGGCTCACTTCTATCCTAGTAAACCCATCTCTCCATCCTTCAGACCGACGGAGTGCTTTTTGAGAGTTGGGAGTCTGGACTCGCCTCTTTGGTGTGAAAACTCCCTACCTCCTTTGGCCGACCACCACCTGTGGGTGAGCAGGTACCTTTCAAACCCAGGGTGTCCAGCTCCCGGAGCTGGATTTTAAAGAGAAATGTATCCACCTCGGACAATGACATGGACCCTCCAAGGGCATGAACCAAGAAGGAGCCTGAACCAAGTTGGAATGCAGGAAAAGGAGATCCAGCCATCCAAGGACCAGAACTACCGTGTTTCCCCGAAATTAAGACATCCTCCGAAAATAAGACCTACTCACAGATTTCCTTCTGAGTGAAATATAAGACATCCCCCGAAAATAAGGCCCCCAGGCTCTGTCTCAGCATGAAAATTAATTTACCATAAACTGGTCGCTAGGGCTGCCCCAACTGGCATCTAGCAACCAGTGACATTACGTGGAGTCCTCACATCACTGCTGTGTGAATGGAGAGAAATCATCGTGGAAACTTTGTGAAACCTAACCTGCAAGAAGTTGTGACTCGGGTGAAGAATTCATGGGAGAAAATCACTGACAGTTGCATTGCCAATGCACTGCGAGCAGGCTACCTTGACAAGAAGTACTAATTTAAAGACAGTGCTATTGCTAAACATGAGATATTTGGTCCACTGATTTTGAAAGAAATGGAGTCACAAGAAATTCACCAGGAAATTCAGGAATTGGATTGTTATGATGATGTTCCAGAAGATGATGGCATGATTGTCATTGAATAAATGAGTAAATTCTTAATACTGTAGGATTCACAGTTTGTCTGGTTTGTGTTGACAACTACCGTACTACTGTACCGTATACAGGTAATAAATTTCCTTTATTTTCATTTAACAATAAATGTGTATATCGTATTCTTCTTCATGGAAAAATAAGACATATTTTCGGGGAAACAGGGTAGGCAGCTGAACAAGAGAGCAAGAGGCCAGCGGGGAGCTGGACCAGGGACCCTTGGGGGGGAAAGGAATCAGCCGTTCTCTCTGACCTCAGCATCATCGTGGGGAAATGGTGTTCAGATAGATTTCGAAATTCGGCTGGAAAGCTTAGAAGAATTATTGGGATAATAACCTAGTCTAAGCGGATTTTTTAAAAATGAGGTCATTATTAATCCCTGGAAGAACAAAGAATTACAGAATTAAAGTACTAGGATCCCAGAGTATTTCTTCACTCAGCAGCCAACAGTACATATATAATTGTAATAAAGCAAAAATGGGATATTGATCTCACAAAGAATGTGACATAAATCCGTTAGCGGATGTAGGGAGCGAGTGGGGCAGGTATGCAAGTGGGTGAGAAGCATCCCATCCTCATCTTCCACCATCAGTCAATAGGCATCTCACATTAATAAGCCAGGGTTAACCACGGAGCACATTATCAAGAAATATGAGGTGGGCATCAGGAGAAAGCGTTCGGAGAGAGGAATTCAGGGTAGGGATGGAACGGGGGGGGGGGGTGTGCTGAGTCTTTCCTTCATGCCTTATAATCCTAGCTGTGTGTTTAACTTAAGTACTGGGCCTGGATTTTTATGAAAAAATAAGTCATCAAACTGTCAAATAGTCTCAGACTCAAGAGAAGGAGAGAGAGGAGTCTGGCTGCTTTGCCACATGGAAAAATTGTAGAAGAAATGCTTATCCAGGAATGTCCTTTTAATCCAAGAAACGTAGCCATGGAGGGCAGCGCCCGCAGATCGGAGCTCAGCGGGAACAGAGGGCAGAGCTGCCTTTGCTCTCAGCCCGTCCAGCCCGTGGTGGGGTGGAGGGTGGGGGAACCCTCTGCTCCCCAACTTCTCTCCATTTTGCCGCAGATACTCGGTGCTAACGAGGCTGCGGTTTGCACTCAGGTGGGCAGAGTAAGTGGGTAGGTGCCTCCCGGATCTATGAAGAATGAGATGCTGACATTCCCATCCGCTGGGGAGCCCTGGGCACGATGGGGCTGGTCCAGCCTTCCCTGTGGGTGGTCCGTGTGCTCCCCCTGCTGGTGGTCCAGAACAGGGTTCACGGGAATGGGGCTGTGTGTCTGTGGCCACTCAGCAGAAGGAAAAGCTCTCCTCTCCCTGGGCTTCGTGTTTGAGCAGCTGTGTCTTCCTCAGGACAGGCTCCCAGTGAGTGGTAAGACCCTGCCCTCATTCCAGCGGGCCAAGCTGCCCCCGGGATGGTGATGCGAATGGCATCTGCCCTCTGCCGAGAAGGGAAAGCCCGGAGGGACCAGTGAGCCGTGTCTGGCAGGAACCGGAGACGGACCTCACCCACTGCCCAGGCAGGCGGCCCACCACCCACCGTTCCCGCACGCTGGGCTGCTCCGACCGCACACCGCCCCGGGCTCCTTCCCAGCCTGCCTGGGCCCCGTGTCCAGGAGGGCAGAGCCTGCAGACCTGGGCCAGCCAGCGGTCCGCAGCCCGGGGTGTCGTGCTCCCCTCGGTGCCAGCGGGGCTGGGGTCCGCCGGTCGCAGAGCAGGGTGCACCGCCCAGGGCTGAGCTCAGGAGCCAGCGGTTCGGTAAGGTCACTGAGCAGTGGAAGCGCTCTGGCGCCGATGGACCGGATGCCCAATGAATGCAAACTTGCAGCTGCAATGCCCAGAGCCCGTCCCCATCCCACCCCACCCCACCCCACCCCACCGCCCGCCCTGCCCCAGCCACACCGCTGCCGGGGACATCTTCCAGATGGCTCTTGCCCAGCTCCCAGCTCCCAGCTCCCCCCTCCCCACCCTCCCAGCTCCCAAAGAACGGGTGTCCCAGTTGATTTTTACCTCCAAACAAGCTAATTAAGCAATAATCCTCGAAGAATCCATCACTCTGACAACTCGGTGATGAACCATCCCCCGGCCGAGCCAAAAGTGCTTAATATCCCGGCAGAACGGTCAATAATGAGGAGAGCGGCGGCAGCAGCTGCAGGCGGGTGACGGCTGTATCTGCGGAGACAGCTGCGGAGTGGCCGGGGCCTCCCCTACAGCCGGTGGAGGGCGGTGCGGAGGGAGGTGGGCTGGCTTCGGGCTGCACAGGCTGGGGGGGGTGGGTGTCTCTAACCAGATTCTAGAAGATCATTCTTTCTGAGAACATCAGGTGCCCCAAGAGGGCATCTACGGTTGTGAACGACTCTTATGACCGGGACCGAAGGGCCGTATGACAGGCGGTTGGACACAGAGACAATCCTCCTCCAACCTGACAGCGGTGTCAGCTCCATAGCTGCTGCAGTGAGAGGAGCCGCGGGCTAGACGATACAGTGGCTGCCGTTAAGAGATCAATTTCAATCCCAGAAGGATACATCTCTCTCTTTTCCGCGTGTAGACTGTTATCTGAAACACCCCGGTTCCTTAAGATTTACTTTCTTCAGTGCTAGGAAAATACTATAGTAGTCCGCTTAGACCAGGCAGGAGGTGGCCAAACACTGCCCTCTGGTGGTCACAGTGGTTGCAGCTTTGAAGCGTCCACCTTCCAAAGGTTCCTTCCCACTCAAGCATCCAGCGTGGACCCATAGGGCGCACTCTAGCCGCCTCTCGGAGCTCCCCTGTCTGGGAGCTGCCCCGTCAGCTATCTGACGCCGTCCCTGCCTGAATTCTGATCTCGTTTCTGCTGTTTTACATAAAGAGTGGGTGGCATTGGCCGACACTCTGGACAAAGGGAAGAGAAACTGATCCCCCAGCTGTGCCACCAACTTTGTCATTGATGTGCCCTGACAGCTTACTTTTTTGAGAGTTCCCAATTGTGTTCCACCACAGAGATAAGAAAATAGCATCTAGTCAGTGCTCCGAGGGTGTAAGGAGAATGCATGACTGCACCTATGGAGGTGAAGATAGGGAGCGCGGTGGACTGCATGGAACCCTGGGCCCCAGGTTCAAGTCTCCACTCTGCCTCCCTCCTGTGGGGTGTGGCCGGGAATGGCCTTGTCTTTCTGGGTATTCCTTCTTCACTAAGGTGGAGGAGCTGGACCTGAAGATCTCTGAGGCCCTTGCCAGGTCACACACTTGGAGAGCCAGGTCCCGAGGATTCGAACCCACAGTCATGATCAAGGGGCAGCAGTTCGCCAGGAGAGGAGCCCCTAGCCAAGCAGCAATGGCAGCTCTGACTGGAAACCACTCTCTGGGGACATGAACCCCACCCACACTGCTCTCCTCCCTCCCTCGGCCTGGGCGTTGCTGCTCCTTTTAGGACGCTGAGGCCGGTGACCAGGTGACAATGGGAATGCAAAAGCCCCTTCGCTCACCCAAGTTGGCCCTTGACGTTGACATTGCCTCCGGGAAGGTGGGATCCGGCCACAGCGCAGCTGCAGAGGGTGATGAGACAGTGACACCTGGTGGCCACTTCCACTCATCACAGCTTCGAGCCCTTGCCTGCACCGTGGGCAGCATGAACCGCCCTGTGAGGAATGCAGAGCCTTGGGCTGTAGTCTCAGCCTTTCAGCTGCCTCCCTGTCTGACCTTCGTTCCTTCAAGTAGGAATTTGGCCCTTAAGCCCTCCCCCTTGCGATCGCCCTGTTCTCTGTGTCTCTGCCGTGGCTCACGGTGAATACTGCAGTCAGGGGGGGTCCTAGGCCCACGGGCTGAGCTGGATATCCCGGCCAGGACGGTGCAGCCCACGGCTGGCGTGGGCTTCCCGAGGGGCCGCAGTCCTGCCGCACATCAGCCTCTGCACAGCCGTGAGACGGGACCACAGAGCTTTGTTGGCCGCGGGTGATTCATGCCAAGGCCTGCTGCCATGCTGGCTCCGGGTGCTGCGGTGGAGAAGGCGGCAGAACCAGGCAGAAGGAAGCCTCCTGGAGTGGCTACCCCACACTGGGTGCCAGAACCTTCCCCTGTTGGTGGGGTCACCGGGTCATTGTTCCCAGCATCGCTTCTTGGCCTTTGCCTTGGAGAGACTCAGAGGCAGGCAGGTGCTCTGTGGATGCTCTCGGGCAGGGGTTCCCCAAGGAGACCCCTGGGGAAGCTTGGCTCCTGGGCCTACCTCGCAGCTTCCAGAGGAGCAGACGGGGGGGGGGGGAGGGGAACTCGGGGGGAGTGCTGGAATCTGCATTAAACAAGCTCCCCAGAAGTCCCGAGGCACCCAAGGGCGAGGCGTGGAGAGGGAGGAGTGCCTGGCCCGGGGTGGGGGAGGGGTGCTTCATGCCCCAGCGCCCCGTGGAAAGGCCAGTATTGGTACCTGGTTCCTGAGGTGAGAATCAAACAGGGCGCAGGGGTCTGCTTCATGGGTGATGGGGTGGCGATGGCTCCGCAGAGGCAGAATTGATTCCTGTGGGTGACTGGAGGATGGGCCCTGGGACTCGGCCCTCTTGCCCGGAGCCCCTGAGGCATATGCTCTGGACAGAAGGCATTTCAGGCTAGAGCGTGCCCGAGGGAATCCCTGCTAGCTCAGGAATACGGGCCACCAGCTTTCAGGTGCCCACTCTATGCCAGGAACTGTGCCCGGCTCTCTCCCATCCTGACTGCCTTGCCAGGGTGAACTCCACAGCTACCGCGTTTCCCCGAAAATCAGACATCCTCCGAAAATAAGACCTGCTCACAGGTTTCCTTCTGAGTGAAATATAAGGCATCCCCCCCCGAAAATAAGGCCCCCCAAGCTCCGTCTCAGAATGAAAATTAATTTACCATAAACTGGTTGCTAGGGCCGCCCCGGCTGGCGTCTAGCAACCAGTGACGTTACACGGAGTCCTGACGTCACTGCTGTGTGAATGGAGAAAAATCAGTGTGGAAACTTTGTGAAACCTAAACTGCAACACGTTGTGACTTGGGTGAAGAATTCATGGGAGAAAATCAATGAAGGTTGCATTGCAAATGCACTGCGAGCAGGCTACCTTGACAAGAAGTACTCATTGAAAGACAGTGCTATTGCTAAACATGAGAGATTTGGTCCACTGATTCTGAAAGAAATGGACTCACAAGAAATTCACCAGGAAATGCAGGAACTGGATTGTTATGATGATGTTCCAGAAGATGATGGCATGATTTTCATTGAATAAATGAGTAAATTCTTGATACTGTAGGATCCACAGTTTGTCTGGTTTGTGTTGACAATTACCATACTACCGTACCGTATGCAGGTAACAAGTTTCCTTTATTTTCATTGAACAATAAACGTGTACCGTATTCTTCTTCATGGAAAAATAAGACATCCCCTGAAAATAAGACCCGGCGCGTCTTTGGGAGCAAACATTAATATGAGGCACTGTCTTATTTTCGGGGAAACAGGGTATCAGAGGAGGAAACTGCCAAAGCCACACGGATTCAAGGAGCAGAGTGGGAATTCTGGGGCAGGTGGGTCTCTGTCCACGGGCCCACGTGGCCAGGGCAGGAACCAGCTCCTGGCGCAGGCCCCTGCCAGAGGAGGGCCAGGCCGGCCCCTCGAAGGGCTGACCATTTGCTGCCCTGAGTGGCCGGGTCAGCCCAGCCCGGCAGGAGGGGCAGAGCCTGGGCCAGGAGGCCCCGGAAGTGCCTCAGACCAGACTCCTCCCTTCCTTCTCCCTCTGAATACACGGCTGAGCGAGGCCTGTGAGCCAGCAATCTCTGAGGCCCCTCCTACCGTGGGGTTACTTTTCACTCGGGCAGTTTAGACCGTGGGAGAAACGGGAAACACACACTCTCCGAGCATAAGGCTGAAGAGGAGAGTTCCCTGGATCGCAGTTCCCAGCGATGGCGCCTTCCCTCTGACCCACACGCCTGTGCCCGCCTTCGTGGGGGTAGGAGGTTTGCTTGGAAAATGCTCCGATAACCTGGAAGAAGACCTCGGGGCCGGGGCCTTGTCCTCAGTCTCTGTCCAGAGCCGGTCCGGAACGAACAGGGTGCTCCCTGATTCCCCCTGAGCCTCCCCGTCGTCCTCCTGTCCTCCCTGCCTGGCCCCACCCCGTGAGCGGATCCAGGGTTCTCTGGGGAGGCAGTGATGCTCACACAAGCAGGCGTTAACTCCAAACAAGAAAAGGTTCCAATCTTAGCTCTGCTTTTTCCTTGCTGTGTGGCCTTGGGGGGCGGGGGGGGGGGTCTCTTAATATCTCTGAACCTTCCTGTCGTGATTGTTTTAAGGATGGAGAAAAAATGACCCAAGTCATGTCTCTGGACACATAACAGCAGTACCTCTTTATTTAACACGGGATATGGGCTATCCCATCTGTAAGTGGAGCAATCCCCGTAAAGCATTGGGGCCACGCCTCGGTGAAAACTCCACATCCAGTAGCTGTTACCTTCTTCCTTGTCATGCTATCATATCAGTCTCTTGAGTCCGTTTCATTTCCTCCCTCTGACCACCAGGTGGCAGCGTGGGGCCAGGGACCCGAGCCCTCCTTCTCCTGGTGGTCCAGGGCTTCGGGAAGGAAGTGCATCAAGCTCCTTCTCCCTGCATCCCTGGTGGGAAAACGGACCCACCTTTGGGGGGAGAGGCGCCAAGCACGTTGTCCAGAGGGCACAGGAGGAGGAGCTGGGGCCAGGGAAGGGCAAGCCAGTCGTGGTCAGCGGGTCACCTACCTGTGGAGACACGGGGACGCTCCCCGGCACCCCGACCCCCCACCCCCAGGCCAGGCCAAGGAGCACTGACACCAAAGGCACGCCATGGCGAGGGGAGGGTGGAGAGCAGGGAGCACGTTCCCTCTAAGATACAGGCGTAGCGGGAAGCCCTGAAGGGAGGGCTCGTGGAGACGTCAGGCCGCCCGGATTGATCTGGACGGTCCGTGCACCTGCAGTCAAAGTCCCTGCCAAACGCCTCGTAGAAACCGGTGGGCGCCGGTGGGAAGGGGGCCGGGGAAGGCAGAGGGGCTCCACGACCAAACCCATGGGGGAAGAAGAAGAGCAGGAGCTGAGGGACTGACCTCAGCACTCCGCGGACTCGCCCCCGTGGTGAGGTCAGTGTGGTTTCAGAGAGGGAAAAAAATATATGTGTAAGTAAAAAATCAGTGGTAATAAGAGTCCAGAAATAGATTCACGTGTGTTCTGTCAGCTGGCCTTTCCTACGAGCACGAGGACAGGTCCAGGGAGACAGGCTGCTCTTTGTAATGGCTGGTGCTGACATGACTGCACGTCCGTGCGCACCGAGGGAGGGGCCGACCTCGGGCCACGCGTCCACGCGTCCATGCGAGACGGGAAGGGCCTGGAAGTGGACGTGGGGCTGCCTGTGGAGACTGTGGACCTGCAATGACGGAGCTTCTGGAAGGCACAGGACATCTACCTCTCGGGGACGGGCGCCGAGAGAGCCCTCTGGCTCGCAGGTGGCTGTGGTTTCCTTCAAGCGCAGCTGGGGGATTTGTCTGCAGCTCACCCGCGGTGTGCTCAGCTCGCCCTCCCCGCCCTCCTGGTCCCGGTCAGCCGCCTCATCCCGGGGCTCAGCTCCCTGCGGCTGCAAGCTCAGGCCTCGCTGGGCCGCTTCCGGATGCCAGAGAGCTCTCGGACCTGGAGCCGGGCCCAGCCCTGGCAGGTGCCCCTCGGGCCTGTTCCCTCGCCCGCGCCCAGTTCCCTCACACAGTGTGTGTGTGTGTGCCGGGGGGGGGGGGGGGTGTCGTGTCCGAGGTGCTTTCCTCCCTATTCTGTCTCCCCGCTTTTCCATCTGTCTGTCCAACGGTCTCCCCGATTCTCTGTCTGTCTGTCCAACGGGCTAGGCAGGCCTGAGTCAGCCCCAGAGTCTCGGTTCCTGTTGAACAAGGCCTGCCTTGTGTGTGTGAGTGTGTGTGTGTACGTGTGTGTGTGAGTGTGTGTGTGTGAGAGAGAGAGTTTGTGTGTGTGTGAGTGTGTGTGTGAGTGTGTGTGTGTGTGTGTGTGAGTATGTGTGTACGCATGTGTGTGTGTGCTTGTGTGGGCGTGCTTATGGCAGAAGCAGAGGCAGGAAGAAATGAGTAGGAATGAGAAATTCTTTTCTTGGAGGGAGAAAGCCAGAAATGACATCTGTTCAAAAACATCCTGCCTCTCTCGCAGATAAATAGACTGACGCGAGCCCGTGTGTCACGGAGCGGGACTTCGGGAACGCGTGCGGGAAGAATTCCTGGAAGGGCTGTTCGCGCGGCTCCCTCCCTGCGCTCCGCCCTGGCCCCCGACCAGGTCAGGAGAGCGAGGGGCCGGTGTTCTGACCACAGCATCCGGGGGGAGCCAGGTTGGGGGGGTGGGGGGGCTGATGCCAGAAGGCCGGGTCACAGACATGCCCCCCAGGGGAGAGCTCTAGAAGCTTCTCTCCCTCTCCCTCCGGCAGGGGAGTGAGGCTCGGAGCAGGAGTGCCGCCACGGAGGCCCATCTGCCAGGTGTGGTGGCGGGAACCCAAGGGTGGTGCCCTTAAGGTCATTCGGCCACCAGCACCCACAGCCAGAAAATGGACTCTTGGCAAAGGGAGGTAGGGTGGCCGCATCTGGCTGAGACTCGGCTCCCTGTAGACCCACCGGCAGCCAGTCCGTCAGCAGCCCTGTGGGTAGGCGCTGTCACCGCCTGTCCGATGGGGAGCCAGCGGAGGAGGCAGGAGTGGCCGGGGCCTCGGGGACTGGCGCAGCGCCCACAGGTGGCCTGGCCTCTCCGGAGCCTGTCGGGGAGGTCCCCGCCTCGCAGCTGCTCCACGTGCGGGAGGAGAAGTTCTGCGGACCCCCCAGTTCCAGCCCTGCCGGTCAGAAGGACTGGCCGGCGGGGTCACTGAAGGGGCAGCACCTGGTCCGGACGCCTGTGGGACCAGAGCCATCAGAGCATCCAAGGTCCTCCGGGAGGAAGCAATCGGGGCCTCCCTGCGGTTGTGAGCTCCTCCGAGCCTCACGCCTCCCTCACCCCCAGCTCAGCCGGACCCCCTCCACCATCTAGCATCTGTCCCCCCACCTCTGCTGCAGGCCGGACACCCCGCCTTCGGCTCCTGGGCTCCAAGCTCTGGTGGAAAGTTCCTGGGCATCTTCTAGAGCAGGGTTTCCCAAACTTCTCTCAGGATGAGAATCACCTGGCGGAGCTGTTAAAATACAGATTCCTGAATCCCAACTAAGAAGTGCTAGACTAGGATTTTGGGGGAACATAGAGGTAAAATTGTATACTTAAGCTTAGAGCACTAGTTAAGCTTAGAGCACTAGTTAAGTATACAATTACTTAATACTAGTTAAGTATACAATTTTACCTCTATGTTCCCCAAAATTATAGTCTAGCACTTCTTAGTTGGGATTCAGGAATCTGTATTTTAACAGCTCCGCCAGGTGATTCTCATCGTGAGGGAAGTTTGGGAAACACTGCTCTGGACCTTTGGAGTCAGGCAGACCTGGGTTCACATTCCGCCTCTGCCCCGCCCCACCTCTGTAGCCTTGGGGGAGTCGAAGCCCTCGGTATGCGTCTACCGTCGCTGTGGAAGCAATCACCACAAACTTCGTGTCTTAAACACACAAATGTGTCCTCTCCCGGTTCCGGAGGAAAAGGTGCCAGAGCCCGCCTCCCTGGGCTCGCACCCCGTGTCTGCAGGGCTGCGCTCTGCGGGTTCCAGGGGGAACCCACCCCTGGCCTTTCCCTGTGTGCCGCCCCGTGGCTCCTGGGCCCGCCGCACTGCGACGCCCGCCTCCATCATCGCATCTCTTCCTCCGGCTCTGGTCCTCCTGCCTCCCTCTTCCAAGGAGCCCTGTGGCTGCCTTGGTCCGTCTGGATAATCGGGGATAACCCCCCTCCCCACATCCTTCATCACACAGGCCCGTGGTCGGCACACTGCGGCTCGCGAGCCACATGCGGCTCTTTGGCCCCTTGCGTGTGGCTCTTCCACAAAATACCACGGCCTGGGCGAGTCTACTTTGAAGAAGTGGCGTTAGAAGTTTACGTTTAAAAAAATCGGCTCTCAGAAGAAATTTCGATCATTGTACTGTTGATATTTGGCTCTGCTGACGAATGAGTTTGCCGACCACTGGCCTAGGCAAAGCCCCGCGGCTGTGTATGGGAACCTGCTCACAGGTTTGGGGGATTGAGACACGGACATCCTTGTGGGGGAGCATTAGGCAGCCCCCCTCGCCTCAACTTCCTCACCTGTGAAACGGGATGGTAAGACGGAATCTCACGGTCCCTGGGAGGGGGAATTGTGGCACGCGGCTGAAATGGGATCGTGAAAAGGTGGACCCTGCCCTCCTTCCTTTCCGCGTCGCCTTCTCTGGATCCCCGGTGCCTCCCCCGGACCCGGCTCTCCGCCGGGACTTACAGAATCCGTGTTGAAACGGGACGCCAGGGGGATGGATGGCTCTGACCTTCCAAATGCCCGGACAGGGCTGTTTGCAAACTCAGACGCTTCTAGTTGCAATAGTGGGAGGAATGCGAGCAAAAACACGGAACGGTATGTGCAGGGACATAAATTCCGAGTGATTTTCGTGGGGAAGGCCGGACGGAAAAGCATTCCGTCTGCGTTCCTCACGGCGGGATCGCTCTCTCCCAGCTCGGCCCGGCAGAGGCTCATTCCCCGGCCGAGCACCTGTCCCCGGGGGCAGGATGAGGCTCTGCGGGGGCCAGGGCAGCCGGGCGGGGGCCAGGGCAGCTCTTCCTGCCCCTGCCCGGGCCTGGGAGGGTGGTGGCTCCGGGGACAGGGCTAGAGTGACAGGTACTGAGGCCAGGGGCAGGGATGGGAAGGAAGGCCCACACTGCAGGGACCTGTCCTTCATGGGGAGCAGAGGGCGGGGAGGGGGCCAGGCCCCCCTCCTGGTGCCCCCTCTACTGGAGGGCTGGCACCAGCACAGTTTAAACCCATTTTAATCCAGGCCTCTTACTACCCCGTTTCCCTGAAAATAAGACAGTGTCTTATATTAATTTTTGCTCCCAAAGATGCGCTAGGTCTTATTTTCAGGGGATGTCTTATTTTTCCATGAAGAAGAATACAGTACACATTTATTGTGAAATGAAAATAAAGGAAATTTATTACCTGTACACGGTACGGTATACAGTGGGGGCGGCCCTAGCAACCAGTTAACGGTAAATTAATTTTCACTCTGAGACAGAGCCTGGGGGCCTTATTTTCGGGGGGATGCCTTATATTTCACTCAGAAGGAAACCTGTAAGTAGGTCTTATTTTCAGAGGATGTCTTATTTTCGGGGAAACACGGTAGAAAAACGTCATTCAGCCTGCCTGCCCATCAATACGTAGTTATTTTTAAATTGCGTGGCATACATTACTGTAGAGATATGTTATACACATTAAAATGTTCACAAATATAGACAAGTAAAGGGCATATGAACCCACCTAGACCTGTGGTCGGCAAACTGCGGCTCTTTGGCCCCTTGAGTGTGGCTCTTCCACAAAATACCACGGCCTGGGCGAGTCTATTTTGAAGAAGTGGCGTTAGGAGACGTTTAAGCTTAAAAAATGTGGCTCTCCGAAGACATTTCAGTCGTTGTACTGCTGATGTTTGGCTCTGCGGACGAATGAGTTTGCCGACCACTGCCCTAGACGATCCATCTTGTGATCCTGCACTGGAACCGGTGACTGGGTGGGCACCGCCAGGTGAGGCCTCTGGTAGTAAAACATACACCTGTGTTGCCAAAACCGGTTTGGCTCAGTGGATAGAGTGTCGGCCTGCAGACTGAAAGGTCCCAGGTTCGATTCCGGTCAAGGGCATGTACCCAGTGGGGTTGTGCAAGAGGCAGCTGATCGATGATGTTTCTAACTCTCTCTTCCTCTCTGTAGAAAATCAATTATATATATATATATATATATATATATATATATATGTATATATATATATTAAAAACATACACCTGTGTTCATTCCGTTTTCTTGAGTCTTGGTTCTTGGTGTGTTCGATTCAGGGAGCATTTCTCCCACCACGCAGGGCGAGGGCCGGAGGCCCGGGGTCGCAGTGACACCATGCTGTCCCCGGGGAGCTGTGAGAGCAGACTTGCAGGCATGTGCAGGTGGTGCGTTGAGGGTTCGGGGAGGACCATGGTGTGTAAGGGGAACTTGGAGAGAGGGTCAGTACGACCCATTGAACACATTGAAGGTCCCTGCGAGTCCCTTCAGAGGACCCCAAGACACAGTCACCTTTCGGGGTGGCCGAGTTCTAGGCACTGGCTCCGGGTGGTGCTGGGACAGGGATGGGGGGCATCCGGCACCGTGGCAGGACTGTCATCACTCCAGCTGGGCAGGGGCAGCTGCCTGGGAGGCCTGCAGGCGAGAGCTCTGTGTGCCTCCTCCTCCAGAGACGGGGCAGCAGCTGGTCCCCCCAGGGTCCCCTGAGTCCTCGGGGCGGGACCCGCCGAGGCTGGGCCGGGCCGGCCAGAGGAAAGGCAGTGGAGGCCGCCAGGGTCAGCTCTGCCCACAGTGCACTGGGCCCCGCCTTTGGGCCCCTTATCTGGGCATGAGGAGGTGGGTGGCATGTCCTCTGCCTCCCTCCCCCCACCCCCAGCTCTGACATTCCTGCTCTCTGTCTGGCCCATCCAGGCCCTGAGCCGAGAGCCCGCCAAACGGGCCACCTGAGCGGGACTGGGCACCACAGCGGGGCTTGGAGACATTGCGAACGCCTGTCAGCTGCCTTCCTGCGGAGGGCGCTGTGCTGAACCCTGGCCCCACGCACCTCCGCGGGTGCGGGAGAACCGGAGGCTCGGGGTCTTCCTGAGTGAGTCTGAAACAAGCCAGCAGAGGGAGGGACACGAAATAGTTCCTGCTTGGCGCCGCCCGATCCCACGCCTTTGCCGCAGAGGGTCTGGTGTTTTAGCGGAGTCTGCGGCCACCTGAGGCTTGCAGGGCGCCCTGAGGACTGGCTGGGCCGGGGCGTGGGCTTGGGCCATGGGTCACATCCCATGGGCGACCAGGGATGGAACACCGCGCACCTCCTTGGCAGCTCTCCCTGGGGGCGGGGCAGAGGGAGGGACAGTGAGAAAAGATGGGGAGAGGCGTCCTGTCGCTGGTCACCGGGACTTAGAGCGGAGAACGAGCCCCGAGGAGCAGGGCTGAGCGGGGCGCTGGGCCCGGAGCTCCAGGATGGAGTCAGGGCGGGAACCCCGATGCCTAAGACGGGCTGTGCTGACGGGCCCCATCACAGCCTCTGGGCCTGCGGTCAGAATGCAGGGGGTCTGTGGACGGGGACGGGGAAATGTCACATCTTATTTTCATTAACCCAAACGTAGCGGTTCCCGCTGCTGCTAATGCAGACAATGAATTCAGACGCCCCAGCAGCGTCTGTGATGTGTCACCAGCAGAGGTTGCGGGCACTTCTCGTATCGCTGGCTGCGGATGTCTTAAATCATCGTGTAAACGCGTCACGACTTTGGAGTGATTGGTGGCTGTCAGACGGGTTACTAGGTCTCGCTGAAGTCACGTGGGGGTACGTTATATCACCCACTGGAGAGGTTAAAAAATATTCTGGCAATTGCATTTTCAGTGTAATTGCTTCCCCTTGTGAAGCTATGAATTCCCTTTCACGCATTTAAAAGTGTCGCTCCGAGGAGGGAGGGGTCCACAGCTTTGCCAAATTGCCGTAATGAAGCCAAGGGCCCACTTTCGCGGTATCACCTGGCAGCCCCCCCAGCCAGAGAGCGGGGTGCGGGCTGGGGAGACCGCGGGGCCCTGCAAACAGGTGGGGGTCGCAGGTCCCTTTGTCCAAGCACACGCTTGTCCCTCACACCAGGGGGGGCGGGGCATCTCTGGCTGGATTTGGCCATGTGGGTTCTTGGTGCTCCCTTACCTCTTCACACACCCCTCCCCATCAGCTCTCCTCCCCTCCCTCCTCCTGGGTTTCCATGGAGCACATCTGCACATCATCAACCTAATGCACCCCTTCCTGGGGACCAGAGGAGCAGCACCCAGCTCTCACCGGGTTGGGGCACCCTTCCCATCTGCCCTGCCCAGCAGTCCTGAGGAGGCAGGTCTGGGCGGGGTGGGGCGGGGTGGGGTGGGGTCAGAGGGATATCAATTATAAGCATAGAAGCTTCCCACCTGCGCTTGAAATGAACCAGGGGGTGGGGGGTGGGGGTGGCAAGCTTCACCACCCACGAGCCTCGAGCTTCGGGTTCAAATACTGGTCCCACCACGTGCCAGCTGTGTGGCCTCCGTTTCCAGCTGGTCATTTGGAATAAGAGTCCTCCCCGCAAGAGGTTACTCAGGGGACTGAAGGAGCTGATGCACGTACAGAGCTCCGCTGGCTCAGTGAATTCCTCCTGCAACCCGGTCCTTTTCCCTGGGCGAGAGGTGGGCCCCTGCCCCAGCCTCCTCCCGCACACGCGCCCTCCCCACGCTCTGCTTCTGAGGTGACCCGGGAGCTGGCTTCCTCCGCCCAGGCCCGAAACACCAGGTCCTTCCCACTTTCCAGACTGTGTCGGTTGGCACTCCCGGGGTGTTTTGGTAGCAGTGGCAGCAGCAGCTAACCCAGATAGCACTGTAGCCATTATCTAATCATCTGATAATTAGCCTGACATTTATAAAGGGCCCCGGGGCCCTTGGGATGACAGGGCTGTTTTCCAGTGCAAGGATTCTGGGGGTTTTTGCACCTGTGCCGGGCAAGATGCCAGCAGAAGGGAAAAGGGGGCCCGAGGCTGTGCATGCCCTCAACCGTCCGCAGTGTGTGCAGGCAGAGGAGGATGATCCGGGAGCTAATGGAGCGTGCGTAACCTTCAGAGCCCTTGAACTGCACGGTCCCGAGGTTCCTGGGAGATTTGCAACGGCGGTATGTGTTTCCATATATTGTCCTAAAGATGAATTCCAAAACTGTATAAACTCCACAATGCCTAATCCATTCCTAGATTTAAAACCAAAATTAGCTATTGGGTCTCCCCTACCTATTATTGTCTATTAAAACAGGTAAACAGATTTGGGGGTGCGAGTCAGAGACGGGGGTTGCACTGTGGGCTAAGGAATTTGGTGGTTTGTTGGAGCAGAATGGAGCCTGGCGTCCTGAGGTAATCAGTTTCCTGCTCTGCCACCTGCTGGCCAGGAGACCTGGGTGCAACCACATCACCTCAGCCTGCAAGGCCTCCACCAGAAAATGAAATCGCCATCTGAAGGATATAGGCACCCTTACGTTCATTGCAGCATTATTTACAACTGTGGCCCAGTGCGTGAAATTCATGCATGGGAGGTGGGAGGAGGGTCCCTCAGCCTGGCCTGCACCCTCTCCAGAAGGATCCACAGGGATCAGGCCTAAACTGGCAGTTGGACATCCCTCTTGAAATCCTGGACCACTGGCTCCTAACTGGTTACCTGCCTGCCTGCCTGCCTGATTGCCTCTAACCACACTGCCTGCTGGCCTGCTTGCCCCCGCCTGCCCCTCCCACCAGCCTGATCACCCCCAACTGCCCCCACTGCCTGTGTGCTCACCTCCAACTGGCCCCTCCTGCTGACCTGATTACCCCCAACTGCCCTTCTATCCTGGCCTGGTGGCCCCTAACCGCCTCTGCCTCAGCCCCTCCACCATAGCTTTGTCTGTAATGTCTCCTGGTCTAATTAGCATCTTACCCTTTTATTAGTATAGATAGAGGCCTGGTGCACAGGTGGGAGCCAATTGGTCTTCCCTGAAGGGGGTCTCAGGTCAGGGTGGGGGTCCCCTCTGGGGATGGGGCCAGCCTAGGTGAGGGGTCTAGGGTGGTTTGAAGGCCAACCACGCCCCCATCAGGGTGGGGGTTCCCAATGTGGGCACTGTCGGCCTGGGCGAGGGGCTGAGGGCCATTTGCAAACTGGCCACACCCCTTCAGGATAGGGGTCCTCACTGGGGGTGGGTTGGGCCTGGGCAAGGGGCTGAAGGCTGTTTTCAGGCTGGCCACGCCCCCATGGGTGAGGGTCCCCTCTGGGGGGGGGGAGGGTGGCCAGCTTGGTGGAGGGTCTGAGGGCCGTTTGGGGGTGGTTTGCAGGTTGGCCAAGCCCCCAGCTCTGTCCAGAAGGACGTCCGGAAGGTCTCCCGGTCTAATCAGCATATTACTCTCTTATTAGTATAGATGGTCAAGATATGGAAGCAACCTAGGTGCCATTGATAGATGAATGGATAAAGAAGCAGCGGTTGCCCCACCACAATGTCCAGTCTGTGTGGCAAGCAGACCCCGCGGTCTGCATCTTCAGGCCGGTCGGACTCCGGTGCTGCCCAGACCTCACTGTGAGGAGCAGCGCCCTGATGGCCTCAGCCAGCCGGCAGAGACATCACTTTAAAGATACATATAAGAATAAAAAATAAAAAATAAAAATAAAAATACACATAAGAATAGGGACCCCCTTCAAGGACAATGGGAGGGTGGGGGGTTGGAATGGGGGGTTGAGGACAAATGTGTGATACCTTAATAATAAAGAAATTTTTTAAAAAAAGAATAGGGACCCTTAAAATGTGGAAGGTGGCCGAAACCGGTTTGGCTCAGTGGATAGAGCATCGGTCTGCGGACTGAAAGGTCCCAGGTTCAGTTCCAGTCAAGGGCATGTACCTTGGTTGCGGGCACATCCCCAGTAGAGGGTGTGCAGGAGGCAGCTGATTGATGTTTCTCTCTCATCAGTGTTTCTGTCTATCTCTCTCTCTCTTCCTCTCTGTAAAAAATCAATAAAATATACTTTAAAAAATGTGGAAGGTGCTTGAAAGGAAGACCATCTGAACTATATTTACTCGTTCCCAAGAACATTGTCCCAGAAAAGGCAAACTGCGTGGAAGTCTTGAAATCCTGGAAAGAAACAATTCATAATCTATGACCAAGGCAGTGCAGGGCCAAGGTGGACATTACACCGAAGACATGGACTTATGTGTGTGGCCAAGTGCTGCCGGGCGGCGGGGACACATGCACGTTCCTTCAGGACGTTCCCCGAGTGGGGAGGACTTGCTTGGTGAATTTTTGCCTGCAGGGGGTGGTGTCTCAGCGACAACTCCAGCCGGCAGGGACCTGCGCCCTCACTCAGCCGGGCGGCCAGCAGGCTGCTGGGACTTTTTCTGAGTCCCAGGTGGAGACATGGTCTGGCTCACAGGAAGGCCGTCCACCCCGGGCAGGTGGCACCGGACATGCGCAATCCGGGCTCGTCTGAAGCTCCGGTCACTGGTTCACCTTGATCTGGGGGAGACGCTTGCCTCTTCCCGTTGGAGACGTTGGCCGTCCCTGTGGGTTGTTGCTGCTGCTTCCTCCTCTGTCTCCTTTGTACGTTGCACCAACCGTTTCATCGGAGCTCAAAGCTGGCCCGGGACGCGGAGTGGAGCTCGGGGCTCAGGGGTGAACGGGCTGTAGCTCAACAGGGACCCGGGTTGTAGCTTCCTTCAACCCGGAACAACGCCCTGGCTTGGCCCTTCCTCTGCTGGAGGAAGATGGGGGTGAGGGTGGAATGGGGAGGGGGTTTCTGGAAGGGCAGCTTGTGGGCTGCTCCGGGCTGGTTCCACACCAGTGGATGGGCGTCCGCTGACAGTTCACCGGGGAAGGCAGCATTTCCTGGCGATGACTCAGGAGGAGGCTGAGAACCAGCCAGAGGAGGCGATTGAAGGAACCTGTGTGAGGCTCTGTTTTTAACGGTGACAACCTATCTGTCGAGAGAAGGAACGCAGAAGGCTCAGAGGTGCGCTGAGTACACTGCTGGCCCCGCGCAGGATGGCCACGTGGCGGCCACTGCACAGGGGCCAAATACTGCCACCGGGCACACCCGCTGGGATGCAGTAGTAAACGTAACATGTTGTTTTAGCTGCAAAGTTAGTGCTGCATTTTACTGTTACTAAAACACCTACTATGCAGATTTTAAGGCTGATTGGTGCAGGAGCTGTGTCTTAGCACCGTCTTCGGCGAGATAGCTCCCTCCTCATGAGATGTGCGGATGTTACAACACTCACAGACACTCACTTGCTTATCTGAGGTCGCCATCCAAGGCTGCTTGTGACCATAGAATTGCATCAAGATTAGAATAGTAATGTAACCTAGCCTATGCTATTCTGCCTTGTGATGCCAATCTCATCATTAGGAACTGCCCTGCAGGTGGCCACAATCAAACCCCCACTCAGGATCACTCCCCCACGTGGGGCTCGGGGAGGGGCCTTCGTGAAGACTCGGGGATCAGAGGTCGGGTAGGCGTGGAGCACGCAGCCTGACATCCAGGAGGCAGGCGGGCCGTCAGCACAAATTTGCCGAGGGAATGAGTGGCAACGTGGATGAGTACATGAGGGAATGGATAAAGATGAAAGCCGAGCCAGCACCTGAAGACTGCGTGCGCTAGGTAAGGTGAGGTGTGAGAGGGTGGAGCCAGAGCCGGCAGGGGGATAAAGTAGGGCCTATTGGGAACCCCAATATATACAGAGGGACCGAGGGAAGGCTGTGACAGGGCAGCCTGGCCAGAGGGGGGGGAGAGGGTATCCTGGCAGGTAAGTCAATAGGTGTCCCAAGGGTAAGAGACGTGTGAGGGTCACGCAGGGGACACAGAGCCTAGAGCAGGACTGCAGACCCCCCCGACCAGGGCGGGTGGTGGAGGAAACAGACCCTGGGCCATAAACATGACTATACACGTGACACCAAACAGGCCACCGCACTCATCAGAGGAGGTGAGCTTGAGCCTTTATAATTGTTTCAGGTTTTGATTTAAATTGACCAGCTGCCCAGGGCCTGGACTATCTTAACTGACAATCAATTGACCAGCAGTGATTTGGTGAGACCTGCAATGTGGCTAGCATTGTGCTTCCTGTTAGGGACTCGGGGCACGAACAGTCTTTGAACAGATGAGTTTATGCTACACATGCGTAATGTGGGGGGGGCACGAACAATCTTTGGAACAGATGAGTTTATACTAAACATGCATAATGTGTGGCTATCCTCAGAGAAGAAAATGAGGGCGTTAAAGGGCCACAGACAGGCAATGCTGCAGAGGGGCGTGGGCAGCAGAGCTCTGGGAGGGCTCCCTGGGGGAGTGGGATGTGCCCGGAACCTGCACGAGACAGGATGACAAAGCAGAGAGAGAACATTTACCCCGGATCCCGGTGGGATTCCTGGCTGCTCAGAACACACCCATCAGAACTAAGCAAGACAACTTACTGAACTGCCAGACAGCCGAGGGAAGGAAAAGAGAACTCCTCCTTTCTGGTGTGTTGACTGAATTCCATCTCACAGGTGAAAACAGGAGGTACAGTGATCACTGTTTCCTCATCCAGGCACAGCGATCCTACCTGGCCCCAACTGTATTCTCTTGTCTGTCTTCTTTAGTCCTTCACCGCCCCTCCTCAGGTTCACACCTGGCCATGCTGGGCACGGTTCAGGCGAAGGTTTTGGGCTTTTGTTTGGGCTTTTCCTTTGTTTTGAAAAGGCTATTGAAGGAGAGGAGGGGAGAAATGGCTTTTCCTTCTCCAGTGGTCGGTCTGGTTCTGCCTTTAGACATGAGCAGGCCATCATGACACGGTGGTTGTGTTAGTTTCCTACTGGCCCTGTAGCAAGTTACCGTGACCGTAGTAATGGCTTTGGTCAACACAAATTTATCATCTTACCAGTAGAGTTCAGAGGTCAGAAGTCACTCAGGGTACCCATAGGACTGCATTCCTTCCTGGAGGCTTCTGGAGAGAATCCATCGTCTTGCCTGTTCCAGCTTCTAGAGGGTATGGCATTCCTTGGCTTGGGCTCTCTTCTATCCTCAAAGCTAATCATGGCTGGTCAAATAGTCTCATATGGCCTCACTGTGACAGTGTCTTCTGCCTCCCTCTTCCACTTTTAAGGACCCCAGGGATTGCATTGGGCCCACCCAGATCACCTGCAATATAAGCTCCTCTTCCTAAAGTCAGTTAATTAGCAACCTTAATTCTGTGTCCAACCTTCATGAGATATATACACTAGTTTCTGAGATTAAGACCTAGACATATTTATTGCCAGAGGCAGGGAGGGAGGGCAAGTGAGGGGATTTGAGGTGCAGATGAGGACACTATTCTGCCTACCACAGTTGCCAAACTCAGAGAATAGGATGTATTTTATTGAACAATCTGTTGGTTTGGTTTATAATTTTCAGTACTTAAAGAGATGTTGTGTGGCCTCCATTTGTGCTCAGGTCCTGCAAATGTTAGGGCTGCTCTGGTGGACTGAGGACATTGAGTGCTTGTCTTTGGCCAGCAGCTTCCCCCTCTGGACGGTTTCCAAGGCCTCCCCCTGCCCCGTGGAACAAACACATCACCTTCATCGTCCCATCTCTGATTCAAGCGCTGACTCCCAACACTTTGCTCTCCTTACAATAGAATTCCTCCCCAAAAAGGTGAATTTCTAGTTCATTTTTGCTTTTTTGCGTTTCATAAAAAATAATTGAAGCAAAGGAAGGAACCTCCTACTCACCCCAATCCAGTAGTACAGACACATCAAAGGATGCCAGGCCCCTCAGGAAACCAATCCTCGGCTTACATCATCCTGCAGCACATTGCTAAGCAACTGTGGGATCAACATCTGTTTCCATGGAGATGTCACTTCATCACCATTCTCCAGGCAGAGCAGAGAAATGCATCTGGGGGAAATGAGTATGCTGGGCTGTGCCAGAGAATAACACACTCTGGAGACCATGAGCAAAAAGCTATAATCAAAATGAAAAGTTGATGAGAGGGGGGAGGGGGGGCTCCTATAATGAGAGGGGGAGGGAGAGAATGGACTGAATGAATCCAGTGGTGAATCACCTGGTCTACCTCCCTCAGTACACAGAGTGGCCAATCCTGTACCACGGTTCACAGGCAGACCTGGGCCAGGACCCAAGCCTTGTGCCTTCCTGTCCAGGATTCACCCCCCGTTGAGGGGAGGTACTAAGGAGCCAGTTGGTTCCTGGCAGGCAAAGATGGTCCTTCACCTTGGTCTGCCTAGCACGGTGCCTTCCAGGAACAGGGGCTCCCAGTCACCTAAGACAAACCCTGTGGCTTCAAGGAATGGCCTTCTGAAATGACAATGCAGAGGGGAATGGAAGGAACTACGGTTTACCCAGGGCTTGGATGTGCTTTTCACAAGCTATCTCAGCTAATCTTCTAATTCCCATGGGGGGGGGGGTGTTAAAGCCTCATTTTACAGGCAAGAGAATGCGGCTCAGAGAAGCAAAGTGGTTTATTCAAGGTGATGATAATAATAGTGAACTTTTATTATTTTTTAAATATATTTTTTATTGATTTCAGAGAGGAAGGGAGAGGAGAGAGAGAGATAGAACCATCATCGATGAGGGAAAATCATTGGTCCGCTGCCTCCTGCACACCCTGCACTGGGGATTGAGCCCACAACTCGGGCATGTGCCCTGAGCGGGCATTGAACTGTGACCTCCTGGTTCATAGGTCGATGCTCAACCATTCAACCACGCCAGTCTGGCAACAGCGAACTTTTAGAATTCACTTACTTTGTGTGGAGCTGAGGTCCTGGCCCCTGCTGGGCCTGTGAGCCCTTGTACAAGAGTAGGCAGAATTCAGAGGCCTCTCTCGGCCACCCTGTGTACTGAGAGAGGTAAGCCAGGTGATGTGTTCCTGGGTCCATCCAGTGACTCCCCACTGGACCCATCCAAGACCCACCCCCCCCTCTCCTTCTCATTCTATCGTCTCTCTCCCTCATCAACCTTTTACTTTGATTATAGCTTTTGGTGACAGCCTCTTTGGAAACGTTAATTCATTTCATCCTCACACAGAATCTCTGAGGAGGTGTCCTTATCTGTGGGCCAGTAGGTAGCAGAGCCTGGCTTTGCAGCCTAGGGTGCCTTTCCCACTAGCCACACTCAGGGTAGCAGGTCAGGAGGCGGGCACACAGGAAAGAGTTAATGATGGATTGGATGTTGAAACGGGATGCCTTCTGCCACTCAACATTGTGTTTTTACGCCTCATCCGTATTAAAGAGTGCTATGCTTGATTCATTTTTCCTGAGGAGAGGGAAAGGATTGAGAACAGTCTAATTTGTTCTAAGTGTGTTTGAGGAGAATATGTATTCTCTAATTAGTAAGTGGCGAATTCTGCTTTTAAATCAGGGTTGTTACTGGTGCTGTTCAAATCCTCTATATCCTCACTGGCTACTTATCTTTATGGCCTAACGATTTTTATAGGAACATGCTAAAGTAACTCACTATGATTACGAATTTTTCAGTCCCTCCTTTACATGCTCTTAGGCTATTTTTTAGGTAGGATTATTCATATAAGATTTCTTTTTGCTCGTGTTTCACGGGTATATATCCTCCCATCCTTTCGCTTTTATCCTTAAAAGTCCTTATTTTTTTACATATGTTTCTTGGGATCCCTTGTTTTTTTATATGTTTCTTCTCAGCAGAATATAACAGAATATTATTTCTCTCTTTCAACCAATCCAATAATTTATATTTAAATAAACAAATGTAATCCTTTCAAATTTAATGAGATGGTTGATATGTTCAGATTCATTTCTATCAGAACTAAATTGGTTTATATATCTATAGACACATTGCTTTTTAATGGAACTTAATTTTGTGTTTTAAAGCTTGTGGAGATGTATTTGATGTATAATGCCCTGCAGGAGGGAAGATGGTCAGGAAAGGGAGGCTCTGGATTTGTGGCGCCAGTGAGATAAATCATCTTTATCCTGGGAAATGCTGTCTTCTTTTTTAAAAAATTTTTATTAAAATATATTTTATTGATATTTTACAGAGAGGAAGGGAAAGAGATAGAGAGCTAGAAACGTCGATGAGAGAAACATCGACCAGCTGCCTCCTGCACACCCCCTACCAGGGATGTGCCCGCAACCAATGTACATGCCCTTGACCGGAATCGAACCCGGGACCTTTCAGTCCGCAGACTGACGCTCTACTGCTGAGCCAAAGCGGTTTCAGCAGATGCTGTCTTCTTGTGCAAGCCCTAGCCGAGCCCGCGGGGCTCAGCCAGCTCACTGGTGATAGAGGAGGACAGCACAGCTCACAGTGTACCCTGTACCACAGCTTTCTAGACCCCACTCTGACCTCACTCAGCCCTGTTCCCGTCCCTTCTGCCTGCTGCGGCCCCCACCCTTCCATTCTGGGGCCAGCTCCCAGCTGGCTCCCCTGCAGGCCTTTAGCTCCTCAAGAACCTGACACAACACCCAAGAGACGGGGAGCCACACCGGCACCCCGAAGATCCATGTGTGGAGTCCACCTAGCGGAGAGCAGGCTCCAAGAGAGCCAGGACATGGACCAGCAGCCCCACACAGGTGCAAGTCCAAGCCGGGCACACAGACACCAGGGGTCCTCCATGAGGTAGATAATGCGGTTAGTGTGAGCCTCCCTGTGAACGCCAACAGGGAGGGGCCGGGGGAGAGAGGAGCTGAAAATACTTTCTTATCCCAGACGCCCATCCCCAGCTTCAGTCCAGGAAGCAAGCTCTATTATTAGTGTTTTGTGAATTCTTATTCTTTCAAAGTTACTCTGTACAGAAAATGGGGGAAGGGGGAGGGCGGGCAAAAGTAGGCTCATAGCTGTGTGGGAAACACAGTGTTTATTCTTGTATTATTTATTAATTATTATATCATTTTTTTCATATGAACAACTGTAAACCCATATTGTGTATCTAAACAGGTGACATATACACACCCACACATTACATTAACTTTTAGCTCCAAATGGAGCCGTGTGTTCATTCACTCATTTGTTCACCTAATCATTCCATTTAAATATATTTTATTGATTTTTTTTTTTTTACAGAGAGGAAGGGAGGGGGATAGAGAGCTAGAAACATGGATGAGAGAGAAACATCGACCAGCTGCCTCCTGCACACCCCCTACCGGGGATGTGCCCGTAACCAATGTACATGCCCTTGACCGGAATCGAACCTGGGACCTTTCAGTCCGCAGGCCGACGCTCTATCCACTGAGCCAAACCAGTTTCAGCTAATCATTCACTTTAAATGGACTGGGTGCTAAGGATACGGGTCCCTGCTGTCACAGCATCCGCAGTGGGGACACACAAGCACCCAAGGACCACACAGAGGATGCTGTCCCTGACCCTGGGACCTGGTGAGGAATTAGGTGAGACCACCTTCCGGTGGCAGGCGCGTCTTCCATTGTTCAGCGGACAGTTACCAGCGAGCGGGGCCCAGGCCTGGCCGGGGACACGTTCTCACTTGGTCTCTAACAGGCTTCCGATGAAGAAGCGGAGCTGTGACTCACCGCCCTCCGCTCCTCTGCTGCCCAGGGCGGCCATGACTCAGCCCCGCCCGCCCGCCCTCCAGGAGGGCTGCAGAGGAAACGACAAAATCGTCCCTGTGACTCAGGGGAGGAAGCACGGCTCGGCCTGGCTCACGCCCACTGCTCCCTCCCTCCCTGCCTGCAAAGCTGCGGTGGGCACAGGGACGTGCTGATGGAGCGACTCCCTTCCTGGCGGGTGTCCTCAGACCAGGAGCTGGGATGCAGGGATGAATGCCTGGGCAGGCAGGCGCTGGGTTTGCCCAGGTCGGGGGAGGTGTGTGTGAGGAATCTGGTTCCACCTCCTGCCGCTGCCGGGCCCTACCTGACCAGCCTTTCCTCCCAGAGCAGTGTTTCCCAAACTTCTCTCAGGAAGAGAATCACCTGGCGGAGTTGTTAAACTACAGACTCCTGAATCCCAACGAAGAAGCGCTAAACTAGAATTTTGGGGAACATAGAGGTAAAATTGTATACTTAACTAGTGCTACAATTTAGTATACAATTTTACCTCTATGTTCCCCAAAATTCTAAGCTTAAAGCACTAGTTAAGTATTAACTAAGCTTAGAGCAACCCGGGCATGCACCCTGACCAGGAATCCTGACCTCCTGGTTCATGGGTCGATGCTCAACCACTGAGCCACACCGGCCGGGCCAGACATTGTGTCTTACTTGTAGACCCTGAGAACATGGTAGAGACCCCAGAGAGGGGTCAGGCATCTTGCCAGCTAGAATCGAGGAAAGTAGACTAACACAGCACCGCATACACATCACTTCAGGTGCTACAGTGTGGGTCTGGGAATTTGGGGCGTCAGTGCACCCCCTGCACACCCAGGGCCTGCCTCCATGGCACGGTTCCCTGGGCTGCGCACCCACCTTCCCGGGCCTCCAGCCCTGAGCCCCAGCCCGGGCTGTCGGGCGTGGACGTGGGCACCTGCGGAGGTTCTGAGTCACCCTCCGAGCGTCGGCCTAATGCTCTTCGCAGGCCTGGTCCTTAGCAACCGGCCCGCTCAGTGCTTTGCAGCCCCCCCCCCGCCCCCCCCCCCCCCCCCCCGGTTTATGGCTAAAAACATCTGTATGCAATGGGCCCTGCCAAAGCACTCGCGCTCACCCCTGCACCTGAAGTCCTGGCCGCTGCTTCCGGCCTTTATGACTGTTTGCTGTGGAAACGGCGGCTTCGGGGCCCAGGGGGGAGCAGGTGCAGAGGAGCTCGGAGAGCAAACGGGTTCACGCCAGTCAGCGGGCCCGTGTCTCATTCTCACCCCGGAGCGGAACGTGAGCCAGCGCAGCCGGGGAAGGACTGGAGCACAGCACAACGTGGGCTGGTTCTCTGGGAGGTGCAGGCTGGACGTGAAATGGCCTCCAGATGTGGGTCTGAGACGCACCCTAAGACTGAAACTGTGCTCTTAGCCGTCTCCCTGCAGGGAGCGGAGGGCCCTGCTGAGGCCGTGGCTCCTGCTCTCAGGGTCCCCGGCTCCAGCACGTTTCACGTGGGCCGGCCGTTCAGACATGAGCTTCTAGGACACAGAACGGCCCGCCTGGGTGAGTCCCCTTCCCCCCTCTGCTCGGTTCACAGATGAGAAGGTTTGAGGACCCAGCGAAAGGCTTGATGGGCCCTGAAGGGGGGTGGGGTTCCTATTTACAATTGGCGATTCTACCCATGGGCTGAGGAGTAACCAGGGAAAGATAACACCTGAAGGACTCGCACCCACTAGCAGAGGCTCTTATTCCAGGTCTGAGATCTTTCCCTCAGGCCTTTCCAAGCTCCTCCTGAGTGCAGAGCATGCTACACAGGCTCAAGGGGCCTGCAACCCACCAGGGGAGAGGAAAGATACAGATGGCTTCAAGTGCCAAGGCCATAGGAAAGGAGCTCAAGGCGGGAGGGGAGGCACCTGTGAAGCTGGCAGGCAAGAAGAGACTGTGAGGGTGCTGGGGAAGGTGTTGGCAAACAGGGCAGGGGAGGTGTGGACCGGGAAAGTTGGGGGGCAGGGTTGGAGGGTGTGAGGGGGGCCAGAGAAGGCTGCCTCTTCTCAAGCACCCGTGGCCACTGACTTTGTGACTGTGGGTTGGTGGAAGTCCTGTTTGTGGGAGTTCTTGAATGGTCACAGACAGGAGCTGGGGGGGTGGAGGGTGGGGGTCCGTGAAGGAGTTGGCTGGTGAAAATGGGGTCTCCTCCTTTTGTTTCAAGGCTGACATGGAATCAAAACACAGTCCTGGGCAAATGGAGGACTTGGACCCCATTGGCAGTGTCTGCTTTGGGACTCCGGTCCTGCCAGCCCCTTTGGGACCAGGCTGCTGACATGAGGGGGCCAAGCTGGGTCCTGCCTCTGCTCCTCCGGGAGATGGTCAGTGGCCAGGTTCCTCCCCCATATCTCTGGTCTTGACATTGTCCAGTTGAAGGTTTTCTTTCTATTCCAAGAGGAAGAAGACTTTCTCTTTACGCCTCTAAAATCGCATAAAAAGCCATGTTTCTGTGTGGGGAAGTGGGCATCTGCTTGGATTGTTTCAATCTCTCTCCTACTCAAGGTCAAAGCATTCACCATACAATAAGAAATGGCCATTTTCTCCCTGACAATTATGAGTCACTAAAGACCTGGTGCATGAAATCGTGCACAGGTGGAGGGGGTGGAGCATCCCCCTTAGCCTAGCCTGCACCCTCTCCAATCTGGGACCCCTCAGGGAGTGTCTAACTGCAGATTTAGGCCCAGCAGTTGAACATCCCTCACAATGATGTCCGACTGCTGGTTTAGGCCCAATTCCACAGGTTTAGGCCCAATCACACCCCCAACTGCCCTCCCTTGCTGGCCTTCTTATGATGGCCATCTTGTGGTGGCCATCTTGTGATGACATGGGGCAGCCATCTTGTGGTGGCCATCTTATGACAATGTGAGGTCAGCCATCTTGTGATGATGTGAGGGCATGAGGGCCACCTAGGTTTTTATTAGTATAGATTATTGATATATACTCAAGTTTAAGGTATAAAACTTGATGATTAGATACATGTATATATTGCAAAATGACTTCCACAATAAGGCCAGTTAACTTCCATCCCTTTGCACAATTATGATTTGTGTGTGTCCATGTGTGTATGTGTATGTGTGTGTGTGTGTGTGTGTGTGTGTGTGTGTTGATAACATTTAAAATGTACTCTCTTAACTACTTTCAAGTATGTAATTCAGCTTTGTTAATTATAGTTGTCATGCTATGCATGAACCCCCCAGATTTTATTTATCTTATAGCTGGGAGTTTGTACCCTTTGGCCAACATCATTTCCCCAAACCCCCAACTTGTGGCAGCCACCATTCTACTTTTATTTCAATGAATTCAGGCTTTTTAGAATCCACATATAAGTCTTTTTCTGACTTGTTTCACTTAGCATAATGTCCATGCATGTAGTCACAAAAGGCAGGATTCCCAGGCCCTGTCTGTAATATTTCGTTGTGGGTGTGTCTGTGTGTCACACATCTTCTTTTTCCATTCACCCATTGATGGACACCTAGCTCATTTTGACATCTTGGTGGTGTGAGTAATGCTGCCATCTCTGTGGCTTAGGGTTTTCCTAAGAGGGATTGCTGGGTCACATGGTAGTTCTATTTTTAACTTTTTGAGGACATGCCATACTGTTTTCCATAGTGGCTGCACCAACTCCCATTCCCACCAACAGTGCCCAAGGGTTCCCTTTTCTCCACATCCTGGCCAACACTTACCTCCTGTCTTTTCCAACACCTGTGAAGTGACATCTTATTGTGGTTTGGTGTGCATTTCCCTGGCAACCAGTGATGTTGCACACCCTTTTATGAACCTATTAAATGTGAAATGAACCTATTAAACCTATAAATTAGCTCACATTATGGCATCATTGCTCATTTCTTGGTTTTGCTGACTGTACTCTGGTTAGGTAAGAGGGTAGGGCTGGGGGGAGCTAGGGAAGGGGTACCCTCCTGCCTCCGCCTTCTTTGCCTTGTGGTTCCTTCTGCCGAGCTGCCTTTTCCCAGAGAGCCACGTGGTTTGCTCATTCATCCCCTTCCTGTCCTTACTCACATGTGCGAGGCCTGAGATGCCATCAGTTTTTCCACCGTAGGCGAATGCCATTCAACCAAGCCGCGCGCTTCCCGTTCACTTTTTAGGAAAAGTCCCCACAATCTTCCTATTGAGGCCGGAAGGAAAATATCACTGATGGGAAAGGCCGGCAGTGCGTCATCTTTCTTGGCTGGAAGAAAGGAAGGTCAAGGGCAGGAGCCACGAGTGGGGCCTGCAACTGTCCAAATGGGGGGGTGTTGTTAGGCAGAACAATGGTCAGCTTCTGCCCACCACTCCTCCACACAGGGCCTGGGGCCAGAGTCAGAGCTGGTCAGGGACTGAGGCCCAGGACTCCCATTCCCTAGTCACCACCAGGGGTCAGCTGTCCCCAGACACTAAATGCTTGGACTGCGGGGCCTACAGGCCTACTGTGTGCCCTGTCCTGTGCGGAATGCATGTCCACTGTGGGGATGGGAAGAGGCCAGGCCCTGTCTGTAAGTTTATAGACGCCTGCTGGAAACCTTTCCCCTTCCCCACTCGTTCTTTGATTAGAATCTCATGGTATTCCGTGATGGAAGGAAGCCGGGTCATGGGCATTTCTGGTTCTCAGACATGGAACCCAAGGCTCGCTTTGAGTATTTTGCTTAAGATCTCACAGTTGGGAAGGTATCCAAAGTCAGCTTTTAATAGGAAACCAGTAGCTCTCCACATGTCCCGTTCCTTCCCAAGACTAGTCGCCTTGCATGTGAAGAAGTGCTTGGAGTTCAATGGCGCTATACTTGGACTATGGGGTTGTGATTTTGAATCCTGGCCCAACCACTTAGGAGCTGAGCCATCTAGGGCATGGCCCTTAACCCTCTGGGGCTGATGTTGTCAAACTGCGGATAAAGGCTGCGAAAGGGCTTTGCAAACTGCAATCCATCTGCCTGTCGCTCTTTAGTGCCTGTGTGGGGACAGCATGGGGGTTAATATTCCAGACTTTGGGGGATTTTCACATGGCCACGGTACAAGTAACAGCTCCGTTAAGGCGTGCCCTGTGCTGCAGTCCCCTGCAAATTCCCTGAGTTCTCACTGTAACTTAAGGCAGCGCTTGGGTTTTCTGATGCTAGGTTCCCAAGTTCCCAAGCCCTCGTGACTTGCATTAGCAACAGTAGTGTGTTCTCTCTCAGACCGTCCCCACCGGCCATGGGATGGAAAAGTCCCATCATGGGCTTTGTTGTTTCACAGTCGTTTCTGGAAGTCACACCACCAACTGCTGTGGGCAACACCTACTCAGTCCTGTGCCGTGGACCAAGGAGCCGCAGGGCCAGTGCCCTGTGGCCAGCTGGTCCTGGGGCACCCACACTTTGGCACCAGACATGGGCCTTGGACAGGACGTCCTCTCATTTACCTTCTTCGTTTTGGTCTGGTTGGCTTCACACCCGAAAGCTGGTGCTTCCTAGGTTTTTTTTGGAAAGAAGGAAAGCATGCATGTGGGCAGAGAGGCAAAGAACAAAGCACATGTTGAGCCAAGTTGCTACCTTTAAGAGTTCACGTACTAATATATTTTGATAAATTATATCATTAGTCAAGCATGATTGGATTCTTATTTTTTAAAAAGCAGTGGATGGGTTTGCAGCTCAATTTTTTGTTGTTATTTTAAATTTGGTAATTTCTGCACCCAGCTTTAGGTTTTAGAACAGGATCCTTTCTGAATGACTTCCAGGGAATCACTGCTAAGAATTTATTGGGCAAAAAGAATGAATTAGATGCCGGGCTGAACGCTGTTTGGGATAAGCGAAATATGAGACATCCTTATCTTCGCTTTCCAGAAGCTTCTAATCCAGCTGAGGCGATAAGACTGAAAAATAACTAACACAAGATAGCGATCCGGTCCAGCGGGCATTGCTGAGAAATATCTCCGCGGCAGGAGGCCATTTCAACTACACGGACCAGGAACAGCTGCAGGCAGAACGTGGATGTGACCGGATGGGGTAGGTGAAGGAAACACCCTTCACATGAGCAAAGGTGGGACAGGTGAGGTTTGGCACCAGTGAGGTTTGGGCAACCAGTTGTGTTGATGAAGGCTCACAGGAAACCACTGAGGGTGCGAGAAGCCAGGCCCCGTGCCCAGAGCGGCGTGTGGAGAGCCTGGAGCAGGGAGAGCGGATAGGAGGCAGGCAGACCTGCAGAACTAAGGCAGCAGGAAGGGCTGCCCCCAGGGAGGGAATGGGGGAGGTGACACCTTGACTGTCCAGGCGGGCCAGGGAGGAATGGGTGATGCAGCAAGATCCTGCTGGGAGAAAAAGCACAGCAGGCGACAGGGAGAGGCGTGGAGCTGCTGTGTCCAATGGATTTCCCAGGGGAGGAGAAAGGCTTCCGTACGGAGGGAGCTGCATGGTGATGACTGAAGAATTCAGGTGGACGGACCGTTGACGAGGTTACCTGTTTAAAGCCAGGGGGACTCTTGGTTCCCAGGTGTCCCTGGTGTTGCTGGGAAGCTGCCGGGCGGCTCTGTGTGTCCCACTGTGCAGAGCCGGGACCCGCTCTGGAAGCCACCTGGTTTTCTCCCGACTCCACCCCGGGGCTTGGAAAGTTCCATGGTGGACAGCTGGCCACCTGCGCCACTTCATCTTATTCTCTCATCCTCGTCTTAAAACCCCTCCCTACACCAGGCCCCCATGTTCCAGGGGCACAAGCTTCACCCCTGTCCCGGGGGTCGCATCAGGGGGGCCGGGCAGCAGGTAACCCCATCATATTTCTCAGCAAGCAAGTGGTTCAGGAATGAGTGCTGAACTCAACTTAGATCTTGGGTTGAGCCACGTGGGAGGAGACTCTACGGGTCTATCTAGCTGGTCTTGAACCTGAGAGGATGTAGGGCTGAAGCGACTGCGAGCACCAGGCCCCACGTGGATCCTGCCAAATTGGCTTGGCTGGGAGCACACAATTTGTCATAGTAATCTATACTAATAAAAGGGTGATATGCTAATTAGACCAGATGTCATTCGGGTGTCATTCCAGATGTCCTTCCTGACAAAGCGGGGGGTGTGGCCAGCCTGCAAACCACCTGTGGTCTTTCACCCAGGGCGGCCCCGCCTCCCAGCGGGAACCCTCACCTCTAGAGGGAGTATGGCCGGCCTGCAGACCCCCAGCGGCCCCTTTTCCAGGCTGGCTCCGCCCTCCAATGGGAACCCCCACCTCTTTGGAGGCATGGTGGCCTGTGAACCCTCGGTGGCACCAAGCCCAGGCCGGCCACCCAGTCAAGTGGAAGAACACGAGGGCTTAGGAGATGGCCATCGACAGGCCGGTTCCTGACAGGGCTCTGGAGGCCTGTGCTCTCGGGCCCCACACATCCCTCTTTCCCAGAGGATGGCGCTGTGGGTTCCCCGCAGGGGACTCTCCAAGCTGAGTGCTGGTTGCACAGCCAGGAGGCAGTGGAGCCTTGCAGAGCTTCTAAGTAGGCCCCGCGGGGGAGGAAAATAACTGTCCCCCTGCCCTTCTGAGTTCTTGGCTGACGCCCCTGTAATATCAAGATTAACAAGAGAAAACAAACGACAGTCTACTAACACGTGTCCCTTGTTATACATGGGAGAACCCAGGAAAAACCAACTCCCCAAGGTGACTTCAAATTGAGGGTTAGCTAGGAAAAGGGGAGGGGGAGAACTCTTACGAGAGAGTAAATGACTTTTAAGAAAGGTGAATGGGCCAGTGGAAGGGATGGAAGGTCTGAGTCCGGGTGTGGTATGGGCTTCTGGTCTTTTCTCCTGTGATAAGAGGCAGTCTTCCCTGGTTGACGGCACAACAGGAGGGGATTTATGGGAATAAAATTCCTTGATAAATTTATCATATTCCCTGATCTCCAGCTCACCAAGGTCCAGGACATACAGAGATCATCTTAAGGCAGAGAAGGGAAATTCAAAGAAAGCCTCTCCCTGCATCTGCTGCCTCAAGTGTTTACAGCTCAGAATAACATACCAAAGTGGCATGTTTTGGGGTGGTGTGTCCTGAATGTTTACTGACATTTTGGGGTGGCATATTTTGCTACCCTTCCGTTCCATGATTTCCGTGCCTGTCTGTTTGCTTAGTACATTTTTTACATTTCCAGGTTTGGGTCTAAGATTGGCTTCATAGAAAAAAAAAACCGGGTAGTAGGAGGTGGGGCGTGTGGGAGTCCCCTTTACCTCTTCCAGCTGTGGGCGCTGGTATTAGTATAGAACAACGCACACCTGCCCTCAGGGCTGAACTGAGCGGGAAGACAGTCCCTAACCCTGAATTCAACTGTGGGCTCTGGACTCCCAGTTAGGGAGGCGATCCATCCCCTCCTTGCTTAGTCTTTTTTTGAACACCTTTGAAAGGATTGACTAGTCTTTCTTGACTATTACATATTACAAGACTAGAGCAACGTGTAGAGACAAAGTAGAATTCTGTCTTTCCTGCAAGAATGGAAACATAGCCCATGTGTAAACTCTAATCCACTCGGATTTATTCTGGGGTTTACCTTACAGATAACACAACTCACAAACACACTAGTGGACACTGAAACCTGCCTTCTGGGAGTTATTTTTAAAACTTGGTGTTTTGCACATAATGACCTTTTAAAAAATAAATTACCAAAAACAAGACTCTTCTGATATAAAGATTTAAGGTCGGTACAAGACACCTTTGGGGCCACGTCTCATCTGAAGTGCACCTGTGACGAGACCATGCGTGTTCTCGCTGACACACTGGTTCTCAGGCACCAGAGCCTCCGCGCCAGGCTCTCCTGGCGGCATCTGAGTGGCTTTGACCACGGAGCGGGGTGGCTTATGAACCACTCCCAGTGAATAACCAAGAGACGTACCTAAGAAACACCTTGAAAAATTCTTGGAACGAGATAAAAAGAAAGGGACTATAACTAAGGCACTGAAAGCACATTATTTATATAAAGAAATGTAAACAATTGAATGCCCACAGAGGCGATGTGGGCTGGTGTGGAGGGGTCCTTCCTGAGGCAACCACGACACAGAAGCTGTTAATTTCTACTTTACATTTCCCTGCCAACTTTGGATGGCTCTAAGTTCCAGGTCAGAAACCGTCTATTTCTTTAACTTCTTTAAATAGGAGAAAATACAAGTGTGTTGGAAAACATAAATAAGCAACTCATTTTTTCTGAAGTACAGTCTCTAAACCTCTTTTAGTGCTTATGAATTTTGGGCAGGTTAAAAAATTTTGCATTTTATCTTTAACATGTTATTTTTATGAGAAAAGACATTAACAGAGAAAGGACTTCCCTCCCACCGGTGCAGCGTTGAGGAGAACGCGCCCCGGGAGCAGGGCACAGGGAGTTTGGAAGAGGGGCTGCGGTGTGAGCACCCCCCCCCCCCAATGCCCAGGACAATCCCCATCCTGATTGTTAACACTAGCTGTGTATTTCCAAATATAACCAAAGGAAGCCTGAGCGAAACCTACATTAGAAACCTCCTTTATTAGGAAAAATATTAAAATAAAATAAAAATACCCTAAAAACGACACACAGCTGGGCTCGCAGCAGATGCACACAATAAGATGACGAGGCGCTCCGGCGGTTTGGCAGCCAGAGGGCGGTTACAGATGGCTGGGGCGTCCGGCGGCCTGGCCAGTCCTCCCCCGTGAGGCCGGGTCCACAGCGCTGTGCGCAGACGGGACTTTCTCAAAGAAACCGCTTGGTAAGCTCAGCTCCCGACGTGCGAACCCCACGTTTCAGTTGTAGGCAGAAGTCACCGCCGCGCAGAAATGAGGTGGAAGTAAGGGGAGGCATTCATGCCAAAGGAGTACATGGAGCAATGAACAGCTACGAGGCTGGTTGGAGGCAGGAGTCAAGCTGACAGGTTTGCTAACAGCTAAAGCCTTTTCATTGCCTCCGATTTTCTGCTGCTGACGAGCATCCTCAGTGTGTAACGAAAAGCAGTGGCGGCCTCAGTAAACGGGAACTTTCCATGCCTCACGCGGCTGGTGCTGTTGGTTTACTGGGTTTCCCACCGACTCCCAATGATTGGAGTATTTAGGTGAACAACTGGTCAAAACTGGGTTTAAATTTTAATATTGAAAGGGAGGCCTAGGCCTAAAAATGAGATACCTCCCTTGTTATTAAAAAATAAATAAAAAGGACTCATTTTTGAGTTGTTTAGTTTTAAGAGAGCTTGTCGAGGCTACACTGGTTCAGTAATTTAGACTAAACCATGGCTGCCTTGTTGCTGTTTTAATGGAAAAAGTTAGAGACCCATGCACATGTAGAAAACACACTAACCTTCCTTTTGTAGGCAGGTTTTGGAGAAATATTTCAAGAGACAACTTCCAAGGAGAGTTTCTGACTGCAGCCACGGACCGGTCTACACTTTCCTTTAAAAACGTGAGTTTTTACTGTTTCTAACACACAAGAGGCTACACCTGCGGACGCGCGGTGGAGAGCCAGCACTGAGCATTAAAAGGTAAGTGAGGGTTTCTAAGTGGAGAGCCTGCGGGCTTGTTCTCCACAGGAGAAAAGGGCACAGGAGGTCTTCTGACGCCCAGGTCGGCGCAGGGCTAACCGCCACGGTCTTACGAAAAATGAAGGGCTTCTATCAAAATGTTTGGTCAGTTAAAGGATAAGAGTTTTCTGGTCTGCAGGAAGGAAGCAGTGGATTGACTGGCACAGACAGGAGCTGGGAGGGAGGGGCCGGGGGAAGTGCCAGCAGCTGAGCTGGGCCAGCGCTTGCAGGCCCCAGGCCTGCCTCTTGTACGCAGTCGTTGGAAAAGGGGATTGAGCCTTTGAGAAAACCTTGTGCGAACCTGTCTGTGAATAGCTTGATGATTGTTTAAGAATACTCCGGCCCGAGCAATTCACAGCAATTGCTCCCTGCTATGCATGTTGAAATTACATTCAGAGATCTAAAAAAAAAAATTCGTGTGTGGCAATATTTTCCCACAAAACTTAAGTGCAAAGTACCTTTAACAAATAATGATGGTAGTAGGAAATATTCAACCTCGTCATGCAAAAACCCGTCTCAGTGACAAAGGCTTACATTTCCCAAGTATTTCCTAGGTTGTCACACTGTGGACCTTATAATCTTACTCTTCTTTCTTTGCACTTGAATGTGACTTTTTGTGTAAAAGACGGTAGCATGCAAGTTCCATGAACTCCAGCCCACCAAATATTCTCTCTTGCAGTACAAAGATGACAACGGTGATTATAAAATACCACCGGACAAGACTGTACATATATATGAGTAGGCACATGGCAGGGCTGAACAGGTTCCAGTACAGGATAGAGAGAAACTTGACCACGAGGACCCTGAGCTCTGACTTGCACGGAGGGATGACAGGCTGCCCGGTGAAGCGGAAATCCTCCCCTCGGTAGAAGGAGCGCAGCCTCTCCTCCTTCTCTTCCCACCGCTTGTGGCACCAGAGCTGCAGGTCCTCGATGGACTCGGGCAGGGTGTCCACCGGGTAGCGGTGCACGTGGAAGTGGATCTCTCTGGGGAAGTCCCCCTCCAGGATGTGCTTCTCGGTCTGAGGGATGTTGTGAGGGTAAGCCACCGTGATGTCGTGCACAGCGTCGAGGTTCTTCCCTACGTGGGGAGAGATGAAAGGCAGGTTGAATTATGTAATTTGGGTAGCAACGCTGACTCACAAGGCAAGGCAGAGCCAAAACCCGGAAAACAATCAGAACAGAGTGAACCGTGAGGAACAAACAGGGCTATAAATACTGGTGTTCTAGGCACGGGTCAATATTTACCAGTCATTTTGGTTTTAGAGAGAAATGATCTTCATTCGTAGAAATAGTAACCTACATCCCAGAACTAAAAAGGTAAGCGCACAAGTCAGGTTTGAGAGAGAAATGAAAAAGCAAGGACCAGCCCTCTTATACCAACAGGATTCACTGCTTTAATGCCTCCTATTAATATACCCTTCTCTCCAAATACACCACAAACTGTCCACCTTTAACCCAATATTACCATGACAGAAAAACTCAGAATCAGACTTGATAAAGTGGCCAAAAATCCATGAAAACATCCGTATGATTTTTTTTTTTTAACTTAACAACTTGAAGTCCTAATATTAGGACTTACCGGGTATTACCACCAGCCTTAGCACTGCTGTGATGAATTTTTCTAGGACTGTTATCAGCAAAGCCATGTTAAATGCTGAAGATAAAGAGATAAGTAAAACATGGGCCCTCACCTCACTCGTGAGTTCACAACAGAACCAGAGAGACAGGCGTGCACAGTGCCCTAAACAGGCCAGAGGTGCATCTGTAAGGGGGGGGGGGGGAACAGGCAAGGCAGGTGGAGGGAGGGGAGAGGGGGAAGGGAAGGGGCAGAGTGAACCTCTGGCTGAGAGCAGGGTGGGGCTGTGGCCCTAAGAGCAGCCTGGAGGCAGGCGGTGAAGGCCCTCATTGTCAAACTTGGGAATTGGAACTCCGTTCTGCAGGTGGGAGAAACAGCTCAAGTGGTGGAGAACCATTTCAGGATTTTTAACAGGAAGGGATCCATGGTTTCATTTTAGCAAGAATTATGTTGGGGGCAAAGAAAGAATGGTTTGGAGAGGACCAAGGGCAAGAGAGGTAGGAAGAGTATTTGATGGTCACTGGAAGGCAGGAAAGACTAGAAATAGAAGGTAGAGGCCAAAGGAAGTGACACGTCCAATAAAGTTATAAGGAAGAACTGATGTCACAGAGTGAAAAGATGAACGGAGCCCAGGTTTGTTGCTGGCCCAGGGAACCAAGTAGATTGGGGGAGGAGGGCGCTTGAGATTACAAATCTTTAAGGATTCTTTAAGGAATCATGAGGATCACCTAATGGAACACTGTAGACAGGGCCGAGAGTTAAGTGTTTTGGCCAAGGCACACAGAGTGTTGGTGCAGTGTCTGAATGTCCTTTTGTTCTGATCCAGGTTATTGTCAGTGATAGGCTTTAGATGTGGACTTTGATTAATTAAAGAACTATATGATGCAGGCAAAATTAATCCATGGTACCGTAGCGGGCTGTGGGCATGCACACTGATTGGAAGGGGGCATGAGTTAATTTTCTGGGTGGCAGAAACATTCTATATCTAGATTAGGTATTACATCAAACTGTACATTTAAAGTCTGTGCATTTCATGCTATTTAATTTTTCTTTCAATATTAATAACAATAAAGAGATGCAGCAACTTTCCCACCATGCTACCCTTTCTATTGAACTTGTTAAGTGGTGCTCATTTTATTTTAGTGTTTTTTTAAGTCTTCTGTCAGTGTTTACTGACCATCCTATTTACTTAAGGGTAAGGACTGGGTTTCAATTTGGAGTCATAATTCTCTTGGAAAGATAATCGACCTTAATAAGGGCTTTGTTATAAAAAGAGAAAATAACTACATAAACAGACTTTGGACAAAACTAAATGTTCACCATTGGAAACTAGAGGAAAAGAAGGAAGACAGAGAGTCAAGAGCAATAATGGTCAATTCCAAGGAGTTAAATACAAAACAAAACAAATAACATTCAGGTCCATGGAGGCCCCTAATTCAGGATGTTTATCTATAATCTGCTTGTTTCTGGTGACACTGAACTTTTGATAAAAGAGAACAGTACATTTAATATGTTGAAATATTTGGAATGAAAACTGATCCCTAAACACAAGGAACACAGAATGTACTAACTCTAAGCTTAATATTTTAATATAAAATAGAATCAGTGTATTGTTTTCTATGACAGCCTGTTACAGCACTTGCTATACTCTTAAATTTAGCAAAGTGACATCAAATGTAGGTTTGTAGAACCATTCGAACAGCAAGATGTGACTATAAAGATGATTTTAATATTTCTAATCCTCTGATGTTAAAAACAATTTCCACCAGACATTGATACACAAGTGGATAAATAACATGAAATTAAATCAGTTTGTACTTGGGGAGCTATCTTAATCAGAAAGAGGTTTAATGAAAAGCCTCAGCTTAGAATACTCTAATTACTACAGGCTAATATTTGTCCACAAAGAAGGATTTGTTTCAGGATTAGTCAGAGACCAGGAGAAGCCAGAGACACCAATTCGATAATGGAATGCCTAATTAAATGATAATGGAATCCTAATGATAATGTATTGCTTTCCCCTGCACATGATTTATTTACCACAACTGCTTTTCACTTGGTTCATTACAGAAAACGAAATAAAATGCAATTACTACTAAAAATAAACTGGGAAAGAAAAAAGAATTGGTAAATTAGGCTTTTTTTTAACATGGGAAATTCAGATGTAACAGAAAGTCTAATTATTAGAGAACAGTCCTGCTACAGAAGAAGCAGTTCTCTAAGAGAACTGTTCTAAGTAATCTGTATTTGTATTCGTGTGTACAGTTTTTGGTTGTGAGTTGAGTGAAACCTGTAAAATATTTTAAATTTTAAGTGCTTTGCAGTGGTACTTAGCTTTCCTTAATTCTCACATATAAATCGAAAACTTTTAGGTCTTTTGTTAAACTATCTTAAAATGCAAAGAATTTATACTATATGAGAATCCATTATCTTTCTTTTCTAACTTTTGCTTTGAAATAATTTCAGGTTTACAAAAAATGTTGCAAAGTACTAAAAAGACCTCTAGTAAACTCTACGCACTTCCCCAATGTTAGCATCTTATACAACCACTAGAGGCCCAATGCACAAAATTCGAGACCCTACGGGTGGCGGGGGAGAGGGCAATGCTCAACCCAGCCTGTGCCCTCTTGCAATCTGGGACCTCTCACTCCTTACCATATGGCTCACCACTCCTTAGCACTGCCACTGCACTCACCAGCCATGAGCCTGGCTTCTGGCTGAGCGGCACTCTCACTACGGAAGCACACTGACCACCAGGGGGCACCTCTTGCATTGAGCATCTACCCCCTGGTCGTCAATGTGCATTATAGCGACTGGTTGTTCTGGTCGTCCCACCATATGGTAGCTGGGCTTTTATATCTATAGATGGTACACTTAAACATAATCTCATTAGCATCGACACCTTGCTATTAGTTCATCTATATATCAAATTTTGCCAACTGTTCCACTATTGTCCTTTTTTTGGTTCCAGAAACTAATGTGGATAGTTACTTTGTGGAATGATTCTCAATTTGGTTTGCCTGGTGTTTCCCATAATTAAAACCAAGTGATGCATTTTGACATGAAGTGGAGATGCACCCTTCTCAGTGAATTCTATCAGGATCTGTTATCTTTTCAATACAAACTGACACAACCTGAAAGGGGTAACAGCCGCTTCTTACGTACACATCACCAGGGTTGTGTTAGTAATGTAACAGCCAAGGTTATGTTTTACTTTCTCCCTGTCATTGGGACGCTGGATTTGATGAAAATGTACACACTGTCTTCTCTAAATCCCACCACTCTCTCTGTGAGCTTCTCTTACGGCACTTACCATTTTTCTAGTTTATACTAAGTGTTTATGTCAAAATCATATCTCCTGGATTAGACTTTATGTTCCTCAAGGGAAAGCTGCAGGTCTTTCTCATCTTTGTATTCTCCACGTGGCTCTGAACATAGAAACACTTGTAAGAGAAATGACTCCTCTATACTATAAAGACTAAGAAAAAAAAAGAAATACACGAAATGTAGGTACTCTTTCACGTTATTTTATTCAATACTCTCAATAACCCCATGAAGTGGATCTTAAGACCTAGGTTAAGTAATCTATCTGAGGTTGCAAAGCCAATAAGGGGCAGGGATGGTTTAACCTAGGTCATTTTCATTCTACAGCCCTGGTGATTAGATTCAAGAATTTAATACTGGGAGACAGTTGAAGACTTTCTCATTTTCAGTTTGGTAAACTGAAGATCAGAGAGATTAAGTACTCTTTCAAAGAGGCTTAGAGTTGGCTGAATAAAAGGACTAAATTTAGAAGCTAGTTTTCCTGCCTCTCAGCATTAGTTAGCTCACTCCATTGCATAAAAGAACTGGAGCAAAGGCCCCTAAATTGTACTTGGATATTCTCAGTAGGCACCATTTTAAAAAGTTAGAATCTGGAAGAATACAATTGGTCTTTACATTATCTTTTTTAAAAGTCTCTCAAAATGTTAAGTTTGGGAGCAAAAGTCATTTAGACAAACTTAAATATCTTAATTATACTGCAAACATAATTGAAATTCTTTCCATTTCTGAAACATATTACAAGCAAAACATCAACTGATCAACGTTTACCCTCAGTGGAAGAAACACACTGTTCTAATTGAGAATGTGTCCAATGGAAAAGGACTGAATTATGGTATGTTTCTGCATATGGTTCTGAAATGGAAAAGTTTTCCATTATTCTTCTAGGTATGACTATGAAAACCTAATTATATGTGAAAGAATTATGGCCCACATGTGAAATTTTAAACAGTTCCTTCATTGACCTATAATAAAGTGAGAAACGGTATGATCTATCACATCCCTAAGTTGAACTAGGTTATCTTTTACTCCAGTGAGTTTACATTGCTTACAATAAATTTGCTACTTAATAATATGAATAAACTTTCTTTTAGTAAGTATCCAGGCTGACAGAGAAAATGAAGGTTTATAAGTGAGTAGAATGACCATATAAACGAATATTCTCTGGTGGTTCATTTATCTCTGTCTATAGCTTTTTCTTTATGGTGCTGCTACTATCCATCATTCTTATGAAAATTCATCAGTGACTCTTGGGGCAATATTTCCCTGTCTCTACAGAAATAGATATACTCTGTTATCGCTGGTTCAGCTAGAGTCACAGTATGACTTCCAGTCTCCTGGCTGGGTTAGCTTCTTAGTCTCTCTCTGGATGTAACTTCCACCTTTCTTAACCATTGCTATACATACAAAAACATTGTCCACACTGGGAAAGGCAACTTGATAGCAAAAGTAATTCCACTAAGACTCTCTCAGAAACACTAACTTGCCATTCAAAATGAAGGCTTAACTTGCATTCTGGTGTATTTTTCAGCCTAGAAAACAGCTCATTCATTCTAAGGCTAATTTGTCTCATATACTGTTGTGATGTAACTTATTCTCACTTAAGTGTGTGTGTGTGTGTGTGTGTGAGAGAGAGAGAGAGAGAGAGAGAGAGAGAGAGAGAGAGAGAGATCCTGCTCTAAGTTCCAAGGTCAAAGTCAGTTTCAACATCAAACTAAGCTGTTCCTGCTTTAGGGGTGGAGTGGGATCCCTGAAAATACATCATTGTTGATTCTATTAAATATTTAGAATGACTTAAAAACAGTTTCAGAATCAGCTCTAGACCCCTATGGAAATAGGAGAATACAAATGAAAATTAACACCCCAGACTTCCAAAAATTGTCATAGATCTTGAGAATTCATCACTGAATCATAGGGAAACAGGAAGCTTTTAATCTCAGTTTTTCATTGTTTTTTTAAAACTTATGAACTCAGTTAGGAATTTTACTAGATCATATAGATTTCTGAAGAGTAATGGGTATTATAATGCTTTTGTATGTCTGATAGCACTTAGTTCAATGCTGTCTCTTTATAGGCAACTGATAAGTATTTTTTTTACTAAATTGATAACGGTCATAATTGGCTTAATAAAAATGTCTTAGCTTTTTTAACATTCCTTTTCATTAAACATCAATGAGATAGTAGTAAATTATATCTTAAAATGGCAAATTTAAAGGTATGTGGCTTTAATCTCATTATCATTAGTGAAAATGGTATCAGGTTGGCCAGAAAGTTGGGTGCTCTATTTTTTATTGCATCTGAATTATTACCCAGTTGTATTTGAACCTCAGTCATAGCATGAAAAAAAGAGTTGCACTCATCCTAGAAATAGAGTGGAATGTTATTTGCTAACCTCCTATTTTTAAAAGTAACTAGGGAAGGTCTATTTGCAGCCAATAGCCCTGGGCCAACCATTTGTTACAAAGCTTGAGAACAGAGTAATTTCTGAATAATTGTGTTCATTTTAATAAAAATTTCAAATGATTTGCAATTCTTGATCATAAGAATGGCTTGTCCCCCAATCCCTGAACCTAATGATGAGCAACATGAATGTCTGCATGCTGCTGTGGTGGAAGTTGAGAGTACATAAATGAGTACTAACAACAATCTCACTGGGCCCTTATAAATAGGAAAAGATTTTTCTGGTTATATTTGGGCTGAGAAGAACCCAACTGTATTCAATTTACCTAGGCCAAGACAGATTTTTGGCATTTATCAAAAGGAATAAACTAAATATTTGTGAGCCACCTCCTACAACATTTCTAGCTGGAGATGGTGGCGCTGGTGAATAGAAATTAAGTTGGGAAGGAAGTAGGAATTTGGTATAAACATAGGCGAGGTGACAGACTGAAATGAAATAATCCCAGCCACCTATGGGAGACACAGGTCAAACCTCAGGAGAAAAAAGAGTGGAGATAGTGTCTAAGGGAAAAATGAATTCTATATACCGTATTTGCCGGCGTATAAGACGACTTTTTGGCCCTGAAAAATATGCCTCCAAGTGGGGGGTAGTCTTATACGGCGAGTATATAACAAACTCTGTATTTTTAGTGGAAATGTTAGGGGGTTTTCTTATATGCCCAGTCGTCTTATACGCCGGCAAATACGGTATTTTTCAGGGCCAAAAAATCGTCTTATACGCCGGCAAATACGGCATATAAAAGCCTAAGCAGCCATTCAACCAGAATGACTGGTCGACCAGTTGCTATGATGCACACTGACCACCAGGGAGGAAACACTCAACACAGGAGCTCCCCCTCCCTCCCATGGTCAGTGAGCTCCCACAGCCAACCTCCCATGGCCCCTCCCCCAGGCCAACCAACCTACAGCCCCTCCCCCAAGCTGGCCAACCTCCCACTCCCATGTTCCCTCCCCACTGCTGGCCAGCCCCCTAAAAGGCCCTGATGGGGGCCTGGCCAGCCAACCTGCCAGGGCCCCTCCTCGCCACCAGCTGGCCCCCAAAAGGGTTTGATTGCTGGCCAGACTTAGGGACCCCACCCAGGCACAAATTCATGCACTGGCCCTCTAGTATAATATAATGAGAGAAGAGCCAAACAGAGGACAGACTTTAGGGAATAGCTTTTCCATGGGAGACCAGAAAAGCAAAGGAAGGCAGCACAAGAGACCTGAAAGGAGAAAGCAGTTAGGAGGAGAATCTGCAAGATGGAAAGGTACTGGCAAATACACCAAAGAAAATGTTTAGGATACCCACAGGGTCTAGGCGCACTAGCACATTTGTACCTGAACTTCCTGTAGCGCAATCATTCTGATCACTGGTTTCAGGGAACTGACTGTGAGAGCCTAAGTCTCTATCAGGGAGGCAGTAGCCTCTTGGTTAGATCTTTTGATTAACCTTCCCTTTTGGGAAATCAGTCAGAATTTAAGATTTGGGAGTAAAAATGTGAACGTGGTATTAAACTGGCACAGATAATGGAGAGGACACCATAGGACAGAAAAGATTCTGCTCATCCATTTTCTGACCTCGCACTATCCAGATTCATTCTGATCATTCACTGAAACTGCAATTGAAACTCTTTTTAAAGATGGAGGTTCAGAGCTGCAGGGAGAAAAAAGGGATGTATATTTCACTCTTAGAAGTGGAAGTTATGTCACTGATGAGAAAATTGCTTTCAGAATTACTTTTAAAACTCATTTTGCTAGGCTAAAATTGCCTTAAGTATCTAAAGATATTAAATATCTAGGAATAGCAATACACAGAAATCTAGAGAAATAAATATACTAAAATTCGACATGCAAATTGGTCTTCTTTAGAATAAATTTGCATAGTGTCCTGCAGTGGTACATTTTACAAAGGAAATTAAATCCATGAAATTAACATTTTAATGAAGCAGAAAGCCTATTAACACCAAGACAACTTACTGATTGCAGCTTCCAGGTGGCCTAATGAGATGAAAATGAAGTCTATACCTTCAGCTAGTCTAGGCTAAGGATGTTTGGAGATTATGATTGAATTTAACTTAGGAAATACTGCTGTGTGCAAACATGTTTAGGCTAGCAAGTAGTCTGCAAACCTTGGCACCATAGATTCTTAATTTAAAATACTTAAAGGGAACACAGGCACACACACACACATCTAACTTTTTCTAAGAACTGTCCTAAAACTGTGGGAAGTGACTGTATTTTGGAAAACGTTAAAACAGTTTTATCTAAATGATCTAATTTAATTGTTATAGGGCCATGAAATATAAGAATTAAAAGGGAGCTGAGAGACCTCTTACCACTATGCGAACATTTCAAACACAGGGACACCTTGAGGCAGCCTTTTCTGCACTGGAAGCTCTGATTAATAGAAACCCCCCAACTCCCACTCTTGAGTTTTAGGCCTATCCTCTAAAAACAAACAATATATTAGCTTTTCTGCACAGCAATTCTTCAAACAGTTAGAGCAGGGTAACCAGCTTTGTTTTGAGTCCTGGTTAGGGTACATGCCCAGCTGAGGCTTGATCCCCAGTAGGAGGCGTGCAAGAAGCAGCTGATAAATGATGTTTCTATCTCTCCCTGTCCCTCCCCTCTCTGAAATCAATAAAAATATATGAGAGGCAAAATAAAGCAGAGTCAGCAAACTAAGGCCTAAGGGCCAATTCTACCTGTGTTTGCACATCTTGTGAGAGAAGAATGTTTGAAGAAAAGTAAAAAGAATATATTTTATGACATCTGAAAGTTATAAAATTCAGATTTTGGTGTCCCTCAATAAAGTTTTAATGGAGCACAGACCCACTCACTCATTTGCACTACAATAGCAGGGTTAAGTAGCTGCAAAAGTAACCATATGGCCTCACAGCTTAGAATATCTAGAAAAGTTTGCCAGGCCTTAGCTGGTTGGCTCAGTGGATAGAGCATAGACCTGTGGACTGAAGGGTCCGGGGTTGGATTCTAGTCAAGAGTACATGCCTGGGTTGTGGGCTCCATCCCCAATAGGGGGCATGCAGGAGGCAGCCAATCAATGACTCTCTCATCATTGATGTTTCTATCTCTGTTTGCCTCCTCTCCCTTCCTCTCTGAAATCAATGAAGATACATTATAAAAAAAAAAAAGTTTGCCAAATCTTCCCTTCTTTAGGCTGCGAAGTCACAGTTCAAGAATACAGGAAAGGCTTCCAGACTACTGGGTGGCCTGCAGTTTGTCCTGGTCCCTTCCGGGTTGCTGAGGCACAGGGAGAGGTGCTGGAAGGCCACACCACTGTAGCCCAGAAATGACACAAATCCTTCTGCTCTGTCTAGGCCAGAGCTGCTTGTTTGGCCCTGACAAGCTGGAAGGGAGCTTGGAAGCAACGTGCTTCCGCTTGCCCAGGAATGAGAGAAGAGCCATATGATGAGCATTAGTAATGTTTGCTGTGGCTTCTAATCAATACATGAAGCAATCACCTGCCCAATTCCTCCCTACTCTGTAAAGCCGCTTCCCAAGACAACCATTTCCAACATCTTAAGCCATTTATTCTCATATTTATATTTATATAGAAAATACCTACACGGACATGTCATTTTCTTTGTTTCCTGTTATCAACTTCCTACTACAAAAAATAAGGTTTTGCTCTTACAACATTTCTCCCCATACCTCCTTCCTCCATAGTTATACCATACATTTAGTTATACCATAATTCTTGGTAAGGTTAATATTTAGTGTTTGCATTATATAACAAAGCAGATATTCACAGAACTGTGTAGTCGCTTTTTTTTCTTGGGGGGAGGGGGCGCGGGTGCTATAATTTTCCCTGGAGTTAATGACCAGCATGCTACTAGTTCATCCCTAAACTCGGCTAGAGTGTAAAACTCCTCCCAGCACATTCATACACATTGGACAGTGTGTCAGCTTCATCAGCTTGAAGGCATTCTTCTGGGGACCCCCCCCATGCTCCCACAGTCTATAGCCAGGGCCTGCCGCACAGCTATTGTCCTGACGTCCCAGCACATTCCTGGACATTCCCTTCCTGTGCTGGTTCCCTTGTCTCCTGTAACCTCTATCTTCATCTCTTTTGATTTACTTTTCTTGTTTGTTTAGTTTTGTTAGAACTCATCCTCCAGTTGCTCCCAAAGAAAGGTATGTGAGAGGTGAATTTTAAGACCTCCGATGTTTGAAATGTTCTGTCTTCATACTAGATTGAGAACTTGGGTATATTCAGGATTCACAGTTGGAAACCATTTTCCTTCCCCCAATTGAAAGATTTCCTCCACCTTTTCTACTGTTTTTTCTTTGGACAATGTGATGCTATTTTAGTTTTTTATCTTTTGAATGTTATTTCCCCTCTTTGGAAGCTTGTAGGATATATGTTTTTATTTCAGGCATTATGAAATTTAATATTATAATTTCTGGTAGTGTGTTTTTCATTGTATTGTACTCACTGGGATTTCTCTATCTGGACATTCACATTTTTAAAAAATTGGGATCATTTCTTGATTAATTACTTTGATAATTTATTCCCTGTGGCAAAGACTGCAGTTTTAGGAAATTATTATTTTTTTGCATGTTTACTCTGCCAGGTACTCTTTAGAGCACTAGTTAAGTATACAATTTTACCTATATGTTCCCAAAAATTCTAGTTTAGCACTTCTTAGTTGGGATTTAGGAATCTATTTTGACAACTCCATCAGGTGATTCTCATCATGAGAGAAGTTTGGGAAACACTGGTCTGTCTATTCAATTGACTAACTACTATAGCATCTAACTATTGGAGAAATCCTTTTGAGAAAGAACAGGATGGATAACAACCAACCAGTCCCCTAACAAGAGAGGTTTGGCAGTTGCCCCCTTTCCCTCATCACTTATATTCACCCCAAAGCTCGCTGTTGAAGTTGGCCCCAAATATGTCTTGTTCTAAATGTTATCCTATATCTTCTGCAGTTTTGAAATTCATATTTTGGCAATTATTTTATATGATTTTAGAGGCCCTGTACACGAAATTTGTGCATGGGGATGGAGATCCCCTCAGTCCAGCCTGAACCCTTACCAATCCGGAACATCATTCTCACAATCTGGGACCACTGGATCCTAACAGCTCACCTGCTTGCCTGCCTGGTCACCCCCAACTGCTTTCCCCCCCCCCCCCCCCACTGACCTGATCACCCCTAACTCCCCCCACCACCGACCTGGTCACTCCTTATTACCCTTCTCCCCCACCGGCCTAGTCACCCCCAACTGCGCCCCCCCCACCAGCCTGGTCACCCCCAACTGCCCCCCCCACCAGTCTGGTCACCCCTAATTTCCCCCTCTTGCCCACCTGGTTGCCCCATGCAGCCTGCTGTTTGGTCATTTGGTTGCCCCTCACTGCCCCCCACCCCACTGGCCTGGTCGCCCCACGCAGCTCAGCATTTTGGTTGTCTCTCACTAACCCCCCTGTAACCTGGTTGCCCCACACAGCCTGCTGCTCAGTCATTTGGTTGTTCCTCATTATCCCCCCTGCCGGATTGGTTACCCCAGGCAGCCTGCTCAGTTGTCTGGTTGCTTCGGTTGTGAAAGTTGTTTAGGCTTTTACATATGTGTGTGTGTGTGTGTGTGTGTGTGTGTGTGTGTAGAGAGCGAGAGAGATACCAAATGACTTTATACTATTTATGAAGAACTTATATGCAACACATATTACTTTGTTTGTATGTCTCTGGGACTGCTTTAAAAAAAAACAACCCAATAGAAACCTTGCCAGTTAACTTAAATGCTTTCAATGAAATGTACTGCTTTCTATATTTGCTAACCTTGAGATATGAAGGTTGTACCACTGACAATGATAAATGGATCTGCGCTAAACTAGTCATATCCATGTGAATATGGAAAAGTATTTATTGGTGGGAAGTTAACTGGCCCACATGGGATTAAACCCACAATTTTGGTCTTGTTGGTCTTGAACCAAAAGAAATAATATTCTGAGGTAAAGTTAGTGTTCTGCTTTGGTTATTTTACCACTTCAGTAATTATCTTTGCTCACGGAGCAACTCAGTGTTGAAAAATTGCCCAGAAATATTACAACAGTTCTTGGCATGCAGTAAGAAATATCTGAAAAGTGATAACATACCATATTCAAATTTAGAATCCTAAAATGTAGGCTTGCTTCTGGAAAACTATGCAGACCTATTATTTGAAACTCTTGGTATAAATATCACTTTATATAAATAAATAAAGCTTTCAAACATTATTTTAAAATATACCTATTAAGGTCAGTAAAAACTGAAAATAGCTAGGTGCTGATGGAATATAAAGAAATCGAACCCAGTTGGTGTGGTTCAGTGATTGAGTGTTGTTGACCCATGGTGGTTCAATTCCCAGTCAAGGCACATATCAATCTCTAGTAGGAAGCAGCCAATCAATGATTATCTCTCATCATTGATGTTTCTATCTCTTTCCCTCTCTCTTCCTCTTCCTTTTTGAAATCAATAAAAGTATATTTTATTTAAAAAATAAAGAAAATCTGTAGGCAATTATTTCTGAAAATTAGAATAATCAAGGTGATACTCTTTAGGTTCATGGTTTATATGGGAAATATATATGTATATAATGCTTATTTTGTGCTTGGTTAAAAGACTTGAGAATTATATAATGAGGCACCAAAATAGCATAAACTTTGTAGAGATGCCTTTAAAAATATCCAGTAAAATTTGCTTCATTGTTGTTTTTATTCCTAGAGAAGTATTAATTATGTATTGTTTCATTTCTATTAAAATGGAATTCCTGAGACAAGAGTAGAGGGAGATCACAATTTTATACATTGCGCTGAGAAATAAGACATTCACACATGCTGGTTAATTCATAGAAGTAAAGTGTGTATATACCTATAAATGTACACACACAAATGATTAAAGGGACCTTAGGAAATAAGGCTAAATGAAACAACAATACAACTTGATACAAATTAAGGAAAGTAAGCAAAATAGAGGAATTCATAAAAGATATCTAGTAGGAGATTATCACCTAAGAGATGAAGAAGAGTAATGTTAAGGTAGAATCTAGATGGTAAGTGGAGGGTGTGCAGGGTAAACTTCTTTGAACTTTGCTTATGCTTGAATTTTTTCATAATAAAATGTGGGGTAAAAACTAGGTGAACTGGCAGGACTATTTGAAAAGCATGCATCTGTCATGAACATATTTATGAAACATTTTTTCCCTTAATTTTTATTAGAATAACATATTCATATAACTTAAAAAGTTGTATGGTATAATAAATTTCACAATGAAAAACAGCAGGCCCCTTACCATATTCCCCAGTTCTCAACTCCTAAAAATACAAGGGTGAAATCATTAAAACTTTATTCAAAAATAAAACCTTGTGTAGTTTTTTTTAAAAAATAGGCAGGAGGGAATAAAACCAGTTGGAGAGTCATGAAATGATTAAAATTTTAGAATTAGAATATTACATTTTCTGATGAAACACAAAATTGTCTTCTAAAAGGATGTCACAGCAATGTCTTCTGCATGTGACTGGAGTGGGAGTGAAGGAGCCACAGGGAAACCCAAGGAGCCTGGTATGGCAGTGGTCTCTTAGTGGTGCTGCTGACTGACACCTTAGGCAAGGCAAAGAGGAGAAAGCTCAGCTGATTAAGAAGCCAAATCAATTTAAGAACTGAGACCAGAAAATGTATATCATTGTCCAACCCACTGATTAAGAGCTCAACCTGAGTGAAATACTATGTGAGAGGACTGGGTTATATTAGATTGGATTACACTTCCTTGAAATTTGTTTCAGGCAAAATTTTCTGTTCTCCAACTAGATAGATGCTTGGATCAGTCCCAAGTAAAATATAAGGGCGACATGCCATTTTGCAAGAATTAATTTTTTTCCATAATGGAATTTGCAGACATACTACAATTTAAGTAGTATGGTCAAATACTTGATTAGCTAGCCAGGGACACTCTTTTTAAAAAGCGATTGTTAAATTCTAATTCATCCTGCCAATAATCATAATGAACACTTTACCAAGCATAGGAAAAATATTTTCTTTAATGTGATTTCCTTTGGAAAATGTAATCAGATATTTTACTAAAGTTTCAGTATAATATTCTCTTGGTAGTGTTGGTATTCTCTTAAGTTTAAGGTATTTCATTTTGCCTTTGGTAATTTAGACAACTGAAAAAAAAAAAGCTCTGTATGTCTTGTCTATACACTTAGATGAACTGAAGGAGTTAAAGACAGAAAGGTGGAAGAGGAGATGATGGGCAAGCAGACAGACTGATATGAAGTTAAATAACACAAAAGTCTAGGAGATACAAAATAGATGGCAGCTCTATTACTGTTTTTATCTACTTCAACTTTGTCACACAAACTAAGCCTCATTTTAGTATAAATGTAAAATATACCTTAGTTTTCAAATAACAAATATTGTTGACCAGGAAAAATTTAAGAGACATGGAACATTACCCTAAAATATTTAATTTTGTTATATAGGATCATAGATCAAATAAGGCAATATTAAAATAACATTGAACATTAGTAGTAAAAGTAATTATCTTCACTAAAGGAGCGTAGACGTAGGTCATTAATTAGTTTAATCTCACAAAAAGTAGCTTTCCAAGTGTTGAGAATAATTCTTGAATAATAATTTTTATGTAATAGATCTATAATCCTTGTAAAATTAACCACCAGTGAATGCTTTATCATAAATATTGAATATTCATTTTGAAGGGATATACAGAATCTATGATCTATATGCCATAATATAATGGTATATTGGATTTTATTATAAATTAATAGTTTCCAACTAAGCTTTTACTCTATAGCTACTCATCACTGAGGGAAGGGAGTTCAAGAGCTCTTTAATCTGGATTAACTGGGAAGAAGTATTTTACACTTCAGATTTCTTCAAGAATGGCATTTTATTGCTTCAAGTGCATTTTGTTAAAGGAACTACTGGTAGCTGGTTGGCAAATACCGTATTTGCCGGCGTATAAGACGATTTTTTGGTCCTGAAAAATATGCCTCCAAGTGGGGGGTAGTCTTATACGGCGAGTATATAACAAACTCTGTATTTTGAGTGGAAATGTTAGGGGGTCGTCTTATACGCCCAGTCTCTTATACGCCGGCAAATACGGTATTTTTCAGGGCCAAAAAATCGTCTTATACGCCGGCAAATACGGTAATAGTTCCTATTGGATATACTTATAATAAAAGAATCATCTATTTATTGCGCTTATAATCAATCAAGTAACTGGATATTTTTAAACGGATGCTATTAAAACGTATGAAATGATTTAACAATCCTCCAGTATTCTTATTCACACTGAGCTCTGCTTGGCAAGCCCTTTCTTCATAGAAAAAATGATATATTTCAATTCTGGTCTATAAACAATATAATTCATTATAAATTGAGAAAGTCACTTTAATAGGGCTTCACTATGCATGAATATAACTATTAATCTAGGAAAAAATAAATGTTTTCTTATCGCCGAAACCAGTTTGGCTCAGTGGTAGAGCGTTGGTCTGCGGACTGAAAGGTCCCGGGTTCGATTCCGGTCAAGAGCATGTACATTGGTTGCGGGCACATCCCCGGTGGGGGGGGGGGGGGTGTACAAGAGGCAGCTGGTCGATGTTTCTCTCTCATCGACATTTCTAGCTCTCTATTTCTCTCCCTTCCTCTCTATAAAATATCAATAAAATATCTTTAAAAAAATTTTTTCTTATCAATCAAATTGATTTTTGCTATTCCTTTTTGTTAAAAAGTTTTGGTTCATTTCTGTGATGTTCCGTCACTTCTTTTCAAGGTGCATGTTAGAATATGGGAAAGGGACTGGAGAGGGAAGAGTAGTAGACAGTAAAATTCATCCACATTTATTAAGTGCTTGGTAGGTAGTAAGCCCTGTGCTAGCAGCTAGGATCACAAAGATGAATGATAATTCTCATGACTTTAATAGTCTTGCAGAAGAAATAGGCATGTAAATAAACAAATTACTATGCTATTAATGTAAGATTGTACAAGATATAGAATCATTCAAAGGAAGGAACTATGGTAAAGGGGGTGAGAAAGAAAAAAATTCTAAGAAGAGGAAAAACCACGTCCAGTTTTCTAGGTGTATAGGTATTTATCTCCACGCTAAATGGGGTAATTAAGGCAAAGAGAGAAAGATGAAATGGTGTAGTGTGTTATTAATTATTCACATGTTTGTGTCCCTTAATTGCCTCTGGACTTTAGGCTATTAGGAAAGACATATCTATGTTTTATTAATTATTGTAATTTCAGGGCCTAGTTATAGCAAGTGCTCAATAAAACTTTCATAGAATTGATGATTTCTTCTACCAGTTACCCTAACATTCTGAATATATTACCTGAATATAAAATACTTGTTTGCTCATGTTTGTAGAAGATAACCAAAATTTTAAAATTAATAAAATCCATTATTTATTGAATGCAATAAAAATAGTTCCCAAAAGACTTTCACTTGATGACCTTAAAGAATGCAACATAAATATTCTACTTAAATTCAATGCTAAACTCAAAACTCAGGAGCTGGTATCTGTCCTTGAACAGATAATCCTATATAATAAAAGCCTAAGAAGTCTGGTAGTCCATTCAACCAATCAAAGCATAAATGCTAATGATATGCTAAGGTCTCTCAACCACTCGCTATGATGTGCACTGACCACCAGGGGGCAGATGGTCCAAATGGTAGATCAGCTTGCTGCTGGGGTCTGGAAGATCAGGAACTGAATAAGATGGACCGGACATGCACTGGGGCCCTCCTGTGATCTCTCTCCGACTGGCCAACCTCTTGTGTCCCAACCCGGCCCCAATCATGCACTGGTGGGGTCCTTCAGCCTGGCCTGTACCCTCTCACAATCCAGGACCCCTTGGGGGATGTCCGAGAGCAGTTTTGGCCTGATCCTGCAGGCCGGGCTGAGGGACCCCACTGGTGCACAAATTCATGCACCAGTTAGTAATAATTATGGTGATGTGTTTATGGGACACTAAGTGTGGTCCAGGTACTGAGCTAAGCCCTTACACAGATTATGTAATTTGTTCTTCATGATAATCCTATGAGGCAGGTATCATCATTTTACAGATGTGATGGGGATAGTTTAGCAAGTTGATCACCACTCTAGTTTGAGAAGTAACATTTTTTTTCTCCTATAGTTCTAACACATATATTTAGTTATACAAACTGTTTTTACAACACCCTAAATGTGAAAGTAGCACTTCTGCCTGCTGATTGATAAATGCAAAGCAAATTACTTATCAGCTTTCCAATTTTACTTCTAAGTTGAAGGACTAAAAAGAAGGGGAAATTTTACACATTAAACTTAAAACATCATAGTACTGATGCTACAAATCATAGTGCATTTCATTTGTGATATCTAGATAAGAAATGGATGGCATATTAATTAGCTTTGGCCTGGCATATCCTTGATGGCTTACTAGTTCTATTTTTCCTTATTTTAATATATCTGGCACCCTTGAACCTTGTTTTATGGTGTAAAAATAAATTGACTCTGGCCTTGAGTACCTGAGTTTTCTATGTATATTTAATATATTTCCATGTCACTACCCACTGCTAGATAATTAGTTCCTAAAACTCTTACTGAGTTTCAAATAGTGAAACATAAGATGATTTGTTTGAATGTCAAGTTTCTATTCTGAAGTTAATCTGTAATTTGCCTATTAATTTCCCTCCTCTGTGTATGAGACATGCCTCATCACTCCCATAATATATGTTAGGTCCACCTTCACATACGAGTGGTAATAAATAGGTGTTCTGCCTCTTGGTAGGGCAAATCAAATCTCTTATTCTTTCTAATGCATTCTTCACTTCTTGCCACTTATAACTTTAACTTAGTAAAAAAAAAAAAAATAACTAAGACAAAACCAGTTTGGCTCAGTGGATAGAGCATCTGCCTGCGGACTGAGGGGTCCCGGGTTCGATTCCGGTCAAGGGCATGTGCCTTGGTTACGGGCGCATCCCCCCCCGGTGGGGGGTGTGCAAGAGGCAGCTGATCGATGGTTCTCTCTCATCGATGTTTCTGACTCTCTATCCCTCTCTCTTCCTCTCTGTAAAAAATCAATAAAATATATTTAAAAAATACAACAGCTAAGCAACTATCTTATTTCTTATCTGGAAAGCAATCTCTCAAAAGCCTTAGAGTATTATAAGGTCAACAATGGAAGTTTAAACAGCAGGCAAAAACTATTTTTAATAAGTGATACTTTAAGCCACATATTTTTCAGCCATAAATGTTCTGGAATCATTAGGAGTTTGTTTGGATGAAAGCCCTTCCTATTCAGAAGAATTCATAACTCTAGAAACACAGTAGGTTCCAAACATCATCTTTAGGTAGTCACCGAGTAGAATGATTATATAAGTGAAATAAAATGCACCAGAAAGGCAGCACGGAAGTGCCCCTGAACTCTTCTTGCTCATGAGGAAACATAATTATCACCTGTTTCAAAACAAACAATTTAATAAAAGTGAAAATGTCATACAGAAGGCAGAACACTTAGTCTGAGTCACCTCTTGGATGCTGGGTTTTATTACAAGGGGCCGTTTTTAAATGCTGGATGAGCAGCAAAAAAAGAATCCTGGCCCTTGACTAAACAATTGTCAAAGACAACAAAAAGGACACAAACTTGTAAGAGCAACAGCAGACTCAAAGCCAAAGGGCACTATAAAATTACTGGGTAAAAGCTCATCCTTCATAGTTGGACACTTTAATATGCTATGAATGAAAAACATAAAATAGCTTTTATTTATAGTTGTAGCTATGTTTTCTTCCTCACCATAGCACCCCTTGCTTATTCTCCAGGATTAGGATAAATACATATTCTAGTTATCACCCTTTCCTCAATTCATCCAATTGAACATAAATTAAAACCAGGCATGTTGCAGAGTGCTCTAACACTATATCCTAAAGAACTATTGTAATTGTGTTGCATACACTGATTATAAACCCCAGTGTGATAACATTTTGTTCTCAATAAAACTAAATGTGGAACAATTATTTCAATGGGAAGACATTACATAATATTTGAGGAGTGTTCTGAAACACTCATGAAAGAGCTATGGCAATAGGAAGTCCCAAGTGAAGCTGAGATTTAATATCTGATGAACTAGAAAGCAGGCCAGTTTGCTAAAGGTAAGTGCCAAATAACCAATTTGCAGAATTTACAAAATGTCCTATTTACCAAAATCTTGTTTAACTGTCAAGTTTGTAGCAGTTCACATTGGAAAGGAAAGATTTTTGTAACAACTTTTGAAGACTTCTGTGGTTTTACTTGACAGGATTTCAAAGCTAAGTGTGCAGAGGGACCTAAAGGAAGGAAGAGTTGGAAGCCTCGGAATCCTGAAGCTCTGGCTTGATGGCTGCATTGCTGTCTCCAATAACTTTTCATTCATTCTCCCACTTCCTCCTCACCCCCATTATGTGCAAGAATAATAGGGCAGTGCAAAGAGGCCTTCGAAGATGACCTTTAGGGCCCAGAAATTGGTAAAAGAGGCAGCAGAGGAGGAAGGTGTTTTTCCCCCAAGAAGTAGGCCTGAATCCCAGGAGAGAAGATTCCAATTAAAAGCTGAAGGAACTCTATCCCGGAGGGATTTCCACAGGACAGAGGAAGGACAGGGCCACCTAGCCAGCTGTTGGGTGGTGGCAGCTGGGGGAGCAGATGGAGTCATGCCCTATGTTGGGAAGCAATGTCTCCTGGTCAGTGCCAGCGTGAGAGGGCTGGTCAGGGTGGCTTCCCTACATCGGTTCCAGAGCAGACTTACCAGAAGGTCAGAACCAGTGGGACAGAAATACTTAGAAAGTATTGGTAGACACTTGGAGAGATGCTGAGGTTCTGCAGCCAGGCTGCAGGCGGCTCCAAGACAGGGCCTTTTGTGTTAATATGATTTCATTAGCATCTTTAGGGTAGGAAGATTGGGAACATTTGGAATGACTACGACAACTTGAAGACTAGCCAGTTATCTCTTAAACATTGTTTTTGGGTAAAATCAAATTGTTCCAATTCTAACAGAGGCAAACCATTGTTCTAAAAGAAGAATTGTTTGGGGAAAAATATGTTTACCATTAACAACTGAGTTCTTCAGATAATTAATATTGTTAGAAAAGAAAGAAAATTATATTCAAGATTTACTTACTTCTTTTATACCATTTAGTTTCCTTTTTCTCTGACTCTCTTTGAAAAGTTACATTGGATAATAAGAATATTTTTATAGATATAAAAACCTTATATTACAAAAGAATTTTTCAGACTTCAGGACTTCAAAAGATAACTTTATACAGCAAAGTCTGTATCTTGAGATCTTAGGATTTTAAATTCAGTACAGCTAGATTTTATTTCAAGTTCCCCTAGTGTGTTTTCTATTTCTGAGAAATTTTACAATAACAAATAGTTACTAAAAATACCTTTGAAATTACAATAACCACATGGGAAAGATGCTGTATTCTCTAGTCTCAACATTATTTTTTTTAAAGTATTAACCATGTTGAAATAACTACCAATTGCCTAAACATTTTATAAACGAAGAGAACTGAAGTTCCTGAAATCTCAGAAAATCGTCAAATCTTCTAGTTCTACCTCAGTTATTCTCCTCCAATTTTCCCTCAAGGCAAGAGATGTTTTTAGAGGAAGGGGCTGTCCATCAGGGTCAAGTGGTAGTGACAGGGCAAGAGGGACAAGATAGAGCTGAGTTTACAAACAGGCAGTTACCTGAAGGACTGTTCAGTTAGAAGACAAGGGTGGAAGAATGACTGCAAAGGGTTGAGAAGTTTTAGGGGATAAGGATGTAGTAGAATCGGGCCTAAAGGGGCAGTCGGACATCCCTTGAGGGTGCAGATTGGAGAGGGTGCAGGCTGGGCTGAGGGACACCCCCCACACACACACCTCTGTGCACGAATTTAATGCACCGGGCCTCTAGTATGTAAGTTCTTTGGTTTATCTCTTCTTGTCCCCCCAACCCCACATCAAGGCATGTCAGTCTGTTCATGCTTCCATGCTTCAGGTCTTATTTTGTTGGTCAATTCATTCTGTTCATTAGATTCCACAAATAAATCAGATCATGTGCTATTTGTCTTTCTCAGATTGGTTTATTTCCCTTAGCATTCACACTGTCCCAAAGGGTAAGAGATACCTCTTTTTCACAACTGCATAGTATTTCACTGTGTAGATGTCCCACAGCTTTAATATCCATTCATCTACTGATGGGCACTTGGGCTGTTTCCAAATCTTAGTCATTGTAAATACCATTGCTATGAACATGGGGGTGCATATAATCTTTCTGATTGTAGGTTTTAGAGAAAAAGGAAATTTTAGATAGGAGCCCACCCTAACCTAATATACCCTCAACATAACTAATACATTTGCAAAGACCCTATTTCCAATTATCTCTTTCATTACAACAGGAAGAAATAATGAATGCAGACTCACGTCACGTGAAGGTTTGGGGAAAGGAAGGAGGTTCTGGTTTGACGGTGTCTGATTTCTTTGTAAAAGAAACAGTGGGAAAGGGCTGAAGTGCTGAGGATGGGCAGCACTGATGGTCCTTTTGAGATCAGCAACTATACTAGATTGAAAAGTATCATTGCATCCCCACCCCACCGCAAAAGTTCATGCCTGCTGGAACCTCAGAATGTGATCTTATTTGGAAATAGGATATAGATGTAATTAGTTATGATGAGGCTGTACTAGATTAGGATGGGCCCTAAATGCATGAGTATTCTTACAAGAGAGACACAGGGCAGAAGGCCATGCAAAGATGCAGGCACAGAGACTGGAATTATGTTACAACAAGCCAAAGAATGCTGAGGATTGTTGACAATCACTAGAAGCGGTTAAGAATTCTTCCCTAGAGATTTCAGAGTGAGTGTGGCTACTGACACCTCGATTTCAGGCTTCGAAATTGCAGACTGAGAAAAGAATAAATTTCTATTGTTTTAAGGCAGAGTTTGTGGTAATTTGTTACAGCAGCCCTAGAAAACTAATATAGCAACTAAGAATTGGTTTTGGCAGTGATGTGCACAGTAAAGGGAATTTTCTCAAGCAGAGCTAAAAGCTAGTGCAAGTATAGACAAGGCAGCATCTGGAAGAACTTAGGAACCTCTACCAGATTGTGAGCAAAAGGGCTAAGGGGCTGAGGATATTATCAAGAGTTTGGTTTTAAAGGATGGGCCACTGTCCGGCAGGCATGGTTTGGTTGGTTGGAGCATCTTTCCATGCACCAAAAGATTGTTATTTCTATTCCCGGTCAGGGCACATACCTAGATTGCAGGTTGTATGCCCGGTGGGGGTGCTTACAAAAGGCAACTGATAGATGTTCCTCTCTCTCTCTCTCTCTCCTCCCTCTCTCCTTCTCCCATACCCCCCATCTCCTCTCTCTACTATTAGCAAGATCTTCTCCTTGGGTGAGGGTTAAAAATAAAGGATGGGCCACAGAGTATAACTGGGATGGGAAGAAAGAGGAAAGGCAAGAGAATAAGTATGAATGGAGCAAAAATATAAAAAAGGAAGAAAGATCTTAATGGGAGTAAAGAACAGCTATAAGGAAATAACTTATTGACAGTTGTAATATAAGAGTCTGTATCAGAGAATGAGATGTTTAAATTTAATATTCAATAGGTAGATTGGTTCCAGAAGACAAAACTCAAAGTATAAAGTAGCATGGATAATGTAGATGGTGAGGTTATGTATCATGTAGATGGTTAAGTTATGTAGAAGGATGGCTAGACCAGGGATGGAATAGAAAGGCTGAGCCAAGAACTGTCTCCTCTCTCCAGTGAAATGAGGGCTGAGGCAAAGGGTGGAGAGAAGGGTTAGCTGATATCTGAGAGGAGTACAAACTGCAGTTATTAGATGCAAAATGCTCAGAGAGATCAGGACATTTTTTTAAACTCAGAAGTATAATTAAGAAGATCAAAAGGTAATAAGATCTACCGTATTTGCTGGCGTATAAGATGATTTTTTTGGCCCTGAAAATACCGTATTTGCCGGCGTATAAGACGACCCCCTAACATTTCCACTCAAAATACAGAGTTTGTTATATACTCGCCGTATAAGACTACCCCCACTTGGAGGCATATTTTTCAGGGCCAAAAAATCATCTTATACGCCGGCAAATACGTAATATAAAAAGCCTGTGGCCGTCACGACCAAATGAGCAGCTGCTTGGTGGAGAGCTATGAGCGGTGATGGTGGGGTGGCCAGCTGAAGCAAGAGGAAGCAAGCTACATGCGCATGATTTCATGTATGCTGGGCCTTTAGTTTAACAATAAACAGCTTTCAGTTAAGGCAACAGGGAAGAAACATGAGATCAGGAGATGGTTATGTTTTAATAAAAGCAATAAGGCAGATAGGATGGTCAACCCAGGGGCAGTTGTTTGAAAATGAACCATCCCCTGTTGATTGAGATTATTTCTTACTAGATGCCCGGTGCACGAAATTTGTTTGTTAGGATTCCTTTCCCTCTTTTCTCTGTATTTATTCACTACACTTGGTCCATACTCTGGACAATTTTAGCAGACAAACCTAGAACTTGAGGGTTTTATCTGTCCCCAAGGTAAGAATATGTTTTAGTAATATCTTTCCGGAGACTACTCAGGTTGAGGTGGAATAACCTGGATATAAGTGGATGGATGGGTATCAGTGAGACAAGGAAAACATTCAGGTTGTGCTCTCCAGACCTCAGATAGGAGCAATGGCAGCCAGAGGACAAGGCTGCTGTTGTAGTAGAGATGCGGAAGAGGACTCTCTACTGCCTTCCCTGAAACAAGGAAGCCCATGATTCTGGAGTTTGTAGAACTGGAATTTGAGTTAAGATTGCTATCTGTATATCTCTATCCAAAATAACAAGAGACATTTAGAAGCATCTAAGAAACTTCTGGTTTAGCTACCCAAATGAATAATGACAAATAAAGTTCTAGAATGCAAATTAAGACCTAAATATTGAACTTTATTTTAACAAAAAGCTACAATAATGTCCTTCTAATGAATATTCAATAAATAGCTAATTATATCTGTTGGCTAATTTAGCTGTATCTTAAATTTTGTGTGTGCCAACATCTTAGATAAAAACAGCAAAGAAACAATTAGAGGATAAATAAAATGAACTAGTTTACAGGGCAGAAAAATGGTTAGCAGAATATAAAACTCTGAATTATTAAAAACTCTGAAGATATATAAAAGATAACTTTTATAAGAGAACTAGAGGCCTGGTGCATGAAATTTGTGTAAGAGTGTCCCTCAGCCTGCACCCTCTCCAATCTGGGACCACTTGAGGGATGTCCGACTGCCCATTTAGGCCTGATCTCAACAGGCAGTCGGACATCCCTCTCACAATCCAGAACTGCTAGCTCCCAACTGCTCGCCTGCCAGCCTGATTACCCCCTAACCACTCCCATGCCAGCCTGATTGATGTCTAACTGCTCACCTGCCAGTCTGCCCCCAACTTCTCTCCTCTGCTGGCCTGGTCACCCATAACTGCCCTCCCCTGCAGAGTTGATCGCCTCCAACTGCCCTCCCTTGCAGGCCCTGATGCCTCCCAACTTCCCTCCCCTGCTGGCCATCTTGTGTCCACATGGGGGCAGGATCTTTGACCACCTGTGGGCAGCCATCTTGATCTTGTGTGTTGGAGTAGTGGTCAATCTTCATATTACTCTTTTATTTGATAGGATAGAGGCCTGGTGCACGGGTGGGAGCCAGCTGGTTTGCCCTGAAGGGTGCCTCAGATCAGGGTGGGGGTTCCCTTGAAGCATGGGGCGGCCTGAGCAAGGGGCCTGTGGTGTTTTGCAGGCCAACCACGCCCCCTGGCAACCCAAGTGGAGGCCTTGGTATCTGGAATTTATTTACCTTCTACAGTTGAAACTTTGTAGCCTGGAGCGGAGCCAAGCCTTCTGCTTTTTCATGGCTGCCACCATTTCTGCTTGGATTTGTTTACCTTCTACAATTGAAACTTTGTAGCCTTGAGTGGAAACCTAGGATGGCTAGGGCAGGCGGAAAGCTTGGCTTCCATTACCTGAGAAACCCAAGCCTCCCTCCTGCTCTCTGTGGCTGTAGCCAGCTTGGTTGGGTTTATTTGCATACTTGCTCTGATTGGCTGGTGGGTGTAGCGGATTGATGGTTAATTTGCATACTACTCTTTTATTAGGTCGGATAGCAATCTTCAATTTATGGAAGTGTTATGCACCCCTGGACAGTGGGGATCAAGGCTTCATAAAACTAAGAATTCTCAGGCATGCTCCATCATACTTTGCTAAGTAGAGCATAGCCATTTCCTATAATTGCTGCCTCTTTGTTCTTTTCATCATGGGTTTTCCTCTCCCAGCCAAACCTTGTAAGGCCAACAGCATAAGATATTCACATTGGTACCCAAAGTTCCTTCAGCACAAAGAATCACTGATTGAGAAACCAAAAAGGAATTTAAAAAGGAAATCTAATTTTGGGGTGTGTGGTGCATTACTGGCATTAGCATCTTTACCATTAGAACAATCCACATAAGAGCTGCTTAATTAAAAAGTTGGCCAATAAAGTGAATGTGTTTGGTGTGAGCTCTTCATATCTCGGAGAATATAAATAAAATAAGGCAGATACTAAAAAACTCAAGCCACCAAGTTAGAGTAATGATCTACAGACACAATATATTTCCCTGCTATTATGAAAGTTAAATATATACACAAAATAATATTCTCAAGTTAATGCCTGTGGGTTATTAATCTGATAAAGATTCCTGAGATATTTTAGCTTCCTATAGAGGTCTATGGCTCTCATATAATTTTGTTGTAATAGATTTGCTTCATTCATTAATTTATTCAATCACTGTTTATTGAAAAATATAGCAGCACTGCTCTAGGCAGAGAACAGAAACAAAAACACAGACACTGAAAACCCCATGATTCTTTCCCCAAAGGGAATTATAATCTAGGAAGGATGATAAAATATATTTGCAAAGTACACGATTTATCTTAAGAGTGGTTCAATCGCTATAGAAGACTGGAGGGGGATTGACAATGTACCCGAGCTGGGCATAAAAAAACAGGCAGACTAGATCCAAGGCAGAAGGACTGGGAGTGTTGCGGGTGGTAACAAGGAGTGAGGCCAGTGCAGGCAATGTGAGCCACCACTCTGCATGGAGCTTAAAGCTGTGGTGGGAAGTCAGGCAGGGCTGGAGCAGAGAGCTCAGCAATGCTTTTACTTGTTTTCATCAGCTTCCTTTTCTCATTTTCACAGTGACTCTTACAAACTTTCACTGACCAACCTGCCCTCTCCCCACCCCACTATCATCAGAATATGTATCCTCTGATCTGACAGAGAGAACAGTCTTCCAATCAAGTAATCCCTCATTCCTCACTACCTACTCCCCAAACCAAGTATCAGGTCCAGCCTTGCCTAAGAAAATGAGGAATTCCCTTAACTTTATTTCTATCCCCTCGTAATTTTTCAAAAAATCTGCTCCATCATGAATTCACTTCCAGTTTTCCCTCTATTGAATTTGCTCAACTTTTAAAAATACGCACCTCCCCTAATCATCCCTGAAGTGGCTTCCTTGTACTCACTACTCCAACGCTCTCCAGCCCTTTATCAGCAAACTCCCTGTAAGAATCATCCATATTTCCTAGCTCTACTTATTCACATTCGTGTTCCCGCCACTCAAATCTGGCTCTGACACGCCTGTGACCCTATTTTCTGTAAGGTCAACAAATACATTCAGGTTGCTGCACTCAGTAACTCTTCTATTTGAGACACAGTGCTGATGTTTTCAAGAATAAAACCATAAAGTCCATGAGTATCTAATCTTGCAAACAGGCCAATATTGCTGAAAGATTAATTCATGTCAAACGAAAATTTGCAAATATAAAATTATGACCATTCGTAGCCATATACAGAAAAGGCAAGATATTTTTTTAAAGTCTCAAAACCATTTTGCAAAAACAGAAATAAGACATTTCCCCAAGGACTCTCTCCTAAGAAAAAGCTTCATAATTAGGATGAATCATACTTTTTCCTACTATATGCCATTATACAGTCTGTAAATACCTCACTTGTGGATTGAGATATAAAAAAACATGAGATGCAATTACTTTTACTGAGTCTTCTTCTGATCTGAACATAATTAATTCAGAAATCTCAAAAGAAGACTATTTTGGGATGACTACGATGGTGATAAAGCCAACAGATCTTATTTTATCTGAGAACAAAGTAGTAAACTGCTTAGGAAGATAATCAACTTCCTTGGTATACTAAGCAGGGCATAATTTACTCACCAGTTCCAGAGTACTTACAGAGTCATAACTGATATCTTCACAACTCTCACTACTTCTGATTTCCTTTTTTCTTACTTTGTTAGATTATCTAACTGTAGGTCTTACCACTTGAAAAGATGGACTCTGGACTCCACTCAGGCCTGTCTCCACTGTACTTTCCCAATTTTTTTACCAAATTGAATCCTACTATTCCTAAAGATCTAATTCAAAGTCCAGTTCCCTACACTCTATCCCTTACTCTGCTGCCGACTATAAATCTTTTCCACTATGAGCTAGTATTTTGTTTCTGTGGTACTTAATGTGGGCATAGGAATGGGTTCATCATAAATTTTTATTCTGATGCTGCCACCAGCATGCCTTAATTGTACAGTATTAACATTCAGACTATATGCATTTATAAAGAAGAAATTTTATTTAGAATGTTTAAATAAACACCTTTAATAAGCATAATTTTAATGGTAATATGTTTCTCTCTACCTAAGTCTAAACAGAATTCAGCGTTTCCTATAAAGTCTTCCCTAAATTCAATTTTCACCAATGTCCATCCCTGAGGTGGCTCAACTTACAATATGTTTTTATTTGTTTTTTAGTTTATGATGGGCAAAAGTGATATGCATAATAAATAAGTTATTCAACATTTTATTATAAAACTAGTGGCCCGGTGCATGAAATTCGTGTATGGGGGGGGGGTTTCCTCAGCCTGGCCTGAACCCTCTCTAATCTGGGACCCCTCAAAGGATGTCCTACTGCAGGTTTACAGGGATCAGACCTAAACTGGCAGTCAGACGTCCCTCTCATAATCTGGGACTGCTAGCTCCAGCGGTTCACCTGCCTGCCTGCTGCCTGATTGCCCCTAACCACTCTGCCGGCCCACCCCCGCCAGCCAGATCACCTCCAACTGCCCCTTGTGCCAGTCTGCTCACCCCCAACTGCCCTGCTCACCCCCATCTTTCCTCCCCACTGGCCTTCTCTCCCCCAACAGCCCCCTGCTAGCCTGTTCACTCCAAACTGCAACCCCGCCCCACTGTCCTATCACCTCCATCTGATCCCCACTGACGGCCTGCTCAACTCCAACTGGCCCCCCTGCTGGTCTGCTTACCCCCAATGGCCCCTGCCATCCCATCCTGGCCTGATTACACCCCCCCCCCCCCCGCACCACCACCACCAGTGACCCAAGGTCCCAGCCCTTTCTATTTTTATATTTTCAGCACCTGCTTGAGCAGGGCCAGGACTGGCTAGAAGCAAGTATCTAGGATTTATTTATCTTCTATAATTGAAATGTTTAGCTTTGAGCAGAGGCCAGGGCCGGCCAGGGCAGGAAGCTTGGCTTCCTCCATTGCCAGGGTATCCTAAGCCTCCTGCTCAGCTCCAGCTCCATGGCTGCTGCCATTTTTGTTGGGATTTATTTACCCTATCTAATAAGAGTAATATGCAAATTAACCATCACTCTGTCACACCCACAAGTCATGCCCACCAGCCAATCAGACATGAGTATGCAAATTAACCCTAAGCAAGATGGCTATGGCCACTGAAAGAACAGGAGGGCGGCTTGGGTTTCTAAACGGAATCCCAAACTACTTTCAGACTACATTTATACAAAGCAAAATTAATCCAAAGAATGGACAGTTTTGGCAGATAAAATCAATCACTTCAAAGAGAGCAGCTATTAACATGTAGATACAGCAAACAATGCTCAACACAAATTTCTCAAATTTAGCCTCTAAGAAATTGTGTAGCACCTTCACAGTATCCAAGGCTGGTTGTTTTAGAAGTCTAAAAATCCTCAATGTTTTATAGTGTTTTAAAATGTGTTATATATAATAAAAGGGAATCACCCAATTTTTTTAAAATATATTTTTATTGATTTCAGAGAGGAAAGGAGAGATAGAAACATCAATGATGAGAGAGAACCACCGATCAGCTGCCTCTCCTGCACCTTCCCCCTCCACCCCCCCCCCCAACTGGGGATCGAACCCACAACCAAGGCATGTGCCCCTAACCAGAATTGAATCTGGGACCCCTCAGTCCACAGGCCAACGTTCCATCCACTGAGCCAAACCAGCCAGGGCCCAAGTTTTTGTTAGAAAAGTATTTTGGTCACCACAAATAGACATGGAACAAGAACAGAGAGAATAAAAGACAAACAGCACAAACATGACACTTGTTATCAGATGTAAGAGCAATTTTTTCATGTAAAATATTAGGACAAAAAGAATCCAACACATTGTAGATTACTGTTAGTTATTCCATTCAAATGAGACTCTAACTAGAAAAGGTTCTTGACAAAACAAAGATTAAGAAATAAATGTATATTAGTAGTCATATTACTTTAATTTTTTTCAATTATCATTCCCCATGAAAAAGATGACTAAGACACAATGAAAAGTATTTGCATTAAATTATATAACACACACACACACACACACATATATATATATAACTGTCACAAGATAAATACACTAACATAGGCATGCTGTGTGTTTACACATGCTTTGCGTATGCTCTACAGCTTCTCTAAGTCAGTCATCTTACCAAGCAGGACAATACTTGGAATTTGTTCCATGTGGTCGAGTGTAATAGTTTCTGTGCAGGGAATTAAAGCCATTGAGGACATGTATGCGTAGCTCTCCTACATGACTTTGTCAGGAGAAAGCAGACGAACTGGAAAGTCACTAACATACTTTCAACATCCTGTGCTACATACAGTACATTGCAGCCAGCTTATGACAACTGTACCAGGGCTTGTTCTACTCAGTCCAGGTTCCATGACAAAGAGAGTTTGGGTGCTTCCAGCAATCAGATGATCAGTGTAGGGCTCCCATGTTAACAGAACACAGGCAGTAACATATATAGATCATATAATTTTATATTATTATTTTATAATATTCTATATAAAATATAATTATGCAGGATAAAATGGAAAAAATTTTCATTTTAGAAAGCTGTTCAAACACTTTTCAACATTAATAAGTAAACAATTTCTGTATTTAGTTTCATATTCTTATGGGATTGATTTTTTATCAGAATATATTTTTAAAATGTAAAGACACATGAACTTGGTTTGTAGGTGCACGCACATGCATACATACACACACACACACACACACACACACACACACACACACAGTAAGGTCAATATTATTTAAACTATACCCTTACAATACACAAAACAAACACCAATTTATTTATTTTTAAGAGAAAAGCTCCTAGCAACTGGGGGAAAAAATATAGAAAAGTTATTTTGAATGAGGAAGAAAAAAAAAATCTATAAAGCCAAAAGAGAAAAGGCACAACCTTTATAAATAATGAAATGGACACATGCCCAGAATAAAGGAGAAACAAGGTAAAGCTTTTTTGGACAAACCCAAAAAAGAAATGTAATATATGCACAATGAAATTTGTACACTAGAAAAAAACCAAAGGCAAGCATGAGCTCCTGTTAAGATGAATTTCTAGATTCAAGGATCCACAGGGTTTACTACCCTGTTTTCCCAAAAATAAGACAGTGTCTTATATTAATTTTTCCTCCCAAAGATGCGCTAGGTCTTATTTTCAGGGGATGTCTTATGTTTCCATGAAGTAGGTCTTATTTTCGGAAGATGTCTTATTTTCGGGGAAACAGGGTAATAGATTCAGGCCAACATCTCAACTTCAGTGAGAATAAATTTTTATTTTCATGTGAACAGGAAGATAAAGTATATTGTTACATACATTTTTGCACATGCATTGAAACGCTTATATTATGCTCCAAAACAAATTATAAGAACATAAAATTTAGTGCATAGCTGTCATGTAGTATGTTAACATGTGACAACAGGGCTACAGGTATCCTTGGCTGTGTCATCTCTCTCCCTTTTGTCTTCAGAGGGAAATCTGATAGAACATTTTAGTGTATGTAACAACATTCTTTATAGTCAGTCTACTGTCTATAGAGAGTTATCACTCAAAGGAAGTGCCACAAATCTTACTTACAAAGCTTCTTCCACAATTCTGGGATTTTAAAATAAACATAGTTTGTATCAGTTATCAGCATTTTTCAGCAGGTTACTTGAGAAAGTAATATAAACCCTGTAATAGGACATTGATATTTAAGCACAGACAAGCTTTTTTAATGAGTAAAATGGGTGTATATAATTTTTACTCATTTATAAAAATGATAATCTTCTAACTAATAGAACATATATTTTGAGAATTTATTAATGTGCCATAAGACATGCACTTATCATCATCCAAGGCTACTTTTCACACTTGTGGGCATTTATTACAAAGATCCATGCATGCTTTGGTATTACTAATAAGGATGGAAAGAATTTTAACAATAGGGGATTAAAAACTGGTCACTCTATCTGAACGCCAATCATGCATACATTACTATATTACACTTATAAAAATTATGTAAGGATAGCAACAAAATGTGTACGTTACAGTAAGTTATAAAAACTTTATGAAACAAAATATGTGTTTTGACCCAAATTTTGTTTGACCTATATATAAAAACGTGGTAAAACTATGTGTCACAAGGCAGGCATTGAATATTTCTGAGAAGTGATTAAAAATACCTTTTTCTTCTTTGTAATTAATGTCCCTTTTTTAAAACAATAACTATGTTGTTTTACAATTAAATATCCTTTTTTGTTTGTTTTGTTTTTTGTTGTTGTTGTTGTTGTTTTTGTTTGTTTTTTTGGTAGGAAGTGAGGTAGTGTGAGAAAAGTTGTCAGGCTATTTTTTCCTAAGAGTTGGTGGGGGGGAAATAGAACCAAAATTTGAAAGGACAGATAGTTTGAGCAGAATGTTTTTATTTTATTTTATTTTGTTTTACTTTAAAAATTAGAGAAATGGAGGAGAAGCTGATAAAGAGAGGATCTAGGAAAATAAAAGCTTACCAAAAGGATATCCTGGATATATCTTCCCACTTAACAAGATGCATAGTACAGCTAAGAATAGCAAGGAGAAATCTTAGAAAGAGAGGGGGGGAAAATCCTACAAGATGACGTTTTTATACCATTTGGAATAGAAAAACTGTTAACTTATTACAAAGTGTGAAAAACGTGGGCTTTGGCATCAAACAGACCTGGATTTAAGTCATGGTGCCTTTATTTAGCAGCCATGTAACCGTGGGCAAGTTGCTAAAGTGAGTCAGCTCCTGAGTGTAGTGCGATGCAACCACCATCTAGGGCAGTGATCTGTGTGAAAGTGGCTGTTGGGGTAGCTGTGAGCCCAGCACCCCACCACCAGACTGTGACTCAGCAGGTCTGAGACTGGTCCTGGGCAGGTCTACTATATGGGTAGGGGAAAGAAACATGTGAAAAACTCAATGCCTGGCATAGATAGGTACTTGGTAAATGTTAGATGGCTGTTTTTATGTACAGAATAAAGGGCTTCTATCATTTTTCATTAAGGATATCACAACTTTCTTTTTAATTAAAACAATGACAAGATCTGTCTTAAAGTGAGTATCTCATTTTTTTTTTTTTTTTTTGCTATGAGAGAAGGAAGGCAGAGAATGAACTAAAATGAGAACAAAGAAAAACCAATATAAATGCCATTTATGATTAAGCTATTCTATGGCATTCAAAAATTCAACATGAGTGCCTCCAAAGAGGTCTTTGACATATGGTCCAGCATAATTTTGCTGAAGCAAATTTGAATCATTTCTGCTTCATGATGCGTACAACCAAGTCTTTTAGTTGATATGTATGCTTTCCCCACTTAACAGTATCCAAATTTCATTTAGGTTTTGTTGTATTCTATTCATCACCATAAACAGAGAAAAGCTTCATTCTTTGCAAAATTGGCCACGAAGAGGGTCAACTGCTATGCTACAAAGATATCTGCAAATTTGGGGAAATGTAAAAGGTCTCCAAAAATATTCTAGCAAATGTCAAAGATATACTGTACAATTACATTTTTTAACATAAGGGAAAGGTCTTATCCTATTTCATAAATAGTCTCCAGCAATAAAAAGTCACATGAAAAGGTCAGAGTACGTGGCATTTAGTGCACCCAATATTTTAATAGTTTGTCTGTCTTTCTTCCTGGCCTCCTAGAACATGCTGCTGTTAGAAAGGATCTTTGAAATGCAATCCTGGGGGGATGTGGGAGACACACCAACCAAGATAAGTGCAACCGAGCCACAGAGAATGGTGGCTGCTGGCCATCTTTACCCCCACGGGATAGCCACTATAGGCAAAACACACACTGGATGATCAGTAGATAGTTATGTACAAAGCAAAAAGTTCAAGAAATTAAATAGTCTAACCATGCTGCCAAACACTGAGCTGTCTATGATCACTACACTGCGTTTCCTTCTTAGGTCATCGCCAACTTTCTGGGAGCAGAAAGAATTTGCTTTTTTTTTCTTATTCATTGCTTCTTATTAAGACTTTTTATCCTTAACTTCTTAATGTCATAAACCTCTCATTTCCCATTTGTGCTGACTATTGGATGTCAGCAACACTGAATTCAGTTACATGTGTGAGCAATAAAGATGTTACTTAATGGTAATTGGTTTCAGTATGTGGTCTCCAGGATTCCATTAGTGTATTTATTTATAATGGTCATTTGTTTTAACAGTAGCTTCTTTTTAAAAATTTTATTGAATTTATTGGGGTGACATTGGTTAATAAAGTTATAAAGTTTTAGGTGTACAATTCTATTTCAATTATCAGAAGCAGATCTCAGAGGCGTAAAGACCAGAAAATTGTGCTGGGCCCTTTCTGAGTCAGATTCCTTTTCTAAAAGGATACTCGGGCCTAGGTGACCTCTAAGATCCCCTTCACTCCTGATTTTTGATGAAACTTTTTCTGTTTACTTGACACCAGCCCTTCCCAAACCCCTGCCTTAAAGCCGAGCTGCCCTCACTCTCCACCTGACACCTCCTTAGGTTGTGCCAGCTCCCCTTGTCATTTCAGGCAGCAGCATAATCACCTCCCTTGTGACCACCATCCCTCTATGATCTGACCACTTAGGCTTTTTTTTAAATCCTTTTTAAAAACATTTTCTTGAAGAAAACCATATCACTATTATTTCAAAGGTGCTTTGTTAACACAATAATGCTACAAATATGAAAGGCACCATTGTTATAGTAGAAAGAGCATGGTTACTCAGTCAAACCATATTCCAGTAACTCTGATGAGCTTCACCTCAATTTCTGTTTCACTTTTGCTGTACAAGTTAATATCAATTGTGGTAACTATCATGTTGAGCTGTGAGGATTAATTGGCAGAATATTTAGCATAATGCCTGGTACTTAGCAAATACTCAATACATGTTAACTGCTATTCCTAAAATAATTATTGTCATCATATTTATTATTTCTATTATTATTATAGTAAATAGGTTCTATTCTACTTTTCTAACTGCAGCAAATAGAATCCTCTGATATGTGTCCTTTTTTAAAAAAATTTCTTTTAAATTTTTATTAATTTCAGATAGGATGGGAGAGGCAGAAACATCAATGATGAGAGGGAATCATTGATTGGTTGCCTGCTGGGGATCAAACCCGTAACCGGGCATGTGCCCTTGACCGGAATTAAACCTGGGACCCTTAAGTCCCCAGATCGACGCTCTATCCACTGAGCCAAACCAGCTAGGGCCTGACAAGTGTCTTTTATTGACACATAGTAGGGGGCGGGGCGTCAGTTGCCACTTCTGGCAAGAAAATGGCATACTGTGGTTATTGACTAGTACTCAGAGTGATGACTAAGTGAATCACATGCTGCACAGAGATAAATCAATTCTCTACTAAAATATTTTCCAGATTTCAGAACTACAGATATATCTTTATCTACTACAAAATAAACTCTCATTGATTCTGCCTACATTTAGAAAGATCTTTAGTAGCAAAAGATATGTTCTAACAACATACTTGTATTAACAGAGAAATCCAGGAGATGAATGTTCCATGATGTCAGAAATACCTTTAATGATATTAAATATCAGATTATGTGAAGAAATAAAAAAACATATTGTCAAATGAGAAGAGGGATTCCAAACTAGAAACCACAATAAGTGGTACAACATTAAAAACAAAACAAAAAAAGAAGTAAAAAAGCATCACTGCTTTAATGTCTCTGTGCCTCCTGTGCCTTTCACGGGAACACAGAGCTGCATCTCCATGAGCTCTATGAGTGGACGGACACTTGCTCTTCATACACAATACAACTGTCAAGCCCACACATCCATTTCATACTATCTATAAATACAGAATCCAAAAGCAAGCCAAACTAACAGGGTCCACATTTTCAGTTTTTACTGTAATTTCAGATTGACTGTATATTTCTTTAAAACCATGGGTACTTAGCTATAAAGATGCCTCATTTTGGCAGGGTGCATTAACTGAGCTTAGACTTAATATATTAAAGCACATTAAAACCTAATGAAACAACAATGTCATTTAAGGAAAGAACACAAAACTTTATTCTTACATACACTTACCCTGTTTCCCAAAAAATAAGACAGTGTCTTATATTAATTTTTGCTCCCAAAGATGCGCTAGGTCTTATTTTCAGGGGATGTATTATGTTTCCATGAAGTAGGTCTTGTTTTTGGAGGATGTTTAATTTTCGGGGAAACACGGTACATAATGTTTCAAGGCCTTTCATGTTAGGAACAAGCAGTTTTATGACAAAGAAGCAATTGCCAGATTAAAGTGATAATTTGTCATAGATGTCACCATTATACAATATGGTTTGCCAGAAATTAGAGTGGAAAGCAGAAACATGCAAACAAGATTTGTCTTCTGCTAGGTGACTCTGGGCTCTGAATTGTTCTTGTAAAATTAATTAACACTTCAGCAAGTTTTTGGATAGTTCCTTTTACAAACACGTTAATATGTGTGCTATTTATATGTACACGTGTGAATGAATACATAAATATATAAATCTTCAGCTATAGTAAAATATACAATTAGTTTTTGACATAAAATCATCAAAAACTTAAGCATTTAAATGGGTGTTGGGTACAGTATCATCAATGGAATAACCTTGCCCCTATGGATCCTTCAACACAGCGATCGCCAACCTTTTGGACCACTGGTTGGCGACCGCTGCTCCCAAGGTTTCCTTAAACCAGTGGTCACCAACCTTTCAGACCTCACGGACCACCAGTGGTCCGCAGACCACCAATTGGCAACTGCTGCTTCAACAGACAAGGCTCTAGATAAAGCAAGTGTGGGGTAATTAGTAGCACGAGCCACAAACTAGGAAGCAGATGAATGAGGTTCTATCACTGACCTACAAAACTTTACTAACCACCCTAGATGTCAGTTTTATTTAACTATAAAATGGAAGTAGCATTACTGCCTTCCTACCAACCACAATCATTTGTTGGAGTGGATTAATGAATGTAAAAATATTTTTAAGCTATAAAGAATTATAAGATACTTTCAAGACAGTTTTGCTGCTTTGAGAATATTTAAAAATGGAATGATAGCTTAACTGTAAATATCATTTTTCTGTCTATTCTAAAAAGGGGAAACATTTTTATTTTTATAAAGACATCTTCTATATTTCTAAAGTATAATATTTTAGTACATGGGCTCAACTTAGTGTAAAAATATAATATCTCACTATGGTATCTCTATAAATATAAAGAAGTAATTTGTAAATTCTAAAGGAATATGTATATATAAAGGTCAGCAATTTCTGCCACTTTATGGGGACTTACCTTCTCTTAGACGGTCTACTACAAACGTAAAGCCTGTAGTTCTTGGATGTAAGACATATTCATATTTCTGAAGTCCATTCTTTTCAGCAAAATCATTACTTCGAGCCTTGCTGTATTCTAAACAAAACAATAGACCATTAGAAGCCATAAAATAAAGGGAGATAGTAATCTGAGGTAAGGAAACACTACAGAATTTCTTTAATAAAAATGGCAGTTAATTTTTCTGTAATTACTGAGTATAATACAGTATTGTGAGTCAAATGAGAAGATAAAAACACTTTAGTAAATCCCTACAAAAGATCCTAACAAAGATCCTAGAATTATGTATTTATTGGAATTCTGAAAAAATTATAAGGTATTAATAACCTTTTAATAATGATTTATAGATTCATCTTTAAAATTCTTTAAGAGATTTCATAAAAGTCTATATTCAATGAGTGCTAAAATAAAATCCTAATAAATGAAAATTTCCTTAAGATAGTCTTTAAATAATAAAAATTTAAATGCTAAAATATAAGATGCGAATAAAACATAAGGAATTTAGATATGCAGAAGAAATAACTAGCAATCTTCCAAACATATATCAACTTTTTTTCAACCCAATAATTTAGGGCTTTAATGCAAAGTGATTTATCTTCCTTGCTCAGACACAGAGCATGCTAATATCACTAACCAAAACCACTCCACAACAGATTGGGCATATGATTAGCACATCCTGTACAAACATCTGAACATGGTTTGGCTGAGTACAGTTACAAAGTTAAGTATGTGCTCTAACTGTTGGCAAAAACTTTTTCCATTCCATGAGGTAACTTTATAAGTTCCAAGAAGAACCAAACCCATGATTCAGCAAATATATTTGGAAAAAGTAAAGTGTTCAGAAATCTGGCCTCAGCCCCTGGAGGAGATCATGAAATAGCTTCTGATGACAGCAGATGTTAGAACCTGCAATCTTCAGCTGCATCCTGAAATGTATAGACTATTTCAAGACACAAGAAAAAGGCATATATACACACACAACTTTCCTGGGAATAAATTTAAGGCCATGGAGTCCCCCAAACCTAAAGACACCAGACATGGATTCAAAATATTCAAAGAACACCTCTATAAAAGGTATGTTATTATTTTTTAAATAAGTGAGAAATTGAGTCAAAGAACTAAATACTCAAGAGTTTTCCAGCAAGCCAAAAGTAAAGGCCTAAACATGAAAAGTAGTAAGCTCTTTTTACATTCATTTGAGGAGAATATCCTGGGCACGGGAGTATAACATACTATTTTATTGACAGCTTACACGGGATGAGGAAGCCCAGGGACACTAAAAGGATGAGTAGTTAACTACTCTTCAGTTTGCTCTTCCAACTCATCACAGACTTTAGGGAACTGAAGACCAACTGAATTTTGTTGTAGACTGTTCATATAAATCCAAAGTTCTAAAACATCCCATCACAATGTGAGAAGGTAGAAATAATGAGACAGAGAGATTAGAGATGTAGATTTTTTCCTCCATCCCCACTTCAGCTATCCACACCCAGACTCTGGGATTACTGGTAACTGCACAAGCACCCCACTTTCTTACCACAGCCTCCTGTCCTGTCAGCTCACTCCCTGTAACACTCTAATGCCAGCACTTGCTTCCACTCCAATGGGTGGACTGGCCACTTTACTGTTCTCAAACCAGCCAGGCATGTGCCCACCTCGGTCTGTGCATTTGTTCTTCCCTCTACCCAGAATGCCTTCTCCCCCAATCCCAATGTCTACATGGTTTTCTGGTTTGTTCATTTGGTTTCTACCCACCTTTTATAAATCTAACCACCTTTTATAAAAATAGCACACTACGCCCCATTTTCTATCACTCTGTTCTTTATTTTCTGCACAGCTTTATGAATGCCTAACATTTTTATTAACATTAATTTTTATATAACTTTCCTCATAGAATTTAAGCTTCATGTAAGTAGGAACTTTGTTTTGTATATAGAGCTCCAGGCACTCAAGTATAAATAAAGAAGTTTTATGTATAAGGGTGTTTAATTGCATGTAAGGTTCTATTTGTTAAAACCTAGAAAATCTTTCCAAATCAGAGAAACAGAACCCAAAATTATGGTATACCAATCGTGATTGTTAATTTTGTGTCAAATTGGCCAAACATTCCAGAAGTTTCTGTGAAGGTAGTTTTAATGAGATTAATATTTAAACCAGTGGACTTTCAGTAAAGCAGATTACCCTCCATGTGAGTGGACCTCACCTCTCGCTCTTTACACACACACACACACACACACACACACACACACACCCTTTTGGTTCTGTTTTTCAGGACAACACTTACTAATCCTATTTAGTAAAGAGCTAATATGCTAAGAATGATTGGACGAAGCCAGGGCTTCGAGGGTCAGCTGGGGCTGCGAGGGCCAACCCCCTTGCACCAATTTCATGCATCGGGCCTTTAGTAACCAATATAATTTTAAAAAATAGCCAATTTTTAAAATATATTTTTCAAAGAATGAATAATGATGTGGGAAACTATAATCCTATCTAATAAAGGAGTGATATGCATATTGACCATCACTCCAACACACAAGATGGCCAACAGGGGAGGGTAGTTGGGAAGGACCAGGCCTGCAAGGAAGGGCAGTTGTAGATGATCAGGCCAGCAATGGGAGGGCGATTGGTAGGGACCAGGCCTGCAAGGGAGGAAAGCGGGGGTGACCGGGCCTGTAGGGAAAGGCAGTTGGGGAGGACCAGGCCTGCAGGGGAGAGCAGTTATGGACAAACAGGCTGGCAGGGGAGCAGTTAGGCATCCATCAGACTGGCAGGCAGAAGCAGTTAGGGGCAATCAGGAAGGCAGGTAGGTGAGCAGTTGGGATTTAGAGTAGTCCCCAATTAGAAAGGGTGCAGGCTGGGCTGAGGGACAACCCCTCCCCATGCATGAATTTTGTGCACCGGGCCTTTAGTATAAGTACAAGGAAAACTATAATCTTAACTTTCCAATTTTGTTTAAAAAGTATATGTATGTTTATATAGCCATACATATGCCTATGTGTGTGTGTGTATGAGTAACCATTTGACACAAAAGCAGTGGAGTAAATTCAAAATAGTGTTTATGGGCATTAAGATTAGAGTAATTCTTGTACTCCTATATGTCTAAATTTCTCTAAATTAACATAAATTACTTCCATAAGCAAGAAACAAGTTATAACCAATAGTAACATATGAAGATAGAATACATGCTAAACATACTTATTTGAAAATGTGCAAGCTGGATTCAGAACTTCAAGAGGATTACAAGACATTATTCTCTTTGGGCTTAAGAACCCAAATTTCTGGTTAATTGTGGTTAACTAAAAACACCTTTGAATTAACAGACACTTTTTCAAAACTGAAACTATTTTGTATTTTGGTAGCTACTTGAAAAAATACATTTATCCCAACTTCAAACTATCTGTATAATACTGTTTTTTAAACAGCTTTTTAAAGTTTCAGAACTGGTCTGTTTTCTCTATTTGGCAAACAGTTTGGCTTTTGCAAGTTGGCCTTACAAATGCATATGCCATTTTAACTTAAAAATATGCAACTACATCATGGTGAGTACTCTGGACCCTGAAAAATATGCAACTAGATGTTAATTAAGTTCATAACCTAAAAAAAGAAACTTGAGAAAATATAGACTGTAAAAAGTTTAAAATGTATATTGTATAGCTCTGAAGGTCTAATGCATTACATTTAAAACTAATATACTAAAGTAGCAGCAACCGGGGACCTCTCACTCCATTACCTTTTAATTATTAAGTTACTAAATAACTTCCAAAGTTCCCATTCTTAGCGCATTTTGGCATTCACAAGTATAAACTAATCATCAATCTAACATTTCAGTAAAGGATACACTAATTTAAGTATTATACATTCTAAGTGTTACAAAATTTAAATATGGCTCTGTCCATTTTAAGTTCCCAGTGATAGTTTAGCCTGGTAATCAATCAACGTATAATATATTTTCAAGCTTAAACAATATTATCCTCAGTGATCCAACTACTTTTAGAATTTTAGCTATAAAAATCAAATACAACTATACAGTAAGCATATATTTAGTATATAATACTAGTACATTAAAACTGGATGGTTCATGTAGCTCAGTTCTATCTGCAATACATGAGTCAAAGAGTTCTTCCTTGCTATTTCTGTTTCCCAAAATACTTTCGTTTCCTGAATGGCTTAATCACCCATTCACTTCCTTAAATAGTTTTGTATAATTTGTATTTTTCATGGAATTCTTTTTGGTACTAGTTCCATACATTACTATGTCCAAAGAGTGAATTAGTAGGTTCATTTACATGTTCTCCTCTAAGCTCTATGTTGCCCCTCTTAGTGGCTTTTAGTTCCCTCGATTTGGTGTTGAGGAAGACAAGTTCATTTGCCATCTCTCCATACTATGAGATTTTTAGATTTTAGTTCTGTCCTAAATCAGTCTGTCTTCCTTTGTACAGCAGACCTTCATCCACTGGATTCTTCTCAAATTCTGCTGTATCTTTCTTGAAGTAACCAGGGTATTAACAGTTTGTAAATGTTGCTCTTTGAATGGAAGAATTCTATAGAACTGCTTCTTGTCCAAGCTTACCTCCCCTTAAACATCCCCATCCCCCATTCAAACCAGAGTTCTTCAATCCAGCAGTCACCAACCTTTCGGACCTCACAGATCACCCAGTGGTCCACAGATCACCAATTGGCGACCATTGCTTCAATCTGTCTTAAATCCTAACCTACAATAGAAGGCTTCATCTACAAAAATCACCTGTGGTTTAAAACACTGAAAACTAATGGCTTAGCAAAGATGAAATCATGCATTTTATTTTATTTTATTAAATTATATTTTATTGATTTTACACAGAGAGGAATTGAGATGGATAGATAGTTAGAAACTTCGATGAGAGAGAAACATCAACTAGCTGCCTCTTGCACACTCCCCACTGGGGATGTGCCCGCAACCAAGGTACATGCCCTTGACCGGAATCGAACCTGGGATCTTTCAGTCCCCAGGCCAACGCTCTATCCACTGAGCCAAACCGGTTTTGGCATGCATTTTATTTTTAACCTATTAAAGAACTTGTTGGCCTATGTAGTTTGATATCTGGGCAGGTAGGAAATCCTAACTAAGTCTTCCAGTGTCCACTCCGCAACTCAATTATGACTGATTTTTACTGAGAAAGAACAAAGCCTTTCTTGCTTATATTAGGAATAAGGCTTCAAAATAACTTAAATCAACAATAAATAAAATTGGTTACTATCAGATGTTTTTCTAGTAAAAAGGAAATTGAGAAAACAAAAAGGTCTAATAGATAAGTATATCTTGGAAGAGAACAGAAAATATAAAGAACAGGAAGGGGGTTCTTCTTTCTCGAGATTACATTGGCTGTTCCGAGCTTTTATGGTTTCATACACATACACATTATATAGAAGGCTGTTATCTACAGTATATACTGAGACTCAAAATATAAAGCTATAGGATAGCAAGTATAGGTAATAATGATCTCTTGGGTGGTCCATCATATATTCTGGGGGCTGGAGAACAGGAGTGGTGGGTTCTAATGTGCTACCATCTTGCTAGTGTTCAGTTACTCCATCTAAGAAAGAAGCAGTTTAGAACAGTGCTAGCCAACTTTTCCAACCTCACAGACCACCAATGGCCCACGGACCACTGGTTGGCAACTGCTGGTTTAGACTAGATCAGTGGTCGGCAAACTCATTAGTCAACAGAGCCAAATATCAATAGTACGATTGAAAATTTCTTTTGAGAGCCAAAATTTTTTAACTTCTTCTAACAAAAGAAGTTTACACTTCTTCAAAATAGACTCGCCCAGGCCGTGGTACTTTGTGGAAGAGCCACATTCAAGGGACCAAAGAGCCACATGTGGCTCGCGAGCTGCAGTTTGCCGACCATGGGACTAGATGATTCCTAAATTCCTTCAGTTTTTAAAATTCTGTAATCCAAATCCAGGCTACCTTACCTGTGAGATCAGTCCCTTCTGGGAATATGAGAAGTTGAATTGGTTCACGGATATCACAAAAATAATCAAGCATGTCTTCAAAATGGCTCTTGTCATCCTTCCATTTCCTATGAATGAAGATATAGGCAGCAGCTTGCATGGCCCAACCTAGGATCAATTTAACAAGCATTTACATACAATTTTATTGCCAACATCCATATTATTGAATATAATATTTCAGTTTTTGTTTTATTATGATTTACTACAATAATAATAATATTATACTTTAAACTCAGCACAAATCTTGAGTTAAATTAACACACATATCAGAAAATATTCTTAAAGGAGTTTGTTAAGTTCTGGGGTTTACTAAATTCTCAAAAACCTCTTTTCAAGCCAAACCTAGCTATTAAAATATCAAAGAAAGAAAAAACTTTCCCTAATATTTATCAGTAACTCAACCAAAGTTTTAACAATCATAATTAAATAGGTATTTTAACCAAGCTACCTACAAGAGATATTAGACTATCAGATTGTTCTCAAATCATGTACACGAGCATACTTTAATATTCCACTTCTGTACTACTACTCAATCTATAAATTCAATAGCTATTTTCAATGTTATCCACTTCTTTAGATTTTATTTAAAAGAGAAAATGTGCAGTGACTATAAACATATTCATCAAACACATATACATTATGATCATATTCCCTTTCTCCTGGCAAATCAACCTTGTCACCAAAGAGGCAACCCTAAAAGAGTTGTGTGTTATCCACCAGCCAGCCATCCCTGGCCAGAAATTACTAGAAATACTGTGGTAAATACCTAACTTAAGTCAGCCAATCTAAAGTCTATTCAACAGTCTATGGAACATGAAATGCTTGGCCCAAGCACATGAACTATCTTAGCCAATAGGATGGTTTCAGAAATTTTGCCTGGACCATGGCTAAAACAAGCTAGTAATTATCTATCTATCTATCTATCTATCTATCTATCTATCTATCTACCTACCATGGCTAAAACAAGCTAGTAATTATCTATCTATCTATCTATCTATCTATCTATCTATCCATCCATCCATCCATCCATCCATCTATCTATCTATCTATCTATCTATCTAGAGAAGTGATATGCAAATTAGGCCAGGATGCTGTAATGGGTCAACTGGTCAGGAGGAGGTTGCAAGTGCAGCATCGGGGTCAGGGGCAGCAAGGGCCGCCCACTGCCTGTGCTGGGGGAGAGCCTGATTAGCAGCAGCGTGTCTGCTTCAAGAGTGGGAGAAGGAGGCAGGACCAGACTAGCATGGGACCCTGGGAGTGAGGCAGGGCTGGACCAGCAAGCTGCAGTGTCGGAGAGCAAGGCAGTGCCAGACCAGCAGGCTGTGGGGCCTGAGGAGCAAGGCAGGGCTGGACCAGCAGCGGCCACAGGGGCTGCTGCACTGTGGGCCCAGGTCAGGGCTCATGCAGGAGGCAATCAATCCAAGTATCCCTCTCACGTTGATATTTCTGTTTGTCTTTCCCTATCTCTTCCATGCTCTCTAAAAATCAATGGGGAAATATCCCTAGGCAACGTGTGGGTGGATGGCGTTGCAAGTTGCTTAATAGTACATATAAATGAAAATGGATGGACAAAAAAAAGCAGATAACAGAGACAATAGCAGCTAGGGAAAAATAAAGACAGTATACTGTAGTAAATATCTAAAAAAATCTTGCAGCTGAGGTGCCTAAAGTTTGTTGTCTTCTTTGCTTATCAGTGTTTCTTATATCCTACTAGAGTCCTGGGGCATGAAATTTGTGCACAGGCAGGGTCCCTAGGCCTGGCTGATGATCAGGATCAATCGGGCCTCCCTTCCCCGGGCTGCTGGCTGCCGGCTGGGCCCTTCCTTCCTTCTGCGCTGTCCCCTCATGGTCAGCACATGTGGTATAACTCCTGAGGGGACAATTTGCATATTAGCCTTTTATTATATAGGATGTCCTTCTATTAGTCCTCCTGAAAGAATTTCTTTCAAAAAATACTTGAGTCTTAGCATGCCTGGAATGTTCTCAGTTTTGGAGGCTACTAAAGCTGAAAACAAAATTAAAAATTCTGAATCATTTGCCCCTCAGAATTTCAAAGCTACTTCCCACTTCTCACAAAAAGTCTGACATCATCCTGATTGGTGTAGATAAGCCAATTTCTTTCCTCTGGAAATGATTAATTTTTAAACATATTTTTTTCCTCTTCATTCTCTCAACCTTGCTGTCTGGAGCTTCTGTCAGATGTTAAAACATCTGGATCTGTCCTCTCAGATCTTTTCATCTCCTTTCATTTTGCATTGTGTTCAAGAAAAATCCCTTGGCTTGATCATCCAACTCACTAACTTGATCTTAGTTGTGATGACTTACTAATTGAGCTTATTGCAGCAATCATCTCTTTAATTTTCAAGATTTACACTTGGTTCATCTTCATAGTAGCCAAAATATATGGACAAATAGGAAAAAAATGCTATGACAAATACAATAGCAACAATTTTAATAAAAATATTTATTGAATGACTACTATGTGCTTAGTACTGTTTGAACCATTTTTCTTTAATTCAATTAGTTCTTAAGACAGCTTTATAATTTAGGTAAATCATCATCCCTATTTTATGGATAAGGAAACTGAGGCACATTGAGATTCAAAAGAACTAACCAAGTGGTGAAACCAGGTTTCAAATGTAGGCAGTCTGACTCCAAAGCTGATTGTTTTTAACCAGTGCACTAAACAGCAATATATGCTTGAATCTCTCTCAGGGTACTTATTAAACATAGTGACATCATTTACTCAGTGAATTAACTACTCCTTAGAGGCTAAACTTGGCATTTTTTTAGTACTAGACTATCTTTAAAGCTGTGCATTTTCCTCAAATGTCAGTTCTGAATTGTCTTTGTCTTTGTAAAGGATGTTCTACCATTGAACAATACTGGCAGGTAGAATGTATTTCTCCATCCAAGTGAGAGTATCTGTTGCTCCCTTGGGGGAGGGAGTAGTAGCAAGATCTGTGGAGCTGTGCCATAAAACTCTTCTAATGCTCTGCATGTTTCAGGAATCTCAAAGGGAAGACAAATGACTGAATCAGTCAGCCTCTTGGACTCTCCTTTGAAGATATGATTCTTCCCCTTTGTGCCTTTGCCTTGTCATGTTCCATTTATACATCACTAATGCTTTTGAATTTTTACTGCTTTTAGCTTAGTCGTTTTTCTCCCTTTCATAAAAATCACAGGAACACCTTATGAAGTCCCCTTCTCCCCCATCTCATTGCTATCAAGGCATATTTTATTCAAGTTTAAAGCAATATCAAGATATCTCTTAACATTTAAAATATTCAAATGTACATTTTTATGATATTTATTTCATAAGTGTGTGAGCTGATAAATGACAGTGCAGCTGATCATGTCATTTGAAATTAGGCTATATAATAGTAACTCGACTTTTCCATATGTTTCCATCGAAGGACATTCCCTCCATCACCTCAATTTCTCAGACAAGGGCTAGGAGCCTGGCAAGGTGATAAAGACAGATTCTGTGCATGCTGGTGTGGTATTGCAACTACTATCTTCTTTCTAAAACCCATTTATGTTATCAGCATTGCCTTCTCAAACAGACAGAATTCTGACCTCCAGCACTGTGAGACAGTAAAGATGAACTGTTGAAGCCACTCCATTACAAGCAGTAATGGGAAAGTGATACAGAGCATAAGCAGAGCCCAGGTCTGTTTCTAGTACTATTCTTTTTTAAATTTTTGCTAGCAATTGATGCTATCGCTTTCTTTGCTTTTAGTATTTTTTTTTTTGTTTCAATACTCCAAAACTTTAATTTGCATTATACTAATTAACGTAGTAATTTTTTATTTTTATTCAATTTATTGTAATTTTCCCTTGACATACAATATTTTTAGTTTCAGGTATAAAACATAGTGATTAGACTTTTATATAACTTACAAAGTGAACACCTCAATAAGTCCAGTACCCACCTAGCAACCATACAGTTATTAAATATTGACTATATTCCCTATACTGTATTTTACCTCCCTGTGACTATTTTTATAACTGCCAATGTGTACTTCTTAATCCTTTCACCTTTTACATCCATCCCAGGACCCTCTCCCATCTGGTTACCATCAATTAAGTTTATTTTTCAGATTCTACATATAAGTGAAATTATATGGTATTTGTCTTTCTTTGACTTATTTCACATAGCATAATAGCCTCTAGGTCCCATCCATGTTCTCAAAATGGCAAAATTACATTATTTTTTTATGGCTAATATTCCATTATATATATGTACCACCTCTTCTTTATCCATTCATCTACAGGTGGACACTTAGACTGCTTCCATATCATGGCTATCTATCTACATATATATAACTAGAAGCCCGATGCACGAAGATTCGTGCAAGAATGGGCCTTCCCTTCCCTGGCTGCCGGCACAACCTTTGCTCTGACCCAGAGCCGCCATTCCACCTTCCCATGCTACCCAGAGGCCCAGAGCAGCTGGGGCAGTGCAGAACGCCTGCATTGTCACCATGGCCATGATGCATGCGTCTTGCCCCCCCCCCCCCTGATTGGCTGGTAGGTTTCTCGAATGTAGAGTCAATTTGCATCTTTCTCTTTTATTAGTGTAGATAGAGAAATATGCTAATTAACCAGACACCAAAACCAGTGGACCAGACAGGAGGAGGTTGTGCATGTAGCGTCAGGGGAGGGATGGCAGGGGCCTTCAGGAGCCTGCACTGGGGGAAGGCCTGATCAACAGCAGTCCCGGCTGCTTCAAGGGCTAGAGAGAGAGGCAGGGCCAGACCCGCAGTGGCTGCTATGGAGCCCGGGGAGCAAGCAGGGCTGGACCGGTGACTTAAGGGTGGGCAGCGCCGCGCAATTCTCGCTCCTAGTTATAAATAACGCTGCAATGAATATAGGTGTGCATATATCTTTTTGATTAGTGGTTTAGATTTCTTTGGATAATACTATTGGTGGAAATGCTGGGTCACATGGTAGTCTATTTCTAATTTTTTGAGGAACTTCCATAATCTTTTCCACAGTGGCTACACCAATCTGTATTCCTATCAACAGTGCATGAGGATTCCATTTTCTCTACACCCTTTCTAACTCTTGTTGATTTACATATGATAGCATTCTGACAGGTGTGTGATGATATCTTGTTGTGGTTTTCATTTGTATTTTCCTGATGAGCATCTTTTCATATGTCTATTGGCCATCTGTATGTCCCCTTGGGAGAAATGTCTGTTCAAGTCCTCTGTCAATTTAAAAATCAGACTGTTTGGAGGTTTTGGGGGTTTTTTTGGTATTAAGTTGTAATATCCTTACTTTATATTAACGCTTTATAGGATGTATTACTGGCAAATATCTTCTTCCTTCCATTCAGTGGATTATCTTTTCTTTTCTTTTTTTTTTATGGTTCCCTCTGCTGTGCAAAAACTTTTAGTTTGATATATTCCCGTTTATTACCTCCCTGCCCCCAACTGCCTGAGAAAACATACCTCCTCCAAAAAAAAATTTAAGACAGATGTCAAAGAATTTATTGCCTATTTTCTTCTGGAGTTTTATGGTTTCGGGACTTAATTTAAGTCTTTAATCCATTTTGAGTTTATTCTTGTATATGGTATAAAAAAGTGATCAGTTTCTTTTATTTTTTTATTTTCTCGTGTATATATCAAGTTTTCTCAATATCACATAGGCATGGATTTCTGGGATCTTTATTGTGTTCCATTGATCTATTTTTATGCTAGTACCATGTTGTTTTCAGTACTATAGCCTTGTAGTATAGTTTGAAATCGGGAAGCATTATACTTCCAACTTTGTTATTCTTTCTCAAGATTGCTTTGGCTATTCAGGGTCTTTTGTGGTTTTAAATTTAAGGATTATTTGTTCTATTTCTGTTAAAAAATAAAAAAAGCCATTGAATCTATCTAAAGCTTGCTTTAGGGAGTATGGAAATTTGAACAATATTAATTCTTTCTTTCCATGAGCATAGTATATCCTTCCATTTATTTGTAACTTCTTCAATCTTATAGTTTTCCAACTGCAGGTAAACTGCAGCTTTTACCTGTTTGGTTAAATTTATTCCTAAATATTTTATTCTTTTTGATGCAATTGTAAATGGAATTATTTTCTTATTTTCTCTCTCTGATAGCTCATGTTGCAGTTTTAGAATTGAGTTATACAACAATTTACTTTGTCAGGAAGATTTTTAGTTTAATACATGATCTGGTCACTTTTTAAATCACAATCTCTTTACCACTTTATGCTCTAAAAGTCTCAAACTCTTCTGCTACTCTATTGTGATTAATGATCCAGAAAAACCAAGAAGCATGAGCTGTGTGGCACATGCATTTCCTGGTACAAACTCACCAAGCAAATGGACTTTTTATGCCACCTTTAGATTTAATTTTTCATTTCATTAGATTTTGCTGAGTGTTTTCAAAGTTGGTTAAACATTACAATCTATGTGTGCATCATCATTAGAAACAGCAGACATCTAACCATAAGAACATTTTTTCTTAAAATCTAATTGTATATATCTTAGCAAACTCTAGGCAATTTAGTTAACTTACACAAACTCTTTGTAACTTGATCTAGAATCTAAATACTCTTAATGATTTCTTTCCTGGCTGCTGCATAAGTCTGTTACTTTTAAACTTTAAGAAAAGAACTTACATATTCCAAACTCACACATTCTCCAACCTGGCACTATAGAAACAAAATATTATCTTCCTTTAGTCATTATATTCCAAACATCTGGTAAGCAAACATCTGTTCAAAAATAATTATAAATAGCAATATTAAATATTCCCTACAGTCATGCCAAATTGTCAACAAGCTAAATTTAGCATAGTCTGAAGCCAGATATAGCTGTGACCACTAAGATGCATTCATGCTTTTTCCTTTCTTTCATTTCCTCCTGCAAATTCCAACTGTAATACTCTCATTTGCAAACCAGTTATATATATATTTTTAAATATATTTTATTGAATTTTTACAGAGAGGGAGAGAGATGAACATCGATGAGAAATGTCGACCAGCTGCCTCCTGCACACTCCCTACTGTATATGTGCCTACAACCAAGGTACATGCCCTTGACCAGAATCGAACCTGGGACCCTTTAGTCCGCAGGCCAATGCTCACTGAGCCAAACCCCTTAGGGCACGAGTTCTGTTTTGATTGTTGTTTGCTGCCTACACTTTTGCCCTGCTTAATGTACTTTGCTATAGTCACTATAAAATACTAAAATCTTGTTTCTCTCCAATCCAAAATCTGTTCTCATTAATGGTTTGCATTTTCAGAAAATCTTATTAGTAAGTCTGCAAATAGTCAAGACCGGTTTGGCTCAGTGGATAGAGCGTCAGCCTGTGGACTGAAAAGTCCCAGGTTCGATTCCGGTCAAGGGCATGTACCCTGGTTGTGGGCACATCCCCAGTAGGGGGTGTGCAAGAGGCAGCTGATCGATATCTCTCTCTCATCGATGTTTCTAACTCTCTATTCCTCTCTGTAAAAAATCAATAAAATATATATTTTTTAAAAAAAAGTCTGCAAATATTTAAGAGCCTACAATATGTGAGAAGCTTATAACTCATGTGAGAAAAGAAAATAGGGGAATGAAAAAGCTAAGAATGACAGACTTACATAGGAACACAGGCCAAGAGGAGAGACAGGCTTGCAATGATAAAAATGGCTATAGCAGTGCAGAGTAGGTGGAAATAAAGATGAAGTAATCAGGGAAAGAGAATATAGGTCTGTGAGGCACTGGAAAAATCAGAGATCGAATACGAATCTCTGTAAGACAAGAAGTGAATGTTCCAGATGGAAATATAGAAATAAAAGGCAGCAGCAAATAATACTCTACTGACATTTAATTTAATCCTCACAATCATCCAATAAAGCAATACAAGTTGTTAAAAATTGAGATGTAATTTGATGTGGTATTACTTTCTGTTATATGACAAAACAATTTCATATACAGGAGGGCAAAAGTAGGTTTATAGTTGGTTGTATGGAAAATAATATAAGAAAAAATTCTGTTTCATTTACTCATATTATAAACCTACTTTTGCCACCCCATATGTGTATATAGTAGTGACTTTCAAGTTTTTCATCACATGGCACACATAAACTAATTATTAAAATCTTACAGCACACCAAAAATTATATTTTTTTGCCCATATGAAAAAAATAGGCATAATTTTGGTTCATTCACACCAGGTAGCTATTGTGTTGCCATTTTTTAATTTGACAATCTAAGGAAAAAGAGGTCAATGTCCCTAACTAAATAGTCAGGTATTGCATGCTTTAAACATTCTTGCAGCACACCGGCTGAAAATCACTGGTATATAGTGAAATTATCATCACACCACACAGATACAATTTTTTTTTCTTATGATGAAAATGTGTAAGATCCACTAGCTCAGTAATTTTCAAGTATACAGTATGGCATTATCACCTATAGTCACCATGCTGTACATTATTCCCAGTCCTTTATTATGACTAGAAGTTTGTGCTTTTTTACCACTTTCACCCATTTGCCTACTCTTTAACCCCCAGCCTCTGGTAACCACCAATGTGTTCTCTGTAACTATGAGTTTAGTAACTCTAAATGTAAGTAAGATCATATGTACTTGTTTCTCTCATCTGACTCCACCTAACACCCTCACTGTCTATCCATGTTGTCACAAATGGCAGGATTTAATTCTTTTTATGGCTAAATCATATTCCTTATTGTGATTGTGAGTGTATATACCACTTTTATTATCAATTCCTCTATCAATTCACAATTAGGTTGTTTATATGTTTTGTCTACTGTAAAAGTTAGAAAGAGACCACCATATGACCCAGCAATTCCACAGCTAGGTATTTATCCAAAGAAATTTAAAACATTAATTGAAAAGATATATGCAGCATTATTTACAATAGTAAAAATATGAACACAACCTAAGTGTCTATCTATAGATGAAAGGATAAAGAATAAGTTGTACATATATATAGGAATATGAATCAATCATAAAAAAGAATGTAATTTGCAACAAAATGGATGGACTTAGAGGCTATGTGAAAAAGAAAATACCTTATGATTTCACTTATATGTGGAATCTAAAAAATAAATGAACAACAATACCGAAACAAATTCGGGCACAGGGCTATAGTATACAGCACAGGGAATATAGTCAATAGTATTGCAATGACTATGTATGATGTTAGGTGGATACTGAACTTATCAGGGCAATCATTTCAAAAGTTATATAAGTGTCTAATCACTATATTGTACACCTGAAACTAATATTGTATGTCAACTGTAATTGGAAAATAAATATATAAAAAGAAAATACTAGTACCTCATATAATGCTTAAAATCAATGTGTATTCATTATGTATTTATCTTATCAACACAAGCCAATTTCTGGCTTAAATTACCATAAGCACAACATGCAATAAAAAGTACCTGAACTATCATCCTGGCTGGTGTAGCTTGTTGTTCCAGACACTCAAAGGATGGTGATTTGATCTCTCGTCAGGGCTTATACAGGAGGCAATAAATCAATGTTTCTCTCTCTCTCTCTCTCTCTCTCTCTCTCTCTCTCTGAATCAGATATGTCCTCAAGTGAGGTTTAAAAAAAAAAGTTACTGTTGGTCCCTATGGAACCATATCTACTTTCTTGAAAACAATTTTATCCTCTCTTTCTACATAAGATATTTCAAAAAGATATTCAAATAAAGTAATCTGTTATGATCCAGTAAGAAAAAAATGGCATTGGCTTTAATGCATCAGTGGAGTTTATTCAGTAAGTTATATTTTTTAGGTGGGTACATCCATCCCACATAAAATAAATGAAAAACTTAATTTGTAAATAACCTACCGAATCCAGGAACACTTTTGAGACCGGCTTTGAGGCACACCTTTTCCAACCTGAGGTAGCTGTATCTCATCAAACAATTCCACAGGAACATCCAGTCCATTCTTGTCCGATGATTCATGATAATAACACTTCTTTCTCCAGGAACAAATGCATCACCTGTTATAATCACTTTTACACCAAATAAGGTTTCCAGCAATGCCTATAACAAAAACAAAATACATAACAAATTAATGTTATGGTTTCCCATGAATCTTCTATATTGATCCAGAAGAATGAGAATATGAAGACACCATCTCTATTTTTAGTTTTACTAATTTAAGTTTCTGGCAGTTTCCTAATTAAAAAATGCTAACTATCCTGGGGTAAGTCAAAGTAAAGGCCATAACAAGAGAACGAAGGCCATAATACTAAAGGAATCAATACAATAATAGGATATAACTCTGGTAAATATATATGCACCCAATGCAAGAGTACCCAAATACATAAAAAATCTTCTGGAAGATATCAAGAGAGAGATCAACAGCAATACAATTATAGTAGGGGATTTTAATACTCCATTAACATCATTGGATAAATCCTCTAGACAAAAAAATCAGCAAAGAGCTGAAACCGGTTTGGCTCAGCGGTAGAGCGTCGGTCTGCGGACTGAAAGGTCCCGGGTTCGATTCCGGCCAAGGGCATGTACATTGGTTGCGGGCACATCCCCAGAAGGGGGCGTGCAAGAGGCAGCTGGTCGATGTTTCTCTCTCATCGGCGTTTCTAGCTCTCTATCTCTCTCCCTTCCTCTCTGTAAAATATCAATAAAATATATTTTTAAAAAAACTAGACTTAATAAATGAATTCGGCAATGTAGCAGTATACAAAATTAACACCCAGAAATCCATGGCTTTTTATACACCAACTACAGGCGCGATGCACGAAATTCGTGTGAGGGGCTCAGTCCTCACAGCCCCATCTTTTTATTATTACAGATAATGCACTCACAGAAAGAGAAACTAAAAATCAATCCCATTTACCACTGCACAAAAAAAAAAAAATTAAGATACCTAGGAATAAACTTAACTAAGGAGGTAAAAGACCTGTACTTGGAAAACTATAGGTCATTGAAAAAAGAGATAAAGGAAGACATAAACAAATGGCATGTTCATGGATTGGTAGAATCAACATCATTAAAATGTCCATATTATCCAAAGCAATCTACAGATTCAATGCAATCCCCATTAAAATACCAACAGAATATTTCACAGGCCTAGAGCTAACTCTCCAAAAAATTTATATGGAATAAAAAAAAAAGACCCCGAATAGCTGCAGCAAACTTGAGAAAAAAACAACAAATTTAAATACCAGATATGAAGCTGTGTTACAAAGCCACTGTTCTCAAAACTGCTTGGTACTGGCACAAGAACAGATATATAGATCAATGGAATAGAACAGAAAACCCAGACATCGACCCCAGCTATTATGCTCAATTAATATTTCACAAAGGAGACATACAATGGAGCCAAAACAGTCTTTTCAATAAATGGTGTTGGGAAAATTGAACAGATACATGCAAAAAAAGTGAAACTAGACCACCAACTTACACCATACACAAAAATAAACTCAAAATGGATAAAGGACTTACACGTAAGATGGGCAACCATAAAAATATTAGAGGAATCCACAGGCAGCAAAATCTCAGACATATATATGCCAAACCAATAACTTCACCAATACAGCTCCTAGAGCAATGGAAACTAAAGAGAAAATAATCATATGGGACTACATTGCAATAAAAAGCTTCTGCACAACAAAAGGAACCATCAACAAACAACAAAAAAAGCCCACTGCATGGGAGAACACATTTGCCAATGTTATATCCAATAAGGGCCTAATCTCCAAAATTTGTGGGGAATTCATCCATTTTAACAAAATGAAGATAAACAATCCAATCAAAAAATGGGCAAAGGACTTAGACACTTTTCAAAAGTGGACATATAGAAGGCCCACTTTCGTAAGAGACATATGAAAACATGCTTTTGGTGGAGGGGAGCAATGGAGGGGGGGGGGGGATGAGGAACATTTGTAATAATATGAACAATAAAGACTTATTTAAAAAAAAAAAAAGAAAAGATGCTCAAAGTACATGAAAGACACAAAATGATAATGAGATATCATCTCACACTTGTCAGAATGACTGTCATCAACAAATCAATAAATAACAAGTGCTGGCAAGGACGTGGAGAAAAAGGAACCCTCGTGCATTGCTGGTGAGAATGCAGACTGGTGCAGCCACTCTGAAAAAACATTATGGAGTTTCCTCAAAATATTAAAAATGGAACTCCCATTTGACTCAGTAACCCCACTTCTAGGAATATATCTTAAGAAATCAAAAACACAATCAGAAAGGACATATGCACCCCTATATTCATAGCAGCACAATTTACAATAGCTAAGATTTGGAAACAGCCTAAGTGCCCATCAGCATATGAGTGGATTAGAAAACTGTGGTACATATACACAAGGGAATACTATGCTCCTGTAAAAAAGAACTCATACCCATTCACAACAGCATAGATGGACATGGAGAGCATTATGCTAAGCGAAATAAGCCAGTTGGAGAAAGATAAATATTACATGATCTCACTCATTTGTGGAATATAATGAACATCATAAATTGCTGAACAAAAACAGATCGAGACAAGGAAGCATCGCACAGACCATCAAACCTCAGAGTGAAGGCAGCAAAGGGGAGAAGGAGTAAGAGATCAACCAAAGGACTTGTATGCATGCATATAAGCATAAACAATAGACACAGACACAAGGAGGTGAGAACATGTCCTGGGGGAAGTGGTGGCTGGGGAGAGGTCAATGGGGGAGGGGAGGAGTAGACATATGTAATATTATATGTAATACTTTATGCAATAAATAATTAAACAAAAACAAAAAATGTTAACTTTCATTAGAATCTTGAATATACTAAGTTAAAATGAAAAAGGCATACTAGATTCCACTGTGTAATTGTTAAGGCTATCAATATATAAGACTAGAGGCCCGATGCACAAAATTCATTCAAGGGACTAGACCCTCGCAGCCCCAGCTTTGTCTAGAACAGGGCTGGGCAAACTACGGCAGGCGGGCCGGATCCAGTGAATAAAACCATTGAAATTAAAAAAAATAAAAAAATAAAAAAAGGCCGAAACCGGTTTGACTCAGTGGATAGAGTGTCGGCCTATGGACTGAAGGGTCCCGGGTTCGATTTCGGTCAAGGGCATGTACCTTGGTTGCAGGCACATCCCCAGTTGGGGGTGTGCAGGAGACAGCTGATCGATGACTCTCATTGATGTTTCTAACATTCTATCCCTCTCCCTTCCTCTCTGTAAAAAATCAATAAAATATATATTTTTAAAAACCACCACCAACAACAAAAAGACCGTACCCTTTTATGCAATGATGTTTACTTTGAATTTATATTAGTTCACACAAACACTCCATCCATGCTTTTGTTCCAGCCCTCCGGTCCAGTTTAAGAACCCACTGTGGCCCTCGAGTTTGCCCACCCCTGGTCTAGAAGGTTGTTCAGCTGTTTGGTCTAATTAGCATATTACGCTTTTATATTATAGATTATTACTTCTTTTATAGAAAGGATAGTTAAGAAAGTCTACCCTGGGTAAAGGGGAAAAGGTCAAGCATTTTATTTCATAAACATACACATATTTGTTTATTTTAACAATGTATAAAGAATAAAATATAACTCTTTTTACTAGAGTGCTGCACCTATAGCACCTATGACAGTGCCTGGCACACAGGAAATACTCAAACAGTTGTTGTATATTTTAATTAACTTTTCTGGTGGCCAGCATATAATAGATATAAAATATTTAGTAGAAAAGTATACTATACTATAGACTGGAGTTTTGAAAGAGACACAACATGTAATACGAAAACTTCATTACTGATTTTAGTCCCCATTTAAATTTTCAAATAATTTACATGTAATAAATTTACTAGATAATATATGACTTCACTATTATTTGACTTCCCTATTAATGGAGAGAAAACTGGTACAATGCAGATGAGAAAATATAAAGTTCCTTGACAATATCATGAAAACTTTTATTAAATTGTAGCAAATATACTATGGTAGAGTCATAAAGTGGAATATAATACAATATGAATATAAATGAAGTACCATAACAATAATACGGTTAACACAAAAGCAAATACACATATCTGTTTATTTTAACAATGTTGAGAAGCAAAGCAAACAAAACACTTATATATACAATAAGTGTTCTTACATAAAACTTTCTAAAACAAACAGGAAACTAAGAAATTTTAGGGGTAAATAGATGGGTAGTAAAATTATAAGCAGCAAGTAAATAACTACTTTTTAAGTCAGGTTAGTGGCTACTTCTATCAAGTAGCAGGGTGTTGTGCTTGGGAAGCTAGGTAGGTAGCTTGATGGAAGGCTTGCAATGCTTTATTTCTTGACCTGGTTAATAGTTATACTTTAAAATTATTTATTGAACTGTGTGTGTTTATGTTTTATTAACTTTTCAGTATGTTTGTTACATTTCGCACAAAAATCTACTTTTTTAAAGATTATGATACAAAACAACACTTGGACTTCAATATAAAAATAAATAGGATTTTAAAAAAAGATTAAATGTTAGCTAAAAGGGAAAGAAATAAGTTAGAAATGTTGTATGTCCAAAGAAGTACAGTGTTAAAATCTTAACAAAATTAAAATAAAATAAAAAAGCAATCAGCCCTGGCAGATGTTTCTCAGTGGTTAGAACATCAGCCTGCAAACCAAAGAGTCATGGGCTCAATTCCTGGTCAAGAGCAAGTACCTGGGTTGTAGGATTCACTCCCTACCCCACAACCCAGGGTGCATAAGGAGGCAACCAGTAGATGTCTCTCTCTCTCCCTCCCTCTCGCTTCCACTCTCTGAAAAGCAATGAAAAACATATCCTCAGGTGAGGATTAACAAAAACAAAAGACCATTTGAGGTAACACAGCTATAGATATCCCACAAGTCCCCATTAAGTTACTTTTCCTTGACTAAGATTCACATTATGGCCTATGTATCTAAGCTGGCATTCATTAAACTCTAGAAGGATGGCTTTCAAGAGGTCAATAAACATGTACCCTTTCTTGAAATGTTGCTAGGCAAAATGTCTATAGTTTTCATCAGATTTTCAAAAGAGTCCATAAGCACTCAAATAATTATAACTCCAAAGCCTCTGGGAAGTTAAGTCCCTATGTAGAAGACTTCATGGTAGAGAGATCATGGCAGAGACTTCTACTGGTAGGCTTGGACCTATAGTAAGAAATATCTCTTTCCACTTGTAAGTATAAAGGACCATCAACTACCAAAATGAATCACTAAATTGTATTTCTTGACCTGTATGTCAAGACTATACATGTGACTTCACCATCCAAGGTTAATTTGGATCAGTTCCCCCTTGTTTTGCAAAGAACTGAAATGCAGTATATTCTTTCCTTAACTGGTTAGAAAGAGGAAGTGGACTATTAATTGTATTGTACTGTAGAAAAGTTTCATATTTTAAGCCTATAAACTCAAAACCTCAACTCTAACCTTTTACATACAATTTCTAACATATGTTTTCTATGGATCCCAAAAACAATCTTTTGCTTTTAATTATGAAAAATGTCAAAATAAAAAATTCCAGACTATTTGTCCAGGAGCAGATCAATGACATTTTCTCCCTTACCATTTTAGCACTCAATCAGGATGTGCCTGAAAGTTATATATAACCTTTTGGGTAGCTTAGATCTCAAGCTCACATTAATCATTTTTAATACCAGACAAGACATATCTAGTCAACATTATTTACAGCTCCTGCAAGGCAGAATAACAAATACACGACACAAAGATACAGCTGTCAAGTGAATAAAGAACTTCAAAATTCAAATAATCCAAATTAAATGATAAAACAAAAAGACACTGTTCTCATATTTGTACTATTTCTGTTTCATATTTGTACTATTTCCTCACAATAAGAAACTAATCTTATAAATTTCATAATGCTGTATTTCTTCTGTTGAACTAAGTACTACAACTCTCATGACTTTTACCTAATTGGGCAAATATTTCTCCTAGAATTAGAAATACAAGAGCAATTTCCGAGGATCTTTTATGTACCATTTACTACCTCTAAGAATTCCACCATGTATAAAACATTACAAGGAGAGGTTACCCTCATGATCACAGAAAAATTTTGCCATGTCCTATGCTCTCGTTTATCATTCCAATAGATCTTTATTAAACCTGAGATAAGAACAACTATGTGGCATTCCTCACCTGCTTTGTCTTTAGCAGAGCTTCAGCCCAGCTCCTCAAATCCTTAGCTACTTAAGGCCTTGCAATCCCAAGTCATTCATCAAACATTGAGCACCCCTTTCTTAAGAGAAGCAGTCTAGACAGAAATTATATCCAGTAGTCTGTATTTGTTTAACACCTCTTTTGTTCTAGGACTGGAATGAAATCCGCAGGCTGTGGAAGAGACTTGTATCCTAGGTGGGTAGTTAGAAAATTATCTCTAAATTCCTAAGTCATGATTTATGGTGAAAGGAGAGAGCACTAACAACTGGACTATTGAAGAGAGTTAATTCTGAAAAGCAAAAACTTCTCTGAACCCTAACCGGTTTGGCTCAATGGATAGAACTTCAGCCTGTGGACTAAAGAGTCCCAAGTTCAATCCTGGTTGAGGGCATGTACCTTGGTTGCTGGCACATCCCCAGTAAGAGGTGTGTAGGAGGCAAGTGATCAATGTTTCTCTCTCATCAATGTTTCTAACTCTCTATTCTTCTTCCTTCCTCTCTGTAAAAAATTCAATTAAATATGTGGGTTTTTTTTAAATGCTCTGGGCACATGAAAAGTTTGACTCCAATAGTACTACATTAAATGGTATAATCAAAAAATGAGATATACAAAAGACATGCACTACTTATTATACAAATGTTCCAAAAGAGCCTAAAAAGTTCACTCCACAGATTGCTCTAGGAAGAATTCTTGCACAACAGGTAAGTTAGGCTAGTTTAATGCTAAGTTTCATCTAAGAATCAAAAAGTTTTTACTGCAGTACCTCATTTAATTTAAAAAATGTGCTCCTTAAAAAAAAAAGTTACAGGGAGGGAAAGCCTTGCCAATGAAATAATTTTGTGATTATTTCTGTGAACAATAATTAGTCTAAGTGCATTTATCCTAATTTATTTATTTTTAGTAAAAAAAAAAATTATTTTTAACTGAGATTGCTTAAAATAAAGTATACTTACTATAGGGGGAAATGACTAAATTCCTCCTAGATAAAATGTGACCTATTTGCTTCAAAATAAAAACTTCTTTAGTATCTTAGAAAAATATGAAATAAACAATCATAAATGACACCTTGACAGTATACATCTCTGTTCAAAGAAATGGAGAAAAACTATCTCAAAATCAGAACATCAGTTTTCTGTAACCTACCTATAGGGGATTTGATGTCAATAAATTTCTTAACTAGAAGACTCTCCACCTGATAGGCTATTACTAGTGAGCAAGACACAGAGTTAAACACTGGATAATAGAAGATTTTTCAAATATATACCAATATAATACTATGGTGGTGGTTGAATCTTGCCTATATGTTAAGTTCTCAAATCAGGTAATAAGGCAAAATAAGGAAAATTTCAATTAAATGAAAACAATTCAGCTACAGGAGTCCTCACTACAAGAAAAGCTAAAGGTAGTTCTTTATGCTGAAGGAACAAGACACTGGTGGAAATTCTAATATACATAAAAATAAAGAATTCTAAATATGAAAAGTATTTAAATAGAGGCTATATTTTTTCTTCTAGTTTCTTTAAAGGACACAACTATTTAAAGCAAGAAATTATAACATTGCATTATGGAGGTAATTTTGTAAATAGTTGTAATTCAAGCATGTCAAACTCAAAGGCTAACACAGGACAAATAAACAAGGTTTAAGTTTATGTGGGCAAAAAAAAAAAAAAAGCTTCAATTTTCATAGAAACGTAGGTTTATTTCAATAGGGACATGCTGAATACAAAGGGCTGAAATAAATGAGTAATCGTTCACATAAAATAGAACATTTTAATAAAAATTAATATTTTTTCTTGAACATTAACTTACCAGATACTGAATAACAGCACAAATTAATGAGTGTAATGCAAATAAACCTATTTTTCTTATTCTCCAAAAGCAAAATATTTCCTGTTGTGCACACCAAACAAGTCTGTCCAAGACTAGTGACGTGGCAATTGGATGCTAAAATATTTGCTGCTAGTATTATTGGAGAGAAATGGTGTGCCTATGCATAAGGAGTGTAAGAGAAATGAATGCAACATGATGATAGTAATTAAGTCACAAAATTTTTATTAAAACGTTTCTTACATACCGTTATATTGGCTTGGCCACACAAATATTTGTTGTGGGCTGCAAGCTTGGCATGTTTGTAGTATGATAATAGCACAAAGGATGTAAGAATAAATGCACTACACTATTATAAGGTTCTTACATTTTACAAGATGCAGTAAATATTAACTCAAAGTGGACTGTGATACACTAAGGTTGCATTAGGTAATTTTTAAACCATAATTTTAAAAATTATATAATTTTCTTTCAAAAACAGAGAGAACATTGCACACTCGTTCTGTGAAGCCGGCCTATCCTGACACCCAGTTTGGGCGGTCTGACCTGAAACTTATTTACATCTGTCTACTCGTCCAACAAATATTCTAATCCTTACCTTATTTGAACAGCCTATGTCTTCTGCTTCTCGACCAAAAGAGAAGGCTTTCTATGACTATTTCTTGCCAACTTTCCTTTCCACTGTGAGGGAATCATCACATTACTGAGACCGATTTTATTACAAGTTATCGTTTCTCAGATATTTTTCCTCTAGTCAGGCATTCCCCCAGCTCAAAATAACGCCAATCCCCCCTCTGAGACACTCAAGAGGTACCTGTGAACTTCTTACCACTGAAGAGTTGTTAAGGCTCCACATGAGTCTGATGAATCCTATTACTTAAGGCTTTAATGGCAGCATACAGTCTGGATTTAATCTTATCTGTGCTTAAATAATTTGCTTCTGTGTGTGATCTTGGGCAAATTATTTAATTTCTCAAAGCTTCTATATCCTGTTCTATAAAATGGGGACAACAGTGGCACCTGAAATGAAGCCATCCTCCTAAACACAGTATCTGCCACCAAAGTGGTCAGCAGCTCTGTTCATCCTTATCCAGGAATTTTTGCTTTGACTTTTCCTTTCAACAAAATCTTCTCATTCTTCTCCTTATAACTGAATTAAATATACAACCATGTCACAATTGTTTATTATCTACAAGTATGCTGTCTCTTTCCTTGTGCCTGTAAAACAGACAGCTTAAAGTGCAAATACAAAAGAGAGATAAGAGAACAGAGAGAGGCAGGGGGCTACTTCTAGTTAAACAGTATCACATTTCATAAGACAAATATCTATAATTTAAAACAAATTAATCTTGTAAACAAGGAACAAATTAATTTCAAAAAATTATTCATCAGAGGAGTCCTTTTTAAACATGAAAAGGGCACACTGCAAATGATTTATTAAAATTAAATTTACAGAAAACTTTTAAGAAATATCTGCTCCATCACGGTAAGTATACCACCACTGCATCTGGAAATATTTCCCAATCAATCTCTACCTGAGAGGTCCATAGCATCAGCATGATGCTCTCCTCTCTACAAACATAACAATGGCATCTGCTTGAGGAGAAATAGACAACTCAATTCAAAAGAAGCAGGTAAAGAAGACCCTTCAACAAATGAAGGAAGAGGATTCCTTTCTAGTTCTGTTTGGGTATAACACCCACCATAACAAGTAAGTAAACAGTAAGTTCTAGGTGTTGCTCAGGAAAAAAGAAAGAACATAACACTCATGAAGGATAGATAGCCTATTCGAGGTAAGAATAACTTCATACATGTCCATTTTCAGAGAAGGCTGAAGCCTCTACAGTGCCAACAAGGAAGGAGTCTGGACTGGAATCCTACTGGGAGTCCCAGCTCAGGATCAGAGGGAGAACGCTCACGGCAGCATTTACTGACCTTGCAGAGATATCTGGCAGTTCCAAGAATTCACTACATGTTTTGTATATACTTTCACCTTACAGATGTTATTGACCTAGCCCACAGATAGGAAACCATTTTATTCTTAAATTTTGTGGTTACTGGGAAGAATTAAAGCAATCACAATAATATCAGTTTAAAAAAAACATTTATCTAGGTAAATCTTAATTTTTGTCGTTGTTTTGTAAAGTAAATGGAAATGCAAAATTGATCACACAAATATTCTTCAATCTGTATCTTTAGATTTGTATATTTTGCTATATTTAACACATCTCAATGAAAAATTTTTAAATTAAAATATAAATGTCTCAATTACATATTTTACTTCAAAGGACAATTATTTTTCTCTCTAGTTTTTATTTCCCTTTAAATTCTAATGCACCTCTTATATAATAGGAAAGACTTAAATCTAACTTTTGACTAAATCTAAGTCTTAACAAAGTAAAAATCTATAGATTGGGCCACTCTAGTGTGTAACTTACCGCTGGAAGTGTGAGCCAGGTTGCCACAAGGCGGTTGTTGATCCAGCGATACCAGGACGGGCTTATAAGCATCAAAGGTAAAAAGGGACCCAGCATGAAAATGCTTCCAAAAAAGCTTCCCAAAAACAGAATGACTATGAAGTAAATCCCTTTCCATGACACCATGATTCTGAAAGATATAAAAGGGAAGGTATATTTCGTTACTATATATGTAATTGCTCACATTCAATTTCAGAATGATACATATAATAACCTTTAATGAAAGGGCTACAGTAAGCATGACAAACTCAAAGGCTAAATAAACAAGGTTTAAGTATATGTGGGCTGCAAAAAAAAAAAGCTTCAGTTTTCATAGAAATTTAGGTTTATTTCAATAGGGACATGCTGAATACAAAGGGCTGAAATAAATGAGTAATCGTTCACATAAAATAGAACATTTTAATAAAAATTAATATTTTTTCTTGAACATTAACTTACCAGAAGCTGAATAATTGCACAAATTAATAAGCATAATGCAAATAAACCTATTTCTCTTGCTCTCTGAAAGTGAAATATTTTCTGTTGCACACATCAAACAAGTCAGTCCAAGACTAATGACGTGGCAATTGGTTGCTAAAATACTGGAGAGAAATGATGCGCCTGCCCATTAAGGCGTGTAAGGGAAATGAATGCAGTATGACTAGAGGCTCAGTGCATGAAATTCCCTCAGCGAGGCCTGTACTCTCCAATCTGGGACCCCCTCGGGAGATGTCTGCTAGTTTAGGCCTGATCTCACAGGCATAAAATGGCATTCTGAAATCCCTCTCACAATCCGGGACTGCTGACTCCTAACCACTCGCCTGCCTGCCTGCCTGATTGCCCCTAAACACTTCTGCCTGCCAGCCTGTTCACCCCCAATTGCTCCCCTGCCAGCCTGTTCACCCCCTAATTGCTCCCCTGGTGGCCCAATCGCCCCCAACTGCCCTCCGCTGCCAGCCCAGTTGCCCGCAAATGCCCTACCTTGCCAGCCGGATCACCCCCAATTGCCCTCCCCTGCTGGCCTGATTGCCCACACAACTGCCCTCGCCTGTTGGCCATATAATGGCAGCCATCTTGTGATGATGTCACACGAGGGCATGGCACGAGGGCAAGACGCCACCTAAGTTTTTATTATATAGGGTAGATTACTGCAAAATGATCACTTAGCAATGAAAATAAAAATGTTTTAACATATAGCTAAAATAATCACAGCTTGATTGAGATTCCACAATGTAAAAGATTTTAACTGTGTTCATTAATTAATTTAAGTCAACTGCTCTTTGTGTACTATTCTTTTTTAAAAATATATATATTTTATTGATTTTTTTTTTTACAGAGAGGAAGAGAGAGGCATAGAGTTAGAAACATCAAGGAGAGAGAATCATTGATCAGCTGCCTCTTTCTCACCCCCTACTGGGGATGTGCCCACAACCAAGGTACATGTCCTTGACTGAAATCGAACCTGGGACCTTTCAGTCCGCAGGCTGACGCTCTATCCACTGAACCAAACCAGTTTCACCTGTGTACTATTCTTATAAACTACCATGTTATCACGAAAATAAAACATCCTCCAAAAATAAGACCTACCTACAGTTTCCTTCTGAGTAAATTATAAGGCATCCCCCCCGAAAATAAGGCCCCCAGGCTCTGTCTCAGAATGAAAATTAATTTACCATAAACTTATCGCTAGGGCCGCCCCAACTGGTGTCTAGCAACAAGTGACTTTACGCAGAGTCCTGACGTCACTGCAGTGTGGAGGCAGAGCAGAGGTCAGAGTGAGCGGTGAGCACGGGGCAGGAGAGAGGAGGAGACTTTCGCAGATGCGTGTAGAACAGGAGGATTAGAGCAGACGGTACACGGCAAAGGTGGTGAGTGCTGGTCTGTCTCTGGTGACACTACCTGATGCTCTCGGCCACCTTCATGATGACTGAAGCTTCTCAGTCAGTGGCAGACACTGCTCCAGCCCAGATCCAGGCCCCAGCAGGCCCAGTGACAGTTCCCAGGCAGGCCCCAGGGGGTAAATGTCTGATAAAGGGGTAGGGGGGATGTCTGGTGAAAGTGTTCAGTGGCACAGGGGTGGGGGAGGGGATCACTTAAAATGACACAGGAGGATCAGAAGGGACAATAAAAATGACACAGGAGGATCAAAAGGGGTTACTAAAATGGTAATCTCCCTTCTGATTCTCCTGGGCCATTTTGATTTCCCCCTCTGATCCCCCCTGTGTCATTTTAAGTGATCCCCTCCCCCCACCTTGATATCCCATTTCTTTTTTTTTTACCCCTAGAAATGAGCGCAAAAAGAAAAAGCTACTCCGTGGAGTTCAAGAAAGGAATCGTGGAAGACTCTTGGGGCCAAAATCTTACTGCTTTCTGCAAAGAGAAGATGTTGAGTATCCAATTGGTCTGAAAATGCCGAGCAGAGTATGGTAACCTCATTGAACAAGTGGACAAGTTAAATGCTAAAAAGTGCAAGTGTGGATCAGGTCGGCAACCATTATTTTCTGAGCTGGAAAACCTGATCTGTGAATGGGTTGTTGACAGGAGAGCAAAGGCTTTGGTTGTGAATAGGGCTCAGACTCAAGAATTTGCCCTTGCAATGGCACCACAGTTTGACATAGCCCCCGAAGACTTCAAAGCATCACAACACTGGCTGGATAATTTCCTTCAGCAAAGTGAACTGTCTTTAAGAAGATCTACAACATTGTTTAGGTTGGAAGATACTCAAGTTATTAAGCGAGCACTTGCATTCAAGTCCTTATTGATGATGCTGACTTCTCTAAATACAATCTTTCCAACATGATTGCTATGGATGAAACTGCAGTGTTTATGGGCCAATCATCTCAAACAACAATTGAACAGTAGGGTGCCTCCTTAGTGTACATTCCCTCCACTGCTTACGAAAGTGCACGTGTTTCCTGTATTTTGGCAATTTGTCCGGATGGCACTAAAATCCCACCTTTAATCATTTCTAAGGGCAAGAAGGAAAAGATTGAACGTGTTTTGGGCATTTTTATTCTTAAAACTGAAAAAGCCTGGGCCACACAAGCAGTTATAAGGAAGTAGGTCGATTTAATGCTGCCCCTTGTTATGTGAGGGAGCCAAAGAGGTCTGCTAGTCTGGGATGCAGCCAGCACTCACCGCACTAAAGACATGAAGACATTTTTTCACGAAAGAAAAATAGATCAGATAATGATTCCCGCAGGAATGACGGCCTATCTCCAGTCTCCTGATATTGCAATAAACAAGCCATTCAAAGACAATTTGCGCATGGAAATTAATGACCACATTGAAAATAGAATGGAGAAAAATCAGTGTGGAAACTTTGTGAAACCTAAACTGCAACAAGTTGTGACTTGGGTGAAGAATTCATGGGAGAAAATCACTGACAGTTGCATTGCAAATGCACTGCGAGCAGGCTATCTTGACAAGAAGTACTCATTTAAAGACAGTGCTATTGCTAAACATGAGAGATTTGGTCCACTGATTCTGAAAGAAATGGAGTCACAAGAAATTCACCAGGAAATTCAGGAATTAGATTGTTCTGATGATGTTCCAGAAGATGATGACATGATTGTCATTGGATAAATGAGTAAATTCTTGATACTGTAGGATTCACAGTTTTTCTGGTTTGTGTTGACAACTACCATACTACTGTACCGTATACAGGTAATAAATTTCCTTTATTTTCATTTAACAATAAATGTGTACCATATTCATCTTCATGGAAAAATAAGACATCCCCTGAAAATAAGACCTAGTGCATCTTTGGGAGCAAAAATTAATATAAGACACTCTCTTATTTGGGGGGAAACAGGGTAGATGAATATAAGTAAAATACTTATGAGCTAATTAATTTCTTTCAAATCCAATACATTTTTTTAAATTTATTTTTTAAATGTATTTTATTGATTTTTTTTCCAGAGAGGAAGGGAAAGGAATAGAGTTAGAAATATCGATGATAGAGAAACATCGATCAGCTGCCTCATGCACACTCCCTACTGGGTATGTGTCTGAAACCAAGGTATATGCCCTTGATCAGAATAGAACCTGGGACCCTTGAGTCCGCAGGTCGATGCTCTATCCATTGAGCAAAACCAGTTAGGGTTCAAATACATTTTTAAATCCCTAAATGCATGTTAATTTGCATGACCTGATTCTGATGAACATTTCTGCATTTTTCAGAATTTAATAACATAAACACATCTGTCTCGCCTGATAAAATGGTATGCTTCATTCCCCAATGAGAACTGAATTTGTTTTTCTTTCAAATCTCAAAAGACAGGCTCATAGCTAAATTTAACATTCAATTCCAGAAGCAAAGATTACATCATAATTATCTTCTTCTCCTCTTACAATCTTTTATTTGTATTCTTATTGGCATTATCACATGTCTTGCTGTATATCACTTGAAATTCTTAGGAAGCAGATCATTAATTTAAAAATAAATTTGAAAGAACATCACCATTAGTGACTTTATTCATCTTTGCTAAATATTTCATAAAAGTCTCTGCTAAAGTATGTCACAAAACTACTAAAACTTTTATTTTAGAATTTATATTCAAAATATTCTGAAGACAACAGGGTACTCCTTTAATAAGCAAAATACCAAAAGAAATTTTTTAAAAGTAAGCCAAACAGAACTTAAAACATCTTTCCAGATCAAATAAGAATTCATAAGGCAGGCAAGGGAAGCTGAAATGATAACGTATAGTTTGCTTTAACTCCTTTACCTGTTTGGGAAAAGGACCCAAACAGTAACAGGAAAGGACCAACTACATAGTTTCATACTACTTCCTAAAGCCATACAAGAATACCACCTTTCCCCAAACATAAAGTAAAAAAGAAAAGTACAAAGTAAGCAGGCATTCTCCTTAGAGAGAACTTAGACAAAATAAAACCACAGTTTACTTATTTTGATAAAACACAGGGGTCAGTTAAAGAGCAAAATGGAGTCAAACCTCAAATCTACCCAAAATAAAGCAGGAGGTTTCAGTAACAAGATGGCTAACTCCCAAGGTTGAGGGGGAGGGAGTCCACTCTGAGAGTTCTTAAAACTGTATAAGGACATCAAGGATTATATGAAAATGATACTAAACTCTTGAAGTTTATAATGAGAGAAGAAATTATCTGTATAGTCATAGTTTTCTAAACTGTGATGCATTCTTAAAACGTACTTAAAAAGTTAACACATAAAAGAAGAGAGTATGTCCTGCATGAGTCTATGTATCTAAAGTTAAAAGCATTAAGAAACTATAAGGTAAAAGGAAGCATGATGGTTATCCGAGAAGGGATGGGTCAGGTAGTGACTAGAAAGGCCACCAGGGGGCTTCAAGGGTTTTGGTAATGCTTTGTTTGAATTGGGTTATGGTTACACATGGTGTATTTATTCACTTTATGAAAACTCACTAAGCTGTATACTTGTGATTTATGCACTTTTCTATATGTATGTTCTATTTCAAAAATACAGAAAAACGTTATGCATATAATAATTTGAACTGGATACTTTATGAGCAATACAATTTGATATGTGCAGTTTATGAGAAGAAAGAACAAATGGTTGATAAGTTTATGAAGTCTCCAACCCCACTATTTTTAGAAAATGCAAATTAAAACAACAAAGCACCATTTTTTCTCACAAACTGGCAAAATATGTCTCAATTTTGTCTTTGATATTCTAAAAATCATTTGTTGGTGTCTTTGCCTCCACAACTGGAGGCAGTAAAACTTTAGAGGGCAAACTAATAAGTAGCTATTACAATTTGAACATCATGAATTCCTTATAAGCATCTACCCTAGAGAAATACTCAACTCCAAGTATAAATAAGTTTCATTGCAGCACTGTGTGTAACAAAACAACAGAAACATAAATGAACAGCTAAATAAATGGTATATTCAACATTATGAAACACTATGCAGCAGCTGAAAAGAATAAGGTCAAGCTATATTTGCTAACATGAACAGTTCTCCAAGATACATTGCTAGGTTAAAAATACATCATTTGCCGAAACTGGTTTGGCTCAGTGGTAGAGCGTCGGTCTGCGGACTGAAAGGTCCCGGGTTCAATTCCGGTCAAGGACATGTAGCTTGGTTGCGGGCACATTCCCCGGTGGGGGGGTGTGCAAGAGGCAGCCGGTTGATGTTTCTCTCTCATCGACGTTTCTAGCTCTCTATCCTTCTCCCTTCCTCTCTGTAAAATATCAATAAAATATATTTAAATAAATAAATAAATAAATAAAAATACATCATTTTGGAAAGGGGGAACCACATCCCCACTACCAAAAACTGCCCTATACTATATGGTTTACTATATAACAAATGTAAATACACATAAGACTGCGTAGAAGGATTCACACCAATGGGTACTAGGGCCACTTTTATGACTATGGAAGAGCTGTGACAAAGGATCGTGGTCAAAGAGGAAACGGATCTTTCTGTAATGTTTTTAAAAGAGAACATTTTCATATGATACATAGCACAATAGAAAGGAGGGACAAAGGGGGAGAAAAGGAAGAGAAGAAAAGCAGTTTAAGCATAGCCAAACTGTATCCGCTTACCAGCAATGTCAGTTATGCCTGTTTCTCCATGACTCCATAATCCTATCTAATAAAAGAGTAAAATGCAGATTGACTATCACTCCAACACACAAGATGGTTGCCCCCATGTGGACACAAGTTGGCCACCACAAGATGGCCAGCAGGGGAGGGCAGTTGGGAAAGACCAGGCATGCAAGGGAGGGCAGTAAGAGGTGACCAGGCCGGCAGAGGAGGGAAGTTGGGGGTGACCGGGCCTGCAGGGAAGGACAGTTGGGGGGACCCAGGCCTGCAGGGGAGAGCAGTTGGGGGGAAACATGCCTGCAGAAGGAAGTTGGGGTAACCAAGCCTGCAGGGGAGGGAAATTGGGGGCAACCAGGCCTACAGGGAAGGGCAGCTGGGGGGAACCCAGGCCTGTAGGAGAGAGCAGCTGGGGGGACCAGGCCTTCAAGGGAGGGAAGTTAGGGATGACCAGGCTGGTAGGGGAGGGCAGTCAGGGGCAAACAGGCTGGCAGGGGAGCAGTTAGGCATCAATCAGATTGGCAGAGGAGTGGTTAGGGCGTGATCATACTGGCAGGCAGGAGCAGTTAAGGGCAATCAGGAAGGTAGGCAGGCTAGCAGTTGGGAGCCAGCAGTCCTGGATTGTGAGAAGGATGTCTGGTAGGATCAGACCTAAATGGGCAGTCAGACATCCCTCGAGGGTTCCCAGATTGTAGAGGGTGCAGGCTGGGCTGAGTGACACACACCCCCATGCACGAATTTAGTGCACCGGGCCTCTGGTCAAAGAAAAAATGATTAAATGTTGAAGAAGAAAGAACCCTACTTTGTGGCCTAATTACTGTTTGCCATACCTTGAACTCAAAGTAAATTTTTATAAATTAAAAACCACCGGCAATGTAAACTGAAATATGAATGATAAGTACCCTAGGTAAACTAAAACACACTAGCACCCCCAAGGATCCTTGGCCTAAAAACAGTCATTTAAAAACATCATTTAATTTACTTCACAGCATTTGTCTCTGTCAACTTGAAGTTTAAGCTCATGTTTTCCTTTCCTTCATAAGACATAGAAACAGCAAATGAAATTTATAAGTAAAGAACGAAGTAATAAAGGTACACAGACTGTCAGAAAGCAAATGAATTTATTGAAACTCTTCCTACATGTAAAGAGCCCAGGAATGTTCATTTCTGACTATACTATTGTCTACTTTAGTTAAAAGCATACTTTTAAAAAGAGAAAAGGGAAAAAGTTAAAATATTTGTCTAAATTTACCAAGTTATTTCAATCATTTCATCTAAACAAAGAATGACTACCAATTAGAGTCATTCCACGGCCATTAAAAACATACTAGTATACTGAAGAGAAAATATAATCACAGAGAAATAAAGTAATTGCCTTTAAAAAAAACCATCTCTCTCTCTCTCTCTCTCTCTCTCTCTCTCTCTCTCTCTCATAATATTTGCACCATTCAAAAGTAACCATCTTCAGATACTACAAAGAATAGTAAAAGTCTTTGCCTTCCTAGGGCATATCATCTAGGTGGAGAGAGAACAAATTTGAAAAGGGAGAGAGGGAATTAATACAAGAGAGCATGTATTAAATGTCAAAATCATGGAAAATCAGTATGTGTGACAATCAGTTTGTACAATCTTGTAAGTCCAGAGCTAGAATTAGGATCACAAAAACCAACTCATAAATACAGAAAGCATTATGTCCGTTGTCAGAGGAGAGGGGGGTTGGGAGATGTGTGAAAACAGTGAAGGGATTAAAAAGGACAATTTGATAGTTACAGAATAGACATGGGCGTGTAAAGTACAGCATAGAGAATATAGTCATCCTATATAATAAAGAGAGGAATATGCTAATTATCCTTTATGCCCTGAGGTGTAACAACGACCAGCAGGAGGATGGAGCAGAGACCTACAGGAGGGGGCAGGGCAGCAAGATATGATGGGTGGCATAGGGAGCCACAGGAGGGCAGGGCAGTGAGCCAAGAGCTATAGGAGTGGAGCAGCAACCTACTGGTGCACGAATTTGTGTGCAGGGCTACTAGTAATCTATATTAATAAAAGGCCTGTGGCCATCACGCCATAATGCCGTCATGACCAAACAAGAAGCAGCTCTCACCGTGGGTGGGGCAGGGCGTAAGCTACTAGTAGAGAAGAAGAGAGCTATGAGTGGCGGATGATGGAGCACAAGCTATAAGCAGTGATGGGCGGGGCGGCCAGCTGAGACAAGCAGAAGTGAGCTACTGGCTCATGATTTCCTGCATGCTGGGCCTCAAGTATTATAATAATTATGTACACTGTCAGATGAGTACCAGATTTATCAGGGTGTTTACCCTGTAAGTTATATAAATGTCTAATCACTAGGTTATACAACTGAATATATTGTATATCAACTGTAATTGAAAAGTAAAAAATATTTTTTTAAAAGATCACTGAGCTTTAAACATCTTTTCGTTTCACAGATGAGTCTCTCATTACCCCAATGAAGAAAGTGGGGACAGAAAAGTTGAGGGACCTGGTGTGCTCACAGTGGCACAGCCAGTGATAGGCTAAGCCCTCTCATCTCCGGTTACTAGCTCAGTGTTCTTTCCATTTGGAAGGGATCAGAGATGGCTAAATCAATCAACTAAAACATTCAGAGGAATTAGGATGCAAGCAAGACCTGAGGCTAGAAGAATTGTACTCAATCAAGCTAAAGAGGCTGATCTCTTAACATTATTTATTCCCTAGTGCATACTGTACAGTCATTAGTTAAGAGGAAGTTTTTCCAAGGTCTCAGGATTTATGTTCAATTTTATTTCTTCCAAATTGTTTCCAACAATATGAATTAACAGCATTTATTTTTAAGTGAAAAGTATCCATTTATTTTCTATTTAAATGGCAAGCACACTCACTACATTTCAACAATTTCCTGTTATTGCACAAAGTTTCCTTATAAGATGTAAAAGCTAAAACCATATACACCTACACTAAGTGGAACACTACTATATGAAACCCTTCTCAGAAACACTAGTTTGTATAATTCTATTATACATCCTACCTGTTATTCAAGATTACCTCCCTTATTTGAATTACTTATTATAGTCCTCCAAGTGTTAAATACAGAGCACTATATAACCCAGCAATTCCACTTCATTTACCTAAGTTAAATGAAAATATATAGCTACACAAAAACATATACATGAATGTTCACAGCAGCATAATTCTTAATAGTCAAAAGGTAGAAACAACCCAAATATCAAGAGTTCTGTATTGGTTTTGGCTTTTTGGCTTTTTGTATTGATTTTTTGGTTGCTAGAAAGTTGAAAGGAGCTTTAGAAATAACTTATTGCACTGGTTTGCAAACTATTTTGAGCATGAAACCCTTCATTTAAAAATCTCACCAAGAAGTCTCATATATAAAATGAGCAGAGCAGATCCGTTCAGACCTATCCTCTGCCCCCAGACCTGACTCCTTTTAAGTCAGAACATGGGAGCTTAGGAGGTGGCTATAAATCCATAGGATGTCCTTTGGAGTATTACATATGTCCACATACCTACCACCTACACGGCATCCAACAGAAAGACCCCAAGTACCCTCATTTACTATCTGGGAGGCTGCCGTGTGCCAAAGGTTTAAGATAAAGTTGTGCTGTCACTATATCACAGAACTTCCCTTAGCCAACAGATTAATTCCAAAAGAGAAATCCCATATATTATCTGTATCTCCACAGACAGCAACATGTCAAATATAATGTCCAGTTAACTATCCCATTTAAAAATAAAAATGCTTTCATATAACTTTTTTAGAAAAACCAGAAAACAAGTTTTATACTTACTGACTGCTTACATAACATCACCCATTGGATTCATTCTCTGCTTATAAAGAATGGATTCAGAAGCATGCACATGAGCAGCATAGCAGATTATAAACCTGGGCTCTCTGTTCAAACCCTACTACTAACCACACTTGTATAATTCTGAGAAGGTAACACCAAGCTCCTCATCCAGCACCCTCTCTTCTGCCCTTTTATTCCCATCCTTTGTTTACTAATAAAATAAGAAAGCTAGTCTAGTTGATGGTTAACCATGGAATAGTTACCCGCCCCCCCCCCACACACACCAGCATTTTAGAAATCAGTTGGGTTCTTTCTGTTTTTTGTCTTCTAGCATACTCATACCTCATACTGTATTACATTTTCCTTTACTAGTATATTAGTTAGAGAATTATATTGATTTATTTTAATTATGTGAGTTAAAAAATTCATTAACAATGAATTTCCTTTCAGGATACTAAAAAGAGTATCACAAAATACTTATTATAAAAAAGAGGGCTTTGGGTTCAATAGAATTAAGAATTAGTTGACCAGATGTCAAATATTCTTTCCAGTCCTATAACTTACTGATTCCATTAATATTCTGAACACTAATAATGAGTGATAAAGGCAGTGTACATGATTTGTGAGCCAGAACAAAAGCATACTGAATCTGCTTCTGCACTTGATCACATAATTAAATTTGTAGAACAACAATTCTATCCCATCACCTAGGATGTTATTAGAACACTGTGTACTTTTAAGAAAAAGATAAAAAGGTAAAAAAAAAAAAAAAAGAAAAAAGAAAGAAAATCACTATTATAGTAGGAGCTTAGGGATACAAGTTCAAAAGGAATCCCTGAGGTTGGCAAAGATTCAGCCCACATGTCCCAATTATCAATTTAAAAACTACTTAATGAAATGGGCATAATGTGAAACGAATCCTGATATATTAAGATAAAGTTAAATAGGTCTGGTGTATTCCCCTCTACCCCAAAACAGAGAAATTGGTGATACATTTCAAATTACACTTATCAAAAGTTATTAAAGTAGAAAGGTGAAGCTTTAAGAATCAACCTTCCCATTCTGGAAGCTTGAGGTAGAAGGTAGGGAAGAGAAAATCCAGATAATCAAGGGGACATGATGTTCATTAACCACACTACTGCAAAAGTTAGTGCAAACTTAAGGATATGTTTGTATTGACTTAAAAGAGAGGGGGGTTGTAGGAGAAATATCCACCAGTTGCCTCCTACATGTGGCCCAGCCCAAGAGAGATCAAACCTAGGTATATGCCCTGACTGGTAATCGGACATATCAGCCCTTGGTGTATGGACAACACTCCAACCAACTGAGCATAGATTTTATTGACCACTTTTTCTCATGAAGAACAAGAGATTAAAAGACATTAAATAACATGGATTTCCAGCAATCAGGACCAGGTGTAACAAAAGCCTTTCAAAAATAAGCCTATGGCTCTAAGTCAGGAGAAAAAAGTTATCTATGATTACACAAAATTGACTCTATAGAAGAATGCAGTTAAGCTTTATGCAATGACCTAATTTTATGTATGAAACTTTTTTGTATTTAGTACCTGGTGCCTCTATATGCTAAGTGCTTTCCCATATACTATTTTAATTGATAGTTCTCATATTTTACCTTAGTTGATAACATATTTGATAAAATTTCTACCTTTGGTAGCCTCCACTAATCCAATCATAAAGGAAAATAGACTAGTGGTTGCTTGGGGTGAGATAGAGAATCTTACCTAATAATAGACAAACATGTAAATTGACCATACCTCTGATGTGCCCACAGCCAATCAAAGTGAGTATGCAAATTAGAAGGCCAAAGATAGCAACTATCCAGCAGCTCCAGGCTCAGAGTGACCAGGCGGGGCATGACACCTGCTATGAGAGAGAGAGGGCAGGGGCCAAGGAATCTATAGGAGCAGAGTGCCACAGCAAAGACAAAGATGGCAGGCCCTAGTCCTGGGTCCTGGGTCCTGGGTGCCAGAGGAAAACGGTGCTGGAAGGCAAGGAAAGGAAGGCCTATTGCATGAAGGGAGAGCACAAGGAAGTTTTGTGCATGTGTGTTTTTTTTGTGAATTTTTTTTTTTTAACTTCATAGAGGAAGGGAGAGGAATAGAGTGATAGAAACATCAATGATGAGAGAGAATCATTGGTTGACTGTCTCCTGCATGCCCCCCACTAGGGATTGAGCCTACAAGCAAGGCATGTGCCCTGAGGAGGAAGTGAACTGTGACCTCCTGGCTCATAGGTCAACACTCCATCACTAAGCCACACTAGCCAGGCTCAAGGGAGTTTTTGGGAGTGATGAAACTATTCTATAGCCTAATTGTGGTGGGGATTACACAAATCTATACATGTTTTAACATTCACAGATGTACACCAAAATTAAAAAGTCAATTAAAAAATGTTTAACTGCATTTCCTTAACAACATTATATACAAAATGGTAGGTACAGAATATTCCTCCCAGACTTCATTTCCTTTCAACTCCACAGAGTATGCTTTTAGCTCATGAAATAAAGTACTTTGTAGAAACACTTGGGTCTTTTGATAGTTCACTTTTTATGGAGCTTCTAATGAAATAACTGCAAACTTACCTTTTTAAAATCATATGAATATTGATATGTCAACATTTTTTTAAAATCAATTTATTATAGCAAATAAAGACTACTAAAGTATTTGCCTTCCAAATATCTTCGTGAGTTACACTCATGAAACTCTATATTTAAATTAAGTAATAAGAAGTCTCTACTGCCGAAACCGGTTTGGCTCAGTGAATAGAGCGTTGGCCTGAGGACTAAGAGGTCCCAGGTTCGATTCCGGTCAAGAGCATGTACCTTGGTTGCGGGCACATCCCCACTAGGGGGTGTGCAGGAGGCAGCTGGTGAATGCTCCTCTCTCATCGATGTTTCTAGCTCTCTATCCCTCTTCCCTTCCTCTCTGTAAAAAAATCAATAAAAAATATTTTTTTAAAAAGAAGTCTCTACTGACAACCACTTCAAAACCAGAAAAGAAAAAGAAAAAAATTACTGAGTATCTTCCTCCATAATATGTCAAATGCTATTACTGCATTCTTTTGAAACCATCTTAGCTCACTGGACAATCTCCTCAGTCCTTGGAGGGAGAGCTTTTCCCAATTTTATGAAGAAAGAACAAGAAATTCACCAGATTAAACAATGCAACTCATAGTTCCTGGACTAATGAGACTGTGGGGCCAAGATAAGCCAGAGCAAAGTTTAACAAGCAAAACTTTGCTTAATAAAATAAGAACAAGTTTAATAAACTACTTTACATTCTTTTTTTTTATATACTACATTTGTGAAATATGTCATGTATTTTAAATCTACAGTGCATCTCAATTTGCACGGACATACTGCAAGTGCTAAATGCCATATGCGTTTAATGGGTACCATCCTGGATAGAGTGGCTGAAACACAAGTGTTTCGTGCATTCTGATGACTACAGGTAAGATTAAATCTATGACAAATTTTTCTCGCTGCAGTAAAATAAGTTTGTTGAAAAGTAGGAAGAAAAATTTGGGTGTTAAAATTTTAAGTTCAAAATTTTAGTCTTTTGCAACAGGAAGCACTTCAAGGTCCTAGTTTCTTGAAGCTCTATTTTACTGATGAAGAAACCCGGAAAAGTAAATAAAGAAACTTGGTATATCAGTAAGGAACTCCCAGAAAAATCTCCTTTTTGAATCCTAGGCCTCCTAGAATGAAACTTAACATCAGAATCACCCATAAATTAGCCAAAGCCAGATGCTGTTTAATAACTGTGTTATTTCCAACCTGCTACTGCCTCAACTATAAAAATAGGGGTAACAGCAGTACCGGTTAAGGGGTTGTGAAAATCAAATGAATTAATACATGCAAAGGACTTGGAGCAGAAATTGGTTGGTACATAGCACATACTTAGTAAATATTGGTTGTGATTATTGTTATTAAAAACAAAGTGATAGAGCTAGGTTAAGATGCACCACATGAATTCAGATACAAATGCTTCATCTGAAAGGTAAGAGTGTCACCAGCTTTTGCAGTGTTTTAAGAGTAAGGGTGGGTTTCTTATACACAAACAGCTGGCTCTCTTCGGGCCCGGCTGAGGCCACAGGGCACTCCTCAGCCCCAACTTGAAAATAAATACCTACAGGCTGAATTGGCCTTACTTCTTTGAGCCCATGACACAGACAGTTCCTCCCCACTGCATCTTGCCTATGTAGTACCCTGCCTGTGTGGTAAGAAACTGTCAAGCTCTACTTTGTGATGGAGTGGAAACCCATTCTGGGTCTTAGGAAGGTAAAGAAGGAACATCATATTTGTTTTTATTTTACTCACACCTTATAAATTATATTCTCTGTAAAAAACCCATTCACTTAGAGGGGGGAAAATTCAGCTTATCATGGCTACCTCTAGAATACTAAGTTTCTCTTTAATCAGACAGACTAACAAGGTTTCCAAGGTTACAGAATAAATAAGTGGCAGAGCTAGGCCTAGAACTACAAAGTCTAGTGTTCTCAACTCCAAACTACGTGATGTCATGTGGCAAAGAGTAATTACAGATTAAGACAAAATGATTTGACGGTATATTTAATAAGATGTAAATTTAGTCAATAATTTTAAACATTGTACTAGAATCTAAAATATCTTCTTGGGGCCTAGCCAGCTTGTCTTAGTGGGTAGAGCACTGGCCTGCAGACTCTGGTCAAGGACACATGCCTGGGTTGTGGGCTTGACCCCCTGAATGGGGCATGCAGGAGGCAGCTGATCAATAATTCTCTCTCATCATTGATGTTTCTATCTCTCTATCCTTCTCTCTTCCTTTCTGATATCAATTAAAAATGTATTTAAAAAAATAAAGAATTAAAAAATAAAAAATCTCCTTGGGGTCCATGAGAAACTGCCTTTAATGAGCATTATTTAATTCCTAAGGAGATACAGTAAAGGCATTAGAAAAAGACATTGAAGACAGAATTCAGAATGTTGAGAACCTAATACAGCTTTGTAATGACTAGTTATTCAACTCTAAACTCTTAAGACCCTTCCTAGTTCTAAAATTCTAAGTATCTAGGGAGAAGAATCTAGTAAGCCCATCTGGCCTAGGTGGGTGAATCTAGGTAGACTTGTGGTACAAAAGAAACACTTATTGGGAGTTAAAGATTGGTTCCAGAGGGAGGAAAGGAAGATAATATCTAAAAGCAGAATTTGAAAACGCAAGACCCAGAAGACAACCTAAGACAGCCACGCTGTTCTGAATATAAACCATTAAAAGGAAACAAAGCAAGCATGATTCTAAGAATCATGCTTTAAAGCAACTGCCATGTTGGTGAGCAATGTAGCTGCAAAGTCACCACAGTTTCATTCTTTGAGACTGTGCATATATTGAGCATGTAGCTAACATTACCTATTTCCCCCAACCTATAAAGACACTAGAGGCCTCGGGGCCTGGCCTGCAGGGATCGGGCCAAAACCGACAGTCTGACATCCCCCAAGGGGTCAGGGAGTGTAAGAGGGCACTCTGCCAAGTTGCTGTCTCTCAACAGCTCCTGTGTTAAGCGTCTGCCCCCTGGTGGTCAGTGGGCATCATAGCTACTGGCCAGTCAGTCAACGGTTGCTTAGGCTTTTATATATTCTATATCATGAAAGACTAATGTGCAAATTGTCCCCTCAGGAGTTTGACCAACTGGGATGAGTTTGACCACCTGCTATGACGTGTGCTGAACACCAGGGGGCGGCACGAAATAAAGGAAGGCCCTGGCTGGCAGCCAACAGCCAGAGGAAGGAAGATCCCGCTGGCAGCCAGAAGGCCCCTATTGGCCTGATTGTTGGTCAGGCCTAGGGACCTTACCTGTGCACGAATTTCATGCACTGGGCCTCTTGTATATAATAATACTGTTACTTTAGCAGCAAGCTATGAAAACTGCATACACATGACCAGATTTTAGTGTTGGAATTTTTAAAAAACTTACAACCAAAGTAATCTTATACAAATTGACTAATATTCATAATGATTGTTGTACTTCATTGTATCTGTCCTAACTGGACATAATTCATTCGATTTGCTATAACTTCTACTACATAACCAAACACTTCTAAGGAGAGCATAAGGAAAAGAAGAGTTTTTCCTAGGTGAATGCCAAAGACCTTTAAAGCTCTGATGGTTGTCCATGTAGCAGCTTCCCTTAGATACACCATAAGCTTCGTACCATAAACTTCACACATTTAAAATGGACATTTCAGTGGGTTTTTTTGTTTGTTTGTTTGTTTGTTTGTTTTTAGTATATTCACAGAGTAGTGCAACAATCACTACAATCAATTTTAGTACATTTTCATTGCTCTCAGCTCTGCTTGAAGAGCACTTGTGGTCTCTCCTATTTAGTAGCTCTTTTTCCAGTAAGCCACATATTTCTATTCACATACTTTGATTCAGGTCTTAGCCCAGTCACTTTCTCAGAGAGGCCTTCTCTGGCCATCATATTTAAAACTGTTAACACCAACCCTATGTACAGACACTCCAAGCATCATATCACCTGCCACCACCACCCTTCATTCCCCACTTTATTTTTCCAGATACCAATTATATTTAGCATTCCAAATGCTTTATTTGCTTATTGTCTGAAAATTCTTAGAGGACAATTTTTGTTGTTTTATTTACAGCTGTATCCCCAGGGCCTAGAACAGGGGTGAGCAAACTTTTTGACTCAAGGGCCACAATGGGCCTTAAACTGGACTGGAGGGCCGGAACAAAAGCAACCTGACCATGCTGGCACTCTCATCTTGGGCTGCTGGTGAAGGAGCAGAGGGGAGAGCAAGAGAACCCTCGGCTCTTTCGGCTCAGGGGGCCGGATAGAACAGCCGAACGGGCCGCATCCGGCCCGCAGGCCATAGTTTGCCCATGGCTGGCCTAGAACAGAACATGTTATAAAAGTTTAACATTTGTAGAAGAGAAAAAGGGAGGGAGCATAGAGAATAAGAAGTGGCTTTGTTACTACAAATTTCACTAGTTTGTAAGATCTTAGTTCTAATTTATTAAATTATGCATTTCTATAACATGTTTCTCCTTTAGAATGAAAACCTAACCAGAGAAAACTAAAATGAAGTTAATCAAATTTAACACTATTACAAATATCAATATTTATGCCTTATTTTAAAGATTTGTTCCCAACTTTTTATTCCTTACGCTTTTTGCTGAGTGCCTAAACTGTGTACCAAAGAGGATACAAAAGAAATATTAGACGAAGTAACTCAAATCATGCACAAATTCAATGCACACTTTCTTTTTCTGTTTTTGCAGGTTGCTGTTTTTTTATGTGAAGAGCAAATCTCTCTATATATAAAAGCCTAAGTGATCACTATGATCAGTCAACTGAATGACCAGTTGACTAGTCACTATGATGCGCACTGACCACCAGGGGGCAGATGCTCAATGCAGGAGCTTCCCCCTGGTGGTCAGTGTGCTCCCACAGCCAACCTCCCGCAGTTCCTCCCCCAGCTGGCCAGCCCCGAATGGCCCTGATCAGGACTGGGTGAGATGGCCCCAATCACCAGCCAGGCCGAGGGACCCCACCCATGCATGAATTTGTGCACTAGGTCTCTACTATCTAATAAATATCATAAAATTTTAGGAGGAAAAAAAGTGATAATCTAAGTGAACTGGGATAGTTAGAAACTGCTTCCCAGAGTAAGTAATATTATTACAGTAGGTAATAATTAGGTAACAAATTTTAGAACCCAACTTAACACAATAGGGAGGAAGATTCAGGTTGATGGACAACTGTCTTCCATCCAGTTATTCAGGAATCCAGGTTGCTTCATTATGGCTCTGCATTCCCCTAGTTCCACACTATGGCATCCAGTCAGCCAGCAGGAAATATAGACAACCACAACCTGCCATTTCTACTCACATTTCACTGGCTAGAATTCAGTCACATGGCCAACAAGAGCTACCTCCAGATTTGGGGGGAAAAGGACAAATTCTGGTAGACAGCTAGTAGTCCCTGCCACAAGGAGGATTTGAGATGAGGAGTGAGCAGAATGTAACTAGGAATGAGGAAACCACACGGATAAAAACAAGTAAATCAAAATTAAGCAAAGTACATCTGGCTATGTTCTGAATAATAGTGAGAGAAGATGAGGGTGTTTAGGTTAGTGGTCAGCAAACTGTGGCTCTCAAGCCACATGTGGCTCTTTGGGTCCTTGTGTGTGGCTTTTCCACAAAATGCCACATGTGGGCGTGCACGTACAGTGTGATTGAAACTTTGTGGTCCACACACAGAAGTTGGTTTTCAGCTCTCAAAAGAAATTTCAATCACTGTACTGTTGGTATTTGGCTCTGTTGACTAATGAGTTTGCCAACCACTAGGTTAGGTCAATGGTTCCCCGATGTAAACTGAAGACCAATCCCCATATTTGTCAAGGTTTCTACAAGTCTACAATGAAGTGAGAAAAATAGCACAAGTTGATAATGTGTTAAGAACGTTAAGTTAATTTTATTACTTTATACATATATCAATTTACTATGACTTACATAAAATGTGAGTCATAAAGTTAAAACTTCATGATTTAATTTTTACATTAAAAAATGTTTTTAAACAGTGGTTAAGGCTATCTATAGTTCTAAGAGAATGCCCTAATGCATTTTTATTAACTGAAGTTTATACTTTAAATTTCCTTACTTTAATTTCCTTAGACTGGCCAGTGTGGCTCAGTGGTTGAGTATCAACCCAGGAATCAAGAGGTCACCAGTTCAATTCTGGTCAGGACACATGCCTGGCTTGCAGGCTCCATCCCCAGTAGGAGGCGTGTGGGAGGCAGCCAACCAATGATGTTTCTCTCTCATCTATGTTTCTATCTTTCTTTCCCTTTCCCTTCCTTTCTCTTTAAAAATCAATAAAAATATTTTTTTAAATTTGTGTTGGCCAGAACAGTTGACCTGAGTTGGCAGACCAAACATATTTGGAAAGTAGATCCTACAATGTCTTTCCCAGTATCTGCATTAATACACAGTATACTCAAAAGAACATAGGAATAAGCTGCCATGGTATATTAAGACCATGTAACTCTAAGATAAGTAATATCATTCCCAGTGACAGGACCATACAGGCAATGTATTAATTCTCTTTTAAATAGCCAAATTATGGAAAAACAAGCTAGAAAAATTTTCGGATATCTAAATAATTCCTTTTTGCTTTCATTTAATGGCAGAAATACTCATAAAATGTTAAATTATACACATTTTAGGATTAAGTTGTAGCCAGTGCTAATTATAACATGCTTTGGGAAAAGTTTAACCTATACTGATTAAAATTCTATTTCTAAAGGAAAAATCTAAACCACAGAAACATTGCTTAGTTTAGAAAAAGAACATGCACATAATTGCCAAATGCAATCCCTGTTTAGATGTCTCTCTTACTGAAACAGTGTAATTACAAAACCAAAATGAATTTTTAAGTGTTTCAAAATGAAGTAGTCCTTGCATGATTTTCAAGGCTTATAATTACTTTCCTAAAAAGGTAAATACTCCAAGTTTCAAATTAATATAATACTAACTGTAGAAGTTAACACAGACTGAACATTCTATTTTACTCTAAAATAGAAGCCACCTAAGAAATTCAGGACATTTGAAATTAACAATCAAATGCTACCTAAAGAAAACTTAGAGGCAAAAGCCAATGCTAATTTCCTATGGTCATTTATGGACAATGCAAACCCCCAAGCTTTTTGAATGCGTTTTTTTAGACTCCTTATATACATTAAGTGATTATCTACCCAACAAAGAATGCACTGTAAGGACACACAATGTTTTTTACTTCCCAGTCCCTCTTCAATCAAGTACAGTCCAGCCTTTTTCCTCTATCATTCCATTGAAACCACTTCAGCAAAAAAAAAGTCCACTTTCTCACAGCCAAGTCCAATGGCCACTTCTCTGTTCTCATTTTATTCTGTGTCTTGGTAGCTTCCCACACGAATGGCCTCTTCCTCCTTGAAATGCTAGCCTCTCCTGGCTCTTGTGACACCACTCCCCTGGCTTTCTTCTGACCTCACTAGTCCTCTCTCATGCACTCCTGTTGGCTCCTCCTCTTCTACTGGACCTCTAACTGCTGGGGATTCCTACCACTCAGACACCGATCATCTTCTTTCAGTCCCTTTCCTCCTCCATCCTTCCTCTACATTATTTATCTCCATACTGAGCTTTCCAAATATATCTCCAACACAATCTTCTCCTCTGAGCTCCAAACTCTCAGATTCAGCTGATTACTGGATACTTGTGTCTAATAGTTCTATCAAACTGAACATATTCAGAATAAATGTCATAATTAGTCCTCCCTTTCCCTCTACCCCTCAGTTTTTCTCCATCTCCATCAATGGTAACAGCATCCACTCAGATTCTCTACCAAGAAACCTAAGAGTCACCTTTCATTCTTGCCTTTCCCTCACTCTCCAAATCCAATAAAATCAGCAAGAGACCTGTCAACTTTACCTCCAAAATATAACCTAAAGCTAACATTTTCCATTCATTTTGATTGCCACCACATAATCCAAGCCATCATCATCTTTTGCTTGGACTACAACTGACTTCCTTTTTTTCACTCGTGGCCAAACCAGAACCCCACCCACCTATAGTCAGTCCTTTCTCCACACTGTGGGGGGAAAAATAAAAATAAAAATTTTGAAATGTGAATCGAATTATATCATTTCCCTGTTTAAGACTACTTAATGATCTTACATTAAGCCTAGAGTAAAAATCAAATGTCTACCAAAATCTACAAGTTTTATTAAAGTTGGTTCGGACCTGTCTTTCTAAGTGTAACTTCTCCCACTCCCCTTCACTGACATTCCAACCACTCTCTTCAGTTAAGTAATCCAAGAGGTCATTTCCTGCCTCGGGGCTTTGTGCCACTTGTCCAGGCAGCCTAGAATGGTCTTCACAGACTTTTGCTTAACTACCCTCCTTTCTTCCTTTCAGGTGTCAGCTTTCACTAAGGCTGACCCACTCCTGGAAGCAAACTCCCCTGGTAGTTCCCCTCTGCCTCAATTTATTACTTCCTTTGTGGATCTCATTACAACTTGTTTTATTCGTTTGTCTGTTTTTTTGCCTATCATTCCCTCTAGAATTTTAGTTCTACAGCTCCACAGTTTTGAAGTCCATACTGATATTATTCACTATTATAGCCTCAACATAAGACCCAGCACACCTGGAAATAACTTGACAACTACTTGTTGAATGGCTTAGCACTAGAAAGGAGGAAAGCCAACTAAATTGCTCTACCATTTTATATTTTTTTAGGAATTCAACACCAGGTATGAACAAAACTGTTTCAGTTTATCAAAATGTCTTTCAATTATTGGTCCTTTTACTACTTTTAAATGTATATGGGGTCCATTTTATGTGAGTGACAATACAACAAATGTAAAAGTATTAACAAAAATACTGCTTCTAAGAGCATTTCCTAGTCCCCAGTGCGCTTTCAAATATTAACTGTAATTGAAATAGAGAAGACAGGCATTATTTCCATTTTACAGATACAATCATTAAGTTCACAGACGTCAATGAATTGCCTAAAATAACAGTGTTTAGCAGTATAGCTAAGGTTTGAACCCAGTTCTCCTGGCTCCTTGTTTCTTTCACTTATTTTGTTTTGGTGCATACTTTGTCTTTTTGTTTTTTTATATATATATTTTTTATTTTGAGAGTACGTTTATTAAAACTGGGAACACTGAAACAAGGATGGGCCTAGGCTAGAAGAAGCAACAGGAGAGAGCATAGGCGGGGCTCCTTTGGCTCTTTGGAGACACTATGGGAAAGAGGCCTGGAAGAGGCTGCTGTCAGCTCAATGGAGAGTCAGAAAAAGGGAGCCTTGGGGACAGGTTTAGAAATTAGCCCTGGACAAGCTGTACCTGCCCATTGCTCCCCTAGTTGCAAATTTTATGGATTCCTTTAGAGTTTAGGAGGTGCACACCTTTGAGGGACTAAGAAGGAGAATGAAAAGGCATAGGCATACTCCCAGGAAGGAGAACATGACACTTTCCACCTTTAAAACTGGAGGACAGAGTCAAGTATACAAATCCTAAGTGTATAGCTTGATGAATTTTTACAAAGACATCCAGGTCAACCAAAAAAGTTTGAAGGCCAATTACAAGCATTATTGGATGAAGATGCATGTCAAACTCAAAAACAACTTGCAGAAAGATTAAACATTGCTCAGCAAACAATTTCCAATCAAGGACAGAAAATGGGTGCCACATCAACTGAACAAAATGGAAAACCAAAAAGTCATCAGTAAAATGCTGTTCAACAGCATGAAAGAAAGTCTTTTTTGCATTGAATTATGACTGGGGATGAAAAGTGGACTTATTTTGAGAATCCCAAATGCACAAAATCATGGGTTGATCCAAGTCAACCATCAACATCGACTAAAAGGCCAAATCGCTTCAGAAAGAAGACGATGCTCTGGTTTGGTGGGATCAGGAAGGTGTGGTGTATTATGAGCTTCTAAAACCAGGTGAGACCATCATACTGATCACTGTCGACAACAAATAATCAATTTGAACCACGCTTTGATCATAAAACGACTAGAATGTTCCAGATTACACGGCAAAGTAATTTTGCTTCATGATGACGCACCATCACACACTTCAAAACCAGTTAAAGTCACGTTAAAAGATCTTGCCTGGGAAGTATTAACCACCACTATATTCACCAGACCTCGCTCCTTCAGATTACCACTTGTTCGATAGATGGCACACAAACTTTCTGAGCAGCATTTCAAAACATCCAAAGAAGTGGAAAATTTGGTCTCTAAATGGTTTGCCTCAAAACAAGGAAAGTTCTATTGGGACGGTTTCCACAAATTACCTGAAAGATGGGGAAATGTGTAGCTAGTGATAGACATTACTTTGAATAAGGCACTTTTGATGATTCTCCTCGCTATCATTAACAGGTACATCCAATAAGTTACTTGAAGTCACATCCATAACTTAACACTACCTTTGAAACTTTCACAAACCTCAGAATGATGACTAATGGCTCATTTGAATCTAGAACCTTGAAGCTGAACAATATTTTTAAAAGTCTCTGGAACATTAATTACACTTAATCCAACAATAATGAGATTCATGAGAGATTATTAAATCTATGCCTAAACATTTCCAGAGACAGAAACTTGCCATCTGAACAATGCATATAGGAAAAGTTCTAATTACCAGAATGCTCCTTTTAAGATTTTATTATACTGATTACTGCCTCTCACAAACTTCTTATCTGCAAGGCTGAATTCACTAGAGGGCATCACAATATTAGAAGAAATCTTCAATCAGAAAGAATCATGAAAACGAAAGCACCACTTAACATGTATTCCAGCTAATAGAGAAGTACTACATCCAGTTGTATAAGCATGCTTGCTAATTAAAAAAATATTTTGTTTAAACATATGTTAAAATATTCAGAAGGAATTAAAAGTAGGTCAAGTTATAAAATCATAATACTTATATGTTCTTATGTATAAGTTAAGTGATTCAGATTATCAGAAAGCTTGGGCTCTTTCCAACTGCACAATAAGTCATCCCAATAATTTTAAGCAACTTTATTATAGCTTTACAAAAGCAAAGCATATAAAAACTTCGACATACTCCAACAGCTTTTCATAAAAATACCCTGTGGCAAAAAGAAAACTATCCACTTCTATAACAGAATTCAAACCTGAATCTGTGTATAACCAATATTTAAATAAAAACCAAGTTGTCTTAAAATGTCTGTATTGATTTTCAAAGTGATGACAACTGTAAAGGTTCATCAGGCTCCAAGAGTGTCCAGCAGAACTCTGTTCTCAAATATCCTCTAACTCCCAGTTGTAATTCATAGTCACAGATACAGGAAAAACTTGGCATTGTTTATAGCACACCCTTCCACCATATCGCATTTGATTCTTTTTGAGATTGTTGTAGGTACAGAGATATACAGATTCTATCTCGTCGGGTAGAGGTTTCTGACTTCCCTCACTGCTGCTACCTGACTAATTTCAATTCCTTTTACTACTAAGAGGCACATTGTAATTTATGTGTCAATTTGACTGACCAGTGAGTACCCAAATTAAACAATTTAATTTCTAGGTGTGTCTGTGAGGGTATTTCAGGGTTAGATTAGCATCTGAATTGATGAATTTAGAAAAACAGATTATCTTCTACAGCGTGGTGGTGTCATCCAATCTGTTGAGGACTGAATAGACCGAAAGGCAGAGGATGGAGAATTCACCCCCTTCTTCCCATCTCACTGAGTTGAGTGGGTGGGACATCTCATCTTCTCTGGCCCTTGGACTGGGATTTATTCACACCATTCGCACTCAGACTGAATTACACCACTGCTTTCCTGACTCTCAATCTTGCAGATAACAGATCATGGGAAGTCTCAAACTTCATAATCATGTGAGCTAATCTCTCATAATCAATCAGGACATCTCTAAGCATGTCTTCAGAAGAGGATTAACAACAACAACAAAGACCATATCACAATCCCTGACAGAGGGTAAGCACAGTGCATCTGAACAGGGTATCCTACAATTCAATTCCGACAGTCATTACCTGGATTAGCATCAGATCCCACAAGTTAAAGGGCAAGGCACCCAACAAGGCTATTGTTGCTTCTGATGCCCACAAGCTAACAGAATTTCTATTTAACTTGGCTACGATTTGGGGTTCCCACAACCCTCCTACAAGTGCACTAATTTGCTAGAATAGATAGAGCTCACTGAAAACACTATACGTAAATGATTATAGTTTTATTATAAAGGATAAGACTCAGGAACAGCCAAATGGAAGATGTGTAGGGCAAGGTCTAGGAGGGCAAATTCAGATGTCCCAGCAGATCAATGGGTGGATCAAACGGAAACTCCACTGTCCCAGAGTATATATACAGAGCTTCACTGCATAAGGCATGATTAATTAAGTCACTGGCTACATGACCAAACTCCAGTCCCTCTCCCAGCCCAAAGATAAGGAGGTGACCTCAGAGGGAAAGTGAGGGTGAGTGGGTGGATAGGAGATCCACCAAAAAACTTGTATGCATAAATGCTAACCCATACAAAGACAATGGGGTAGTGAAGACCTGGGATGGGGAATTGGGGTGCACTAAGAGGGGGAATTGGCGGGGGGAGGGAGAAGGGACAGACATATGTAAAACTTTCAACAATAAAGATTTTTTTTAATTAAAAAAATAATTTTTAAAAAATCTCCAACCCTGTAATGGAGAGCTAAGTCTTTCTGGTGTGACTAGCCACTACCCTGGAAATTATTGTAGAGACCACCCTTAGTCACTTCAGTAGTATAAACTCAGGTATGGTTTATTATGAAGAACAAAAGATACTCCTACCACTTGAGAAATTCCAAGGGTTTTTGAAGCCCTGTAATTGGAGCCAGGGTTAATGACCAGATATATTTTTTATTATATCATATACACAATAAATGGAAGTTGTTATTTTAGAAAAAAATTGTATGCTATAAAAATAACATAAGCATAAAGATGATTAGAGAAAAAAACATCAAAAGCATCACCAAAGAAGCAATAGAACATATTGAGTATGAAGGTTCAAGCCTAGATGAATAAATAGACAAAAGCAGACATATCAGGTAGAAAAGGAAGCTGAATTGAGAATGAATTTAATGCTAGCCCAGTTGAGACCAAAGGCAATGACCAGCGATTTCAAACGGACACGGGACAGATATGAATCTAGAGATAAAAGAGGACATGGCCAGAATTAGTTGTCAGAGTTATCCACATAATTAGAATACCCCAATTACCCCCAAAGCCTTCACTACTCAAAGGATACCAGCTAATGGTCCCACATAAGCATCTATCTGATTTAAATAAAAACAAGGTATTGTACACAGCATGAAAAGGGTTGAACTCCAGAACATTGGACTTTAAACAAAATCATACCTCATTTTTAACATAAAAATTCAAAAAGAATCACATGACCAAATTCAAAACAGAAATGACAGGTTTTGTTCTTTGACCAAAATGTACCATTTTATTTTCTATCAACAGGAAACTTATAATGTATCTCTCTAATAGAAATGTTTATTTTTCAAAGAAACGTTTATGAAATAACTATGGAACACTTCAACAACAGCAATATAAACAGAACTGTGAATAATCTATTCACAGAAGCTTCCTGTTCAGGTTCATAAAGCAGGATGAACACACTAGACATAGAAACCATTACAAAGACTTAGTCAAAGCTTTTAGAAAGTACATTCAATAACTAGAAACTGCCTTGCTAATGGTCCATAGTTCAGAAGCATCCAATTTATTCTCCCCACACTGCACACATCATCTCATCCTTTCGTTCCTAGCTTCTCAGAAAAAGAGTCCCAACTCTGTCTTTCAGACAGTGAAAATGACAAATGGGAGAAGAAAGGGAAGATAGAGTTTGGGACAGCATACAGGGCTAGTAAACTCCTTGTTGTTCACAGATAGACATTTTCCACGGAGGCTTATTTTCATTATCCTAAGCCAGTGTTTCCCAAAGTGTGGTACGCGTACCCCCAGGGGTACGGGAAGGGTTTGGTGGGGGTACACATTGCACCGGAGTTTGGTGGGGATATGCACTGCACCATGCTTAGCTACACCTAATTCTACGTTCTCATGAGTCAAGTCAAGACAGTCTTGTGAGGCGTGAGATGGTCCGGTGTGCAAATAAATGTTATTTATAATATAACTTTTATTTATATTTTATTATGAATAATTTTATTTTGGTTTATTATTATTTGTGTATGTACCAAAAAAATAAATATATTTTGATTGTTATTAAAATACATCCATTTTTTTTTGACGAGGGGTACTCAGCGTTACGAAAATTATAGAAGGGGTACACATTTTTCAAAAGTTTGGGAAGCACTGTGACCTAAGCTAATAGTAGCCAAAGATGCCCTTTCACTGAACCACTCCCTAACTTGTTCCAATTACATAACCCATAGAAGGCTCAGATCATCCCCAATGACTGCTAATTTCTGATAAGTTTAAATTCTCTCAGCCTCTAAGGAAAGAACAAGGTAACTGACTCAACCAATTCATCAATTCTACCCTGCTCCTGTCCATTCTCACCCTCAAACCCTCCAAAAACATCCTTAAATAAAAACATTTGTAAATACTAAGGGTCAAAGGGAATAGTCAATTTAAACAGATATACCCTTGAGCCGTTTTTCCTGCTCCTCTCTCTTCTTCAATTACTCCACATCCCTACTCACCCAGAAATTGTCTTTAAAAACCCAAATGGTCAATCCTGGGTTAAGCAAACTTCAGCCCTTTCCAGTTCCTACTCCCTGGTGAGCAGCCCACAACTATCCAGTTACTCACCTCTAACAGGATCCACCCTCCAAATTTTTTAAGGCAACAAGGTAATTCTGTTACCTGCTGAGCCACATTTCTAGTCCCAAGTTTCTTCCTAGTACAAAGGCAGGCAGAGCAGGATCATCTCCAACAATGTTTACTGAACTGAACTGAATTAGCAGGCTGCTCTTCTAAACTAAATGCTCACCAGATCAAACTCTACATTTAAATCCCACCAGATTAAATTCTACATTTCCCTTACTCAGAGCAGCAAGGTCACTTGAATGTTAAAAATATTCTTCTTTCCAAAAGTAACTATTGTCATCAGTTACATTCTTCCATCCTTTCCAGTTAGTGCCAGGGACATTTTACAACCCAACAACCAAGTAAAAAATCCCCTCATTTAATTTAATTTTTATTTTTTTTACTGGTTAAGATATTAAGTCTCAGGAAGATAAAATTAGTCACAGCTTCCTAATAATAAAAAACAGAGTTCTTAAGATGTATGAGGTACTGTGAGAAGTGTTTTATTTGCAACATCTCTTTTAATCCTCACAACCACCACAGCAGAAAAACAGAACCCTGGACCCCTTTTTACAGTGGCAGGTAAACTGACGAAGTTCAAAAAATAAAATTCCCTTCTCCAAGTCACAAAGACAGTAAATGCTACACAAGCCCATTAGGCTAAGTTCAGAGTTCAAGTTAAAAGATAGTTTAAACAAATAAACAAAAAGGTAACACTGTGTCTCCCATATAACTGAAAAAGAAAAAAAAAGAGAAATAAAGTAAATATAAATGAACACCTATCTATGATTTTACTTAACTCATTAATTAATTATGAACCAATAAGATGTGCCATCTCATTCAAAAGCGAATGCAAAGAGCGCAAACATAGAAACATGGGAATGAGGATATGGGTTTGCTTATAGATCCAGAAAGGGTTTCATCCACAAAAGAGGAAAAGAAATCAATTGTCCCTCCAACCTACAAATTTCATTTGCATGTCTAAGGATAAGAATTATCTGCATTGCTGTCAGTTATTCACACTTATAAAGTTGTAAGGTAAATTAAAAAACAGCAAAAGCTGCAGACACTCTAGAATAGATCTCTAGGAAAAGTGCTCTAGATATCAACTCATTTCCATAGAAGACACCCAGTAATCCTTTTGGTACATTTCAGAGATTTTCACAAATTCTCCTTACATAGATAGCTCTTAGTCACTATGCACACGCCTATTTCTTTGTTTAGAAAATAATACACAGCTTCAAGATCTCTGCCAACCACTAGAAAAACTGAGTTAGTCCCCTCCGTAAAACCAATCTTTCATTAAGATAAATTTTTCTCTATCACAGACTAAGCCAGAAACTTAGGCTTACTATGAATTTATAAATAAATGCAGAAATAAATTAATTCATTAGATAGTCAAGCTTCCTAAGAGATCTAAAACTAATAAGAGTTTGGTTTTATTGAACAGTGACCCTCAGAATTACTCTCCGATAAAGACATAGTTAAATTGTCACTTCCAAGTTACTGACCCAAAAATTAACTTCATGAAGTGTCTTAATTTCCACTCTGTTTTCTTCCCTAAGCAAGCATAAAAATTTACTGAACAGAAACCTCATTTAAAATGAAGTAAGGAGGCCATAAGCGGCAGCTCTCGCGTCCTACATCATGGTAAAGCACAATAGGAAGAACTCCTTGTAGCAGCCTTCCCAACATCCTCTTCCCCTCTACTGGAGTTTCCTCTACTTTATTTTAGCAGATTTGCACATGGCCCGCCATGGTTGCATGTTTCAGACTGCAATTCTTTGTTGTTCCTGAATAAATCAATTTTTCCGAAGAAATTTTTCAGAAGAAATACCTGGTTGACTTTTTGTTTAAAGTCAGCAAAAGTAATCCCAATCTAATTTATACCCCCAGTAAAGTCAAGTAAATGTAATTTTCCCTAAGAAGACTGTGAAGGTGGAGAGAAAGTGAACTAGCTAGGGACCTTGGGACTCATGGAACAACACAATGGTGAGTTCCCTGGATTTTCCTGTGGCATCATACATCACATGGACAGAGCTGAAGAAGCCAGTAATCCAGAAATGTAAAAGAGGGCCAATACCAAAAAAGTACCTGTTTTTCCAAAGGACCAAGAAAAAAACAGCTTAGCAAAACAGATAACTTTTATACAATAACCATTGCACTTCAGAAAAAATAAAATAATAAAAAAAGCACGACACACACACACCCCTATAGAAAAAACTGACCCATGACAGCAAATGCCAAAGAGGGAAGGAACCTAAACTTTCACTCACCAGGCTGTAATGTTGTGCCTTGGCATGACCCACCCAAACCTCCTAGGGGTAATACCAAAGGCCAGGCTTCCTTCCCTGCCAGGTGGTAGGTAGTAAGACCCACTTCCTCTGCCACTGTGACTACGGGGACCGCCTGGAGAGCCTGAACTTCTCCCCCACAACAATAATGAAGCACCCTTCTCATCCCCATGGAGATGGAATGAGACAAGGTCTAGTACCCTCAGGACTTTCACTCTTCCCCAGGGGTCAGTGGAGAACACGTGGGGGACAGTGCGGAAGCGAGGCAGCATCAGAGGAGGACTAGGAAGAAACTGAAACTTGCACCCCAGCCTAGCAGGCAGGAGGAGTCCTACTTTGTGTGTCAATGGACCAATTCCTCAAAAGCTCTCAACTTGCCCAAAATGGAAATAGATCATCTGAATAGCCCTGTAACTATTAAGGAAACTGAATTTGTAATTAAAAATTTCCTAGAAAAGAATCACTTGGCCCACATTGTCTCACTAGAGAATTCTACTAAATGTTTAAAGAAGAATTAACACAATCTCTTCCAGAAAACACAAGAATAAAGAGTACTTCTCAATTCACTTTATGAAGGTAGTATTATCCTGATGCAAAACCAAGAAAAGGACAGAACAACAAAAAAAAATTATATAGACCAATACATGAATATAGACACCAAATTTCTTAGCATATTAGCAAATAGAACTAAGCAATATATAAAAAGCTGAATTTAATCCAGGAATACAAGTTTAGTTCAATATTCAAGAATTAATGTGATCCACAATATTAACAAACTGAAAAAAACACACAAATTATATGACCATAAGAATCAATACAGAAAAACTATTTGGTAAAATTCAATACCTGTTCTTGAGAAAAACTCCCAAGGGAAAAAAAAGGAAATAAAGGGGAACTTTTTCAATTAGCCAAGGAGTATCTACAAAGAAAACCTAGAACTATTATTACACTTACTGATATAAGACAAATGCATAATGCACTGCCCCTATTATTGGGAACAATATTTAAAAAAATAATAATTCTAAGAAAGTGCTGGTATTACAACAGGACAGCAGAAACAGTAAGCCACAGACAAAGCTACCTTCCCCAAGATACCTAAACATTCCCGTGGAGGAGGTGTCACTGTAAGAGTTAAACACAATCCTTTCACTCTAGCCACACAGCGCCCTAAGAATGGGTGCCCCCACTCACTTCTCTTTCCTCAGCATTCCCTTTTTCCTAGCTTTTATCCATCATTTGCTTTGTGACATCACTGGATACCAGCTCCACAAGTTTTCCCAAGGGGATAAACTAGCTATCTATATCTATATAAATCTATCTACAGATAAATAAAAAGAGGTAATATGCAAATTAGGCCAGGACAGAACGCTGTCATGACGGACAGGAGGATGTTGCCCACGCAGGTGAGGCCCAGAGCGGAGAGGGAGACGGAGATGGAGACAGGAGGGCCTGCCTGAGCCAGCACAGCGGCTCGGGCGGCCCGGAGCGGGCACAGGCAGGGTAGCCAGGGACGCTGAGAGTCAGGTGCGGGCCCAGGTCCCCCAGGGCGCGCTGGTCTGGCCTGACCCCGTGGCAGCTGGCCCTGCACAGTCAGGCCCGGTCCTGGCCCCCATCGGGTGCCTCCTTGCACCATTTCAATCGCTCGCTGGGCCTCTAGTACACTTACAAACATAAAATGAAGATGGATCTTCCATTTGAGATGGAAAACTAAGGTAGCCTAAGTCTTCCTTTATCATCCTTAGAACAGTAATTTACTTCCTCTGGGGAAGTGAACAATTTATCTTTTTAGAAACCTGAACTGTGAAAGACTGCTGGGTAATCATCTCCAGATGGCTTTCACTGGGGGCTGCTCCTCAGAAGTCCTTCCCTCTGCCGTCCTGTTATCCCAGGAGTGTCGCCATGGCCCTGCCGCCAGGAGAGGACCAGGTACAGAGGCACAACGAACACTTTCTGTCAAAGCACACTGAGGCCACAAAGGCCTTCTTTGAGCTTTACCTCTGCTACAGGCGGCTCACCAAAGACTGCTTAGCTCTACTGTACCATTCGAAATCTTGCAGCCAAAGGAATTAATTAATTCTAGTCCTCCTTATCCAAGAGCAAGTAATTTCTCCTAAACATGGACACATTTCCTAATGATAAGAGATTTCATTTGTGTTTTCCCAAAAAGAAAAGCAAACTGTACATTTATTTTCATAATGTATCTTACATTTACCAAAGGGTAGGTTACACTTGCAACTATGCACTAATTCTTAAGACAAGAAACTAATCAAGTGGTAGAGTTTGGGAGTAATTTTGTGAAAAGTTGTAAAAACGGCACAACATGACAACCTTGACCTCACATTTGCCTTTTGCAAAACAAAAGGCAAAATGTCACTTTTACGCTCAACAATTTAGACTCTGCTTTTATAAACAAAAATTAAACTTTTGAAAATTAAGAAAATAAGTCATTTTTGGAAAAAAAAACTAAATAGATACATTTCATCATTTATTCCTCCAGAGCCTCTGATACAACTTTAAAACAAAATTATAAACACCTCTCTCATCATTACCCTGATGGTTTTCTTCATCAAAAGTTAATTGGGCCGAAACCGGTTTGGCTCAGTGGATAGAGCGTTGGCCTGCAGACTGAAAGGTCCCAGGTTCGATTCTGGTCAAGGGCATGTACCTTGGTTGCGGGCACATCCCCAGTAGGGAGTGTGCAAGAGGCAGCTGATCGATGACTCTCTCTCATCGATGTTTCTAACTCTCTATCCCCTCTCTCTTCCTCTCTGTTAAAAATCAATAAAATATATATATTTTTAAAAAGTTAATTGGCCTAACACTGCTAAATCCTCACTAGACTAATGCCTCTTTTTAAATTAAACTATAATAGTAAAGTGCACAAATCTTAGGTTTGCAACTAGAATTCTCACATGTACATGCACCCCTGTAACCTCCATTCATCTCAAGATATAAAACATTTCCAACATCTCAGAAGGCTCCCTCATGTCCCTTCCTAGCTAGTCATTGCCACCATTGCCGCCACCACCACCACCACCACCACCACCCCCCAAAGGAACCACTATTCTGACTACACCTATCACCAGGAAATAGTTGTACCTGATTTTTGAATTTCAACTAAACAGAATCATTAGCGCTTATGTTCTGAGCAGTTCTCGACCTTGCTCTGAATTAATAAAACCCTGCATCTTTGCAAGATTTGCAATTTCACCTTGCAGTCGATTTGGAATGCATGTTTGTTGGGTGCTAGGCAACTCTAGTGTTATGAATGTTACAGTGAAGATTAGCTTTAGAACTAGAGAATTCATTTGTGATTAGTTCCGTATTATAACTTCTGCATAAATGTAATAAGAACAATGTAAAAAAAAAAAAAAAAAAAGGAAAACACTCAAATACCCATTATTCTTGCATCTTACCCCAAACATGACTTAGATAATTCTTCCCACTCCTTTTGTGTGGCTTTTCTCCCATCTCCAATGGAGCCAACTTTATGCTAGACACTGCAGATATTTTACCATATACTTAACGTTTTCTATAATCTCAGAAATCAGAGGCGTAGAGGAAGTCATAAGCCTGGATTTGTTAAATATTTTATAACCCAACTACCTTAAAGGGTTTGCAATACTCCCAAAATTCAGTAACAAAAAACTGCCTGCTCCATCCTTTTTCCTAAATCAGTTAACAATATCTCCCATCTTTAACCATATAGTTGGAGAAAAAACAACCCGCTTTTCTCTTTTCTATCAGCAGGTGTTCCCCGCCCCCACCTCATCATTCTTTCCACACGATCTTCCATTCAAATCGCGTGTGGTGGACTCTGAACACAGCCAGTGCCAGGGTCACTCCCTCACTGCCTCTTGTCTGGAGGGTGGAAACTGTCCTTCCCTCGCTGGTCTCCTCCTTACAGTGTCTTTCATCCTGTCATCCATCTGATCAAGATCTTCCCACTGCCCGTAGGATAAAGTCATTCTCTTGGCTTTGAATTCACAACTTGGCCCTTCCTGACCCCTAGACATTCAAGCACTTACTCCCCCTCGACTGCACCGCTTCCTCCTAGACGCCCTTTCTCCCTTTCTCCTGCAGTCAGCTCTCTTCCTTTCTTGGTCAGTGCCGCTCCAGCAAAAGCAACTATTCCCTGAATGTGTTCCCACCACAACTACATCATACTGCATTAGCTAATCATTTATTTGTTTGCCTCACTCACTGGCCTACAAGCTTCTAGACCCGGGGGTTCTCCGTGGCCTCCTGAAGGATAAGGTCAGGATTTGATCTTAAATCCCAAGGACTTGGCAGGGCAATTCCATAAAGACTCAATGAAGAAAAAAGAAAAAAGTCCCTGCCTCTTTTATTCATATAATTTTTTCTTTAAATAGAAACTTCAAAAGTTAAGTTTTCCTTTTAAAGCCACCAGCAAATTATTTTAAAGAGTTTAATAAAAACTAAAACCTCCCTTATTGATTTGTGCTTCCGGTTAGAAATTAGTCACAGCTCTTTGTTTCAAAATACCTTTTAAAATAATGGCTACCAAAGGTAGAATGAATATGCCTCTTAACTAAAGTAACTGTAGTCATCACCACATAAATCACTATTCGATGCCAATGGAGTGAGTCACAGTTATTATTTATACAACTAGAAGATCACAAACAAAATTACCTCAATGACAAATCTGTTCATCATCTATATCCCCTTCACATGTAACATATCTGCACGGTGGTAAAGAACATAAGCTGGAATCACAATGCTAGTTTGTGTGACTTGGGGCAAATAACCTAAATTTCAATGTGCCTCCGTTTTCTCCTCTGTAAAACAAAGATGACAAAACCAGCCACTGCACAATGTAACCGAGTGAGCACATATAAAGCCCTTGGGACAGTGCCTAGCAGGGTAAAAACGTACTGATAAATGTCAACTGTTAACGTACAGTTGTTGTTGTTGTTTTTTACTCACAACAGTACAATGAGATCATGTGGACAAAAAATGCTGTACCCATTTCAGAGGTACGTTACGAACAGAGAGGTTATGAGGTCCCTAAGCTATTTTAAGTGGCACAGCAGGAACTGGAAACCATGCCTAACCCCCAGTAAAACTGAGCAAACCTCTACAGATCGAGTTAGGAAGGTTCTTTCTGGGTTTTTGGCACGGCTTGTTCTGGCCAGCAACAGCCGACCTAAACACCTGGTGGGAACAGATGACCACCCCATTTGCTCAGGAGAAAAAGTAGGCGAGGCAGACACCCCAAAGCAGGCACACAGCAGTCACCGAACAGCGATGCGTGGCCGAAACACGCGATGGGTTGTCTCGGTGCTTTCTCCGTAGGAGGCGGCGGCACTCCACAAAATCAAGCCGCTACCAAGAAGCACAGTCCCTTCAGATTATGCTTATCTGTCACATCAGAGTACAATGAGGCCAGAGAAACTTTTTTTAAAAGAGGGGGAAACTTAAAACGAGTGATTTCCTTTTACTCTAAAAAAAAAAAACACAATACGTTTTGCAAAAAGAACTTCCATCGGGACAAGTCTTAGATTTCTGAAAGCTCACCCCACTATTGACAGTCCATGGCATGCCTGGACAATAATATTTCACCCCCCTCGGACCTTTCACCAATCCTTTCGTTTCAATACTTTCCTGGCCTTAACCTGAAATCCCAGTCCTCAGCCTTAATTATTACAGTCACGTACGTGCACGGGGAATACGGTTCCTGAGCTGGGAAGGCGGAGATGCCAGGAGCCCACCTGAACCGGGGTCAGGGTTGCCAAACATCGCGAAAGCCACACCGGAAGTGCCCCCCCCCGCGCCTGTATCTTTCTTCTCTCCCAATGGGCGAGCGTACGTTAGGACACACCTTCACGATCAGACTTGACATCGGCCCCTGGGTAAAGGCCTACCGCCTTCCCTTCCCCGCCCCGGCCACTCTGGGACCCACAGGTAGGTAGGTGGCTGGCGCCTGGCAGGGACACGGACAGGGTACCTGGCAGGGACACGGACAGGGCAGCTCCAGACCCCACCTCCCCGGCTCCCGCCCAAGGCTCGCCCAGGGCAGCCTCTCGGACGCTAGGCACCGGGATTGAAAAGCGGCGGCGGAGCTTTTACAAGGCGTCGGGGGCCGGGCGGCTCCCGGGCCCGCCCCGGCCTGGCGCAGGAAGGTGCGGATGCTCCCTTGTAAACAAGGGCCAGTCGCCAGGCCCCCCACAGCCCGGCGGCCGCCGCGCCCTCGCGACCCCGACTCTCGCGCGGCTTCTCCCCTCAACCCCTACCCCCAATGCCTCCTCCAGCCTCCGGGGGTCGCTTCCCCCCGCGCTTCCTCTCACCTGCTGCGCCGGGGCCCCGACTCCCGGCCAGGTGCCCGTTACCCCGGGCCGTCGCCCGAGAGGCCCGCGCCTCAGGGCCGCTCCCCCTCACCACCTCAGGGGTCCCCCCGCGGCCGCCGCCATTTTCCCCGCGCCGCAACCCCCACCGGACAGTTCCCCCCGTCTCCCACCTGTGACCGGCCGGGGAGGGCGCGCGACGACGCGGGCCGGGCGGCGCGTGCGCGAGCTGGGGGGGGGGATCCGCGAGGGGTCACAACCTCCGGGCGAACCCGCCGCTAATTCATCCCGAGGCGGGCGGCGTCCGGACCGTCGCCCTAGTAAGGCGTCCCAACAGACTCCGTTCCGATTGGCTGCGAGCGCCGTGACGCGGCGGCGTCCCCGGCGGCGTGGGAAGCCGGGCTCCCGACGCCCCGCCCCCCGCTCCTCGGCGGCGAGGGGCACCCTGGGCGCGGGTCCAGCCGAGCTCCCTTAAAGGACCCGCGCGCCCTTTTCCTCGCCGGGCTTGGGGCGGGGAGGGACCGAGGGAGGCAGGGGTGTAGGGAGGAAAAATCGTTGGAATGGGAAATCTCACAGGGCAAGGCCCCAGCGGGACGGGGGGGGGGGGGGGGGGGGGGGGCCGTCAGCTTCTAGAGTTTCAGACGGAAAACAAATCTGAGGAATTTAATTTACAAGCCAATTTCCTAAGGCGGAGGAGTCCCCAGGCCAACCAGAGGGAGCAAAGGTCCTGGGACGCACACCCCTGCAGGTGCAGCGCTTCCCCAGAGCAGGGACGATTCTTCTGCACAGCAGCCTTTCATCTGCCCCTGGTGAGGTGTACTCATCACTTTATACAGGGCAGAGCTGTCCCTAACCTGCTAGACAGAAAGTTCCGTAATGGTGGGGACCGGTTCAACCTCTTTTATTGTTGTTAATCCTCCTTCAAAGGTATTTTTTCAATATTGTTAATATACTTTATTGATTTTTTTTTTTCCAGAGAGGAAGGGAGAAGGATAGAGAGCCAGAAACATCGATCAGAGAGAAACATCGACCAGCTGCCTCCTGCACACACCCTACTGGGGATGTGCCATCCACCAAGGTACATGCCCTTGACCGGAATCGAACCTGGGACCTTTCAGTCCACACACCGACGCTCTATCCACTGAGCCAAACCGGTTTTGACTCCAATATTTTTAAAGAAAGAATGGAAGAGGAGAGACAGAAACATCAGTGTGAGAAAGACATCGATTGGTTGTCCTCCCTCCCGCCCACCCCATCCACCAGGGCTTGGGATCAGCCTACAACCAGGTATGAGCCCTTGACTGGAATGGGCCAGTTGGCAGTCCATGCTCTATCCATTGAGCCAAACCAGCTAGGGCTAAACCTTTATTTTTTTTTTTCTGAAACAATGCCTTCCTCCTGCTGACCTTCAAATATTCACTGATTAAAACCTTAAAAAGAATGTGTAGAGCCACCTGAGCCGGAGGGCACTGGCAGAATCCTGTTATCAGTACTGATTTCTTATCTTTATCCACATGCTTGGAATGAGAAACAAAAGGGACTTTGACCCACCCAGGTCTTGTTATGCTAAATCTTGTACCAAAAAATAAGGAGCTTACCCAGATCCTTGATGAATAGGATTTGGGCACACCCGGAAATCTTTTTGATCACAAAATCCCTTTTGGAAACCAATAAATATGCTGTGTTGTCTGAGGTGCGTGTGACTGTCTCTCCATCAGAGAGATGGCGCCCACCTAGCGCCCAGCTTGAATCTATTTCTGTCTCTTGTCTCTTTCTTTCTCTAATTTCTTAATCCCCAGCTCCTCCCCTCAAGAACCTGTTGTTTTCTGTGCGGGACGTGGAAAACAGAGAAAATGTCCACCACAGAATGAATATAGCCACATATCACACGCTTAGCCTCTCAGTCATTTGTGTGTGTTTGGGGATTTTATTTGTTCATTCGACAAGGGGAAGGGGGTGGAAGTACAAGGTTCCTGTCCTCACAATAATCATGGTGTGACAATAATGAATACCTAGGTGAGGGATGCATGGCTTCAATATAACTAAATTATATCCCCCAAGTTCCTGGGAGCCAAATTGCTGTGCCCCTTTCCTAAGTCAGGTTCATAACCTCTCCAACTGTGTTCAAAAATACTTAAGTATTTAAGACTAGAGGCCTGGTGCACAAAAATTCATACACTGGGGGCGGGGGGGGGGGAGGGTCCCTCAGCCCAGCTTGCCCTCTCTCACAATCTAGGAGTCCTCAGGGGCAGGAGGTGACCCAGTGATCAGGGGAAGAAGATGCCCCATCACACCTCTGCTGCTGCCACTGCCAGCAGCACAAGCCTCAGCCAGCCCTGGTTACCTGAGTTTCTGGCAACCCTAGGTGGCCGAGCAGCCGCCATTTGAGGCTTGCTTGCACCTTGGGCCTGTCCTGGGTGGCAGGGGACTGGGGGACTCTGGAGGTAGGCATGGAGCAGCTGGGCCCACCTGGAGTGGCAGTCAATTAGCATATTCCCTCTTTATTGGCTGTGGGTGCCGCCATCTTTGCAATCACGTGGGGGTCGATTAGCAGATTCCCTCTTTATTGGATAAGATTGCGTTAGAAAAGGTACATAAACTCTAATAGGGAAACAGCAGTTTGTTACCTCTGTGAATTTGAGCCACATTTTAAAATATTGTTTCCTTTGTTGTTTTCACTTTTCATGTTTTGTTCTTTTTGTTGTTGTTATTTTTTAAGCCAAATTTGTATCTTTAAAATGAGATTGCTAGGATAAAAGATCTCTAACTTTTCTTTCCTCCACTCCTACACGTTTTTAAATTTCTTGATGTGAGAGACCGGGGAAACCCCTGAAGGAGATGGGTTTTGAAATCAGGAATTATGTAATAGTTTATCTCCGCATCTCTGTAACGGAGCAGGCCTGCCAACTGGAAAAAAAAGAACTCCACACATTTGAATACAATGGATGTTGAATAAAGGTTAACCGACTGGAATGAATTGGGGTTCTTTATTTCACCAATTAGCCTGTGGCCTTTCTTGGGGTGAAGTGGTGGAACCTGAAGAAAAGGAAGAAAACTGTGGGGTCCGAGGATATTAGCTCTTTTTTAACCCAAGCACTCCTGACACTCACCTCATGTGTGGGTTTTCCACACCAAGGAATTCTCCAGTTCTCTATGGACACCAACTGGGTGTCCCTACAATGTAATTCAGTTCTGCCCTGGCTACTCTAATAATGCAATACTATTTCCCACAGTGGCTGCACCAATTAACATTCACGCAAAAAGGAAGGAAGGAAGGAAGGAAGGAAGGAAGGAAGGAAGGAAGGAAGGAAGGAAGGAAGGAAGGAAGGAAAACAAAGGGGGGAAAATCATTCCAACCAACAGAGCATGAGGGTTCCTTTTCTTCACGGCCCTAACACTTGCTATCTCTTGTCTTCTCGAGTTTTACTTCTTCCCTCTCTGGGCTATGACTTTGGCGTTGGAGATTTGCCTAAGCTGACAGGTCAGCCTTCTCTGAAGTTCTTCCACTCTTACAGTGGAGCCCTAGGCCTGATTTTCAGCTCTAACTGCCCTCTGCCTGCAGACCAGATTCCCTTTAAATGCTGCTAAAGAAGCCTTCTGACTCGCACACAGTGCTTGCTTAGCCACAGTCACCTAGTTCCACAATCCACTAATGTCCCCCATACCCCTCAAACCCCAGCAAGTTTGCAACAGCTAGTGACCTTTAATGCCTCGACCCTTTAATACAGTTCCTCATGTTGTGGTGACCCCCAACCATAAAACTATTTTCGTTGCTACTTCATCTCTGTAATTTTGCTCCTGCTAATGAATCGTAATGCAGATATCTGTGTTTTCCGATGGTCTTGGACGACCCTGCTAGCTAGCGGTTCTCAATCTGCGACGCACAGGTTGAGAATCGCTGCTGTAGATCCTAAGACCATCGGAAAATACAGATATTTGCATTAGGATTCATTAACAGGAGCAAAATCACAGTTATGAAGTAGCAACGAAAATAATGTTATGGATGGGATCACCACAACATGAGGAGCTGTGTTAAAGGGTCTCGGCATTAGAAAGGTTGAGAACCACCTGACAGTGCATCCTCCTTGGTCTGCATCCTTTCCTGGTTCACCAGGAGTAATCTGCCCCCACATCAGGAGCAATGGGGTGATGATACCCATGGCCCTTCTCCCATCAAACGATCTTCCTTCAGAATCCCATCTTCATAGTAGGCTTCCGAGAAGCAGCAACTGAAGCAGGGCCCCTGGTCTAGATGGATTTTTTGAGGAAATGCTTTCAAAAGTGGCAAGAGGGAGAAACTAGGTAAGACTATGGTGTCAACTGGAGATTAACTTCAGCCTGATCTCTGGGAAGGTCTGGAGCATGAATTACACCACTGCATTATTCAATTTTGGGACAAGGGCCAACCTCTTACATTTGTAATCCGTCAGTTATTGGCTGCAGGCTGCCTGAGACTAGGGATGCATACACAGCTGGGCAAAGTAGCTCCTGTTTAGTTAAGGTCCTTGGAGAAAGGGTGCAGCTGGGAGCCATTAGCCAGAAATGCTCCAGGCAGCAGAGGGAGGGAGTGTGGGAAGGGTCCCCTATTTGGGCGGGGCATCAACAGCACCCATTACAGACATGACACAAATGCTCATCTTCATTTTTTCAAACAATACATAATGGTTGTAAATGCCTAGAACATCTGGGAAGGCATAGAAACCATTGCAGTAGTTGCCTCTGGGAAGAGAAATTGGCCACCAGTAAACTGCCACATGAATGTATTTCCTTCCGTACTGTCCAAACTTTAGCCAGATGTAGGTATTACTTCTTTAATTTGGAAGAGGGAAAAATCAAAAGCTTCTTTGATGTGCCAATGAGCTCCAGAGATGGTGTGAACAGGCTCTGCTGCTCAGAAGGCTAATTTCATACACGTTTCCGAACCTCCCGACTCCTACAAGACTCTCGCAGCTGATGCATCGTTCCACTTCGTAAGCCATTGATTTAATAGTCACGCTTAATAGGGCACTCTCTGCAATGCTCAACGAGACACTGTGACAAGCAGGAATCCCTGAGTCCTTGTTCTTATTGTGCTTTTATGATCACTGGGTACTCTCTGTGCCCATGTCATGACTTCCTCCTCTTCACAATGTGACAGTAATAAGGTGAAACCTGTCCTCAAATAACAGATCTCAGCAGAGAGCCAAGGAAGCGCTGTCACAAGAATTGGAACAACTCCCTTCAATGGCACTGAGTGGAAGGAGCAATGCTGGCAGAGGCCACGGGCACCTACCTGGAGGCCCGGGGCTCCCATTTCCCACAGCCCCCACCCCCATTTCAAAACTCCCTGTGGCCCTACCCGGCTTGGCTCAGTGGATAGAGTGTTGGCCTGTGGACTGATCTGGGCTTGACTCCAGTCAAGGGCACATGCCCAGGTTGTGGTTGTGCAGGAGGCAGCCTATCAATTATTCTCTCTCATCATTGATATTTCTATCCATTCTCCCTCTTCCTCTCTGAAATCAATAATATATATATATATATATATATATATATATATATATATGTATATTATACATATATATATATATTTAAAAAACAAAAACAAAGAAAACTAACTCCCTGTGACTGAGCATGTTGACTAAAAGTTCACACTTGTGCCCTGGCCGGTGTCCTCAGTGATTAGAGTGCTGGCCCACGCACCAAAGGGTCTCAGGTTTGATTCCCAATTAAGGGCATGTAGCTGGGTTGTGGGTTCACTCTGTAGCCCCAGTCATCAGGGCACGTGCAGGAGGCAAGCAATCAATGTATTCCCTCACATCGATGTTTCTTTCCCTCCCTCCTTCCCTAACTCCTTCCCTCCCTCCTATCTTCCGCCCTTCCACTCAAAATCAAATTTCTTCATTTAATATCATTGGAAAGTCCCTTTGTGCCTATCAGAGAACATTCATAGGCTGCAGGAAGGAGGGCTGAGGTATTTTTGAGGACCATTATTCAGCCTATCAGGCTGGGTTTCACTGAGCTAAACCATGGTGTCAGCACTCCTGTACGCGCCAGGGCTGCATTCTTCTGGAACTTCAAGGGGATGGTCCATTCCCTTGCCTCTTCCAGTTTCTTTCTTTCTTTCATTTTGTGAGTGTGTGTGTGTGTGTGTGTGTGTGTGTGTGTGTGTTTCTTCAAGTTATCAGAGAAATGGTCGAAAGTTACAGAAGTAGTAGAAGTGAGCCAGCTGGACTGTGTAGGCTCAGGAAACAAGTAACCGAGGCAGAAGAAGGGCCCTTGGAGCTTAGGAGAGAGAAAGGCAAAGGTAACTCGCCTGGAGGGGGAAGATGTGGGGGAATAAAAGGCGTGGCCAAAGCATGCCTCCCTTGCCTCTTCCAGGCACTAAGACCATCTGAATGCCTGGCTGATGGCTTCTTCCTCCTTCCTCAAACCTCCCACTGACTCCAACCCTTGCTTCCATCATCACATCTCCTTTGTCCCTGCCCCTCCTGCCTCCCTCCCGTCTCCCTTACAGGCATCTTTGTGATTACATGAGCCCATATTTTCATGGAAGGCACGTATTCACAGGTTTGAAGAATTAGGACATGGACATCTTTGGGGGGCCCATTATTTCTGTCTACTGCACTCAGGCAGGAAGCGGCCCAGTGGATGCTGGGAAAACAGTGAAAAGGAGTTAGAAAGGAGGGCCTGCAAAGGAGAAAACGTTGTGGGCGGAGGAGTTGTGGTTGTGATTATCTTGATGGGTGATGGCTCATGAGTACACACATACATCAAAACTTATCAAAGTGCATACTTTACACAAATATGTGAAGTACACTATGTGTCTATCCCTCAATAAAACTGTTAAGTGCAGAGGCTTTGGCCAAGTTTACAGAACTTGGCCATGGGGGAGCCAAGACGCACACCCAGGTCAGTTAATCCGATGCTGAAACCGGTGCCTTTGATAGAGCGTTCTTTCCTTTATCCTCTCTTCTCTGTGGTTGGGTTGATCATATTTGCCCCTCAGGCCTGGGAGTACATGGTTAGTTGCCCAATAAATAATCATGTGCTCCCCTTCCCCCCTTTCAGACTTGCTGACAAGCCAAGGTTTCTGAGCATCTCAGAGTATATTTCTGTTTTATAGAACCTGACAATCACCATTTTCTACACCAGAGAGAGAGAAGGGCATCTGAGAAAAATCCCAAATGGAGACAACAGGGTAGATATAAGCCTCATCATCAAGGATTAAAAGCCATAAGTGTCCCAGACTCTAAAATGAAAACCAACACACAGACGTAAGAGTGTGATTCAAATTCCCCAAGAAATCTATACTGGTTTACTTTGTTGACTGGTGTCGAGAGATGATGCCCATGAACAGATAAGAAGAGGCAAGCGTGGGGAAGCTGCCCTATTGTTACAATAAGGCCATGCACAATGATGGTTGCAGTCAAGGTCACAGAGCCCTTTTGACTGATGTACCGCGCTTGGTTCATGCTGGTGAAATAACACAGACTGGACCTCTGCTGGTCAGGAAGCCCAAGCCTATTTCCAGGAGTTTCCTCAAAAGAAGAAGCGTACCCCCATTGCCATCATTTATGTGTCTGTGTGTTTAAGATTCCTAGATAAAGTGAAACTGTCTTGAGGAAAAAGCCCACATTCCCATTTTCCCTGCAATTCTTCGTGGGACACTGTCTACTGTGGCTGCTTCATCCTTGATGGTCTTAAGCTTCTGATTCGGGCTGTAGAGTTCACCTCAGATTAACTTCCTAGTTCTTGATTTCTCTCTCTACCTCTTCCGCCCCAGGCCATGCATGTTAGATGATCATACTCATCTCATGCTGGTCACAGCAATCAAATGAGGGAAATACAAATAAATAGATCAAAAGTGTGGACGAAAAGAATAGCAGATGCCACAATCCTCAGTTTGTCACCATGAAATGCAATCCAGTCCACAGACCTACAGGTACGTTACCAATATACAGTGAATTTAAGATATATAGCCATGGTTTCCTAAATGGTAAATATGGTGGAGAGAGATAGGCTCAGTGGAGTTCCACTGCTACTCATGAACTCTGTGATCTGAAGCAAATTAGTTTAACTTCTCCGGGCCTCAGTTTTCTCATCTGTAAAATGAGAATAACAAATAGTTTGTGCCTGCGGAGCTGTTTGTTGTAAGGCAGTAAATGCTTAGCAGATGGAAATGGCTTTCGCTTCCCTGTTTCCTCTCCTGCCTACCTTTATCTAATTTGGCTTATGAATCTGTTCCAGCTAAGTGCCCTTGGGGAAATGAAAATGTGGATGTCAATCAACCTAGAAAGAAAGTGCTAGTACACTATGACCCATGGTGAACCATTAGTCCTCAAAAGCACCGAGAGTAAGCAGTTTGGCCCGCAGCCACATTCTGGCACTGAATCATGTCCTGTTTTGCACCGTTCTCTAATTGTTTCGTGTCATTTCCTCTCTCTGGGATTCAATTTCCTAGTAAAAGCAGGAGCTTGGATAAGATCCTCTTTGAACCTCCTCTAGTTCTCAGTTCCTTCTTCTGCCCATATATTCTCTACTTGCATAATAAAAACTCAGAAAATGGTAATGGCGGTGGAGAGCCAAGCAGAGCCCTTATCCTTAAGGCAAGCTCTCTCCAGCCTGAGGTGCAGGCCTCTGGCCGCTGTCCAAAAAACTGGCTTTTCTGGACCATCCTATTTCCAAGTCATCTCCTACCACAGTCAACTTAATTCCCACCTGACAAGGAGTACCTGATGGCAAAAAAGGAACCCCTGATCTCAGGCAGTTCAAAAAGCAGTGTCCAGAACTGTCCTGTTAAAATTAGGTGGTTCACAAATATTTGCAGCCTCTGCTACTTCCCAGAAGCTAGCTCAAGTGGTCACACTTCGTGCTTACTCTCAAGAACCGGTGCTGAACATTGACTATACATTAGGATCACCTAGGGAGCTTTTAAAACAGCGGAGATCATCATTGTATTGGTTTGGGATGGGGCCTGGGCGCTGATATTTTTAAAAGCTCCCCAGACCACCTAAGTGCATTGAAGATTGAGAATCATCGATCTCGGTCAGACACTGGAGTGTAATTATTGGGACTCATACTTGATTATCGGAACACAGGAGAGTTGAACGTGTAAATGACTTTGTATTTGAATGCCCAGTACTTAGCCTGGTGCCTCCCTCATAGTAGGTACTAATCAATGTTTGTTGGGGAAATAAGTGGATGAATGAAAAAAAACAAGTATGAGATAGTACAGTGGGAAGAGTATTGGAATAAAGGCCAGAAAACCATGTTCCCGGCTATGATATTATGATTTATAAAAAGAAATATATATTTGGTGGTTTTCTTCCCTAGGCCTGGTACAGAGCTCCTAAAACCCGTGAGATCTTTTTATATTAATGACGTGGTTTCTTGGAAAGCCCTGAGGTAACCCGAGGATGGGGGCTGGTGGCCAGGGGAACCACTCAGTGATTAGAGGATTGGAATCTTCAGTCCCACCCCTCTGGGGAAGAAGGAGAAACTGGAAGTGAACTCAATTACTAATGGCCAATGATTGAGTCAAATTTGCTTATGTAATGCAGCCTCCACAAAGACCCAAAAGGGCAAGGTCCAGAGAGCTTCCCGTTGAAGGACACGTGGAGATATGGGGAGAATGGCACACCCAGAAGTCATGGAAGCTTCAAGCCCCTTCCCATATACCTTGCCTTTTGCTTCTTTTCCATCTGGCAATTCCAGAATCATACCCTTTTATAATAATCTAGTAAGTGAACCACTGCAGTAAATTAATTGGATTCAAGAAAGGGGTCATGGGAACCTCTGACGTATAGCCAGTTGGTCAGAAGTACAGCTAATGACCTGGACTTGCTATTGAAGACTGGCATCTGAAATGAGGGGCAGTTAATCTTGTGAGACTGAGACCTTAACCTGTGGGATCTGGTGATCTCCAGGCGTATAGCATCAGAGTTGAGGCATTGAGAACAACACATCAGACCAGCCCTGACCCAACCACTATCGAAGTATGTATGGGTGATTGTTTTCTCTGAGCCTCAATTTACTCTCTCGTGGTGACAGTGCCTGCTTTATCCCACTCACATTATTGTGAAGATAATGTATATACAAGTGCTTTGTATATGTATAGTTTTTTAAGACATTTTTAGAAATGAAACATAACAGTCACCCTGGAGCCAATGGGTTTTTCCAACAAACCTGGAAACGTGGATTAATGCAGAAAGTGCAGTGAGGAGGCTGGACCGAGGGTCCGGGTGGGACAGACCCTCACTGCTGCAGCATTGTCCCCCTTCCCTCCAGGTAGAGCCCAGCCTGTGGCTCCTCTTGAAGCCAGGCAGGCTAACCTACATCCTAGCTCTGCCAGCAACCACCTGAACAGTAGCCCTGCCAGGGGCCACCCTGGCGGCCCTTGCTCCTAACGCTCCCGTTCTCAGCACAGCGAGGGCCCAGAGAGGGTGCTCCATGGATGAGCTTACGAACGTGTCTGGATGTTTCTGGCTCTGAGTGCAACTTTTATACGTGCCTCCATCTCTCTTTTGTTTTGTCAAATTTTTGGCCACGCATCTGATGGTCGTGGGCTTGCCTTCTTGAAAGGGATGTGAAACTGCTGGCTGCTCGGTTTGGATATCCCCCGCTGCCACCTGGGAAAAGTTCCCTCGCTCCCACCCACAGTCCTGGGGACCCCCCACCAGCCAGGCCAGTCCACGGCCCTTCATGTCGGGGTTTTTGGAATTCAGTAACATATGGTGTTTGCCTAGGATCTTGCTGTTTTTATTTATGTTTTTAAATAACTTGGGTTGTTTTGCTTTTTTTTATTACAAAATAACACATGTTCATTTGGAAAAACCAGGCAAGCAAAAATGAAGGAAGTATAAATCTTTCATCAAACCCCCCAGTCTTAGAAGATCGCTGTTGAAAGTTCCTAGTTTTGTGTATGCATACACACGCATGTACATGCACATGAGAATACACACACACACACACACACACACACACACGTTTAGAAAAATGGGGCCATTCTGTACTCAGGGATTTGTAATCTGCCTTGCTCACTTGACAATGTCTTGCTGCCTTACACGGTCATCTTGCACTATTATTTGTCCCCACCCCCAAGTGTCCACGTCTCCCGTCCTTAGTTTCTTTACAGTTCTTAACAAAATGAGCAACATTAGTCAGAACAACCCCCATCAACCCGTAATGGAGGGCTTTTCTAGCTAACTGAGGCGATGGTAATCCGTGCTCTGACCGGCGGAGTCTGCTCAGAGGGAAACCTTATAGCCTATAAAACGTTTGTTTCCTCAGCAGCTCCAGGGCTGAGGCTGGAATAGAAACGGTTTACTGAGCAGCCATAACCTTAAAACTGCTGCAGTTTCTACGAAACTGGAAAATTCCATCCCCGTCGCCAACGTCAACAGCACAAGCAAGGAAGGAATGCAGGAATTCAGAAGGAGGGAAGAATTTGATTAAGAGACACCATGGGTAACTGGCAAACAGTCTCCGAAAATGACCAGCAGGCGCCGGCTCCCAGCACTGGCATCGTGAAGTTTGATTGCAGGCACTGGCCTTCCCTGAAGTGGGTAAGGGAGCAGGCCTGTGACCGTGTTTGGGTAGAGAATAAAGCTGTTGGACACCGAGGCCAGGTTCTGGCAGCGATGTAACTAAGGTAATAGCAACCCAGGAGGTCCCCCACCCCCCGCCTTGGCGACTAGTTTCCAATCTTATAACACGCCTCTTGCAAGTGCCCACATGTGCCCACCCCTGGTCACCTGGCGATCGCTGCAGAGGGCTGTGCCTCGGAATGGGGAGCGTGATGGCTGGCAGAGGGGAGAGCATGGGGGCTAGCCAGGAGAGTGACGATTCAGTCAGAGAGAAGCCAGGAGGCGTCACTGGCATCACGCCTCCAAAACACAGAGAGGCGCCCAGCCGGCGTGGCTCAGTCAACCAGGAGGTCACGGTTCCATTCTGTTCAGCGCACATGCCCAGGTTTCGGGTTCGATCCAGGGGGGCAGGGATGGGGGGGCGTGCAGGAGGCAGCCGACCAATGATTCTCTCTCAGGGATTTGTAATCTGCTTCGTTCTCTCCCCCCACCCCTCCCTTCCCCCTCTGAAATCTATAAAAGAATATTTTAAAATAAAATGAAATAAAGTAAAAAGGCACAGAGGGGCTGCATTCAGATACTCTCCGCTTTCATCCTTGTCAGCAATGTTACCTCCGAAGTCCCTGAACTTGGCTCCTGTGTTTCCTGATGCCACCCTCCACGATCCAGCCACCAGAATGTCACCAGAGTAAACTTCACAATCTAATTTTATACTTTCTTATGTGAAATGTCCTCTTCTAACAGCCATGAAAACCAAATACTACCGGCACAGTGTTTAAAAATCAAATGGAGAGCACGTCACCAGCTTCTGTTCCCCACCCACCCCCTGCCCCAGAGCTGTCTCCTCCTGACTTCTCTCTCGGCCGTTCTTCTGAAGTTGCCTGGATCCTGTGTTTATCTTTTCCTTGGCTCACCCTGGAACTTGATGGAGCACATCTTTTAGTGACTTTCCAACAAAGAGTACCTCGCAGTACCTCTTCTGAGTTTTTGCATTTCTGACAATATCTTTATTCTGCCCTCATACTTGTCTAGTAGATTGCTTGATTAGCAAATTCTAGGATGAAAAATATTTTCTCACAAAATTTTGTGAAATGTATTAACTGTAGCCCAGTTTCCCAAGTTCCTCTTGAGAAATCCAATGCCATTCTGTGGATCCTTTGACATTCATTTTTCTTTCTTTTTTTAAAAATATAATTTATTGATTTTTTTACAGAGAGGAAGAGAGAGGGGTAGAGAGTTAGAAACATCGATGAGAGAGAAACATCGGCCAGCTGCCTCTTGCACACCCCCCACTGGGGATGTGCTCACAACAAAGGTACATGCCCTTGACCGGAATCGAACCTGGGACCTTTCAGTCCGCAGGCTGATGCTCTATCCACTGAGCCAAACTGGTTTCGGCTGGAAACACACTCTTCATATTGAGAGCAAGTTGCCCATAGAGTAGGTTTAAACATGTGAGCACAATATTGCTCCTCAAAGGTACTAGTACACAGGAAGTACACCCCGATCCCCGGCACACAGAGATTCAGGGAGGGAGGGTGTATTTAAGGGCTGCCATCTTTTACCATTACTTCATTTTAATTTAGAGAAGTGGAAAGTTCCAGCGTGTGTCAGAATACCTTCGTGGGGATGGGGAGAGAGAACTGGAACTCGAGTTCCTATGTGATACAATTACTTCACAGATGCTGTCTGGTGGCTAGCCCTTGAGATCCCAGAAATGACTTCAGATTAAAAGGAGTATGCAGTGAAAGGTAGGCTGGAACTCTTGCAGATTTTCATATGTAAAAACAAAAGCATGATGCATTGCTTCTGAAAATCAAACCAGAGAGGAGCGGTGAGTGACAGCAAGCTATGGGACTTCTCCATCATCTCTCGTCATCTCTATTGACAAGTAAAAAACCAACAGCTCTTTCCTGATTCATCAGACTTTGACACACGCAAAACCAAAACTGAGAAAGTCTACCAGAGAGAATTTGAACACGAGACAGGGCACTGAATAGAAGCAAGCAATTCTACAAGTGATGAAGAGATGGAGGACTCAGACAGCATGTGAAGGAGTGTTCATGTCATAAGACAGATAGCTCTGGATCTAGATAAGGAAGACAGAGTAGTTATTGCCTGGGCTCGGCTGGCCGTCAAGATAAAGGCTGGCAGGGACACTGGGGAAATTGCAAACAAGATATTGCAGTCCACCGAAACCGGTTTGGCTCAGTGGCTAGAGCGTCGGTCTGCGGACTGAAAGGTCACAGGTTCGATTCTGGTCAGGGGCATGTACCTTGGTTGCGGGCATATCCCCAGTAGGGGGTGTGCAGGAGGCAGCTGGTTGTTTCTCTCTCATTGACGTTTCTAGCTCTCTATCCCTCTCCTTTCCTGTCTGTGGAAAATCAATAAAATATATTTAATTTAAAAAAAAGATATTGCAGTCCATTGAGGATCTCTGCTGGAAAGCAGACAGGACTCAGTAAAGCAACAACCACAGGACTCACCTATGAGGACCTGAAATGACAATGGCCTTCAAGGTCAGGTCTGAGGGATAAGAGATAAACTTTCCAACAGAACATGGGCTGACCCAAGCGCAGGAAACAAAGGGAGTAATAAAACTGAACATTTCAAGGTAGGAAGAGATGGTTGGTGATGAACTGCCGGAAAGAGATTTGGGAGAGCATTTATTACTTCGGGACGCTGACAGCCAATGTATCACATCCAAGTTTCCTGACCATACAGCAACCACAAAGGCAAAGCAATAATAAAGGACAAAGCAATTAAATTGGGGGAAAAAAGGATTTATTTTGTGTAGTTACTAGGGTTAGCAGAGGCAAAGGTGGCACGATGCAAATAAATGGTGGAGACCAACGTGACTGAAGTGAGGGGACAGTGTGTGAACCAAATTGGAAGTCCAGTTACACCGAGCAGAACAAAGAAAGACAGGGGTTAGGATGGGTAGTTTGATCAAGGAAGAAGACAATGTTGTGAGCCATTGGAAAATTGAAAGCATTCAAGGGTGTTGGTCCTTTCCAAGAAAAGACCTCTATTGTCCTTTATCAAAACATCTATAAATACATGTGGGACCCCGGAAGCCAGAGATGACCCAGAGGACAAGATAACAGCCCTGTTAAATGTCACAGAGGACCGCAGCTTCTGAGACCCCAAAGCGTTGCAGCTCCTGGGCGAGGACACCAAGGAGTTGCTTGACCCATCTCAGCAGTGTGGAATTTAAAAGTTGTCCATTTTAATCACTGAAAATTGACTGTGCGAGATTTTGCACAAGCTTGAACTCTGTATACACCTGACTTGGTGTTTTCTAGATTCTGACCCTCATCTCCTCTTCATCTGGGCCTTTGCTAGTTCTCTGGCTAGACACTGGCCACAGCTTTCCCACACAGGCCCTGACCCCATTCTCTAATCCTGCCTCCCAGAGTCTATTCTCAGCTGAAGCATTGGTGTCCCAACCCGGGATCATCAATTCAGCATCTCCATCACCAATGAATATTGACCACAAAGTACAAGATCTTCCTGTTTGCACTCTGAGATAGAAACAAAAAATGACAAGTTTGGGAAAAGGATATACTTGCAAACAGATATTTCTCTCATGTTCCACAAGAAAACAAGGACCTCCTCTTTTAATATCCTCCTCCTCCTCTCCCTTCTCCTCTTCCTCCTCTTCCTCTTCCTCCTCCTCCTCCTCTTCCTCCTCCTTCTCATCATCATCCTCCAAACATATTGAACACCTGTGGCTCCACTAGCTAAGAGCTTTATACTTAATATATCATATAATCTTCATGATGTATTAAATATAATGCTAAGGAAGCACTGTTATCATTCCCATTGTACAGATGAGGGAACTGAGATTTAGTTTGCCTAAGGCTAAGTATCTGGGGAGTGGCAGTTCTGGCAACCTTATCAAGAGCTGAAACCTTATACATTAGGCTATACTCCTGCTCACTTCTTCTTCTCCTTAGTGTCTTATTTTTTCCAGTGTGGGTGGGGGAGTTATGAATTCCCCTGTAGGTTTGGCCTAGGCCTATAGCCTATGCTCAATAAATGCTCAACTGAAATCTATGAGTCCTGAGCTCACTGGTGCTCATAGTTATATTATGACCCCTCTGACCCCAAAGATTCTGCTTCTGAGGGTGTGGCCACTTCTTCCATCAGCTCATTCCCTTCAATCAGCTGGCCCACCTTGTGTTGTGTGAGGCAACACGTTTCAAGCCTTAAGCCCTGGCCCCCTGTGACCCAGGGAAGGAAGAAGCACAAGACAAATGACCATTCTTGGCAATTCAGTATTTTACCACAAATGGGAGGGCAGATTCTAGGGCTCAGATGCTAGGCGGCGGCCAGCTTGACTTGGTGTCTTGGCACTCTCAGTGATCGTTGTGGAAAAGCTGAGTCCAGAAAGAACATCTGCCCAGGCTAGTCAGAAAGGAAACAGCTTTTGTTAGCTAATTAATAGCTTTTTCATCTGCATCAGATGGTTCCATTTTAGTGCACTGGCTTGAACACAAGGGCTTGGGAGCCTGGATTCACTCCTTCCCATTTGCTAGGTTGTGCTATTAGGTCATTGGACCTCTTAACTCAGCCCCAGACGGCTGGAGCCTTTTGAAGAAAAGGACCTTGCATCTGTTGACCTGACTAACGGGCTAACTTATTCTCCCTTCAGACCTGCAGGCCTTTGTAGCCTATGGTTTTGGGGAGAGGGGCCACATGTGTCTCTCACTGCTGCTCAGATGATTTCACCGATACTGGACCAGGCACATCCTGCATCATATGCAGACATAATCCAGGTGCTCACTGCTCTTCAGGAGCTTACACCTGGTCTGGTGTGTGTGTGGTTGAGGGGACTGCAGAATGATTTATCGCATGAAGCAATGGAAGAACACTCCAAACCAATGTATGATGGAGGGCGGAATTCCTCTATCATCTCTTAGAATTAGAGTTCATTTTGGACCGAAAAGTTCTTGCAGGATGGAAGAAATTTAGAGAAGTCATTTTCTGGAATGACAATGTGTAGAAAGGGATGGGGGTGGCAGAGAGTCAGGAGAGTGAGGGAGGTTAGGCCTCTGTGACATAGTCTGGGCAGTAAGAAGACAGGCTGTATCAGAGCCCAGGGTAACGTCGGGAAAGCCAGTGTTACTTTCTCCCAGCCTCTTTCCAGAGCCCTCGAGGGTTCTGAGCAGCACTGCCCATGTGTCCTACCCAAACTCATCTTACGCTACTTCTGACACGTCACTGCTTTTATCCCTCTAAACTGGTGTTCCCCATTTCTGGATACCGATCTCCTTAAAGGCTTATCCGTCCTTGCCTGGCACATAAAATATTGCTCAGTAAATGTGTGTTGAATAAATGAATGACTGAGGACATCGTTGGAGGTGAGGCTGAATAAGCAGGCTTGTTCCAGAATGAAAGAGGTCGTAGAATGAAATGGGTTCGAGCTAATTCTGCCTTCAGATGACCAGGCGTGGTGGCATCTTGGGCTTACATTCATTCATTCACTGATTTATTTATTCAACAAATATTTCTCAAAAGCCTACTTGCTATGTTCCAGGCACTGTCTAAGAGCTCAGGATATGACAGGGATTAAATCCCGCCCAGGGAGCGCTTACATGCTAGCGGGGGAACACGCAGTCAGATCTGTCCGGGTAATCTGAGAGGCCCAGTACAAAACAGAAAGGTGGGGCCTCCCATTCAAATAGTAGAGAAAAGTGTTGTTGGAGGTACTCAAATACGAAGTTTTTCTTTTTCTCCCTGCAATCTCTCTCTGGACTTGTCATGACATTTTCAATTTACAACTGAAGGTCATTCTAAGAAAATTACAATTTAAAAATTGTCAGCATGAATTTTACCATTTGTCTCTATCCTGGGAAATGACAGTTTTAAATACAAGAGCATTTCACTCACATGTGTAATCATGAAATCACATAGTATTTCATACGTCTTACTTGCACATCTAGTTAGCTTTTCCAGGACAGTGGAAATGCTGCATTCAGCCAATTCAATTATTTTTATCTCATTTCTTGACACATGATATTTTACCAACACTCTCTATCTTCAGCTTACTGCTGAGTAAGGAAGGACTAAAAGGGAAAAAAAAAACCAACGTACCCACTATGGTTTGGTCTATGGGCCCCTTTCCTTCCAGGTCAAGTGTGTGGGGGTGTGTGACCATCCCTAGAGGCCACACCAGAACTCACTCTGAATGCAGGAATAAGGCAATAGTGTTTAAGGAACACAAATGACAGGGGAACCCTATCAGGTCCTTGCCTCCTCATGTTACTTCCCTGCTCTATATTGGGATTGAGTTGGAATGTGCCTTTCTAGAGGCATTGTATATTTAAAAAGAACCACTAAACCCTTGACCCTTTTTCTACCTTGTCTTTCCCATTTGGCTTCTTCATGAAAGAAAGCTCTGTGAAGCTCACGACAGACTTACAGATGTTCATCAGAAAGTTCAAGCTCAGAGTCTATGTTCACTCCCATGGCTCAGTGGTATAGGCATTTACATAGTGCTTAATATATATATAATTTTTTTTACAGAGAGGAAGGGAGAGTTAGAAACATCAATGAGAGAGAAACATCAGCTGACTATTGCACACCCCTACTGGGGATGTGCCTGCAACCAAGATACAAGCCCTTCACAGGAATTGAACCTGGGACCTTGAGTCCACAGACTGACACTCTATCCACTGAGCCAAACTGGTTAGGGCTACAGAATTCTTTTTGTTTATTTGTTTTGTTAATCCTCTCGTAAAGATCTTTTTTCCATTGATTTTTAGAGAGATCGGAGGGAGGGAGGAAGGAGAGAGGAAGAGAAAAAGGGAGGGAGGGAGAGAGAGAGGGAAGGAGAGAGAGAAAGAGAGGAAGGGAAAGAGAGAGAGAGAGAGAGAGAGAGAGAGAGAGAGAGAGAGAGATGTGAGAGAGACATATCAATTGGTTGCATACCCTAAATGGGGCCAGGGATCTAACCTGCAACCTAGGTACATGTCCTTGACCGGGAATCAAACCTGCAGCCATTCAGTGTGTGGGCTAATGCGCTACCACTGTGCCACACCAGCCAGGGCAAGGGATTACAGAGTTTTTGACAAAAAAATTATGTGTGTTTGGCTTTGTGGCAATGTTGTTGGGATGACGTTGGAAGGCATGGCTGATGCGTGTGGGTGGTGAGTCTGTGCTGTGCCAGGGTGAGGGTTAGAAGGGGTGGTCGGCATGTGTTTGTGTGTGTGCACAGAATCTGGGGCGTATTTTATGCTTCTGTGTGATTCATATGTAGAGTTTGTGGCATGTTTGTATGTGTGTGCCATGTGAAGTTAATGTTAGCGTAAGTTTTCTTAGCAGACATTTCCTCTGCACCGTAGAGCATACATATCTTGTGCTTTCCCCTGAAATGCCAGTCCGTTCTCATGTTCTTCTAAGTAAAATAACACGCAGCTTTTTGGCATTCACAAACAAAACCCAGTGGTTTTTATCTGACTCAAGTGCTCCCCGGGGCTCTGTCTTCCCCCCTCCTCCTTCCTGTAAATCCACTTTGTGCATCGGAGTTAGAAGATGACATCTTGTTACATCATGTTAGACAGCGCCGTAATTTTTTCCAGCAAAACCGTTTCCAATCTGGGGAAGCAGACAGGACTGGACAAAGACAGACACCCCAGCATAAATAAAGGCTCAGCTCCTGGCCCTGCAAGACAGACCCAGAGGAGTGTTGTCCCCAAATCCACAGCTGGCTTGCCGTTATAACTCCTGAGACCGGGGTGGAGAAATCTACTCAGGCGCGCAGCTGTCCCAGTGAGATTGCGCCGCCGTCTCTGTCTGCTGGGAGCAGGATGCCTGCTGGAGGAAGGGGGCTCAACGCAGTGGGAGGGGGCACCAGGCGAGACTGATGCTTTGCCCGCGGTCCTTTCTATCCTGTGCCCAGGTCAGGCCCGTCTTTTGCTTTCCAGCTGCAGCTGCTATTTATAGCCCCATCCATCTCTGTGTTCCATCCTGCCTGTGGGCCCTGTGGTCAGCTCACGGCCTGCGTTTAAAAAGAGGCATTCTGGCCCAAACCGGTTTGGCTCAGTGGTAGAGTGTCGGTCTGCGGACTGAAAGGTCCCGGGTTCGATTCCGGTCAAGAGCATGTACATTGGTTGCGGGCACATCCCCGGTAGGGGGTGTGCAAGAGGCAGCTGGCCGATGTTTCTCTCTCATCGACGTTTCTAGCTCTCTATCCCTCTCCCTTCCTCTCTGTAAAAAATAAATAAAATATATTTTAAAAAAAAGAGGCATTCTGTGCTCAAACGCCAGCCCACCACGTTGGCTTCCCTTTAGCGATCTACGATCTGAAACTGGAGGAATTCGATGCTCAGACGCCCTTCCCACCAGTCTGGTATGCCCTGTATCAGATTGGGGGTCTGGTTTCCTCCACCCTGCCATGCCTCTATAGCCACAGCGTGTGCTGTGGTCAGGAGTAGGACTGGGTGGGGAGTTGTGCTGTGTCTCCCAGACCTTACTGTGGCTGATCTACCAGATGGCTCCTTCTAAACATTTCATCATGTCAGCCTTTGGCCTAGAAATATGGACCGGCTCAGCAGCTGTACGGCTGGATAACAAAGGCACGAAACCTTAGGATCTATAAGATCAGGGGCATGCGAGAATACTGGACTTAGAAGCAGGTATCCAGGGTTTGAGCCACCATTCCAGGCTGTGGGACCCTGGTGAGTGGGTGGAATGCTCTGAGCTTCCCTTTGCTCCAGGCAAAGAGAATGCCTGTCTCCTGGGGAGGCTGCAAGGGCTAACATGAGATCATGCATGTGTGAAAGTACTGCGGAAACTCCCCTATTTTCATATTCCATTAGTTCAGCTTCTAGTACTTCTCAGAGGAATGTGGCAAGAAGTAAATGTAGGAAGGAGTTGAGATGCTCTGGAGATAATAGAGAAAAAGACTCCTAAGTGTATGTAACTCATCAGCCAGCAAATAAAGTAAAAGTTGATTTTTTTAAAAAAATTTAAAAAATAGATTGAAACTTAGGATGGCATTACTATATGTTGTCAATTCAATACAAATCAGTAAAGATTAATTGTGCACATACTACTTGCAAGTCAATCTAGTTGACATCCGAGATACCAAAAATAAATAAATAAATAAACATAAATAATTAAAACGGGGTGATTTTCATCCCCAAATTGAAAAAAGGGATCAATACAGCAGAAGAGAGAATCCAGAGCTCAATCTTACTATTTAATGTGTGATATATGAGAGTACATAAAGATTTATTTAGTCACAAATTTAGAAAATGATTGATTTTTGATCAATACTGTATATAATATCATAAAGGAAAACTCCAGTTGGGCTAAGCATTACAGGTGAACAGACAAATTATAGGGCAAAACTAAAGATCTGCATAGAAGGTTTTCCAGATCGATGGAGAAATAGCTCTCTCAATGCTGAAGCAGTAAAATAAATAATCTAGACTGACAGGCACAAGCAAATATTTAAGAGCTTTAAAGTAATGAAAAAATGGTAACTAATACAATGACCAGCACTGGATGTCACATTACTTATTTCAAGTGGTGAATTCAAGAAAGTAAGAGCATAAAATATGAATGAGGAATTGATTTCCACCAACGGTGTGAAAGGCCATGCCATGGGGAGAAGAATAGTTTTCTCAATAGATGGTGCTGGAGTGGCAAGATATGCGCATGCAATAGAATGAATCTGGACCCCGACCTCACACCTCCTACATAATTAACTCAAATCAAATACCTAAATGTAAGAGCTAAAACTATGAAACTCTTAGAAGGGAACATAGGACCTTGGAGTAGGCAATGGTTTCTTATATAGGACAACAAAAGCTCAAAGAACACACACATACAAAAATAGATAAAGTGAACTTCATAAAAATGAATACCTTTCGTGCATTGAAGGTCACTTCCAAGAAAGTGAAAAGATGAGAGAAAATAAGAGTCCAGCATCCAGAATATATTAAGAACTCTTGCAACACAATAACAAAAAGCCAAACAGCCCACATTTAAAATGGGGAAAGGGCCGAAACCGGTTTGGCTCAGTGGTAGAGCGTCGGTCTGTGGACTGAAGGGTCCCAGGTTCGATTCTGGTCAAGGGCATGTACCTTGGTTGCGGGCACATCCCCGGTGGGGGGTGTGCAAGAGGCAGCTGGTTGATGTTTCTCTCTCATCGACATTTCTAGCTCTCTATCTCGCTCCCTTCCTCTGTGTAAAATATCAATAAAAATATATTTAAAAAATAAATAAAATAAAATAAAATGGGGAAAGGACTTGAGTAGATATTTTGTTAAAGAAAATACACAAATAGCTAAAAAGCACATAAATAAAATGCTCAATATCATTATTAGATAAAAATACAACTCAAAACCGTAATGATATGCCATTTTACACCCATTGAGACTGGGTGTAAAAGGCTTTTCTCGGTGGTTGGAGCCTTGGCCTGCAGACGGAAAGGACCCAGGTTCAATTCTGGTCAAGGGCATGTACATTGGTTGCGGGCACATCCCCGGTAGAGAGTGTGCAGGAGGCGGCTGGTCGATGTTTCTCTCTCATCGACATTTCTAGCTCTCTATCTCTCTCCTTTCTTCTCTGTAAAATATCAATAAAATATATATTTTTAAAAAATAAAATGACTAAAGTGGGAATTTTATGTTATGTGAATTTTATTCCTCCCCCCCTCCAAAAATAAAAAAGAATGAGAAGGGCCCTATACACATCACTGCACTCCATTTAAGCTGGCATTTTGGATTCTACTGTGACTCATAAATGCTAGGATTTGGTTAGACAAAAACTTTTTGTGCTGGGTTCTGGGACTGGGTAGGAAACAATACCAATAAAACACAGGCTCTGACCTCCAGACTACGGGTAGACACACACTTCACTACCTGGAACACAACAAAGACAAGCAACATCACAACTGGGAGAGATGGCTCTGTGGGGGTACAAGGGAAGGAGGGGTGTGTTCTGACTGAGAGACCATTGGAAAGCCTTACAGAAGAGGCCATATGGATCAAGGATGGGTTTTTAAGGACGAGTTGGAGTCTGACAGGCAGAGAAGGCAGTGCAGTCCAGGCAGAGGGACCGCCTTGAGCCAAGGCCTGGAGGTACAGAGAACATTCACGGATACACCTGAGGGCATGATTTGAGCTGTGGCTTCTCTCTCCTTGTAGTCGTCTGCCATTGCATTTTACTAAACATCACCACCATTTCCACTTCGCTCCTTGGTTCTTGCCTGAAAGACTCCGAGTCTTCAATTTTAAAGTTGAGAAGCAGCTCTAGCTGTTTTTCTCAGTGGATAGAGTGTCGGGCCTGTGGACTGAAGGGTCCTGGGTTTGATTCCGGTCACGGGCACATGCCCAGGTTGTGGGCTCAATCCCCAGGGCGGGGCATGCAGGAGGCAGCCGATCAACGATTCTCTGTAATCATTCAGGTTTCTATCTCGCTCTCCCTCTCCATTCCTCTGTGAAATCAACAAAAAATATACTTTACAAATAAAACAGAGAAACAGAAACGTGGACCTTGAGCCTTCGTTGGGTTCAGGGCGTCCCCTTGCTCCGGCCCCACCTGTCCTGTGGCTTTATATAGCTCCAACTTTATATAGCTCTTGATAAGTGAGGCTATCGTGTCTTAATTTTAATTAAAAAAAAATACAGGCCTTTGTGAGGTCAAAAGTACCTGTCTAGGAGTGGTCCTTGAGTCGGCACAGAATGACCAATGCTGAGGGAGCACCTGGATCCTATCTGGCCTGCAGCTCTCCCCCTGCCCTCGGTGTCTCCAGCCCGGAACGGCCATTGTTGCCACCACTGGCTCCATCCACCTGCCAGATGGTCCGCTCTGCTTCCCTCTTCAGAAGTCTCTTGCTTGAGGGCGCCTTCTCCATTCTAGCCCCACTTTCCTGCTGGCGGGGAAGCCAGGAAGGAGGGAAGGAGAAGCTCATCCCATCCCCTTGGGAAGAGTCCTCCGGCCTGGCTCCCTTGGCTCCTTGGGCGGGCAGCTGGTTTTGTTCGGCTTCTCTTTGGACTGTGACCCCAACGCGTCCAGCAGAGGAAGAAAAACAAGCGCTTACAACGAGTGCTCTTGCAGGAGGAGTTTGGTGCTCAATGAATTATTGGGTGAGGAGTGCTCCACACAAGGCCTTCCGGAAGGAAGGACACTTCCAGGTTGGAGCACCGAGACCCCCCGTGCCTCCCGGGTGATGGAGCTGACGGAGTGGTCCTGCACGGCGTGTTTGACTGATATTTGCTCCCCGGTGCACCAAGCATAAGCCCGGCTTATTGTGTTTACATTTTCGTGTCTTCGGAGCATGACTGATTTATTGCAAACATGAGTGCGCTGGACAGTGGAGGCGTCTCTGAGCAGGCTTTTCCCTAAAGCCAGGAATAATCCCCTGCGCCAGAGATCCAGCCTGATGAACTGTGCCGTGTTCCCAGGCCTCGGGTGCCGAGGGGAGGTCAGGACAGGGAGACAGACATCTGGTCTCAGGCAGCTCTGCTCAGGACAGACGTGTCCTCCCCTGGGCGGGTCTCCTCAGCAAATGAGAGGGGGTGCGGGCTGGAGACAGGGCCTCCTCCCCTGAGACCCCTGGGCAGGGAGTGGACCACCAGGCAGCTCTGTAAATATGCTCCCTCCACCCCCCCCCAAAAAAAATCCAGATTAAAAACACACATGGGTTTAACACTGACTTCTCCTTGAACCAGTTGATAATTATTTTTTATCAGCTTCTATTCCATTGTCTCCAGTTCTCCAAGGAGCGAACGCTCTGACAGTCCAGACAAGGACCAGATGTGCGGCGCAGGGTCAGTCTGTACTGGTAGGGGCGTGGAGAGGGGAGGGGAAGCGGGCCTGAATGTCATTACTTGGAGGGGTCGGCGGGTCAATGACAGTGGCAAGGAACAGATTTTTCCAGCCGCGCTTTCGGGCTGAGATTTGCACTGCATAATCTGAATGCTTTTATCTGTTTCTGAAAATAGACAGGAATTTTTTCCACAGGCTGCTCCAATCTGGCCGTGGAGACGTGAGGGAGGATTGCAGGGAGACAGTTGTATGCCGTCCAGTAAGTACATTGTGTGACCCCCCACCCCCTTGCTCTCCCCTCCACCCCCCAACCTCCTCACCCCCACATACCACACTAGCCCTTTTCCATATTGGCCATACAGAGCCACATTGTCTTAACACCCCTCAAAGTAGGGAGTCAAAAATGCTGGGTACTTTTCATCCTGAACTTTATATAGCTCTTGAGAGGTGAGGCTATCGTGTCTTAATTTTAATAATAATAATAAAAAATAGACAGGCCTTTGTGAGGTCAAAAGTACCTGTCCAGGAGGTCGGCACAGAATGACCAATGTGAGAAATGTAAATGAGACATAAAAAAAAATGTTTTCATCCGAAGTTATAGTGTACGTTTGTTACCAGTCCCACAGGCCATATTCTCCACTTTTGTCCTGGATTTAGACTACAAAGAAGCATCGCAAATTATCTACACGGATCGTCTGGAAGGTTAACTCCGGACTAAATCAGACTCCATCTCTCAGCAGCTGGTCCCTCTCATCTCGGATCAAAAGGATCTTGGATCTTCGAAGCGAACTGCTGTCAAGCAAACAGCAGGGGAATCTCTAATATTATTTACATAGCATTTTCTTTTCTCCAGTTATGTATGGGTTTCTTCTTGGTACAAGCCTAACTATAAATACAGAAACCACGACACAGAAAAAGAAAACATTGTGTAAGGTCACGTAGAGAGTCCGAGGTGGGACTGGGAATAAGCCAAGAGCCTTGACCCCCACAGCTCCCATGCATCTGGAGACACAGCCTCTGCTAGGACTCGTTTCCACAATTCCTTCTCCTCGCCTTTCACCCATGTACCAAGCACAAGAAGCTCTTTGTGCTGAGCGTGCAGGAAAGCCGGCCAATTTCATCGGTGCTTCAGCCTGAAGTTTCCTGGGCTCAGAGGAAACTGGGACCAGCCTTTGAGGCTGGGGCTCATTGGTCAATTGCCTCTAAAAGTAAACCTTGTTGTTGATGGGAAGCAAGAGAAGAGTGCCAGATTATTCCAGAATGCTGTCAGTGTCCTGTGTCTCTGGGACTCCTCTGTGGCCCTTATGACCAAAAATCTCCATAGGTAATTCCCGTATCAGTGAGGAGGGAAGAGGTATCAGTGAGGAGGGAAGAGAAGAGAAGTGTGAACTCCCACTGTCGCCTCCTGTAGGCGGAGGGTGCAGAGTCAGTTTCCTTCAGCTGAGTGTCAAGTGGAAGTCTCCTGCTTCAACCCTCCGGGCCCTCACTCTGCAAGGCGGTGTCATGGAAATTGCTGCAGCCGGTGGGAAGGTGATCTCAACCTGCTGTGCGTACAATGTGGTGTCTCTCCAGTTGTCGGCCACCCAGGCATCCAGGAGAAGGAAGAATGGCATAGAGGCCAGAGGGAGAAGGGCAGAGAGCTATGAAGGAGGGTGACCGGAGAGAAGAAAAAGAAAGATGGGGAAGACTGCAACAGAGAGGCGGGCAATGGGTTTGGAAAGTCACAGAGCAAGACAAAGAGAAGAGAAGAAAAAGCCTAGCAGAGAGCACGTAGCATACACTGGCACCTCTGCTTGCTGCTCCAAAGACCTCGTGATGGACCGGGATAAATAGCCTGACCCTCCCAGGAGCATTCAAGCACAAGCAAACATAGGGCTTCAAAGGAGGGGGGGGGGGGGGGGGAAGAAGGGAGCAGGAAGTTGGTTGGTTTCGGTTCCTTGGAAAAGAAGTGGGCTGGAATCTGACTCATCCTACTCAGCTCCAAGCACCCAGCACCCACAGAAGCTTTCACATGAGGTCATCTGCCCATCAATTGTAAAAGACTCTACTATGGTGGCTTGTGAGGCCAGAAGCTTTATCAACGCTATTCTTTACTGTTTTCAGCACAGCTTGAGGTGGATAGGATTACAGTTCTTTTATAGTAAGTAATTTTAGGGACAGGAAAAATGAAGCGCAGAGAAGGGACAAACTTTAAAAAGATGTTCAGTATGAGAGGAACAAAGCAGCGAACCAGTGTTGTTCTCCTTGGTCCACTGAGAAGCAGGTGGCATGACAGGAAGCACTTGGGCGTGGGCATCACAAAGATGTCCTGCCTCTAACACACTGTGACCTTGACCAATTGCTTTAACATCTCTGATCTCAATTTATCTCTCTATACAATGGGAAAATAATACCTTCCATGCAAGGATTTTGTAAGGATTGGGGTGACATGTATGGTTCCTGGCATTTGGTAGAAGATCAGTAACTTTTAGCCACCATCGTTCTACTCTGCTAGCTTCCACCAGCAGCATAAGGACTCACTTCTTCAGGCAGCGTATTTCTTAGAAGCCCACCTCCCCAGTTAAATCTATTCTGAGGTGCTTTGGTCAAAGCCATTCTTTTTTCGGTCAGATAGGTAAACGGTTGATTCCCGGTCACGATGGCTGTAAACTGGTGACAGAGATGAGATCGGGACACCTGGCTTCCTAGGCAGTCCTCCCCCTCCAGCCTATGTTCTGGTCACCCTGAGAGTCCTTGGACACAGTCAGGTGCGTTTTTGCTGCTAAATTGACAGCTGGCTGGCACTTCCTTGTGTTAACTCTTCAGAAGAAAAGATGCAGGTAACATAAATGGGAAGGTGATCTCAGCCTGCTGTGTGTATAGTGTGGTTGGTATATATGTGTGTGTGGCCTTAAGGATTCCCCTGATGATCCTCCCCCATACACACACACTCACCCTCCTTAGTCCTCTCCTCTCCCAGGACCACCCCAGGGTCATGGTGCAACGCAGATAAACCATCTGTTGGATGATAATGGGCAATGGAGACTCCTGTTCTCAGTGAGCTGCTGGCTCCCTCAAGCCTTCCTGTGAGCTTTTCCTGCTTCCTGGGAGGAGGCGGTAGCAGGGACTTGCCACGGTGAGAGGCTTGGTCCAGTAGCCTTGGCCTATGGGAGGCTGCCCAGTGGTTGGATGGGAAGTCCTCAAACCCTCTCTGCCAATAAGAAGGTTCAAAACTGGCCGGAACTTCAGGGCCGAGCTGAGCTATTAATGGAAAGTAAATCATCTCTGCGGCCTTGAAAGCCCTACGGAGCCTAGAGTACATTTCCCTAGACCGTGAAGCACACCCAGAAAGCCCTGTGCAGAGGAGGAAGGGCGATGCGCTCCCCCTGGCTGTTGACTAGAGTAAGGATAGGGATATAGCTTACACATCTTTGTTGAGGGCCCAGAGATCTCTGGAGGTAGAAGTCAGGAGGGCAGGGTATTCCAGATAAAAGGAGGGGAACACTGCTGGGAGCCACCCCCGGGCTCAGTCTTGCCTCAGGGCTGAGTTCAACCACAGGCCTCCCTCTCCCTTCAGTTACTAGAGAGAGGAGCGAGCCAGAAATGGGTAAAATGAAGTGAAACCTCTTCTCCCTTTCTTGCAAAAAGAGGGCCTCTTTCCATTCTCAGGTAAGACTTTGCCTTTTAGAAAAATGGGTGCTTGGGTGCTGACTGTGGCAGAAGTTTCTCCCGACGACAGCTCACAGGGTCCAGATGGTCTGTCCTTTTCACCTGGCCGCAGAGGCCTTTGTGTGGGCCAGATGTTTCCAAGGCTGTGATAGCAAAGCCAAGGGCTTCCCACCAAGTCTGGGACAGAGGCTGCCTTGCCCTCAACCTGGGAGGACTTCCTGTGTGCATATGAAAGGGAAGGTCAGGCCACCTTGGGGATGGGAGGGGTACTACCCGAGCCAGGGCCCGCTTGAGTTCCGGGTCCTCTCTTCTCCCTTAAGGATTCTTCCCCCCTCCCTACCCCCCCCCCCCACCACCTCCATGCTCAGTTTCCATCCTCTTGCTCACACAAGGTACCAGACTCAGGGCCTGCAGTTTGGGAGGAAAGCCACCTGCCTACTCCTCCTTTTACACACACACACACACACACACACACACACACACACACACACTCACAGGCCTGCAAGATCTCCATTCTTGACTGACTCTATCATTTCCTTCCATGGCAGGGCCCTGGAGCCCAGTGCCGAGCTGGTGTGTGCTCTAAAAATAACTGTGTCCGATGTGATGAATGGCAAGGCATTTGCTCTCCTTTTCCTGCCTGAGCGTCGGGCCTGAATCATGTTGGGAAATGACATTCTGTTAACACAAGCACTTTTGTTTCCTCCCATGCTCTCGCACCATCCGGTGGGGGCCTTGGTCAGGACTGGCTTTCAATTCTGAAAAGCCGTCCCCGGCAGCCCATTCCACACCCCCATCCATGGACGTGAAAGGAAGCTGTAGACAGAAATGGAGAGAAGCATCCTGGGCCTCCCTGGGGGGATGCTAAGGATGTGCTGTGGCACAGACACGCCCCCACGCAGACTCACCAGGAGAGGGCCAGAGCACCAGCACCTGGCTCAGGGAGCCACAGAGGAAGTGACTATCGAAAAAGAAAGTGAGAGGGACCCAGACATGACTGCATAGCCACCTGCTTTCGTCAGAGAGTGGCTCTAACGTCACCTGCAGTCAGACTTGCTGGGGAGCAGACAGCTCAGCAATGCAGGAGAAGCATCTTGGGAAACACTTTGAAGCACCCCAAATTAAAGGAAGCTTGATCTTGTTCTAAGTTTTGGGAGGCCACGGATCCTGTTCGGCTTGTCTTTACATCCCCGTGAGCCCCAATCATGAGCCCTGGCTCAGAACAGGTGGTTAGTAAGTTGTTGATTTTTTTTTTCTTTTGGTTTAAAAGAAATAATAGATAGCACATGGAGAGTCTCAGCGGGGAAGCTGGGGTCATTGACCTTAAGAGAACAAAGGGTGGGTCTCTGGTATCTAGAGAGATGGGCATAGCTCACATGCTGGGTCTTGAGAAGGATCATTTCTCATAGCCTGTCCTTCAGCCTCGAGTCCATCCCGGAGCTCAAGGCCACGGGGGAGAATCCTGTGATTCTCCGGAGCAAAGCATTTGACAACTCACCCCCCTCACCCCCTCAGACAGAAACCAGCTTCTCCTGTGAAGCCTCGCTTCTTGTCCCTAATTCCCATTTCTATTTCTCTGCTTGGATTTGTATGGGATCTTGGTTTAAGGGAAGCTGTTTTAAATGACCTTTTTTGTCCTTCGAGAGAACAGATCTTCTTACCCTTTAACCAGTTCTCAAAGTGACAGAAGCTTTGGGCTCATGCAGTGAATCCGTAATCAGAAGCCTAGGAGATTCACATCCCTCAGTTTCCAGAGGGTCTCATTGTTCATTGTTGGGCTAGAACAGAGTGTAGGCTGCACTCACACATGTGTTACCCATAGACCCACATGTGATCATCTCTCCCATCTGCGTGTCTGGAAATGTTCGAGGAGGCTGGAGATGGGTCTTAGCAGCTGCCTGCACGCTCTCTGCTCCCTGCACATCCCCACTCCCTCCCTCTTTCCCCCAGAATCTCACTCATGCCTGTCCTGAAAGGAGAAGGGGAACATGTGGGCCTGAGTGCCTTTGGTCTCAGGAAAGGCTCCTGAGCTGACAGAGAAAGATGGCAGTAGACCAGGCCCACACTCACCAGCCTGACGTCATTGTGAGCCCAAGGGCAGAGACATGCTATGCACAGCAGGAGGAGACGCAGGTTCAGGTGAGCAAGAGGCTGAGATGGGAGGATCCTGAGGGCAGAGAGATAGGCCGACACCACGGGAGACTCTCGGATTCCAAAAATGGGGGCGTAGGGCAGCACACTCTATTGAGTGCCAGGAATGGATGGCAGAGTGGCCGGAATTGGGGCTTGGGAAGGAGGAGAGCTCCCGTTAGGGCTCTTCCACCAGCTCTCAGGGTGACCTTAAGTATCCTCCTGAGTAAAATGAGAAGGCAGGATGGGTCTCTAACTCTGCGAAGCTGACTCAAGACACTTTTGTCTTTACAGATGTGGAAAGAATCTGTCAACAGAAAGAAAAGAACAGCCTTTGTGGCTCACCAGGTGGGTGGGATGGTCTATGTGGTTCCTAAATAGAAGTCTTTCCTCTGCCCTTTCAATGTTTTTGACTCTTTCTCCATAGTCCTTGGAAATGGGTCAACGTGCTCTTTCTTAGGGTGCCTGGAATCCACTTTAGTGGTCAGAACCCCATTAAATTCCACCAAACATCTCCTTCTCAGGTCTCCTTCCCCCCGTGTCCTCCTCCCCAGCTGCCTTTAGACTGGCTTTCTCCCTCCGGCTTCCCTTGTCCTGAGTGGTTGGGGAGCCTTCCTCCAGGTTCTCTGGGTCATTGGTAGAGGTCAGGTGTGACCTGACTTCAGAACGTCCCCATGCCATGGGAGCAGTGTTCTTCCCCCATCTCCCACTCACAGGTACTCCCTCAGAGGTGTGCTCCTCGTGTGGGGCGTCCCTTCCCCAAGGCAGTTTCTCTGAGCTCTTGCTTGCTCTCCAAACTTCTTTTGTGGCCACTCCCTGAAGGCCGTTCCTGAATCTACTCATTCCCAATATTTCTTCTTTGAGCACACCACTCCTTGTATCTCTGTCTTCTTCGTCTTGCCCCTTCTCCAAAACTCTGATTTTCTAATTTTGCTCTTGCTTTTATACAAATTGCCAGAGGTAATATAGAAAAGTATCACCAGGGACAAAGAGATCATTTGTACCTGGACTCTCTCCCCAGCCACCCCCCCCCCCCCCACACTCCAGTTTCTCTCTTGAGAAAGGATCACCATGCAATCTCCAAGGATCTGGGGAAACTTACTTCCTGCACACTGAGATGGCTAATAGCTCTCAGGGCCTTAGCAGAATGGATATTTTTCAAGACATTTTTACAGAGGTGACCAGAAAGCTCCAGCCCTGATTAGTGCACAGCATTTGCACGCTGTGCCCTCTTGCTTCTGCTAAATCCTCTCTATTTGTAGGAGTCACTCCCCGGCTGAGGGTTAACTGCTCAGGAGGCTTTTGATCTGTGTGGGAAAAAGCAACCACACTCAATCCAGCAGGCTAGCCCTCTCCTTTTCTTCTCTGTTGCTAGATGACATCCAAATAGCCCTGTTCTGATGGGTGCCAGAGAGTAACTATTCTAAAATTAAAGGGCAAAGAAGTCTTTTAAAAAAATGTTTTTAAACGTGGGCCCTGTAACTTAACCTTTCCCTCTCAGTGAGGTAGGCTCCTCAGTGAGGTAACAAAGCCTATCTGTTATCCCAGTTTCACTGCTATAAAGATAGATGAAAGGCCAAGTGCATGTGGGAACACCTCCTGGGGCTGGTTACTTGACATTTATTCTAGGGCACAGCCTGGCTACCTGCCAGGCCCTCCAGTGTAAGCCCCGCCAAGGAGAAACCTGAGCGTGGTGGATGACCCCCAGCATGGGTCCTCTGCTTCCCAGCTGGGGCCTTCCGGCATCTCGTGGATGTGCACAATTAGTAATGCTTTTGACGATAATGATTTGGTCTCATGGAAAAAGGAGAACTGGTTCCAAGATAATGTCTGGTAAACTTTGACATTCCACCCCGAGGTGATCTTACACTCATGTAGAATCACTAAACAGCTGTGCGGTCATATTACAGAATCTTCCTCAAGAGCCAACTTGTCATTGAATCCATCCCCAAATTCCAGATTTTCTCAAACAAAAGGAGCCCTGATGTAGAGGGAGCTGCAATTGGCCAGATGGGAGAAGCGTGGAAAGATCGCCAAGATTGGGAGCACCCTTTGAGGTGTTTTGGCCCAATCCTCCTCATTTTGTACATTAAAAAAAAAAAAAACTGAGGTCCAAGAAGAAGAGAGAATTTCCGAAGGTCACCCAGTAGAAGCGTCAGCCCTCCTTGACCCCATTCCTGAAAAGAACCTGTGAGGGTGTGATTCCAGGTCAGAGGGGCAATGATGAAGCTGTATTGATAGCATCTGCCAAGAGGAGAAATCTGCCAAGAGAAGGGAGAGGTATTTTATGTTTAACTTTGTATTTAAGCCATAAGTACAAAGTTAAACAAGATGAGGCAAGTTGTCTAGGTCTGTGACATTGCTAAGAACCTGTATTATTGGTGTCTTTTTAGAGGATCAAACAGAAAAGAGCAAATAATGTTAATCCTACAATACTCTAAGTACATACTTTGCGTAGGACATTGTGTCTGGTGCTACAAGAGATCAGGAGGGTAAAGTGTGGCAGGAAAGAGCAGTTCCAATAGCTAGTCTGGCGTCTGTCAATGACAATATTTTTTACAGGTTCACACACATGCACATGTGCCTTAAGGAATGGAGTATTTCATACATTTATTTTCTTTATTTTGAGATCATGTTCTGTCTTTTGGGGCTGCTGTTAGTACAACATTCTCAATTTTTTAACAATATCCTTTCAATAAAATGTTGGCAATTCAATCAGGGTTCCCTTAAGTGTTTTTGAAACTGTATTGGTTGATGAAATCCAAAAGTCTGGCAACCATAGATGTAGTTGAAAGGGCATGGACTCTAGGGACAGACAGATATGGGCTCAAATTAGGATTTAGCTATTATTAACCACGTGACCTTGGGAAAGCTTCTTAACACTCAGAGTTCAAGTTTCCTACCTGTGGTATGAAAAGCACCAAGAACACTGGGGACTTCCTGTGAGAGTATTCACAAACATTCCCCATCTCTTGGGCATATTTCATGTGTTTATATGTGCACATGCGCACCTACGTTGTAGGAGGTGCTGTGTGGGAAACAGGAGACCTTTAATAGCCTTTGCTCTCAAGGAGCTAAAAATGTTGCTGGTACAACATTCTACCTCACCAGAAATCATAGGAGAGACATAAAGTCTAGCCTATCTTTCTTGTTCCCCCAGTTTCTTTGGTTTGGTAACAGTGACAGGATTTTCAGATATTGCCTTCCACAGTTCACATTATATTGTTTTTCCATGGCTGGTTTCAGTTTACACGAAGGCTCCCTCAAAACTCATAAAGTTCCCTTTAAAACCTCATAAAATTTCACCTGTGGATGTTTATTGCCCACAGGATGTGAGCTATGTCCGTTTGGTTTTGATAGGTTTAGCATTATTAAACTTGGGCCCCCATTTCCCACCAGCCTTGTGAAGATGGCTGCCTCCCGATTTAGCCCATGCCGGGGGGTGAGGGTGGGCTCTCTCTTTTGTCCCCCAGAGAGGAAATAGTTCAGCTCCCTGGAACTGAGCTTGGTTTATGGGCAAGATTTTTAATTCCAGCCTGGTGAAGTCCAGCCATTTGCTCCAGCTCTGGGCAGTGGGTGTTCTCTCTGAAGGCCACCCCAAGCTCATTCCAGTCTCCCTAGGTGCCAATCCCAGGAATCCATCCACAATTGTTCGCTAGCCTAAACGGGGAGAGGCATTTGAGAGCTGACAAAGATGTTAAGGATATTTCTGCTAAAATCAAGGGCAATTCTCAAGTGCACAAAAACAATCCAAAGTAGTTCCTTCTTGTGTTGCCCCCAGATTCATCTCTCTGGGACATTCATTCTCCCATTGGCTCTAGTCCCATGTGACATTCCTATAAATATTGGCAGAAAGAAATCGCTTCTCTCCTTTAACCTAACTCGTTTTCCCGGCCAAATGCCACCCCTACTCTATTGAACCTGACTTTAAGGATCTGGTTTCCAGACTCCTTGCCATCCTTCGTTGGTCCCTTCGAGGTTCCCATTGGGGTGTATCTAAATCACACTGGAGTTAAGAAGCTTCTTTCGGGGTAGACCTCAGACTGCCTGGCTCAAGACCCTTGTTCCCAGAATGAAGGGACCTGGCTGTCGGGAGGCACTTCAGGGGTAGCCAGGGTGCATTCCAGGAAGTTCAGACCTCTGTGAAATGCAAACAGGCAGTCAGAGCTCCAGACTAGAGAACCCACTGCAATCAGGGGGTTTCGGCCACAGAATCAGAATCAAGGACAAAAGCACAGAGATGTTGCCTGGGATCAGGAGGGAGAAGTCCCTGTACCTGAAAGTGAGAGGGCAGGGTGGGGCGGGGCTAACTCCTGACTCCATTTTGTACTGTAGGGCAGGGCGGAGCTATCCTCCATCTGGACCCTCGCCCTCACCCAACCAATCAGGGTTAGCCAAAGCAGTGACATCACCACCCTTATAAATCCCCTTGATCTGTTGAAGCTCGCTCTCTTCTGCCTCGCTGCCGTTGGTGTGAATGGGACAGAGCCCATGCTAGCATGGAATTCAGGCTTTCTGCTATTGCATCTGACTTGGCTCCCTGGTGGTCTTTGGGGATCATGAAATCTGGGCATAACAAAAACAGCTCAGATTCTTGATCCTCACGCCCTTGGGACACTGGGTCCTGGATAAGATTGACATGTGGGAGGCTTGGGTAAGAGGCTGGAGAAGCAGTCTGAGTCAGGAATTATTTTGGGAATTATTTCATAATGTTTATAAATATCAAATTATTATGATGTACACCTGAATCCAATAGAATACTGTATGTCAATTATACATCATTAAAAAATAAATAAAATGCTTAGTAAAGAAAAAGTGAACTTCCATAAACGCAATGACTGTGGGTCCAAGGGTCTCACTTATGAAAACCTGATCATTATAATCCCAATTTCAGTTGTTCAGAGGATTTGTGCCATTTCCCCCATTCAGGCTTTTTAAAATTTGAATGTTTTTGACAGTTGAGGTCAATATAAAAATACTATTATGAGTAAAATAAAAATAGATCTCAAGTTTGAAAAAAAATGTTATTCAATTCTGAGCTCCAATGGAATGTTGACCTATCCCTTATCTGCATTATCAGGATTCCTCTGCTTGGAAGAACAGACACCCAACCTATCCTATCTTAAGCATAAAGGAAACTTACTGGCTCATGTAACTCCAAGGTACTGGGTCCGAGGGCAGGTCTTGCTTTAGGAACTGGTGGACCCAAGTGACTAAGTTGATTTTCCTCTCAGGCAAATGTTTCCAAGGGGTTGCTTCTAGCAGCTTTGGTTTACTTCTCAGCTTCATCTTCAGTTAAAAATGAGCTTGTATTTCCTAAGAATTCTAGCAAGTCTCAGAATTGAGTCATGTGCATATTTCTAGAGCTCAGAGGTAGACATTGAACCATGTAAGGCAGAAAATGATGGAGGTGGTTTTTCAGAGGGAAATGAGGCCAGATCCTGGAGAAGCATAGATGGTAGGTTTTCACCACTCTGACCCGTCAGATTAGCTCTGGATTTGGGGACACCAGACTTGGGGTGGAGCAATAAGAGCTGGCAGTGGCAATGAGTGGAAGGTGTCTGCCAGCTGGAAGATTTCCTCTTTGTCAATAGTCAGCCCAGCGCTTCAGACATGGTCCAACCAGTGAGGGGCATAAAGGGACAATGTCCATATTCCTGGCCCTGTTTTTTAATGAAAGCCCCAGGCCGGAAGCACATGCCTTTCTGAAGCTTTAATATAGCTGTTTAGCACTCAGGTAACAGCTTTGGAACCTCTGTTCATGAATTATCATTAAGACACTTGGTCCCCATCCTTTCTCAGTTGAAGTGTTGTTTATTCAGGATTTTGCTTTTAGATCTGTCCCTTTCCAACAACAAGGGAGATTTTCTGGGATGAAGAAAGAACACTCAAAGCAGGATTGCCTCTCTTCATCTTTCTCTTCCTTTGGAAATAATCACAACAAAACCTCACCATAATTTTAAAATTCAAGGCTTGGCTGGGTTTGGTAAGCCAGGGTCTAACTTGGACTTGGATATCAACGCCAACTCTGAACTCAGCTCAGCCTGGATCCTTGCTGAGTTGTTTATCTTCCCCTGATCTTAATATTAACACTCTTATGAAGGCTTTTGGGAGAGGGGCACTCCTCAGAGCGGGGACTTTTTGGAGAGGCAGAATGACTTCATCCTTCCTGCCCCCAGGCATCCTGCTTTCTTCTTTCTGGACAAGAATCTTATCCTTCCCTGTCCTCCCTTTCAGCTCTCCCACTCTTCTAGCTGGAAACTCTCCCGACAAAGTCAAGTCAGAGGTGACAAATCATATATGGGTCGTAGTCCTGTGTCTCTGCCTCCTCTTGGCTACCCTTAGGCTAGAGAATCTGGAAAACATCAAATAATTCAGAAAGTGTCCTAAATGGGTTCTTCATGTTTCACATTTAGTGCCAAGGAGCAGAGAAATGGCTGATGCAAGGACTGGACACAGTAGGAGTTGAGCAAAAAGATACTAGTAAAAAGATACTAGTACCAACTATAGCTAAGTACCCCTACACAAAGTACTTGGGAAAAGCACTCAGCGGAGACCCAAGCATGGCTATGGATATTTAGTTGCTGCTGGAAGCCAGGCAGGGCAGGTCTCTGCCTGCAAGATGTGCTCAGTGTTTACAAAACTCCTCTCTCTGTGCCTAGGGCTACTGAGGAAGGGTGTGATGACATTAGGCGATTGGGGCAGCTGGGATTGGGCTCAGTAAAATCTTAGGGTATAGATAGACAAATGTCACTTATCACATTCACCAGTGACAAGCATGTTACTAGGGAGGAAGTCCCTCATGGGACAGAGACTTGCATCCACGCTTCTCCAGTACATTCAATAGGCTGTGTGCACTTGAGTGGTGAACCAGCCTACACATGGCCTTTGGGAGCCAGCAGCCCCAGTCAAGAGCGAAGACTCACTGCTGATTTCACTTTCTCCCAGGACCACCTCTTCACCCTACTAGTCTATCACAGCTCTCCAGTCCACTGACTTTTCCAGGATCCTGCTTCCACCCAATTCCCAACCCAGGGAACCTTCTCTGGTTTCCCTAGGGGCAGGGTCTAAAGTGGGGTGGTCTGGTCTCCCCATGCTCTTCCCAGTCAATGTTGAGCATAATATTTCAGTCTTGTTTTTTTTCATCCTGCCTCATGTAAAATCCTGTCTGGGTGTGTTTGGGGGGAACCAGCCCTACATATGCCCCACTCTAGATTGGGGGGGGAGGGGGGATAAACTTATATTCATTAATTAGCCCAGACCTTGACATAGACTTTATCATGTAATCTTCATAGGAATATTCTTTCTATAGGGGAGAATCAGATGGAGTAACTGGGTTCAAAGTCACCCATCTAGTAAGCAGTAGAGCTGGAAATGTTAATGCAAGTCTATGTGAATCCAAAGCCATTCTGTTCATAGCTTAGGTTGCCTCTGAGAACCAAAGATAACATGGGAGCTGTTCTAGAAAAGTTTCTGAACTTAGATTCTGAATTTCTCTAATTGGTGGGGAACTCCTTAGAGGAAAGCTATGCCATAGGCTGGTGTTCATAAAATGTGGTTCTCAAATCACCAGTTTGTCTGCAGTGGTTGACACTATGGAGCTTGGTGAAGACTTAGGCCATGGGCCTCCCTCAAAAGGAACAGAAGACATGGCTGAAGCAGATTTGCTAGTAGCCCTAAAGCAGCGGGACCTCTCAAGGCCTGGTACTTCATTTTGCATTTGTACTGTTGTAACCTGTACCTTGGAAAAGCCCCCCCTCTCCCCCCAAATGGCATAAGCTTCAAATTCCACCAAACCTGGATCTGCCTCATCCAGAATTTCTTCCTCTTTTTCTCTTGAAGGCAAGACTTCTCCCTCCCCCTTTCCTGAGGCCATCCATTCCTAAGTGCCCCTTTAAATGTCAGGTTCCTTGGTTCTGAGTGTCCCCATCATCAGTCACTTTAATCATCATCCTCTGCACCTCAAAGCAATGTTCCCCAGGAAGGTAGTGGGTGTTGGGGTCTCCAAGGGTGTTCAAACATTTCGGGAAGCTGAGGGAAGGAGCACATTTATCTGTCATCAGACCTCAAAGGTCAACTGAAATGTCAACTGGCCTTGCACTAGGCTCAATTGTACCTGCTCATGTGGGAACGCTGAGTACCTCATGCTCATGAGAAGCCTGACAGGCAAACACATTCATCCATGATTTATTAGAACATGGAGAAACAAAGTCATCTTAATGGGTCATTAAAAAAACAAAAACAAAAAACATTTGATTGCTTGCAGACCAAATCTTTCAAAAGCAAATGCTTGGAGGCAAAAATAATGGGAATTTCTCCTTTACACCTCCAGTCTCCAGAGCAGATCCCAGGGCCGGGAGGGAGCAGTTGGAAGACAGTAGGTTAGATTGAGCAGAAAACGTATCCCGTGCCGAAGCTCCCAGTGTGGAGCTCCCACAGGCTCTCTTGGAGGGAGACTGATGGCTTTTATTTGAAGGAGGTGATCGCTGAATGGCTCTTGCAAATATCCCTTCTGCAACCCTGGACTCTGATCACACAGCCTGACCCTCAAGTTGGCAGGAACTGCTGTCTTTGTGTGGTGTCCAATTCGAGAGCAGTTCATCTTTTGGCAGATCCCACATCTTAGCACATCTCTCAGCCCCACATGATCTACCTGAAAATGTAATTGGCCAAAAGAAAAGAGAAAGAAGAAAAACAGGGGTGCAGTGTAAGGAAGAAGATAATGAAAAGTGAAAGGAAGAAAGTAAAAGAGGGAAAAGGAGTTAGTTAGGTAAGAAAAGTGAAAAGAGAGGGCATGACTAGGACACCTGAAAAGCAATAAGGTCTGTGAGAGAGACAGGGCCACACAGCAAAGCCTATCTTTTAGGAACCCTCAGGAAAGCAAAGGGTGCCTTTCTTGCAACTGTAAGATTCCTATTCTACCCCAACACCTGCGTATGCCCCTTTCCCCATTCACTCGCAGAACCCACTCCTCCATCGCAGGTTGGTAGCTTTGGGGAGACCTCCGAGATGACCTGGACTTTCAGGATCATGGTGGGTTTCTGCAAACCCCCAACAACACATAGCAAAGCAATTGTTCAACTGATTCCTCACATACCACACCTGGGGTAAACGTGGGCAGCTGCACCACATCAGCACTCAGCGCCAGAGGGGCAGAGAGCTGTAATTCCACGAGATAAAGAGGAGCCTTCGGGGCAAGACATGCGCAGTGAGAGCCGCCACAGAGCCCAGCTGAGCCTCAGCTCAGCCCCTTGGCCTGGTTTTCTTTCCACTTTTATTATAAATACACTCATATAAAAATAAGTACCACTCCACTTTTGTATAACACTTCATAATTTAAGCATTTCCCATGCATTATCCATCGGATCATCTAGCGTTTAAAATTGTTTAAAAATTACTGAAATGTTAATTGTGTTTATAATTTTTCCTACAAAACTCACATATTTCCCTACAAACATTGTCTAGCACTTTCTTATAAATGCAGCACATGCAAGAAAATAAAATTCCTTTGACCTTTGATCTTTGTCTCTGTCTTTTCTAAAGCAGCCTTTCCTCCTCTGTCCAATGCTCTTGACACCTTAATGATAGTTTTTTGTTTTGTTTTGTTTTTTCAATTTTGCTCTCATGTGTACATCTTTGAGAATGTAATCCTTTGTTCCCTTTTCTGCTTACCTTTGGAAAAGGGTTTGTTCTTTGTACCTGTGGCTGCCCCTTTACCTCCTCCTCCTCTGTTAACTTAGCCAAACGTCTTCAAATTTTTTCATGACCAGAGGACAATTAGAGGCACCGAGATAGGTGTTGCAGAATCACTGTCTCCCTATATCCTCTCCTGGTAGTTCTGCTCCTAAATATTATATTGTCTTGTATCTAGTTCTTTCCTTACTAGCTGGGCAACCTTGGGAAAGTTACTTAACCTCTCTGAGCTTCAGTTCACTCAACTTTAAAATCAGGATACTTGTAGCCCTGGCCAGTGTCGCTCAGTTGGTTGGGCCTTGGCCTGAGCGCCCAAAGATTGGCAGTTTGATTTTTGGTCATGGCCCTGGGCTCAATCCCCAGGAAGAGGTGTGCAGGAAGCAGCCCGTTCATATTTTGCTCTCTTGATGTTTCTCACATCGATGTTTCTCTCTCTCCCCCTCTCCCTTCCTCTTTCTCTAAAAACCAATTTTTAAAAAAATAACAATAAAATCAGGACACTTGGAGAACCGAAATGATAGATTTATGGTTAAGACAAAGAGATAATGATGCCTGGGTAATACAGGGCTTTATACCTGCATGTACCTGGCATGGGGTGGGGCCCACAAATGTCAGTTCCTAAGCTCTCCATTGCACTTGCACCTCTTTTCTCACCAATTAGGAGCCCAGTATCAGAACACATGCCTATAGAATCGCAAGACCTATGTTTAATTCCAGCTTTTTCCTCTTTGGACATTCACTCTAGACTCATTTTTCATGTGCATAAAATGGGGGATAATAAACACCTGCAATTGTTTATCAACACGGCTATAAGGATCAAATAGAAGGTGTGTAAAAGTGCCTTCTAAACGAAAAGGTGCTCTGCCAACACAATTATTAATAACACATCCTGAGGATGGTACTGTTTTGTCCCACTTTTTAAAATGTCCTGTAGCTTCCCAAGAAGCTTTAAAAGATAAGAGTAAAATACAAATATAAAATTGCTCCTTAACCATTTTTAAGTGTGCAATTCAGGAGTGTTAAGTATATTCATTTTTGTGCGATCTCTTGAACTTTTATTTTGCAGTTGATTTCAATCCTTGAATAAGAGCAGGGATATTAATTTTTTTTAAGTTAATGATCCACTGAGAATGGGTTCATTCCCTTGAAGTACTACTTGGGGATGGGTGAGGAGCTAGCTATCTGAGCAAAAAAGAACTCAGGTGATGCCGAAACAGGTTTGGCTCAGTGAATAGAGCGTCGGCCTGCGGACTGAAAGGTCCTGCGTTCAATTCCGGTCAAGAGCATGTACCTTGGTTGCGGGCACATCCCCAGTAGGGGGTGTGCAAGAGGCAGCTGATCGATGATTCTCTCTCATCGATGTTTCTAACTCTCTATCCCTCTATCTTTCTCTCTGTAAAAAATCAATAAAATATAAATAAAAAAAGAAAATGTGGTTCACACACACACACAAAAAAAACAACTCAGGTGATTTTGGGATTGGAACCAAGAACACTCTGTTCAACCAGAAGCTGTTGGTTTTAGAAGAAGATGAGCAGTTTGTCTCTCATGCAAGAGTTCACTTGAGGACAAGATGCTCCTTGGAAGATGGCCAATAATACCCTTTGAGAGACTAGGCCCAAGAAACAAGCGTAGAACAATGGATCTGCAGAGCAGCGGTGGGACTCACCAACTCCAGGGTGTATTTCAGAGAAATCTGACAAGATGGAGTTGAGTTGAGCCATAGATACATCAGGGTACTGCATGCGCATTAAGTGGTGACAGCCACATCCACCTAAGCTTTGGGGCTCTATTTTCATAATTAATGTATTTTGAGTATTTGAGGAATGGAGATTGGGTTTATTTTTCCCAAGCACTCTTGGCCTTCTCTGTAGGTCCCATTTGAAAAACGCCAGTTGTTTCTGTCTGCACGAAGAGCATAATCCATGTTTTGAAGGTACCCACAGTGCTGCTGCTGACCCGCCCACGTAAAGATGGAGGGAGACGCCAGCTGAGCTGGAGCAGAGAAGGGGAAACACAAAAGATAGAAAGGCTACAAAAGACAGAAACACAAAAGATAGATTCTGTGTCCACCTTGAGGTTTCACAAACTCTCCTCCTTAAACGGCTGATTTCCTTCCCAGCATCATTTCCTTTCCTACATTTTAAATGGGCATCACTTTGCTGCACTCATTGGCCATTTTGCCACTTTTCTACACTTTTCTACCTGTGTAAGAAAGTGTGTGGTCTTCAGCAGTGAGGTTACATGCTCCAGAGCAAGTCCCTGTCATCAGGCTGATGGTGCTGCCGCCTTGAGGAGCGACGTCTGGGTGACCATTTGCAGGGCTGTCCTCTGAGTGGCTCTCAAGAGGCAGACCACATGCTGGACCTCTCCCTCCCATGGGCCACACTCCATCCTTCTCCGTGTCCTCTAAGGTACCTATAGGCATTGTCCTTTTTCTTGATTGGCCTGCTCTATCTTCTCTTATCTCCAAGACCTCTTTATGGAGACATTCCTGGTTTGTTCCTTGATCTGTGCTATTTCTGCCCTACTTTCTTCACCTTTACAGGAGAAGAAAAAAACTCACCCTGCATTGGTCACTCCTGAGCAAGGGGGGAGCTATTCTGTTATTTAAAGACTTTGGCTTCATGCTTCCCTTTGGGCATTTTTTGTGTATTTTTAACATGTCCTATTTCTTCATGGCATCTTGAAAAAAAGGGTCTTCTCTCCCTTTAATGATCCCTTGTATAGTTCTAATTTCTTTCTGTTCCAATAGAAATGTGCCTATTCTCTATTTGATCTTGTCAAGCTTCTAAGATTTTGAGAATACCAATTTGATTAGGAGGGAGAATCCTGGTCATCCTCCACTCTTATGAGCCATGCGATTCTAGGTCAGTTTTTTGGCTCTGTGTGCCTCTGCTTTTTCACTAACATACAAGGATAAACATTTTTTACTGAAAGGCAAAGTGATAGATAATTTCTCTGCGTCTTTACTGCTTTAACACCTGGACTTCTAAGATCAGAAAAGATGGCTTTTACTTTATAATAACCTTTATTTCATACATATCCTGTTCTTTTTTTATTAACCTATTTCTCTCTCATGTTCTTTTAGTAAGTCTATTATTGAGATTATAAAGTTTGTATGGCACTTTAAAGTTTTCAAGTACCTTTCATATGCAGTATCTAGCTTTGTTCTATCGCTACATGTAATTATCACATGTAATTAATAAGCCTTATTACATGTAATTATCACATATAATTAATAAGCTTTGAATCCCGCAGCCTTAAAAATTGTTACATAGATGTGTGATTATGGTATGCCTTCTTTCTGTCACTCCACTTTCTCCCATAACATTATATCCGGAACTCTTTGCAAAATTAACATATGTAGCTTTAGTTATTCTTTTTAATGGCTGCATAATATTCAGCTGAATGGATGTACCATAATATAGCTAATCGTTCTCCTATCAATAATATAGTTAGGTTATTTTTCATTTTTTGCTACCATAAATAATACTGCATTGAATGTGTTTGTGTATATCTATTCATGCCATTTTTTATTTAATTCATTTTTCTAGCGGTAGGTTTATTGCTTTTAGGATATGCTTACTCTTAGTTTAATAGCAAAGAGCCCTGCATCTTTGCACCCATACACTACTTTTTCTTTTTAACATTTGGCTCTCTCTCTCTCTTCTTCATGAAAACTGAATTATCTCTACATTTAAAATATGGCGTTGACCTAAATTATATATGCCCTTCCTTTGATATAAAAATTCTCATTCTGGAAATTTATCATATAGAAAGAGTTAAGGATGAGTATAGAAATTAGCTATAAGGGTTGTTTAAATTATGAACATTATTCCTAAGTACCTATTATATGCAAAGTATTTTAAAGATATTACTTTACTTAATTCTAACAATAGGGTTTGGTATGGGTAATATTATTAAACTTATTCCATAAATGAAGAATATGAGCCTTGAAGAGATAAACTTTCACAAAGATATCCAGTCACTATGCAGGGAATCTGGGAGCTGAAGTGAATTTATCACTGGACCATATAAGTTTAACCATTACACATACTTCCTATAGCACAGCATGCTATAAAGAAATGTTGGAAATAATTATCCCACAATAAAAGAATGATTAAATTGATATGATATATCTGTACAAAATATTGTATGTAACTGTTAAAATTATATTGCCCATATTTATTTACTGTTTCCTATATGACAAAATATTTGACATGATAGTTATATAAAAAGACATTTTGCAAAATGGTATTATGTTGGTCCCTTATCTGTTTTTTAAAAAGGTGGTGAGTGAACCAAGTTCCTTCTATGTACATAGAAGAATTATAAGAAGAGTTAAAGATTGTCTCTAGATTCATAGGATTAAGAGTATTTTAAAAATATTATCTTTAGGGCTTATTTCTTCTAATTTTTCTATAATAATCATATATTACTTTTATAATAACTAAGGCTTTAAAAATAACGAAAAGAAGATTTTCCCAGAGAGGTTTGATATTATTGAAATGGGTTTAAATTTCTGAGGAATTTATTTCACCTATTTGATATTTTAACTTGTTTCAGGTATTATCCATAAATTGCTATAAAATAATCAACCTTTCTATTTTGCTTTTGTTGGGGGAAAAGTCATGAATATTTGAAAGTTTGTCCTTTTCCTTTCTTCTTCCTCTTTATCCTTACACTTTCTTTTTTACATTTGTCTATCTTTCCAACTGGCTTCCACAAGTTTTGGAAATCCAGGTTTCTCTCAGCACTCTACTTCTACTCTTGGAGATGCTGAGCTCTGATACACCTTTGGTCTAACACCCCTGTCTCCTAAATCTGAAGAGTTTCTACAGAACACCTTTCTTTATTTTGTGAGAGACTAATTCCAACAACTGCACATTCTCAAATAGGTTATTACAGTCAAAAATGCTTTTACATAACTACTCTTATTTGGTTTTACCAGTAGGTCTTTATAGAAAGTAGAGAAAGAAATTATGAAGCCCATTTTACAGAAGAGAAACCTGAGCTTCATCAAGTTAGACGTAACTAAAACCACACATCTAGCAAGTGGCAATGCTAAGACCAAAACACTGGTCTCGTGACTCCAAGCCCAGTACTCTTTCTTTCTACCATCCGGTCCACCTCTGAATAGAGTTATCAAAGGCCATCAGACAGATAACAACTATTCCCCAGATCTAAAGACTCATACCTTAACTGGGCAAGCAGATCCTTTCAATATCCAAAATGGAACCCAGGCAGTGCTACCAATGAAGGTAGAACATTGTTCTAATAGGCTACCTGTATCCCAGTCACCAAGTAGGCTCAGAGCTATCCATGGTCCTGAGATCACTTGTCTTGAGCCCAGGCTGACCCCTAGGGCTCTCGCCTAATAGACTTGTTAATTACTGGGTCATTAGTGTAACACTCACTCGTGTGAATCTCACTGACTGTTCTGTCTTGTGTTGTCTCTATTTCTCTTCTAGCATGTCAGCATGCATCAGGATCAGCAGTGTCTACTGGTCCAGAGTTTCATGCATGTTCCATAAATACTTTTTCTACATATTGCTATTCTTGGTTCCAGGAGTAAACTCACCTCCATGAGAAATAATGAAAAACAAAAATCAAGCTGCATCTATTTTTTTTTTGACCTTCTGCATATATATGCCACTAGTCCCATGTGCATCTGCCTTCCATCCTGCTAAACAGATATTGTGTGAATGTTTTTACCCCTTTAAGACATTTTGTATTCTCTTAAATTGCTTTGTTGGTCTCTTCTTTACTTCTCAGACTTTCTACAATGCTTTACTTCTTTTAAAAAAATATATATTTTATTGAGTTTTTACAGAGAGAGGAAGAGAGAGGGATAGAGAGTTAGAAATATCGATGAGAGAGAAACATCGATCAGCTGCCTCTCGCACACCCCCTACTGGAGATGTGCCCACAACCAAGGTACATGCCCTTGACTGGGATCGAACCTGGGACCATTCAGTCCGCAGGCCAACACTATCTACTGAGCCAAACCAGTTTCGGCTACAATGCTTTACTTCTATTGCCACTTCCTACTTCTGGGGTCTTAGTAAAATAGCTAACCAATAGGCATCTTAGTGTTAATTTGTCTTATCTAGCACTATTTATCAAAGAATGGCCCAGAGTCCAGCTGAATCAAAACCCTCTGTGGCCATCACTAACATTTAGATTTCTGGGTTCCATCTATGAGTGATTCTTCTGCTTTGGCCTGGGACCCTTCTCCTATTTTTCCATTCTGATGGACTGGAAAACCTCTGTCTCTAACAAAACCCTGGCCAGTAGTGAGAAAGTATATTTCAGTTCTGCCTTTTCACACTGCATTCACATCAGTGACTATTTCTGCTCTGATGCCCTCAGCCATCAACTGGACTGTGTATGATTTGTGACCACACCACACTCTCAAATTGATCTCCTTCTATTTCTCCTTCCTCTTTGTCCTCCGCCTTAACCCTACTTTTTCCTTATTTTTCTTCTTGGGTAGCTTGCTTGAAGTGTCCTGGGGTTTTCAATAGCTCTAGTATCTATTTGGAATAGTTCCAGCATTCCTATAGTGTTTCCTCACTCTTTTTTTGTCATTTCTAAAGGACATGTGTTTTTATCTTAGAAGGTATCATTTACAAGGCAGAGCTAGTTTGGTGCTAATGCTAAAGTTGTGAGAGAAGTGAAGTATATATTGTCACTTCCTTTTTTCAGATACAGAAGCTGAGATCTGGGAAAGTTATATTAAAGGTCAGTGACAGAATTGATACTAGAAACATGGTCTGAAGACTTTTATGGAGCAATTCAATTCCACAGATACTTCTTGAGTCTCTTCTATTTGGCAAAGCCCTGAATCAGCCATTGGAGATACAAGATAGAGAAAAAGTGCCCTCTGGTTCCATAAAGTTTGCAATGGTTAAGGGGAGGTTAAGAAATGCCCAAATAATAGCACCAGATGCTATGGGCAATGATTCAAGCTCTAAAACATTTACTCATGAAATACGAGGGTTTAAAGGAAGGAAAGAATGCTATGCTTGAATGTTTTAAACTAAGAGGTAGGGAGAGAGGTGTAGGGAGGAATTCTTGGGCATGTGGAGTTTGGTACAGGCACTAAAAACCATGTAGAAATTCCAGTGGGAGTACACTGCATATTTGGAGAATACCCTGGAGATTTCAGGCTTGGAGTCTTCAAGTTTTGAGAGTTTAGAGAGATAATTTGAGGTCACATCATGTGAGCACTTCAATGTCAAACTAACTTGGAGGTGAAAGAAGCCTATAACTCATCTCCTTAGACTAGGCTGCCTTTATATGTGCATGGGAAAAGCACAGAATCCTAATTATTGTTTTGCAAAGAATAGCACAGATTTGTACACATGAGATTGAGAACTTGCCCTAATGAAAGATGGGTCAAACACAAGAGTCCCTGAGCAAGGTGGTGCCAGCCACTCAGAGCATCAAGTGGGAAATCAACATTTAGAGTTGCCCTGGAGAGGACAGCCCTCCATCTGAGAGAGAAAGCTGACATACACTGCCCTGGGCTTGTACTGGATACCTGATGAGTGTCCTGAGTCTGAAATACAGCTCTTAAAACCTGACTCTTGGGGTCTTATTTGTGTTTTTCACATTGTAATAATGGTAAACAAAAATTCGTGTCCATGATTCAGCCACTTGGGCAGTGAAATGGGAGGGTATGGAGGAAGATGATGTTTAAGTAAAAGACAAGGAACTTACTTTTCTAAAGCATGTATTAGCAGCATGGGGGGCTAAAAATAGCCATCTGCTCCAGGTCAAATTCCTATTGGAAGAGCTCTTCATATACCAGATTCAAAAAGCATCTGTCACCCGGTAGCCATGGCAACAGGCATCCCTGAATAACTGTAGAGAGATGTTTTTGGAATGGGGCTGGTGAAGGAAGTGGACCTGCCAGCCTCTGGATAAGGGGTGGGCCTTTCTGCTCCTCCCTTGAGTTGAAGCCTCATCTTTTCTTCCTACTTTCTGGTCCTTCTAATTTTGCACAGTCATTGGTTCTTGTTTTTTCTGGAAAAAAAAATAGCTTCCAATGAGCTGGACTGGGAGAGGAGATAGAGAGTAAGGTGGGACATCCCACTGGCATGAGCAGATGGGATGGGAGCCTTGAGAACTTCTGGAGAATTCAGTAGTTGAGAATCAAATGTATACTATATTTATTTTGCTGTTTGCATATTTCCTTTGTCAGTGATCCCCTTAAAATATATTTTCATTTCATATTAACAATATTCAATGTGGTGGATCTTTTTCTTTCTATTGCCTTTTATTCTTTATAAACTTGGGGGCAGAGAATTCTCTTTTTAGGTACCCACACAACACAAGGACACTCCTCCATTCGGTTAGTGTAGCTTGCATGATGCAGTATCATAGGCTTATCCTAGGGCTCAGAATGCCTACCCAAAAGGGTGTATTCAGCCCTCCACCTGTCAATTCCCAGAATCCCCAATTCTGACAAATGTGTTAAAATGTGGCAAATAGGACTCTGTCGGTCAAGTCCTCCTGGAAGACATTTATAAACTATGAACTAGACCAATCCAAATCACTGTGCACAATAAACACTCTTATGTGTGTGCATACATGCAAATGACTAAAGATGCTTGGGATGCCCTTGGTGATGAGGACAGAAATGTGAGGATGAAAAATAGCCAGAATCTCCTAATTGGGTTCTTCAGGTGACCAACAGCCTGAATAAGGCAGACATTTGGGCCCTGGAGAGAGAGGATTAAAATCAGATTCCTAGTCAGGTAAGGAGTCAAGCATGTATTTTCTGAAGACAATGTTAGGAATCCTGGTAACATTCATGAGATCTTCACTAGAGAGAATCTGAAAACTCCGTAGGTTCCTCTAAGAAGAGCCCTTCACAAGCATAGCTCTAATCCTGGCTATTAATGTTGCTAAGGATCTCTTTTCCTTCTTGCTTACTTGAAGAAAATGATATATTTATTAAGCACCTTCACCTAACCCCCAGAAAAGGGGGCAGGGGTGGGGGCTGATGAAATATTTAAACTAGCCAATCTCAAACCTGTGTAACCAGTTTACCCTGCCAAATCCATTCCTTCCCAGGAAAACTACAATGCAAGCTCTTTTTCTCATGCTTTTCTCTCACTCCTTCTGCCTCCTGACAGACCCTGGGACATCCTCTAGTGGCTATGTGACATGGAGTGGCCCCCTCCTCTTGAGAACTGTAACAAACTCTCTTTTCAGTAGAAATCATCTCCTAATCTGTTGGCCTCATCATGTCTGAAGAACAATAAAGCCTACATTTTAAAACAATAAGAGCCCAAGTTCTAGAGTCAGATCACCTTGCTCAAGCTCATCTCTACCATTTCCAAGCTGTAGGATGTAGCATCAATTTTTCATCTCAAAAACAGAAATAATCATACTGAACCCATTGGGCTGTTAGAAGGATTAAAGGAGATAAATTCATCTAAAGCATTTAACCTATAATAATTGCCATAATGGTTATTAAATAAACACAAGATCCAGTTATATATTTGAGAGGAAATGGAATGCCGGGTCTATGCCCCTTTTAAAAAATATATATATTTCATTGATTTTTTACAGAGAGGAAGAGAGAGGGATAGAGAGTTAGAGACATCGATGAGAGAGAATCATCAATCAGCTGCCTCCTGCACACCCCCTACTGGGGATGTGCCCACAACCAAGGTACATGCCTTTGACTGGAATCGAAACTGGGACCTTTCAGTCTGCAGGCCGATGCCCTATCCACTGAGCCAAACCGATTTCGGCGGGTCCATGCCCTTTGGAGTCTATGATCAAATGGAACTTTCTAGAATTTTTCAAGAGTGTTGATATTCATTATCTCATTTGGTCCTTAATAGCTCTGTGAAAGGGGATGGGCTGGTGAGGCACTCCTGTTTTATAGACAAGGAACTTGAGACTAAAAGAGTACTACCTAGTCAATGAAAAAGTTGGACTTGGGACCTCGCTCCTCTGGTAACTGCCCTCCACCAGGCCTTTCTACTGAGATGAGGACTTGGCAGGCAGACAGACTGGGCTTAGAATCCAGCTCCACCACTTCTTAACCTTGCATGCTCCGAGGCAGGCTGGAGGTCTCTGAGCTCATTAATCAGCTCTTGAAAATTGGAAATAATTTTTACACTCATTACTTAATTGAGACTTTAAAAGTACATTTAATCAAAGCTGGTTAGGGTATGGGGAAATGAGCACTCATATACTGTGAGCACGCTCATTTTCTTACAAAGAAAATCTCAAATGTACAAAAAAAATAAAAAAGCTTTGTGCACAGGGTTGCTCATCACAGTAGTATCTAAACACAATTGGGAAGCAGTTGGCATGTACAATAACAGGAAGATAAACAAAATGTAGGATAATGGGATAATACGGAGCCATTAAAAATGATGTTTACACAAGACACTGGCTGGGTAGAGGAGGCCAGGGGAAGGTCAATGGAGTGGGAAAAAAGGAGACATATGTACTACTATTTGTAATATTTTAAACAATAAAACTTTTTTGAAATGATGTTTACAAAGTTTATAACAAAACCTGTGTTTACCATTAGGTCGATAAGTCATGTCTCATCCTCCTTCCTTGAAGTTGTTTCATTTTCACCGAAGTTACACTAGAGTAAGGTTTAAGGAGGCAAGCAGTTCAATAAGACTTGTCATTTTTTCTTTCCAGAAGCAACTGTTTTCAACTTGCTTAGCTGATTATTTGGTATATTTTATCTAAAAAAATACAATTTTATAGTTACTTATTGATTTTAAAAATCAGAAAAAGGAACAAGAAAGAGACAGTTCCCCTTCTGCTCTTTCGTTGATCTCACCGATCAATCTGCGATGCTAAAAGAACTCTCCCCCAAAGTGCCCGTCCCATGGGAATGGACTGGATGTTCTCTCTCTACCATACAGAATGTGCAAGAGACAAGCATTCTGTCCTAATTTTTGCAATGTGTGAAGTGACGTGGGAGAGATTCTCCTACTTTAATACTGAGTGGAAAAGGAAGCCAGTGTGATTTCTACTACTTACACAAGGATAAAGGGGAAGGAGGAGGAAAACGAGTATCTCAGGTGGTTTCATGATGGTACGAATATGGGTGGTATTTTTCTTTCAGTTCTTTTTATGTTTTCTGAAATTTCTATAAAGGTCATTCATGTTATTGTGTATACAATCGTTAGTTTTAAAAATGAGATGAGAATCCTATTTACTCATTACCAATTGCTAGAAGGCTACACCTGCACAGAATGTATTAACTGGGCACCCCAGAAATGGCAGTGTCCTTTATCCTATCAGCCCTGACCACCCCTGTGGGCTCCACTCCTGGTAGAATGGACAATGAAGTGGACACTGACAGTCAGATCCAGGAGTGGACCATCAGGGCGCTATTGATTGGCTATTGGAATTTGACTCCACAGCACCTGATTAGAAAACTTGCGGAGTATTGGGGCTCAGGGTGAGGTCATGACCCTCAGCAACCCAGACCCAGGTCTATTCTGACCTACTGGTGACTCTGTCCTGCACTAACACAGCTGGGGAAGCACGGAGGGTTCTGGCAGGAAGAATTGTGTAGGCAGGTGAAGGGCGGAGACTTGTGGGGAGAGGAATGGCTGAGGATGCTGTACAGGGAAAGAAGTGCAAAGGAAGTTAATAATAACAAGGCTCATTAGGCTCCAGGGAGGGGAAAAAATGTAGCTCAGTGTCTCAGCTTGGGTCCCGTCCCCCCCCCCCCCCCAGAAGCGCGCCCTGAGGCAAGTATTCAAGGGCAAAGAGTTTTTATGGCAAGTGCAGGAAACACACGGGTGGGGAAGGAGGAAGTGGGGCAGGGGCAGGGGCAGCTAATAAAGGGTGTGATATTAAGCAGCTACTCCTGTGGGTGAGCAGAGCAGAATCAATCCTATGGGGAGATTCTGGGAAAGGTGTAGAGCCTGGGCTCCCCCCACCCCAGGGTGAGGATGCTGGGCTATATCACGCACACTCTCCTCCGTCACTGGCTGAGGGCTGGCTGCTCCCGGGAGATGCGGACTCCCTGGTACTATCAGCCTGGTGTGACTTGGCCAGAGTAGTATGGCCAACTCATTCAACTCCTAAATCAATATATATACTGAATTTTTTCCAGCACTTCTTTCTTTCTTTTTTTTTAATTGATTTTTTTATTTTTTATTTTTATGGATTGAGGTATTACATATGTATCCATATCCCCCCAAAGTAGCTTTCTGTGGCTTAGGAAAAATGCAAGTTAACAGAGGCAGCTACTGGCTATTGCAGGCAGGACTGAGTACCTATACAAAGAGGCTCTGAGGGGAGGCTCTGAGGGGAGGCTCTGAGAGGAGGCTCTGAGGGAGGCTCTGAAGGAGGCTCTGAGGGGAGGCTCTGAGGGGAGACTCTGAGGGAGGCTCTAAGGGAGGCTCTGAGGGAGGCTCTGAGGGGAGGCTCTGAGGGAGGCTCTGAGGGGAGGCTCTGAGAGGAGGCTCTGAGGGGAGGCTCTGAGGGAGGCTCTGAGGGGAGGCTCTGAGGGGAGGCTCTGAGGGGAGGCTCTGAGGGGAGGCTTTGAAGGAGGCTCTGAAGGGAGGCTCTGAGGGGAGGCTCTGAGGGGAGGCTCTGAGAGGAGGCTCTGAGGGGAGGCTCTGAGGGGAGGCTCTGAGGGGAGGCTTTGAGGGAGGCTCTGAAGGGAGGCTCTGAGGGGAGGCTCTGAGGGGAGGCTCTGAGAGGAGGCTCTGAGGGGAGGCTCTGAGGGGAGGCTCTGAGGGGAGGTTTGGTCACCCCACCACTCGTGGAGCAGGGCCTCGGCTGCCTGTGAGCACTGTTTGTGTATCTTCCTATTTCCTCCCAAACAGCTCATCCCAGCTGGATCATACATAAGTGAACAACACAGCCACATATTTATAGTCTCTGTGAATCACTAGTGACTAACTTTTCCCATTTTTTAAACCCAAATAGTTTTCTCTTTAGACTCCCCACGAGGGCACAAACCAGCCAATCATTTAGATGACAACACAGACTTTTATTTTATATATTAAAAAATATATCCCTTTCTTAACACAGGACAGATGGTTTGCAAATACAAACGTTTAACCTACCAATTCAAGTTTTCCTTCTTTCTTTACAAGTGACATTTTTATCTGCACCCAGCTCAGGGGAGTCAAAGAACTTTGCTCACCGGTTGTTTTGACTCCTAGAACTTTTCAAGGCTCTAGGTTCTGTCCTCTAACAGAAGATTGAAAAATAAACTGAGAGAGAGAGAGAGAGAGAGAGAGAGAGAGAGAGAGAGCGCTATCTCCCATTTTTCCACTGTGTTTGTTGGCTGGGTCTCCTTAGCAAAGAAATGGTCTTCCAGTATTTTGGTTACATATCATTCTGTTCCATTTAGTAAACCTGACTCACACAAAAGGAGGCAGGGCAGCCAGTTTCCAATGCCCCGGTGCCTCTGACATGGTCTCATTTAATACTAATTGCTCCCTGTAAAAGTTGGCCCCTTGAATTGTGTTTTTCCATGATTAGCATTCTTCAGCGTCTCCTACCGAAAGGCTCCATCACTCATGCATAGCTCAGATAATTTATTGCATTGCCTCTGAGGAATTTATTTCTGTGGCGTGTTTCTAGAAAACTCATTCAACTCCTAAATCAAACAACGGAGGGCACGAGGGCTGGGAAGAAAGGCCTGGGAGAGGAGATCAGGGGTGAGAAGAGAAAATATCTGAAGTTGTTTAAGCAGAAAACCAGACTTTCTGCATTTAGCACCTCTAAATTGCCGAGAAATTAACTAAGGGTTTGGTATAGGGGCTAATGTTGGGCTTGAAGATGGCCTGTGTGTGTGCGTGCGTAGAAGTGAAAGCAAACGTATACCGAGGAAGCATGGACAGCTGAGTGGTAAGGCCCAGGCAGAAGAGGGTGGCTGGAAGGGACAAGACTTGGGGATTGAGGGGACAGTGGGCTTCTGAAAGACAGAGAGGATGGGTTCTGGGAGGCCATGGGCTCCATTGACCTGGCTGAGGCCCAGCCATAGGAGAGAGCTGGCAACCTCTCCCTTCCCCTAAGGACTCCAGCTAGGACTGGCTGCCTCTTCTGAATTCCCATCGCAATGACTGTGCTTGTGAGCTGGCAATCCTTAACACTTTGAGACTTACAATGTCATTTTGCCCTAGAGAGCTGAAACCTGCTGCTACCTTGAGTTTGAGTTCATTCCTCGCTCCCAGAAGCAAGTGACTTTTCACCTCTGGATTTCTACCCAAGGCATATTTCAGCCATGGAGCCAGGCAGCCTTCGAGAAGCCAGGTTTCCCTGCCAGTGCTGATTTTACACATTCCTATTAGTTTTTAACAAGTATTTTGTTTTAGTTTTTAAAATGCAACTACAGGGCCATAAACTTACAGGTCATGTGACTGGAAGTGCATGCTTTACTTTTCTAAGGGTCTGTATGTAGAACTAGGTCCTTCACTTTTCATTGACCCCTATCCTTGGTCAATGACTTCACAAGCATTAATTGAGCACTTACTGTATGCACAGCCCCATGCTAGATGTTATGAAGACATGAAAAAGGTTAGAATCTGCACTCAGGATTTAATACTGGAAGGGAGTGAGGAAGGGAGTACTTAGTTGATGCCATCAAACCAAGTGCACTCATTCACCTCTTACTGGTACCCGCTTACCTCTCAAGCCTCACCTTCCTCTGTCCTGTTGCCCCCTGTGCTCCAACCATCAACATCTCTCAGCAGGGGATTTATCACTCATATCTGCTGTTTTCTTGCTTAAAACACCAGTCTCCCCTTAAGTTTCCCCTTTCTCAGGATGTCTTCCTTGACTATGGTAACCACTCCTTTCCCACCAAATGCTCCCCCAGGTGGGTCACAATACCCACATTCTTCATAGTTCTTTGTTTCATTTTATGTAACTCTATAGACAAGGATGGGCATGGGAAACTCTGGGTGAACCTCAGGGAGTCCCCTTCATGGTGTGCTATAGAGTTATAGAGTGGAAATGGCAGATGGTATGCCTAGACAAAGAACACCTCACCCTCCAGGTTTCCCATGGCTCTTCCAGGGGGAGTAGAAGTGTGCCCAGTGAGAACCTTGGGCAGGAACAAGGAAACAATGCAGAGACAATGTGGGAGCATGGAGCATTGGGCCAGCGGTAGGCCTAGGTGTGGTGGGTGGGTAGAGGCACTGTGAAGACCAGACAGGGACATGAAACATCTCAAAGGAGGACTCAGGGCAGATTGAACAGAGGTACAGCGTCCCTCTCTCCATGGATGGGGTGAAGGGAAATGAAAGTGAAAATTCTGAATTTAGCAGAGCTGATAATTAAAATGACTGAGAAAATGACTTAAGTGACTGATTTACCTGGAAATAACTACAGTAGTTTTCCCGAATCAGCCAGAATAGGAGCTTGAGATACAAAATAAATCTGATGGCAGAAAATTAAAGGAAATGACATTGTACATAGCAGTCATCCGACTGGGAAAATTAAACCCTCTGCATTTACTCGGTCTTCTCCAAACCCCTTTCCCATTCTGCACTCCATCCCATCCACTTCAATTTACTTAACTATGGCTTCTGTCCATAGGGAACTATAGTCCTTGTAAGAAAACTAGGAATTTATGGCCTAAAAATAACAAAGCTAGAAGAGAACTTCAAGACTGTCCAAACCCTTCATTTCACCAATAAGGAAAGTGGGACCCAAGGAAAGGACATAACTTGCATGGATACCAATGAAGTTGGGTGACTGAGCTGAGAAAACTTGGTTCTTGAGGTATCCCAAACCAACCTTGTTTCTACTGGTCACCCAGGTAAGCAAACCACTCTATGACCCATCTTCACCAATCCTTGGCCTTCTCCTCTCCCTTCCCACTCCCCCCAATTAGCAGCCCTCTCTAAACTCAGGCACAAGCCACCCAGTCTCTCTGGCTGGATCTATGATCCAGAGCAGATGGCTCTGGGGACGGGTTAGCTGCCCAGCATGCAGACTTATGGGCGACCCTCCCACAAACTGACCTCTTGGTCCCGGAACAAAGCACTTTTCCAACACAACATGGATCATGGCTGTGGAGGACACATGACACATGCCAGAGATTCTTTCCAAGCCACAATTGCTTTGCAGCCATGGCAGCAACTCTCTGCCTTAGCTCCCCCCCCCCCCCCCCCCCCCCGCAGGCCATGCTAGAAGAAAGAGGAGTCTTAGAACTCAATGAGTTAGGAGCCCAAGCTGCTAGGAGACCACCCTGAACATTGACAGCTCTGGGCCTTCCTGCCCTGAGGGTCAGCTCTAAATCAATGCCAGCCTTACAAAGAGGGAAAGTTCCAGTGCTGAGATTACTCTACTAGCCCTGGGCTAGGAGCTTTTTGCTCACTGTTCTCGATTAATCCTCACAGTCCGGTAGGCAGGTACAATGATCTCCTTTTAAGAGATGTGAAAAAATGAAGCTCAGAAAGATTAAGTGACTTGGCCAAGGTTTTATTTTAAAGAGAAAACCTGGGATTAGAAGTCAGGTGTGTCTCTCTCATTGGATACTGTGGTCTTTTAAGATAGATTCTTGTGTCTCCAGCTGCAAGATAGTCTTGGCCACGCTTCAGAGCCGCCCTGAATCTCTCCCAGGAATCTGTTTCCTAGGAGTCCTTCCCACCAGAATATCTGGGGTGTAGACGGGGGACTGTGAACAGCCCAGCCTTGCAGATTAGGGGTTGGGCGTCAGCACATTTAGGCATTTGGCTTTACCTCTCACTGGCCATGTGCCCCGAGCAGGCACTTCTCTCCCAAGGAGGCAATTTCTGGGCAGAGATTGGAACCAGTTCTCAGGATTCCCTTAGGAATGTTTTAACTTGTGAGCACAGCAGCTCTGATCAGGATGAACACTCAATGAAGGTTGACCACCTATGAGCAGAGGTTCATGCAATCAAATAAACCTACAACAAAGTCAGTATCACATGAAATTTAATGACAAACATAATCAACGCCAATCTATATGGAAATTAGACCTAAATGTTGAATGGCTCATGAAACTGACTGTAGTGTTCAATTTTTACTTTTTCCTATTCTCACTTGGTTGGCTCTTTAGTTATTTATAATCCATTATCAAGATTGAAAGTTTTCCTTGGTGTCATGAATAGTTTTACTCTCACTCTGCTCCCACTCCTCATACCTATATATATACACTGATCCCAGTACATAGGAAAAGATAGAGGTTGGCACTGCTGTAACCAACACCGGGGGCCCTCACCAACCTCTCCCATAGTCCAGGGATGAGGTTCCTGATTATTCTAGTTTCTTCTACACCTAATCCTCTCCCGTTTTACACACACACACACACACACACACACACACACACACTGAGTGCATGCATGAGCCCAATCATGCCTCTGACATAAGGGGAATCCTTGAAATGATGTCTATTCTCCACCACCAAGTTCTGGGTACTGGGTGGGTGCAGGAACCTGGGTCCATAGAGTCACAGGTTGGAAAGTTCCCCTGCATCCTCCATTCAGGCCCTCCGCTGTGTCAGCTCCTGTTCTCTGAAGGGTTAACGTGCCCTGTAGTGACTACGTGGGGCCAGAGCCTGGCTCCCTGGTGGCCTGACTCAGAGAGCAGTGTGTGGTCCCCCTGCTACATCCTGTTGTGAAGGACGCTGTTCCCTGTTTCCGAGGCCCTGCTCTTATCCCCAGGCAGGCAGAGGAAGTAAGGTGAGGGAAACAGCGTGGGGGTTTATATAAAAGTCTGGCCCCTGGCCTCCTTCCTGCAGGACGGCTTTTCTGGGCCCCTGTCATCTCCCTCGGAACAGTGTGCTGTGGAGGAGCTCTCCTGGTCAACGCCAGAGATGAAGGAAAAGTAATTTTGGCACAGGCTATAAATAGGCCTTGTGGTTATTTTAGAGCTGTTTTGCTTGAATCAGAGGAGTAAATCTTGGATTTTGCTCAAACATCCTGTCAGTCCCATGGGTCTCTTCCTCCTCCATGCTTGCTCTCCAGCCTGGGACACTCAGAGATTTTGACGATGGCGCACAGGGATTTTACGTTCAGGTTCTGTACACAGGGAGCTGAAAAGTATCATGAAGCGATACTTCCCTTTATGAGGTACTCTATTTCCTACCCTACTCTATTTTATTCTTTAAAACTCCTGGTTATAATTCACTACTGACTTTTTTTTTTTTTTTTTAATGACCCACTAGTGAGAAGCATCCACAGTTTGAAAAACTTATTTTTTTTTTTCTTCGATGCTGTCACAAATCAGTTATTGGCTTTGGGCAAGCCATCTAAACTTTACAGAGCCTTTTTTCCATCCATAAAAAAATAGTGTTGGTCAATGATCTCTTGATTTTCTGAAGTTGTTTGTTTTTGTCAGATTCCTCCTGTAACTAGAATCACCTGTGGCATTTCCCTGGAAAGCCCAATTTGGGACTCAAAGTCTCAAGTTAGAGAGAGAGAGAGAGAGAGAGAGAGAGAGAGAGAGAGAGAGAGAGAGAGAGAGAGAGAGAGAGGCTGTCATCTTCCCTCCACTGGCCTAGCTATGTGGTAAAGAGCAGAGCTTTGGACGTGGGCAGATCAAACCCAGCTCCCACCAGATTAGCAATGTGTCTTCCTTAGGCTCTCAGGGCCTCAGTTTACTCATCTGTAGATGAGGATGAGATTTTTTAAATATATATATATATATATATATATATATATATATATATATATATATATATATTTTATTGACTTTTTACAGAGGGGAAGGGAGAGAGATAGTTAGAAACATCAATAATAGAGAAACATTGATCAGCTGCCTCCTGCACACCCCCTACTGGGGATGTGCTGCAACCAAGGTATATGCCCTTGACTGGAATCGAACCTGAGACCCATCAGTCTGCAGGTCGATGCTCTATCCACTGAGCCACACCGGTTTTGGCTGGATGAAACCTCTATAGGGTTGTTAGGGGGGTTAAATAGGATAATGCCAGGACAATCCTTATCACTCCTCTCTTGCTCTTTACTTCTTCTCTTCCCACCTCCTCTCTTATCCTCTCCTTTGCTCTCCCTCTCCCCTTCCATTCCCTCTTGGATTTACTAAACTTCTTCATGGAGAAATTTTACCAACACTGCTTCCTTTATCTTATGGTTTGCAGAGCACTTTCACTCACGATCCCCTTGATCCTCACAAGAACCCTTGGGTTTGGTAGGGTTGATGTGATGCCCATTTTATAGAATGAAAAAAAAATATGACTAAAGTGACTTGCTCATTCAGCTATTTGGGCTGTGGGCTCAGGGCTGCTTGTGCCAGAGCCAGTGGTGTTCCTTGCAAACCTGTTGATTTAAGTTAGCCTGAGGTGAGCCCTTGGCCTTGGCAGAGGCTAGTGGTGATGACCAGGTAAATCCCCAAATATCTTCACAGGCACTCTGACTTCACACACAGGTGTCAATTAATTTTGTGGACGGTTATCAAAACTTGTCTACAAAAAGCATAGAAAAGTCTTTACTCTTTCTGACCATTGCTATAATTTCCAATAATCATATTTGTTCATTTAGTTACTAGAGGCCCCTTGCACAATATTTGTGCAAGAATAGGCCTTCCTTCCCCTGGCTTCACTCCCAGCTGCCCGTGAGCCAGCAGGTCCCTGCTCCCAGCCTGCCCAGAGCCAGCAAGTCTGTGGGAGCCAGCAAGTCCTCGCTTCTGTCCTGAGCTTGGCTCCTATAGTACCCTCCACGCCACCCTTCCCCTCATAGCAGGCTTCACACCCCTCCCAGCAGCTCTGCCCGCATATGCAGATTAACCCCATCTTTGTTAGGTTAATTTGCATACTCATTCTGATTGGCTGTGGGCATAGTGGAGTGATAGTTAATTTGCATGTTTCTCTTTTATTAGGTAGGATTGTTGCTTCTTTTTCTTACCAAAATAAACGCTTTACCTGGGCAGGGACCCATGTTTGCTTTTTTATCATTGTATTCCCAACACCTAGCACAGTATCTGCCAAAATAAATATTTGTTGCCTGAAAAATATCTGTTGAATATATGACTAAACCTACCACCTGTGAAGAGAATGGGCTGGGAACTTTTATCTTTATTTACAAGGTTTATTTAATATCTATGTTCTTTGACCCGGCTGATATTAATGATAAATGTTGTCTCATAGACCCAGAGTGAATGGAGTGAATGGGAAAATCAAGGTTATTATATGAGTAATTTGAGCAGAATGAACTACCTACTCCAACCTTCCTTATCTGATTATATTAGGTAGAAGTAGTTTAAAACCTGAAGAACTGGAATAATTGCCTAATATCTCCATTTTATGTGATTCTTGCAGTTCTAGCTACAGACATAGACATGCTTCCCCGTTAAGAATGTGACCCTACAGTGGACACAGCATAAAGACATGCACGTGTATGCATGCGGCCGCGCGAGCGCACGCGCACGCGCGCGCGCGCGCGCACACACACACACACACACACACACACACACACACACACACAACACAAGTGTGAAGGAGGACAGGAGTTTAAAAGACTGACAGGAAAGGTATCCAGAAGGGTCACTCTCCATCAGGAGAAACCCTCCATGCCTGGCCTTCTGCAGCATTCCATCTCCCAAGTGCCAGAGCCAATGACCTCAGTCTTTGACCTTGGCAAAGCAGACTAGCTCTGAGCTAGACCCTCACAGACAGAAAGGACTGGGCTGACAGACACAGTTCTAAAGGAGATACATTCTTCACTCTGGGGTTTTTATAAAGAGCAGAAAAAAAAAAAAATCAAGCCCGAGCCAAGAAGTTGGGCTTTGTCATGACAATGGCAATGAAAAGAGCTGGAAGTAAATGAAAAACAACGTGGCCCTCCCTCTTCTCTCCCTTTTCCCCTCTTCCTGTCGGTTCCCAGCTCCACCCTTGGCTCTCCTTGGAAGCTTCCTCTCCTGATGCCGTCTGAAGGCACCTTTTATTGGGGAAATCATGTGTACATGTGATGCTGACCTAGCCCCAGCTAGTTTCTCGCTCTGTGCTGCTTGCTTCTGAGGAATTGGGTCATCTCTGTAACCCACCAGTCTCCTGAGAAGGATGGTGCTGAGGTGGGGGCAAGAGCAGCTTCTTGGCATTGTAGGGAAGGTGAAATAGGAGGAGACATTACCTACTGCTTACTGTGTGCTAAGTAGGCACTGGTGAGCTGCTTTACATGATGGCACATCTGAAGCTCAGAGGACCCTGTAAGATGGCTAACGCAGGTAGTGAGATGGAAAACAAATGGAAGCTTAGAGGGGTTCAATGATTTACCTAAGATCACCCGGTTCGTATACAATCAAATCTTTTAGATTCCAAAGTTCATGTTCCTTCAACTGTACAGGGAAGTGATGGGCTCTGAGCCAGGGGGCCACGTGACGTATCTACCAAAACTGTTTCCAGCCCTCATTTATTCTTGCCTCCAAGTCTGGCTGACAATATTCCCTCAGGCTTTTGTCAATACTTTAGCCATCTCTCAGTGCTGGTTCTTTCTGAGGAAGCTCTCCTCCATTCCCCAAGCCAGAATTACCACTTTCTTCCGTGTTCCTACAGTGGGGCTGTTCATTAAGCCCTCTATTGAAGCATCTGTCTGGTTCTGGCCTGTGGTATGGAGAAGCATGGGTGCCATTTAAGGCTGGGGTGCTGTGATCCAGCCTGGCACCAGCTTGGGGAGGCACAGGTAGAGAGACAAGGTGTGGGGTGCACTGGGAAAAGAGGTATTCTCTACTCCAAGGCACTGAAGGAGACTCAAAACCCAGAGGCTGGACACTCAGTCCTCCAATGGACTTTGCTTCATGGAGTCCTACTCACATCATGCTCAAAGGCTAGAAGAAGGCCTCCTTCATCCTGCTGGGAAGTCGGCAGTGCAGAACAGATAGCTCTGAGCTCCCCCAAAGCAGGATATAGGTCTGCTGTAGACAGGTGTTAGGTGAATGGATGAATCGCTTAACAACTCAATGTTGCTCTCCTCAGGAGCGACCCTGCCTGGTCCTGCAGCAGGAGAGCCATGGAAGATGACTGTAACTGTTACCCTGAGGCCCCTGGTTTTACCCCAAGCATGAAGGTGTGGCCTGAGCATGGGTTAGTCTTCTAGGGCCCTCCTGGGCTAAGCCTGGCACTCTGCCCTCTCTGGGTGCACTTGGGAGTATGGTAAAGCCAAGTCCCTACACCCTTGCCTCCTGGCTTGCCTCAGGGTGGATACTCATACTCTTCTCTTCTGCCCCATTCTCCTTGGCCCAACTGCTCCCCTCACCACTGGGAGACCAGACAGGAGAGTGGTCTCAGGCCTTGGTCCTTCTCTCACCTGGGGAAAGCCCGTTAGGTGTGAACTCAAGCCCATGGTTTCCCACAAAGACCACCTTATTCTGACTTGAACCGATGGAACAGAATGTATGTCAGTGTGAGCATCTGTGCATCCATGTGAATGTGCATGTGTCCATGTATGCGTGCATGTGTCGTGTGTTTCTCCATGTGTCTAGCGACACCAAATTGTAGTGGGACAGAGCTTGAAGTGCAGCCCATCCAATCCCTTCACTTTATAAGTAGGGAAACAGTGTATTTTAAAAAAATATATTTTATTGATTTTTAACAGAGAGGAAGAGAGAGGAATAGAGAGTTAGAAACATCGATGAGAGAGAATCACTGATCAGCCACCTCTTGCACCACCCCCCCCCCGCCCCTGTGGATGTGCCCACAGCCTAGGTACATGCCCTTGACCGGAATTGAACCTGGGATCCCTCAGTCCGCAGGCCGACACTCTATCCACTGAGCCAAACCGGTCTCGGCAAAACAGTGTATTTTATTAATAGGAGTCTTGGCCTGATATGCGGAAAATAAAAAATATGTAGCCAGACCCCATGGTCACCAAGGAGGAGAGGTCCCAGCTCCTCCTGGCCTTCTTCCCTGCACCACCACCCTGTGTTCTAGAGCCTTCCTCTCCTCACAGGGAGCTCCTCTCCTTTCCTCAGAGCCTCTACTAGAAATGAAACAGAAGACATCATTAAGGAAGCAAAGATCCTTTCCATTGTCTGGGGTCCTCACCTGTCCTCCTTTGCCCCCACACCATGGAGCCCGGCCTCTCCCAGCAGGCTCATGCTCTACAACACACCTTTGGCCTTTTATCCCTTTTCTCGGGTAGCCTTGCCACAACCTCATGAGGACGGTCTTATCTCCACTTGACAGGTGAGAAGACTGAGGCTCAGAGAACTCAAGTGTGAGTTGTCCGCAGCCCTCCCTCAGCCTAAACCTAGCAGGAATGGGATTGGAGTCTCAGCCTTCCAGGCCCCAAGTGTGTGCTCTGAGCAGCAGCCTGGAGACAACTCCGTGGGGAATGCGCAGCGTCCCATGACTCTCCGGGCTCCTCTGGGCCGCTGAGCTGCCAGGGCAGAAGCCCCCAGCTGCTGCTCTCCCCCTGCCCTCTCTCTGCACTCCAGCAACACTCAGCCTGAGCTGATAACGGTGGCAGGTGCTTGGGAAATGGCTCTGACACCATAAGAGGGAGCCCTCAGAGGGGCCAGCCAGTGGGTATCTGCAGAACGCAGAGCACCGCTGGAAGGGCTCCTCCCGCACCCGGACCTCTGGCTCCTGGGCTCTTGCGCTGCAAGCTGCCTCTGAGCCCTGGCTCCCAGCTGTCAGCACCAGCAATCTCCACGCAGGAGCTAAGCCCTGGCACTTCCCAGGTCTGCAGGAGGCCAAGATTCCTTTCCAGAGAAACACTTATCTGCCTCCGAGCCCAGGGCCTTGTCCCCCATCCAGTGTCTTCATAGCTCAGATTCCTGTGACTAGGAAGGGGTTGGCACCCTTAAACCCAAATCTTTCCAGCTGAGTTCCCTGAGAAAGCTGACGCCTTTTCCATTAACTACCCGGCCCTCGAGTCCTTGTGGCCGTGGCAGGATTGGAAGAACCCCCCCCAAATTCTGGTTGCCTCTGATCCAACCCAGATACTCCAAGGAGCCCCCGTGATGGGGCAGTTGGCCTTCCATCCCAGGCAAAGGCCTGCGGTGGTGTCAAAAGCTGGGGACCAGGGTCTGGAGCTGGCTGGGAAGAGAACACAGGAATGCTGGCAGCCAATGAAGCAGGAGCGGGGATCCCACCCTTAGGGGGTTACTTTCTCTAAAATCAGGGCACAAGGAAGGAGAGTGCATGGTCAAAGTCTACTCGACCTCTCTCCTTCAGAAGATACCGTGCTGGCCAAGCTGACTTGGCTCGGTGGTGAACATCAGCCTATGTATGAACCAGGAGGTCACATTCAATTGCTGGTCAGGGCATATGCCCAGGTTGCAGGCTCGACCCCCAATTGGAGGATGAGGGGGAGTACAGGAGGCAGCTGATCAATGATTCTCGCTCATATTAATGTTTCTCTTCTTTTCTGAAATCAATAAAAAAATATGATAAAAACAGTAACAAAAAAAGGAGGTACCATGCTGGAGATGGACAAACCCTCTCTCTCATTAAATCCCACCAGCTGCTGTCCCCACCAGTATGGGGACAGGTGCTGTGACTTAGGCTGAGCGTGCATGGAGCTGATGGTCTTACATTTGGGGACCATATTGTGTGAAAAAGTGCGTATGTTAAGCACTAGACTCAAGCCCACCCGTGACTTAGGCAGACCCGCGTCTTCTAACACCTTTGCCCACTCAGTGGACGGCGGGCCCAGTGCTCCCACGATTGTCCCTAAGCTAACGGGATGTGATACCACAGTAGAGCTCTGCTCAGCACTCCCATGCCTATGTGTCAGGCTGGGCAAAGGAGCAGGATGGGGGTGAGCACCTCCCAGAGGGGCAGACCCTGTGCACCTAGCCCGCCCTGCTTTGCTTTTCATTTTGAAATGCTCCCTGTTGCTGTCTCCTCGCTAGGTCACACCTGGGCACAGCCAGGCTTGGGGCATGAATCACTGATGTTTCTCCAGCCCACTCATATTTTAGAGCCTCTTCCCGCTACCACCTCTTGCACTGAGCTACCATTTGCTAAGGGGGCAAGTAATCCTGCACCCCGAGGCACGTGTCTTCTTGCTATTGAGGACCACAGGGTAGAAAGAGAGTTCTGATGTGATGGTGGCTACCAGAGCACCTGGGCATGCGCGGGGAAGAAGGCAGGGGTGCTTTCATGGCAAAGCAACAGTAGGGAGAGAAGAGCTGATTAGAACCAAATGCTTCCTGTTGGGAGAATGAAGAGAACCCCAGCAGGAAGGAAGCTGTCCTTTAAGACAGCTCAGGTAAGAGAGGGGGCACCAAATTGTGCCTGGGCTGCTACGATTTAGAAACCTTCTTCCCAATGACTGATTGTCCCCAAAAGTCTATGTGCGCTCACAGGTAAGTGGTGTTCTGCAAATGTTTACACTAGCATTTTCAAAATTCGTTCTTTTTTTTTTTAATGACAAAAGTCATACAATGGTTGTTAGGAACAAGCTAAATACCAAAGAAACAGATGACCAAGGAAGTGAAAGCCCCCCCCCCCCCCAATCCCACCGGGCTGGCAGCAAGCACTGCAAACAGTTGGGGATATTTATACAAGGGTTTTAATCATCGTTTATTTATACAGCAGAGGTCCGGGCAGGAGGGGAAGCGCGTGCTTTACCTTGCCTTCCAGGTGTCCCTGCCCGGAGGAGGGCACCTTGCCAGGCGCTTTAAGACCAAGTGCCATGCCCCCCTGGTGGCTCCCCGGCATTTCCTGGTAGGAGGGACTGGACCAAGTCTGGGCTGCTTGTCTGGTCAGAAGCAGCCGTCTCACCCCAGGGCCCTCCTCCCCACTGGCTCCCCCAGTCACCTCTCCCTAGTCACCATATGGCATCTGGGCCCTTCCCCAGGATCCCTCCGGACAGGCCACACCGCCAGGGCATCCTAAGTCCCGCCTTGTCCTTAAGGCTCCAGGGTGGCCAGAATCTCAGTCCCACCCTTGCCCATAAACTTCCCAGCCCTTCGTTGTACAGTAGAAAGTGGGCTGGATTTGGGAAGGGGGGTCGGGTAGGGAGCAGACTGGTGTTTCTTGAACACTTACACCATTGAAAGAATTTAAATACACGTAAGTCTTTCATCCCGAGGTTAAATGACTCGCTCGAGGCTACACGGTTACTCAGTGGGAAAGGTAGTCCTAGCAGCCAGTCCTGGCGGAAGGAGAAATAGCCCCCTTGCTGGGGTGTTATGGTTCTCACGCCCTAGGAAAGCTGCTTTCCCTCCCTGGGCTCAGTGTCCCCATCTATAAAGCGAGGAGGTTGGTTCTCAACTTTGACCGCACTGGAATCACTGGGCAAGCTTCAACAACCCGATAATACACGGGTTCCAGCTGGGGAAGCAGATTTACTAAGTTGGGATATGGTCTGAGAGTCTCACCTTCGATGGCTCCACTGTGGGGCTGAGGGGCTGAGCGTGGGAAGGCCAGAGCTGGACTGCTCCCCCCCATATTTCCTCTCCCCCCGTCTGCTTCCTCAGACTAAGACCTCTCCTGCCCTAGAGTGTGGTAGAGCACACAACCCGAGGGTTCCCACCCCAGGTCCCCCTGGCACACTCCTTGACCCTCGGCGACTCTGTTTCCTAACCAGTGAAAGTGGGGATAGGCTATTTTTCTGTTGGGAGGAAGAGACACCGTGCTAAGTGCCAAGCTCAGACACTTTCTCTGTCTCCTTTCCTGCTTCCTCCAAAGAAGCTCCCTCCAGCGACTGTGGCTCGGTGGACTGACTTCCATGCACTCTGTACCTACAGGTCTGGGTTCAAGGATCACGCTGCAGAGTCGTGGATGTCCACGCAAAGGGAAACCAGGAGAAAGTCCAGAGGGAAGAGAGGCAGATGCAGCCAGAGGAGGTGAACCATTGAGGGTTCATGTCGGTGTGTTGCTTTTTGGCTGATGAAGAGGATGCTTCCATGACCTCACTGGTTCTCACTGGCCCTGCCCCTGATATGCCCAGGTGCAGGGCTTGTTCTGCCACAAGGAAATGGCCTTGTCCTACCCAACCGCCAAACTGGCATCAACCGGAAGACTTGCCTTTTTGCGATCCAGAGAAGGCCCTTCACATCGGAGAGCCTCAGCCAGTGGTTGGCACCTCTTAATCCCTGCCCCCTTTTAGAAATCCAGAAATGTCCCCTCCCATCCCCGACCCTCCCCCCCCCCCCCCCCCCACACACACACTCATGCGCACGCACACTGTCCTTGCTATCTCCCAAGCGCTGGGTTGTGACTCACAGTTTTCTGTAATCCTGCGGTTGAGGGCTTGCCAGGAGTTCCAGATCCTTCTTCAGGACTCAACCTTCACACAAGCTGCCCCGAGTGGCTGCCAAAGCTGGCAGGATCCCTGCCTCCAGGGAAGGAGGGAGCCGGAGCACCGGGACCAGACACACCTGTGTTCCCTCCTTTGCTTGGATGCGCGTGAGCCCTGTGATCTCGGGCCTGCGGTTTGGACTCTGGAGCGGAGCTCGTTAACCTGTTTGACTCCAGCCTCCCCTTGCCGAGCTCGGTCACGGGGCACGGCTATTTCCTCATAACTGCGAGGCGATGGGTCAGGATCAAAGTCAACTTTCCGGGCCTCCCGAGCCAGGCCCTGGAAAGAACACGGTATACAACGTCTGCGGGCCTCACACGCAGTCCCACACAGCCGCCCGCTGACTCAGCTGCCTGCCACCTTGGGCAAAACGGCTTCTCGCAACCTCATTTCCAACAGCTGTGCTCCGAGGCAGCTGGTCTAACTCAGTCCTTCCCCAAAGCTACGTTATTTGGTACACTAGTTCTGCATGCTGCTTAAAAAAAGAAGGAGAAGAAAAAGAAAGGTCTCTAAGGTCAGATAAACTGGAGGAATACTGTAAATTCACCCCCAATTAGCACATCGCAATGCACACATCGCCTTGTTAGAGGCACCCAAAGGTCCAGTACCAGGGAAGCCAGTTTGGCTTTGTTCAACTTGCTCTTCCCTAAACTCATTCGACCGTGAACACTTTTCTTTCCTATGAACATGCTGGACGCTAGTAATCGGACCACATCTGACCTAGAGCTGGGCTTCTCAGGTGCAGAGGTGCACGCAACATAGCATGGACTCTTGTGAAAGGGCAGGTTCTAACTCAGCAGAGCTGGGGCGGGCCTGAGACTCTGCATTTCTAACAAACTCCCAGGTGATGCCACGCTGCTGGACCAATGACCACACGCGGAGTCCAGAGGACTGATTGCTAAGGTGTGTGTTTTTCCAGTTTCGATGTGGAAGTTGTGTAGAAATGGTGACCGGGGGGCTCTAGGCTCATAGAGACCTGGGTCAGGGTCCTGGCCCAACCAGTGAGCAGCAGTATGACCTTGGACAAGTCTCTTGCCCTTCTTGAGCATTCATTTTCTCACCTGTAAAGGTGAGACACTGATAGCACCTGATCCTCAGGTTGTCTGAGGAATAAATGAGACAATGCAAGGAAAACATGGAGTGCTAAAACCTAGCCCAACACAGAACCCACTGTAGCAGAGGTTGGGTAACACAAGTCCTCCCTGACCCTAGACAATGGGGTCCTCATTGGCCAGTGAAGCCCCATGCTGGCAATGCCCCATCATGTTAACCAGGGGGTGGGCTCTGCCAGCTGCTCTGTGTGTGTGTGTGTGTGTGTGTGTGTGTGTGTGTGTGTGACGTGCAGCTATTGTGAGAGTGTAAGTCTCATCGGATTCCCCTTTGTGAATCCTCACTAAGTGGTTCCACACTTGAATCACATTAAAACTTTCACATGAATCTACTCACAGGGTAAAATAAATCACATGGATAAATAGATCTTAAATATATTTGGGCTCTATTAAGAACCCAGCTTATATGTAGACAGTGGATTAGGACCACATCACCCTGGCTGCCCAGATCTGGCTTCATATTGGAAGCAATGGAAGGAAGGGGAAGGGAGGATAACCATATATCAATCATCTCTTGGTGTTTGGCTCCTCATAAATATCATCTCATTTAAACCTCTTAGCCACCCTGTGCGATAGGCTCAGAGAGACTTAGTAATTTGCTCAAAGACACACAGCTAGTAAGTAGTGGAGCTGGGATTCAAGTTCAGTATGATTTGACTTAGTTCTCACTATAGGCTTTCTTTGTTCCCAATATACATGGCAGAAGGTGGCTGTTCCCAGCTTCTGAGTTTTACTGTTATTGGAACACCTGAATTGAAAATAAGTCCTCTCTGAACTGAATCTCTGTCTTGGGTCAAATTCCGCATCTGGACCAACCAAATGCAGCCATAGGGGCAGGGCCACACTGTGCAAGCTCGATGCCCAGTTCTGACCTGTGGGATGAGAGTGGAGGTGAAGGAGACAGGATTAGTCCATGTCCACTGTGGACTACCCCTCATTAGGAGAGTAACTGGCAAGAGTGACATTTAAAAGGTAGATGAGGTCCAGCCATTGCGACTCAGTGATTGAGTATCTACAGTCATCTATAGTAATAAAAGCATAATATGCTAATTAGACCAGACATTCTTCCAGATGTCCTTCCGGATGACCTCCCAGACGAAGCCTGGGGCTGCAAGGGAAGCCCGGGGTCTGGGTGCCTGCTGGTGGCTGGAAGGAAGCCAGGGTCCCAGCTGCCAGAGGGAAGCCCAGGTCCAGGTGCTAGAGGGAAGCCAGTGCCGGCAGCTGTGGGGAAGGAGAGCCTACTCTCTGCATGAATTTCGTGCACCAGGCCTCTAGTCCTATATAATAAAAGCCTAATACGCAAATTGTCCCCTCTGGCAGTCATTCAACCACTCACTAGGATGTGTGCTGACCACCAAGGGATGGCGTGGAACATGGCGGGTGTCGGCGATGTGGCACTGGTACTGGCAGCAGGCAGCAGTAGAGGAACTGTCAGCCCCAATGGGCCCCCAACAATAGTGGGACCATGGTGGGATGGTGGAGCAGGTGAGCGGGCAGTGCCAGGCCAAAGCAGGTGCAAGTGAGGGCTTGATCGCACCACAGATCACCCCACCAATCGCCCCACAGACAGCAACCAGAGATGGTGGTGGGAGGCAGGGCCGCCACCTAGCTCCCAGGTGCTGAGGGAGCCTAGGTTGAGGGGGTGGGGAGGAGGGGGGAGGAGGGCTGGCCCTGATGGATCATCCCATAGGCAGGATGGTGGAGCAGGTGAGGGGGTGGTGCCAGGCCAAGGCGGGGTGCCAGGTGAGGCTACAGGGCTGCAAGGCTGGGGGTGCGAGTTGGGGCCTGATTTCCTCAGGCCTCCCCGAGGGGCCCCACCCGTGCATGAATTAATGCACCGAGCCTCTAGTTGGTCTATTAACCAGGAGGTCCCAGTTCAGTTCCCGGTCGGGGCACATGCCTGGTTGCAGCCTCGATGCCCCGTAGGGAGCATGCAGGAGGCAGCCAATCAATGATTCTCTCTCATCATCGATGTTTCTGTCTCTCTCTCCCTCCCCTTCCTCTCCCTGAAATCAATAAAATTATAACATTTAAGAAAAGGTAGATGAGAAAAAAAACTTCACCTTGACCAGATCCAGATGCCTTGCTGGCTACCTTCTGACGCTGGTGGAGGTCGGCACAGCCAGTCACCCACCTAAGTGGCTTTGATCTTCCCCAGCAGCCTTGTCCCAGGGAGTCCCTGGGATGGAAGTAAATCACATCCCGATTCCTTACCTCTGGCCTAGACCTGAGTCATCCTCCGACTGGTCGCCGAGACTGTGTCCGGCTGTCCACACACAGCTGCGCACAGCTGGGAGGCTCCCCTGGGTCCTGGCAACAGCGTCACGTGCTGTGTTTCTCCGCTTCTCGATTTTTCCAGTGATGGAAGGGACAGTGAGTTAGGACCATGTTACAGGCTCATGATGAGAGACCATTTAAACCAAGACTTTCTGGAATCTCGATGGAGTCACAGGGTAAGACAAAGGGCAGGGCGAGTGGCTTCAGCCATACCTCCAGGCACCTGGGAAGTGGCTTTGGAGGGCCTTCCTGAGCCCCGTCGCCAGCAAGTCATCCAGACGCACAAATACCATTCAAAGCTCAGAGCTACCATCCTGACGATTGTCCTCCACCCCCACCCCGACCCACCCTCCTGCCAATGTGAGGACGCCCTGTCCGCCCCACACTCCGGAGCTCAGTGCCTTTTACTGCCGCTGCAAGCTGACTTGTAATCATCTTTTGGGACAGTCGCCGTTTGGAATGCTGGACAGGAAATGCTCTCCCCGGCTGGGCTGGGGCCAGGCTGCTGGAGAACAATGTCCGCCTCCCAGGCCATTGTGTTTATCTTGCAGCTGGAATGCTGCTTCTCAGACCGCGGAGCGCGCGCCTGCAAACCAAGAAGACCAGAAAGGAGAGGAGCCTGGTGCCTTGTCAGCACTCCTGTGGCTGCGGGGCTGACGGGGTTCAAATGCCGACCCCTTTTTAAAAACGTTGCTCCTTGGAGTATCTTGTTGAACAAGGCAACAGGGGTCTTTTTATGACTTTTCTAATCAGCACCATCATGATTATTGTTCCTTTCACTACAGCAGCTGTCCTGTGGTAGGCTCTGTGTTTTCCATGCCTCGCCTCGTTCAGGTCTTGCAACTGTGTGAGGCAGGTACGTCCACCGTTCCCATTTTACAGATGAGAAGACTGAGGCTCAGAGAGGTTAAGCCCATTTCCCCTGCCTGAGGTTGCAAGTGGCCAGGAGGTAGTGCTGACTCCAGACAGTCTGACTCCAGAGCCTGCCCTGTAGCCACAGCCTCTTCCTCCCTCCTTGCTGCACGTTCAGTTCTGTGGGTCTGGAAATAGGTGTTGGGAAAACACCCCAAACACTCCCAGCATCCGGCTTATAACTTTTACCCACTCCATCCCAGCAACCTGCGCTAACCTCCTTCTGGCTGACAGAAGGACTGCGCAGGGTCAAGGTGTCCCATTCTCCCATGGCAGGGAGGGCCAGGGGCTCTGCCGACGAAGTCGCAGACAGATGTCTGCTTCCAGGATGGGCTGGCCTAGCTCCCGGGCCGCCGGGTTCTTGCGTGTGCTCTCGCCAGCTCCGCTGGATGTTTCAGGAAGGAGGCGGCTCATTCATTCCGCACCTGGGAAAGAAGAGGCTGGGGTGCTGCACAGGGGGAAGGGGTGAGAAATGGGGCCGGATGGGAGCAAGGTACTCCAGTCACAAGATTCTCCTGCCTCTGCTTTTTACCATTTCCTGTCTTGACCCTTGGCCTGCACGCCTTTCCCCTTCACTGCCTCTGTAACCCCCCTCTCTAGGATTTTTAAAGTCACAAAGCTAACAGGCCAGGATTTTAAAGTAGCCCCAGACCAGGTGTGATGAGTTAAATTTTATCCAGAAAGATATGTCCGAGACCTAACACCTGGTGACCTTATTTGGAAATAGGGTCTTTGCAGATCCTATTTAAGGATCTCAAGGGTGAACCCTAAAGTCGATGATAATGTCCTTAGAAAGCAGTGGTTCTCGACCTTTTTAATGCCGAGACCCTTTAATATAGTTCCTCATGTTGTGGTGACCCCCAACCATAAAACTATTTTTGTTGCTGCTTCATCGCTGTAATTTTGCTTCTGTTAATGGATCGTAATGTAAATATCTGTGTTTCCCGATGGTTTTAGGCGACCCTGCTAGCCATTCTCAACCCACAGGTTGACCATCGGAAAACACAGATATTTACATTACGATTCATTAACAGAAGCAAAATTACAGCAACGAAAATAGTTTTATGGTTGGGGGTCACCACAACATGAGGAACTGTATTAAAGGGTTGAAACATTAAAAAGGTCGAGAACCACTATTATAAAGGAAAGATGAGACAGACACACCGAGAGGAAGGCCATATGAAGACAGAGAGAGACACTGGCCTTGTACCACCACAAGCCGAGGAACGCCGGGAGCCATCAGAGGGTGCCTTGGTTTTGGACCTCTAGCCTCCGGAGCTGTGAGAGATTAGGCTCCTGTTGTTGTTAGTCAGCCCGTTTGTGGTGGTTTTATGGCTGCCCAGGGACGCTAACCCACCAAGGCAAGACTTTCTCTCCTCCCCTGGGTCCTGGGAGGGATCTGAGGAGCAGTGTAGCCTCCTTGGCACAGATGTCTCCATTGGGAATTTCAAGGCTGACCAAGGCGCCAAGCTTTTCCCACAGTCAGCCTGGGGGGGGGGGGGAAGGATGACTTGCCCGGCTCCTGAACTTGGGGGACAGGTGGCTCGGGGTGGGAAGTCATGCTTGCACCAGCTGGCTACGGTCCGGTCAGAACTGCTCTGGAAAACAGCTCCCTCTCTCACAGCCCTCACCCCACCCCAGGCACAGTGTGCCCTCGTGGGACAGGAGAGGACCGGACCAAAGGAGGGTCAGGTTGGTCTCTATAGCACAGTAGGAAATTCTCAAAAACAGTAACAGAAATTCTCAAAACTCAGGAAGAAAGAGGGATGGGTCTTTCCTCTGGAGAGGGGGCAGAACCTAGAAGAGGGGCATGTCCCTCCACCGTGGTGGGAAAGAGCATAACCCGGAAAATGCTTTTGCTCTTGGTTCCTCCAGCAGCTGCATTAAAGGATGGATGTGTTCCTTGTTCCTTTTGAGAAATGTGAGCTTTAATCATGTCAAACTTGTGGCCCGCGAGCTGCATGCCTCGTCTATTTGGCCGGTGTTAGCCTTTGAGTTTGACATGCTTGGTTTACACAGTACTAACTAGTCCCCTTGGAGCTCAAGCAGGAACAGCCAGTAGTTGTCAGCATCCTACTAACAAAACATGTTATGGTCCCAGTATTTCATTTGCCTTCTTATAGAAATCCTGGGCAACCCCATGAGTCTCCCTATATCTTCTAGATGAGGCTACCTGCCCAAGGTCGCCCCACTAACAAATGATGGAGCAGAACTCCCGCCTGGGGCCAGGCTGTGCTCCCCGCTCACTTCACCCAGGATCTTCCCTTTTGTCACCACCATTTCCTACATGCCTGCTAGTCACCCGGACCCCTGAGGCCTCAGCCCTTCCCACGCCTGACTTGGACTTCCATGGCCTGTGCGGGCCGCATGGGGCTGATTTGGCAAAAACTGGACTCTGGGTTTTGCTTTAGTTGTTTTCTTTCCCACTTCATTGTTTCCCCCGAGGATGTCTGCCTTCCCAAAATAGCCTGGGGCATTCCAGGTAAACTCAACGTCTGACCAAAATCCCCATTCAGCATCAAGCCCTTTCCTCTTGTTTTCCTCCCTTCCTTTGATCCCGGTGGTTGGGGAGGGGCCAGAGCCTGGGACGGGCTCTCTGTGGAGCCTGGAGGGAGAGGGAAATGGGAGGGGCCTGACAAGCTCTCTTGGAAGCCAGCCAGCTCACCTCCGACTGTCTGCCCCATCGCTAGAGGGCGCTATGTCCCTGGCCTTAGGGAATGTTAAGACTGGAGGAAAGAATTAGACTAGACTGAGCCTTTGTTTTGGTCAGGGAAAGGAAAAGAACCCCAAGGTGGATTCAGATATTTCTCTGATTTTTAGAGGCATCATAGAACAATGGAGAAGCACTGGTTTTGAATCAAGATAGAGCTGGGCTGAATCCCGGCCTAGTGCTTACCAGCTGTAAGGCAAAAGGCAGCTGTAAGTTGCATCAGCCACTCATTTACCCCTCTGAGGCCTAGTTTTCCTATCGGTAAAGTGGGGATAATCATGCCCACCGTGAACAATAAAGACTGATGGACACAAAACCTTTACTAGGCCCAGGGCCATGGTGGGCACTCAATCATTATACATTGGCTGCCCACCTACTTTCCAGAGTTCAGGAGAAAAGGTTGTTTCTTCATTGCCTTTTTAAAATCCAGTTTTTATAGTGAAAACATTTAAGATCTAATCTCTTTGAAAATTTCAGGTATACAATAGTGTTATCAGCTGCAGTCTATATGCTGTCCATGAGATCCTCAGAACTGATAATGTGTACTAACACCTCGCCATTTCCTTCACTTCCCCGTCTTTATTGCCTCTTGATGTCATCATTACCCAAATAGTGAGAAAGTCCGGGGGGCCAGTGTAGAGAAGTGATAAAAAGCATAGACATTCACCCTTGCTTGCTTATGTATGTATCCCTAACATAATTTCCTAAAGCTATCCACTCCCACCTCCAGTACATTTTACAAATGAAGTCTAAATATTGTTTAAGTTTAAATTAAATAGCTGCAGAGAGGGGTAATTTCCGGCGTATTGTAAATATTGACATTTAAAACCGTTACACCACACTTTTCAATGTATCCAATGAACTATGATTTGATACCCACTATGATTCACTTAAAAATGTAAGAGCTCACTTAACATTTAGAAACGTTCCATCCTTTTATCTTCTTGAAGGTGTGTTACTATTCCTAGTTCCTCCACAGATTTTTTTTTATCCCGTACCATTTCTTATGTTTCAAAGTAATTTATTGATCACATTTTTTAAAATGGAAAAAAGCCATTTTTAGCATTTGATACCTTTTCTTTTTGCTCTCACAGGCCTCTGCCTCAAGCGTTTGCATTCTTTGATGAGCATAGGAGCAAGAGCAAAGTCATTCCGTGGAAATTGAGTGCAGCAGATCCTATGGGTATGGAATTGTCCAGGGACTTGACCTGTATGTTGGGTGCCCCCCCCCCCCCACCTTCTTTCGTGAAGTGGGGAGAGCCCTCGTGTGTGAATTCAGTCTTATTCCCAGGTAACTCCATTTTAGGAAAGAGGGCCATGGACGTGGAGGATCTGGAGAGTGGTTTCCTGATAACTATTTTTGTCCAGTCACCCTCTGGAATGCCCGGTGTGTGTTCCAATTAGAGAGCATTCTTCCTTCTCTGCATTCTTATCCACTCCCAAGACAACGTGCTATTTCTGCACTGTCCCCTCGGGGAGTCACTGGCCACAAGTGGCTATTAAGCACTTGAAATGGGGCCCGTGCAAAGTGAGAGGTGCTGTGGGTGTAAGATACACCCTGGGTTTCAAGGACTTACATGAATGAAAGAAGGTAAACTTTCCCAGTAAGTTAAGAAGTACATGTTGGTAGTTACAAAAAGACTCATACAGCATAGGGAAGAAACATCAATAATATAATAGTGACTATATATGGTGCCAGGTGGGTACCAGACTTACTGGGGTGATCACATTGTAAACTATGTAAATGTCTAGCCTCTATGCTGTACGCCTGAAACTAATCTGTAATAATCTATAATAATAAAAAGGTAATATACTAATTAGACCAGACGTCTTCCGGACATCTTTCAGGACATCCTTCCTCATGAAGGTGGAGCTGGAGGGAAGCCAGCCAGGTCCTGGGTGCCAGAGGGAAGCCGATGCTGGCAGCCAGGGGAAGGCAGGCCTACTGTTCCATGAATTTTCGTGCATTGGGCCTCTAGTATAAAATGATATTGAATTTCAACTGTGATTGAATTAAATTAAATTATTAAATTAAAACCACTTTTGTTTGGAGCCTTTGCCACATGCAGCGTTCCTACCCCATCTTTGGCACCTTACTGTTTTGATAAGACCTTCTTGTCATTTACCAACTTATTACTTGAAAGGATAATACAACCTGTCTGTTTGCTGTTTCAAGACTGTGACATGCTTTCCTTGTGGTCTGGTTTTTAAAAAAAGAAAAAAGATTTTTTCCTCCTAAATAAATAAATAAAAACAAATAAACTATTTAATAAAAAATGCTTAATGTTGACTACGTGTAAAATTTATAATATTTTGTACATATTAAGCTAAATAAAATACATTATTACATATAAATTTACCATTTTTGTTACTTTTTTAATGCACTTGCCAGAAAACTTCAAAACCTATGACTTGCATTATGTTTCTTTTGGATGGCACTAATCCAAATGGCTGCTTACACTGCCACACTTTCCTCATCTGTAAAATGAGGATGACAGTAATACCTTCCTCTTGGGCTTGCTCTGAGGAAAAAAAAGGAGTTACCATCTGAGGGACAGAGCAAGACCTGGCATATCGCAAGTCCTTTTTAGTGTCTGTGAAATAAGTAAATGATTCTTACCATAGCTAACACCTAAACCCCTCATATTAGCCCAGTCTCCTGCAACACTGAGCTTGAGGCAAAATGTTTTATTGGAGGATGTACTACCAGAGAAGCAGGACTGAGGGAAAGGGGCAATGAAGCAGGGAGGAAAGGGAGAGAGGGGGGGGGGGAGGCAGAAAGGGAGGGAGGAAACATCAGGTGGGGTGTTGTGGAATTGGCTACAGCTTCTCAAGAAAATGTGTAGCTGGTTGGCTGACCACGTAAGTCATCCAGTGAGGCCATAAGAACCACCACATCTTGAAAGAGTTGTTGGAGGGCAGAAGGCAAACTATTTATCTGCCAGTTCCTTCCTATCACCTGTCTTACCTTAATGAATGTTTGCCCTGTTGCATTTTCTGGTTATGTCACTGGGCCCCCCTGAACAGCAGTGGGGAAGCTGGAGGCTGCAGGGACCCATGGGGGCTGGACCTGGGCTCCGGAGCCACTGAGCCCCCTGACACGGCAGGGGTCATGGAAATCTTGATGAAGCCTGACTCATCCCTGGAGGGTCGATCAGCAGTGTCAGGAGATGAAGCAACAGCAGTGGCCGTGAAGCTTTGTGACTATGGGGAGGTCATCCTATGGTTGGGGTGGGTCCACCCAGGAATCAGGGCAAAGGCCAAGCCAGGGCAGATGGAGCCACGTGGAACCAGGGAGGGAGGCACATCATGGAGCCCTGGTACCCCCTCCTCTGAAATCCCTGGATGTCTCACAGACATCTCAAGTTTAGCCTGTCTGAGACTAAACTCTTGATTTCCATCTCCAAACCTATCACCTGACTCCTGATCCATGATCCTAGACCCTCCATTTCTTATCTTCTGTAGCTCAGTAAATTCAACTACTTGCTTCAGCCAGAAACCTGTGCTCCCTTCTCCCCAGCCCCACATGCCTCCATCAGCAAATCCTGTCGATTCTACCTCCAAATCCTATCTCAAAGTCATTTACATTTTGTCATGTCCACCCAATGGCTAGGTCTCCTGCTTTCTGCCTGAACTAAGATGGTCTTCCTGCTTCCTTCTTTCTCTCCAACTCCATACAATAGCCAGAGAAATCTTTGCTGCTTTAAAACCTTGTCATGGCTTTCCAGGGCATTTAGAATTGAACCCTCTCCTTACCTTGTTCTACAAGGCCCTCCACAACCTTACTATTGTCTGCTGCTCTAGCTTACCTCAAAACACTCCTTCCTTACTTCCTGTTGGCCAGCCTTGTTCTTTCTTGACACATACCCAGTGCTTTCTTGTTTTAGGGCACAAATTGGCAGAATGCTGTCTGCATCTATTTTATGAACACAGGCAAAATAGAGATTTATGGGGCATGAACCTCACATATTCACTATCTGACCCTTTATAGAAAAAGTCCATGGCCCCTATTCTAGGGCCTTTGACTTTGACTCAGGCTCTTTCCCCGTCACTTGACCCAATGGTTCCATGACTGTCATCTCAAACTGAGCTTCCTTTACAGCCATGCTTTAATAGAAGTCTTTTCCCGCACCTCCCCTCACACACCCCTTTATTCTCCACCACACCACTCTGCTTACCTTTCTAGCACTTTTGCAATTTGATATTACATATTTATTACTGTACCTATTTATTGTAAGTTTTCTCCCTTACGATGCTAAGCTTCAGAAGGACAAGGGCCCATGTCTTCTTTTCCTAATGAACTACTGGGATCAACTTGACCCCTTTGGAGTGGTTCTCCCCCCTCCTCTCACCCTGTAGCCTGTACACCAATCCAGTGATCTGCTTCTGCTGTGAACCCCTTGGGGAGGGGTGATGCTTCCAGAGAACAGTCAAGCATTGAGCCTGAATGATGGTGTTGGACTTCTTACAATTCTCAACTCCACCGGGGAGTTGTAACGGCACCTCACAATGTATTTGACTCTTTTTAAAATAACTACACACACCAGAAAATACAAAATGAGCACAGGGAAGCATGTATTTACCTTTTTATTAAAATAGCCCAAGAGCCCAGCTGGCGTGGCTCAGTTGGTTGAGCATTGTCCCATGCACCAGCAGGTTGCCGCTTGTCTTCCTGGTCAGGGCACATGTGGGCTTGGCCTCCATCGGGGGGATGAGGGGGGCATGCAGTAGGCAGCCGATGTTTCTATCTCTCTCTCCCTCTTCCTTTCTCAATTAAAAAATCTATTTTAAAAAATTAACAACAACAACATAAAGATTAACATCAACAACCAAACTAAAACCAGCCCAAGAGTTGCTCTTTTGGGAACACCAGAGGGCTGAGGGAGAAGTCCTCAGCTCTGGCACTTGCAGTTGCCTCCTCCACAGCCACCAGGGGGCTGTGCCACCTTCCAGGGTCCTGATTCTTTTCTAACTTCTCCGGAGTAAAAAGTCAGACTCCATGAGCTGGGAAACCAGGTGAGCACCCACAGCTCAGGGGGATGAAGGAGGCAGGCCCGGCATCCCTCCTGGGGACAGAGTGAGCATGGGCAGAAAAGCCTGTGGGCATGTCAACATGTCAGACTGAGACACAACCAAGCACAGCTGCCTTCAGACACCCACAGGCAGTCATCGGTGGAGGGGTTAGAGCAGGAAGTGGCTCAGAGGCCACTCCCTCTGCTTTATAGCTGAGAACATGAGATCTAGAGAAGGAAGCTAGCTAGCTAATTAAAATTAGAACCAACTAGAGCTCAGGTCTCCCCATTCTCTCATTATCTCTTTCTAGGCTGAATCTTCTAGGCCAGTAGTCAGCAAACTCATTAGTCAACAGGGCCAAATATCAACAGTACAATGATTGAAATTCCTTTAGAGAGCCAATTTTTTTTTTAACGTAAACTTCTTCTAACGCCACTTCTTCAAAATAGACTCACCGAGGCCGTGGTATTTTGTGAAAGAGCCACACTCAAGGGGCCAAAGAGCCGCATGAGGCTTGAGAACTGTGGTTTGCCGACCACTGTTCTAGGCTGTTCAGTGCTTCCAGGTTGTTTTGCTGGGAAGCATCTAGAATGATGGACACAGATAGGATTTCTCTGGGAAGTTTTCATGGGGAAGGCTTTAGAGAGCACTGGACTTAAACTCAGATGGACTTGGGCTCAAATTCTGGCCACTCAGTAGTTGTGAGGCCAAGACTAAGGGCCCAAGCCTCTTTGAACCTCAGTTTCATGTCCATAAATTGGAATAAGGGTCCTGAATTACCGGCAGTTTTGAGTATTAAGTGAAATAACACCTGAGGTGTGTCTAGCTGTACCAGGCCAAGAGTAGACATCTGGTCATTCAACAGATAGTAGTTGAATTTTGAGCAGCCGATTTGACAGAAGAGAGAGCAGAGGCAGGAGATCAAATATCCATGGGTTAAAATGTCCTCTATTATAATGACAGATACATTCCCAGAAGAAAGAATCCACAATAAATGCTCCTGTCTCAGCCCCTCAATCCTGACCTCCCAGAAGGCAAATTCACTTTGAGTCTGGGCCACCTTTGGTAAATAAAAGAATTACCTCCTGGCAGGGCAGAGCTGCATGCAGGTGCTGGGAGGGTAGCGGCATCTCCTCTCCAGGTCTTCTGAGAAATGAGTACGTGTTCTCACAACATTTCACCTCCTGGGATCCAGGCTTCAGGATTTCTAGACCCCAATCTTATCTTCAGATGTGTCCTTAGAAAAGGCATTCCAACCTCTCTAAGCTACCATATAAGGTGGAGCAATGCTATTAATAATGTGATTCCCTCCACCCCTCTTTACTTTCCTGGAAGTCCTAAAACAAATGTGTCTACCCAAAATGTCACTATTGCCTTAATGGACCACTGGCTGCCTAGCCGGGGGTGGAGAGGGGTGGGTTAGAGTATAGCAGTGGATGTCAAGGTCATGAGTTTGGTCCTGTTTATGCACATAATAATCCCTCCCTCTTTCCTCGCCAGGTGACCATCTGGGAACCAGGCAAGAGGGACCTATATAAATCCATTAGCCCTTCTCGGTCATTAAGGTCCTATGTGAGATAAAAGGACACCACTTGTTTTAAGGTGGGGCATTTATTCCGAGGCCCTTGAGATAGCAGGGTAACTTGCTCCCATTAGCTCTGGCCTGTCTAACTACTCTGAAAGCTTGTGGGTGCTCAGCTAGGTCTCTGCAGCAGGGAGGGAGCCAGGATCCCTCCAGAGAAGTCCAGCTTTTAGCTCTTTGCATGTTGGCCATTTTTGTAAGATGGCATTTGAACTAAAATTTCTGCAGCTAGAAATTAGTGTGGAAACCGGTGCATTAAACTTATAGAGAATATTCCTTTATTAACTTTTGGTCGAGAATATGTTTGTATATTTTCCGAAAACAACTCTGAGACCATGTGGATTCTGACAACAGAGAGGAAGTGACAGGACTACTCCAACCATGAAGACAGAAGAGAAGCAGTCCAGAGATGGAAGTCGCTGATGACGCATTGCCATAATAGCAGTCAGCAGCTGTGTATCACTGTCGGTTGCCCAGGACCAAACCACAGAGGGTAGGACCTGCATTACCACCATTTGTCCACCATCCAGAACTGAAATATCATTGCTGACATGTACACATAAGGAACTGTTTGACATTGAAATTGGGTCTCAAAAGAAGTGTTGGCCCAGAAAGAAACTCACTACAGACTGATTCATATGCCTTTCAGCATAACCATTATTGCTTATCTCATTTTCAATTCTTATAAGTATATTTCCAGTAGGACATGATCTCACTCATCTAGGGGAAATGGTGAACAACACAGACTGATGAACAAGAACAGACTCGGAGATAAGGAGCCATGGGTCAGACTGTTGGACTTCAAAGGGAGGGTGGGGATAAAAGGGAAAGATCAACTAAAGGATTTATGTGCTTACATATGAGCCTAACCAGTGGTCAAGGACAATAGGGGGGGTGGGGGCATGAGTGGGGAGGGGTGAGGGATTGGAATGGTGGGTTGAGGACAAATATGTGATACCTTAATCAATAAATAAATTTTTTTAAAAAAGAGTTAATGGCCCACAGGCTCTGTTCTAGGTGATCTGAGTGTGTAATCTGGTGACATAGTGCTCCTTCTTATAAACAACTGAGCAGATAGTATTAGTCCCATTTCACTGATGAGGTTACCAAGGCTTTGAGAAATGATGGGATCAACTTCAAAAGCTAAAGAAGGAGCCCCAGACTAGAGCCCAGGTCTGCTGGCCAGAAGCTGTGCCTCAGACCCTGCAGAGCAATGTAGCATGGTGCAAGCAACATTCGAGCAGGAGACCTGGATTCAAGTTGGTCTCCTGCCTCTCCTTACCTGAGAGGTCCCTGACTATAGACACCATGTCTTCTGAGCCTTGTTTTCTGCCCCCACAAGATGGGCATGGCATCCTAATAATGCCAGGGAGAAGACACACACAGCACAGCACATCCTAGTGGGGCTGTTGTGTGGAGTCTTGAGAAACAGACCAGACGCCTTGCTGAGGACCCCTCCGCCCCCAGTTAGTCTGGTGGGCACTGCAGCCAGCAGACTCCCTGATCCCCAAAGACCCAGGCTAGGATTGCTGAACTGCGAGGGCAGATCTCTGGGGGGAAGGGGTGGCAGAAGCCCCTAGCTGCTCTCAGTCTTGGCTGTAGCTGAGGCTCAGGATCAAGGTGAGCGCTCTGCTCTTCCCAGTGAGATGCACATCCCTTCACCCTGCAGCCCTCTTTAATTAGCTGGGAGCCTGGGACAGGTACCTTTTTCAGGTACTTATCAGTGCTTCCTGATAAAGTAATTAATGGGTTTCTCTTCTCCGCTGAGCATCCTGCAGCCCAGAGAAGGATGTGCTCGGAAGGATGGTGATAATTAGTTCCTGTGTGATTATCTGGTTGAAACAACTGCTCCAGGTCTCTGCAAATCCTCCTCAGCCCTACTCTCCCCCGGGGGAGAGGCCAGCTCCCCGTTTATTCCTTTGCTGGGTGCCAGCTCTGCCCACAGAGTTCAGCCTCTCCCGCAGACAGCCTCTCTCCCCCTTACTGTCTGCCTCTGCAGGTGGCACCCTGGCACACAGGGCCCTGCCCCGAGCCAGTGAACCTCCCTGAAATCTTCCTGGAAACACTTTGAAGGCAAGTCGGGACTTCCCAAGCCTGCCTGGGTGAAAAGAGCAGGACGCCGAGTGTTACGGCGAGAGAACTGGCTCTAGACTGAGCTGTGTGACTTGGGGTAAATCAGGCTTTCTCTCCCTGTCTCGGTCTCTTTAGCTGTAATAAAATAAAATAAAATAATAAGTTGGTCTTCCTCAGGGATGGCACATGTGTGCTTTTGCCAACCGTGCAGAATCAGTCACAGCTCCGCACCGTGTCGAGAAAAACGAAGCCACAGCCAACCTCAGCGGGAACTCGGAGTTGAAGAGGTTGATCGGTGCCATCTGTCATGTTGCGTTGCAGGTGCCACGTTTCCTAACAGCGGCACCATTGGCTTTGGGGCGAGAGCAGTTTTTCCTGTGTTTAACTGTGCCGTGGCTCTCGGGATGCTCGGCATCCTTAGCCAACATCCACTGACTGGCAAACAAACACTGCACACATTTCCAAACATCCCCGGGGGCCACGCTGTCCCTGGCTGAGAGCCACAGGTAGGGGGATGAAAGCACTGATTCGGGATTCTTTTGGCTGCAAATAACAGAGATTATATTTAAATTAGCCTAGCTAACATGGAAATCTATCTGTGTGCTAGAGAAACCGTGGGAGAAGCTTAGATACCTTTCTCCAGCCAACAAAGAGAATGTCACCCCTTCAGGGGAATTTGCGATAGAGCAGGGTTTTCCATATGTTTGCCTCCTCCTAGCCCTTTCTTTTTGGAGGGAATTAATCAAACAGATAAACAGCACAGCTCCCCCAACTATGGGAAATAAGTGGGGGAGAGCTCAGCCCTGATATCTGGAATATTCGCAGGGATTTAAGTGCAGCCAGTCGCAGGCGCCTGCCTGGGACTTGAAATCTAGAGACACCATGCGAAGTCTCAAGGGCCCTGGAGGGATTACTCTTGGCAGCCATGCTGCAGTGGAGGGTTGGGGGATTGCTAAGTGTTCAGGGCTGATGGGCTACAGCAGGGCAGCCGTGAGTTCTGTGGCAGGGGTGGCTGCGGCTGTGGCAGCAGTAGCTTGAGCTACTGGACTTAACCAAGTCTTTGCCACCCTTGGATCCTGGCTCTGCCCTGTTCCTTAGCCTTTCTGTTGATTCTGTGAGTGACCCAGGTCCCTTCCAATGAATGGGAACCAGAGTTGGGTTCTATTGCTTGTAACCAAGACTCTCAGGAATGCAGTTGGAGTGGGTGTCTAGGCAGAAAGCAAGTGGGATGCTCCAGGTTCTTAAGGGGCTCAGGAGAGGCAGATTGGAATCAAAGCCAACAGGACCCAAAGGCCACCAAGGCAATTTTCCTGGATGGCTGTGCCGGTGATCTTGTTAAAGACTGGAAGTTCATTCCTACAGGGACAGACTCACTTGTATTTAAGGCTTGGCTTTTTGAAGTTAGTTCTTAGCACCTCACCTCATGATTTACCTCTTTGCTAGATTCAAGTTCCAAGAGCAAACACAGTGGCAGATGGGATGAGTCTACATTGTACTAACCACCATAGATGTCCTTTTCTTTGCCACGTAGGGCTAGATGGACAGGGGGCTTCACATTTGCTATTGTTCGTTCTAGAAAACATCAAGTGACTGAACTTAAAGAAGCAACCACATCAATCCCTGGTCTTTCCCTCCTCCCCAATTAACACAGACACAGCAAAAGAAGGGCTAGGTTTGCTCCCATAGGGTCTATGGGTAGGGAGAGTTCTCTTTGCAGTGGAGGTGATTATTATACCTCCAGCAGGAAATGGCTAAAGGTAAAATGCTAGAGGGGCAGGCGTCTAAAGAAACTGTAGTAGGGCCAGAACTGGTTTGGCTCAGTGGATAGAGTGTCAGTCTGAGGACTGAAAGGTCCCAGGTTCAATTCCGGTCATGGGCATGTACATTGGTTGTGGGCACATCCATGGTAGGGGTGTGCAGGAACCAGCTGGTTAATGTTTCTCTCTCATCGATGTTTCTAGCTCTCTATCCCTCTTCCTTCCTCTCTATAAAAAAACTCAATAAAAAAAAATATTTTTTTTTTAAAAAAGAAACTGTACTAGGAACAATAAGAGCATCATCTGTTGGAGTTGCAAAGAGAAGAGACCTGGACATTGAAACTGGTTGTTTTCCTATGAGGCCCTCTGCTTCATTGTTGGACATCAGCTATAGCTCCTCTTTGAGTTACCTGTTAATTGTTCACACACACACACACACACACACACACACACACACACACACCCCTCAAGCGCCTGGAGGGTCAAAGCCCTGTGGCAAAGATTGGGGGTTAAGACCATAAACTCTGGACTCTGGAACCAGTTTCTTTGGGTTCAAATTACAGCTCTGGTCATAAACTGTGCATATTGGGGCAAGTTATTAAAGAACTGTGCCTCATTTTCTTCCCCTAGAATGATGAAAATAGTGACAGCTAGCTCATAAGACCACTGTGAAGATCAAATGTGCTTCAACTAGAGCCTGGCATCAGTACATGTCCATATCTTAGTTCCTCTGGGCGGCATCTGGCACAAGGTAGGGTCTCTTGACTTGTTGAATAAATGATTCAATTCTCTAGGAAGTTAGGATAAGCAAAGTCATCACAGTCTGGGTGTGCCCAACGTTAATGCTCACTCCTTAAAGCCAGAGGGATAGACGGCTCAATGGCCCCTGTAGCTGAAGCCATCACCTCAGCAATGCTTTGATAGATCCATGCACACACATGGACACACATGCACATACATGCAGACATATAGGAGACTAACCTCAGGCATCCTGGCCATAGTTATCAAGTACCTTCTTTACCACCCCAGCGACTCCTAGCCAATTTTGATCTACTTTTCCAGAAATGGGATTCTTTTAGTGATTTTTCATAGTCCACAAATCATTTCTATGCTACCAGTGCTCAAAATTAAGGTCCTCCTTAGAAGAGGGAGAGCAGGCACTTGGTATAAACCAATCTTCTTAAACTCCTCCTACCCATAAATCCCCTGTGTGTGTGTGTGTTTTCCCCCCCTCAATCCCTGTAACACAGAATTCAGAAACTCAAGAGCTGTTGACTCCTTGGCAGGTGTGGGGGCATACAGCGTGGCCTTGTTCCCATGTTCTCTCCGAGGGCCAGAATAAGACCTTTAGTGGCATTAATAGTAATGCTACCACTAATAGCAAATACTTACATAGTACTTACAACATGCTTAGTGCTGTACTTTATGCTTTTTTGTATATTAATTCTTTTTTATCCTACTAACAATCTTAGAAAATAAGTACTATAATCATCCCATTTTACACAGAGAGAAACTGACTCACAAAGAAGTGGTAACTTGCCCGAGGTCATGTGATTAATAAGAGGCCGCCAGTCTGACTCCAAAGGCTGAACCATTAACTGCAGGGTGCTTCACTCTAAGCACAGAAAAGCTTATAGCACGCGTGCACTCTCACACACACATTGTTCAAAAATAAAACTAGGACTAAATCATAGAAGAATGTGAGAGGTGCTGCAGATTTCTGATTGTTCCCCTGATGACTACTTTACTGCTTAAAAAATATCTTTCCAAAAATACATTTTCTCCCCTGCTTGGCTGGTGCCCTAAGCAAGGGTTATTCAGCATAGCAGATAATCTAAGCATTGCTTCTCCTCCCTCTGGCCAGAACAGCCTGTACCTGAAAAGTTCAAGGTTGGTCAAGCCTAGGATAGGTTGTTACCTCTTGGGAGGCAAGCAAGGTGCTTCTTGGCTGGAATGGCAGTAGCTTTGGCCCCAATCTATAAATAGGAGGACAACTGATCTAGAGACAAACTGGTGTGAATTGAAGAGCATGCCCCTTGGGAGGTGGAGGAGGCAACCCAGTGTGTTCATGCATGCATGTTGGGGGAGGGGAGTGCCTTAGAGCTCCTTCCTGATTCCTTGACCCACTGACTCTTCAGTCACTGGGTTGATTCCTAGTCTCCCTTTCACTCTTGGTCAATAGTTGTCACCAAGAGAATGTTTCCTCCCTCCATCACCAAAACCCACTTTTCATTTCAATCATCTCTGCAACATAAGACAAACAGAGGCTCAGCCTCGTTAGCCTCCAACCTGCTGACTTTCCTTCATCCAACAGGCAACATGGACTTAGCAAGTCCCCATAGCGGGACCAAAGGGAGGTTAAAAAGGGGAGTCAAGCTCACAGCTCCTGTCCCCAGATGCTCAAAGCCAGGTGGGAACTACATGTTTCATGTTCTTACTCCTTCTCCCTTCACCCCTGTCCCCCACCACATTGTAGGGCATGGACAGTGTGTTATATCTGAATCTCCCCTCATTTAACCTCACAATGGCCCCATCGTCCAGCCCAAAGCCTTGCATCCCATGGACTCTCCGTTGGCAGGGGCTGGGAAGGGGGAACCTGAAAGCTTATGTAATCCAGTTCTTCTGGAAGGGGCAATTCAGCCTCCAGGAGTGTTCCGGAAAAGTGCGGGCCGCTCCTGTTTGCTGGTCAGGGCCACAGATGCTAGGTGTCCTGCCATGCAGGGGGCAGTCCTGTACAAACAACTGTTCTCTAACCCACCTGTCTTTCCACTGTTTCTCCAGACATTCATGTACTGAAAACCCCGGGTGTCTGAGCTTGGAACCTCTAATTCCATATTATATATAAAAGCCAAGTATTTTGAGTAGTTTTAATATGCATTGAATATTCCAGAAATATCACTACTGTGAACATGGAGGGGAACTTGTGCTGACTTGGATCAGTACCCTAAGAGTTGTTCATTGCTTTGGAAAATCACATCGCCAATGGCAACTCTGCTCCTGGTGTTAGAGTCACCAAAAAGACAACGCATGGCTATCAGTCTGCATGTGTAGCTTCTGTCTCACAGTGATTCCACATAGTGACCTAGACATCCCTCCATATGTCTTTTAGTGTAATGGTGGTTAGCAATCACATCTTGAATTGTGTGTGTGTGTGTGTATATATATATATATATATACACACACATATATATGTATATATAATATTGTTTTGTTTCTTCTTTTGTGTTATAATTAAAGCATTACATTGAAATTTTGAAATTATATAGTATATAGGTGCTTTATATTTACATGACTTATTTCAGGATAATATATGGGGTATTATAATCTATTTGCTACAAAAGGAGGTATGGGGTCTGATGAGGTTAAGAATTCGGGAGCTAGTTTGTCCTTCCAGCTTTGTCTCAGCTGTCCATGAAGGATGCAAGCTATCGAAATTTTAAACTTTCAGGATGATGAGTCTCTACTGTCCCTCATAGCAACCCATTCATTACATCACTACTGTTGCGAGTCTCTGTGTTGTGAGTGAGTCATCGTTCAGTCCCCAGCACAAATGATGGTGTGCTCAGGACGCTTTGAATCTCAGTCTCTTCTAAATTACTTTTCTTGCCGTGGGAAGGGCCGTGGGGCAGTGGGAAGGTGGGTGCAGGGGATTTAGCTTCAGCCAGCAGAGCGGGGAAGGAATGAGGAGGGCTGCACAAAGAGCAAACTTTGAAGATGGATTGTAAGCCAGAGGCTCTGGGCCTCATCCACAAGATAGGGGTTTGGGTGGGGTCAACCCAGTGCTGGCTACCTGTGGCTGGTTCTTTGGCTCTGCGTGTGGTTCAGAATAGGCACGGCTGTTAAAGAGCAAGTGCTTTCAAGTCAGAGTCTGGACTCCAAATACTGGCTCCTCCACTTACTAGCTTGGGTGACCTCTATCAAGTACCTTAGCCTCTCTATATGCATCGAATGAGACAGGGCATGCAGTGTTCCTGGCACCTACTAAATGTGCATTATTCCTGTGGCCCTGCCCACCGCCGGGGACTTGCAACTTGCCTGGCCAAGGTACTTCTGTTATAATGGCTGCTGTGATGAAGCATGAGAAGTGCCCACACCAACACACAGCAGCGCTCACAACATAGGTAGCTTGCACTCGCCCTACACCCAGTGGCCTAGTCCAATATTTCTGATCCAAACAGCCGTCCCTGAACCAAAGCTTAAACCTTCTTACGCTCCAGGCCACCAAAGCCTGAGCAACACTGAGATGAATCACCAGCTTTAACATGAAAGGGAGGTGTGTTGAAGGCATTTCTTATCGAAATAATAGGTTGATTATGGGTTCATCGTTCATTTCTTTGACAAACAATTTTCTATGCCTATGATGAGCTTAGAGCCGTGCTCAGGTGTCCAGTGGTGAGAAAAATGGGCATCTACTGTATACAAAGCAGAGCGATTGCTGCCATCTGTTCTGCTGTTTGAGGAATCTGGAGCTAACAATAGTGTCTACATTACATGGATCAGGAAACTGATGGTGGCCCAAGGTCAACCATCCCACTTGCATGGGACTGAAGAGAAACTCGTACCCAGGTCAGTCCAGCGCTGTTCTATCCCACACTGTCTTCCCACCACATGGGGTGGTTTACATGGAACTTAATCTCCTAAATATGTTAATAAAAATACACGCTATTCCTGAATCAGATTGAGAGTGGCTAACTGGGTTTCCTGACCACACTAAATGCTGTGGGGATGGTGGGATGGATGGGATGTCATACCTCTACCCCCCCTCCCTCGCCCAGGTTGGTTTAGTGAATATCAGGAGGTGAGAAGCCAGGATAAAGTCCAAGGCTGGGACATTTTCAGGAAGCCGGTGGATCCAGCAGACATGTAGACCTCCAGAGAGGGGCTTTTGTTGTGTCAGTAGTCTCATCTACACAACAGGCTTGACACTGTCTCTGCTCGAGGGCAGGGGGCTGGCTGGATGGCCACCTGGGGTCTCCTCTCCCTCAGAACCCCTGTTAGAGCCTGTGACTCATGGCTGAGGTGCCAATTAGTTCACGTGCTGTTTTCCTAGATGCGAGCTGGGAAGGGCTAGCTCTGCAGGCAGTAGTCCATTCCAGAGTATTCCCTAGGGTTCTCTGTGATCTTGGGACAGGGCATGGGGGAGGGGCAGTGAGGAAGAGGGTAGTGGTAGAAAATTCAAGCAGGGAGTGGAAAATAGTATTCTATTGGCTACTCAAGCTGCACACAGCAGACAACTTTGGGGAAAGAAAGTTCTAGGGATTTTTTTTTTTTATCCCCTACTAATCTGTCTGAGCAAGTGTATGTGTCATCTGTCTGTCTATCCTTGGTGAGAATATAGTACAAGACCTAGTGGTTCAATCTTTCCATGGTCACAGAGAATAAATACAAAGACATCGTTACCTCGGACCAAGTCCTCAGAAGTCTCCAAGCCCTTGTACACTACCCTTTGTTCCCATGCCTTCTTCCCTTACTGGGGCCAAGAAGGGGTTGAAGGTAATGTAGTGCCTAGAAGACTGATAGAAAGATGCATGTGTGTGTGTGTGGGAGGGGGTTGCAGAATGAACAGGGTCTGGAGCACATTTCATCTGACAAAGTGGGGTCTTTTCTAGAACGAACATGCCTGTCCCTGAGCTGGCCTGGCTTGCTCCCTGGGAGAAGAGGGCTGAGGCACACATGGCTTTATTAATAGCCCAAGCATCCCAGGACCCTGTTTCCCTAAGCCATTTCCATTTGTGGTTCCAATGGGGTTTTGTTTTTGGTTCTCATGAGTTATTTTCTGCCCTCTGCCCTTCTTTAGCGGGTCAGCTGGGGGAGCTGAGCAAGGGGCCTGGCCAGTGGCAAGAGGTCCTGTCCTCCAAGAAGAGAGACAGGCCCAGGGGTGGGGGTGGGGCCTTCCATACAAAGCCTCCAAGTGTTTTATGGGGGCTCCAGGGTTATTGCTGCGGAGAACTGGGACTGTTTGGAGCAAACTAGGCATTAAAAAAAAGTCCAAGAGGGGTGCGGGGGAGGTGCTTGTGAGCACTGCCAAGGCCTAAGGCTCACCCCTAAGGGAAGGGATAAATGCGTTCCCTCTGTGCACAGGGATGGAGCTCTCCCAAGATGGCAGCCCAGAATCCTCCAAATAGGCTCATGGCCACACATGCAAGCTCAGCTCCACCTTGTTCCCATCCTTCTGCCTGCTGGGAGCCAAGGCTTCCAATATCAACAAGAGACTCCAACTCCATTATACTGGCTCATACACAGCATTACCAATTTATATCATTTTTTTTTTTGTTAAGAGAGAGCATCCTGTGTCTCATAGCTGTCATGATTTGATGAGGTGGTGCCATTCATCATGCCTGTCCCTTACCACCTTCAGGGCCATTGGACATGTCAATGTTTATCAAGTGTTTCCTGCTTGGGAAGAAAGAGGAATGCAGCTGAGGGCAGGACCTCCGGGGGGGAGATGTCTCCAGGGAGTAGAGGAAGGGGCATGAGGTTTAGAAGAGTCAGTCCTAGATTTGCAAAATCAGGGTGATTGATTCACTATGACCAGAAGCATGGAACTGTGAAAGTAGATGAGCTCTTCGAGAAACAGACTAATGGAACTGAAAATACGCTATGGATGAAAGCCTGGAGTAGATCGTGCTGAGGAGTGACAGAGGAGGAAAATCATGCTTAAGTCAAAAACAAGAAACTTGCTTTTGTTTAAACTAGTCAGGTGCCTTGAATAGAAGAGAGGATGGAGGAAAGGAAGGAAGGAAATAAAATGGTGAGGAAATGAATTCTCCAGTACCCATTTTGTGCCACACACTTTGCGTACATGGCCATGCTAACTTCTCCCTGCAACCCTACAAAATGGAGATGATTATTCCCATGCTACTGATGAATGTCTCGCAATTCAGAGTCAGGTGCCCAAATGTACCCAAACGAGCAATTAATGGTGGAGATCAGATGCAATCCTAGTGGATTCAACTCCACTTCCTTTACACCATATTCCCTATCAGAGGAAAACCAAGGATAGTTGGTCAGAGTGCAAGGGTAAAGAGAATCTGGTAGCTTACGGGGGCAACAAGAGCAAACCTAGGCTTGTTCAAGATTGGGGAGACCTGAGCATTTCTTCATAGACAATGTGGATGAAACCCCAAGATGGGAAGAAATGAGAGATTCTGGCTGGGATGTTATGGGTTAGGAGAAATGGTCTCCCTTAGGTAATATGAGGATACAAAAGAGAGCAGCCTGGAGGGAAGGGAAGGGCTCAGGGAAGTCTTCAGAGATTGAAGAAGAATGGAAAATAAGCTTTCACTGAAGAAGACATGGAATGGCATTTTAGGCAGGGAGGGACACATGATCTGTGTGTCAGTTAGGATTGTGTTTGGCAGGGGGTAGCAGAAAACCCTAACCCGGTGGCTTATACAAGTAAGGGGTTCACTTTTCTCCTATAATGGGAAGACCAGAGGGAGAGAGCACAGGGCTAGTGTAGCCATTTAATGAGGCCATTGAGGACCCAACTCATTCTGTCCTTCTGCTCTGACATCCTCAGCTCAAGGCCTTTGCCCTGTTTATCACAAAATGGTTGCTGCTCCTCCAAACATTGCATCATAGCTCCAGTCAGGAAGAAGGGACAAATGATGGCCAAAGCTTAGTCCATTTATATTGGAGGGCAGCCTTCCTCCAAGACCTTAACCTACCTTGAACCAGCTGGGATAGAATAACTAACCTGGTACCTAATTTTCAAGAGAGGAATTTGAGTATTTCTGTCTACCTCCTATAGTTCAGTAAGGCAAGGCAGAAGGGTATTGAAATGGGTGTTGATCAAACCAGACTATGGAATCTGCCACAGTGTGTTTAGGAAAGATCTGAGAGGTCCAGAGTAGTCAAAAGCTCTGACAGTGACAGCACATGGGAACTGAATTGTAAGTGCCCTTCTTTTTTCAGGCTTAGCTTAAATTGTTTCTAAGGGGTCAGGCCCTTGTTTTTTAGTTGTGACCCTGGATTTGGCCATTGCCAAATATATCTCCCCAGCAGGATCTACTCTAAATTCTCAGAGTGTCTCGTGGATAACCATGGGTTTATCCCCCACCTATCCATCCATCCATCCATCCATCCATACATCCATCCATCCACGATCCATGCACTCATGCAGTATCAATTAAACATTTACTACCTGTGTGCCTGATGCTGTTCTAAGCTTGTGTTTTTGCTCTCCCTCATTCTTACCCGAGCTGAGCCAAGACCTTTTCCAAATGTGGGAGCCTAAGGATGAAGAGTTATCTAAGATAGTTACTATTTCAGACCAGAACTTGAAGCTAAAAATGTTTGAATGGAAAAAAAAAGTTTAAAAATATAGATGTGTATTTTTCTAAAACCCCATTAAGCTGTCAAGGGCCCTCTGTGTGTGTTTCCTTTCCCATCGTTGCTAATCAGCAAGGTATGTGTGTGCCCTAAACAAAAGAGTAGCCAACTAGCCTCCTCCCCCTGCTTTCCACCCCTTTCTGCTTGTTGGTCCGTCTTGAGCTGTTCCCCAGCCTTGGGAACCCAGGAGCCTGGCCCCCACTCCCTGGGGAGACTGCACCCCAGATCCTTCATAGAGGCTGGAACACCAGTGCCAGCCTTCCCGATGGCACATTCAGACTGCCTGGGCTCAAACCCTGCCCGAAGAACTTGAGTCTCAGCTTCCTCATCTGTAAAATAAGGATTGGTATCATTACCTACATCTCAGTGTCACTGTGTGATTGAATGAACTGAAAGTGCAAAGCACATAGGAAAATACCCACGTTCATATGAGACACTCAATACATGTTGCTCGTTATTATTGTCACCATTATTAATATCGCTACTGCCCCATTGTTCTTCATTCCCCGCCTCCCAAATTTACAGTCTTAGAGCCCTGGATGCTGTTGCCCAGTTAAAGGGTTGGCCCATGGACTGAAAGGTCTCGGGTTCAGTTCCCGGTCAAGGGCACATACCTCAGTTGCATGCTTGGGAGAGTGTGTGGGAGACAGCCAATCAATGTGGCTCTCTCACATTGATGTTTTCTCTCTCCCCCTCTTGCCTTTCCTTCACTCTCTCTAAAAATCAATGGAAAAATATCCTCGTGTGAAGACTAAAAAAAAAAAATTGTACAGTCTTAGAATAGAAACAGAAAACCTCAAGACTCACATCCAATGTGTAATTAAATGGTAGCAAATGTAAATGATAGTTTAAGATATTCCAGCACAACACAAGGTAAGGACAAATGAGCTGTAGCCCCAGGGTGCTAGGAAAGGCCACTGGGCTGGCGGTCAGGAGACAACTGCTCTGCTCCCAGGACTGCCAACACCTTGCTCTGTTGCCTGAATAATCCTCAACACCTTGGGAAGTGGGTGGTTGGACTCCCTGTGTTCACCAATCTGGCCTCACGTCTCCACATTCTATAAACACAGTGGAACTCTCACTCTCCAGGTCTGCTACCCAAGTTCAGGGCTGGAACTGGGCTTATGGTGGACCAATTTTTTGGAACAGTTGATTAACTCCAGGCAGGGTCAGGGACATGGGGACACAGGGGGTTTCTCAGATTCTTCCATTCCTAGAAACCATCTCTAATCCCCACCAACCACCACCACCACCACTACCACCTTTCCTCTGATGTGAGTCCTCTCCACGTCACTAGACCATTGTGTTTCCAAGCCCGTGTCCCTGCTTTTAGTCAAGTCAACCAAATGGAGAAGCTCTGGGTTTAGCGAAGTATCCTTTGCTGGTGGCTGGGCGAGCTTAGGAGGATGCCCAGTGCCCTGGAGTCACTGTGGAATTTCCCACATCTCCCATTCCAGTCCTCCCGGAGTCTTGTTTCACAGACTTTAAATGCCACCTAGATGTTTGGGTTTTCTGGCTTCTTTGGACTCCTGGGAGGTAAAGACAAATAGGGCCACACAGGTCTTAAAACCTGATTCTCAAGGCAGGGCGATGAGGTGATGATCTTTTCTGGTACAGGAAACCTGGAGCACCCCAACTGATGCTCCTTGACAGATATAGACACCAATGTTCTCACTTCTTGATCCAGTTCCCAAAGTCCACACCAATGACCCATCTGGTTGAACTCACTGAAAATCAAAAGAAGCCAGCTCCAGAGAATGGGAGTATGCGTGGTACTCTCTTTTTAATGCTTCTCTATAGTTCAGCCCTAGCTGTACATTTAAATCACCCAGGGAGCTTTTAAGTCACTATTACCACCTAGGCCCCAGCCCAAACCAATTAAATCAGAATTTCTTGGGTGTGCGGCCCAGGCTTCAGGGTCCTTTAAAACTCCAGGATGCGCCACCAGCATTGAGAACTTGAACTTGTGCATGTGTCTTTTCCTTACAGTGAGTGCATACTTTATTTTTTAATCTTAAAAAAAAGGCAATTTTTGATTTGAAAAAAAATCAGCCCTATCTGCTCAATTCTTTCGAAAAGCCTTAGCGCTTTTATTAATTTTTAAAAAGCTTTTCTAAATTTACCATAAAGGAAAACATTGTATTTGAAAAAGTTTACATTTTCAGTGTTGTACATAATGAGAAGTCAAGTAAGAAATGAACATCAGGTTGGTGAAATCATAATTTTAAATAAATATCGTTTATATTTTATTTCTTTAAGTGAGGTAACTATTCTCTATGACATTTTTGTAAGGAAAAAGTCACGAAAAAAATTCAAAATGAGTAACAAATCTCTTGGACAGTTTGTTTTATAGGGGCCAGCATATATCCTTGTCATGTGTTGGTCCTTAAATAGATTTTTTTTTTCCTGTACTGACTCATATGTTAGTTGTTTCTGGTGGAAGCTGGGATTTCTGTAACTGCATGTTTTATACCAGATGTGGTTGGAAAAGTAGTGGTTGCTTGGATTGAGGTCATTCAAAGAAGAAAATAGAAGAGTAGATAGAGGGTAAGGAAAATTCGTCTCCTTGGCATCATACTCCCATGTACCTTGGAGGAGTTAACCCAGGGCTTTCCCTCTTAAAAGCTGACATGCATGGCCTTATGGGCTATGAATTTTAGTCCCTGAACGTGAGGCTCTGACCCCTGGCAGAGCTGGCAAAGCCCTGAGCCTGGACCTGAGCCTGGGCCTGTCAGAGCCGCGTGTGGGTAACTTACAGGGGAGAGGTCAACCTTCGACTAGATTCACTACAGCTCTGTGCTGGTGGCTGATGTGAGAGTCATATCCAAGTGTTCATTTCTCTAAACCTTGTCTTTCAATGTTATCGTGGCCAGATATATTAATAATAAATCTACCTAACATTTATTTTAAAGATAACACAGTTAAAAAAATAATAATAATGCCTTCCTGTATCAAGGCCCTATCTGGGGCACAGTTCTTATATATATGAAGTAGCCCAACCACTTACATGATGAAATCCCAAACATGCAGTGACCTAATGTCATAGTCCTTCTCTCCTCATTCCCATGAGGTGGCAAAAGCCTTTATTGTCAAAGATCTTGGATATATAGATCTTTTTTTCCTTGTAATTATCCTATACAATAAAACCCTAATATTCAAATTGACCCAACAACGGAACGGCTGGTCACTGTGATGTGCACTGATCACCAGGGGAGCAAACGCTCAATGCAAGAGCTGCCCTTGCCTGAGGGGAGCACTGCTCAGCCACAAGCCAGAGTCACGACTGGCAAGTGCAGCAGTGGTGGCAGGAGCCTCTCCCACCTCCACGGCAGCGCTAAGAAGCAGTGAGCAGGGTGGTAAGGAGCAAGGGGTCCTGGATTGGGAGAGGGATCCCGGACTGCAAGAGGGCACAGGCTAGGCTGAGAGACTGCCCACTCCCAGTGCACCAATTTTGTGCACTGGGCCTCTAGTTCTCAAATATGTGCCTACGATAGGTGTGTCTTAAGTAGATCATAAGGCCTCAAGGGAAGGAACCATTCTACTGATCTTTCTCCCCAGGACACTCCTAATAATTGAACTGCCACACTATTGCTGCCTAGTAAGTGCATGAAGCCAGCAGTGAAATCACTGATCTTTGGCACTTTGCTATTGTATCACAGCCCTGAAAATCAAATGACAAGCTGAGATGATGGTCAGAGTCAGAGGACCTTAAGATCATGTGGGATTCAGATAACTCAATACCAGCTGCCCTCCAGGAACCCAATTAAATCAAGCAAGCCTGCGGGGGTAGGGCCAGAGAGGGGGCACCTCACTTTTCTGGGTGAAAAGCATGCTTCTCCCTCGGCCCCTTGAGCTTGCTATAAAAATCCAGCTTACAGGGACCACGGTCTTTCCTTACAGGAAACCAGGCAGCATTTTGGATCCAGCCTCCAGAAAGAGAAGCTACTGCTTCCATGGAGCTCTTTGACAGAGGCCTCCACTCACCACCCACTGCCCTGCAACCTCCCCTCTCCCTCTCTCACCCCTGCTCCCTTCCACGGCCACTTCCTGCTAGAAGCCCTTACTCACTGGCTGGTTTATGTTTCTGCTCACCGGTGGCTGATTTGACCTCTGAATTCTCTGTGTGGGGCCCACCCATCCTTTCCCTTACTCCCCCGAGCCAGCTCACCTAAGCCGATGCACACAGACTCCTCTTTAAGGCCCCAGCAGGCCCTGCTGGTGTGGGTGACCGCAAGCAAGTTACGTTGCTTTCTCTTTTAAATAAAGCCTATTGTAGTGTGATGGAGCTTATATATAAAAATTGCACCCATTTTTAAGTGTTCAGTTCTATGAGTTTTGACAAATGTATATACAGCCATACAAATGCCACCCATCAGAAAACAGCATTTCGATCATCCCAAATCGCCCCTTCCCCCGTCCCCCCAGGAAACCACGAGCGTGCTTTTACTCACTATAATTTAGTTTGGCCAGTTTTAGAATTTCATCTCAAAGGAGTGATGGATACGTTCTCTTTAGTATCAGGCTCCTTTCTCTCGGTGTTTTAGAGATTTATCCATGATGCTGCATGTGTCAGTAGTCTGTTCCTTCTTATTGCTGAGTAGGATCTCATTGTATGGATATGCCACAGAATATTTTATCCATTCATCTGCTGAGGGAAATTTGTTTTTCTCCCCCACTTTGGAACTATTATGAATACAGCTGTGATGAATATACAGTATATATGTCTTTGTGTGGGCATGTGTTTTCATTTCTCTTAGGAGAATTCTTTTTAAAAACATACACACACACACACACACACACACACACACACACACACACACACATATATATATATATATATATATATATATATATATATATATATATATATATCTTTCATTGACTTCAGAGAGTAAGGGAGAGGGAGAGAGATGTAGAAACATCAATGATGAGAGAGAATCATTGATCAGCTGCTTCCAGCACACTCCCCACTGGGGATTGAGCCCCCAACTCAAACATGGGAATTGAACCAGAAACTCCTGGTTCATAGGTCAACACTCAACCATTAAACCATGCAGGCCAGGCAGGAGTCAAATTCTTGAGTCACATGGTACAAGTATTTTTAACTTTATATTATAAAAAAAACAAAAACAGAAAACTGCCAAACTTCTCTAAAGTGACTGTACCTTTTCACACTGCACCTTTACAACACGAAAGTTCCAGTTTTTCAACATTCTCGGCAACACATGGTTAGTTCTAATGTATCTTTCTTAGACTAAAGCACGTGTTTATATGGCCACATATAAACTGGACACAGGGAAGGTAGCCCCGGTCCTCAAATAAAGATCTTCCCAAACAAGGATCAGGCAGATTCAAATAGAAATCTTCTCAAATAAAGATGAGTTTGTTTTCAAAAGTATGGTTGCCTGGGGAGAGGAAAGTGGGGATGATGAGGGAAACCAAGACACACAGTGAGCCTAAGCCTAAACTTCCCCGGAGCTGAATGCCATCCTCCAGGCTCATCTAATTCAATTCCCCCCTGGGTTCTGCTTCCTGAAAAGAGTCACCATAAAAATAGCTACTGTTGATTAGGCACTTCATAGCCCCAATCTCATTTAATCCTCACACAGTCCTGTATAGTGAGTACTGTCATTACTCCTACTTTTCAGCTCCTTGGCCTAGGCCAGTGGTCGGCAAATTCATTAGTCAACAGCGCGGCAAACCGCGGCTCGAGAGCTGCATGTGTCTTGTGAGCCACAGTTTGCCGACCACTGGCCTAGGTTTATAGCTGAGGATGGAACTCTGGAAATCCTGTCCCATAAAACCTACTGATATTCAGGCATGCATGCTTTAATTCATTCCCCCACCAGACATTAACTGAGTCATGGGTTGTATGATGAATTAAAAGAAAAAAAGAAAAACCAGTAGATCCTGCCCGCAAGGGACTCACAGGCTAGTGAGAGAAACACCTGCAAGAACAAATATTCATATTAAATCACACTGAGTACTACAGAAAGTCCCAGAACAAGTTATTCATCAAGTTGTCCTTGATATACAACCAGCTCTTAGAGTCTGCCCTTCCTTGTCTCTTCCCACAATCTTTTGTCATCCCCCAGGATGCTTGCTGGTGTTTGTGTTTTTGTCCTCACCTGATACCCTCGGACATGCTTTTTCTTGTCCTAGACCTGGCGGCCCTCCAGCTCCATTCAGCGCCGGCTACACAACATCCTGTCAGGTTGGAGTGTGGTAAACCAGTCAGAGCCAGTTCTCCCCACAGCTCTGCCTCTGACGGCAGGAAGTCCTTAGACCAGTCACTTAATGTTTTGGGGACTCATTTCCCACATTTTGTAGAAGGAAGAATAGGATCAGATGCTCTTTGAAGTCCCTTTAATTTTAGGTGTTTTTTTTTTTTTTTTTTTTAACTGAGCCCAATTTCCAACATGGGGTCAGGGTAGAGAGGAAGTGATGAGTTGTGGCACTTCCCTGAACTTTCCAGGATGCCCACCTTCTCTTCCCTCCCCTATCCTAGGCCTCACTCCTGGGAGGCCTACCTCACTCCTCTCACGTGACACCCCTTTCTACCAGGTACCCCCCCTCACTGGGTGTGCTCAGGCTCCCAGTTCCATATCGGGTCACAGTCCACCAACTTCTGACCCCAAATGGTTTTCAAGGTCTGCTTTCCTCACATCTGAGCTCCAAATGACAGCCCAGACCATGAGTCACCTGTGGAAGCAAAGAAACTCTAGCATTCCTAGTGCCTGGCCCAGGCTCAGATGCACTTGAGTGAGCTGGCTGCTTCTCTGACGTGAGGGCCAAGGCCTCCTTCCTTGCCAACAGATGATCACAGGCCACAGGAGGGAGGCTTGCTGGCTGCCACCAGACACTGACTAGCCTTTTGTGTTAGGCCCGGGGTTTATTATTTAAGGGTAGCACCCCAGAAAGGGACACTGTGGAAAAGTAGTCTGTAGAAAGATACTTCAGGTATGAGTGTTTGGGGCTCAGGTCTTCTTATTTCTCCCTGCTTTCCCCAAATCAGCCATGGCTTAGGAAACTAGTATCCATTCTAACACCATCAGCTCAGCACCTTCTTCTGATGGAACCGAGATGACATAACCATAGGATACTAAGACTTGCCGAAGGGAAGTGTGACATAGCCCAGGTAATCTGACCAACAATGGGCCTGACCCAGTCAGACACTCCTGTCTTTAGACTCTCAAGTCAGCACACAAGCCTTCTAGCCCCGATTCACAGTCTTGATTCTCCCTCTCGTGTCCAGCTCTCATGGTCCTGATACACTTTCTTATAGGGGAGGGTTTTGAGCTGCAATCTTGTTGTGAAATCAATTGTTCTGCCCCGAAAGAGGGCATTTTAGATGCTCCAAAGCCTGAGCCCTGGGCTTTGCCTTCTTTCTGCTCCTACATTTTCTGTTATTAAGACCTTTCTCTCTCAATAGGTGGAATGTACAGATGAGGGAACAACTACCTCTCAAATATCTGCGCTCTTTAATCAGTCTCAGTAGTGAGCCTTCTTCACAGAACACCTACCTCGCAGAATCACCCTCCTGGAGGGGCCAGTGGTTGCCTTTTCATGGTTCTAAGCATCTACTGAGGACCCTCTGTGCCCACAAGCTCTGTCGTAGACCTCTCCCCTGCAACACAAAAATAATCCCCTTCAATAAATATGTATCATGCACTCACCATGTGCAGGAATGTGTCTGCAGACAAGAGGCAAGTCTTTGCCTCCTTTGAACTTATATTCTAGAAGCATGTGAAACTATGGTAGGAATATGAAAATATGAAAATAATAAGTATCCTATCTTTTATATATATATATATATATATATATATATATGTATATATATATTATTGATATTTTTACAGAGAGAAAGGGAGAGAGATAGAGAGCTAGAAACATCGATGAGAGAGAAACATCGACCAGCTGCCTCTTGCACACCCCCTACCGGGGATGTGCCCGCAACCAATGTACATGCTCATGACCGGAATCGAACTCGGGACCTTTTAGTCCGCAGACCGACGCTCTACCACTGAGCCAAACCGGTTTCGGCATAAGTATCCTATCTTAAGGAGTTATAATTGAATGGGGGAAATAAGACATGGGAGAACATTGACAAGGACATATGGAGGAGAGAGCTCTGGGGATGTACTCAGCACCCCATCCCCCGCACTACCCCCCAGATGGGCTTCCAGATTCAGCTGTGTGCTGGCCGTGAGGCCTCCAGCAAAAGCTGTACCTTTTCTGGGTCTCCATTCTTCATGTGTAAGAGGGTTTGCCTCGCTTCCTTGCCAGGTTGTGTGAGGTAGATAAGTTAATACACATGCAAATAGTTTGCAACCTAGAAATAGTACTAAAATGTTGTCATTATTCTTGAGACTAAAGGTTGGTATTTAAAAAAAAAATAAAATGCTCCAAGGATTCCCAAGGACTAGAGAGTTCAAACAGTGACAAGCACATTCAAGTGCGTCCATGTCAGGAAGAGAGGGGCGATTTTCCGGCTGTGACCTTCAGCCAGGCCAGGGTCAGCTTTAAGTGGAATTTGCCACCACTTACAGGGGAGTGATTTCCAAACTGGCTGCTGACATTTGAAACCTATAATCAAAATGTTATCACTTTAGCTTAAACCAGCTGGGGTTTTGCCACCTGTTGAATGAAAATATCCCCACCTTGGTGAAAACACCCCTCATTCTCACCAAGGTGGGGTATACATTCTGAGAAGGCCACCAGTTCTGATAAGCTGCTTCACTCCAAAGCATCACTCTGTCTGGGGAGATACTCTGGAAGACAATGGTGGTCAGACAGACATGTCCCAGTGCTCCTGGAGCCACAGTGCAGACCTGAGACATTGGACCAGCAGGAGAGGGAGGAAGTGCAGTGACAAGGGGTGGACAGGGGGACATGGGCCCACCAGGCAGGAGCATCTCGCCCAGACTTGAGGGTGGAAGTGGAGGTTGGTAAATGCTTTGGGGGGAAGTGCTATTTACACTGGTAATTGGGAGATACTTTGAAATAAGTTGGAAGGAGTGGGAGTGTGCGTCAAAGAGGTGCCTGCCCTGGCCAGTGTGGCTCAATTGGTTGGAGTGTCCCCTGTTCATCGAAGGGTTGCCTGTCAGGACACATACTAGACATAGGTGTGGGCAAACTTTCTGACTCGAGGGCCACAATGGGTTCTTAAACTGGACCGGAGGACCGGAACAGAAGCAACCTGACCATGCTGGCACTCTCATCTTGGGCTGCTGGTGAAGGAGCAGAGGGGAGAGCAAGAGAACCCTCCGCTCTGCTCTTTTGGCTCCACGGGCCAGATAGAACAGCCGAACGGGCCGGATCCAGCCCGAGAGCCACGGGTTCAATTCCTGGTTGGGGTGTTTCCGGGAGGCAATCAATCGATCTCTCTCTCTCTCTCTCTCTCTCTCTCTCTCTCTCTCTCTCTCCCCGTCTCTCAAATCAATAAAAAAAAAAAATATCTTCGGGTGAAGAAAAAAATATCTTAAAAAAAAAAAAGAGGGGGGGTGGGACCGGTTTGGCTCAGTGGATAGAGCGTAGGCCTGCGGACTGAAAGGTCCCAGGTTCGATTCTGGTCAAGGGCACATTCCCAGTAGGGGGTGTGCAAGAGGCAGCTGATAGATGATTCTCTCTCATTAATGGTTCTAACTATCACTCTTTCTCTCTGTAAAAAATCAATAAAATATATTTTAAAAAGGGGGGGCAGAGGAAACAGCATATGCAAAGGTGCAGTGGGGAGAGAGTGGATGGGAACTAAAAGAGAGAAATTGGGGGGGGGGGGGGAAGGGAGGAGCCATGTGTCCAGAGATGAGGCTGCAGCGCCAGCAGGGGCCTGTCCTGGGGGCTCCATGTGCCACAGAGAGCAGTTTGGACGTCCTCCTGAGGAAAGGTGACCGGTCTGCCAGGGCTGGTCATGGTGTATGCCTGTTGCCTGAGGGAGTGATGAATAGCACCATTTCCTTCGCTCTCCAACGCTGCCAGGTTGGATGATAAATGACAGGGTCGCCTCTCCTTGAGGAGGAGGGGAGTCCGTGGAGGAGGCAGTGGCTGGGGGTGGGGGAGAGAGCTTCCGATCCTTTATGATGTGAGGGGTGTGGGCACAGCCTGACGTGTCTCCCAACACTAATGGGATCATTCCTGTCTTTACGATAACTATTTTGTAAATATGGGAAGTGACTGCGTTCTTACCTAGTCTCATAGCTTCTTTGTGATCACCAGCTGCTTTGCTAGCCACCCAAGGAGGCTGAAAGATGGAATGCTTTGCCTCCAAAGGGTCCTTGAGGAAAACCTCCAAAAGCATGGGTAGTGCTTCCTTCAGGAGAGAGGCAGGAAGCAGGCAGGTCTTCCTTCAGCCCAGGGTGGGGAGAGATGGAGTCTAAACCCACCTAACCTAGTTAGGCACCGCCCAAACCCCCAACCCCAGCTCTTGCCGGGTCAGGGCTGGCACAGTGGGGCCATTCATGCCTGTCCTCCTGCCCCCTTATCCTGGAAGCTGGCCAGTGCTCAGCTGCCCTGGGCATCCAGGGGCCTTCTGGGAGCCTCACTCGCCCCCGTGCTCCCAGCAGAACAGACCTGGTATCAGAATTAACGAGAGTTACTCATGGTGTAAGTGCTGCCTTCCAGCCTAGAGTTGGCGTTTCTGCCTCTCCCACAGTAATTAACTAATTAACTATCAACCAGGGGGTGATGTAATTATGACACAGAGCCTGGCTCCTCAGCCTCCTACCCATAGGACCCACTGGGCCCCTAGAATTCACGGGGGGCTGAGTTAAACACCATGTCTGCAGGTGCCAGCGTGGGTCACTGTGGAGTTCAAGGCAACGCTGTTCTTGGTCCCGGAGGCCAGGCTGGGACTGTCCTGAGAGTGACACCTGACTCTAGGGAAACCCTCAAGCCCTTCCCTTTGGAAGCACCCAGGGCCGGGGCCCAGGGTTAGTCCCCGAGGCTCCCTGTGTCTCTCATCCGTAAACTGTTATTTTAGTGAACGTTTAAGTGCTTTGTAAAGCACTGCGCAAGCCCTCCAGGTAGGGCAGCGCAAGCCCGAGTCGGGGTATGAAGTGATTCGGCCGAGACCACCAGCAGGCCAGGGGGCCTGAATCAGAGCCCAGGGCCCTGCCAGCCAGCCTGGCCCACTGCGCTGGCCAAGCAGGGTCTCTGGATTGCCCTGGCTCTCAGGGCAGTGACTCTCCGCCCTTTCCGCCCAAAGGCGTCAGGACGGGAGCACCGAGTGGCAAAGATCTGGAAGCTCATCTGCGCCAGCAGGGATCTGGGGGACTCCAGAAGGCACAGCTGAAAGGGGCTCAGCCTGCAGACCCTGGTCCTGAGGCCCAAGGCCACTGAACCCGGCTTCCAGAAAACCGCAGAAGCAACCTCTGGTCAGAATTTGCTCACAGTCTCATGTTCGGTGATGGACCCCCAACTATGCTATGAGGTCCTTCTAGGACAAACTTCAAGCCACATACCCTTCTTGATCTCCCGAAACACTTAGCACAGCGCCTCAGCCGAGCAGCTGCTGGAGTATACTATCAATCACAGACTGTTTGCATTACTACTGATTTCTTTCCAAATCTGTCAATGTAATCTCTAAACATGCGAGCATCCCTATAATGGTATGCAAGGGCCGTTTGATTCTCCAAATTTTTATTTGACGTGATTTTATCTATTGTACACTTTGCTGCATAGCCCGCATACTTGTCATTGTTCGTGGCTACCCTGGATTCCAGGGTCCCTGTGTCTCACGCTTTGTTTAAGCGGTCTCTGATTGCTGGGCATTTGGGTTGCCTCCAGTGTTTTAGCGCTATAAATAGCACTTCTGGGCCACCTGGCTTTTCTCCCCCTCGCCTGGCCAGGAGGAGGAGGGTGGGATGGGAGCAGGAACCCCTTCTCTCCTGCATTCCTGAAAAGGTCTGTTCTGCTTCCTTGGGCTGGGGAGACAGAAGCCCATGTCTGCTGCTTTGTCACAGACAGGTTGGGGTCCAGCATGCCTCCTGAATCCACCAAGGACACTGGAGTCCACATGGATATCGGGGTCCTCCAGAGAAACTTGGTTCTACCAGGGATACTGGGACCCATTAGGAACACGGGGGTCCACCAAGGACTCTGGGTGTTCCCAAAACACTGGGGACCTCTAGGGACATCAGGTATTGAGGGTCACCCGGATCTACTAAGGACATCCGTATCTACCAGGGCCCTCTGCTAACACCAGGATCCCCCAGGGGCACCAGCTTCCTTTAGGGACATTGAGTCTTCCAGGGACACTTGGATCTACCAGTGACACCAACATCCACCAGAAGTAATGGGGTCCTCAAGGACCCCATATACACCAGGGACAACAGGTTCCTCCAGAGTCACCAGATTGCCAGGGCTGGCACTGGGAGACTCCTCGCGTGGCCTGTGTTGCTCCAGGAATAGGAAAGGGCACTGGGCTGGCCGCAGCCCCCGGGCTCTGGACTCAGGAGGGCTCCCTCCCACATGAACTCTCTCATTTGGAGCTGACCTTTTTGGTACATGGCTGTAGGGCCATCTCATCAGATAGGTCCGGAGAGGAGACCCAATAACATTGCATATGTTCCTGGCAGGCCAGTTCAAGGTTACGCTGGGAATCACAGAATATCTGAGCTAAAAGGGGAACTTGCAGTTTATCTAACCCAACCTTTCCATTGTACAACTGAGGAAACAGAGGGCCAGAGAGGGGAAGTGACTTTTCCAAGATCACTCAGAGGTTAAAGCTGGAGTTGGGCCAGGAGACGCCTCACACCCAGGCTGGTTCTTAGCATCCTCCAGCCTCCTCAAGGGCGCATGTTTATGCATCGGAATACTCACCCGAGTGTAGCTATCAATTCTCCATAAACTGGCTTATAGACTTAGCACAACCCCCATCAAAATCGCCGCAGAAGTCTCCCGAGGTATAGGGAAGTGAATTTTAAAATTTATATGAGGAGGTAAAGCCAAAGCAATTTTGAAAAAGAAGAACAAAGTTGAAGATTCACACCACCTGCCATTAAGATGCACTGCACAGAGCAGTAATGGGGATTGTGGTATTGGTGAAGGGACAGATGGATGGATGGACAGATGTCCCCAACAAGTCTCACCCTGAATTTCACCTGGCAGAGTCCTCAGCATACATTTTGGAGGCCCTGGCCTCTTTGCATGTGGGCCTAATCTTGACTCTGGGCCCACAGAGAACAGAAGAGGCATCAGGTCAGGGATCCTCCATGGGAGCCACTGCTGGGAAGTCCCACTGGGAGTGAGGGCCAGGGTCAGGGGCCAAGGGGCAAAAGGGACAGGCCTGGGTGCAATAGAGTGCAAATGGGATAGCAGCAACCCCTTGGGCAAAGATGTCCTTTCTCGAAAGGAGAGAAGAATTTGGATGAAGATGGTCTCAAGTGCAGGGTCTCAGGCTCCTGATTTCCTCGGTGAGGCAGAGAATTACTAAGAGTTAATGTCATGGGTTGGAGAGACTGGCAATGAGTGAAGGATGGTGGAGCCTGATGACCAGAAGCCTGAGACGGGCAGGGGAAAGAGATCAGGAAAGGGAAGTAAGGACTGTGCTAATGGTGGGGACTAAGGAACAACTGTTTGTGTCCCGGAGGGATTGACTCCAAGAGATAAGCTCAAGACACTAAGGAACTGGAGAACTCATCAGCTGGCCCAAACCTAGGGGAAACCATATAGCATCTCTGTATCAAGAGCTGGGTGTCAAGTGGGGGCTGGTCATGGAAACCTGGGGGTATCTCTGCTGTTTGCCCTCAAGCAGAAGGTCACAGGAAAATGGCCAATAAAGCCAACTTGGGGCTGGTGCATCAGGGCCTAGAGCCAGGACTGGTCCCGGAGACTGGAGTAATGGTGCTGGCCCTGCAAGTTGGGGTCCAGAGGCCCTGTTGGGAGACTGAGTGAGGAAAAGGGGCAGGGGGCTTGGGGGTGACATGACATGGCCAGCGTGAGGAATGTCATGAGTTGGGAGCAGCGAGGAGCATGACTTCAGAATCAGAAATTACTGGTGTTACGGACTGGTAACCCAACAAGATATTGCTCCTCCACGAGTATGGGTTTCCTGTCTGTAGAATGGGGGTGGAAACCAGGCTTGAAAGGTTCTTGTGAGCCTTGAATGGCAATAACACACAAAGTGCCTAACACTGGGAGTGAGGAGAGAAGGGGAGGGAAAAGGATTTAATTTGTTCAGCTGTCTGCTAAGGAGGTAGAATGAGTAATGTAGACCAGTGGGTCTTAATCCTGATGAGAATGACTTGGTAGGGCTTGTCAAACCCCACCCCTGGAATTTCTGAGTCTGTAGCTCTGCATTTCTATCAAGTTCCTAGATGTTGCTGCTGCTGCTTCCTGAGCTATTGGCCCGAAGACCACACTTTGAGAACCACCTATACTATAGACACTTAGCCTGTGGGCTCTTCAGCCATTTGCTTTTGAATGATTGGAAATTACAGCTCTGCCCCTTTCTAGCTCTGGGAACTTGGACAATTTAGGTAACGTCATTGTATCTCACTTTTTTTCACCCATAAGGATAATTGGACCCTGGGATTGGTGTAGGGACTGTAAGGATTAAACTAGTGAGTAAATGTGTAAATGCTTAGAAGAGTGCCTGATAAAATGTAAACACTCAGAAGTATCATTTGTCAGTACATGCTACACTTTTTAAATATATCCTCTCTTTTAGTTGCCCAAAGACCATTAGATGTTAATAGTGTCGTTTCCATCATTTCCATTTTACAGATGGTGACACTCAGGGTCAGCGAGATGAGAGATACCATGTAACTCATCGGAACCCGACCTAGTATCTGAACCCAGGTCTTCTACCTCCATAGTTAGGACTCGTTACAAATCATGTCTCACTGCTTCCTGGAGCCCAGACCCCTTTCTTTAAACTCCCAGCCCTGGAGGCAGATGACTGGGCCTTAGGACTGAGTGCAGACTCAGTCCACTGAGAGTAGGCAGGGCTGAGCGCAGAGAAAGAAAGAGGAAAGGAGGAAGCTGGGGGCGATGTTTGTCTGGGAACCTGGCACAGAATTACTCAGGATGCACAGAGTGGGCATTTTTGAGTCTTCAGAGGGCAGATATACAGGTGACTCAATGCCTTGCCCACACATTCCTTCTCTTCTCTTGGCTGCCATCACAGCTTGAAGTCATCGGTGAGTGATGTGGCAGGTGCAAACGGATCGGATCACCCACTAGTGGTTTACAGAGCCCAGAAGGACACCCTTACTCCCAGCCTAATATGGACAGAAAACCCAGCTACCGGAGGACAGCCTCACAAACACTGCCATCCTTTGCTGGATGAATCAGAGCATCCCACTCACCCACATGGACCACAGTGTTCCACAAGAAGTGAGGATTGACAGCCGAGAGCCCTTCTGGGGTGGGCAGGGGGCCTTTGTATTCCGCTTGCTAATTGTAGTCAGTTGCCTTTCACTCAATGCTTATGCACAACAGTGGAGGCAGGATGCGGGGTCAGTCCAATCCACCACAGCTGCTGGATAGAAAACTCTGACCCATGCCCAACTGGCATGGATGACTCCCATTGCATATTTGTAGTCTGCCTGCTCCTCTGAATTCCAGACTCTTCTATCCTGTGGTCTAGAGATATATCTATCTGGGAGTCCTTCAGGCTCCCCAGGTTCACTATATCCAAACTTTCTCTCAGTATTTTCTTCCCTCAAAGTTTCTGCTTCCTCTTGTCCTCACTATCTCAGTTGATAATAGCAGCCACTAAGCACTCTCACCAGAGGCTCCGAGAGTCTGCAAGATGGACATTTTGAATGCAAAGTTCACTCCTAAAGCAGATAGTAGCCCTGAAGTGAGGTACAGAGAAACACTTGGCAGCCGCCCTGTTGTCCTTGCTGCCTTGCCCCAGGAATGCCCACTCACCCCTGCTTGGTTCCCAGTTGCCCTGGCCCTGCCTGCTTCTTTCTGAGGGGGAGTGCCTGTGATTTGTAGATTAACCCTAATTTTAAATGCCCAGTTAGAGGGGTCCACTCCTAGGAACTTTGGGATGAACTGATGATCATCAACGTAGAGTTCATACATTAGATTAAAAAGTTCTTGACCACCATGCCTGCAATTCATTCTCAGTTTGTTTCATATCAATTTCTTCTATTCATTGACTTACTTTCTACAGCAAGGTCTACATCACCAGCCCTGGATTCATGGAGGGAACAAAAGCTAGGGAGGCAGAGGGGACTGGGGACAGCTGGAATCCCCAAAAGAAATCCTTCAATCTGACGGCCATTTGAGCATGTTGACCTCCCTTGCTAGTGTGCTACAGGAAAGGAGTGCCTTCTTCTCACTTCCCCCACCCCCACTCCGCCCATAAAGGCCCCTCGTGCCATTTCTGCTGTGGGAGGGGATAGGACAAGAGTTGGAGAAGGGGTAGAAAGAGAATGCACACAGACACTGAGTAATTAAACCACATTCCTGTACACCACATTCTCACAACAGAGGATTTCAACTCAATGCTGAAACAGTTAACTTTAGAAGGAACAAGGGAATTATTTGGAATGCCTTCCCTTGTTACAGGGAAAAGGAATGCATTGTTCAAATTTCTTAGCCTCTTTTTTTTCCCCCCTTTTTTAATTTAGGAGATGTGGACTATTAAAATGTTTCCTCTAAAAAAAGGCTTTTTGAAAATTCTATGAAGGTAGCCACATGACAACCATGTTTGTTATAACTAGATTTAGATGGCTATCTTGTGTACTGCTGAGTATAATGTAAAGCCAGGGTCACCTTTATGGTGAACATTCTAGACTCTTCTCTAGAAAACTGCACTTCGATGATGCTTGTAAACTTTGCATACGTGGGGGTGGGGGTGTTATGGAGGGTGAGGAAGGGGGTGGATCCTCTGCAGCCACCTGGCCATGGCCACTAGGCTGACATACTTTCAACAACCAAGCCCATAGCCACTAAGATGCTGTGTGACCTTAAGCAAATTCCAGCCTATTGTCTCATTGTGAGACAATAGACTAGATCAAGGAGGTCTCTACTAGTTTTCATATTCTGATTCCACATTAATGCTAGTGTGTGTGTGTGTGTGTGTGTGTGTGTGTGTGTGTGTGATAGAGAGAGAGAGAGAGAGAGAGAGAGAGAGAGAGCCAAATTTAATAAAACATGGAAAGTACTAGGCTGCATCTATTGTTTTCTTCTTGTCTTAGAAGCCCCCATCAACACCCCTACCCTGGCCCTTTATGGGTATAACCACTCCACGACCTCGTCCTCTCTGGGAAGGGATGTCCCTGCCCACTGCAAGCCCCCAAAGAAACAACTTCTGCTCAACAAACATCTATGAATATTGTAGAAAACTACACATTGTCTATAGCACACCCTTTTGGTTCTCAAATTCTGTTGTTCATTGTCTTTGAGCTATTTTGCAATGTTCTGTAAGTGACAGGTCTGTAAATTCTGAACTGATAGAGATTTAATTGACTTCCTAAAACCAGTTTTATCTCCATTTATCTCCAATTCATCTTAACATTCCTTCACTCTATATAAATTTGTGTGTTTTTGACTTTTCCTTTGAACATCTGCCCGGTTGCTATCATGAAGAAAATAAATTCTTGAATATGTACAACTTTATATCTGTACTAGAGGCCTGATGCACGAAATTTGTGCAAGAGGCCCTGGTCCTCACAGCCCCGGCTTTGTCCGGAAGGACGTCCAGAAGGTTGTTTGGCTGCTCGGTCTAATTAGCATATTAGCTCTTTATAGGATGCACGTCATGATTTTACCTTTCTCTGAGAATTATTTTTTAATAATACACTGTCTCTTCCTAACCTTCAGGAGACGGTTTCTATTTTCACCCCATCATTTGAATTTTGTTCTACTTCAGTGCTCTCGTATCCTCACCAATTCCCCCCTCACACCCCCTCCCCAACACTCCCCACTTATTGTTCCTTCTCTAGATTCTTCTGTTCTTTTCCCCTAGATTTGTACAGAATCAGGCTTGAACATATCCAGGCACTGCTGGAAACCAACTGTTTTGGGGTTTGTTATTTTGGAAATTTCAGCATCAGTGCTTAAGAAATACAGCCTGGGCATGTTTTGGTATTTGGGATCATTTAAGAGCTGCCTATCTGATGCCAGGAGACAGACCAGAGTTAGCATTTTCTTAGCTTTGTAAGGCAGGTAGGGCCTGCATCTTTGCAGATCACTTGTATGGCATTCATTGCGCACATAATTTAACCCTTCGTTTCAGATTTTTTTTTTCACCTAATAATTGAGGGGGTTTCATATTGAGGTGGATCTCTGTTACTTTCAGTTAATGTTTGGGGCCGGGGGGAAGAGAGGGGCGGGTATTTGTTTTTTTAGTGTCTTTAAGAATTACAACAAACCCTGAATGTGACTTTAACAGTACGGATAATTGGCTTTCTTTGGTGTACATGTATGTGTGCAACACACAGGAGATAGAGGAAATGAGAGAATGCCCCAACAATTTGCAAAATGTATAAACTGTGATGTTTACATTTAAGATTTCCATCTTCTTCAGCTGTCAGGGTTGGGCCCCAAATATTTGTTATCCTGGGGGGAAACAAGGGCCCTTTCAGCACCCCAGTTCCTGGCTCTCCTGGACCCCTGGTGGGGGGAAGGCACTTTGTTGCTTGGACAAGCTCATTAGAGACACCGTTCACTCTTGGTTCAAACTCACAGCCTGGGGAGGCAGGAGAGAGAGGAAGTAAATGAGTCTCACTTGCTCGAGTTTTTTTTTTTTTAATTTAACTCTTTCTTTACCCTGGTGTGGACAAAGTACATTTCCTCCCAAAAGTCACGGTTCCAACAGTCCGCTTGGTTAATGTTCTTAGATCTCCTGCCAGAAAGCATGCTGCTACATCAAAGAGAGGGGGAATGATATGTGTGGTAGATAGCTTATGGAGGAACATTTTCTTCTGAAAATAGATAAGAGGGTGGATCACAGATTGAGACTAAACATAGACTCTGTGGGCCTTGAGGACATTTCTCTGGATCGTTCAATGAGAACGAGGGAGGCCATTTCAACATTTTATGAATGAAATTCTTCATTAACATTTTTTTTTCATTCAAAAGAGACAGACCTGATCCTAGACTAATATAATGGCAGTACCAGAGCTATTCATGCAAATTTGAGGCATCCTACCACATTATAAAAACGCCAAGCTCATCAGGGCACCAGATGGCACATTTACACAGAGCAATATTTTCCTCGAACGGGAGAAAGTGTGTGATGTCATGGGCAGGAGAAGACGCAGATGCTCAGGATCTTGATGTGAATGCTGACGTTCTACTGAGCCAGCCGCAGAAGAAGCCCAACCGATAGATTCCCAGAGAGGAAGAAGTGCTAGGTTGTATGGATCCCAGCGCTGCCCCTTCCTGTTCTGAGGACATAAGAAAGTGTGATTGCAAACTCCTGGCCTCCGGCAACCCCTCTGATGGCTTCATGTGGATCTCATTCTTCTGAACCACCCAGAAGTCCAAATGGGAAATCATGGATCATTTCAGGCTCACCCTATGCCCTCTGACTCGGCCCACATGAAGCCAGTGGATTCCAAGCCTGGTGTACCCAACCCCTGCGACGGCTGCTGCCTGAGCTGGTCCTCATTCCCTTGTCTAGAGAAGCAGTGGGTTCTGCTTGGGTCTCTCTCTCTGCCCTCCCCATCTTTCCCCTTCATCTCCTTCAGGCTGCCAGAAAGATTTTTCTTAAATGCAAATCCTAGCATGTCCTTCTCTTGCTTACAAATCACTGTCTGCCCTGGGAATGGAGAAAATTGGCCCTCGACTCAGGCTTACTTTGCTCCCACCTAAAAATCTCCAAGCAAGTCTCAAAAGATTCTTCCCGAATAGAATGGTCACCTACAGTCCACCCCACAAGTATTAACCCAAAGCTGCCCGAGCAGCCCAGCCCTTCCCAGATGCGTGCCACAGCTACCAACCGGACTCTCTCTCTTCATTTTCTCACTTCTCCTCTCCACCCACCCATGAGGTTTATCTTTCTGCAAATCACAGCTCCCTCTTATCACAGAACAAAACTCATCATGTTCAGCCAGGAATTCCTGTCAATCTTATTTTCCCCTTAGCATAAAGCCAAATGCATTCATATCTGTTTCCCTACTAGCCTGCCCCAGCAAGCAGAGCGAGAGGCACACAGTGATATGCTACACTTTGTTGGGAGGTGAGTTTTTGGGAAGCAAGAGCAAACGAAAAGGGGAGAGAGGCAGGAAGGCAGGAGAACCAACAGTCAGTCAGTTTGCTACTGGACTGGCCCCCACTTACATTGAATAAACCGATTGCTTGACATTATGGGGCCATCTTCCCAGAGGTGTGTGAAGCGCTTAGTCTCAGGACAGCCCATTCAGGGGGGAGGAAGGGAAGAATGTGTCCAGCCTCCTACATCCATCGGTCAAAAGTCTGCCCACCCTTACCCTTTGGGGCTGTGAGTATAGGCCCATTACTGGGATCTCACACCACAGAGGAAACACAGAAGCCCAGAGGTAGGGAGGAGAGGTGTACTGTGCGGGTATGAGGTCTTCGAAGGCGTTGGAAGACTGTGTCCACTGAAAGTTGCCAGAACTGCTGCTGAGCTGGTTACCCCAGAAATAGCTGGAGCACAGGCAGGGCCCTGAGCTCCAGAGTCAGCGAGGCTCAGAGGGCCCAGGTGGCCCATGAGAGGAGCCTCCTACACTCTAGCCCCGCATCCACTGCATGCAGGGGGTGCTGAGGAAACATGTGAGGAGGCGTAGGTCCTTAAACAGGACAGTCTGTGTAAGGTAAAGTGATTGGCCTGGTGCTTTGGAGGTGCTCCTAAGCATTGCCTTCTACTGTTGTTATTATGCACAGTGTCAATCTTGCGCAGATCTGGGACAGCGGTCTCCTGCCCACTCTCCAGCTCTACTTCCTAACACACGGCAGGTGGTTCTTTTCCAAAGGCCATTCCTGCCCCCCCCCCCCCCCTTATAATTCAGGCGGGGAGCTGGTCAGGGGAAGAGAAAGTGAGCCTGAGGACAGCAGGGCGGGGCTGTGCTGGGTGGGGGGCCCTCAGCTGCGTTCCCGGATGACTTCCCCGGGCCCTGCCAGGCCTGCTCTTCTCTCCACTTGGTCAGCAGACGTGAACCAAGACAGTGGGCCCCTACCCAGCTGCCCACGCTACACAGCGGTAGTCCTGAGAATGCAGAGGCCCTTCCTCGGGACCAGTGCCTCGGGCAAGAGGGAGCAGCTGCTGGAAAATTCCAGGAACTGCCTTCCCGGAGCCGGACTGTGAAGCATGTCTTCATTTCCTCATCCTTGGTGCAGACTCTCGCCGCGTTCCATCCCAGCCTTGGTCTCTACCTACCATCCGCAGTCTGGAACAAAGGCCTGCTGGTTTTGAACAGTTCCACGGTTGCTAGTTGGGGCCTAAAGCAGAATCAGCCTCCCCCACCCTCCAACCCCCCCTCCCCCCTCAGGAAAACAGCTCACCAGTAATTGGGGCCCAGTAGCCTGCGTCAAAGACCTGCTCCAGACCCAACTGGAGAAGCACAGGAGGAAGATCCAAAAAGCTCTGGCCAGAGGGAGCGCAGCATAAGGACTTTATGGTGATCCAAGCTCAGCATATACGCTGGGCAATTCATATGTACATTCATTACTCTAACATTACAGCTAAGTAAGGTGCTCACACTAGCTCATTTATTTGTCTAATCATCCAGCAAAAGCATGAACAACACTGGAAGAAAAGAACATGACCGTCGAGTCCAGCTTCAGTAGGAAGAAGGTCCCCAAACAAGTCACTAAAATACCACAAGAAGGAAAAGACTATCAGCTCACAGAGAAGGAGAGAACCAGAAAGGGATTTTGGAGATGGGCTTTTTTTTAACTGGGTCATGAGGATAAGTAGGAGTTTTCTAGGAGGGAAAGAATGGAGACTGTGAACAGGGTTGGCGCATTCTAGGCAAACGGGGGAAATGTACCAAACTAGGGGGTATGAAGGAACATGTGTTTGTTTATTATCATTTCGAAAATTTTATTTAAAATCTATCAGGTTGCAGGTAGTTAGATAGAAATAACAAGATAGATATGATCCTTCTCTCATTCTAGGGGACAATCAGACATTAAACAGACAAAAACCACATGGGTAACTATATTTACAACTATGCCAAGTCTGTGAAGGGGAAGAGGAAGCTCTGGGAGCATGAGTGGGGCGAGAGAGGGGCCCTTTGGATCTGGGAATCAAGAAGAGCCTCCCTGAGAAGAGACAGTTAAGCTGATTCTTGAAGGATGAGAGGGTTTAGTCGGGCAAACAGTTCCAGGAAGAGGGAACAGCATGTGTGACGGTTCTGAAGTGGAAAGAGCATAGGGTCCAGAGTCTCTGAGTGTTTTCTAGAACAGATAGGACACCCAGGCTTGAAGGAGGCAGGTGGAGAGAGATGGTGGGAAGCCTCTTCGAGGGTGGGTGGTGTTGTAGATGGGACCCTCCATTCAGGGAAGGTGGGGACTTTCATAGAGCAAAGGAGCTTAGGAAAAAAATGCAGATTTTTGAGAAGTCAGTGAAGGGTGGACTGATTCAGAGTAACCAACGCAATAGGAAAACTTAAAAGGTAAGAGGAGGAAACAGGAAGGAGAGAGAAGCTGGGTGGAACCCAGGCTGGGTGGGACTGAGGTGGAGGCTCAGCCGCAGGGCTGAGAGACAGGGCACTGGGCCAAGGAAGCCAGCTAAGTCATGAGCCTGTGGCTGAGGGGCTGGGGGGAGAGAGGGTCGACCTGGGCAGGGTCATAACTACTTGCATTTACATGGCATTTGACAACAGGAGAACATGTCCATATAGGTTCTAAGTCATTTCACAGCAATGTGGAGAGGCAGGCAGGGTGGGGGTGGTTACAGCCCCCACTTCCACATTAGAAATGAAGAGAGAGCTGAAGTCAGTTTGGCTCAGTGGATAGAGTGTCGGCCTGTGGACTGAAGAGTCCGGGGCTTGATTCCGGTCAAGGGCATGTATGCTGGTTTCAGGCACATCCCCAGTGGGGGGTGTGCAGGAGGAAGCTGATTGATGTTTCTAACTCTATCTCTCTCCCTTCTCTGTAAAAAAATAAAAAAATAAAAAAAATCAATAAAATATATTTATTTTTAAAAAATTAAGTGAAGAGAGAGTCTTAAGGAATCCACATGATTTGTTCAAGGTTGTGTGGCTAGTACGTGACCAAGCTGGAGGGGGAAGTCGGGCACCTGAGTCCAGGCCAGTGTCCTCTTTGTTTCACTGGGGTGCCTAAAGCCAGCAGGGTCCCACTCCTCCAGGGACACAGATGGCCAAAGAGAGTGCGCTTGCTGGTCTATGAAGAACGAGCAGCAAGAAGGAGAAGAATCCCAGAAGGTGGGCTCTGGAGCTCACATAAGAGAGACAAAGGGGCAGGTGGGAGTCCTAGTAATTATGGAGATGGGGTAGCTGGTGAAATCCAAGGGGAGGGACGGGGGGGGGTCTTCTGCAGGGAGAGACAGGAACCTGAAGCTATTGGAACCCCAAAGGCAGGCTCTGTCCCGACACCCATCCCCAGTCTTTGTGTCAGTCCCTCTGGTCTATCTATCAATCATGCTAATCTATCTCTGCTTCAGGCCTTCCTCTCCCCTTTCTGGGCATCCACTTTGCCATCTCTTCACCAACGGTTTCCTCCGAATCTGTGTGTATAGGTGTGTGTGTGGGGGGGGGGTGGTTTGCAAACAGGGCCACCCCATGGCTCTAGGGGGCCACATCACAGCTCTACCTGAGAACAGACCAGACCATTAGCAAAATCTCCCGGAAAACAGGACCCTACAGGCCAAGGAAGAGCAAACACAACTGCCACCCTTGTTACTCCTAGAAGAGGGCCAGTGTGAGCTGGGACCTGAGAACTTGCATCTTTAGTGGCAAGTCTAAGAGACTGCTTGATGCTGTACAGAAGAATCAGCCACCCAGGGCCACAAGAGTGAGTCACCTGGCCAGGCACACTCCTGGCCCAGGGCCTTTGCACTGGCAGTTTTCTCTCTCTGGATTGCCCTTCCCAGATGTCCTAAGAAGGCTCCTTCTCTCACACCCTCCAGGTCTTTGCTAAAATGTTCCCTTCCCTATGAGAACTCTTATGTCCACCCAATCTACAATGGCTCTCCCAGCCCCATTCAGCATTCCTTATCCCCCGCTTCATTCTCTCCATTACACATCACTATCAGGCCCACTAGATGTTTTGTTACTTATATGATTGTCTGTCTCTTCCTTCTAGAATGTTAGCTCTGCAAAGGCAGGGACTTCCTGCTATTTTGTTCACTTCTGTGTCCCCAGAGCTTATGCATACAGTAGGTGCTCAGTGAAGATTTGCTGAATGAACTAATTATCAAGAAAAATATCCCATCTTCCCAAATGCCCTCCTGCTGGAGAAGGAAATATAAGATGTAAGAAATGTCTTGTGAAGTGGGGGTGAGTAGCAACCTCCACTGAGTGACTTCATTCCCTTCACTTCTCTGAGCTTCAGTATCTTCATGTTTAATTGGTTATAATCAAGTAAGAGTTGTTTCTTGCACTATAAATCGAAAAATGCAATAAAATCACCATAAGACCCAGAAAATCCACTCCTAAGGGAATACCCAAAACAATTGAAAGACGGTACTCAGACAATTCGCACACGAGTGTTCATGGCATCAGTATTCACAACAGCCAAAAGCTGGAAACAACCCAAATGTCCAATCAGCCAATAATTAGAAAAATTCGGTACCATATACTAGTACACATGACGGAATATTATTTAACCATAAAGAGGAATGAAATTCTACAACATAGATAAATCTGAAAATGTTTTTGCTAAATGAAATAAATCCTACACAAAGGGATATATATGAGTTATATGATCCGCTTATATGAAGCACCTAGAACAGACAAATTCATAGAGACAAGGAAGTGCAGAGTTCCTGGGTGGGATGATGAAAAAGCTCTGGAAATGGATAGTGATGATGGGCTGCACAATATTACAAATGTACTCAATGCCACTGCTTTGGACACTTCGCAGTTAAAATGGCATATTTTATGTATATTTTACCACAATCAAAATAGATTCAGGAGCACTTCCCCCAAGGTAAAATGTCCTACGAATGTAAGAAATAAATCATTACTGTCGTTGTTGATAATTACTGTACTGCGGTGGTAGACAAGCGGTCCAAAGTTCACAGACAGACTGGCGGGCATAAAACTGCTTCGTAAACAGCCTCTTCCAGCCCAGGCCTGTTGCTCACCGCCCACCGCAGCCCACAGGTTTAATGGCCAAGTCCAAGAATGAATGGACAATGGCCAAGATGCTGGCAGCACTCGGGATCACAGTGTGCACGTTCATCCTGGAAACCTGTCTCGCCTTGCCCTTCAGTAGCATTCCCGTTGGGGCAGCAGGGGCTACGGGCTTGGTGGAGAGATAGTCCTGCCGTCAGGGCACAAGGCATGACCTGGGAGGGGCCGGGCTACACATCAGGCCCGGATGACAGTGGGCACTTTGTGCTGCGGTTGGCCTGATCGGATTGCCTCCTTTGGAAAGAATGTCCTGGTATCTGAATGAGCTGAAAGGCGAGACCCGGGGGCGTTACCACCTGGGACAGGGACCCACAGGCCTCCGGATCCACGCTGCTTCTCTTTCTATAAGCAAAGGGCCTGCCTGTCGAGGAGAAGTCTTAGAAAACACACAGAAGGGGAATAGTGGGAGAGGGATTCCTAGGACAGAAGGACACTTCACAACAAATTCACCTCCGAGTTTGTTTTTGTTTGTTTTCAGATAATATGTCTGCCCAGGTCAGTTTGGGTTCCCCAACACCTTGCCTCTCAGGGCAACTTGTGAAATCCCTGTGTGTGCCATGTGTAGTATTTATGGGGAGAAAGTCTACCAGTGGTCAGCAAACTGCGGCTCACGAGCCACATGCAGCTCTTTGGTCCCTTTAGTGTGGCTCTTCCATAAATTATCACGGCCCAGGCGAGTCTATTTTGAAGAAGTAGCATTAGAAGAAGTTTAAGTTTAAAACATTTGGCTCTCCAAAGAAATTTCAATCGTTGTACTGTTGATATTTGGCTCTGTGGACGAATGCGTTTGCCGACCACTCTGACCAAAGCTTCCATTAGATCCTCAAAGGGGTGGGGGATCCCCAAAATACTCTTACTATCACCGTTTCTTTACATTTCACCTGTGATCTTAGAGACCAGGGTTTAATTTATTCCTGGTCTTTAGGGGGCACATGGATTATTTCAAATGATGCACTGCATGGCGCACCTCTGAAGGCAGAAGAGGTAGAAGGCTTGGGGTGGGAAGGAGACGCCTCTCAGTCCTTTCAGCCTTTCTCTAAGTGAAGTGATTGGTTTTTTAAACAATGAAGGTTTACATCTTGGCACAAACGCCGACCCCAAGTCTCCTCGTCCACGTGACTCCTCCCAGCTTTTGTACCTGTGTGTAAGTGATACACCCAGTCCCCAGCAGCCCAGAGCACTGAGCCGGGAAAAGACCCTCCACGGCCCACTGATCTCTTTAGAACGCACTCTTTGGCGGCTATTGAAGGGCCTGAACAAATCTTAGGTGATCCGCAGAGACGTCTGGCCAGGCTGGCAAGCACCTGGCAAAAGCCGGGTGCAGTGCCCTGCACTTTCCCCTGCACGGGAGGGGAGGGGGGGCGGGAAGGAGAAGGGTCATGACGAATGAATGGGTAATTGAGAGGCTCTGAAGAATGACTCAGATATTCCAATGGGTTTTTTTTTTTTCCCCTTTCTGTTGATGTGTAAAATGTAATTGTAGTCATTTTTTCCAACAAGTTGAGTTGATAAACAGTGATTATCCCTGGCAGCCTGTGAGCTGGGGCCACCGTGAACTAGTCCACAAGCCAACATTCTTCTCTCTCACCTACAAGAACCACCACATGGGGTTAGACATTCCTCGGTCCCGGGAATTTTAGCAAACGTGCAGGCTGCAAGTGGTCAAGGGAGGCTCCCAGGAAGGGTGGCCTTAAGGGGATTGGGGGGTGGCGGGGGTTGGCAGCCTGATCTCAGCCCCACCACACACCCTTTTGTTACCTGGGATAAAGGAAGAGCAGAGACATGGCTTGGTCTGCGTCAGAGAGATGGTTGTCAAGAAAGGGACAGAAGACAGGCCACATTTGGTGAGCACCTTCTGTGAGCCAGAGGCTCAGTTCACTGACCCCCTCCACATGCACTGGTCCCTGCAACCCTCATAGCGGCAGAGAATTATTTAAACCTGATGCATGCTAGGTGTCACACGTGATACATACCTGATCTTTGCAATAATTACTCTACCCAGCTATTATTGTCTTTCTCCAAATTACAGGCAAGGAAATGAAAACACAGAGAATTAAGTCATAGGGCCGGGTAGTGAGTGCTGGGGGAATTGGGATTTGAACCTAGGGGCTTTCCAACTCTGAAATCCATTCTCTTATTATCACACAAGGCTGCCCCACTGGACAGCTGGCCTTGCTGGCCCATGGTGGCCCTGTATGCCCATCGGTGGTGATTTGGTCACACCTCCCAGAGAGTTCATGCATGGTGCCCTCCCACCAGCCACGAAGACACAGGCTTCCAAAGAGAACCTGCTCTACTCATTGCTGGTCCCTATTAACAGACCTGCTAGAAAGTGACAATGGGCAAAGCTCACTGCTAAGTCCTGCTGAGCGTCATTGCTGTCCGCTATCTGCTGTCGGCTGTCATCTGTCCTGCCCTCGGTGAAGGGACAGTAAGATGGCTTCTTAAATTGCTATGACAATGCTGGGGACACAGCCCTCACCTCTATAGGGAAATTCTCTTTGGTGGCAGGACTATTGGGGCATTCCATACCACAACCCACCTGGTGGTGCTGGGTAAAGGATGGAGAGGAAAGCTGGGGCTGTGGTGTTCTGGGGGGAGCTGCTTAAGGGCATGCTAGCGGGACAGCTCTCTCTAACCCTCTAGGTCAGTGGTCGGCAAACTCATTAGTCAGCAGAGCCAAATATCAACAGTGCCACGATTGAAATGTCTTTTGAGAGCCAAATTTTTTAAACTTAAACTATATAGGTAGGTACATTGTTATTAACTTAATTAGGGTACTCCTAAGCTGGCCTTTGCTAAACACTCAAGGGGCCAAAGAGCCGCATGTGGCTCTCGAGCTGACCATTGCTCTAGGTGAGAAGCCCTGCCATAGTACTGGGCTGGGCAGGGGTGGGCAGTGGCAGTGGTGAGGAAGGAAGGAGGGATGGAAAGAAGTTTTGGTGAAAGTCTGACTAGGCCAGGCAAGGACTCGGGGGGCTCAGAAATGAACACGTGATTGGAGGCAGAGATTAGAAAGATGGCAGAACCCTTTTCTAGAGAAGTTTGTTCTAAAGGCTAGATGAGATTTGGACCTCCATGGTCAATATTTATTTAGATCCAAAAGGTTAATGCAGTACTCACAAATTTTATGAGGGGTAGATAGGAAGAGGCAGGTGATTTAGCCAAGAGAGCCTTCGTACCTGGGAGTTAGAGCTGCCAACAGCACCGTGGGCCTCTGAGCTCCTGTTTCCCATCATGACAATGGGACTGTCACATCTCCAGGTGTTTTCCTTTTGGGAGGGGTGAGGGCTTCAGAAATCCGTTACTGTTAATTCCGCTGAAGTCAATGGTCTTTTTCTTTCTGGCTGCTTTTAGGGTGTCCTTCTTGTCTTAGGTTTTCTGTATTTCAGTTTGTTGTGTGGAAACGTGTGTTTATCATTGGGGGGAGACTTAACGGCCTTCTCAAATATTTGGAATGTTCCTTTTAACCATTTATGACAGATTCTCAACCATTTTCTGGTTGAATATCGTGCACCTTTATTTTCTTTCTAATCTCTGTTGGAAGCCCCAGCGGATATGATTAAGTGTTCTATTCCTGCTCCCTACGTCTCTCCTCCATGCTGTCATATGTATTTTTTAATTGTTGACAATATTATAGATGTGTCATTTCCCTCTCTTCTCCCCCACCACCCAGCTCCCGCCCCATCCCAGGCCTTTACCGCCCTATTGTCTGTGTCCATGGGCTGTGTGTGGATGCATATAAGCTCTTTGGTTAATCTCTTTCCATCCGCCCCACCCAATGTTGTCATATTTTTAAAACTTCTTTATTTCCCTACCCTTGAAGTTGTTGATGATAATATCTGGCCCATTAGCGATCACGTGGTAAATCATGGTACCCTTACCCTAGGAAAGGTGGGTAAATATATAATCATTTGGGTGGATGGGTGAGCCTTATGTTCAGGAGACAAACTGAAAACGAATCAATGCAAAATACCCATTTATATGAAGAAGAATTGGGAGGCAGGAAGAATGGGGCAGAATAGCTTCGCTCCTCTGGGCGTGTTTCCTGGGCCTCACCAGCGGGCTTGGCCTCAGCATCAGCGTGTTAGAAATGCAGAATGCCAGGCCCCACCCGCACCTGCATTTGTAACAAGAGCCCCCATGGGCCCACGTGTAAGGTCTGAGAAGTGCTTCTGCTTTACCAACTTGGCTGAGAATGTTGGAACCGCCTGGGCCTTCCTCTCAGAGACGTTGATGTCTCTGGCCTGGGGGAGGCCTGAGCGCTGAGCATGATTTAAAGCTCCCCGGTGATTTTGATGTGCAGCGAGCACGAAGCACCCAGCTCTGCAGCCCTGCGGTTTCAGGCGCCACGGGCACCTGGGCGGAGGAGGAGCAGGGCAAACGGAGGATGCCCACTCGGCCTCTCCCAGGCAAAGACCTCCAGCGGGCAGGACTCGGCCCTGGCTTTTGCAAGGTTTATGGAGGCAGCAAGGTTTGAAGGAAGGTCGTTGCCCTGGGATTCTGGATTTGAATCTCAATTCTGCTTCCCCAAATGGGCTGTTTTCCTGAGCCCAGTCCCTGGAGATCTGGAGTCCTGAATTGAAAATGAGGCTATTTATTCCCTTCAGCCACGAGGCCTGATGTTTCCCTACATTCTCCGTCCAGTCCTGTTTATGATGCTGCTGAGATGGGCTACCCCAGCCAGGCTGTCAGCGCTGGCCCCACTGGCAGTACCTGCACCTTACAGAGGGCGGGATTCCATTTCCATGAAGGTGGTGGGGTCCCAGCGGTGGTCACTCCTTGGAGGAGGAATTGACAGTGAAGCCACACTGGGGAGCTTTCTGGGGTGTGACAACCTTCTATATCTAGACCTCGGTGGTGGTGGTTTTATGGGTGTGTGAGCCTCCACCGGGCGGGCTATTCACATGGGAATTGAGCACTTCATGTAAATTATGCCTCAATTAAAAACAAAGAGCAAGCGGTGCTTTGCAGGCCCCCGTGGAAGTCAAAGCACTTGACAGCCAGGAGCTGGGGACTTTGACCAACTTGGGAAATAGGGCAGGAGGGAAGAGAGCCAGAGCCACAGAGGCACAAACAGAGATGGACAGACGGACAAAAAAAAGGTGCTTATGGGAATAAGTTGACCCAGATTCCAGGCAGTTGAATTAGTCCTAAGTCAAAAGGGGGTGCGGTTGTCCAAACAGGGTGACCAACCGCCATACTGATTCCCCCGGACTCCTAGTTTTAGCACCGAAAGTTCTGAGAAACGTCTCAGGCAGGGGCAGAGGAGACTGCTTCCAGACCCAGACAGAAGCCGTCTCCCCAGGGCCCTGAGACGTTCAGGAGGAACCGAGGATGGGGCCGGTGGATGGGCTCCCTCCTCTGTGGCCAGAGGTGGCTGCCCATCCCCCGAGAGTCTGAAATGAGGCAGTGGCCTTCCCAGGTATTCCCCAAGTGTCCCTCGGTTGGTGTGCCCCCCGCCTGTCCGGCACCCAGGCGAGTTGGCAGTGGTTGGTTTGCTCATGGGTTTTTCCCTTGGTTTTGAGCCCCTGGGGTTTGGGTGAGGTTTCCTCACTTTTGCACACTCCTCTCCAGCTCAGCTCAGGCTCCGGCACCAGTGCCTCCGGGGGTTCTTAATCTTTGTGTGCCCTGGATGCTTTTGGCAACTTGAGGGAGTTTTAATCCTCTTAGAGTAATGCTTTAAATGAATAAAATAAAGTGCAGAGAGTTGCAAAGAAAATCAATTATGCTGCAATACAGCTATCAAAAGATTTCTTAAAAACACATCTGTGATGAAAATCATGTGTCCTCCTTTATCAGTGCTTTTACCTAACTCGATCGGGCAGCAGGTGCGATGCTGAGGTGGCCATACCCACAGATGGTAATTCATGATAGCTGCCACAGTGTCGTAAGAGGATGAAAAATCCACGTGATTGTTCCTAATGACAATCAAAGGTGTGCTGACACCACTGTGGCTGGTTGCCTACCTTCCTCACAGCAGGGAATGCTAAATTACTTGGTGGTTAATGAAAATACAGATGCCATTTTAAACCCCATCCAAATCCACACACACTCCTGAACTCTACCCATGTGCCCAGCTGGAAAAATCCAGCTTTAGGTGAAGGAAAGATCAGATGTGTGTGCTTGTGTTGCAAACGGAGGGCACAGTGTTGGGGTGAACCCTGAGAGTCTTTGAGAGATGTGGGCGCTTCTGGGACAGGCAGGGGAAGCTGAGAAGCAGGCCCTCACTAGATTACCAGCCGGTAAGCACCCTTCAAGGCCAGAACAAACAGGGGAGAGCCCTCGCTGTGTCCCAGAGCTGGCTGCAGATCCTCCCTGGGCTTTGTTGTGGTAAAGTAACATTGGGTGTGACCTTCACCTCCTCCCTCCAGTGCGCGGTGCTGGAGGAGGGACGGCTGGCGGAGCTTGGGCACTGAGGGGCCCGGGAGCCTTTCTCTTCAGCCTACACAGGGGCTCTGGGTTCAGCCCAGGGTCAGATCCTGCCATGGCCAAGGAGAGCCGTGGAGGGCTACCAGGTCGGCCTCCGTCCTCATGGTGCCCAACATCCCCCTGAGTGAGAGGAGCTTTGGTGAGGTCCTCTTTTAAGATGAAAATCCACCTGGGAGGGGTGGTGCATTCAGAACATAAGGTCGTGGCATGAGTGCATTTGCATATTTCCCTGTGCAAGAGGGCAGAGGAGCCGGGACCCTGGGCCAAGGGGCCCATCCCTGGCACCAGCCCCAGTGACCTGCACCTGGAAAACTGCCCTCTAATTCGCAATCAGGAAATCAAGGCCTAGCCTGGCGCCAAGGTGCAGGACCCCAGCTGTAGCCTGGTGATGGTTCAGCTCTAGACAGCATGCCCCTGCCCCTGCATGGCAGAGGCACAGACCCAGGGGTTATTTTTACCTAACGGCACTGTTGTTGGTTGTCTGGTAGCTGCTGTGGTGGGTTCCAGCAGCAGCGAGCTTGCAGCCAGGATTTCCTGTGCAGCTTCCTCCTCCTCCCCCATGCACGGTTACCTCCCTCCTCTGGTGCTGGTGAGGCAATCTGAGGGCTGCCTGGAGCCTACCCTGGCCATGGCGGAGGCCAAGGGTGTTGGGGGCCCAACCCCCTGCCCCCCAAAAAACACATTCTACACTGGCCGCCCAGGTTCTGCCCTTGGCGCCCCGTTTTCTCTGCAGAGAAGGAAATGGCAGCCTCCCTCTCACCTCACCACTCTATAAGGTAAAAAAACACTGCTTTCTAGAAAGTGAGGTTCACTAACTCTGTGAATTCAAACTGTTCTGGCTTCAACCCACAGCAAGAAACATACCTTCACCGTGATCTAGTACACACACCTGTACATACGTGGGAGTAAAACAAAGATTTCAGGGAATGACACATACTCTTCCCACGCCTGCTGCGATCAAGTTGTTTTCTGTTCTATTCTAGGGGTGTGTGTTTTTTCCAATCCTTTTTTTCTCTTAAAAAAATTATAGCTGCAACCCACCAGTAAATCGATTCTACAACCCAATAAGGATTCGTGATTCGGTTTGAAAAATCCTGTACCAGACTATTCTTCCTGGAGGATTTCTCTTTCCTGAATGAAGGAAGGGTGCCAGCATTTACACAGGCCTCTGACCTAGGCGTGGCCCTGGTTTTTGGAGTTACATCCATTTTACAGAAAAGGAAGTTAACGCGCTGAGTAGCTTGCCCATGGCATCAGCCATGGTGAGGACATCTACACCAGAGAAATTGGCAAATGCTACAAATCAGGGCTGCTGTCCCCCCCATTGGGAAACCAGCTTTTACACATTTACCAGCGCACCATCGATTCTAAGCTGGTTCTTTCTGGTTCCAGAGTTGGTGTGTTTTGAAGCCCTCTGACCTCAGCTTCCTCATCTATAAAATGACATGTAAAATGCCTACTTCATAGAGAAAAATGTATTCATTGAGCACATTCTGGTAAGTAAGAGGGACAATGACTGGCAAGAAAGAAAAATGCAAATTTTTTATTGCTACCGTAATGGGGCTTGAGAGATGAAGTCCCCAAATTTCACCATCTTGTATGATTTCCATCGTTGCTAAATGTAGTTTTTGCAAAAAAGAGGAAAAAAAATTCTATACATGAAAACCCACACTTTGCAAAAACTGTTTTGAGAATTAGAAGAAATGAAGGCAAACCTATAGGCCAACGCTCTGTAAATGGTAACTAATATTTGAAAATAGTGAATTTGGTGGAGGTAGGGAGGTGAGGGGAGGGATGGCAAAGAAAGTATTCCAAATGAATCACACTTCAAAGTAGGGCCTTCTATCAAGGTAAACGGAGAGAAGGGAGTATTCTGAGGAATCTTCTGATTCATAGACTATTACTGATGAACATATCACACATGACTAATTTTAAAAATTCCAGAAGAAGGGCTTTACAGCCTCAAAGTTATACAGTCCCTCGCCCCCCATCAGACAGATCCCTCTGCCAAGTGACGCCCTGAGAAGATGCTGAGCCTCAGGAAGGTGTGGGCCTCACTGCTGGGAAGTGGCCCGGGCCTGCCTGGGACCCTCTCCTGTTCATTCCACCCAGCTTTGTGAGGCCATACAGGAAACGTCTATGTCAGTGGTGGAGAAACTCATTAGTCAACAGAGCCAGATATCAACAGTACAACGATTGACATTTCTTTTGAGGGCCAAATTTTTAAACTTAAACTTCTTCTAATCCCACTTCTTCAAAATAGAGTCGCCCAGGCCATGGTATTTTGTGGAAGAGCCACACCCAAGGGGCCAAAGAGCTGCATGGGGCTCATGAGTCGCAGTTTGCCAACTAGTGGTCTATGCGATCATCATCATCATCATCATCACCATCATCACTGTAGCTATGGTAACAATGGCCGTATTCATTTCCAATTGTGTCTGTAACAAATTACCATGAAATGAATGACTTAAAATGAATTTATGATCTTACCGTTCTCGAAGTCCGAAGGGCGAAATGGGTGTCCCTTGGCTAAAATCAAGGTGTTTCTGGGAACGTTAGGGAGAATCATTTCCTAGCTCTTTCCAGCTTCTAGGCATACCTAAATTGCGTGGCTAGTAGCCCCTTCTTCCATCTTCAAAAGCAGAGGCATTCAATATACAAATTTCTCTTTTGCTTCCCCCTCTCATTGTAAAGACAGTTGTGATAGATTGGGCTCACCTGGATAATCCAAGCTCTCCCCGAATCCAGGCCAGCTGATTCAGCAACCTTAATTCACACTTGCAATGTCACGTAACATCCAGGTTCCTGAGAGTGGGACATGTGCCTCTTTGGGAGAGGGGGCATTATTCTGCCCACCATTATTCTAGCTAGTGTTCCTTGAGCACTTGTTATGTGCCTGGTACAATTCCAAGCATGTTACCTGTAATAATGCATTTAAACTTCACCACTACTCTGTGTACCCGTTTTGCAGGTGAAGAAAGTGAGGCGCAGAAAACAAAAGTAACTTCCCCAAGTAACCTGACGTAGCTAGTAAGAGGTAGGACTGAGCTACAGATCTGGGAGTATGATCTCAGAGCCCATTCTGTTAGCCACAAGCTCCCTTCAGTATTTGGAGGTCAGATGAACGAACTGAATTCTAACCTCATTTAATTCTTCCTTGATGACCCAGAAGTCCCTTCAGGATGTGGTAGTGCCTCAGGTCCATCCATACTGACAGCCATGTGTCACGAGTCAGGTAAATTTGCATTGGACTGACCATAGACTTTTAGGGGCTGGGATGCCTGGCGAGCCTGTTTCCTTCCCCCGGAGGGCTTCTCACAGTGAGCAATAGTGATTCTCTGTGGTATCTGACCTCAGCTACTCCTCTTTTTCTGTACTCCAGACATGCCAGCTTCACGGGTATTCCTCAAAAAGGTCAATTTCAACCGAGGGGCCTTTGTACTGGGTGTCATCCATGTCTGAAAGCTCTTCCCAATGAACAATATGCACAAAGCTCAACCATCACTTCAAATACATTTCTGCCCAAGGATCACAAAGGAGCCAGGCATCAGGCCTCTTTAGTGGGTCATGTCTCTCACTTCCCTCCCCACTAATTTGGTGAGAAGGCATTAAAGTTCCCTCCTTATCCTAACTGGTTTGGCTCAGTGGATAGAGCGTCAGCCTGCCGACTGAAGGGTCCCAGGTTCGATTCTGGTCAAGGGCATGTACCTTGGTTGTGGACACATTCCCATTAGGAGGTGTGCAGGAGGCAGCTGATAGATGATTCTCTCTCATTGATGTTTCTAACTCTCTCTTCCTCTCCCTTCCTCTCTGTAAAAAAAAAAAATCAATAAAAAATATATATTTTTTAAATAAAAATAAAGTTCCCTTCTATTCCCTGCTTTCCCCACCCCCTTCCCCACAGTAAAGACTAAGGGGGTTAGATTTGCAAACAGGGAGATGTCTTCATCTTGAAGTTTCCCTTGACTCTGCCGCGCAGAAATATCCAGGAGCAAGAAGTGGGAAGAGAAGACATGAGCTAGTTTCGTAGACACCAGATCTTCAAGGGAAAGAGAGAAAAAATCCTGACTTGTGGAGCACCTACTGAGTGCTCACTTTCACACCCCTGTGCAGGAGGACTAGTCTGTTTCATAAAGGACACTGAGGATTGTGGACATTAAGAAACTGTCTCCCAATGACACATGGAGGGGCAGAAGCAGAACTTGAATGCAAGTCAGCCTGAATAACCTAATAAAGGTCACCAGTTGCCACCCAATGCTCCCCCTTCAGGGAGAGAGGAAGCAGTCTGGGGTGGAATAGGGACGGCATTGAAGCTATTGGCCAACCATGAAAAAGAAATTTATTTATAAATGCATAATTTTTCTATTTATAAAATTATATGAAAACAAAGAGACCAGAAGTGAAGACACACATTTCTATCCACTGGAACTATTGCAGTGAATATCCAATTGTCCCAGCACCATTTGTTGTAAAGACTAACCTTTCTCCACTGAGTTGCCTTGGCACTTTTGTCAAAATCAATTGACCATTTATGTGTGCATTTATTTTTGGATTCTCTATTCTGTTCCATGAGTCTATTTGTTTGTCTGGATGCTACTCATTGTTTTGATCAACTGTAGCTTTGAAATAAGGTTTAAAATGGAATTCTTTGTTCTTTTTCAAATTGTGTTCTTTTTCAAAATTGTTTTAACTATTCTAGGTTCTTTGCATTTCCGTATGGACTTGAGAGATTGTCAATTTTAAAAGCTTGCTGGGATTTTGAGTGTGTTGAACCCATAGGACAACTTGGAGAAAATGACATCTTAACATTATGTTCTCAGATCAATGAACATAGTATATCTCTGTTTATATAGGTCTTATTTCATTTATCCCAGCAGTGTTTTATAATTTTCATTGAAGAGATTTTGCACATCTTTTGAAGATCTATCACTAAAGTTTATATTTTTTAGGCTAATGTAAGTGATATTTTAAATTTCAACTTCCAGTTGTTTATTGCTATTATATAGAAATACAGTCAATTTTTAATATATTGATCTTAGATCCAACTGATCTATCAGAGCACCCTGTTTTTCCTGCCTTGTACTCATCATACTTGTCACTGAAATGTACACTAAAGCAATGGGACCATTGCTATTTTGTTTAGCCCTCACCTCTCAAAATGCCCAATAACTGGTAGGCACTCAATAAATGGATTTAGCTACATACACACCCGTTCATTCACTCCTAGTTTTTGTGAACAAACTTATAATATACTAGAGGCCCAGGGCACAAAATTTGTGCACTCAGGAGGGTCTCTCAACCCAGTCTGCACCGTCTTGCAGTCTGGGAGACCTCAGGGGATGTCCGACTGATGGCTTTCCCCTCAGGGGATGTCCGACTGATGGCTTAGGCCTGCTCCGCACCAGTCAGACATCCTTAGCACGGCCACAGAGGCAGGAGAGGCTCCCGTCACTGTCGCTGTGCTCACCAGCCATAGGCCCTCTTCTGGCTGAGCAGCGCTTCCCCTGAGGGAGTGCATTGATCACCAGGGGACAATGCATCTGCCCCCCTGGTGGTCAGTGTGCGTCATAGTGACTGGTGGTCGTTCTGCTGTTCGGTTGATTTGAATATTAGCCTTTTATTATATAGAATCCTGGGTATTTATCTTCCATGAGAATGGTGGTTTGAAATTGTGTATTAAAATCTCCCCAGGTGATTCTAAAATATACTAATGCTTCAGCCTCATGCCGGCCTGTTGAAAGCCACCACCAGGGTGTAGGGTACAGGTATTTGTATATTTTTAAAAAAATATTTCTTGGTGATTCTGATGTGCTTCCAGAGTTGAGAAACACAGGCACAGAAAAACAGGCCGCCTGCATTCAGCCAACTTATAAAATAAAGCCGAGGATGGGCTCGCCTGGAAGGTCCAGCAGGTGAGATATGTTAGGAACCTCACATGGGGCTCCCCCCCACCCAGCCTCCTCTGAGAGTTGAGAGAGAAACCTTGGTTTCTCTCGCACTCACTCCGCTGCAATGGAGCAGGAAGGAAAGAAGGAAACCAGACCAGAGTGGAAAGCATTTTCAAACTTTATTTACAACTGTCACAGTGACAAAAAAGTAGTTTGGAAAAAAAAAAAAAAAAAAAAAAAAAAGCTAGTTTCTCCCTGAGCCTCAAAAAAGAACAGATAGAAGTTACAGGAGGTTCATCTTACAACAGGCATGTTTACTGAAATACTAGTTTGTTTTTTTCAATACGATCAGTTAGAAATACACACAAGATACTTAAAATAAAATAAAAAAGAGGAGGCCAGACAGGAGCTCAGCCACGTGTCCAAGAGTGACTGGGTCCCCCCAACAGGCTCACCGCTGAGGGTCCTGACGCTAGCTGTCGGCATCTGGCCTGCTCAGACTCCACATGGTCGTACAAAGGGGTCTAGCGACCAGCAAAAAACAATAAACCACCCCCATAAACACACATGTACACAAAGTAGGTCTGTTATGCAGTTTACAAGCACGTTCCCATCACATGGACAGATGATACAGGGGAGCACATTGGAAGGGGACATGGAGACACAGGATTTTAAAAGGCGAGAGACCCCGTCCACAAGGGAGGCACAGGATGAGAAATGCTGCGGTGAGGGAATGGGAGTGGGAGGGAAGGGTCTCTGCAGCCGAAACCGAAGGAAAGGGAGAGCAAGAGAGAAACACCCCCCAGGGCAGGCTGCAGGCTCTCCCACTTCCTCGAGGAGCTGGAAGAAGTTATTGCCATCGATCGATCGGTGTGAGGAACACAAGCAGTCAACACAGAGGAAGGGAGCAGGGGCGATGGGAGGGTGTCGGCTGCCCGGATCCAAACCCTGCTGGTATATCAACAGCACACCCTGGTCCTCCTGCCCAACCTTCCCCAGCGCCGCACGAACCTTGAGGTATCAAATACAACCTTGATGCACGTCCAAACCCGGGCAACCTGGACTGGCTGGCCACCGGAGGGCTCGGCTGGGTGCCTCGCTGGGCAGAGAGTCCAACCGTCCGCTCTGAGACAGAGATGAAGAGTGTCCTGCATCGTGCGGCTCCTGGTGGTTCTGAACTGTGACAAGAAGCTCGAAGTCCAAGGCTAACTTTCTCGGGGCACGGTGCCCTGGCAGGGGATAGGCGGGAGGTGGGGAGTGAGGAGGACCACCGTTCAGTGCTCCCTCACCACGCCATCCTCCCATCTGCATCCAGGAACACAAGAGGAGAAGTCAGGGATCTCATGACACCCTTTGGTGCCACACTGGATCCCCAGGCGGCTGCACAAAAGCCTCCTCGCCCATCCAACAATTCCCGGGCCTTGCCAGCTCTCGGGATGTACACGAAATTAGCTCACCAGGAAAGGAGGCCACCAGCTCACGTGGGAGTGGGTAATGCTGCTGACTCGGTGGCTGGGGGCCACGTGGGCCTCATGGCTGTGGCCAGGGGAGGGGAGGGCGTGGTGAGGAGAGAGGCGGGCCAGCCTGGGAGAGCGTCTCCCTCCCTCACTCGCTCTGTGCCTCTGCTCAGACTGAGAGCAAGTGTGGGGGGGACCCTCATGTCCAATTGTCCACAACCATCCTTCGAAAAGAGCAGGAAGTACTCTCACTACTCCCAAAAGGGCAGGCAAAAAGGATAAATAAGGGAAGAGAAGCTCAAAAGCACTGCTTCTGGAAAACAACCAGCTCACCGCAGGTATGTCAACCTGCCGCAGCCTGGAGCGGAGGGGCAGAAGGGCCGTGGAGAAGAAATGGGGGGCCTTTCCCTTTCCTAAGCATCCCCCCGGCTGGCTTTGCAGGCAGCCAGGGTGCACTGCTCTCCCTTACCCGCCTCCCCTGGAACGGGCAGCGCACCTGGAAGGAAAGCAAAGGCTGGCGGAGGGCGAAGCTGGACAGAGATGAAGTCTTGGTTTTCGGATGCCCCCGCAGCAGCGAGATGGCTCACCGAGAAGCAGGTACTTCCTGGCTGCGCCTCTCTGCTCAGTGCTTCCCTTACACCGTGCGTTTTCTCTTTTGTCCCGTGTTTGTTCTCTGAGCCCAAATGTTCCTTGCTCGCTGTGCACACCCCATCCCCTCACCCGCAGAGCCCCCCCCCCCTCCCCCGGAATCCCACCGCTGCCTCTGGGTGCCGAGGTCAGATACCGATCTCAAAAACCAAAGCTTCCCCACGCCCCAGCCCCTGCTCAAAGCAGCTTCCTTTCTCAGAAGGCCTTGCAAAGGGCCCCGGAGGGCTCCAGGGCTCGACACAGTTCAAAAAAAAAAAAAAAGAAAGAAAGAAAGAAAGAAAAGGAAGGGAAAGAAGACCAACTCAGTGATTCGCAGGAGCAAAAACGGAAGCCCCGTCTGGCGTTTCAGAAGGACGGTGGCCCGCTCTCTTCATCCATCACAATGGGAAAGGACACAGTTCAGGTACAGACGCTGTCTGGTGTGACCCGCGGGGGAGTCGGTGGCAATCTACTGCTCCTTGGTCTCTGCCGCTGTCTCTTCACAGTTGTCCTGCTCGTCCTCCTGGACCAAGAACTCCTCGGGGGGCCACCGCAGCTCCCCGCTCTCCACCTCCCCCTCGGTGGGCTCCACCACTATGGAGGGCAGGCGGTCCTTCAGTTTGCAGCAGCGGTCAAAGTCCGACGGGTCGGGGAAGATCTGAAATGAAAGCAGAGCGAGCGCCCGGTCACACACAGATCTAAAAGGCGCGACTCCTTACCCTCATCTCACACCTGCGGGCAGGGCCGTGGACGGGGGGCTAAGCAGAGGAACAGCAACCGGGAAGCGAATTCTGGGCAACAAGGGAAAGCATCCCTCAGCTTGAAGCTGAAAGGTTACAGGACAGCATCCCCAAATCTCAAAGGTGGGGTAGCTCTGTTTGCACTATTTGCTTTATTTTATTTCTTTTTAAAAAAATATATTTTATTGATTTTACACAGACAGGAATTGAGAGGGATAGATAGTTAGAAACGTCGACGAGAGAGAAACATCGACCAGCTGCCTCCTGCACACTCCCCACTGGGGATGTGCCCGCAACCAAGGTACATGCCCTTGACCGGAATCGAACCCGGGACCTTTCAGTCCGCAGGCCGACGCTCTAGCCACTGAGCCAAACCGGTTTCGGCTGCTTTATTTTATTTCTGATAAAATAATTCGAAGCCATGCCATCCTCAGTAAGCCACATCTCTGTTTACAGCAAGCATTTCACTCTGCCAGGCTGACAGGTCTCACTCGGTAGCTCAGTTGGTCAGAGTGTCTGGGTATGGGTTCGATCCCGGTCAGGACACATACAAGAATCAGCCAATCAATGCATAAGTAAGTGGAACAACAGATCAATGTTTCTCTCTCTCTCTCTCTCTCTCTCTCTCTCTCTCTCTCTCTCTCTCTCTCTCTCTCTCTGTCTCAAATCAATTTTTAAATTAAAAAATCAATTCCTGCCAGGATCGTTACTGGCACCTTGTATGAGCCAGCTACCAGGTGCTTTGCATATACAATTTTGAACTAACATACTGACAAGTAGGTGTTTCTGATACTATCATAAAGACTCCCAGGCTTGGAGAAAGAGGCTGCCCAGGCCATGCCGCCCGGAAATGGGTGGTGGCAGGAGATTCAGACCCAGGTCTGTTTGACTCGAGTCCCCGCGCCCCAGCACCGCCCCCGCTCCTCCCATAATGGGTCCTGATCTCCTTCCCACTGAATGGTCAGGGCCAAGGAAGGGTGGAGGTGTGGCTCCCAGCCCCAGGCAGGCTGGGGACAAACCCCTGGGCTCCCTTTGCACCTGTGAGCAACTCCTGGCTCCCTGATGGCTCCACCCCTGAAAGAATTGACTTCTCTCTCCGGAGAATGAGGCTTTTTTTAAAAATGCCTACTGTGTGTCCCGCCCAGAAGCGGGAGAAACCCCAAACCAGACCACACAATCGAGGCCTCTGTGTGTTCCCTTCGCACACACTGCCCTGTGACTACAGCTGACCCAATTCTTTGCGCAGCGGCGTAAGCACTTAATCCGCTGGGCTGCCGGTCTCCGGCCATTCACAGCCCTCGGGGACACGTCCCAGAGCTGGAGAGAGGAGCCTCTGTCTGGGACCCTGGGGCTCTCAGAACCACACGGCACCGGCAGGCCATCCCTCCCAACCTCTCTAACAGATAGCGGAGGAAACTGAGGCCCAGAGGGGTCAGGAGACTTGCTCAAGGTCACACAGCTCGTTAATAGCAAAAAAGGAAAGGCAAAACCAGGAGTGGGTGGGTAGAGACACACATGTGAAGAGATGCCTGCCTCAGATCCCGACAGGCCCACGCCACCGACAGGTGGCCTGGCCTTCATTCCCCAGAGGCAGAAATGCTCTCCTACAACCGTGGGCCTTCTGTGGTGCCATGAGGGTGCCCCATCTTCCTGCACCCCAACCCCAAAGCAATGCGGTCCCAGTCCAGCCACCAACATGTCACAGGTCACACGGGGCTGCCGGGAGTCATGGGCCTCGCCGAAACCTCCCCCCCCCCCCCCAGTCCCTGCAGACAAGTGATTATTAACCATTTATCCAATAAAGCCCGATTGCTGGGGATTAAGCCTTAAGCCAGCTGCACAACCAGGCATCATTAAAGACTTAACAAGCCTTATAAAAAGTACCCTAATGGCAGCCGGGAGGAAAACAAGGCAAGGGAGGGGCCGGGGGAGTGGGGCTGGAAGAAAGTAGGGGGCAGGCTGACCCCACCGCGGGCCTTCTCCTCCTGATGTGGCCAGCCCTGCACCCCTGCCCCGGACAGTGCTGCGCACACGGGCCCGCCGGGGCTGAGCCGGGAGAGGGTCAATGGCCTCTCTGGGCCGCTCCTCGCTTCTCTTCCTGGGCAGCAGGAGCCCCTCCCCGTGTGTGAGGACACCAGGCGCTCTTCCAAGCACAAGCTCAGCATGAGTGAGTGAGGGGGAGCCCCAACAAGTGGAAAGCATGCTACCGTCTACGAAGCTTTCAGACATCAACCGCACCACCCCAAGAGCAGGGAGACCCTGAGGCTCTGAGGGCCACGTGGACGAGCCAGGGTTCAAACCCAGATCCTCTGTTTTCAATGTCTGTGCCTTCTGATGGTGCCACTGGGTGAGCATGCCAGTTTTACAGACAGAAAACTGACCGGGGAGGGTGGGCAAGACTATGGGGTTCCGTGGCTCCTTCGGCTGCTGGGGCCCCATGACGACCCTTCGGACAGAGCTTCCCAGCCCGGACGGTTGTTCTAAATCCTCAGGACTCGGGAAAGAGCTGTGAAATATCAAGACGAGATGGACACCTGGCCCAGGACAGACTTGGCCCCCTACCTGGACCTTCTGACCGTAAGCCCAGGGCTGTGCCCACCCTGTGACTCCCATATGAATGGAACTGTGATCACCCATCTGAGCAAGAGTGACAGGGACAAGGAGGAGGAGGAGAAGAAGGAGAGAAGGAGGAGAGAAGGAGGAGGAGGAAGAGGGTAATAAGGGTGGAGAACAAGGAAGTTTGTTTTAAGCTGGAAGCGGGTCTTTAGCTAAAATAGGCAGGGGGGGTGTAAAATAATAATGATGATGGGAGACATGCCAGGCGTACCTGCATATCCCAGATCAGATTCCCCATCTTCGCCACAGTCCTCTGAAGCAGGCAGTGGTGTGGTCCCTATATTACAGATGAGGAAACTGGAGTGCCGAGAGGGCAAGCGACTTCCTCCAGGCCACAGAGCTAAGAAGTAGCGGATCCCGGACCCAGACTCAGACCCAAAGGACTTCAAGTCATGCGTTCCCTGGATAGCACAGTGTCCCACCAAAGAACCCGGATTCTCACTATGTCCTTGACGTCACTTGTAGGACCTCAGCCAAGTCCTCTCAGTCACTCGTTCCTCAGTTTCTCCTCTTGAGAAGCAAAGTGACCTTCACTGTCTCGCTAGATGGGCACAAGTGCTTGGCAAATACAAATATAATGAAAGGCTTCGGGGACCCATGCTCCGGTCAAATCTGACTGTCCTTTCTGCAGCAGTTTCCACAGGACTCCGTAACGTGTTCCATCTGCCAACAAGCGGCAGCCATGCTAACGCAGCAATTAACATAACTCCACACAATGCCTTTCATACCAGCAGCTGCACAATTAAGTCTCTGACGTCCTTGGGGGGGAAGTCTGAGCAGTGAACTCCTGATACTGCTTAGCTGCCAGAGAACTTTGCTCCCTGGATTGTTCAAAGCAGGCGCCACACACACACACACACACACACACACACACACACACTCATACACACACACACTCACACACACTAAAACTTTGTTTTTTACAAAGCCTGCTAATTACATTTTTAAAAAATCGCCGTGATAATCTAACCCTTCCATCAGAGATTTTTTATTTTATTAGCAGATACTACCCATGTATGACCCCGAAAATGGTAGCTAGCTCTCTCCAAAGACAAACAAAAGGCGCCCAGAAACCAGCAGCTCCCGGTTGCCCGGCGCACGGGCGCACAGACAGAAAGCTGCGCGGAGAGGAGCAGGATCTGGCCAGCGCGCTCTTATCTCCGGCAGCTGCCGAAGAGGCTGACCCTAAGGAGGTCAAGATTTTTCCACTAAGTCATGCTTTTTAATCATCTGGGCAGCAGAAAAATGAGAGGTTGCCACTGCTATTTGACAGGGTGGGGAAGGCAGTGGAAAAAAGGACTCAAGTCGGCCTTGCCAAGCACATGACAGGTAGGGTCGAGGCGGCAGGCCAGCCCGGCGTGCCGCTCGCCTGCAGGAACTGGCAAGGAATGAGGAACGGCCCCTGTTCCAAAAAAGAAACTGCTTCTGGTTAAACCGCTTACCCCGAAAGCGCCCCTTCTCTCTGAACAAGGAAAAGAAAGAAAAAAATAAAGAAAGAAACGGGCAGGAAGACATCAACCAAAGAACTTGTGTGCATATCTACCTAAACCATGGATGCAGTCGATAGGGTGGTGAAGGTCTGGGGGCAGGGGGTGAGGGCAGGCTGTGGTCCTCACAGCGCTGCCCTTTCCTCTCTCTGCCAGTGCTGGATTCCACAACCCAGCTGCCACCCGGGGCTGATGGTCTGGATTAAACTAATGGACACCAAGTTCCCTCTTTTATAAATGAAGTGACAAGCACGTCAAGAATACCCTGGGCCCCAGGTAGAAACAGCAGGCACACAGACGCGGTCCCGGTGAGTTTTATGGGAGACACGTCTTCGGGGCTCCTTGCCCGGTGACCCCTGATACCAAGAGGCCCTGGCGTTTTGGGAACTCAAATGGGTTCAGTCGAAAGGTCAAGGGAACGCTAGGCCCTTCCAGGAGGAAGAAACGGCCTGTGGCATGTGGTTTGGATGCGGGGACACCAGAATTTCTGGCTGGGAGATCAGGGCTGTCTGACAGAACTTTCTGTGACAATGGAAGCGTTTCCGACCTGCGCTGCCCAACAGTGGCCACTGGTCACATGTGGCCCCTACGCGCTTGAAGCAAGGCTAACAACGTTAATTTTCTTTCGTTTGTATTAACATAGATGTATAGGATATATTTCAGTGTAATATGTTTAACTGCACTGGACAGCACAAGCACAAGTGTGTAAACAGGAAGACAATGAAAGCGGAACAAATGCGGGATGTTTGGCTGGTGGACCAACACGGGCAGCCTGGGAGCAGAGAAGTGTGGGGTTCAGAGGAGCTGGTCGGCAGGCTTTTGGCTTAAGAATAAAAGTTGCCAGCCAGTCAGCTCCCGTTTCAGCCACGGAGGGGGCCTGAAAGGCAATACCAGGGCTCCAAAGGCCTGAAATTTGGGGGCCTAGCTATCAACTGTCTGCCTCGAAGCCAGGTGACCTAAACCTGGCCGTCTCTGGGGCAGAGAGAGGAGCGAGATGCCTGGCACCTGGGATGGAAACTGTGAGTGATTCTGGTTGGACCGGCCCTCCCCCTGCGGGCCTGGTGCGTCCCTCAGCCATCACCCCCGACAAACTGCCGGAGCTGGCCGCGAAGGGGGCGGAGGGTTCGGCAGAGAGCTGACAGACTCTCGCGGGGAAAGCGGACACCGGCAGGTAGAGGGGATGAAAGGTGGCTCACTGGACACAAAGGGCTAACTACCGGCTCTGCAAGCTGAGAGCTCGGGAGCTTAAAGGGCCAGCTCCTCTGTGCCAGGGTGGGTGGAAGGGGAGGTCGGGCAGAGGGCCTGAGCTGAAGAATCAGGGAGCACCCCTAGGAACAGAGGGGTCTGCTTCTGTGTGTGCCTCTCCCCCTCTCTGGTTCCAGAGGGGGAAACGTCACCTCCGACCTGCTCTGGGCAATGGCCACTCCCACGGGAGTCTGCAAACCCGGCCCCGAGGCACAATGTCTGCATGACCACGGTCACATCACTTGAACTTCTCTGAGCCTCAGCTGCCTCCTGAGTAAAATGGGGGGGGGGGGGGGCGGAGGATTTCCATGTCACAGTACTGTTGCAAGGTTTCCATGATGCTGCATGTTGAGCGCCATCATGGTACCTGCCAGGCTCAAATAAGTGGAGACCCATCCCCCAGCCCTTCCTCTATAAATTGGGGTTAACGCTAATTCCCATTTTATGGGGCTTTGGAAAGACTACAATACACGCGTCTGTGAACGTGTTCTGTGAACTTTAAATTCCTAACGATGGTTCTTATTAGGTAAAACTGGGGTCTCCAGGGACCATTGAGAGCAGTGGCTCCCAGCTTTTTTTGGCCTTGCCCCACCTAAGCATCTCTTAAATACTTGATACCCACTCCCCAAGGACATATAATTCTTATTATTCAAAAAGTGAGCTCCTATTCACGTGGAGGAAGCCTAAGAGGCTGTTAACTTGGTCTAAACAAGCTTCCAAAGAACATGGTGTCCATGGAAGAGGAAAATAAAAGAATGAAAGGACAGTTGAAGTTCTGAGGAAGAAATCACTAAGAAATTGTTTAAGAAATAATATAAAGCGATGTGAAAAAAATATCAGATGAATTTCAAAACACAGAATAGAGAACTGAAATGCATACATATGTCACAATATATATTTTATATACTGTATATGATGCCCCTAGAACCATAAGAAATGCAAAAAAATATTCACTGTTAATAACTCATTCTCAAATTGCCCCCCTTAAAAATCAAGCTGCCTGGGGGTAGGGGGTGGCCGGTGTCTCACCTTGGGAACCACTGGTCCAAAGGGAGGGGCTGGGAAGTCAATCGCTATGGCTTAGGACAGGGGCAAGTCAGCAGCACTCCTGGGCTTGTGCTCACAAACTCCAGGCCAGGTTCTTTGGAGAAAAGGTTTGACCCCATTGCTTCCCTCCCAGCCCCCGCTTCCCTAGGGCCTGGGTTCGCCAGCTGGGAGGGAAGCCACTGGCTCGTCCAGATCTTGGTCTCTCGGTGGACGTCCTAGAGCTGGAGGTCTTTCCATTCTGTGCCTCTCCCTCGGCCTACTGCATGGTTAGGTCAGGCCCCTCCTGCCCCTCGGGTCCCCAGAGTCTGGGTTTCTTACTTCTCCTGCAGAACAACAATGTATTGGCTCTGTGTGTTCCTTCCTTCCTAGGAGGGAGGGGCTGGTTTCTAACAACGGGCAGATCTCTACCAGCATCCTGCTCCCCAAAGGCTGAATGAATGAGCAGCAGCAACTAATTAAAATGAAAAGTACACCCTTGCTTTTTGCCCCCTAACAATAAGTGAAGGCAAGAGATACGTTCTTTGCAATACTTCCCTCCTGACATTTTGTCATCACCACCATCATTATTATTTACATTTTTCTGACTTTCCGAGGTGAAATGTGGCTGGTAAGAACAGAAAAGTTACAGCGAAGGGGCAGAGTCACTGCTGCCTAGATTCAGGGAGGGAAGAACATTCTCCAGTTTCCGTTGAGATGCAAGTTACCCTCTTCTCCATCCTTGAGACTCTCACCTGGCTCAGATCTCGCCTGGACGACGGCTATGAAACAGCCACCTCAACCCTCTCCTATCCTGCTCTGGTGTTTCTAATCCTCTAGGAGACTCCAACAGAGATTTGAGGCTCAATAACAACTGTTGGATCTCCTTCCTTTGAATTAAAGATGCTTAAGCCTCTAGCCTTGACTTAAAAGAAAAGGAAATCCCCGGGATAAACACCACCTTTCATAAACATCTCCCAGACACACACCCATCCTGCAAGATGAGAGTTCCAAATTCCAATTAATTAGCACTAATTACTACTGATTACTCTACCGGCCAGAGCGAGCTGATGGGGCTTTTGGAAGGTTAAAGAACGTTCTCCAAGTTCTCCAGGGCGATGAGAAAAGACTACAGTTCTCTGGCTTAGATGATTGAAAATACCCACATCCTATCAACTATACTATCATTGCCCTTCGGAAAGAAGACACGCCTCCCAGTCACCCCGGGGCCTCTGCAGAATGACAGATCCCTTTCTCTCCTTCTCCTTTGGTGCTACCCAAATGTCCCACAGCCCCACCCCCTTCTCTCAGAAAGCCCAGATTGATGTGGCTGCCATTTCCAACCACTCCCTCATTCTTCATTTTGGAGACAAAAATCTGGAAGACCTGGCCTGGTCCCACAGCCTTCCCATCGTTGTCTGGGGTTCCCTTCCTAACCCCTACCAAACCCACCCCTGTATGGGAACAACTCTTTCTAGTCTCTCTAGGACCTCGTTACCGCCCTGCCCACAGCCTTCACTCAGCCTCAGTCCACACCACCTCTGCAGCACACGACCTGGCCAGTCTGCCTGCTTTGGGCCGTGCACTCTCCTGATCCTCACGACCCTGCCCAGGTTCACCTGACCTCTCCAACCTCATCTTCCCCGTGCCTCCCTGGGCTGGGAGTCATTCTAGGATTTCTCCACCCCAGGCAGCTTCCTGGCTTCGCCTGTCCATCTTAGGCTGCTGGTTCCCCATTCCACAGCTACATATCCACCTTCCCACGCTCTGTGAGACATCTCCATTCGGATGATACCCATCACCTCCAACCCACCTTGTCCCACACTGAGGTCATCAGCTGATTTTTGTGTCTTTAAGTTAAAACTTTTTTTTCCCCTCCCAAGCAGGAAGCCTTGCTTGGTAGTAGGTCCTGTAAAAGAGGCCTGGGCATTTCAGTTGGTCATAACTGCAGTATTGATGCTAAAAAAAAACACCCTGAAGTAAACAGGGCTATATTCCCAACGGTCCACTCCTCTCACGGAGGCCGACCACACTCACAGGAAGGCGAAGGCCCTGCTGTCCTCTGGTCAGATATAGTCTGTTCAGCTTAGAGCAGTGGTTTTCAAAGCTCCTACGTTCTTTCAGAAAGGGAATGTCCATGGAGTTACCCATTTTCTTAGCAATACTAAGATGTTACTTGCCTTTTCTCCTGGGTTGACACTTGTACTAGTGGTATGAAAAAACAATGGTAGTTGAAATTGCTGGCCCCTTAGCAAGAATTAATAAATGCAGTGATATTAACCATGCTTGTAGTCATTCTATTTTTTTGCCATCTCATGCTCACAATTAAAAAAAATTAATGTTTGCAATGGAGCAGAAATTTTATTAAATATTGATTGTTAAGTGCTTGTTGTTTTTTTAAATATCCTATGTGATGAAATGGAAAGTCAGCATAAAACACCTTTGCTGCATAGCAAAGCACAATGGTTGTCTCGAGGAGGAAAAAAAAGGCATTTATGTGATTGAGCTGTAAGCTGAACTAACCACTTTTCCACGGAACACTATTTTTACTCGAGAAAATGACCAACAAACTATGGTTATCCGGACTTGATTATTTCGCAGACATGTTCTCAAAAATGAATAAAATGAGCCTCTCACTTCAAAGAAAATGACTGATGGTCTTTGCTACCAGTGAAAAAAAAATGAGCTTTCAAACAAAAATCAGAATTTTGGAAAACATGTATCAGCCACTGTAAGCTTGACAGTTTCCTAATACTTGAAGAGCTTCTGATGAAGCCAGTGGAGACATTATCAAATATGATTTTTTTCCCCACTTTAGAATGGAATGTGTCAACATTTGGAAGATCTTTAATGTTCATTTGTGAAGGTTTCAGATTCCACTTGGCCACTAACCTTTAAGAAACCATCACTTGTTGAGTCTAGGGAAAATATTTTTTAAAAAAGCATATTAAAAGGCTATTAAAATATTTCTTCTTCTTTATTTACCTACATATTTGCACAAGCCAGATTTGCTTTATTTACTATAGCACATACGACAACAGATTGAGGCAGAAACAGTTATGAGAATCCAGCTTATCTTCAATTAAGATAGACACCAAACAAATTTACAAAAATGAAAAGCAATGCTTCTCTTTTCACTAAACTTTTCTTACTTTGGAAAATAGATTTGTTTTTATGATCAACTTATTCATGGTTAATATGTAATGGTTTTATAGTTTTAAAGGAATTAATAAATACAATTTAAAAAGACATAATCCACAGAAGACATCATCGGAATAAATAATGCACATGAACAAATATCCACGGGGCCCTCAATCATTTCTAGGAATGTGCAAGGGACTGAGACCAGAGTGTGAGAACCTTTGGCCTAGAGCAGTGGTCTGCAAACTGTGGCTTACAAACCATATGCGGCTCTTTGGCCCCTTGAGTGTGGCTCTTCCACAAAATACCACAGTCTGAGTGAGTCTATTTTGAAGAAGTGGAGTTAGAAGAAGTTTAAAAAATTTGGCTCTCAAAAGAAATTTCAGTCATTGTACTGTTGATATTTGGCTCTGTTGACTAATGAGTTTGCCGACCACTGGCCTAGAGAACCCACAGGAGGAGGATCCTATAAGTCACCGTTGAAGGTCAATACATTTTAAACCCGGAAAAGCTTTAAAGGGAACCCTAAAGCTGCCTTCAATATCGGAAAGGCTGACACAAGGAAGAGAGCTGATTTTTAAATATATATATTTTATTGATTTTTTACAGAGAGTAAGGGAGAGTGATAGAGTTAGAAACATCGATGAGAGAGAGTCATCAATCAGCTGCCTCCTGCACACCTCCTACCAGGGAAATGCCCGCAACCAAAGTACATGCCCTTGACTGGAATTGAACCCGGGACCCTTCAGTCCGCAGGCCAACACTCTATCCACTGAGCCAAACCAGTTTCGGCGAGAGCCAATTTTTTTTAACTCCAGGGCTGATCTGGGATCAGGATGGCGATTTTCACCTCACTACACAGTGTTCTAATAACAAAAGTGATACAATCCACTCTCCCCTAAAGACAGAGGAGTCAAGGCCCCACGAGGTGATGCGGGTTGCCTGAGCGAGCTGACACAGATAGTGGCAAAGCCAAGATTAGAGACCAGCTACCCAGACCCGTGGTCCACAATCCCCCCGTGCCGAGAGTGTCTGGGCGCCACGGCGCGGGCAGCATCCAAAAAGCACCTCCATGACCCAACTCCATGCTCCCGTGTGCATCCCTCTATCTGACAGGAGGCTGGCACAGTCGCACAGGTGCCTTCCCAACCCGGGAGACTACAGTGCCACAGTCCTGGTTCTAAGAGCAGTGTATATACATCCACAATCTCGTTCGGGTCCCTCCTAAAATAGTTTTTTGAAAACCTGTGTCTCCTTTCACATGTTTCTAAACTGACACCTAAAACTTCTGAAATGTTATAAATCTTAACATTTTAAAATAAAACTCTTATGCCACTCTTTTTCAATGCACTGAGATGGCCACAGCAATTTGATATCAGCAATCACCTATTTAAAAAAACAAAACTCATACACAAGCTCCTAAGACAAATCTTATTCCTTTTTCCACTGAAAACTAAAACTATTATTTCCAGTCTATTTCCCTATAGGATTTTCCTTAATATATCTTCGAGAGTTTTAAGTCGTTAGCTTTTCATACTTCACTGCAATAAAAAGATGTATTTGTGTGTATAAAATGACTTAAGGTTGTATGTCTCATGACCCTAAGGCTTATTAATTTTTTTAAAAATTCTGAATTGGCTTATTGCGGCTGTTAGTATATAACTGATCATGGAACATACCATAAATAGTTAGTAGGCACAATGAGACATGATTTAGATTGGTTTCTTAATGTGATAGATAGGAAGATTTTTCTGGAGCTTTCTAGACAGTAACATTTTGAATTGATTCATTTGTTTGATGCTGCCGGGGTTTCTATATCCTGGAGGAAAGCACCTTAAAATATTGGGGGGTAGAGGGGAAGGGGCAGGTCCTTCTCTTCTAAGGGGGAGGCGGGTAGTTGTGATGGGAAAGGTAGGAAGAGAAAACTGACGAAGCCCGTCTCCAGGAAATGCAATTTTAGAAAAGCAGCAGAAGGAAGTTGGAGATGTGGAAATTGATTTTCCGAAAATGCTCTCTGCTGTCATATCCCTTGGAAAGTTCCTGTGGGCCCCGGGGGCAGCTGTCCTCCCGTTTTAACACTTTGTTAAAACACGAAGTGATCTATTCATAGAACGTTCTAGGTATTAAAAAGTAATCAGGCGTGAAAACCTCCAATATTAGGATGCCAAGGAAAACCGCTAGGAAGGATCTGACCTTTGACTGTTAGATCCAAGGGGGCAAATGACCAAAGGAATACAGAACTCATCACTGAGGACTAGCGGATCTTTAAGAATGCTTCCAACTAAGAGGATCACATTCAACTCTTGAAGAAGAAGAAGAAAAATCCCTTCGTGGTGACAACAGTGATATCAGCCTCAGGAAGCCCTTCTCCCTTCCCGCCCATGCACACATATGGTCAATTCTATTTCTGCTTTACTCGTTGTTTTAAAAAAAATAAAACCATCACCACACCAATGGGAAACTAGGATTGCTTACTATAGGTAGCAACTGTAAAGTTACACTGGCATGTTTAAAGTTTGTCTGTGTAACACCTAAATGAACTTTTTGAACCATCCGGAGTGTGTGGGCCCTGGGCCATGCCCAAGGCTGCTTTCTCGCTACAAAGCGCCCGGGGCCTGCAGGGTTGGGCAGGGGGCCCCTGCGCCCTGGGGCCAAGCCTCCGTTATGCTCAGAGCTACTTCTGAATGCACAGCCCATGCTTGACCTCAGGGAAGCAATATTTCTCAGCCAATGCCACTCATGGGTCAGACCTGGAACCCCAGAAATGCCAAGATGGCTCAGAGGACGGAGCATCCATCTGTCCAGCTTCCATGGGACCCCAGGCTTAGGCCACGTCACCGGTCCTCCTTAAGGTCACATAGGATAAAGGAGATACGTAGGCCCGGTACAAAGATACATGTGTAATTTTGTCCACACACCCACTGTGGGACGAGAATCCGATCACCAGCTATTTTGCAATGCTGGCTAATTGCCTGACACCATCAACTGCGATCATCTCTGCTCAAAACAAGCAATTAACAAACTCGAGGAAGATGTACATCTCCTAACCACTTCAAAATAACCAAGCGCCTTTCTGACTCAATCCACAAAGCTCCTCCATTATTACTCCATCCCTACAGATCTGACGCCCGGGAGATCCTCTTTGCTAGAGCTTTCATGGCCAGGAGCTTATATTCGGATAAACTCTTTGATTTGTGTTCTGTTTTTAAGGTAATCAAGAGGCTTAATAAGGTTGGATCTCTTTGAATCAGTAACTGCACTTCCAGGAATTTATTCCAAGGAAACGAATCAGAACGAGGCAGAGATTTGCGTAAAATGAGGCTTGGAGCGGCGCTCTTTGGAAGAACAAAACACGCCACCACCTACATTTCCAGCGATAAGAAGTGGTACATAACAGAATGAAATGCCATTTTTACAAGGAAAACCGAATTATAGGAGCACAGTCACCGTATTATAGTACATGAACAAAAAGATTCACCATAGCAGAGTCAGGTTTTTTAAAAATGTAAATGCATATTAATATACTGGAAGGAAACATACCAAAATGGTTCAGTAAATAAGAATATGGGCATTCTTTTCTTTATACTTCTCTATATTCTTTTCTACATTTCTAAAAGGAATGAATATTACCTTTATAATATAACACACACACCACACACACACACCACACATACCACACACACACACACACCACATACACAGACACACACACACACACACACCACACACACACCACACACACACACACCACACACACACACACACACACACCCCACATACACAGACACACACACACACACACACCACATACAGACACACACACATACCACATACACAGACACACACACACCACACACACACCACAGACACAGACACACACACACACACACACACACACACACACGCCCTTGGGAAGGCCAAGCATGCCTCTCAAATCCAAGATGGGCAAAGCAAGTATTTCCACTCTTCCAAGTAAAGACAGGAGGTATACCATTCATTCTGCTTGGGGACAACTATTAAATTCAAGGTATTCTAGTCACAGAGACCAACCACCTCTGGACTGAGGTCTGTGAACACCCTCTTTGCTCAGGCCAATCCTACTTTGACGGAGAAGCCCAGACCCCTCCTCTCCACTGGCTCCAACCAAATCCCTACCCGAGAAGCAAGCTGTGGCCGCTGCTTCAGCTAAGTGCTCGGGCGCCTCTTCTGCACAGTTTACTGAGAAGGCGCTTCTGACAGTGCGAGGGCGTGAACTCCAGCGGGAGGGGCGGACGGAGCTCCCAAGCATCCCCCCGGTCAGAGAGCTTGCTGGGCGGCAGCTGGAGAAACTTCTGGCTGACTGTGGTTTTTTCCTGAGACAGGTCTGCGCAAGAAGGGGCCCTCCCCTGCTGAGGAGTTGAGCCGCAGCCTCAGGATTCACTGACTAAGACTCCTCCTGAGGTGGGCTCGGGGACAAGGGGGGGACAGGTGGCGAGGCGACAGGCAGCAGAGGTGGCACGGGGCTGACAGCCCGCAAAGCCGTTGAAGTCCCATCGGCTCCGAGCTCCGTGTGAATGAGGGGGGCTGTCTTCATACCCTCCGAGGATTATTTTGGGACTCGGGCCTGGGAGATCATCTCAGGACATTCACTAGACACCAGGAATAGCTCTCTCTTGGCTCCAGTCACAAGATTCGCCACCCAAACTCATCCCTTTCCCCAGTGGTACAGTCCTCCTTTCTACCCGACTTGGGAGACTGGGGTGACATAGAGAAAATGCGGACCCTACAGAAAAGTCCACGCCACGGGGTGGCCAGGGTAGAGGGGTGGTCCTCAGCGCAGGGAAGGGAGGGGGGAAGGGCCCGGCCAGCCCCTCAGCCCTCGGCGAGCAGCTCCCGGAGGACACTGCGAGGAGCACCCTGGGAACAAAGCAGAGTCTAAGACACAGACCCGGCTCCAGGCGCCATGAACACGCCAGCACTTAAGAGGCGTCGGGCCTAACACAGGCCCTTTGAGAACGGGCGGGCTGTGTGGTTCTAGTGTGCGCCGCGTTGGCTCGGAAAGTGAAGAGAGCTTGTTCTCTCCCTGGACGGGCTACAGACTCACTGTTGTGATCACGGTGTGTGTGAGCAGGGGGTGTGGGGGGGAGAGGTAGAGGGGAGGGGGGCCCCCCCACGGGAATAATTCTAGCCCTCTGCAGGCCCTCACCCAGGGGCCTTCCAAACAGAGAACACTAGGTTTGTGTCCAGGCTTCGGGCCTGGGAAGGAAGGTGCCGGACCCCTGGTAGAGAGGGGGCTGGGTCCGGACAAACAGCGTGTGCCGACTCCAGAAGAAGCAGGCTGCAGACACAAGGCCGCCCAGAGCGCCAGGCTCCCTGGGCTTCTGCTCCCCGTGGCCCTCACTGCCTGACTTGCACCCCGTGATTATGATTTGTACCAAGGAAGGGCTGAAGTTGGGGGCGGAGGGGTGGGGGGAGGACAGGAGAAAGAAAACTCGCTGCGATTCCAGTAACGTGCCGTGTCCATGGCTGGATGTCTCCTGCCAAGCGCTTTGGAATGTTAGCTTTATGTCTCTCCAGGGATGACGGGGGCCTTTTAAGTCTGATGTTGTGAAAGATGCTTTCCTGGTGACGGCGGGGCTTCCAAGGGGCTGCTCAGCAGAACGGGGATGGGGTGGGGGGGTTACCGCAGCTGGGGGATACCAGCGAGATTCGGGGTGAGGAGGAGAAGGAAGCAGGTAGTTGAAAAGGTAACGCCCAGACGTGTGTCCCAGGGGGCCGTGTGCCCTGGGTGAGCTGTGTCCCCCAAAGGGGCCGTGTGCCCCGGGTGAGCCGTGTGTCCCAGGGGAAACAGTGGGACCCAGGGGGAGGGGCGGTGAGAACCAAAGGAGGAGCGGACTCTATTCGGGTGGTCCTGAGATAGTCACCATAAAACAAGCAGACTGCCAAATGAGGACCGGATTCTATTCATGTGACCCTGAGATAGTCACCATAAAACAAGCAGATTGTTAAATGACAGTGGGGAGGGGAAGGAGACCTGGGGGGAGATAAGAGAACAACCGAAGGACTGGTATGCATGAATACAACCAACGAACACAGAACCCTGGGGAGGGAGGGCATGTATGGGAGGTGGTGGGGGGAGGGCAATGGTAAGATATGTACACATATAATACCTTAATAAAAAAAATAAAAAATAAATAAAACCATGGATTATAGCAAAAAAAAAAAAAAAAAGAAAAAGAAAAAAGAAAAGGTAACGCCCAGAACAGACTCGTGAGCAGGGGCTTGTGGGAGACGGAGGCAGGGGTAGAAAGCAGGAACCTCTCTGAGAACTTCGCTCAGAGAAGAAGCTCAACCCATCACATATTTCAACACATGCGTGCGTTTAACAGGTGGGAGGGGCTCGGGGGAAAGGCAGGCTCGTGCAGACGTGAGTGAAGACAGCGTTTCTAACCACTTGCCTGACCTCAGTGACCGAACCCAGCCTGTTCACTGCTTCTGATAAAGAGTGAGGAGGGGGCGCGAGGAGCCGGCGATTGCTGGGCCCGGGAGCCCGAAGAGGCTGGAGTCCGGTCCAGGGAGAGGGGAGCGCAGCCAGCATCGTGCTTTAGGCCCGTCCTGAACCCTGAACCGAGGCGCTTGGGACTGCCAGGAGCAAATGCCAGGGCTGAGGCAAGAACAGGTCGCCCCCACTGCCCCTCCTCCCTACCCTATAAAGCACCAGGATGTCCCTCCCTCCGGTCGGGGGAGATGTAGGGGAAGACGCAGGGAAGCTCTGAGCTCTGTGGGTCCCAGGGAGGACGCGGGCACGGGGCACGGTGGTGTGTTAAGAACTCTCTCCTTCTGGGTGACAGCACAGCCCTCCCTGAGAGGGAGAGCCGGCCGCCGGGGCGGCTGGAGGGCGGGCATCTGGTGGTTGGAGTGCGTGACGGAGACCAGCAGAAGGAGCACAAAGGGCCTCCGGGAAGGGACACGTGTGCCCGTCCGAGAGGAATTTAAAGAAGTTAGGGGAGGATAAAGTCATCAGATCTTGGTCCAGAGGCTGTAGAAGGGACTTCACAAGGGAGTAAACCTGGAGACGCTCAGCATGTTGGGCTGGGGGGGGGCCCTGGGGTGGTGGCAGCATCTGTGTCCCCAGGCAAATGCTCAGGACCCCTCCTCCCTCTGCAGGACTCAGGCCAATCGTGGGCAACATGGAAGGAGACCCGAGCAGAGGGGCATTCCTAATGCCACATGCTTAGAGACCCTGGAACCCGGGTCGCGTGCAAAGCAGCACTGATCTGCCTCCTTGAATCAGGGAAAGGAAGAAGGCCTCAGAGGGCATAAACTCTATCTCAGGGCAGGCCCTCAGGAGGCCCACAGATGCAGTGTGTGTGTGTGTGTGTGTGTGTGTGTGTGTGTGTGTGTGTATTGGCGGGGGAGGGGGAATTTACAGCCACCAGGGACATAAATATCCTCAATGAGACCTCCCACTCAGCCCCGTGAGCTGCTGCCACCCACAGCCAGCCCCAAATGTACTCAACTTTCTAGTAACCATTCGCGCACCCAACTGGTGGGTGTTGTCATTCATGCCAAGGGAGTACGCAGACACGAATTTCTCATCACGACTCTCGAAATAGATGTGGAGACAAACCAAAGGCACTGGCTCTGTCGATTTTTATACAAAACAGCACTGACGTCCTAAGCACAAAGGATCGGGCTTGCCTGAATCTTTCAGGGCACACCGAGGCATTCCTGTAAAGTGGGGGACCGGCATGAGACCGAGGAGGCCCCTCACAGGTCCGGAGGCGGCAGCGAGGCTGGCTAGCTTTAGAACCAGGAGACTGGGTGGCACTGAAACCACCACCACCACCACCACCACCACCACCGTCTCGGCAGCGCCTGCTCTGTGGAGGCCCTGAGCCAGCGGTGGGCCCCTTGATTTGGGGAGGGGTGTAAGAAGGGTGGTGGCTGCTGGGCACCAGGAGGGTGAGAAGCCGTCCCCCTGCCCTCAGAGACCTGAGTGGAGAGAAGGTAAAGCGGGACCCAAATCCTCAAAACCCATCCCTTCCCTTCCAAGCACAATGTGCCACAGGTGTGGGAGGGGGTCAGCCGTGGCGCAGAGAAATCAGGAGGGCTCCGTGCTCTCGGTAGGCCTGGGAGGTGGGAGCGTGACTGACAAAGCCCAGCGTGCCTATTTACTTTACGACCTTGTTCCAAGGTCAAATCACAAGCCTCAGATTCTATTTCATCTGCCAAGTGGGGATTGATGTCTCCTTCCCACTTTCAGTTCCTTGGAAAAGCAGGTCCCAGTGAAAAGCCGTAGACTATTATTACCCGCAGGGCAGCATGCCAAGAACAGAGCTCTGAGATCTCCCGCCCCCAGATCTGAGCCCCGCCTGAGCATGCACAGTGGCCGGCTCCGGCCAAGCGCAGTCCCAGCCAATGTGTTGAATGGGAAAGGCACTAGCCTAGAGCGGGCCCCGAGAGGACCCATTAGAGAACCGTTGTCAAGCCGGCTCTCTGCAGAGCACCGCACCTGACATCCACGGGGCACGCCGGGGGGTGGGGGGTGGGGTGGGTAATCTGGAGATGCAACAAAATTTGATTAGAGATGGAGGTGCCTTCTCAAAGAGTCCTAATGTTCTCTCAAGGCCAGCCCCAGTTTGACCTCAATCCAAGCCTTCTCATTGCCACCCGGACCTGGATTGACCATGGCTTCTGCATTGCTCCACAAGTCTGCCTGGGTTCCCGCTGTCACGTACCTGCTGGCTTCCCCCATAAGCCCCGAGCCCTCTCTGTGCGGCTGCTCAGCCCCGCACCTTACCCTTATCAAGTGGCCCAGAGATGTTGCTTGGTTAAAGATGACAAGCTTTCTCTTCACCAGGCAACCAGAAGACCCTTCTGAAATTCTGTGAACCTTGCCAAGAGTGCTTTGAAGCTCTAGGAAAGGTATTTTGCAGCTGGACAGTAGTCCCCACCCAGGCCGCAGCGACAGGTTTCCTGCGGGGCTGTGAGGACAGGATGGGGCCCCCAGGCCAGCCCGGGAGGGAAGAGCTGGGGGCCCTTTCGGGAGCCCCGAGGTGATGTGCTTTTCCTCCTGCCCTGGCAGCCCCAACTCCAGCTTCCTCACCCCATGTCGCAGCCCCGTCCTCCCTCGTGGCCTGCCCTCTCCCTCAGACCCAGCGCGGCGGCCTGAGAAAGGTGTCCTCTAGGACCTGGCCTTTTATCCCGGGACATATTCAAGCGGAGAATATAAAAAGCACACACCACACATACCAACGGCTGTGTTTGGAAAGGTTCTGTGATGGAAATCTAAAACTCAGAACTGAAAGCAAACCTCACCTGTAACCACAAAGGGAGTCAGTCTGATTCAGTGGCTTGGAAACTGGTATTTGAAAACACCCCAGCTGGCGAGCCAGGAAACTTCTGCCCTCCTACAGGCTGTGGGGCCGATTGTCTCGCTCGAACCCACTCTGGGTGTAGAGGATATAATCCCCCCTCCAGGAAAGGGTATTCCCCTCTCCCAGCCCCCCCCAAGCCCCTCAGGCCACCTGAATATTTATTTCCAGCCAAAAGAAGTGGGTAGACCACACTGACAAAGCAAGGGGTCTTCTAGAACCTCCCCAGCACGCCTGTGGGTGACTCCCCTGTCACCTGCCAACCTTAGCTTCCATCAAGGCAGTCTTTGATCGCCCTCCCTCCACTGCACCCACCTGGCTTTCTCTTTGTTTCTTCCTTGACTAACTAAATGCTCCCGGGATGGCTCTAAGGAGTGGCTAGCCGGAGCAGGTCTGGAACCTGGCCAAAAACCAACTCGAGACACAAACACATGACCCATCAGAAGAGCAAGGCTGTGTGTAGCTCCAGACCCAAGTCACCTCCTCAGTCTGAGCCTGTTTCCTCATCCGTAAAACCAGAACTCCCCGCTCAGGGCTGTGGTCTGGAGGGAATGAGGCACTGCCTGGGTAATTCGGTTGATTATAGAGTGTCATCCCCATGCACCAAGGTTGCGGGTTCGATCTCCAGTCAAGGCACGGACAAGAAATAACCAACGAATATATAAATAAGTGGGACAACAAATCAATGTTTCCCTCCCTCTCTTTTCCTCTCTCACTATCATCTGTACCAGTGCATGGCCCACAGCAGACATTCAGTTAATATCTGCTGAATGGGCCCATCACTCCACCTGCCCCCACACCCATTTTTCTTCCCCTGACCAGCCACCCTGCACAATTTCCCTGGCCCCCAAGGTCTTTCCTTAAAAACAGACTCCTAATGTCGTAACGTAGGGGCTCTCCTCGGAAATCTGCCCCGCAGGTAACCACAGGCGTTCCAAAGCTGAGGATCCGAGGCTCTTACCTACGCCACATTTTTGGTCCTTCAGATAGTGTGTTAAATCCACCACACAGGACAATTTCTAGGCTAGATCCCAGCAATGGCGCCCCTGAGAGAGCCTCTCTTTGGGGAAAGCTCTCTTCAATTCTAAATAGTTTGAACATGGACTCTGTTGGAATCAGTTGGTCAACACCGTCCTGCGGAAGACAGCAGCTTTGACACAGCTCTCCCTCCACCACCCACCCTTCCCCGTTAGCTGCCCCTCAAAGCCATGTTCCCACCGCCCAGGGCCAGGCTGGGAGGGGAGGTTCTGTCTGAACTGACTGCGCAAATCACTTCCTCCTTGAACGGGAGAGTCCTCAGCCGCCAGGATGTCTAATTAATAGCATCGGCTCACGTTTGCTGAATCCCTTACTGTGTCCCAGGTTCGATGTGTCCCTTATACAGATTCCATCATCGTGGTGAATCTTCCCCCACAGTTCTGTGAGGTAAAGACTATGGTTGCCCCATTTTACAGACAACGAAACAGGCTTACTGGCAGTAGGGAACTTTCCCAAGGTCACACCGCTATTAGCGGCACTGGGAGGCAGAACCAAGTCTGCCACCAGCCCCCGCAAAAGCCACGGGGCTCTGCAGAGAGAGCTAGAAGGAAGCCAATACTGAACTCACCTGGTAGGAAAGGCCATCCTTTTGCGGGTTGAGGCCAATCTCCTCCATGGACGGGGTGCTCATCATCACCTCAGTCATCTCGGCCGATCTCAGATAGTCGGGGCTGCCAAGAAACGCAGACCAGAAGTCAACACACACACACACACACACACACACACACACACACACACACTTTCACATTCCTCCTCCCGGTCTCTGCTGTTAGATCAAGGGAGTGTCTGGAGGCAGGATGAGAGGTGTTCAAAACAAAACTCGCAGAAAAACAAGCTCACACCCCGAGGAAGTGCCATACCCGGCCAGAACATGGGGCTCTCAACTTGATCAACAAAACCCATTGTCTGAAAACCTCTCTGGCAAACCTCCTCTTCCCCTCCTCTCCTGTGCTAACTAGTCTCCTCTGGCACAGAGGAATGGGTTCTCTTTTAAGTGACAGAACTAGAAAGAAACCAAAGCAGCAGGTAGCTGAGCCCATCTGCCTATAGGAACACCAATCCAACCCTTCTCCTGGGGAACTGCGTACTATCGTAACACCATAATAACAGGTCCACCTCAGGGAAACCCAAGTCCAATAATACTGCCTTCTTACATTTCTCTCTGGTTTTTGGTGTGTTTTCCCCCCAAAATGCCCCACTTCAAGCCCCGAGGGGTCAGCGTTCTGCAAGCTTCACATCTGCCATCCAACCCCCTTCTCCAGCCCCAGCCCCAGCAGCTGCAAGCTCACAGCTTGAAAAACATCCCTGGCTAAAAAAAAAAAAAAAAAAAAAAAAGCCTTAAGGATGCCTGGACTCTGATCGCAAAGGAAATTTCCAGAGGGGCCAAGCTGGCCCACCAATGGCAGACGAGGGAAAGTGCTCTGTACTCTGGAAGCAGGGTACAAACATTCCCTTATCCTCACACTAACCACGGGCACATCCGGGGTCCCGAAAGCATGGAGCCAAGTGGTACCAGAGTCAATGTACCTACTACACAACACCCAGGATTTTCATGCCTTTACACATTTTTTTTTTTAATTAAAAACGGAACGGGCTGTAGAGAGATTGTGTCTAATGAAACAGGGGTCCCCAATGCTTCTTCATTTTATGGGTACCACAGAATAGAAAGGACAGACACAGTTGGATCTGAGGACAGACGCGGTAGGTTCTGGTCCAATCTCTGCCACTCCAAAGCTGTGTGGTTTCGAACAAGTCTCTGAGCCACAGGTGCCCTGTGTGTCTGTTAATGCCTACCTCTCTCAGTTATGCTCCTCTGGAGGGTGGGGGGAGGGAAGCGCCAATCAACTACAAAACAACCCCAAATCTTAACTTCCCCGGGGATAATCACCCCTCCCCGTGAGCTCCAAGGGTTTAAAGCCTCGGCAAGTTTTAGTGGCCACAGGCACACAGCCTCCAATAGCCTTCAGTCTCACCCATATGGCACCTGGCTGCTTACACCCACCCCACGGAGGCGGTAGGGAAGGGAAGACCCCAAGGAGAGGGGTCTAGGAGAAGATGCTGGGATGGGGGCAAGTTTCGGGTCAGGAGCGGGGACTCCAAGGGCATTTCCCTCCTGGGTCATGGAAAGACTGCCAGGAGGTCCCCCCCTTCCTCGTCCCCCCTAACCCCTCCCCGCTAGAGCTCGGCCCGGAGAGCGAGAGCGCACGGGGCTCTCCGCAGGCTGCCCGCCTGGCACAGGGGCGCGCGCTCCTCCGCCGCCGGGAAAGTTGCAGCGAGGAGCCCGAACTTTCTGGAGGGTCTGGAGGGCGCCCGCGCCGGGCGGGAGCGCGCCGGGCCGGGCCCTCCGCGCCCGCACCTGAGAGCACGCCCCGCAGCCGCCGGCGCCCGCACCCCGGCCGCTCCCCCTCTTCCTCGGAGCAGGAAGGAAGGAAGCAAGCCAGCAGCCGCAGGCGCAAGTCCCAGCGGCCCGGGGCCTCGCTCCGCAATACGCTCGTCCCTTCCAGCCCAGTCCCCGGGCCGGTGCAAACCTCCGCTGCCCCCGGCCGGGCCCTGGCTCCCTCCTTCCAGCCGGGCCGGGGAGGGCGGCTCCTCCCCAAAAGCGCATGTTTGTAAGGGCTGTGCAGAGGGAAGGGGCTGGGAAGGTGCAAGCGTGCTCTGGAGCTGCTGCTTGAAGCTTCAGACGGGTTACATCCTCCCCCAACCCTCGCCCCTCCACCCCTCCACCCTTCCGAGACCGGAGAGCGTCTCCCCGCACCGCTCGCCCCGAGCTCTGCAAACGCCGCCTGCACCAGCTCAGCCCCGCTGCCCCGGCCTGGACGCTCAGACTTGAAAGCAAACAAAAAGAAGAAAAAAAAAAAGAGGGGGGGGGGGAAGGCTCGAGAAGAGCAGCAGCCCCCAGAACCGGGCAAGGCTCCTGCAGCCCTCCCCACGGGGAGTTTTATTGGTGGGGTTCGGACGTGACCCCTGGTTCTCCCCCCGCCCCACCACCCACCCCATCACCAGCATACCTACCCCTTCCCAGACGCCCCTGAAGTGAGGGCTTTGAGTTCACTTCCTTTGTCTAGAATGCTCTCGGCACCACCTCCCCCCGCCCCCATCGTGGCAACCTTGACGTTGACTCCTGCCCGGGCTCGGGCGGGCGGCGGGTGGGAGCCGCGCCGCCGCCGGCTCCGCGGGCCCCCGCGCTGGCACGAAGCAGGCGCCCGGACCCCGCAGCCACGGCCGCGAGGTGGATGCCCGCGGGGGGCCCGGGGTACTCACCAATGAATGGGGAAATACACAGACATGAAGTCCTAGGGGAGGCTGACCCACGCCCTTGTGATTTAACAACGGTCACTGCGTCCCGAGTGAGGATGGCACGGGCGCGGGCGGGCGCGGCGGGCGGGCGGCGGGGGGATGCGGGCACCGAGCGTCCGCGGTCGGTCCGTCTTCCGGAGGCAGCCCCGCTGGCAGCTGCAGCCTCGGCGGGCGAAGCGGACGGAGCTCAGGGTTCTGCACCGAGCTCGCGGCCCCACAAAGAGCCCGGGAAGCCGTATTTATAGCGGCGGGGGCGGGGCCCGGCCCCGCGAGGCCCCGCCCCCCCGCGCCCACTCCGGGAATAACGTCACCAAAATCATGAATGGCTCCGGCGGCGCGGGCAGGTGCCGCGGACCGCCGCTCGGGGGCGCGCGCGGCCGGCTCCGCGCCTCCAGGGAGGGCCGTGGGTGCTGCGGCTGCGAGCCCGCGTCCCCTGCCCGCCACTCTCACACGCAGACACGCGCGTGGAAATGCACGCGCGCGCGCGCGCACACACACACACACACACGCACACACGCACACGCGCGCACGACCCGGGGCTGGAGTTCAATGTCAGTGCCGCCTGGAGCTTACAAACCGGCCCGCGTTGGCGCCCTCTCCCTGCCCTCACCCCTAAAGACTTGGGGGCGCGAGGACCCTGCGCCCGAGGGCCCAGGGCGCTGGGCCCGCTCCTCCGGACGTGACCGCTAGGCGACCGCGCCGCGCTGGGGGAGGGCGCCTCCCCTGGACCCTGGCCGCCGGGCACCAGCGCTCTCCTTGGCACCCCCTCGCCCTCCCCAGCCCACACCTCGGGACCCTGCTTCGGCGTCCGTCCCCCAAACGAGGCCTCTCCTTGGCATCCATCGCTGCGGCCCCTCCGTCGCCGCGTCCCCTCTATCGCTGGCAGGAGAGCAGCGCTTAAGGACACATTGGGAGGCGGGAGGGGGCGCGGAGCTGGGGGAGCCGAGAGCCCCGCGGGGGTCGCGTTAGCTTTCCAGGGGCTAGTCCTGAGATCCATGGAGGGTGTTGTTTGTGTGAGAAAGGAAGCGGTGTCGTCTCAGGGTTTTTTCCATTGGACACACACACACACACACACACACACACACGCACGCACGCACAGCAGCGACGCGGTGCCAGGGTGCGGGTGGGAGCCGCTCAGCACACCTCCCTAGCCTTGGCGCCCAGATCTGCTCCGAGGAGAAGAAACAAAGAGCTTCGGCGGGACCCCTCCACCCTGTCCCCGGGAACTGCAACTCCAAGGGTCTGTCCAGGCAGGCCGTCTGCACTGCCCCAGAGCCCGGATGGGAGTCTGCCCCTCTGTGGCTGGAGTGCACTGCTTCATACACTCCTGTAACGTGGCTTTGTAACCCTGACCCATGTGTGTACTCTGAGGATGTGTGTGTGTGTGTGTGGGGGGGTTATTGGGGGGACGAGGTATCAAAAACTCGGCAAAATTAAAATGTGCTTTGAAGTCAGTCAGCTCTTTGAAAGGTGGCGAATGTACTGAATCCATTTATATGCACTTAAAGGTGGGAATGAATAATCCTGTCTCAAGTTTAGGATGATAGGCTAAATGGCGAGGGTGTAACAGAGGTGTAATTTTCATCAGCCCACCTAATCTGTAAGAATGGATGAGTATTGATTGTGTAGATAAAAAAGAATGGATAAGAATCATTAAAAATAATGTTTGCTGGTTTTAGTCATTCACCTGTACACGCTGAGTGAAAACTGTACTTTCTAGGAAAATGCAGCTTCAAGACGAACCCCCTAATCGCTCCCTCCCCACAATGAAATTCAGGAGCTTCCCCCCACCCACCGCCCGAAAGTTAAATCAGAAATTGACTTGTCCTGCCACGTACCACCCCAGTTCTGCTCCTCGGGGGGAGGCGTGCTCCTGGAAGGCAATACTTCTGTGGACAGGAGCTGATGGGGGGTGATGGGCAGGAGCTGGTGGGGGGTGCTCCAGGTGCCGGCTGACTGCTGGGGACTGGCTGTTTGTGCCTTTGGCATAGGATGGGGAAGCTGGGAATGACGGTGTGGGTAACCACAGGAGAAGCCAATGGTTTCTAGGCTGGGACTTTGGGAGCCCAGAGCTAGGTCCTGGGCAAGCAACACGGGTGCCTCTTGCCATTTCTCCCCAGTGGCAACCCCTGGCAAGACCTGGATGAAAGGACTTGTCTCACGACTTTTCCGTACCCAACAGCCCCGCTATATATATATATATATATATATATATATATATATATATATATATATATATGTATTTGTGATTATTGCTTTGTGACACTTCCAAAACTCAGGAAGAGACCCATCCTCACACACCCGTATACCCCTGAAGTGTCGAAATGGCCTCACATTGGAGCAGAGGGTGGGGAGTAAGACCTCCACCAGCAGACATCTGGCCTCTGGAACAAGTCCCTCCACTGGAGAACACTGAGGTGCCTACCCTAAGGGAAGTGTTGGGTTGATGCCCATTTTAAGTAAAGTTCACCTCTGTCAGTAAGTTGGAGTAGAAACCAAGCCTTGGGCTGTGACCCCCCAAGTCTAGACTCTGTTTCCCTTCTGAGACCACAGTGACACATCCATTCATTTGAAAACACGGGAGGCATGGGGCTGAACTTGGATACAACGATAGCCAGTATGCCATTTCTCTGTCATAATACTTTATATAGAACCCTACGGTTTTCCCAAAGCATTTCTGTAAACTCAGCTCTCTAATGAACATAATAAGAGTAACGTAGCACAACTAACAGCCCCCAGTTTGCAAATATTCAAACTGAGGCTGAAATAAATTAGGGGATTTGCCAAAGATCGCAGAGCTAGCCTGTTACGTTGTTCTGGGTAACTGCATTTCCTTCAGGTGTTTACAGATGGGAGGGGTATTGGTCATGCGGAATGACCACTTCTTCTTAACATCCTCTGAGATGGGTTCCTATCCCTCTGCCTTTGAATAAATGAAGAAAAGGAAACACGAGGTAATGGAGTTACTCAGAGCCCCAGAAACTTAGAGCTGAAAGAGACCTTCCACATCACCTAATCCAGTTTCCTCATTTTACAGGCGAGAAGACACCTGGGAGATTAAATGGCAGGTCCAAGGTCAGCAGGCTATTAAGTGGTGTAGATGGAACCTGAACACAGGCCTTCACGGGGATGGTCAAATGTTCTTTCCACCACAACCCTGCATCTTGCATTGCGCTTGCCAAGAAGTCAGCAGCAGAAGTCAAATACATGATCTGGGCTCTCTCAACCACCTTCGCCAACCACCAACATTTAATGAGCGTCTACCATGTGCAGATCCATGAACTAAATACTCAGTTAGAGCCCTCTGCACCCCCTCCTGCCTCCCACCTTTGTCCCAGGAACTAAAGGGTTGAATTGCAATTCTGCTTCAATAAAAATCCAAGTGTAATCAGAACTGCTTTGTTTTCCAACATTACACAAGCTAAGTTTTCCAGCTCCTTCTCTCCCTCACCTAAAATTAGGATTTAAAAAATAATAAAGGTACCGAGCTTTATGTCTTACTGGAGGCCCAGTGCACAAAATTCGTGCACTTGGGGGTGTCCCCAGCCTGGCCTGCACCCTCTCGCAGTCCAGGAGCCCTGGGAGGGATGTCTGACTGGCAGCTTAGTGGGCCTAAGCTGTCAGTCAGATATCCTTAGCATTGCCACGGAGGCAGGAGAGACTCCCACAACTGCTGTTGTGCTCGCCAACCATGAACCTGGCTTCTGGCTGAGTGGCGCTCCCCCTGTGGGACCACCCTAACCACCAGGGGGCAGCTCCTGCATCGAGTGTCTGCCCCCTGGTGGTCATTCCACTATTAGGACATTTGCATATTAGCCTTTTATTATGTAGGATTAGAGTTACCTCCGGTGCCACTGTACCAAGTAGCTAATTATTCCTCGAGTAAAGGTGTCCCCATTAAAATTCATTTAGCAACACATTCCCACACCTTTTCTTTCCTCTGACTTGCAAAAAAAAAAAAAAAAACAGCATTGCATTTAATTTGCCAAGTCATGGGGCAACTGGTCCTTTGGCTAGCTGTTAGGAACTGCACTGAGTAATTGTTTGCTGAGTGAGGCACACCTGTAGCTGTCAGCATAGTTATGCCTCACGACAACTTTAAGACGTAAGCGCCATTGCCCCATTTTACAGATGGAGGAGGAGAGGCTCTGAGATGTCAAGTAACTTGGGCAAGACTGCAAGGCTCTCAAATGGCTGAGCCGGTATTTGACTCTGGGGCTTATTGGTCCTAAAGCCTGTGCCTTTCCCGCAATACTGCACTTACCCTGGCCTCTGTGGATAAGTATAAGCTAGATACAGAAGTGTGGGTTCCAATAGCAAAGTCCAGAACTACTGGTGTCCAATATTGGGGACCAGCTAGCAAAATACTAAACAAATTTCCCACCCGGGGAATCTGGGCACTTCTTAAAGATATCAGGCAAAGGCATGGGGTTGAAGAAGAAGAAGAAGAAGAAGAAGAAGAAGAAGAAGAAGGGGAGTTTCTAGCCAATTTTTTTCGGTGAAACTTGTTTGAGTACATAAGAAATCTGAAAGGCAAGAATGTGTGTGGGTTGATGTGAGGCTGAAATGAGATAATGTTATGAAAACACTTGGTGACTGGGAAAGCACTGAGCAGACACATAGCTTGTTTTTAAGGTGTTTGGGGGGGAGGGAGGAGGGATTCAGCAAAGATGATTGCATCTGCTTCAGTTTTTCACTCATTTTAACCACAGACCGCCCCATTTTCCCCTGGAGCCCCTTGACCAAAGTTTCCAGCTTGGGGGGGGGGGGGACAGAGGCAAATAGTGAGGCTTTGCCCGATGGGCACTGCTGTGGTCCTAAATGTTCTAGCACCTTCCCTCAGCACCCCGTCCAAGTTCCTCCCGTCTTTGGTGCGTCCCAGCAAGTGTCCCGCTGGGTTCTGGACACAGGATGGAGGGGCGAGGCCTGAGGGTGTGAGCATGCCTTCCCATCTTGGCTGTTAGGGAATCAGCAGTCCGCAGCACAGAGCAACCCAAACCCACCGCCCCGAATCCTCCAACCTTTCATTGGCTTTGCTGCGCGTCCTCAGGCGAGTTGTGTGACCCCTGTGTCTCAGACTCCCGAAGCAATAAGGCAGGCAATAGACGTCTCTTTTGAGCTCTCGGGGTGCTAATCAGGCTGGGAGAAATGGCTTTCTATAAATGCTCCAGAGGCAAGTGCTCTGCAGCCTATCAGCGGAGCGCTGCGGCCCGATCTAAAGCCTGTGGGTACCCCCGCCAGGTGCCACCTCAGCGGGAGCCTCCTTCTTTCCACGCAGAACCCTCTCGCCCCCAGAAGAAGCGGGGGATCTGGCAGCTCATGAACTCTTGCCTTCCCCGAATATCAAAGAGCTTGAGCCCTGGCTTTTTCTTTATGTCTCTCAAGGGGCCTTTGAACCAAAGGGATTTTTCAGAGAAAGAAAACGCTATGGAATCTTTAGGGTCCAGGCCCTTAAAAGAAAACACTGAGCCTGGAACCAGTTCAAGGCTCTCGTGTCCAATTAAGGAAATACTCACATTCCTGTCCCAGCTCTGACCCGAGCATGCTTTCTCTCTCGCCACAGCTCCCCAGGAATGCACGCCAACAGCCAGAGGAGAGAGGTTGCTATCAGGACACATGTCCTATAGCCGGGCTCCTGGGGCGGGCTCCCGAGGGCAGATACCGTCCCCAGATTAGACCAAGAGCATGGGCCACACAACAATCCACACGTCCCTCCACCCGCCCCCATGACATTTCACCCCCAGCTCTGGGCCCCAGAAACTCCACTGTACCCCTGGGGAGGAGGAGGGGGGGCGCAATGAAAAAAGAGGAATACACTTACAATAGTTGCTTGAGAAGAAAAGCACTTTCAGTTTTCTTTTCAAATCGACAGGATGTCGGCTAGCTTCCTCCAGGGCGGCTGTGTCCCTCCCTGCCGCCTTCACGCCCACCGCCCCTCCTCGGAGGAGCCAGCGTGAATTATGCAGAGGAGCGGCTCCTCCGAAGGCCTCCGCCAGCTCCCAGACCTGCAACCCGAGCTCCCACCGGCTCTGGAGTTCCAGGTGTGCTTCACACCCACACGGCGCCCAGCTCTGAGATCAGATAGCTGGGTCCATGTTACACCTCCGTGCCCTTTCCACAATTCACCTGGCAGGTAGTAAGCACCCGGTGCGGACCAGCCATGGTGCTTCCAAGAATCGCTTTGGGATTCCCTCCCATCTCCATCACCTCCAACCGTTCCAAACAACACACACGCTGATAGGCCAACACCGCTTTTATTTCTTCTTTTTTTTTTTTTTTACAGAGAGGAAAGGAGAGGGCTAGAGAGTTAGAAACATCAGTGAGAGAGAAACATCGATCAGCTGCTTCCTGCACATCTCCTACTGGGCATGTGCCCGCAACCAAGGTACATGCCCCTGACCGGAATCGAACCTGGGACCTTCAGTCTGCAGGCCTACACTCTATCCACTGAGCCAAACCGATTAGGGCAGGGCCGACACAGCTTTAAGACATTTTATAAATTGCCCTAGTGCTCAGCGTCAAGGCGTAATCATGAAGCTGAGTGGAAAAGGTGCACTTGCTTTGCACGAGCAGTTTGCATAGAAGACCCCGAGTCTCCATCCTTCCTTCCAGATTTGCTGCCCCCAAGTTCCTTTTCTAAATAAATCAGGAGCTGCCTCAGGAGCAAGGCATGGTGTCAGCCACTGGGGAGACTGAAGGACCAGAGACCAGCCTCCTGTAAGATCGACCTGTGATAACTGTAGCAGTAGAGGCACGTGACCTTGGGGGACCTGTGATAACTGTAGCAGTAGAGGCACGTGACCTTGGGGGACCTGTGATAACTGTAGCAGTAGAGGCACGTGACCTTGGGGGACCTGTGATAACTGTAGCAGTAGAGGCACGTGACCTTGGGGGACCTGTGATAACTGTAGCAGTAGAGGCACGTGACCTTGGGGGACCTGTGATAACTGTAGCAGTAGAGGCACGTGACCTTGGGGGACCTGTGATAACTGTAGCAGTAGAGGCACGTGACCTTGGGGAGGAGGGGGTACTGTTATTACTCTTGTCTTGGGGAGATGTGCTGACCACCTGGGAAAGTACCTGGCACATAGTAGGCACTCAGGAAACATTTCTTGAATGAACGAATGAATGGCATCAGGAGAAGCTCAAGGGAGAGGATGCCACCGAGCTGGCCTCAAAGGATGAGTAGGAGCCAGAGAAGGGCCGTCCTGGCAGCGGGAACACCACAAACAAAGGCACAGGGTTGAGGAAGTGGCCAGGGGTGTGCTGGGAAGTGAGCAAGAGACTCTAGATCCTGGGAGGGGGCACTGGAGTCCCCACCACTCCCGGGCCGCATGCTCACTGGAATTCCTGTTTGTTCGCGGAGGGCCCTGTGCTCTGCAGAACGGATCGTGCACAGAATTTCTAGCAGGAAAACACTTTGTCACTTGTGCTAGCCAAACCAATCCAGTCCCCGTCACCTGTGCATTATTCGGGTGAGCCTCAGCATGTGTTCTGTGGCCAGTGTGGCCCAGGCAGAGGTGTTAAATAGGTCACATTGGGTTTATGTGCAGTGTGTGCTCTGAGACTTCCCCTTTCCATTCCCTCTGGTTTCACACCTCTCTTCGACCCGCCCCAGGCACCCACTGGTCTCAAACACAACAACAACAACATGAGGGCTTCCCAGACTCCAAAGCCACCCTTTTCTTAAAAAAAAAAAATATATATATATATATATATATATATATATATATATATTGATATTTTACAGAGAGAAAGGGAGAAAGATAGAGAGCTAGAAATATCGATGAGAGAGAAACATCTACCAGCTGCCTCCTGCACACCCCCCTCAGGGGACGTGCCCGCAACCAATGTACATGCCCTTGACCGGAATCGAACCCAGGACCTTTCAGTCTGCAGACCGCCGCTCTACCACTGAGCCAAACCAGTTTCGGCCACCCTTTTCTTTTCCATTGACACTTTCATCTGTTCACCCTTCCGCTCCATAACCATAACGCAGGCAGCTGCCAGGCCAGAGAACTTGATCTGACAAATCAATTCGCACTATGGTGAGAATGACCTGCTGTTAATACCTCCCAGGCCTCGGTCAAATAGGCATTCAGGCGGGGTGGGTGGGTGAGAGGCAACCAATGGCCAATGTACCAACTCTGAGGGGAAACCAAGCCAATGTAAGACAGAGAAGGAAGTGGACCCCTTGGAAGGGCTGGGTGGGTGCAAACGGTGGGCACCCATCTAGAATGGCTTTCCCTATTGGTCACAGCCCTATGGGGGATCTGGTTAGAACCCTTGCCCTCAGCTGGGATACGGCGACAACATTTTAATGAATTACCTGCAGTGACCAATGGGAAGGGAGTAAAAATGACCTCAGCAGACGATTTTCTTCCTCCCTGCTTAAGAAGGGACAGAGCCGAAACCAGTTTGGCTCAGTGGTAGAGCGTCGGTCTGAGGACTGAAAGGTCCCGGGTTCGATTCCGGTCAAGGGCATGTACATTGGTTGCGGGCACATCCCCGGTAGGGGGTGTGCAAGAGGCAGCTGGTCGATGTTTCTCTCCCATTGACGTTTCTAGCTCTCTATTCTCTCCCTTCCTCTCTGTAAAATATCAATAAAATATATATAAAGAAGGGACAGAGCTCCAGACTGAAGGGGACTCCTACACGTGGGCCCCGGGCACCCAGTGCCCTTGCCCAGGCCAGGCCAGGCCCGGAAGTCCAGGTGTGCCCCGGAGAGGTGGCCCTGACCCACGGCGGGGTCCCGCGCCAGCCGGAGCAAAGCCGATGACAGGTGACGGTGAGAGAGGCCAAATGCCTTTCCACCGGCTTAACGAGGCCCGAGCGCAGCCCGGCTTTCCTGGAGGGAGTCTAAGCCCCAGTGAGCGACAAGGTGGCACCTGCCGGGCCTGCAGAGCCAGTGATGTGACTGTCTGTCAGCCCCCGAGGGCAGCGGGCAGCTGGCTCCCGAGGGCAGCGGGCAGCTGGCTCCCGCCCCTTCTGCCCCGGCTCCTTCCCCGGCCGTCTCATTCCTCCGTAGCCAGGCCTCGGCTCAGGAGAGGAAACCAGAAAGGCGGAAGGCAGTTCTCCCAAGTCTTCTTTCCACGCTAATTCTTTAATTCCTGGATGTCACTCTTGAGAAAAGCCAGAGCATTTTGTGTGTTTGAGGCCTTGGGGTGGCGCGCCCCACTCCCGGCCGCCTGCTCTCTCTCATTGGGGGGGGGGGGGGGAGCGCGCCAATCAACGTCCCCACTTGCTCCCTCCCGGGTCCACGCTGGACGGGGCCCCCTTCCCACATGCACACCGGTCATCCTCATGGCGTTGCCCCGCTGCCGCTGACAAAGAAGAAAACATAAACACTGGTGAATTATGCTCCACATATACATGCCGTCTGACGTGCGTGAATAAGAGAGCACACAGGTCTCTCCCCTGGTCCGGCCCCAGTTTACTCTTCTGTGAAACGGGCCTGACGTCCCGGCCCTCAGCTCCTCGCTCTACAGGGGAGCCACAAGGGGCAGTTCCAGACTGTCCTCTGCGGGTCTGCTTGCAGATGGACAGCAAAGGAGGGAAAATAAAAGCCACACCAACGATTTCATTCTGTTGCTTGTGAACAGGAGAACTTGAGTGGAGTCAGCAACCCCCTTTTGCTTGCTGAGAAAGAGAGGCCAGGCCAGTTTCCTCAGGAGAGAATGGTGCCGGATATGATTGATAGCCCGATGCTCCCTCTTCGCAGCACGTTTTTATTATTTTTTATTTTTTAAAATATATTTTATTGATTTTTTTACAGAGAGGAAGAGAGAGGGATAGAGAGTTAGAAACATCCATCAGCTGCCTCTTGCACACCCCCTACTGGGGATGTGCCCGCAACCGAGGTACATGCCCTTGACCGGAATCGAACCCGGGACCCTTCAGTCCGCAGGCCGAGGCTCTATCCACTGAGCCAAACCGGCTTCGGCAGCAGCACGTGTTTAGAGTGTTTGCCCGGGTCTCACCCTGGCAGAGGCCTGGGCTGGAAGCTCTCGGGTGTGAGAGTGGCGCCCTCGGTGGCTGCCCAGCGTGGTGACGCTGGCCCTCACTGGCAGGCTCGGCGTCTCCCACCTTCACAGCCCGCCCTGCCACACGTGGGGACACGGGCATCTTAAAGCCATTTGTTCAACAGGGAACGCTAAGAAACAACGTGGTGGCGGCTGCCAGCGCGTCGCCCAGCCTTTTGTTCCTGGGGCCTCGGCGTGTCCGCACAAGCGCCTACCCTTGCGTGCCAGGGGCAGCGGGGCGGCGGCTGAACCAGGGAGCTGCTTTCTGGATCCAAGCTGGGGAAATAACACTGACCTCGGTCCAAGCAGGAACAGAAGCCTCTCGCCCCGCTCACCTTGTTTTACCACCTTTGTTTGTGTTTGGGGATCTGTCACGAGCAGCAACGAACGAACGCCTCCCAGTGACTGCAGGGGAAACAGGTGTGAGGGCCTGGTGCCATTCCGGCCTGCCTGGCCTCCCCCTCCTTCTGGGGGACCGGTGCCATTCCGGCCTGCCTGGCCTTCCCTCCTTCTCAGAGCCATGGCGGGGAGCCGCGGGAGGCACCCGCGGGGATGGCCTGATAGTGAGAGAGGAGGGGTGAATGGGAGAGGAAGGTGGGGGTCAGCGAGGGGCTGCTGCCATGGCCCGCCTGGGAGGCAGCGTCCGTGGGTGGGAAGAGTGGACGATGTGGGGAGGTGATGCGAAGAGGAGGCTCCAGCCAAAACCAGTTTGGCTCAGTGGATAGAGCATTGGCCTGCAGACTGGAAGGTCCCGGGTTCGATTCTGGTCAAGGGCATGTACCTTGGTTGCGGGCACATCCCCAGTGCGGGGTGTGCAGGAGGCAGCTGGTCAATGATTCTCATCGATGTTTCTAACTCTCTATCCCTCTCTCTTCCTCTCTGTGAAAAATCAATAAAATATATTAGAAGAAGAAGAAGAAGAAGAAGAAGAGGAGGAGGAGGAGGAGGAGGAGGAGGAGGAGGAGGAGGAGGAGGAGGCTCCAGAACTCACTGGTAGCAGTGTTTGGGTGCGGGCAGCCTCGGAGCCCCGGGTGCCGGCCCCGTTGCAGACTGGGTTCCTCAGTGGCAGAGGCCGAGATGGGGGTGGGACCAGCACCGTTAGAAGGAAGAGGGAGTAGCAGGCTGGGCCCAGTGAGAGACTAACTGAGACGCGGGCCCCACAAACCCCAGCCAAGCCCAAGCGGAGCTTTGGAGCAAATATTTCCTGTCCGAGGGTCCGGCATTGCCACAAAATGCCTGGGCCTTTGTTCCCCTGCCCTCCCAGCCTCATCTGCGGGCTGTCCTGGGGGAGGGCCTGGGCTTGGCAGAGGGGCTCTTTGCCACAGAGGCCGAAGGAGCTGACAGCTGGAGGCAGTTTGCTGACCCCACTCACCACAGCTGGGCAGCAGGCCCTCCGCGGAAAGGGATCCAGACCTCCACGTTCGCAAGGTTCACAGGCCCCTTCATGGCCTCTTCCGTTCGCCGCGCATCGCGGAGGGTGCAGCGGGGGGGACCCTCGGGGAAGGAACAGATTAGGGGCTGGTCCATCTTCCCCATTTCCTGGGCAACAGCATTAGGGTCCAGAGAGGGGGGGGGGCACTTTTCTCAGTTCTAACAGTGAGTGGGGAACTCAGGGCCAGCCCTCGGCCCTCTGGCTGGTCGGCCCACGCTTGCCCTAAGAGAGAGACTGCCCCGTGCTCGTGACCGTGGGAAGACCCTTGCTCCCAGGCTGTAATGGGCGCCATAAGCGTCCTCTGTCTTGCCCTTCAAGGTCCTCCGTTTCGCTGGGAGTGCCAGGGATTCACGCATTGAGTGGGGGGCACCAGACCTGGGGAGCAAACCGAATTCAGATTCCCAGAGAGAAAGGGGGGGGGGTGCTCAGAAACTGGCAGATTGCCAAAGCAGTTCCTCGCCTCTGGTTTCTAACCTGGGACCAAGTCAGCTCAGCAGGGTTCATTCTGGAGTCTTCCATAATTTCTCTCGATGGGTGAGGCATTGGCATGGCCATCGGCATGCATTGGGGTGCTATAGGAAACACCCCCATGAGACGACCTGGTGCCGAGGACACTCTGTGACATCCCACTGTGTTCTCTGCTTGCCCCTTTGAAGCCCAGTTTTGGGGGGGGGGAAGAGTTCAGCATCAGGAACGGATGTGCTTCTCTGAATTGATTTTTTACAGAGAGGAAGAGAGGAATAGAGTGTTAGAAACATCAATGAAAGAGAATCATGGATCGGCTGCCTCTTGCACATCCCTTACTGGGGATGTGCCCGCAACCAAGGTACATGCCCTTGACCGGAATCGAACCTGGGACCTTTCAGTCCACAGACCAATGCTCTATCCACTGAGCCAAACCAGTCTAGGCTGCTTCGTTTTTTTACATCAGAGGTACAGTGAGCTCTGTATGTGCTTTTCTTGCACTTTTGGTTTTTAGGTTAAGAAGTCGGGGCTTGAGTTGAAGGTGCCTTAGTCCAAGTGCATGGACCTTACCGTATTTGAGAAGATTCTGACCACACCAGACTTGGTTCTCTTTCACCTTTTAGGTACCCTCCTCTCAATCTTTTCTCTTCTTAAGACCTAAAAATGTATTTTTATTGATTTCAGAGAGGAAGGGAGAGGGAGAGAGAAGCAGACACATCAATGATGAGAGAGAATCATTGATCAGCTGCCTCTGGCACACACCCCCAGCCCCCACTGGGGACGGAGCCCCCAACCTGGGCAGGTGCTCTGACTGGGAATCGAATCGTGATTTCCTGGTTCATAGGTCGATGCTCGACCACTGAGTCACACGGCCAGGCTCTCTTCTTAAGTCTTTAACCTTGCTCTATTTATGTGGTTTCTGTAAACTCCCTCCAATACTTTCTAGGATGATGTCATATGTAAATCACATGACTTCTTTGCAGGTCTTCAATTTGTCTTGGGACTTGCCTCTCTGAGAAGGTTCTTCTGAGACCTTGTGACCAATGTACATGCAATGACCCGGGAAGGAGTTGTGATGGGAGTTGTGATCCTTCCTCTCCTGCTGTACAAACCACAGTCTCATCTTGGAATGGCTGTGAACGAGGTTCTAGTGCGCATGGAGTCCCGGAGCAGCCTGGCGTGTAGAATGGTCACCACAATCCAGGTCTTCCAGGGTCTCGGGGGAGACACGTGGCCGCGAGTGCAGCGTACAGCCAAGCCGAGCCACCTTGCTCCTTGAGATCCAGACATGATGCAAGTTCATACCTGGAAGCTGTCTGGGTTTTGCAAGGGCACATCGCGGTTCTGCGAGGCATTTAATTATTTATCTCCGGGCGGGTCAGTTGGTTATAATCGCCTTCACTTTGGTGTTTCCACAAGCTGGGGCATTTCCCCCTCCTGCAGCCCCGAATGGCCCTGGAGGGGCATTCTTTCCAAGCTGACTCATCAAAGCATCTCCTCCTGGTATTAAGAACCTCAGAGGAGCCCTGATGGGTTTGGCTCAGTGGATAGAGCGTCGCCTGCAGACTCAAGGGTCCCAAGTTCGATTCCAGTCAAGAGCATGTACCTTGGTTGTGGGCACATACCCAGTTGGGAGTGTGCAGGAGGCAGCTGATTGATGTTTCTCTCTCATCGATGCTTCTAGCTCTCTATCCCTCTCCCTTCCTCTCTGTAAAATAATAATAAAATATATATTTTAAAAGAAGAACCTCAAGCAGCATGTCCTACGGATTAACACATCAGCCCTGGAGGGGTTTGAAAGCCACACTTGTCCACCTTTCTGAGAACCTGTGGGGGCTGGGGCTTCCTAGGTCAAATGCCGATTCTAGGATTCCTGGATTGCTGTGCTTGGACCTGATAATTTCGTACAAAAGGAATTACTCATTCTCCGGTGTCAAGAGGGCCGACTGCCACCAGCAGACAATACCCAGCCCTACCATGGGGTGGTCATTATCTGTTGTCTTTGGGTTATTTCAGATCACCAGGAGGGGAAGGAAAGGTAGTAATAACACCACTTGGAGATGGCACATCCGTAGCACAAATTAACCTCTCTTGGCTTCCATTTCCTCGCCTGCCAAGGAGAGGGCAGGGACAAGAACGCCCCCCCCCTTGCAGAGTTGGTGCGAAGGGTACAGGAGCTAGATGACAGAACACACTTGGCATAGCCCCTGGCACAGAGGCAGACGGAGGCCCCTACGCGGTAACTATTTCGACTGCGTACAATGCGCACAGTCATCTGAACCCTGAGGTTTTGCTGGCTCACAGCGTGGTCCTTGGACCAAGCTTCATCAGCATCGCGAGGCAGCGTGCTAGACATGCAGTTTCTCCACCCTGGCCCCGTCTCCTGGGTCTGAAGCTGCGTTTTAATGAGATCCCCAGGTGGCCGTAGGCCGTCGGAGAATCGTCAAAGGAAGGGAGGGCAAATTTACCTGTGGATCTGGTAGATCTGATGGCATTTCTCTTGGCAACCAACAGTCAGTGAATGGGTCTTGTCAATCAAACTTTAGGCGATATTTACCCCAAACAGCCTGCTCCCGGCCCCGGCCGGCTCTGCAGTGGCTCGGGCAGCCCTCAGCTCACCCTGCTCACCTGCGTCCTGCGGTCACCTGCTCAGTGGCCAAGGCTCCAGGGAGATTGAAGGCTCCTTGTTTACTGGGCAAGTGCAGATAAGGTTTCTCACAGCCCCACCTGGGTGCCCGTGCCAAGGTAAACTTGCTCTCCAGAACTGCTCCCTGACTGGAAAATGTGTCAGTCTATTTATTTCTCACTCCCACTGGAAAAAAGGTGGGGTGGGGGAGTGGTTGGCCATGATGTCATTCTTTCCACGGAACTTCTCAAAGGCATCGCGTTTCACGGTGACTTAAGGCGCCGCTTGTGTTTCGCTGCAGTGTGCGGAACAGAACCGGCCAAGGGCGAGGGGTTTCTCTTCCTTCTCCCGGCACTCTGCCCTTCTCCCCCCATTCTTTCGGGGCAGGGTGGGGGGGGGGGGTGGAGGAAGGTTTACTCCCAAGGGTTTTGCAAGCAGCCCAAAAAAGGAACCTGGAATCCAAGAGGTGTGGGAAAGTTTTATTAGCATTTCTGACAAAGGTGACTTGAATCTGGGGAAACAGTTCCTGGTCCAGGGGGTTGGAGGGCGGGTGTTGGCTCCCAGGGGGCAGGGAAGGGGCTCTCTGAGGACAAGCCCACTGCTCTCAGACGCATCAGAGAATTGGGAGCAAAGGGGGAAACAAGTTTTCTAAAAGCCACACAAAGGGTCAGCAATAGTTGGGGCCATTTTACATTTCTCACAATTCTTTTTTTTTTTTTTTGAAATATATTTTTATTGATTTTTTTACAGAGAGGAAGGGAGAGAGAGAGAGAGTTAGAAACATCGATGAGAGAGAATCATCCATCAGCTGCCTCCTGCACACCCCCTACTGGGGATGGGCCTGCAACCAAGGTTTGTGCCCCTGACAGGAATCGAACCCAGGACCCTTCTTGTTTACATTTCGCTGAAGAAGAGCTAAGACTTTACAATTGGGTTTCTCCTGGCTGCCACAAGCTAATGAGTCGCAGAGAGCACCGGGGGGGGGGGGGGGGGGGGGGGACACCTGGACTCATGCTGGGAGTGTGAACTCATCATTCATTCCTCTGATGGAGATGGCCTGTAGTTCAGCGTTGCTTCCATCCCAAGTCTGAAGTACTTATTAAGTAAGAGTGGGCCCTGGCACAGACCAGTGAAGACAGTGTGCCATGAGCTGAGAAATAGGATTGGGCCAGTACAATTTTAAAACTGTTTTAGAATTTTATTTGTAATGTCTTTAATACATAGATAAAAACCACTGACTAATACAGTGGATCCTTGTGGACTCACTTCCAGATGTATCAGTCAGGATGAACTTGGTTGTGCTGTGGTGACAAACATCCCCAGATTTCAGTAGCTTAAAGCAACAAAGGTTCATTTCTCACTCATCCTCCTGTCCTCTATGGGATGCCTGGGGATAGTGTGCCTGCTCAGGGACTGGAGGACAAAGCTCTGTCTCCGCACTGCCATGTTGACCAAAACTCTTTTGTGCACTGGCTCATGAGGCCAGAAACATAAGTCCCTTCCACTCCAGTTCATTGGCCAAAGTAAATCTCTAGGCCACCCCTAATTTCAAAATGGATGGAAAATGCAATCCTACTACAAGCAAATATTAGCAGATTGCCTTATTTGTTTCAGGTCTTTCTACTTTAAAGAGAGTGAATATTAAAGATACAGCTGGGTTTCTCCCTGTATTCCTCCCCACCCCGTTCTCCTCCCTAATTTCCCATAGCTAAGTACTGTTTTGAACTCAGTGTCCATCATTCTTATGAATGTTTATATATATTTTTATAAATGTAGTAGAGGCCCGGTACACAGATTCATGCACTGGTTGGGGTCCCTTGTCCTGGCCTGCACTCTCTCGCAATCCAGGACCCCTCGGGGGATGTTGGAGAGCCAGTTTGGGCCTGATTCCCACAGGTCAGGCCGAGGGACCCCACTGCTGCACAAATCCATGCACTGGGCCTCTAGTATGCATATAAGATCTTTGGTTAATCTCTTCCTGCCCTCTTTCCTCCCCCCTTCCCTCCGAGATTCATCAGTCTGTGCCATGTTTCCATGCCTGTGGTTTCTGCTCCTGCATGGAGCATCTGCCCCCTGGTGGTCAGTGTGCATCATAGCTACCAGCCAGTCAGCCCATTGGCTGGTTGCTTAGGCTTTTATATATATAGACTAGAGGCCCGATGCACGAAGAGTCGTGCAAGAATAGGCCTTCCTTCCCCTGGCTGCTGGCACCACCTTAGCTCCAGCGGGAGTCGCCTTTCCACCTTCGCTCCGGCCCAGAGCCCCCTTCTGCTTCTCACCTTGTTGTGTCAATTTGCATAATCCCTCCTTATTTGGCTGTGGGTGCCACCATCTTTGTCGAGGAGCTATGGTCAATTTGCATATTCCATCTTTATTATATAAGATATGTATCCATAGACAGTTTAAAGTATTATTATGCTGGCTTTTAAACTCTAAGTGTATTCACAGTATTAAAATCTTCAGCAATGAGCATGTCCTTTTTAGCAATGCAATGATGAGATATTTATCTGTGATAACACATGCTTGTTGCATTTCATTATATAACACAATTTAGGCATTCCTTCTCTTGTTGATGGACATTTAGGTTGTTTCCATGCTGCAGCTAATAGTCTCAACCCATGTTTCCTGTGCACACATGCAAGGTTATATGCTTCAGAGAACAATTTCTGGACATGACCACCTACAGGTTTATTAGTTATGGCTAAATTGCTCTCCAAAGTACTGGTATCAACTTACACTCCCACCGGCAGTGAACGAGGCTCTGTGATTAAGCAGATCTCTGCTAACATTGGCATTGGCTGACATAAATTCCCGCAGATCTGGTGAGTGTGAACGGTATTTTGTGATTATTTTGATTTGTATTTCTGTGATTAATAGTGAGAGCAAGCATTTTTCTGTACGTTGAGTTTCTGGGGTTCCTCTTCTATGAATCGATAGTTTATGTTCTCTGTCCGTCTCCCCGCTGTGCTATCTTTTAAAAATTAACTTGAGTGATTTCTTTACATGTTATATTCATCCCAGGCTGTGGCTTATTTTTCACCTTGTTACAGTAGCCTTTTGTGGTGTAGAAGCTAATTTTAATGTAGTCAGAATGATCAATTTTTATGGTTTCCATTTTGTGTGTGTGTTTTAAAAGCACTCCATCTTAAGGTCACAAAGAATTTTTCTTTATTTTCATCTTGCGTTTCAAAGTTTTGCCTTTTGCTTTTAGCTCTTTAATGCACCTGGATTAAATCTACAAGATTTAAGGTAGAAATCTAATTTCGTATTTTCCACATGGATAAAAGTTGTTCCTAGGACTCATTTATTACACACCCACCCTGTCACCCTGCTTTGTAACATCATCTCTGCCTTGTGTATCCCCAAGCATGGGTGAGCAGTGGCTCAACTCTCTGTTCTGCTCTATTGATCTATCTTTTTGCCCCAACCCTATTGTGTTCACTACTAAATATTTTCATAGTAAGTCCTGACAGGGCAAGTTCTTCCACCTTGTACTTTTTCAAAATTGCTTCTCAGTTTTTCTTGGCCCTTTGCCTTTCCAAATCAATTTTGAGATCAGATGGTCTAGTTCCAAACCAAATAAAACGAAACACAACACCCTGCTGGACTTCCATTAAAATTCTCTAGATAAAATTGACATCTTTACGACTCGGAATGTTTCATTCTATTTCTTTTCTTTTGCATGGCATGTGCATGTAATTTCCAAGCCCTCCATAAGACCCTCATTTCCTCCTTTGCTCTCCTCGCCAACCTCACTTACTAGTACGTTGACTCAAACATTGCTTACTTCCGTTTTTAAAAAAATGTTTTATTGTGGCTTCAGTTTCTTTTCTTTTAAGAAATATTTTGTTTTGAGAGTTTGTTTATTAAAGCTGAGGACAGCGAAACAAGGAAGGACCTAGAATAGAAGCAGCAATAGGAAAGAGCCTAGGGTGTGGCTGCTTCGGCTCTTGAGCCATGTTATGGGAAAGAAGTGAGCCTCCGAGAGGCCGTTGTGGGCTCACTGGGGAGTCAGAGAAAAGGGGGCCTTGGGGACAGGTTTAGGGGGTTAGCCCGGATGAGCTGCTGCTGTCCTTTGCTCCCTTGGTGGCAAGTCTCATGGGGTCCCTTAGAGTTTAGGGCATGCCTGTGGGAGAAGAAGGGAAGAAGGGAAAGGTGCAGGCCTGCTCCCAGGAGAGAGGGTGCCTTCAGTTTTTTTTACTCATAGTAGTTATCCCTTCCTTCCTTCCTTCCTTCCTTCCTTCCTTCCTTCCTTCCTTCCTTCCTTCCTCCCTTTCTCTCTCTCTCTCTCTCTCTCTCTCTCTCTCTCTCTCTCTCTCTCTCTTCTTTATTTTAAATATATTTTTATTGCCTGGCCAGCATGGCTCAATGATTGAGCGTCGACCCATGAACCAGGAGGTCCCGGTTCGATTCCCAGTCAGATTACATGCCTGGGTTGTGGGCTCCATCCCCAGTGAGGTGGGGGTGTTGGGGGGTGGGGAAGGGAGTGCAGGAATAATTAACTCTAAGGTCTCCTAAGCCCAACTCTTGTCAGTGTGCAAAAGATAAAACCAAGACACAGGTTATAATGATAATGAGATAAGAGAGAAGGTTTGGTAGTCTCCTGTGAGGAGATAGGACAGTATACTTATATAAAGGGGTTGGGGGGGGGGGGATACACAATAATCTTTGCTGAGCTTCAGGAGGTGTATGGAGGGTGGTTAAGAGGCCAGACTGCTTCGAATCCCAGCTCTATCATTTATCAACTCCAATTCAGGGCAAATTACCTAAACTCTCTGTGGCTCAGCTTTCCTTTCTGTAATGCAGGGATGAAAATATTAATTACCTCATAGCATTATTGTGAGAAATTAATAAGTTAATGTATGTAAAGTACTTGGGACAGTAGCTGGTATATTGCGTGCTATCTATTGCCGTCATTACTAAGATAGGATTTTCGTGGCACGCTGGCAATGTTCAAACTAGATGATGTCAGAGTAAATCACTAATCTTAACACCACCTAAGAACTTGCTGGTTAGTGCTTTATCTTCTCATTAGGCAAAAGGGCATCACCCACCTAGTCAAAGGTTTAATCATTAGTGATCCTCAATGGAGCTAGCTTAGTGTTAACCACGTTTTAAATTTCATAGAATCAATGAGTTCAGCGTAGGATGGTGCCCAAGGTAACCCAATCCGATCTCCCACCTCATGCTTGAAACCCCTTTTTTAAAAGTCTCTAAAAACAAACAAACAAACAAACAAACAAAAATGCTATAGAAAAGGAAGACTTTTATGAAAGAAGATCAGAAAGTCAGGAATATTGAGAGGGCATGCAATCTACTTAAAAACAAAATAAAATGAGGAGATGGTAGAAAAAGCATGACTCAATAAAGGTTCAAAGGTCGCTGGGAGTGGCCATTAAGAAAACTGAACATGATGGGTGGTTCTAAAAGTGAGAGTTGATAGCCTCCATCCACAAGAATCTCATCCAGGAAAATGTCTGCACCTTGGAAACCAACGGAGTATTTCTCAAGATGCTATATCACTGTCTAACTGGGCTATATGAGGGGCTTAGAACATCTCCTGCCCCTCCCTGACACCAAGCTGCCAAGGGACCTGACATTGCCACCACTGGTGCTCCTTTGAAGTAAGACTGTGGTGGGCTATTGAAAGAAAAAGTGTATAACGTATGAGTAAGCCCAAATCACCTACCCTCCGGGAGACCCTTAAATTGAATTCTTTAGTAGAGAAATAGAGTACAGCAATAAGACATTAAATAATCTGGGTGTTTTTAAAGGTTATAAAATGTACAAATACAGGGCAAATTAATGGAGGAAAGAAAGAAAGAGAAGACACAAACATGTAATTAATATGGAAAGAAACAAACACAACAAAAAGTTTTAAACTAAAACTATAATGAAGAATTGTAATTTGGAGACTTACTAAAATTGGTGGAATTCTGGAAAAATATGAAATTGCAAAATTGGAAGAATAAATAGCAAACCTAGTTTAATTTAAAATTACAATATAATCCAAGACCCACACTCCCTGGAAAGCCCTAGGCTCACACTCAGATGGTTTTATAGATAAGTTCCACCCACTTGTAAGGATAAGATAATCCCCTGATAGGTATAAATTGTTCTGGAAAAATAGAAATTAGTTTCTTCTTTGTTATAAGATTGGTGTAACCTTTATTACAAAGTCAGATAAGAATGGTTAAAAAAAACTATAAGGCTATTTCATGTTTGAATATAGGTATAAAAATTATAAATAACTATATCCAACAGTGTGTTTAAAAACATGTGACCAAATAAGGCTTATTTTAGAATATGGAAAAGTTTAATGTGATGAAAAAACAATTAATGTAAAGTTTACCATTAAAGAACTGAAAAATAATTTTCATGAGTACCTCAAGGTTTTCTTAAAGCATTAAGTTTTACTTAATTAAACTTTTTATAAAAGCTAAGAACCGTATGATTTCACTCATATATGGGATAGGAAACTTAAACTCATGATATTGATACCAGCATGGTGGCTACCAGAGGGAAGGGAGGTGGAGGGTGGGAAAGGTAAAGAGAGGCAAATATTTGGTGATGAAAGATAATTTGGGTGGTGGGCACACAATGCAATATACAGGCCATATTTCACAGAAATCTAACACTTGAAACCTATACAATCTTATTAACCAATGCCACCCCAATACATTTATTTATTTTTCTTAAATATGTTTTTACTGATTTTAGAGATGATGGGAGAGGGAAAGAGAGATGAGTTGCCTATTGTATGAACCCCAAATAGGAATTGAACCTACAACCTGAGTATGCATCCTGACCAGGAATGGAACCAACAACCTTTTTGTGCATGGGACAACCCTCAACAAACTGAGCCACACTGGCCAAGGCCCCAATAAATTTAATTTTAAAAAGTTAGCTCCTCAGTCACACAAGCTGCATTGCAACTGCTCAGTAGCACATTTTGCTAGTGTTTGCCACACTGGACAGTACAAAAATATAAAATGTTTCCATTCGGTGGAAGTTCTGTTGGACACCACTGCTTCATCATTCAGCTATTAGAGTATGTGAAAGTTGTCAAAGGATCCAGATGAAAGCAAGAGGTTCAATGGTTTACTGCCAGCCTTATAAGGAGTTTCCTCAGACTTCTATGTGCTGGTTGAGAACTGACCTAAAATGATTAATTCTGGACATCATTGTCATCGACTTGGATGAAGGACTCAAAAGCATGTACAGTAGATAAACAAATAATACAAAGTAAGCAGGGAAACAAGCTCTAAGATGATCATTAAAGTCCAGAATAATATAAAACAAGTCAGAAGCCAATAAAATAAAACAAAGTATAAGCATAAGTAGCAAGTAATATATTTAGGAATGGCAAGAGTGGGAGACAGCATCCTATCTAATAAAATAGTAATCTGCAAAATTAACCACCACTCCACTACACCCACAAGCCATACCCACCATCCAATCAGGAGCTCATATGCAAATTAACCCAACCAAGATGGCTTCGGCCACAGAGCAAGCAGGAGGCTTGGGTTTCCCTGGTAATGGAAGAAGCCAAGCTTTCCACACACCCTGGCAGGCCCAGGCTTCCACTCAAGGCTACAAAGTTTTAATTATAGAAGATAAATAAATTCCAACAAAATTGGCTGCAGCCACAGAATTGGAGAGAGCAGGAGGCTTGAGTTTCCCCTGATGATGGAAGAAACCAAGCTTTCCACACACCCTGGCAGGTCTAGACCTCCATTCAAGGATACAAAGTTTTAAGTATATTAGATAAATAAATCCCAGATACCAGTGCCTCTGCTTGGGTTGCCAGGGGGCATGGCTGGCCTACAAACCACCACAGGCCTCTTGCTCAGGCCATCTGATGCCCAAAGGGAAACCCCACCCTGAATGGAACACCCTTCAGGGCAAACCATCTGGTCCCCACCAGTGCACCAGGCCTCTATCCTACCTAATATTCCTATCTAATAAAAGAGTAATATGCAAATTGACCATCACTACAACACACAAGATGGCTACCCCCATTTAGACACAAGATGGCCACCACAAGATGGCCAGCAAAGGAGGGTAGTTGGGAGGGACCAGGCATGCAAGGGAGGGCAGTTGGGGGCAATCAAGCCTGCAGGGGAGGGCAATTAGGGGTGACCAAGCCATCAGAGGAGATAAGTTGGGGGTGACCAGGCCTTAAGGGAAGGGCAGTTGGGGGGGACCCAGGCCTGCAGGGGAGAGCATTGGGGGGGACCAGGCCTGCAGGGGAAGGCAGTTAGGAGTGACAAGGCCTGTAGAGGAGGGCAGCTAGGGGCAAACAGGCTGGCAGGGGAGCAGTTAGGCATCAATCAGGCTGTCAGGGGAGTGGTTAGAGGATGATCAGGCTGGCAGGCAGAAGCAGTTAGAGCAATCAGGAAGGCAGGCAGGTGAGCAGTTGGGAGCCAGCAGCCCTGGATTGTGAGAGGGATGTCAGACTGTCTATTTAGGCCCCATTCTACCATGATCAAGCCTAAATGGGCAGTTGGACATCCCTTAAGGGCTTCCATATTGGAGAGGGTGCAGGTTGGGCTGAGGGACACACACCCCCCCATGCACGAATTTTGTGCACTGGGCCCCTAGTATAAATATAAGATTGGAAATTACCAGAAGTCTCAGGAGTTGTGAACAGCAATAACAAAAAAAACAAAACAAAACAAAAAAAACTTGTTTAAAAAAATCATCAACACATTATTGGTCAGAAATGTTTTCTGTCTCAAGCCTCTGATCAAATGAATGAATGAACTAGCCAACCAACCAAATTGGAGGAAGAACCCATTTGTGAGTGGGGGTGGGGGGGTGAGTGTATAGAGGAGTAGAAATACAAATTGGGGGTAATAGCAAAAATGAAATAAAATTAAATCAAACAAAACAAGAGAGGGTCTTTGCATAGCTTGACAATGATAATCTCTCCTAAATTGAAAGTGATGACTTTATATATCTATCCGAGACGTTTAAAAAGAGAGAGAGTGATGGAAAATGTTGGTGAAAACATTACTGCGAGGTGATGTTTTAAAGCCACAAGACCGGGTTCTGAGTTTTACTTTGTTTTGTTTTTAACCACTGTGACTTTGGGAAAATCAGTTAAGCTTGCTGTCTTCTTCATCTTAAAAAATAAATAAATAAATAAGGCAGGTGGGGGGTGATGGTGGTGGAGAGGGGAGGGAGGATAAAGCTGTATTTCTTTTACCTGCCTCTCAGGATTGTTGGCCTGATGCACCAAACCTTGAATGGGACAGAAAGCTGTGCTCCTGGGCAGAACTGAAAACCGCTGTTACTGTAACGAGTGGTATGTGTGTGTGGGTAGGGAATGCGGGCTCTCCTGCTGAGCCTCACCGGCAGCATTTCATTCTGAGCCGTCCAGCTGGGAAGGAGCTCTGATTGTGATCCCGGGGGCTGAGGGAGCTGGGTCACACTGCTAAAACTCGGGCTCTCACCTCCTGCGTGTAGGGCTCTCCTTGGAGGACATGGGACCCGGGGGGCAGGCCACACCTGAGACACACCGCACTGGGATGGAGTGTCCTGAGGTCGGGTGGCTCTGACCGGAGAGTGGGGTGGTGGCTTCTCTCTCTTCCTAGGGTACCACCTCGGTGCCAGCCCAAGCCTCTCCCCCTCCCCAGCCTCCCAGCATGGGCAGCACTTGGCCACCTGGTCACCAACTCGTGTGCTACTGAAAGACACGGGGGGGGGGGGGGAGCCTTCCAACGCACCTCAGCTAACCTGTGGGCATATTTCATAGGTTGTAAAGTGCTTTTACCTGGTTATTCCAGTTCTCCTGCGAGGCGGTTGTTATTATCTTCTTTTCATGGATGCAGAAGCAGAGAGAAAATGGCACAGGCGAGACAATGACCGATGGAGGACCCAAATCTTGGCTTTTTGTGTGTGTTTATTTATTTTTAAATATTTTTATTGATTTTTTTTACAGAGAGGGATAGAGAGTTAGAAACATCAATGAGAGAGAATCATCAATCAGCTGCCAAGGTACATGCCCTTGACCCGGAATCGAACCTGGGACCATTCAATCCGCAGGCCGATGCTCTAGCCGCTGAGCCAAACCGGTTTCGGCTTTATTGTGTGCTTAAATTCTGTGTGTGCTCACGCGGTGTGCTGCTGTCGGCCTTCTGGGTGCAGGCCCGAGCGGAGGGCTTCTCTTCCCTGCACCTGGCTCTCAGATGCACCATGCCTGAAGCTGGCCTCCAGCACAGTCCACAGGGGCCAGCATTTCCCTGCTTTCTCTGGGTTCCCTCTCAGCGAGAGGGATGGGCTTCAAGGGATGTAAGCATCCACTAGTAACAAGGCAGACTCCTGCCCCCTCCTGGTGACTCAAGAGCACTGCCCTGGCAGCTAACTCACCCCTTCCATTCCCTCTTTCTTCTCTGAGGTCATTCTCTTTCTTGAAGATAAACACTCAGTAAGATCAAAACTGTGTCCGAACAGAATACAGACCATATCGTACCATGAACGTCATGCTCCGAGCCTGGAAACCTGGGCTCGAACCACTTACCTTGTGTGGGGCATTCGCCTTCTTTGAGCCCCAGTTTCCTTACTGGTAAAACAGGTATGACAGCTAACTCCTGGAGTGCTTGTGTCGCAGAGAGGACTTGAGGACAGTTCCAGTTCATGTTTGTTCATACTCACTGTTTTTGCAGGATCATCATTGCTCCTCCCCTTGCAGGAGACCTCCTGAATTTAATCCAAACACTTTAAAGAACTGTGAAATTGCAAGGCAATTAAAAGCAGGTCCCGCCTAGACCGGTTTGGCTCAGTGGATAGAGCGCCGGCCTCTGGACTGAAGGGTCCCAGGTTCGATTCCGGTCAAGGGCATGTACCTTGGTTGCGGGCGCATCCCCGGTGGGGGCTGTGCAGGAGGCAGCTGGTCGACGTTTCTCTCTCATCGATGTTTCTAGCTCTCTATCCCTCTCCCTTCCTCTCTGTAAAAAAAAAAAATCAATAAAATATATATTTTAAAAGCAGGTCACAAAGTGGGTTTTAGAGGTTCCCTGTATGGCACTTTCAAAGTACCCAACACACCCTACCCATTGTTCGATAGTCCTGCCCTCAAGCCTCACTTTACCTCCTCACAAAAGGGTTCAGTGCCGAAACACCAGCTCATGAAGCAGTCCTGCTCCTCTTTGGCCATCTCTGCTGGAGGATTGGGGGGGGGGGCTCTCTCCCTCAGGGGAGAGGACCCCCACTTGACCACACTTGCTGAGGCCCAGAATCGAGGTCAAGGGCAGACTTAGGGCGTCTGCTGGGTTTTTTTTGTTTGTTTGTTTTTGGCCAAAATCTTATTTACCAGATTCTCTTAAGTGCATCCATTTAAGTCGGGGCTGCCTGGTTTGGCATTGATTAAAATATCTCCTTCTCGGGTCCCCCTGGCTCCTGTAGGAACAGAGGCCTGACGCGCTCTGGAGCAGGTCTCCTGGCCATTTCCCCCTCCACACGGAGTCCAGCCCAGCTCACTGTCGCCTGCAGCGCAGTCAGAGCCAGCGTTGGTGGGAGGTGATGTGGGGGCAGGCGAGCCCAGCCGGGGCGAAGGACGTAGAGTAGTGAGGGGACCAGCTGAGGCCGTCTGGTACGTGCACCCCACGGTGGGGGCTGGAGAAGCATTCGGAATGAAGGGAGGGAGGAGGGCGCAGAGGGTGACTTTAGTTACTTGACAGTGTGGAGGTGGAGCTGCTGGAAATCATCCCAGCTCGGCCTTTGCAGCTTGTGAGAAGGGTGTACATTCCTGCACCAATACTCACCCCATCTGGAAGGACACACCGCACCCCCAAGAGCCCTCCCCTTCCCCTCCCAGAATTCCAATCTGAGAGCCAGGCGGCTGCCCTGCCACACCACTGCATTATCATATAATGCATTATCATATAATGCATTTGATCCGGGTCCTACTCCCTGTGAGGGGAAGGGAGAGGGGAAGTAATGATGAGGGAGGAGATAGACACAGGTTCCTGCATACCTGCCTCTGCCTCCCCTTTAATTTGTAAGATCCGGGCATGCAGGAACCTGAGTCTGTCTCCTCCCTCATCATTACGTCCCCTCTCCCTCCCCCTCAGAGGGAGAAGGACCCTCTTATATGTAAGATCCAGGCAGCGTTTCCGTTCCGCCCTTTGTGGGGCCTCCAGATGCAGTGAATGCCGCATGTCTTATCTCCCTCGCTAGATGGAGGGAGCCTTCCAGATAGGCACGGGGCTGATTTCCTCCTGCCTCTGGCGCCTCGCATACTTTCTAGCATACAACGGGGTGCAACGATGGGTGTTGATGCTAAATGAGCAAGTCATCCGAATGGTTTAACGTGGGAAACTGGACATCACTTAGCCTAGTCGTTCTCAAATCTGGAAGTTCATTAGAATCATCTTGGGAGCTTTAAAAAAAATCAGTGCCCTCGTCCCTCCTCAGACCAATTACATGAGAATCTCTGATAGCGAGGTTTTCATAGTTAAATGCCCAGAAAGAGCTTGTCACCTGAAGGCATGTTGCAGTGAATCCTTTTATCCACCAGAGGTTGTTTTCTAATGCATGATAATTATCCACTGCCTTACATTTGAATTATCATATAATGCATTTTCTTTTTTTAAGATATATTTTATTAATTTTTTTTTTTTACAAAGAGGAAGAGAGAGGGAGAGAGCTAGAAACATCGATGAGAGAGAATCATCAATCAGCTGCCTCTTGCACATCCCCTACTGGGGATGTGCCCACAACCCAGGTAAATGCCCTTGACTGGAATCGAACCTGGGACCCCTCAGTCCACAGGCCGGTGCTCCATCCACTGAGCCAAACCAGTTTTGGCATACAACGCATTTTCTTAAAGTTAAGCCCATGTTCACGAAATAAATGGAACTTAATTTTAAAAATAACTGGAAATATATATAAGGAGGAAAAAGAAGTAGTATGTTTCATTGGGTGTTCAGAGATTTGCCCATTTGTGGAATGGCAAAAAAAAAAAAGCATATCACAATGATTGGGCTGAATTTCATTAAAACACACACACACACACACACACACACACACACACACACACGTGAGCTGAAGGGATGAAATGGAGTGAGGGGAGGAAAGACCCCCCCCCCTCAACCCACCCACTCCACTAAGAGTCTTCCGGTGACCTGTTGGGACAGATTCTGGTTCAAAGACACCTTTGGAAATCTGTGCATATCTGAATGTCCTCCGGTTTCAACAGAGCAGGAGTGATAACCATCTGAGTGTGGGTTTTAATTCCATTAAAGCGTCTGCTGAGAGAAGCTCGCTTGGCAGCCTCTTGCCTACACAGATCCAGCTGCACGAAGGAAGGATGGGTCAGAGCGCTTCAGGACGAGCAAGGCAGACAGACGGGAGGAACCTCCGCACCTGCTTCTCCAGGTGTGGTCCTCACCTGGGAGCTCCTGGGACCTCCCGGATCTGAATCTGCTGGTCACAGGATCCCGGGATGGTTTGCAAACACGCGAAAGAGGAGGAAACACTGCCTTAAAGGGTGTCCCCACTCGGCCTCCCGGTGACTGCCACCAGCTTCCCACGGCGAGGGCTTGATCTCCATCGTCACCCACGAGCCAGGGTGCAATAACCCTTCCGCTCTCTGAGCAGCCCTGCTGAGTGCTCCCGGCTTCCCTGCTTTACAGGGGAGAGAAAAAAGAAATGAAATCGCTATCATCACTGATGGGAGGCCCAGAGGGAGAGGAGGAGATCAAAAGTCAACATCTGTGATTCTGCGAATAGAAAAAGAAGCATTGCCCAGGCTGGGAAGCAGCTCTCGGGGCTTGGCTGCTCCTCCATGATGTGGTCCCATCCGAGGTGGCTGTGCTCAATACAGAGTTTTTATTTTTTATTTTTTTTAAGATGTAACATTTATATATATATATATATATATATATATATATATATATATATATGATTGATTTTTTTTACAGAGAGGAAGGGAGAGGGTTAGAGAGTTAGAAACATCGATGAGAGAGAATCATCGATCAGCTGCCTCTTGCACACCCCTACTGGGGATGTGCCCGCAACCAAGGTACATGCCCTTGACTGGAATCGAACCTGGGACCTTTCAGTCCGCAGGCCAATGCTCTATCCACTGAGCCAAACTGGTTTCGGCTCAATCCAGAGCTTTTAAAGGGAACCCAGGGCTGATACCACGGAGCGGCGGGCGTGCTCAGCCACACTCCTGGGGCCGAGAAGGCCTGGGTACCAGCAGAGCTGGGCACCGTCAGCCCCTGCGCTCCCAGGAGATGCCTAGGAAGGAGCAGGATGGACTGTCCCCCGGGAGAAGGACACGACCAGTTACCTCCTCCTCACCCTGGCTCTGAGCCAGCGCCTTGTCCTTCCTTCATCTGGCATCGGGTGTGTCTGGGAAGCAGGAGCGTCGTGCACAGCCCCGAGCCTTCTCTCCGGTCTCTGGTCAAGGTGCTGCTCGAAGACAGTGGTCGGCAAACTCCTTAGTCCACAGAGCCAAATATCAACAGTACAGCGATTGAAGTTTCTTTCGAGAGCCAATTTTTTTTTTAACTTCAACTTCTTCTAACGCCACTCCTTCAACATAGACTCGCCCAGGCCGTGGTATTTTGTGGAAGAGCCGCACTCAAGGGGCCAAAGAGCCGCACGTGGCTCTCGAGCCGCAGTTTGCCAACCACGGCTCTAAGAGAAAAGCCAGAACACTGCTAAGTAGTCCCACAGCCCTCGTGCCGGGCTGGGGGCAAGAGTGGGGCCCAGTCTCTTCTTTGTAATGGGGGGTGGCGGGAGAGCTGGTGAGCCCTTGGAAGCCACTAAGTGCTGGGGAGCGAGGGCTCAGTCTCGGAGACTGACCCCCGGGCTCCTGACCTGACAGGCTTCCCCAGCAGGGCCTTCGGCAGAGGTGACGGAGCCGAGGAGGTGGTTTTGTAACTGGCGGTAGCGAGCGCCCCCTGTGGGCCCAACATCACACCGGGTCCTTGTGAGCCTTATCCCCTACGAGGAGGAGCCCTATGAGGAGGCAGGTAACCCCGTTCACAGAGCAGGAAAGCTGAAGGTCGGGGACCGTGGCATCAGCCCGAGGTCCAAAGCATTGCTGCCGAGCAGAGCTGAACGGGAGCCCGCGGCCTGTGACCTCCCCCGACTGCACCTGCCTCTGAAGCCGGGCTTGAAAGGCGGCCAGCTCTAGTCCCAACTCTTTAATTTATTGGCCCTGTAACCTTAAGCAAGGCCTTTTGTTTCTCTTGGCCTTGGTGCTCTCACTTGTAACACGGGGAATATTAACAAGTCTCCCGTGCATTGTAAAGAGCACACAGCACACAGCAAATCCTCGGGGGAAACTGGTTTTCTTTCCTCTTCCTTTTCCAACGACGGGGTGGCCTTGGCACCGGGGAGCAGACCGTGGAGGCCGAAGGGTGTGTGACTGACCGCCCCCGGGCCAGGGCTGCTATCTGGGGTAGAGGGGCACCTCAGGCAGAGGGAGGGCAGAGTTCCATGTGGTCAGCAGGGGTAGCCCCGCTCTCCTCCACCACCACACCTGCTGGCAGCTCTGGGTGCCCTTCTCCTCCTGGAGGCCCAGGCACTTCCTACCAGACAGGCTCACCTTGGCCCGGAGGCAGCTTCCTTCTCCCTGCTCTGAATTCCGGCCCAGAGAAAACCTCAGATGCACTGGCCGCAGGAGCATCGATCGCTCCTCGGCCCCTGGCAGTGCTCCCAGCCCGGAGGGCTCCTGTGAGGAGGGTGCTGGGAGCCAGGCATAGAGCTGTCTGTGCTCTGCCATGAGATGGTCTCCCCACAGTGGGGAAACAGTAGGGGAGAGCCGGGAGCAATGCCGTAGCCAGTGGCCCTGAGCCAGCGTCCTCCGTCACCCTACACTAGGTGCTCATCACTGCCTGGGCCCTGCCCGAATTAGTTAAGACGGTGGTCAGCAAACTGCGGCTCGAGAGCCACATGCGGCTCTTTGGCCCCTTGAGTGTGGCTCTCCCACAAAATATCACGGCCTGGGCGACTCTATTTTGAAGAAGTGGTGTTAGAAGTTAAGTTTGAAAAACTCGGCTCTCAAAAGAAATTTCAATCGTTGTACTGTTGGTATTTGGCTCTGTTGACGAATGAGTTTGCCGACCACTGCGTGAAGAAGAAGAGCTAGGTGTTACTGAGCAACTATTCATTTCCTACCCAATAGCAACCAAACAATCAACACTGGATGCATTCCTAGCTTGGGGGTTGAGAGCAGAACGAAACACTTTCTTCCTTTAGGATATTTGTTCTCCTTTCTTATGTTGGGTTTATGGCTTCTTTGGGAGTAAAACTTTAAATGTTGGTGCTCTTTAACCAATAGTTTCATCTTTCTGAGAAGAGACCCAGGGATATAAACAAAGTTATAGACAGACATTCATATCGCCACTTAAGATAGTAAAAAATTGAAAATAACGTAAATATTCAACAATAGGGAAATGGTTGAATAAATTATGTAGCTTTATAATAGACAATGATACTCACTCATTAAAAGTGATGTTTTCTTAGAATTTTAATGACTGGGAAGATACAGGAATCATGTCAAGAGAGCAAGCTGGATTCAGATCTATACAAACGCACCTTCGATGTAAGGAATCGAGTGCTTTACAGTCATGCACACACGTTTAGTGAGTGTCTGCCACGTGCTGCCTTAGCCCGAGGAAGCGAGGCACCTACCAGAGAAAGCCTGGGTCTAGTCCCTCAATGTGCTTGCACCCTCGTTGGGGCACCAGACCCGGGCGTGTGGAATCACAGACTGGAAGGCAGAGCTGGAAGGGGCTTCCTGGGGCTCACCAACTCTCCCTCCCCGTTACAAGGAGGAAACGGAGGCCCAAAGAGGGCAAGAGTACAAGGCCCAGAGCCAGAGCAGGTGGCACAGCATGCACCAAGTGCGGTGGGTGGAGAAAGGAGAGGCACTCTGTGGGGTGGGGCAGAGGTGGGATCTCAGTAGAGCTCTGAATGAGCAGGAGGCAGGCAGGCAAAGGACAGTGGGTTGTCCCAGGAGGCAGAAAAAGAACGGCACCAAACTTGGGACCTTGGTGCTTACGGAAGGACAGGAAGAGAGAACTCTAAGACCTAACCTCTCTGCCCTTCAGTTTCCTCATGATGCAATGGGAAGAGTGTCACCTCTCACAGGTGGCCGCCGGGTGTTAGGTGTGAAGTGAGACAGTGTGTGTTAGCGCACTGGTCTTATGGCTGCAGACAATTAAATGGAAGCTCTTCAGTAAGCCGCTTAAAGTGTCCCCCAAGCCACGTGCAAGAGGTCTGATCATCTCTGTGTGCTAACTCCAGGAGACCCAGGCATCTGCGGAGTAGAAGGTCAGAAGCCACACCCAGTGTGCCTCACTCGAAGCTGCGTTGTCCCCATTTCAGGGTCCCCCAACTCCAAAAAGGAGCGGGGTCATCTTCAGGCTAAGCCAAAAACCAAGAAATGCACATGAAGTGCGTGCCACGGCTCCGTAAATGACGAGGAGATGGTGGGGAAGGTAGGGAGGAGAGAAAGCAGCCCCTCTCTGCCGCAGCTGCCTCCCTCCTCTGGTGTTACCACCTTCAAGACACAGGGTTTGCTGAAACCGGCTTGGCTCAGTGGTAGAGCGTTGGTCTGCGGACTGAAAGGTCCTGGGTTCGATTCCGGTCAAGGGCATGTATATTGGTTGTGGGCACATCCCCAGTAGGGTGTGTGCAAGAGGCGGCTGGTCGATATTTCTCTCTCATCAACATTTCTAGCTCTCTCTCTCTCTCTCTCTCTCTCTCTCTCTCTCTCTCTCTCTTTCTCTCTGTAAAATATCAATAAAATATATTTAAAAAAAGAAAAGACACAGGGTTTGGTTCACTGGGGCCACCTCGACATTTCCCCTCCCTCGTCTCTGCATCACTCTTTGCCGTCCAGCCCACAGCCCTGAACTACTGACCCCTTTACCCTCAACAGAACCCTGCCACCATCCATCCGGGCACTTTCACTTCAGGGTGACATTGACACAGATCAGCTAAAAATAAGCTCACGGAAGCATCCAGTGATAGGTGCTCATGCTAACTAGCGCCCCCTCCTGGCCCTTCCTCAAACAAGACACAGGGAGAGTCTCTCTGTTTCCATGTCAATAAGCACCTTTTGTGGCTGAGGTGGTGTTGTTATTCCTCCCTGGATGCAAATTTCAAGGTCACAGAGCCAGTCCCCAAGCCAGGAATAGCACCCGGGCCTTGGGTCTCAAACCCAGTTCTCTCTCTCATGAGCCTGAGCCCAATCTTTCTGGAGCATCACTATCTCGACAAAGAATGAAGCTGTGATTGACGTCAGGGAGGGGCAAACTTCAGCCAACAGCATCATTCTTTACAACATGCCAGCCACGACTGTTTGGCTAAGTGCAGTCGAAAAGATAAAGAGCTGGCCGGCCTTGCTTCACGTGGCATTGTGAGCTGAAGAGGGAAGAGAACTCACAGCCTGCTACCCTCCCCCCAGCCCAATCTGGTTCCGTCTCTTTCCCAGAGCTCAGTCAAAGGGTCAGGTTCAAGGAGCTGTGCCCGAATTACTTGGTTTCTTCCTCACAGCCCGTGAGGTGCTAGTAATCCTATTTTACAGATAATGAATCCAAGGACCAAAGAAGTACATTGATGTGACCAAGATCATCCATCTTGTAAGTAACAAAATCATTTTACCCCATACCTAACAGATTCCAAGACATGCATATTAGCTATCGATGGTTGCCATGATAAAACAATAGAAACATGGCCTCTCATAGTTCTGGAGGCTAGAAGTCTGAAGTCAAGGTGTTGGCAGTACCCTGTTCCTCTAGGGCAGTGTTTCCCAAACGTTTGACATGTGTACCCCTTCTGTAATTTTCGTAATGCTGAGTACCCCTCGTCAAAAAAAAAAGGATGCATTTTAATAACAATAAAAAAATTTTTATTTTTTTTATTTTTTGGTACATACACAAAATAATAATAAACAAAAAATAAAATTATTCATAATGAAATATAAATAAAAGTTATATTATAAATAACATTTATTTGCATACCGGACCATCTCACGCCTCACAAGACTGTCTTGACTTGACTCATGAGAACGTAGAATTAGACGCAGCTAAACACGGTGCAGTGCATATCCTCACCAAACTCTTCCCGTACCCTTGGGGGTACGAGTACCACACTTTGGGAAACACTGCTTTAGGGAATCATTGGCTACAGGTCACCAGGAACATACAGGTATACCCCCACCAAACTCTTCCCGTATCCCTGGGGGTACGCGTACCGCACTTTGGGAAACACTGCTCTAGGGAAAACCTTTTCTTGCCTCTTCTGGCTTTTGGCCCTTGCCAGCAATCCTTAGAGCTCCTGCTGGTAGATTTATCACTCCAGTCTCTGCCTCTGTCTTCCTATGGCCTTGTCCCCCTGTGAGTCTGTGTCTCTATGTCCAAACTTCCCTCTTTTCATAAAGACACCGATCATATTGGATTTAGGAACCACTGTAATCTTGTATACTTCATCTTAACATGATTATATCTGTAAGGATCCTGTCTCCAAACAATGACACATTCACGGGCCCCAGAAGTTAGGATTTCAACATCTCCTTTTGGGGAACACACCTCAGCCCATCGCATCACGTTTTCCTTGTTGTATCAGCTGCTTCACCTGAAAGATGACAAAAAATGCCCCATGCTTCACTCTCAGGCATTATTTGTTCTCAGCTTTGCTTGAAGATTTCATGGTAGGATGGAAAGAAGCAAAACTGGCCCTTGAAACGTGGGTTGTGATCTCAACTCTGCTGTGCACTAGAAGTGACTACTCTCATCCACTCTCCCTGGGTCTCAGTTTCCACATAGGTAAACTATGGACATTCGACTAGTTAGTCGGGTCCCTTGGAGCTTGATGTGACTGGTTACAAAAATTGTAAAGACAAGACCTCATAGAGCATCACTCTGCTCAAACTGCAGCTACTTGATCCTACTTCTACCAATATTTACTTAGCACCTCTACGTGTCCATCTCTAAGTATACTGCATTTCCCACGACTGAATACCTAGTTTAGGGCAGTGATTATGCCCAGCATCTACTGTGGGCTCAGTAAATACCTATTGTTAAATAAACAGTGTATCTTGAAGGTAAGGCGGGAGACGTAGCTGGGTGGGAGGTGATCAATCCAAGAACTTGTATGCATATATGCATAAGCCATGGACAAAGACAATAGGGCGGTGAAGGCCTGGGGGGGGGGGGGGAGGCAGGGGAGAAGGCTGGAGAGGGTCAATGGGGGGGGGGGGAAGGGGAACATATGTAATATTTTCAACAATAAAGATTTTTAAAAAAATAAACAGTATAGTAGAATAATAGGAATGTGGGAGACAGAAAATGAAGGGCTTATGCCTTGTTTCCCACAGGGTGTGGTGGACAGAGCCTTCCTCTGGCCCTTACATTGCCTGGTGCGGGGCTAGACACTGTAGAGACGCAATGCATAGTTATGCTCCCTTGTCTCCTTCATTTTTACATAAACGCATACATTTGATGACATCATACTTGCCTGTTTTTATTGTTGTTCCTTTTTGTTTGCTTCCACTTTTCCTCTCCCCTCCCGCCCCTTCAGCACCCACCACCACCACCCCAAATCCTGCTGGGAGTAACCAATATTAACAACCTGAGATGTTTTTTTTTACTAGTATATTCTTCTCCATACCGAACATGTAGACTCATACACACGTATGTAAGTGCTCACGTGCATAAATGAGAAGGCTGTTTCTCACTGTTTTATATGGCAGGACTGCATTTTAGATGCTTTAAGAGCTAAAGCACCCTGCTTTTCTCCTTTAATAACACCTGATGGAAATGCATTCAGCTCCCTTGGTGTAAATCTGATTTATACTTTTTAAATGGATGCCCATTCTTTCATGGTGTGGGTGTCCTGTAATTTATTCGGTCATTCCATGGCAGATAGGCAGCATATGATTTATTGATTGCTTGTTCTTGAGGAAGCGAGTGGCTGAGAATGCTCTGACCTTACGGCCAAATTATGCTGTCCTCATTTACCACACACGCCCCCACCCCACCCCCAGGTGCCCACAGGAGTCCGCTGGAACTTCACGTTCTGACTTCTCCCATCGAGTCGGAAACCCACGTGGTTCTCAATATGTCATCTTAATGGGACCTGAGGCTTTTAATAACGGAATCCAGGCTTTCTGAGCTGTTTCCAAAGGAGATGACTTTTTACTTAATGGCATCAACCCCACTAATCCTGTCTGAAATCTAATCAACACATCAGACGAGGGAAGAAAATGCTGTTTCTTAGGTGAGGTGGAACACACTTTCCGCAATGAAATACTCCTCTTCTTCACCAGAAGCCCTGGAATAAGGGGGGGTGGGGGGCTGTTTCCAGGGTTCTACCACGCTGAGGGGCAGGTGGAGGAGTGGCCCCTGCAGGGAGGGCAGCAGGCCCTCTGAGCGGCAGCCACTCGGCCTGGCAGGCCTTCCCAGAAGCCTCCAATCTTCAGCTACGTTATGAAAGCAACAACTTCATGGCCTGTTTAAATGTTTAAAACGTTGTCTCTAAATTGCAAAACATCGCCATCAACCGTAAAAATGTGGCCATCTTGTGAGCACCCCTAGGTCAGGAAATAGAATATTACCTCATTTGAGAATGTTACCCTTTGCCGCCCTTCCCTAACCACAACCCCCTCTCTCCTCCCTAACGGCAGCAGGCCCTGACTCCCATGACATTTACCTCCTCGCGTGTGAAAAAGAAAACAGCAGCTTGTTTTCTTGGCTCAATATTGTTCTTTTAACCTTTCACCTTTTCTTACTGAGTTATAACATGCATACAGCAATATCCACACATGAGTGGATTTGGGCATACGAGCGTATCTCTATAATCATACCCACTTCAACAGAAGCACATCATCTGCCCAGTTGAAGGCCATAAGAACAGAGACCGAGACTTCCGGAAGAAATTCTCCTCCACGTGGAAACCTGCCTGCTTCCAGCTGCTGCCCCGCTGAACTCAACTCAAGGCTGCCGCATCGTCGCTCAGCCCAACTGCCAGCCTGCGGGCCGGCCCCATGGGTTTCGGACTTGCCAGTCCCCACAATCATGTGAGCCAGATTCTGAAAATCAATTACCCCCCTGCATATATTCTATTACACATGTATGTGTGTGTGCGCTATTATATATGAACTCTAATATACATGATAGAATTACATACATAAATATGTGTATTTACAGGGGTGTCTGTTTCTCTAGAAAACCCTGACACTTGCTTCACTTTTCTAGCTTTACTTGGCTCCTCCATAACATGAGCGATGATAAAAATCAATCTGGTAAAGCTGTTGTGAGGATCAGATACAATGAAATTCCTAACACAGATATGTAATGGGTATTTAATAAATGGCTATTTACAAAAACACCCCCCCTACCTATTTTAGGTTAAGTATTAGATTAAGAAAATGATATGTGCCCAAGAGTTGACAAAAAACCTAGTAGAAACGAAGGTACAAAATGAAAAATAGTCTCTTTCTCTCAGCTCCAAGAACATGACTATCGCTTGTATGTCTCCTAGAAATTTCTGTGCAAAAACAAACGAAAGCAAACTACATCAACCGTTCTAAATATTAGTTAAAAACACGTATTGCATTAAAAACTGTCTCCATGTGGTCTAGATGCTAAGCAGTTTTCCAAACAAAAAATACCCCCAATAACCAAAAGTTAATTAGAAAGCATCTCAAGTTCATAAACTGTATTCTTCTAACCACATGAAAGGTTCCTCTTGAAAAAATCCAGCTTTTCTCTCCCATCTACCGCACCTGCGCTTTCCTTCACCCCCTTCTTCAAAATTCCCTGAAAAACTCTCTCAGTGTGAGTCCTGGTTCCTCTTCCTCTTCTCTTTTCTCTCCTCTCACATAGAAAGAGCTCATGGAAACTTGCCTGGCGTCATCAGAGCGTCATTGAGAGAGAGGAACTGAGTCTCTTTTAGAGGCGGGGGAGGGGAAAGGCTGGTGACATGGCAACAAACACCCCAGGCACTGCCATTACTTTATCACCTAATACTGCGTTTCCCCGAAAATAAGACATCCTCCGAAAATAAGACCTACTTACAGGTTTCCTTCTGAGTGAAATATAAGGCATCCCCCCAAAAATAAGGCCTCCAGGCTCTGTCTCAGAATGAAAATTAATTTACCATAAACTGGTCGCTAGGGCCACCCCGGCCGCCACGACTGGCGTCTAGCAACCAGTGACGTTACGCGGAGTCCCGACCTCACTGCTGTGTGAATGGAGAGAAATCAGCGTGGAAACTTTGTGAAACCTAAACTGCAACAAGTTGTGACGTGGGTGAAGAATTCATGGGAGAAAATCACTGACAGTTGCATTGCAAATGCACTGCGAGCAGGCTACCTTGACAAGAAGTACTCATTTAAAGACAGTTGCTATTGCTAAACATGAGAGATTTGGTCCACTGATTCTGAGAGAAATGGAGTCACAAGAAATTCACTAGGAAATTCAGGAATTGGATTGTTATGATGGTGTTCCAAAAGATGATGACATGATTGTCATTGAATAAATGAGTAAATTCTTGATACTGTAGGATTCACAGTTTGTCTGGTTTGTGTTGACAACTACCGTACTACCGTACCGTATACAGGTAATAACTTTCCTTTATTTTCATTTAACAATAAATGTGTATCATATTCTTCTTCATGGAAAAATAAGACATCCCCTGAAAATAAGACCTAGCGCATCTTTGGGGGCAAAAATTAATATAAGACACTGTCTTATTTGGGGGGAAACAGGGTACAATTCTCACATTGACCTTAGGAGATAGGTGTTGTTATTCACATTTTATGGATGGGAAAACTAAAGCCCATAAATTAAGTGTGTCAGTCACTTGTAATTGAAATAGCTATCTTATTCCAGAGGCCAGGGTCAAACCATGGGCATTAGGAAGATTCCAGCTCAAATGCTAATAGATTTTGTCCAGTTCACCTTCCCCTCTGTTGACTTTTTTTTGTGGAACCTTCCCAAAGAGAGGTCTAATGTCTCGTCTAATGATGTCTCCTATTAACTCTCCCTATTTATAGCCTACAATATTCCTTCTGTACATCATAATCTTCTTAAGACCTTAGTTAATTCCCTTCTGGGAATTGTTTGGGTACTTCTGGCTGGAGCCTGAATGAATCCATCTTACCTCCTTCTCACATACTAGGCTGGGGATGGAATGGCTGTTAGGTTTGAAAGGAAACAGGAAACAGAACAACGGGGAATTTTAAAGTAGAGTTTATGCCCCGGTAATGGGCAGAGCCCATCACGGAGGTAAAGAGATCAGAATTGGGGGGAGAGGGGACAAGGGACCCAGCAGGGCTGATGCAGCAGCAGCCACAGCCACAGCCACCAGCAAACAGCAGCACGTGTCTTGCCTGGGGTCCCTCTTAAAGGTCAGAAAGGGAGGGGGTTGGGCCCAGGGTGGAACAGGAAGGGATGGGCCCCAAGGGCACTCTGGCCCGTGTTGATCGGTGGTTCACTGTCTTGGAGATGTCTCTGTGGCAGGTGCCAGTCATGTGTTAGCTCCACCCACCAGTTTGGGAGGGGGAGGACCTTACACTGGTCATGTGTTAAACTCCGCCCACCAGTTTGGGCGGGGGAGATAACCTTTCAATGGCATCGTGAGCATAAAAGCCTCAAGGACATCTTTCAATCCCTACCCTCTTTGAGCCTCAATCTCTTAGTTATGGTGAGGAAAAGGAAAGTGAGGAGGGAGCAAGCAGCCTTTAAATGCCCTTGCTTGTCATAATCCATGTACCAGGGAGGCCTGTGCTAGTTTTAAAATAGGTCCACCAATTCTTTGGCATTCCTTTCTCCAAAAGATGGAATCTAATCCTCCTTTTAAATGTGGGTTGGACGTAGTGACTCACTTCTAGCAAACAGAATGTGACAGAGGCAACAGTCTGTGATTCCAAGGTTGGGGCATAAAAAGGATACAGCATCTGCCTAGCTCTCTCTTTGGGGACCCTGGTCCTCGGAAACCAGCCACCATATTTGGAGGAAGCCCAGGGCACATGGAAAAGCTACATGGTGGAGCAGAGACAAGCCATCCTCACTGAGCTCGGTCTGAATTTCTGACCCATGGAAACCATTAGAGAGAATACATCATGATTGTCTTAAGCTGCTAAATTTTGGGCTAATTTGTTACACAGCAATTGACAGCTTATACTGCCAGAAACCAATTCCAGCATGCAATAATTACAAGAGTTTCATTTGTTTTTGTGAAGCTTGGGCGGCTCAACAAGGGTATGTCACATATGTAGTTTACCAGTTGGAAATGGCACTTCCCCCAAACCTGAATAGGATAATCACTTGCTGCCAGACAGCTCAGGGCATGTTATTGCCTCCTGTTGGCCAAACACCTGAACAGCTGTAGGCTATTCCCCAAACTGACAATGCTTCTGTAAACCTTTTTAAACCTTACCTTTTGAAGTGCATTATCTCCACCTTGCCTTAGGACAAATCGTGTTAAATAAACAGCATGGGGTCCTTAGCCAAGGAAGTCATCAGTTCCTTTAGCTGAAGATCCTCTGACCCCCCCCCCCCCAACGCCTTTCAAATTTATCTTTCGTCCTTGGACTCCTTGAATCTACACATCAGCCCCTTTCTCCAGACTGCTGAACCCTTTGTAAGGTTGGGACAAGATCCCCAGCATTATACAAAGACATTTTCACCCCTCTCAGATTTTAGGGTTAGCCCACTCACACCGTGAAAAGTCAGAGGGTCAAGGACTAGAGTACAATGTTCTCATGCATTGACAGCTCTAGCACATGGACAGCAAATTAGAGACTCCTACCCAATGCTTGAGAGTCCTGGGCCTGCAGCCTGCTTGTCTATACCCCTGAAACCTGGAATGCCAGGAATCTGTCCCCCAGGGGTGGAGCCATGACACCCTTGGCTCTGACTGAGGCCTGCCTAGACATCTCAGGTCTGAGCTCTGTTTCTCAGGCCTGCTTCTCGCTGGTTGCTCTAAGTATTTCTCTCTCTTCCTCAGCTATCTGGCCCCCACATTAGATGGTACCTCAGGATAAAAATGACAGCCAGTACCCCGTGGTTTGCTCATTTTTTTGGCTGCCTGTCATCACAGCAGGAACTCAGTGAGGGCATGCATGGGCCTGCCAGCCTAGTTCTTTGGGTCCCAGGCAGAAAGCACCTCATGATCATTTTTGGAGACATCAACACCCCCGCTATAAGATTAGGAATTTGACATATCCATCCCAGTTGCTGCCTACCCTGCCATATGCTCATTTCAAAGCAGTGGGGGTGACCCACCCAGACATGCCCGCCTGCCAATTCCCCTTTTTTGTGGGGCCTTGGAAATGCTCATGTGCCAGCAGCATCTCATTGTTCTGCGGCCTCTTCCTCCATGCTGTTTCTGTAGCATGTTCTACCCCAGCCGTGGGCAAACTATGGCCCGCGGACTGGATCCAGCCAGTTCAGCTGTTCTATCCGGCCCGCGGAGCCGAAAGAGCGGAGGGTTCTTTTGCTCTCCCCTCCGCTCCTTCACCAGCAGCCCAAGATGAGAGTGCCAGCATGGTCAGGTTGCTTTTGTTCCGGCCCTCCGGTCCAGTGTAAGAACCCATTGTGGCCCTCGAGTCAAAAAGTTTGCCCACCCCTGTTCTAGCCCCTTCCCAAAACTTTCCTCTGCTCCCAGTACAGGGATCCCTGCAAATCAAGTATGTTCTGGTGCTTTCCAGATGTTCAGTCTCCGAGGCAGTGGTGAGGGGAGAGGGGGGAGGTTTAGGGAGGAGCATGCAGGTTGCTGGCCCTGAACCAGCCTAAGCAGCCGACTGATTCCGCAAGGGAGTCTCAGAGACTTCCTCAATTTAGTGACTCACATAATCGTTCTCCACCATCTCCCAGAAATTGTAATTCCAGCCATGGCCTCCTCTCTACAATGTCCCTTTGGCTTTCTGATGGCATCTAGGAAGTTTGTTCACGTGGGGGTCCTCTCCCTCCCCTCTTAGGTGGCCAGGATGAAAACAACTTTGGCTCACAGCCAGGGGTATGATTTTACTTCAAGATGTAGCTGGGCATGGGCATTGCCCCTTAGTTCCAAAATCCTTACCAGCAACACCCCTCCCCAAAGTTTGTAACGCTAGCGAAGCCACCCACATGTTTCCACCTTAGAGCGGTAATACAGTGCATTGTTCTACTTCATTTAACTTAATGGGTGCATCATGTACCATGGCTGTACCACAATTTGTTTCACTAATCCCCTACTGAAGGGCATTAAGGTAATTATTATTGTTATTAGACAAGCAGCTGAACCTTGGAAACACACTCTTATATGCTTTCCCTCTGAGGAAAATGGAGAAACTGATTTAAAAATCATGCTAACTCTGCCCTTGAGATAATTATACCTGAGGTCCACGGCATCCTCAGAGGTTGTTACCAATGGAGTGGGCAACCCAGGAGTGCTGGGGGCGGCGGGGGTGGGGAGTAAGGGGGGGGCGGGGGGAGAAGGTTGATAATCAGCATAGCTTTTGAGGAATGAATTTTCAATCAAGGAGAGTGAAGGGCAAACCTCTGAGATATCACTGCTGAAAAAATATCTGCTTCTGATTATAACCCTCAGAACCTTCCTTTACCCAGCATGGAATGTCTTCCTGGGTACGCTTGTGGCTAATGGTCCTCCTCTACGATGTTCAGAAAGGACTGCTTGCTATACCCAAGAGGAGCCAAGAGACTGGGGGTGTCCACACAACCACAGCCCTCCTCCGTGGAGGTGGGCTCCTCGCCTGGAATGTGCCATGCTTTGTGTCTTATGACTGCGCTTCTTAGCCAAAGGCAACCAAGGTTAGGCAGAGGCCTATGAAAACTCTCCATCCAGGAAGTATTATCCTATATAATAAAAGCTTAATATGCTAAGTCCTATCATTCGGTCGGCCATTCAACCAACCAAAGTGTAATATGCTAATGATATGCCAAGGCAGCTCAACTGCTTGCTAGGATGTGCACTGACCACCAAGGGGCAGATGCCCCAACCAGTAGGTTAGCTTGCTGCTGGGGTTTGGCCCATTGGGACTGAGTGAGATGGGCCAGACATGCCCTGGAGCCCTCCGGCAGTCCCTCCGTGGCTGGCCAACCTCCTGAGTCTCTTCCCAGCACCGGTGGGGTCCCTTGGCCTGGCCTGCATCCTCTTGTAATCCGAGATCCTCAGGGGATGTTGGAGAGAGCCAGTTTCGGCATGACCCTGCAGGCCAGGCAGAGGGACCCCACTGGTGCATGAATTCATACACCAGGCCTCCAGCAGAATAATAAGAAGCTAGGAAAATTCCAGGACAAGAGGAATTGAGAAACTGAGACAGGTATTTAAATAGCAGTTTGGCCGAAACCGGTTTGGCTCAGTGGATAGAGCGTCGGCCTGCAGACTGAAAGGTCCCAGGTTCGATTCTGGTCAAGGGCACGTACCTTGGTTGCGGGCACATCCCCAGTGGGGGGTGTGCAAGAGGCAGCTGGTTGATGTTTCTCTCTCATCAGCGTTTCTAACTCTCTATCTATCCCTCTCAATTCCTCTCTGTGTAAAACCAATAATATATATTTAAAAAAACACACAGACAGTTCTCTGAAAATAAATAAATAAATAAATAAATAAATAAATAAATAGCAGTTTGTGTACACCTAGCAAACCTGGTCTTCCTAATCCAAGGACACTGAAGAGTAAATGGTTTGCACTTCTCCCCCCAACCAGAGGGTAAGTAGCTTAAGTCACCCTACAAATAGCTTTTTACTGTTCTATACTAGAAGGAAACACTGAACAGTGACACAAGCCCTAACCAAGCTCTATAGGGAGACCACAGAAAGATGGCACAGAAGCAGCAGAGCTGTCAGCAATGACTACCATGTGCCACACTCTCCTAAACACTGCCCACGTCTGGCTCCTTTCGTCTCCTAACAGCTCTGTGATGTGGGTGCTACGATCCCCATTCCACAGATGAAGAGTCTGAAGCACAAAAATGGTACTTGTGCAATCAGCCCAAAGTAAGGACCTGGTGGCACTTAGATCTGAACCCAGCAGTGTGACTCATGCTCCTACCACGAAACGGCCTTTTCAAACATAACCAAAGCAAAAGCCATGAGGACTAGATATAGAGTCTGGCTGGTGCAGCTCAGTGATTGGGCATCTACCCATGAACTAGGAGCTCATGGGTGGAGGGCTTGATCCCAATAGGGGATGTGCAGGAGGCAACTGATTGATGATTCTCTCTCATCATTGTTATTCCCCCTCTCTCTCCCTCTCCCTTCCTCTCTGAAATCAATATATACATATATATTAAAGACCAGTGATTACAAAAAGAAAATGCTATATATAGAAACAGAGTTTTGTGACTGTCAAGGAGATTTGAGTCAGGAACTGAGGACACCGATGTCTAGAGGGGAAAACAAGGTGACCAGGTCACCAGGACAGCCGATGGTCCACCGGAGGACAAGGAACCCTTGTTCCCTGCTTCCTGGGATGATGGGGCATAGCTTTGAAGGTTTTCCAACCTGCTTCTCAAGGCTCAAGTAACAGGAGCCAGTCTTTGTTTCCTAGGGCCTGAGAGAGCCTAACTAACTTGCTTTATTATGTTAATTGTGCAGATAATCATTTTGAGTTCAATGGGCTTGAGGAAAAAAGATTAGGGTAAATAAACCAGGAGACAGAGGAATTGCATGTCTTGGGACCTTGAAGTCACACAAAGCCGACTCTGTGCATCACTACTGTCCGTGAAAGTTCCGCTGTGTTTCACAGGTTCGGTCGCTTTTTATGCCCTCTATTTACCGAATTGTCACATCAGCCCAGGGAGGCATACCAGCGAGGCGCTCCAGTCTCAGTTTCACAGATGAGGAAGCTGAGGCCCGGGGAAGGAGGGTGGGAATTGGCGGGGTCAGGCAAGCAGAGAGCCGCGGAGCCAGAATTAGAACCCCTGGTTTCCCAGCGGTGTGTGGGAGCCGGACCTTATCAGGTCTCTCTAGGGGAATGCCGCATAGCTTCCCAAGTCCAATTTAGCTCGAAATCAGACATGGTGGGCGTATTTACACCGTGGAAATCGGCTACAAATCTGGGCTCCCCGTGCCACTGAGAATACCCCCATAATTTCTCACTGGTGCTAAAGATAACACCGTTGCCCTTGAGATTGCAGCTGATGCAAAATAACCAAGGTAAGAAAGGTCTACATTCCCAAACCCTTCTGGTTCTCCCACGGTGGCCGCAGAAACCAAGGGAACTAACTTTTACTTTGTGCTTTCTAAACTCCAGGTTCTGTGCAACATGCTCTATGCGTTTATAAATTTACTCCTCAGCGCCAACTCTTCTCTATAGATTTGAGAAGTAAATTGCTCAAGGTCACACATCTAGAATGAAGTGAAGCTGGGATTCAAATATAGGTTTGTCTGAACTTCTTAATCATGATGCCACTATCTTGGTGACTATTATTATTTCAGGAGGGGCCCAGTGCGCAAATTCATGCGCCTTGAAAGGAACTGTGAGCCACAAGGCTGTGGTGGGCACAGGGGTGGGTCTCGGCCCATCCTCCATGCCCCTAGCTAGCCCCTCCTTCTGTGGCCCCTGGTCCCCTGTCTGCCAGCAGCCCCACTCCCACCGCCGCCACTCCCAGGTGCTGACAGCGCTGGCCCCGCTGGCACCATCTGATGGAGCGGAGCAATTAGGGCAAATGCCAGGGGGTGATCAGGGCTGGCAGCTGCTGCTCACACCTGCAGATGGCACCACGTAATCTAGATGGGCGCTAGGTGCTAGCAGTGGGTGCAAGAGGTGGCTGCCGGCCTCAATCGCCCCTCAGGAGCAGAGGAAGGTGGAGAAGCCCTGAGGGGCAATTGGGGTCAGCAGCCGCTGCTTGTACCCACTGACATTGCCGAGCCATCAGGGCCAGTGCCAGGTGCCGGTAGCAGGTATGAGAGGCAGCTCTGGTGCCAGCAGCAGGTGTGAGTACCAAGTGGGACCACAGCACGTGGGAACAAATAATTTTTTGTAACTACCAGAGGCTCGCTCCAATGAGAGCGACAGGCACCCCTCCTTGGTCTGGTGCTCACTGCTCCACCATCCCACTTCGGCTGACGCCCGCCATGTTCCATGCTGTGCACCTGCTGCCAACACCTGCCATGTTCCGCACACGCCTCCTGATGGTCAGTGCACGTCATAGCAATTGGTTGTTTGGTTGTTCAGCCATTCAGTCTATTTGCATATTAAGGTTTTATCCTATAATAATAAAACCCTAATATGCAAATTGACCATCACTCCAACACAAAAGATGGCCACCCCCATGTAATCAAAGATGGCCACCCCTATGTGGACACAAGATGACCGCCACAAGATGGCCAGCAGGGGAGGGCAGTTGGGGGGAACCCAGGCCTGCAGGAAAGGGCAGTGGGGGCAACCAGGCCAGCAGAGGAGGGCAGTTAGGGGTGTCCAGGGCTGCAGGGGAGGGAGTTGACAAGGGGGGGACCAGGCCTGCAGGGGAGTGAAGTTGGGGGGCAACCAGGCCTGCAAGGGAAAGCAGTTGGGGTGACCAAGACAGCAGGGGAGGGCAGTTATGGGTGACCAGACCTTCAGGGGAGAGCAGGTGAGGGGGGACCAGGCCTACAGGAGAGGGCAGTTGGAGGAGACCAGGCCTACAGGGGAGGGCAGTTGGGGGCAATCGGGCCTGCAGGAGAGCAGTTAGGCATCAATCAGACTTGCAGGGGAGTGGTTAGGAGGTGATCAGGCTGGCAGGCAGAAGCAGTTAGGGGCAATGAGGCAGGCAGGCAGGAGAGCGTTTGAGAGCCAACAGTCCTGTTCGCCCCCCCACCCCAACTGCCCTCCCTTGTGGCCCAATCGCCCCTAACTGCCCTCCCTTGCCAGCCTGGTTGCCCCTATCTGGGTTTGGGCCTAAATGGGCAGTTGGACATCCCTCTAGGGGTCCCAGATTGGAGAGGGTGCAGGCTGGGCTGAAGGACACCCCCATTCAATCTTCCCCCATGCAGGAATTTAGTGCACTGGGCCTCTAGTATATATGAAAGTAGAATGGACTTTGCTTCTCAGTTCAATGGCACTCCTCCTCCTCCCATCTTGTAAACATATAATAAATAATATAATTAAAAACAAAATCAATCAAGACAACTAATTTCTAACACACAATAAATATTTTAAGGGCCATCTCAAACTTCAATAAAACTGCATAACCTATTAGACCATGTTAGCAATTTATAATCATGGCCTATAGAGAATGTCAGGATTAATATTCTGCTCTCTTATTATTTCAACCATTAGAGATATCTTACACGATAATTGGCTCTTAGAAACCACAATATAATTTAAGTTATTTATGAATACCTTGTATATATATATTTCACAGATATTGTTTTAAATTTTAAATCACTACATCTTGGAAAGAAATGTCGTTTTGTTACAGAGCAAACATTCTTCATGTCAACGACTGTAATGCCTTTTAAAAGTGTATGTGGATAAAAAGATTGCCTAGGCTTCAAAGACAACATTTGTTACATTTTGCTGAAAAACATTTGTTAGGGAAAAAACAAAAACAAAAAACCTATACATGCAGAACACTATCCAGAGATCTACCTCACAATGCTCTTTAACCTCTAGTGTCCAGAATTACTCTTCTAATTCAAAGAGATGGACTAACTTGAATTAGATTACTAAGTCAGGATGGCAGTATCATTGAGTCAAAAGCGTGGATTGGGGTTGATAGCAAAGACCTGGCCTCAAACCCAGGATCTGCTTTTTCCATTCTGTATAATGTTGGGTGAGATACCAAGCCCACTCTAAATATCAATTTCCCATTTAAAAAAAAAATGGAATAAACATACCTACTGAGCAATAGAGTTATAATGAGGATAAAACTGGCTATATACCGTATTTGCCGGCGTATAAGACAATTTTTTGGCCCTGAAAAATACCGTATTTGCTGGCGTATAAGACGACTGGGTATAAGACGACCCCCTAACATTTCCACTCAAAATACAGAGTTTGTTATATACTCGCCGTATAAGACTACCCCCCACTTGGAGGCATATTTTTCAGGGCCAAAAAATCGTCTTATACGCCGGCAAATATGGTAATTTTCAGAGTACAGTGCAAAATGAAAGTGCAGGGTCCCTTGCTCAAAAGTTATTAAGAATTTCAAGACAACAGAAGAATGGGCCAGGTGTGGGCCCTTCTGAGCATCACCACACCAAAGGTAATGTCACGTGTAAACTTTGCCCAACCTCAGAGGTGCCTGCCTGAAGAACGTCCACTATTTGTGTTTCCGGTTCAGTTTGCCACATTTTTATACATCATGAAAAATAAATCTAATGGTCACTTTTTTTTTTCTTCTTAAGGTAGGTCACGTTTTTCAGCCCAGGTTCATCAACATCCAGCACTGACAGGGTTCAAAGGCACGACAGTCAGGGAGGTTGGCACACTGAACCCAGAAGAGCTGTACCAGCCCCCGCCTCCCTGTAGTTGTCTGGCAATTTTTGGAAGAGGAACAGAGAACTCGGGATTCTGTTTCTTAGCAAGAGGTCTCGAAACCATAAAGCTAATCTCATTGAGCTTTGCACTACATTGAATTAAACTCCTAATTCTAATTTCGCCAAATAGGGTTACTGAGGGAACAGGAAGTGAAGCTTGATAACTGAGTTCCACTGTCCAGGGGGAGTCGGGAGAGAACAGAAAATCAATTTCCCTGCCGTAGAGAAGTGGGTGGAGCTATTTCGAGCTGGTGAAAGCAGCTTTTTTCTCTTTATAAGGAGGAGAGGACATTTTGGACGGAGACTTTTCACATGGAGAGGGGCCATGATTTTCTAAACAGTTTTCTTTTGGGATCCTCTTCATTGGGGGCTGACGGAGCCTCCCCTGATTCTCCTTGCCCTATCTAAGAGCACCCTGACTCAACTAGGGATTGGGAAGTGAGTGTCCCTGCGGTGGAGAGTGGGAACAAAGAATTTTTGTAACTACCAGAGGCTTGCTCCAATGACAGCGACATGCGATGAGCTCAGAGTAGGGGTTGGGACTAGACTAGGGACTCGACTAGGGATTGGGAAGTGAGTGTCCCTGCCGTGGAGGCTAATCCACCCACCCTTTCTAGGTATTCCTGAGAGTTCCTTTTTGGAACATTTAAAAACAAACAAACAAACATAGGTGTCCAGTTTCTCCCCAAAGCCTACCATGTTGACCCTCACTTGCTCCCCACTTTCTTCCCTGGACCACAGGGGACCACCCCAACTTCTCAGAGGTTCCAGAGGACTTTCCCCTTGGCACACTGCTGTGCATTTCCACCTGAATAACAACTTAGAATTGTATATGAGCATCATGGCTTCAACTCATGTCATCCAGGTGGCAGGCCAGCCCCAGGTCTACCATTCTGTGTGTGTGTGTGTGTGTGTGTGTGTGTGTGTGTGTGTGTGTGTGTTGAAAGTGGCTGACGAGAAAGAGGGCTGTTTTGGGATGTACTTTTACACGTGGTTTCCATGGAGGACATCTGTTACTGGATTACTTTAGAATCCCCCACAGCGCTCAGCACAGTGCCTTGTGTGTAATAGGTGCTTGTAGTGAACCCCTTTCATATCCCACGTGGTTCAGGGTTCAGGTTCAGGGTTCGGGCTCTGGAGGAAGCTGCACACAAATGAAAGACACTAAAAAATATCAATTTGGAAATATTGGGGGCCAGGTGGGAGCCCAACTCAAGGGGAAGGACTTCACTTTGCTCAGGCCTAGTGATCCCTTTTATTCAGATTGTGGGTATTGCCCATAGCCTTTAGGCAGGCAATTCAAATGATAGCCCATCAGCAAGGATTCACATAAGATTAAAAAGTGGAAGTTGCTTAGCCCCACCCCCCCTTTTTTTTTCCAACTAGACAGTGGGTGGTTGGCTCTGACCTTTCAGAGCTTCAAGGTTGACCAGCCTTCCAGTCTCCTTGTCCACACCGCTCTGCCTCCTAGTGAAGGCAATGGGCGGCTTCCAACAGGTGCTCAGCCATTTATAGAGTACATATATTCCTGTGACACTGCTTCTTTTACCTATGTCATTGTAACATGCCATCTAGACCATGAGCCTACTGAAGCCATTCATTTATATAAAAATGTTTGCCGAGTGCCTGCTACGTGACAGGAACATTCTGAAAACAAAGGCCATGAGCGTGATTAACCCTGTCACTCAAACGGATGCCCTTCCACAGGGACAGCACAGCGTACCCGGAGAGGGAACGCCACTGGTTGGGCCACTGAGAGCCGGCCCAGCCATCTAACACACATCTTCCCGGGGGCTGGAGTTGACTGCACCGCTAGCACTGACCTCTGAGAGTCCCAGCGCAAAACACAGGGCAGAGATAGCGTTGGGATACTTTGTGACCATAGCTACAAAAATCAGACTTGTCAACTGGAGGCCTCCCCACACAAGGTATAAGCTGGTATCTTAGTCCATGCAGGCTGCTATAACAAAAATACCATAGAAGGGGTGGCTCTAACAACAGGCATTCATTTCTCAGAGTTGGGAGGCGGAGAGGTCGAAGACCAAGACGCTGGTAGATCTGGTGCTTAAGCTCTCCTCACCAGAAGAAAACCCATGTCTTCCCTGCATTTCCCCCGGGCCCGCTGGAGGGTGGTCCTGCCTCCTATCCAGTCCTACTAGCAAGGGGAGCAGGTATCAGAAATATTGCTGGGGTTGGGGATCTGCCAGCTCCTGGGGCACTGATCTTTACCCTTGCACCCCTTCAGATGACCTCCTTTTCACACCACCTATCCTGACTTCATACACCAATAAGAAATGGGGTGAAGCATTCTGAATAATGTTCTTCCCCTCTCTCCCCTCCCCAGAAGAGGCCAGGGAGACATCCAGGGGATGTGGAAGGCCTTTGATGCCCTGTGTCTCTGGCTCAGAGGAGATGAGGGCCATCGGGGCTCTCTGTTGTCTGAAGGGCACCCGAGAGCGGGGAGTTGTGCTCAGCATCTCACCGCCTCTCTGACCCCACAGCAGGAACGAGGGCATACACTCTGGCTCCAGCTGTCTCAGGCTTATTGCCTGGACTTCTGTAGGGCTGGCTCTCTGGTCCGTAGGAATGGTCTCTGGTTTCCCAGCTCTTCTGGTTTGAGGCGGACCCCGTTGTCAGGCACCGGCTCCTTGAAGCTGGGCCTGGGTCTGCTAGTATGTGATGAGGGCCCCCAAGTCTCAGGCATGGGATGGAGATGTCAGCTGCCTTCCCGCTTTAGGACTTTCTCACATGCTGATCATGAGGCAACTACAGGGTGAGCTGACAGGGTAGGAAACTGGGGCACGACAGGGGGTACAAGACTTGTCATTGCTGCCGAAACCAGTTTGGCTCAGTGGATAGAGAGTCGGCCTGCGCACTGAAGGGTCCCAGGTTTGATTCAAGTCAAGGGCATGTACCTTGGTTGCGGGCTCATCCCCAGGAGGGGGTGTGCAGGAGGCAGCTGATGGATGTTTCTAACTCTCTATCCCTGTCCCTCCTCTTTGTAAAAAAATCAATATATAGACTTCATTGCTGCCAGGGTCTCTCTGTCTCTTCTCAGGAACAAATGAGTCACCTCATAGCCATGGTAACCGGATCAGGGTCTTTGCTCAGGCCCAGGAATAGGAGCTTCTCTGGCCACTGGGAGTAGATTCCAGCCTGCCCCAAACTTAAGCAGGCTGTGAATTGTTCTCTGGGCTTCCTGGCGAAGGGGCCAGGGCCTACTCTGAGCTCATCCTTGCACCCAGCTATTCCCCTGGGACCACCATCAGGTGTGCCTATAAGCAGGGCCCTGGGGTGGCTGGCCTTTTCCTGGCAGGTCTGGCATTTCCTCTTACCCAACAGGGTGTGCCCGCTGCTTGAGGGAGGAAAATGCCCGCAGCTAGACCAGAAAATGGTCCAATGGTGCCCTCTGTTGTTCACATGTAAGATCAGACGAATTTGCAGATGGAAGTGCCAACCTGATTTTCACTTGGAGAGGAGACTTTTTAAAAGCACTGTATTAGTTAATTATTGATACATAAAAAGTGATTGACTTAAGACAACGACACTGATTTATTATCTTCTTCTGTTTCTATGGGTCCAGCATTTGGTGTGGCCGGGCAGTTCTGGCTCTGGGTCTCCCATAAGGTTGCCATTAATGCCAGCCAGGCCCCGCCTAATCATTTTAAGGGTTGGCTGGGCCTGAGGATCCACTTGGTGTATGTGTGTGTGTGTCGGGGGGGGGGGGGAGGGGAGAGGGGGGGAGGGAACGGGGGGACAAGGGGCACTCACATGGCTGGCGAGTTTGTGCTGACTGTTAAAAGGAACCTCAGTCCCTTTCCTTGGGCACCTCTCCCCAGAGTGAGTCAAGCAGCTGAAGTGAAAGCTGCAATGGCTTTTATGACGTGGCCTTGGAAGACACACATTGTCGCTTGCACTGTATTCACACTTAGTAGCTGTGATCCGATTCGGGAGGAAACTCCGGGAGGGTATGGATTCGTGGATCCCAGGGGGCATGGTAGAGGCTGGTTATAATAAGCACCTACCCAGGACCATAACGACAGCGTCATAACATATAACTGGAAATTATTTCATGCTCATTATATGCCCAGATGCTAAATAATTTCCCCTGAGTTATCTCATTTTCCTTCACAACAGCCCTACAAGCTTGGTCCTGTTTTGCACACTGAAGAGGTTGGAAAATTGGAGCTCAGGACAGTTAGCTACTGAGGTCATACAGCTACTAAACAGCAGATTGAGCATTTAAGACTTTGTTTTGTGTTCCCTGTGCTTGAATGTCTCGCTGGACATTTAAAGCTAACAACCAAGGGAAGAAGTGGGCAGATGAGGAAACTGAAGCTCGGAGAAGTCAAATAACATAGTTTCTTATTTTGATGAATTATCTGGCAGCCAAATCTAACTTAAAAAGCACTTTTCCTGGGAGGTTTCCAGTGCAAAGCTCTGAGCCCCGGCTTCCGGCCTCTGTTATGGAAGCCCTCTGCTTGGCATGACTGTCAGATGCGAGCTAGTGTTCTTAGTGCAAGTGCCCTCAAAATGCTGCTCTGTATTTGCTTATGGAAGGGAGGGCGATGTGGCTTGTTTTAGAACATGAGGCTGCTACAAATGCAGAATCCACTGCACAAGGAAAGGTGGTTTCTGTTCTTTTCACCAAATCTCGGAGGTTTCCTCTTTTCAGACTTAGAAATTAATCCATTGTTGAAGAATGAGGTCTTTTATTACTGTTTCATGAACTTACGCACCCTAATGTGGAATGTCTCTCATTTCCTGAGGCAGGAATACATTCCCTGTTGATACAGCGGCTCGGAAGGTTCTTACTGGGCTTTTTGCAAACATCCTCACGGGGCTGCTGGGAAGTAGGTGCCAGGTGGTGGTAACTACTTAGCATATTGCCCGACATGCATAACAGGCACGCAAATATTGCTGAATAGATAAACGATAGAGCACATACTTTCCAGCAACTAATGCTGATGCTAGTTAAAAACTCATCGAACCTCATTGGACGTATAGGAATAGCAGAGGTCCGATGCACAAAATCTGTGCAAGAGTAGGCCTTCCTTCCCCCAACTGCTGGCACCGGCTTCCCTCTGGCACCCGGGACCCAGTTTTCCCTCTGGCACCCGGGACCCAGGCTTCCCTCGCAGCCCGGCTTCGTCCGGAAGGTCATCCAAAAGGACGGCCAGTCTCATTAGCATATTGTGCTTTTATTATTATTATAGGTATTTTTAGAATACTGGATGATTCACACACGTCCTCTGAAAATTATTTCCTGCATCTCCAAGGTGAGAAAATGAGACTTCAGGAGGTTAACCAACTGCAATGCCATACGAAGACGCTCAACTTTTCTATAACCTCAGAGGTTGTCATTAGCAAAATAAAAGCCGATATTAAAAAAAAGTGTTGAAAAAAATTTTGAAGTTACGCAAGCTAGAACTTTAGATACTAAAGCAAACATGGCAGGAAAATATGACACCACAAAACCTGGAAGCTGTACTCATATTTGCATATAGTAGCTTTTTGTAGTTTCCAAAGCGTTTTCTCACACGTGATTTCATTTGGCCCCACCACTCTGCTGGATTGGAGTAAAATTGCCTCACTTTATCAACTTACTAAGAACAATAACAAACTTCCCCGAATGTTATTCTTTTCCAAAACAGGTCAGACTGGCTGTTAAGGACTAAATTTCTTGCATACTCATGCCATCTGCTGGTGCTTTTTTTGGTAACATGGATTCCAGCTGATTTTATGTTACAAAAACACATTTTCTTGCCCTGGCAGGTGTGGCTCATTTAGTTGGGTGGCATCCTGCGCACTAAGAGGGAGGTTGTCGGTTCCATTTCTGGTCAGGGTTCCAGGCTTGATCCCCATTAGGGGACCTGCAGGAGGCAGCCAATCAGTTTCTCCGCTGCATTCATGTTTCTCTCTCTCTGAATAAAAAAAATTTTTTAAGACCTTTTTTTCTTTAGTGTGAACTTCAGGACCACTCAAATGTTTTACTCCTTATGACTCAATTCCTTAAAAAATAACCCCATCTCCACCTTGAAACTCATTACTCTAAAATAGGATCTAGGACCTAAGAAGGAACTGAAAAACGTAGTCCTTCCAGTATATTGATAGGTTTAGAAAGGCCTCCAGCACCTCTCCATTGACCTAGAGCCTAGGGAAGGGAGAGGACTTAGCTAGGGACAGAACACACCCATGGAATTATCCTGTGTCCAGAGTCACGCCTCCCCGTGGCCCACTATTGCCAGGAGATTAGCTGAGAAGGGAGTCAGGCAGGCACTACGCGGTGGCCAATAGCCAGGAGAAGAGGAAATTCTGGAGAACAGACGGAGCCAACCTCCTGGCTCTGGGGCACCCGAGTCAGGTTTCTTAACCTGTTCTTGTTCCTGAAAGCCTCTGGTTAACCCTCAGAAACACACATCCCTCATTTTCAAAACCTGGGCTTTGCTCTGAATACCTGTGTTTCCCCGAAAATAAGACGTCCTCTGAAAATAAGACCTACTTCATGGAAACATAATACATCCCCTGAAAATAAGACCTAGCGCCTCTTTGGGAGCAAAAATTAATATGAGACGCTGTCTTATTTTTGGGGAAATAGGGTATGTTCTTTGAATTAGGTGAAATTTGTCTTTGTACTTTTAGATCCAGAGACAAGAAATGACTTATCTTTAGGGAAAACCGGTAGAGGATTAAAATGAGATGATTTGGTATATAAACCATTTCTCTCACAAACTTAGTGATATGGAATTTTTGGACTGGAACACGGATTCTATGTCTGCTGGAGTCGAAGAATGAATCCACCGACAGAAGATGGTATAGCAAAGGTGGAAACTTATTAAAGAACAAGTACAGACTCGCACATGGGGAGGGGGAAAGAGTGCCCCCTCCTCCTACCCCCAGTTCCCCCCAGTTCCTTTTCCTTACAGCTTATAAAGGCTGCAGATCCTGGTGCCTTGATATTCCCTCTGGTCACCATTCCCTTAGACTGGTTACTATAGTAACTCCTGGGCTCAAAGGTCAATGGGACATGTGAGATTCTTCCCACCACCCCCCCTTCCTTATTGTTTTCCTATTCCCTTTGGGCATTATTTTTCTACTTCTGAAGGGCTTCCTTCTCTTTATTTTGTAAATGTAGATATTTTGCTGTTCCCAGTTCCCTCATTCTACGGAAATGTACCTGTTTAGTTTTTCAGCTCCCCTATTCCAGTGGAAACTGTGTGGCGAGCCACATGTGGCTCAACAGCCTCAGTTTGCCACTCTGTTGACTAATGAGTTTGCCAACTACTGGACTAGAATAAATATTACCATGTACTTGGAAGCTGTGAGGGTTAGGCAATTGTGGCATATTGTGTGCAAAGAGGTAAAGGGTAGTATATGACAGTGGTAGGCAAACTCATTAGTTAACAGAGCGGCGAACCGAGGCTCGCAAGCCACACTTTGCCAACCACAGCCCTATTCTATGGAAATATAGCTTCTGCTGCTCTGCAGCCCTGTGCTTCTTCCATGGTCCCCTGAATTTTGGAAATTTCCTAAAACCTCTCTTTTACACTCACAAAAATTCCTGTTTCATTAGGATTCTTTTCTTAAAGCCTAATGGAATTCAATGGCTAATAATTTTTATTTTCATTTTTAAAAATACCTACCTTTATTGATTTCAGAAAGGGAGAGGGAGAGAAAGAGAAGCATCAATGATGAGAGAGAACACTGGGGATCCAGCCTGCAACCCTGCATGTGCCCTGACTGGAAATCCAACCGTTACCTCCTGGTTCATAGGCTGACACTCAACCACTGAGCCAGGTTGGCCAAGCACAACCTTAGTATTCTTTAAAAACGGGACTATTACAAAACAATAGTGTGAAATAGGCTGAGATAAATACAGAGAAATGAAATTGGATTTGAAAAGCAGTCAACAGAGAAAGAAGATTGCGTTTGAAAAGTAACTAGTCAATACCCGAGTGGAAATTTCTTGTAGGGTTATAACAGTGGGGAACCGAGGCTTATTTTATTTTTAATTTATATTAAGATTGTATCAAAAATAAAAATGAAACCACTAGAATAAAGTTTGACCAATTAAAAAAATTGTATTCAGTGAACCTGTTACATTTCTTCCTTCTGCTCCATGGTAGAGAGAAAAGTAGGAGCTTCGACAATTTTTGAAGGCAGTCCAACGTCTACTGCAGTCGGTTATGAAAGACTCCTTGTGGCGAAAGGCCGAGAATAACATTTGAGGAACAGATTTCATGCCCTGACTTGCTTACAGGTTTAGCTGCGCATATTAAGACCAGGAGGAATTTAAAGAACGTGTTTTCCTTTTAGATACAATTTTAAATTTAATTTTACTTGAATTTCACAAAAGAAAGAGAAGTTGATATAAGAGGTACTTCCCCTAAAATATCCCTTCAAGATTAAAAAAAGGAAACTGTGAGAGCATTAAAGGCTGAGGTCATTATTTTTCCCAAGGATGTATTTTCATGTTTGTGTGTACAAACTGACTTCTTGTTGTGAAAGAGGAGTTCGTGGGCCCAGCCACAAGGGCATGAACACAGTTGTGAAAATATGGAAGCCCTTCTGTACCAGTGAGTAAACACCAGCCACTGCACCCTCCCCAGGGCTCTCCCTCCCTCCTGGCTGCCCCACCCCACCACCAGCACCAACCCAACCCCCATCTCCCCAGGACCCATAGCTAAGGGAAAGGGGACTACTTTGCCCCAAGCAGCTTAGTTTCCACCTGTTTTATAGAATGGCCTCAGGTAAGGCTTTGTTTGCAGAAAGTATTCAGTGTGAAACCCGTTTGAAAAACCCCTGCTCAAGATCAGCCCGTAGGCCCTTGCAAGTTTGCACAGTCCGGGATTTCCGAGAATGGGGGCCTTTCTCCCAAACACACTAGCTCTTTATGAAGCCAAGTGCACCTCTGCATCCTGGAAGGGGCACAGACACAGGCCTGCGGGTATGGAGACTGCCCCCCAGGCCGGTCCAAATCGGATAAGGCAGAAGGTGCTGGAGCCCAGGCTCAAATGAAGGTGGAGGAAGGGGGTGGGCTTTGCTCCATGCCCAGCCCTGTGCCAGGTGCTCACGGTCCGGATCCTCTCCAGTCTATGAGAGGTGTTTCTCTGCTCCCTTCCCTCCCTCCCTCCTTCCCTTCCTCCCGGATTTACTGAGCACCAGTGCCAGGGGCTGTACAAAGGCAAAGCTAGCATCCCCAAGACCTCAAAGCCCCCTGAGAGCTTCATCAAGAAAACAGCGGTATATACTTAATTTAAAAAAAGAAAAGAAAAGAAAAACAAAGAGCCTAAACCGGTTTGGCTCAGTGGTAGAGCATCGGTCTGCAGACTGAAAGGTCCCAGGTTCGATTCCGGTCAAGGGCATGTACATTGGTTGCGGGGCACATCCCCAGTAGAGGGTGTGCAAGAGGCAGCTGGTCGATGTTTCTCTCTCATCAACGTTTCTAGCTCTCTATCTCTCTCCCTTCCTCTCTGTAAAATATCAACAAAATATATATTAAAAAAAAGAAAACAGCTGTGACTGGGGTGGGTGCAGGAAACAGAGCAACCAAGGCAGCAGCTGCGGAAGCCCCCGGTGAGCTGGCTGAGTTGAGGGGGAGGTGCCTGAGGCTAGGGACCTCTGCTCCCCCTCTCTGAGTCTCAGTTTTGGCATCTAGAATCTGGGTACCACAAGCCAGTTGCTGGCTCCTATCAACCAGGTGCTCCAGCCTGGACTCATCAGGGGAAATGCCTGGGAGGTTCGGGCAGGGCTTAGTGAGTACCTGTATCATCTTACAGCTGGGGGCTCGGCAAGGGGAGGAGTCCCTGGGCCAAGGTGCCTGCACTTCCCACCAAGCCGCCCGGCCTGGTGTGCCCACTGCACTGTCACTCCCATGGAACTCCGGGGGTGGGGTTGGGAGAGGGGGTAGGCTGTCGGGGAAACAGAGCTGAGACACAGACACAGGGGTGAATATCCATGTGAGCCCCCGCTGTCCCCAGAGCACAAAGCCCCAAAAGAAGGGGCAAGGAGGGGTATATTTCCTAAGGCTGCTGCTCCAATGAATACAGACTGGCCTAACCCAGTGGTGGGCAAACTGCGGCTCGCGAGCCACATGCGACCCTTTGGCCCCTTGAGTGTGGCTCTTCCACAAAATACCACAGCCTGGGTGAGTCTATTTTGAAAAAGTGGCATTAGAAGAAGTTTAAAAAATTTGGTTCTCAAAAGAAATTTTAATCATTGTACTGAGAAGAAAAACCCCTATTTTATAAAAACTGCTGTTTGGAATTTTCTGTTTTTCTTAGATGGTCCCTTATTCTAAAAAAAAAAGTTTGCTTTCTAGCCTGCTTGTAAAATGAAGATCATAAAATTAGCTGTCTGACCTTGCAGGTCAAGACTAGGTATGCCCATAAATTTATCTGTTTGTTTTTGAAGACCACAGCGAGAGAACCACTAATTGCAGAGAGCTGGCTCCTTCATAAAAAGGGAAGCTCTGCTTGTGCCATTGCTTAGAATTTGAATTCATTTTCTCTAAGCCCCCCGCGGTGAGTAAAGTGACTCTCTCCATACTCTCCTCTGCACTGTTTGATTGTCCGGGATCTCTGTAACCGTACTGTTGATATTTGGCTGTTGACTGCGTTGGCTGACCACTGGCCTAACCAAAAAGGAACATACGCTCTACCCCTGCTGGGGCTAGAATCCGAAATCAGGGTGTCTGCGGCTGTGCTCCCTCCAAGGGCCTCAGGGGAGGGTGCGTGGTGCTTCCTGCCTCTTCAGCTTCTGGGGGCTCCGGCCGCATCCCTTCAATCTTCATGTGGGCCCTCCTCAGTCCTCACCCTACATCTCTCGCTTAATCACGTGCCTCCACCTCCCTGTTCACCTGCCCACTTCAGGCTGTGGCACTTCCAGCTCACCACAAGCCCCGCCCACTGCTCACATGCCCACTCCCAGCTGCTTACCTGCCCCTGCCCCCTTGTTGAGGTGCCCACTTCCAGCTAATCATGTGGTCTCCTCCTCTTGGCAGCTGGCAGAGCCTCCTGTGAGCTGGGCTGAGTTGAGGGGGAGGTGGCCTGAGGTTAGGGACCTTTGCTCCCCCTCTCCGAGCCTGTTTTGGAATCTGGGCACCACAAGCCAGTTGCTGGCTCTCAATCCAGGGGTCTCAGGAAAGGGAGCTCCAGGCTGGCCTCATCAGGGGAAATGCCTGGGAGGTAAGGGCAGGGCTCGCTTCATCTTACAGCTGGGGCTGGACAAGGGGAGGAGCCCCTGAGCCAAGTAGCCTGCACTTCCCACCAACTGTCAGTCCTGGTGTGCCCACTGCACTGTCAGTGCTGAGGAGGTGAGGTTGCGGGGGGCGGGGGGGGGGGGGAACACAAGGTGAGGCAGACACAGAGATGAATGGCCCTGTGAGCCCCTGCTGTCTCCAGAACCCGGTTGAAGCCCCAAAAGGAGGGGCGCGGAGGGGTATATATCCTGAGGCTTCTGTTCCGAGACAGACACAGCGATGAATCTCCCTGTGGGGCCCTGCATTGAGAGGTCTAAGGGGTCTCCTCTGCCAGAGCACAGGGCTCTTCTGTCCTCAGAACCTTTTGAGTCAAAGCCCCAAAAGGAGGGGCAAGGAGGACTGGATTTCCTGTGGCTGCTGCTCCCACAACTACAGGCTGGGCTAAACAAACAGGAACATGTGGTCTCCCAGTTCTGGGGCAGACTCTAAATCAGGGCGTCCGGGGCTGGCTCCCTGCAGGGGCTCCGGGTGAGTGTCCTTCCTGCCTCTTCAGTGTCCAGGGGCTCCTGGCCACATCTCTTCAATCTTCATGTGAGAGTCAAACTTAAGGAACTGTGAAAGCATTTTGGTCGTTAAAATTTATTGTGAAGGGTTGTCCAGAATCTCAAAAAACAAACAAACAAAAAACCCCCAAAACGTGTAATGTCCTACCTTTGCATAATAAACAGGTGTTTAGACCAAATATTTCAACTATACCCAAACAAGAATCATTTCAGGGTTTCTTTTTATAAGTTATACTTGAGAAAACTAAATTTCAAAGGTTAAGTCACACAGTTTCCAAATTCTCACAGCTAATATCTCTATCAGCATTTGAGGACAGAGCTTTAAAGTCTATTCATCTTTCTAGAAACTCTTTTGCAGAGACACATTGAGTTGAAATGTGATTTTCATGTATTAGAAGATATAAACAAAAATCTGGATTTCTTGGCTCTACAGAGACCAATTCAGTACTAGGGGAGGGAATAAGGACATAATTTACTATTTAACCAGCCACCCAAGTGATCAAATTGCAGATGATTAAAAAAAAAACCACACCTAAATATGTAGTGATGTCTGGGGCCACCAAATCCTTCATGGTGCTTTTGGAACGTATTCTATGCCCAAGTATATAAATTTTAATTTTGGAAATCACAATATTTTTAAGAAGCCATACATTTCACACCCTTTTAGGATAAGTATCTACCTTAATTTTTCCTCTCAGTTCTGCTTTATCTCTAAAACATATCTTCATATCAGGCCAAATAGGAGTTTTTCAGTTTAATCTTGCTCTGTTCCCAATTCACACTATGCCTAGGTTAGAAATTAGAGTTTGCGGAGGCTGGTTTGGCTCAGTGGATGGAGCGTTGGCCTGTGGACTGAAGGGTGCCAGGTTTGATTCTGGTCAGGGGCATGTGCATTGGTTGCGGGCGTGTGCCCAGTGGGGTTGTGCAGGAGGCAACTGGTCGATGTTTCTAGCTCTCTATTCCTCTCCCTCCTTCTCTATAAAAAAAAAAAATCAATAAAATATATTTTTAAAAAAGAAAAAAGAAATGAGTTTGGGTTTAGTGGTTATCTGTTTAAACAGATTTTTTCATAATTGTGGAAATGAACCATCATAAATATGTCTCTGAATAATTTTTAGAATCAGTGTTCCCAATCCTGCCCAACCAAACGTTATCGGTGGACAGATTTAGGCTTGGGCTGTGGCCAGATACTACATTTAAACATCCCATGTAACTTTTATGAATAGGTAAATTTAAAAAAAGTCATGGCTACACTATTTTTCTCCTCCAATCTCAAAATAGCTTGTCACATTTGTAACTTAAATCATTGCATAATTACTAGCATATTTTTTACTCGCAATATTCACCTTAGGGCCTCTTTAAATGAAAGCATTCACATTAAGATCAAAACAACTTACAGTCATTGTCACCTAAAACTAAGAGGAAAGATTCTCAAGTATTCAAAGGAAAAAGCTTAATCTGTACACCATTCAGTAACCTACTTATGTTGCAGTTTACTCACCTGTATTTGATTAATCTTCCCACCCCAAAGCGAAATCATTTTTGTTAGTGGTTTTCTATCCCAAGTAAATGTGTTGGCTTTTCTGTAAAGAATCCAATCTAACTGTGTCTTCCATACTTCTTGCTGTGGTTATCTGCCTCAGTCACCTAAAAGTCAACCTAGCGATATGACTTTGTTGATTTTGTAGTTGTCAGCATCTGAAGCAAAATAATCTCAGAGAAGTTAATACTGGTGAATTGAATATCACAGGTGTAAATTAGGTAGAGTTAACTAAGCCAGAATGCCACCTGGCGCAAACTGAAGCCAGCTATAGCCATTCAAAGGTATGATGTATGTGTTCATAGATAAAACTAAGACAAGGTGATTACTAGACAAGGACCAGTGGAAAATAAGTAGCAGTATTGCACCAATGCAAGTCAAAATATACTTTATTATTAACAGCAAATGCACACAGTGCTATAAGGCATGCTACTAGGAATCGGCATATAATCAAAGGCCAGTATGAAATGAATGGGAATGAATCTTGTTTCTTAATGCTTGAAGATTTAGTCCACTGTGAAGAAAACACAGAATTTGTGTCCACTTATTTCAAATGCATTATATACCTACTGAATCACATTCCTATGCCTCTAACCAAGAGCCCAAAGGTAAGAAAAATTTAATCTTAACTGTACTGATAAGTTACTTCTAATATCAATGACAGATTTTGCTAATTGAGATAAATTTCCTCTCTAGACAAAGACCTATAAATCCAGCACTCAAACATCCATTCAAATTAGCCAATTTTAATGTCATTTACTCTACTGGAAACAAATACTAGATTACTAGAAATAGTTTGAATAAAGAAACATTTACAGGTTAATAGTTCATAATGTAAATTTTGGGCTAAGATTAATACCCTGAGTCAAATTTAATTCCCTTCCACTTAAAGGGACCAAGTACAGCTTCAACTTCAACAGCTGAATTTCTTAGGGAAGAGTTAATAAAATAATGCTTATGAGAGCTAGTCCTTTGATGAGAGTATTAGGCTCTACAGACTTGTCAAAATCAAAGCAGAACTGAGGTCAGGCAGAGCAGTGCTTTAGACAGGCTGCTCCTTCTCCCTCCCTTTCAGAACAGATGCAGATGATATGCTTTCTGCATGAATGCACATCGACATTCTGTTCGACTGTTTTCTAAATACAATACTGTAGGGATTTAAACAGTATGCTTTAATTTAAACCAAGTAGTATCTCATACACAGCCAATTTAGCTTAAAAGATGAAAAGAAACTGTACTATGAAAATTATCAAATACTCTTCTCTTTTAAAGAATGTTTTTTAAAAGCAACACAGGACCAAAAACATTCAACTATTACTTTATTTATATTACTATGCTTAAGTTACATGGAAAGGACAACCAAGCAGTTCTGCCCATTTCAGGAAAAGTTTCCAATCAACACCAATTACGCGGTGACAAGTAACTAGGAATGGTGGCATCTTTGGGTCGAGACTGACAAGGAAGAATGGGCTCTGGTGCTTCGGTTCACCTCCAACAAGATTATGGCACAACGGCCAGCACAAGCCATACTAACACTGAACCTTTAGCGCTGGTCAAAATTCGGATCTCTTCTCTGAAGCTAGCAAATCAAGTGAAATAAAGAAAGTTTTAAAATAAAGCCCAAATAAGTTTAAAAACCATGCTCTTGACACATTTTCCTTTCAAAATTTACATAAAACACATTTTCCCACTCTAATAGCCCAAATTTTTTCTTCTCACATAGCCCACCACGAAGCTGCAGATAAGATTATTCTGCCTCAAGATGTAAAAGTAGGGGAAAAAATTTAACAGCATCTGCATAGTATTCTAACACAGTTGTTGGATGTAAAATAGAAAATTAAAAAAAGAAAGAAAGGTTCCATCTTAGATTCTCATAACCTCTTGTTCCGCAGTTCATGAATCCGACTCTGTGCTAAGGTGACAGTGTATGTAAGCAGATTTTTGTTTTCAGTGAAGGAGACCTGGGAAAGATGAAGTTATCTCTTTTTCTTCAAGAGTTATCAGATGGTACATGCTCCTCAAAACCCTCACTCTCTCGAACTAGAGCACGTTCCAGGATCACACGGCCTTCCTTATAACGCTGGCTGTCTTCAGTGGCAAACTCATAAATCCATCCCAGTTTGCTATTGCAGTTTTTACAGCTCACATCTCGAACCATGTGGCGGCCAGTAAGCATGACCCGGTCTTGAACTTCACTGTACTGCAGGTTAACTACCTAAGAAAGATGAAAACAAGATTGCAAAAGCAAGTAAATTATTTGCCAAAAAGTACATAATACTTGGTTGTTGCAGTTAACAGCAAATTCAGAAAAGCAAATACCGTATTTGCCGGCGTGTAAGACGACTGGGCGTATAAGAAGACCCCCTAACATTTCCACTCAAAATACAGAGTTTGTTATATACTCGCCGTATAAGACTACCCCCCACTTGGAGGCATATTTTTCAGGGCCAAAAAATTGTCTTATACGCCGGCAAATACGGTAGTTACTTTATCAGAACTACAATACCCCTTCCCAAGAGCTATTTTGAGAAGCTGCTGGGACAGGTAAACATCTGGAATTGCACTGTATTGGACATCTAATGAGATCACACATTAATGTACTAGTCCAAGCCACACTATACATGCTAAGTTGAAGTGAAGAGTCCTTGACTTGGATACATAGATTATAGGGTTGTATCTAATTGTTATTATTCACTATTCAATGATGAGTGCAAAACAAGGCTACCAATTTAAAAAACCTAGTAAACAAGAGGTATTTGTTAAAAGTTTACTAAATTTGTTTTTCAAAATACATTTTATATACAGACTACGATAAGCCTACTATAGACCATACATGACAACACATCGTTTTCAAGTGAGTTAAAAAAATCTGTGAAGAATTTCCAATGATTCTGAATACCTTATACTTTCCTTTCCTGTAAAGGGCCAGATAATAAATATTTTTGGCTTGAGGTCAATACGTTCTTCATTGTAACTATTTAGCCTGCTGTTGTAGCACAAAGTAGCCATAGATAACACATACATGAATGAGCATGGCTGAGCCACATTAAACTTTATCTAAAAAACAACAACACAGGAAGCTGACCCACTGTGGTGTGCCAGCTTTGGCCTATATCCAAATAAAGATCAAGGAGTATTCTTTGAGAGAAAACCTTGTTTCTGAATTGAACAGAGGGGTGTCCACTGGGGAAGTTTAGATGGCCTTCTAAGAGAAATGCCTTTGCACTAGTTCTGTTCCTTAGCCTAAAAGACTTGGAAATCCAACCTCAGTAGTTCACTTTAGACTCCAGGAGGCAGATATCACATCAACTAATTTCAAAGCAAGTCAGAAATTAGAGAAGCAGATAGATTAGACATCTGTTTGTTAATCAGGAAAGTTCTTGTTGGCAAACCTATATAATAAACTAAATCATAACCAGAGGGACGGCTGATGAGCATAAATTGAGTAAAGGAAGTTGGTTAGATGATTCTTATTCACTTGCATTGTCAAGCTCTCTCTTTATAAAGAGAAATCAGTGACAGGAATATGGGGATGTCTTAGCCCCTTCTATAGTCTATGAAGTCCCTACTAAATTCTTACGCTAATGTTTTCTGAATGGAGATAACCCTTCTCATTATACAGTCTTTCAACTTCCAACTTTAAAAAAATCGCATTCTAGAAATATCTTCCTAAGGTCCACCCAAAGCCAAGTTAGTGGGTAATAATTTCTACAGATTGCAGCTCTCATTCTTAAGCCTTTCTGGAATCTCCAAGTTCTGAGGAGTATTCTGGAACTACTGTCAAACATATCCACCACCTGACCCACTTAGGAAATGAAATTGATTTTCCCACAAACCTTGTTAAAAAGAAACGCTCTGCCAGTGGCACCTGTGAACCGAGTGGAGATGAGTTCTGAGCGGTTGGTCAGAATCGTATCGCAGTTTGCACAAGAAAACAGGCGGGTACCACCAATGTGATCAAGGAAAATTCTGCCCATTTTTATAGTTGAAGTTCTAAAAAACCTAGGAGAAATGGTAAAGGACAATAAATGCATTATGATTTTAAAAATTGTTAGTATCTACTTAGTGGGGGTCACAGAGAACCATTTATGTAAGTGATCTCTATTTTATAATATTCAATATGTGAAATAGCTGACCAAACAAAAGGATCCAAAGTTCATCCACTGAACCAAGATATTGGCACATGCAATCTAAGAATATTTTAAAGAAAAAAAGAATATTTTAGAAGCAGTAATCCAAGAAATTAAGCATGCTTAGGCAGAAAAATAAAATGGTATCACTGTTCTTTCGGTTGGTATGAAAAAATAGGAAGAATGTGGAATATCAGAAATGGAATGATGAAAAGCACAGATAGAGAGGTGAGAAAAAAGGTTTGGCTTAAATGTTAAGTATACATTGTGAGTATGGGTAATTTGGGAAAAGACTTGAGGAACATTGAGTGAGATGGTCAGATAAGAGTAGAAAAGGGCAATCACAAAACAAGTGGGTTTCTGATCATCAAGTGTATCTACAACCATGTAGGGGTGATGGCACCAATATTATAACAAAGTCTGAGTCCATGGAGCACTGGACTAGGTACTTGTTTAAAAAACCATCACAACTCTGTGAGGCCATCACCCCCATTTCATAGATTATCCAAGGATATTATCTGGTCCTAGTTTACACAATTTTCAAGGACAGAAAAAATGTAATTGAAATGCAAATGACCCAACTCAAAACCAACCTATCCATTACCCTACTTTGCCACCTCTAAGAGGAGGGCCCACAAGATGATCTAGGCTTGGCATAAGGCTAAAAATACAAGTACAGTGAAGGAAAAGATGAGCCATTATAACATAACTTATAGTTAATAAATCATACCGGTTCAGTAAATCACAGATGTGATGAAACATAGGGGGTTGGGAGAGAAAACTCTGAATCCAACTTAGATCTAGTCAAGACTGTCTATAGCTTCCATTTAAACAGTGATTTATCCCTGGGTGTAGTTGTTAGCTCCTGTGTTTTAAATATTGAATATTATACATCTTTGAAATGACATGGACCGAGACCCGCCACTGTGCCCATTGCAGCCTGGTGGCCCATTGCAAGATGCACCAATTTGTGCACTGGGCCCCTAGTCTTGATATACAAATCATTCATCAATCCTGTGAACAGTTGATTTTGGTTTCTTACTATTGGCCCTTTACAGAAAATAATCAACAGCAAGGTTTTACAGTCTCACCTGTCAGGACATAGTCTTCATGTTATCATCATAATCAGCAAGTTAATATGAATAAAGGGAAGTGAGGAGAGGCCAGGCTTCATAAGCATGGTTACCTGGGGACTTTCACCAAGAAGCTACAGCTTCACAAAGCATTATTCCTCCAAAGGGATTAACAACCCGCCCTTGCCCCATCCGGTACTGGATGGTTGGGGGAGACAGCCACACGCACAGAAGTGAGGATGATGCAGGGGAGTGCTTGCCTGGGGAATGGATTGGCTAGGGGTGGATCCCATCAGAAGCGTGTGAGATCTTGGAGTTAACTGGTTTGAAGAAGCTTCAGGTAAAAAAAAAAATCCCTCAAGTTCCCTGGATCTTGCTCTTGTTCTCTCTTGCTCTGTGACCTGCACTCACCTGTTCTCTCTCCATAGCCATGCGGACCTCACACACAATGGACTGCAGCTGGAAACACAAGCTAAGCTAGCCACATGCCAGACTGGACTGGACTAGTACTTTAATGTAAGAGCAGAAATTCTGGGCAGTGGCCTTCATTCTAGCCCCAATGAAGACAAAGTTGGACTTTTGCCATGACAAGTTGGACAAAGATGGCACCTTGGAGGGGAACCTTCTTAATTTTTCATCATCAATAAAGGTGCTAAGAGCTGTCATCCTCCCTTGGGGAGGGGGGGGGGGATAGGCCGGACTTAGGAAATAGAACTCCACTTTCACTGATCACACTCAGATTCCATATTTCTCTGAATAGTAGTATTTAGCTTCCAGCGTGGGTTTCTGGAACTTATTATTTTAAAGTCAATTTTCCTTCAAAATAAAAAATAAGATCGTGTTGTGATTTATTTCAACCATAATGCAGGAGAAACTAGATGCTTTTGAACTGACCATGGCTAATACAATGCTATTGTGGAAAAGGTACTGGATTTCAAAATGAACTTTCCCTATGCCTTCGGTCTACAACATTCTATTTTTGGTTCAAAATTACAATATAGCTGTGACCATTTGCTACTGGATACAAGCAAACTCTTTATTCATCAGTGGGGTAAACAGATTTAACATGCTTTCTTCTCCCTGCTTCAAATTCCGTCTATTTTTTACTCTTCTACCCAAGTATTTTTACTCTATTCAATTATATGATTCATTACCAAAACCAAAAATATCAGTGCAGAATCACCACTCCTAATTGTGGTTGCCATTTATAGTTACACACACACACACACACACACACACACACACACAAATATTACGTACATATGTAAAATGTAGTTTTTATTTATTGAATAAAACTACAAAATTTAGTTTTCATATGAAAACTGTTCTTATTTGCCAAAAGATATAAGCTAGAATGCCATGGAATCTAGCAAAAGCAAGCAAACAACACTTGCTGTCACAGCTCTTGAGGAGTAGGAAAACCTCTGTCGGGTCATTAGATTCCAAGTGGTAAGCCTTAGGTTTGCAGCGAGAAACACAGCTTACTGCTGACTACACCACCCAAACTCTCCAGAGGCAGCCATCAGTCAGTGTGCCACCTGACTAATTAAGACATACCTGACTCAGACTTCCCCGAACCCGGATGGCATGCTGAACTCTTCCTTAGGCTTAGTGATTTAGTACCCACACTGTATGGGACACTGCCTCTGGTACTTTACATCCTTAATCTCAACAATTTCTAAAGTAGGTATTTATTACCTCACTTTTGTAGAGGAATAAGGATTGTATGGCTGATATCTGAACCACATCTTGCTCCAGTTCTTTCACTCCACTCACCAGTGACCCTCGAGGACTGCCAGATTCATAATCTTTCTCCCTCAGATTTATCATGCACCCCTCCTGCCTCCATGATGATCCAGTATCCCCTTATCTTGGTTGGTGGCAATTCCAATCACACACTCTCCTAAATTAAAAATCCTGGCAAATTCTTAGGAGAAGTTGCAAAATCGACAATACCTCCTAAATTACTTTTAGAGATCTTACCTCCCGCACCCATGTCTTAATTCAAATTCCCATCACTTCTAGATAAACGTGGAGTAAATTATTAAATTCACCATACAATCACAGGTCCCACTTGCCTTTGTGCTAAATTAGATAGTGCTACACGGCACTTTATAAGGTATGTCCTTTATAAGGTATGCCTTTTGCTCAAGGGCATATGCCCAGGTTGTAGGCTGGAGGCAATCAATCCACGAATCTCTCTCATCATTGATGTCTCAATTTCCGTCTCCCTTTCCTTTCCTCTCTGAAATCAATAAAAATATATAAATAAATAAATAATAAATGTTTAAAACCCATGAAAGACAGTTTGTCCGGGAATGTATTATTAAAATAGGTATGGACTATATAGCCTCCTAGTTTGAATCCAAGACAATAAAACAATTTTCAAAAAGACTATTTTTAAAATTAAAATTTTTAGAGCAGTTATAGGATCATAGAAAATTAGGGTAGGTTTCCTATATATCCCTTGCTCCATACATGCATAGTCTTCCTCATTATCAATATCCCCCTCAGAATGGTCCATCTGCTACAATTAACGAACCTGCACCAAGCATGTCAAACTCAAAGGATAACACAGGCCAAATAAACAAGGGTGGGCTGCAAAAAAACAAAACCTTCAATTTTCATAGAAACATATGTTTATTTCAAGAGACATGCTGAATACAAAGGACTTAAATGAATAATTTTTCATATAAAATATTATTACATATTAATAAAAATTAATGTTTTTTCTTGAACATTAACTTACCAGACACTGAATAACTGCACAAAGTGGAACACAAGTAAACCCTTTTTTTTTTCTTGTTCTCTGAAAGTGAAATATTTCCTGTTGCACAAAACAAACAAGTCAGTACAAGACTAATGTGGCAATCAGCTGCTAAAATACTCGCTGCTAGTATTAGTGGAGAGAAATGGCGCCAACGTTGTAGTTTCTTATTAATAATTATGTATAACAGGATATTGTAAAAATTAAGTTTCTTACATACTGTTTTATTGGCTGGGCCACAAAAATATTCATGTGGCCCTCGACTTTGACATGCCTGCTCTACACCCTCATTAGCATTTGGTGTTGTCAGTGTTCTGGACTTTGACCATTCTATTAGGTGTGTAGTGGTATCTCATTTTTGTTTTAATTCACATTTCCCTGATTACATAAAATGTGGGGCATCATTTCATATGCTGTTTGGTGCGATGTCTGTCAAGGTCTCTTACCCATTTTTAAAACAGGTTTTCTTATTTTTAGTGTTTTGGGTTTTTTATTTTTTTTTTTAATGTTTTAGATTGTAGTCCTTTATAAGGTATGCCTTTTGCAAATATTTTCTCCCAGTCTGTGGCCTGTCTTTTCATTCTCTTGACGTTGTCTTTCATAGAGCAGTTTTAAATTTTAATAAAGTCAAGCTTACCAATTATTTCTTTCATGGATCATGCCACTGGCGTTACATTTAAAGTCACTGCTGAACCCATGACCATGTAGGTTTTCTCTTATATCCTAGTTTTATTTATTTTTTTCATTTAGTCCCATGATCCATTTTGAATTAATTTTTTTGAAGGGGGTGTAAGGTCTGTGTCTGGATTAATTTTTTTGCATGCGGATATACAGTTGTCCCACACCATTTAGTAAAAAGGCTATCTTTGCTCCACTGTAGTGCCCTGCTTCTGTCAAAGATCAGATTACTGTATTTCTGTGGGTCTATTCTGGGCTCTCTATTCTGTTCCACTGATGTTTGTCTTATTCTTTTGCTAAAACCACACAATCTTGATTACTATCACTTTATAGCTAGTCTAGAAGTCAAGTAGTGTCAATCTTCCTATTTTATTCTTTTCCTTCAATACTATGTTGGCTACTCTTGAGTCTTTTTCCTCTCTACAGAACTTTTAGAAGCAGTTTGTTGATATTCACAAGGTAACTTGTTGGGATTTTGATTATGACTGCATTGAATCTACAAATCAAGTTAGGAAAAACTGACATCTTGACAACATCGATTCTTCCTATCATGAACATGAAGTCTCTCTCCATTTATTTATTTATTTATTTATTTATTTCATTAATTAGTTTTATATATTTTTCCTCATATAGATCTTGTACACATTTTGTGAGATTTATACTTACGTATTTCAGTTTTTTATGATAGTATAAATTTTATGTCTTTTAATTGCAAATTCCACTGTCATTGGTGGTATACACACACACAAAGTTATTATGGTAGCTTGTTCTTTGGTCTGGGTTATTGCTATATCATTTCCTTAAAAGCAGGGGCCAGCAAATTAAGGCCTGTGGGGAAAATGCAGTTCACCACTTGTTTCTGTATTGCCACAAGCTAAGAATTTTACACTTTTAAGGGGGGGGGGGGATCAAAAGACTATTCTGTTTTACATGAAAATTACATAAAATTTAATTTCCAGTATCTTAAACAAAGTTTTATTGGGACACAAACACATATTTATTTATAACTGGCTGCTCTCTCACTACAATGGAAGAGTTTGAATAGTGCAACTGAAACTTTATGGTTTACAAAGATTACAATATTCACTACCTAGCCATTGACAGAAAGTATACCAACCACCCCTGCTTAAAAATCTCTTCAGACAGTGAAAGAGCCTCTCATTTAGAAAGCAGGCAGTCTTTCTCAGACAAAAGTAACTTTGGTTGGCATTCAGGTTCAAGGATCAACAGAAGTATTTGAGAAGGTCAATTTAATACTGCTCCCTTTTTTTTTTTTTAATGGTTTTTACTAGCCAAAATCTTTAACTTTCTATAATCAGTTCAGTATGCTGAAGATCAATTATACAAAGATTATAAAAATAGATAATATATACCCAGCTTCTGTGTTCTTCTCTCCTCACCCCCAGGATTTAAACAATATAGCTCAGATAGTTGAACTTGAGTTAGACTGCCCAAGTTCAAATCTCAGTCCTGTCCCTTAAAAGCTGTGTATGTATCTTTGGGGAATGTATCTTCTTCCCCTTCCTTTTCTGTAAAATGGAATAGCAGTATCCATCTGAGTTGTGAGAATTGGAGAGTAATACACTCTTAGAACAGTGCCTGGCACAAAGTAAATGTTAAATATAGGTTAATCTAGTAAAATAGATTACCTTCTTCACCATTCCACACCAACTTCCCTCTCCTATTACAGATAAAGAAAGAGAGGCTCAGAAAGGATATAAAACAAGTAACAATTGCCTGGCTTCACCTCCTTCATTACTGAAAAGCTAAGTGACCAGGTGACAGAAATTACAAGGAGGAAAGTTAGAAGCCTTCTGAAGCATCTCTAATTATTAGTGTCACAGTGCTAGGCCTTAAAACATAGGTACACGCCCTCCCTGTAATTAATAATCCAATTCGGATTCAACTCAGGCAAGAAGAATGGGAGGCAGCACATTCCAGCCCTAAAAATACCAGGAAGAATAGTAGGTGTTGATTTGCATCTCTAAGGACCTCCTTCACAGATAGACTTGTCAAAGACCACAGAAAACAAACCACCAGAACTGCGAGGGGCTTTTCTACTGCCCCAGAGGTGGTGGTGGGCAAATGCAGGACACAAGCCTCACCTGCAGAAAACCCAGCACAGAACAGGTTACAGGAATCTGCTAGTCAGGGGAGCTTGTTTTGCAAATGATTCAGCTAAAATGGAAACAAGAAGCAGCATGCTTGTATTTCTGGTTTTGAATCTCTCTCTCCAAAACAAAGAAAGGAACAAAACCCAAGGAACTTTTAACAGTGTTGGGTTGATTACTATAATTAACATTTAATGTTATTGTAATCTCATTAATTATTTTCATAGTGATTTGTGACCGAATTCTATTGAAAAGCTTCAAAGGAAAATAACGAATTCCGTTTCATCCATAAAACCTATTTTTGTACAAAATACTCACCAACCCAAGGTTTCAGTTACACAAGAAAGCTGTGCTTTCTTTTTTGTTAATTCTTTCCCAATACCTGACTAGTTTCTTTCGCTATGTCAAATGATTTTTCCGGTTGTGGAATCAGGTCTCCATTTGACTGCAACTTTTATATTTCTGTTCTGTGTCCTCAAATAATGTATTTGCTGTTGTTAAATGTTTTCCAAGTTTACTGTACTTCTATAACACTTTCCGTTTAGTCATCACTAGAAAATAGACTAGTCATGTAACTCAGTGAGTCATCTCAACAATCCAGGTTGGTAATCTCCTCAGTCTTTTGCCAAGACAAATTCAAAATCTCTCGTTTGCTGAGATGTAATACCATGAGTCAAAACAGTCTCAAACTGGATAGGCTGGAGCATAGCTTGACTACCTGGTTTCCTGAGACAGGTGTCAAGTAGCAAGTTCATGTCATAGCTAAGACCAGTTCCTACAGCACTCAGACATTACTACACGGGATTACCAGAGAAACTGGAATTGATTTACATGGTCACTTGTATACTTTATAACTGAAAATGGCATTCTGAGCACATATACTAGGACTATCTTCACAACTCGTGATTATACTTAGGACTAGCTTCATGTCTCATGGACTGGTTTTTTTGGAGGCTGATCGCTAAAGCTCTTCTTTTCGTTTTAATTTTGGCCTTATTTCCTTTTCCCTTTTATTGCTTCTAAACTTTTTTTTTTCTTTCCTTTTCTATCACTTAAGCAGAGCAAAAGAAAAGGCAAGTAAGTCTAGGGATGATTATAAGTCCTCAATGATTTAACCAGATATTATTTTAGTAAAACCCACATGGATTTTACTAATCTTTTTAGGAAAGTTGTTAAAATGTAATTCACTTCAGTTTCCTTGTATAGAGCTAAATAATTTACTTGAGCACATTTTGTCATCTCTTCTAGAGATAAGATGGTTCCTAGAGATAATCATTAAAAAAAACAAAAAGTCGCCTAAACCGGTTTGGCTCAGTGGATAGAGCGTCAGCCTGTGGACTGAAAGGTCCCGGGTTCGATTCCAGTCAAGGGCATGTACGTACCTTGGTTGCAGGCACATCCCCAGTAGGGGGTGTGCAAGAGGCAGCTGGTCGATGATGAGATGATGATTCTCTCTCATCGATGTTTCTACCTCTCTATCCCTTTCTCTTCCTCTCTGTAAAAAATCAATAAAATATATATTTTTTAAAAAGTCAACTAGTAGGCCTGTATTGGGCACTGAGCTGGGTGAGGACACCCTCTAAAAAGATAGATACTAATCCTTTCCAAGGAGCTATACTCTACCTGGTGTTTCAGTGTATACCCATAAGCATAATGGGATATTCGGAAAACATTTTGTGTGCCAGATTGCACAAGCGTCCACCTTCTCTCCGTTTGCACATGAGTGAAGCCTTTGTTTTTGCTCCTAGGCCTCTGTTTGCCTAAGAGCAACCCAAAGCCTCTTCCTCATCTTCTGGGTCTAATCAATACCAACGCACTTCAGAATGCTTCCAAATTCACCTTACTTCGTCTCTCACTGCCCCATTTTTGATCCCTCATAACACTCAGTTCATAACTTACTAATATTTAACTTTGCATTGTTACTGTCATTTGCCTACGACGCTTCGCTAAAACTGTTAGCTGTAAGAGAAACGATTCTAAATGTTTTTGCCATTTCCTTCTTCCCTAACATAGTACAAGTATGCAATAAACTTTTAGGAAAAGAATACACCGAGGCCCGTCACATCTGGCACAAATATGTGTCCTGGAAACACTTTCATGCATTCTGACCCGTCTGTATTGGAAAGCAGCGAAACCACTTCATACTGTGCAAAAAAATAATAAAATAAAATAAAATAAAATAATAATAAAAAATAGCCAATATCCTATTACCCCGTTAGTTCACCAGCGAGTCTAATTTTCTAAAAACACCACGGTTTAGCCCGAGGTTACTTCAGGTTTTCCACCTGCCCCAAAGGGACCTGGAATAAAAATCCTCCGATTACCAACAGGGCCGTGTTCACAGAAAACAAATGAAAAATAAATGAGCCGCACACTTTCCAGCCTCTCCCTGGGAGGGAGGGAGGGAGGGAGGATGAATACATAGGTGGCGTCAGGCTTAAACAGATCTCTGTTGGCGGTTCCCTTTCCAACTCCTCCTGCTCTAGCACTCCCGGTCCCACCTACCTAACGCAGGGGTGGAGAGCGGAGAGGGGGTGCAGGAGCGCGCCCACCCCGAGCCAGCGAGGAGGGAGGACGGGCGCGCGGGGCGGCCGCGGGGCCGGGACGCCGCCGACGCCGACGCCGAGTTCTTAAAGGGCCGCCGCCGCCCGGCCCCGCCAGCGCCGCCCGCGGCCCCGGCTGCGCCCAGCTGATTGCGGGCACGTGACGCCGCCGGCCAATAGGGAGGGGCCGGGGCGCGGCCGGCGGGGCCTTCCGCGGAACAACAAACACCGCGGCCGACAGCTGAGCGGGCGGCGGCGCGGGGCCCGGCCGCGCCCCCCGGCGGCCCCTCCGCTCCCCTCGGCTCGGCGTCCAACGTCCACCCCCGCGGGGCAGGACACACAAAAGCCAAGGCCGCCCGCACCCCGCCCGCGGCAACCCCCGTCGGCCGCGGACGGACGTGGCCCTTTCCCGGGACAGGCCTCGCCCGGCGTCGCCCCGGCCCCACACCTCGGAGCCGAGTCCGCACGGCGCTGCGGGGACCGGGCCTCCCGCCTCCCGCCTCCCCCGCGGCGCGGAGCGCGGGGCGCGGCCCCGATACTGCGGCGGGGTCGCGGCCCGTGGGGGCGGGGCGGCCGCGGGGCCCGCAATCGCCGGCGGAGACGCGGCAGGCCGCGGCCTCGACCGGCGGGGACTCCGGGGCGCCGCCGGGGGGGATAATGGCTGGAACGGGGGGGGGGGGGGGGGGCGGACGCCGCGCTGAGGGGTCGCGGCCGTGGCGGTCGCGCCGGTCGTCCCGGCTGCGCGGCGGGGGCGGGCCGACGGCGGCGGCGGCGGCGGCGGCCGCGCTCGGGCCTCACAAAGCAGCCAACAGCCCGGTCCGCCGGCCCCGCCGCCCCGGGGGCCGGGGTCCGCCCTTGAGGGGCCCCGGGGGCGGCTCGCCGGGACCCTCGGGGGCAGTGCGACGAGGAAGAGGCACTTCCTGCCTGGGCCCCCGCCCCGGACCGATTCGAAGCCGCCGGCCTCGGTGGTTCCCCCAGAGGGTTCCGAGCCCAAGCGCCCCCCCGCCGGCCTTACCCCGAGCGGCGGTGAGGGCCGCGGCGGCCTGCGGCTCGTCCTCCGGAGCTGGGATGGAGCCCCTCGGCCTCCCTAGTCGCTAGGTTTTTAGTCAGGCCCGGGCCTTGGCCCCGCCTCTCGCTGGTCGGGCCTCGGTGTCAATCACCCGGGGTAGCCCCGCCCCTCGGGGCAGTCGGCCGTCTCGATTGGCCCAGGACGCCCTTCATGCCTAGGCGCCGCCTCCTCCCGCGTACCCGGCCCCTTCCGCGGGGCCACGCCCCCTCCCCTGGTCCACCCATCACCCCTCTCCGGCTCCCCTCCGCGGCGGGGCCCGCCCCTCCGGGAAGCTGCGGGCTCCGGGCCGGCCCCCGGCAGCTCGCCCCGCCCCTGACCCCCACACCTTGGGCTCGTACGGCCAATCAAAGAGGAGAACTCTGCCCCCTCTCCAGAGGTGTCCAATGCGAAGAGGCTTAGGATCCACCTCCCCCTTCCCAGCTGAGAGCACACAACACAGCGTCCACGTGAGTCAGCTTCTTAAAGGGGCAGGCGCCGTCTTTCTAATTGCCTCCGCGGTGAGACCTGGCGTGTGTCCTCAGCGGCGTCAGCAGGTGCTGGCCGAGGCCTGGCTTCCTGCGGCCCCGTGATGACGAATGAAAACAGGCTGTTTTGTAGGTAAAGGAGGCACCATAGGTAGTTAACACGCGCGCCATGTGTAATTTATTTGAGATTGTTTATCCTTGCCACTCCTTATGGAGGGCCTTTTTTTTTTTTTTGAATATACAAACTCCAATCTCTTTTGAGGAACTCCTGAAGATTGTCTATGGGGAAAAAATATTTTTCAAGGTGAACGTGATTATAAAAAAGATGAGACTATTGAGTCTCTGTGTGGATTTTCTTAGAGTTTGAAATTTTGTTTATTGAAAAAGGGTAGCTGTTCCCTTAACCCTAATCAATGCTTAAGATGGAATGTTTTCTTTCTCCATTCCATTAGAATGTCTCAGGTAATTTCCTTAATGATCTTTGGCTGACTTTCTGGATAAAGCGTAAATAGTTGATGATGTATATTTCTCAGGTTAAAAAAAAAGACTAACATATGAGCCCAGCTGGAGTGACTCAGTGGTTGAACGTGTACCTGTGAACCAGGAGGTCACGGTTCAATTCCATATCGGTTTCAGGATTTGATCCCCAGGGTGGGATCAAGCCTTAGAGGAGGCAGCCAATCAATGTTTCTCCATCATCATTAATGTTTTAAAAAAATATATTTTATTGATTTTTTTCCCCGGAGAGTAAAGGAGAGGGATAGACAGAAACGTAGATCAGAGAGAAACACTGATCAGCTGGCTCCTGCCCGCCCTTCACTGCTGATCGGCCCACAACAAGGTACATGCCCCTCACAGAACAGAACCCAGGACTCTTCAGTGTAGGTCACGGGATAGAGGTTTTGAAGCAAATCCCAGCATTCGCTCCTCATCAACCCCAAATTCGCCAGTATTTTCACCTTTCAAAGGCAAAAGGACTAATTATTTTTTGATAAGTGAACTTTCCAAGAGAAAATGAACTTTTAAACTTTTTTGTCTGCTTCTTCCCAGTTATTTGCCTTTTATTTCTGTTTACGTATCCTTGTATGTATATCTTTGAGTACAGGTTTGACTAATTTCTATAAAAAAAAATCCAAGACTTTATTATATTTGGTAGGATTTTGCTTATACATAATGGGTATTCCACATTAAATCAGCTTTGAATTTTGGGGATAAAAACTCATCATTTGACAGGCACTAACTCTGACATTCTTTGAGTGTATAGAGTTAGAAACATAATAAACCAACACACAGTTCTGCAAGATACAAAAGTTCTGAAAATTCGCAGAGCAATAAATATATTTAATATTGAACTGTACCCTCAAAAAATGGTTAAGATGGTAAATGTTTTGTATATTTTACCGCAATTAAAAATAAACTAGGTTTTCTAACAACAAATAAAAAGAGGTAGGAGAGTAATAGTCAGAGAGAAGATGTGATGATGGAAGCAGAGACTGGAGTGATGCAGGGCCACGAGCTAGGAATACAGGCAGCCTCTGGGAGCTGGAAAAGACGAGGGCACAGAATCTTGATTTTAGCCTCATAACACCCATTTTGGACTTGAGACCTCCAGAATTGTAAGATGACAATTTTTGTTTTGTTTTAAACCATGGTAATGAACAGTTACAGTTTCAGCAGAAAACTATATAATACCTGATTTTCCTAAAGTCATATTGGATGTTGGGTTTTCTTATTAATTACTTGGTGCTGTTTATAATTATTTTTAATTTTGTTACCATGCATAACTACATGCTTTCTAATGATATTATTTCTACAAATCTGGCTCAGCAAATATTAAAGTATCCAGGGAACAGAACATCAGCCCACAACCCCCTAACCGTTACCTGCATCAAGGACACCAACCAAGATTTTGTAATATCCTACCCTAAACTTATTTTAAAACCAACAGCAAAAGCTTTGGTAATATTTTCCATAAACTTTCCCAACAATAAAAACTTTTGTATCTCAAAATCTGAGTCCTGAGGTGAGGATAGGTAAATGTCCCAAGTCAGGTGAGGCAAGCTGAAGAGCAGAATGAATGGTGGTAGGGAGCATGGGCTTTCGAGTTGTTTAGTCTGTGGTCAAATTCCAGCACTGCTACTTCTTAGCCACCTGACTGATGATCATGATTGAGAGCTTCAATTTAATTACTAAAAATAGTGATAATCTTAGGGTTATTGTGGGATTAAATAATATAACTGATGCCTTAGCTGGTTTGGCTCAGTGGAGAGAGTTTCAACCTGTGGACTGAAGGGTCCTAGGTTCATTTCTGGTCAAGGGCACATGCCCGGGTTGTGGGCTTGATCCCCAGTAGGGGGCATGCAGGAGGCAGCTGATCAATAATTCTCTTTCATCACTGATGTTTCAATCTCTCCCTCTCCCTTCCTCTATGAAATCAATAAAAATATATTTTAAATAAAAACAAGTAAGTAAATAATACAACTGATGTCCAGTGCTTAGCCCATGTCCCAGGCACCTATCAAGTGCTCAATGAAAGTTACTGTTGGCTGAAACCAGTTTGGCCCAGTGGTTAGAGCGTCAGTCTGCAGATTGAAAGGTCCCAGGTTCGATTCTGGTCAAGGGCATGTACATTGGTTTCGGGCATATCCCCTGTGGGGGGTGTGCTGGTCAATGTTTCTCTCTCTTCGATGTTTCTAGCTCTCTATCCCTTTCCCTTCTTCTCTGTAAAAAATCAATAAGATATATATTTAAAAAAAGAAAAGCAAGTTACTGTTGTGTTAGTTCTTGTTATTATTTCCATGGCTCTTGATTATGAAGCTAAGTCAAAAATGAGCAGTTCTGCTATTTCGACTAACCGGTCCACATTACAGAATGTTAAGGTCACCCCACAGGCTGTCAGACAAATGACGGATAGTTCTTTTGTGTGATTCAACCATGAATAGGGAGAGAACTTGAAATACTGCCAATACTCAGACATGATTTATATCATGGAGGTGAAAGATGAGCCAGTCAGCTTCTTTCAAAACCTGTCTGCACACAAAATGTCAATAGTAATGGTCTCTGGGCACTAAGCTAGATTCTTATCAATGAGATAATACACTCCCACCATTACTAAGGATAAGCTTTTAGGAGGACACACTATGAACATAAAATAAACATTGAAAACACTACCAAGCAGATCTATATGAACTGATATACCATGATATCCAAAATATATTATTATGTGGAAAATGCGAGCTGTAGGATTCTATGCATAATCTAATTTCGATTCTATAAAATAATAAGATCATTATATGTATTGACAAAGATCTGAAATACTCATTTTTTATACTGCTCTAGTTTTCATAAATGTATTTTACAATGCATAGATTTAACTTTAGCAGTAAGGACACTGATAAAGATAAACTTTAGTACCACAAGCATTTTAAAGTTTAGTTTGTGCTCACCTTTTATTGAGGACTGATACAAAAAAAATGTTCATGTGAAGAATTTGCATCTTCTGCAAAACTACTAATATCTATCAACACGGATAGATTGTGAGTAGCAGAAATCCAGAAGCACACATCACCAAGGAACAAGAGGAGAGGTTTGATCTGGCCTTAGATGCAGCCAAGATTGGCAATTCTGTTTCCGCTTCTGTTTTTCTTTGCAAGTTGACTTTTTGCACTTCCTTGACGAATCATCATGGCCAGATGTGTGGAGTCCTATGATTGGCAGCCCCCAGACCTTTCAGTACCAAAAGGTTGGAATTAGGAAAATGTCTGTCTTAGTCAATATGGGCCACTGTAATTAAGACCCATAGTCTAGGTGGCTTACAAACAACAGAAACTTGGTTCTCACAACTCTGGGGGCTGGAAGTCCAAGATTTGAGTGCCACCATGGTCAGGTGCTGGTGACAGCCCTCTTGTGACTTGCAGACTGCCAACATCTTGTATCCTCACATGGCAGAGTGAGCTAGCTCTCTGGCCTCTTCTTTTAAAGGCACTAATCCCATTCATAAGGGCTCCGTCCTGATGACCTAAGTACCTTGTGTTGGCAAGTATTGACATAGTATTTAAATGTATTGACATAGACTCTTGTCTATGTAATATTTAAGTTAAATGAACAAGTTGAAAAGAATATGTATAGCCCTAACTGGTTTGGCTCAGTGGATAGAGCGTCGGCCTGTGGACTGAGGGGGTCCCAGGTTCGATTCCAGTCAAGGGCATGTACCTTGGTTGCAGTCACATCCCCAGTAGGGGGTGTGCAGGAGGCAGCTGATCGATGTTTCTCTCTCATCTGATGTCCTAACTCTGATCCCTCTCCCTTCCTCTCTGTAAAAAAATCAATAAAAAATATATTTCAAAAAATATGTATAGCATGAAACCATTATTTTAAAACTCCTGGCTGTGTATGTTTTTATTCTTTCTTTCAATAAATATATACTGAGCACTTACTATGTACACAGCACTCATTTTTACACTGTCCTACTTTTCATAAACTGAATTTACAATGCATACATTTAACTTTAGCACTAAGGAAACTGGTAAAGATAATTTTAGAAATGGGGATGCAGAGCTGAGTAAGAGCAAATCCATCACTCATGGGTGATGGGCTTGAGTGAAAGAAGTGAACAATTAAATACTTGTGGTTATCGGGAGCGCCTGGAAGGAAACTAAGCAGCGAAAGGGGTAGGGATGGGGCCGCTATTTGAGGTTGTGTAGGAGGGGCTGCTTGAGAAGGAGCATCATGTGCAGATGCTGGAGAAGAGTGTCCCAGACAGAAGGGACAGGAAATTAAAGATTTCTGCATGGAAGGAGCTCCGTGTAGCCTAGAGAGGCTAGTGAGCCTGGGACGTAGGCAGTAAAATGAAGGGGTTTTAAATGGGGAGATCACCAAGGGCCAAAGAGGGCGCATTTGATTCCAAGTATAAGGGAACATCTGTGCAGTTGTTTAAACTTCATTTTGCATTTTAAGACAATTCTTCTGACTTTATACACTACCTCACCATTAGTCATAAGATGTGGATCACCCACTAAAGGGATGCGACCTTTGGCAAGGCAGTTTTCTTCACTGAGATCATCCCTCCGAGAAGCTGGTATTTGCACTGTACCCAGAGGAGGAAGCCAGTAATGACTGGGGCACGGTTAGAACATTCTAGTAAGAGGGAACCATAAGAGCAAACATCCTGAAATAGCAGGAATGGACTTGGGTTGTTTGAGGAACCAAAAGAAGGTCTGTATGACTGGAGTGGGGGCTGTTGTAAGGACGGTGGCAGCTAAGAGTTTGTCGCCTAACTTAATTTTGGCCTCCCAGAGAGCAGGCTCTTCCCAGAGGCTTTTGTGTGAGCCACGGCCAGGGTGATCTAGTGGGTTCCAGCCTTGGCCGGGCACTGATTCCATCCCAATCTTGAACAAAAAGCTTTCTGTGTTCCCAGGCTCAATCTCCGCACTCACGAACAAGAGAGGTTGTCATTGTCCTCCTCTCCTACTGAATTCATTCCCCCCTCCTCTTTATGAGATTATAGGCTATGGGAAGACTGGAATGAGGACGCTATTTTATATCTAACTTCTCCACACCTCCAACCCTTCCATCTACCTACACCCTAAAGCACTAAGGCCATTTCCCATAAATCATGACAGATCACTAGATGCAGAAGATATGGATTTAAGAAAAACATAGGGTTAGAACAGCTGGATATGTTGACCAGTAGTAAAACCTAGCAATAAATTTAGCTGTTTCTTAAAAAGGAGGCATGTGTAGGCACTACAGCTGGCTTGCTGCTACCTCCCACTAGCCCTCGCCATCTGGGGGCTGGGGCAGGCAGAGCCCCATCCTCTAATCCTCTCCCTTACTAGGCTGAGTTGCTGGGAAGAAATGTACTCTCTTACCTGATAGGTTCTTTCTCCAGGACCCTTCCTGGGTTTAGTACTGAAAGCCTCTGTCCTAGGCCCCCATTGAGTCCCAAGTAAACTACACCAGGAGAGGGTAGGGGAATGTTTCCCCCCCCCCACTTTAGCTCTTAATGTATACAGCCTGTCTGATTGTGTGACAAACTTCCATCATCATGCCCAGAAGTGGACAGATTAGGAACAATGTGCTTTTGCAGTTGATGTCGTTCATTCCTGCAAGTCCCCTTTTGGACGCTAGATGGCAGCCTCTGACCCCCTGTTTCAGTGGTCGGCAAACTCATTAGTCAACAGAGCCAAATATCAACAGTACAGCGATTGACATTTCTTTGGAGAGCCACATTTTTTAAACTTAAACTTCTTCTAAGGCCACTTCTTCAAAATAGACTCTCCCAGGCCGTGGTATGTTGTGGAAGAGCCACACTCAAGGGGCCAAAGAGCCCCCCATGTGGCTCGTGAACCGCAGTTTGCCGACCACGGCCCTGTTTAAATAAAACTGGGAATATCATTTAAGGGGCCCCTTGGGAAAACCATGGGCCAGAAGGTTGAGAGGGAGAGAAGTGGAACATACAAATTTATGTGAAAGACTGGAATAAGTATATTAGTGTGAAGTGGCAAGGGCAACGCAAAAAGAATTATATTCAGCTTAAACCCCTTCAAGCATTTAATGTAGGGTGAGAAGAAAGGCGTTTTATTTCACTGCAGTCTGTCTACTTTCACCTTCTCATCCAAATAACATGTCCATTGTGAATAACTTATATAAAGGAGGGAAAAAAGCTAACTGGAGTCAGAGAAGCCAAACGCAGGGAACAGAATATCTTGTGAAGTGATTTAATTACAGCTTTGGTTCGCTGGGCGAGTGAATAGAGTGCAGTGCATCCGCTCAGGTGTGTTTAACCGGGCCCTGCTGGCTGGCTGAAGACAGGCGGACAAGCCTGGGAGGACAGGCCCCTCTGGAGGCCGAATGACTCATACCACCTGCAGGGAGCACAGTGGCCATGAGCTTTGCTCAACCTCCTGGAGGAGCTAAATTTATATTCTGAGAAAAGAATCCTGTGGTGCGGAAGCTGGCAGGAGGGAGCAGGGAGGAGATGGGGGGGAGGGATGGGTCCCAGTTCGTTTTAAGTAAATTCACATTATACAGGCTTTGTGAGGAAGCCCAAAGGATTTTTCATGGAGAAAGTAGTGTATGGTCAACTCTAGTTGTCTCTGTAAGCATCTGCCCCCTTCTTAAATCTCAGTAAATATTAACATTGAATGTACAATATACTATTGATCACCCTCTTTGAAAAACTTGAATTAAAGGTGAACATACTGCCCATCACAAACTATGCTCAGTAACCCAGAGAATGGGGGAGCTGGATGGGCCCTCAGCGGCCCAGTGGTCCCAGGGCTTCTCAAACTGCTGGAGAACCCTAGTTACTCTAGGACAGTGTTTCTCAAACTTTTCTCATGATGAGAATCACCTAGTGGAGTTGTTAAAATACAGATTCTTGAATCCCAACTAAGACGTGCTAAACTAGGATTTTAGGGAACATATAGGTAAAATTGTATACTTAACTAGTGCTCTAAGCTAAATTCTAGTTTAGCATTTCTTAGTTGGGATTCAGGAATCTGTATTTTAACAACTCTACCAGGTGATTCTCATCATGAGAGACGTTTGGGAAACACTGCTCTAGGATATTCTTAAACAGTGATGCATCTGATGCTGAATAGAGAATAATTAAAAAATATCTAAGGAGACTGTTACCAGTTTTATCCCTTTTGATATGGGCTCTAGGGAAAATTGTTTTTGAAAAAAATTCCTTATTAAAAATATGTTTGAAGACCAGGCCCAGCAGAGCTCTTCTCACTGGCCCAACACGTAATCATACTTTCTCTTAATTGGTCTTTTTTGTTGCAATTGTGCCATCGTGTCAGTTCAGTTGCTATAACATAGTTAGGATGGTTTACAACAAACTTTTATTTCTCACAGTCCTCAGGCTGGAAGTCTCCGATGAGGGTTGGGTTTTGGTGTGAACCCTCTTCTGGGTTGCAGACTGTTGACTTTTCATTGTATTCTTGCATGGTGGAAAGAGAGGGAGACTCTTTGGTCTCTTCTTATAAGGACACTAATTCCATTCATGAGGGCTCTTCTCTCCTGATCTAATTAGTCACAAAGGCCCCACCTCCTAATACCATCACATTAGGGATTAGATATCAAAACTAGAGGCCTGGTGCACAAAATTCCTGCTTGGGACCCTTCAGGGGATGTCTGACTGCCAGTTTAGGCCTGATCCCTCTCACAATCCGGAACTGCTGGCTCCTAACCACTCGCTTGCCTGGCTGCCTGATTGTCCCCTAACTACTCTGCTTGCCAGCCTGATAGCCCCCTAACTGCTCCCCTGCCTACCTGATTGATACCTAACTGCTCCCATGCTGGTCCTATCACCCCCAACTGCCCTCCTCTGAAGGCCTGGTCACCCCCAACTGCCCTCCCCTGAACTACCCTTCCCTGCCAGCCACCTTGTGACAATGTAGGGGCAGCCATCTTGGGGTGGCCATCTTGTGAGGGTGTGAAGGTCAATTTGCATATCACCTCTTTATTATATAGGATATGAATTTTGGGAGGGACACAAACATTCATTCCATAACACATATATATTTCTGAGAAAGTTCCTTTTTATAGCATTTATACACCTGGACTCTATGAATACTTCTTGATTATTATACTTAAGACTAGTGTCTAGAAGAGGGGTGGGCAAACTTTTTGACTCGAGGGCCACAATGGGCTCTTACACTGGACCGGAGGGCAGGAACAAAAGCAACCTGACCATGCTGGCACTCTTATCTTGGGCTGCTGGTGAAGGAGCAGAGGGGAGAGCAAGAGAACCCTCCGCTCTTTCAGCTCCGCGGGCCGGATAGAACAGCCGAATTGACTGGATCCAGACTGCAGGCCGTAGTTTGCCCACGGCTGGTCTAGAATGACCAGAACCTGGAAAGTTCCATTTTATAGTGAACATATGTCATTTTGGCTGTTCTCTCTGTCCAGTCACAGAATGAGCATTGAGCCAGGCTAGGCTCATTATTATATACACTCCACCCTCTTGGCTACAATAATTGGTCAATGGACTGAGCATTGACCAAAGCCAGGTCAGTCAAAGTTCTTCCCTGGGATTTTTTTTCATACAGTGATTGAGAAAAATCTGGTATCTCAGGTTATGAGTGTGGTATAGATTATTATATTTTTCAAAGAGGCTCACAACAATGTCTCAGACTCCAGCTTTTTGTGTGATGTGATTTTTTTTCTCTTTTCCTACTGAGAAGTGAGGTTTATGTTCCCTTTCCTAGCATCTGGGTAAGTTTGGGACTCAGATGGAAATAATGTTTCTTGTTATCTGAGGCTATGTAATAAAGGATAAAGCATTTTTTGCCTGGTTCGATTGGGTTACTTACCCTTGGAACTCAGCCACCGTGGTATGGGGAAGCCTAAGCCGCCACATGGAAAGTCAGCTGAGGTCCCAGTCCACAGCTAACAACAATCACCAGACAAGTGAGGGAGGTGTCCCTCAGACGATTCCAGGTCCCAGCTCTCAAGCTACCCGTACATAGTCTTTGAGCCCCAGCTGATGCCACAAAGACTAAGCAGGAGAGTCCTGCCCAAATAATGAATGAGAATAGTAATAACTATTGTCATGCTATTAAGCCACCAAGTTTTGGGGGGCTTGTAATACTGAAACATGGAACTCAATAATAATAATTTGGAGTTTCTAGCAGCCATGTCCACGATATGAAGGAAATGTATTAAGAGGAGGGGCAAACAAGGCCAAGCAGAGATAAAAAGGGAAGAAGAGAGGCAGAGTTCCCATGATGATTGAGTCCCCAAATTCAGTCCCTGGGATCCTCCCCACTTCATCTGTTTCTGTAGCTTTCCCACTCACACTGTGAGCTACCTACTCTAGCTTCCTTCCAACAAATCTATTTTCTTACTTAAGATCACCTGATTACTTACAGGTCTTAATAATGCTTGCTTTCTTCAGCATGTGTTCTACAACATTTAAAAAAATATATTTTTATTGATTTCAGAGAGGTAGGAAGTGGGAGAGAGATAGAAACATCAATGATGAGAGAAAATCATTGTGCATGCCCCACACTGGGGATTGAGCCTGTAACCTGGGCATGTGCCCTGAGTGGGAATTGAACTGTGACCTCCTGGTTCATAGGTCGATGCTCAACCACTGAGCTACATCATTTTTACTCAAAGTGTTGTGCAAAGATCAGTAGCATCAGCCTCAAGTGGGAGACTGAGAACGCCCATTCCCAGGCACCATCCTGCACTTACTGAATCTGGGGGTGAGGCCCTGGAATCAGATTTTAGCAAGGTTTCCAGTGTATTCTTATGCATGTTAAAGTTTCAAAAATGCACTCTCCATTATATCAGTGCTCATTTTTCTTACCCTCACAAAAGCATTGGCTAGAGCCGTGGTCGGCAAACTATGGCTCGCGAGCCACATGCGGCTCTTTGGCCTCTTGAGTGTGGCTCTTCCACAAAATACCACGTGCAGGCGCGCATGTACAGCGTGACTGAAACTTCATGGTCCACGCGCAGAAGTCGGTTTCCGGCTCTCAAAAGAAATTTCAATCGTCGTACTGTTGATATTTGGCTCTGTTGACTAATGAGTTTGCCGACCACTAGCTAGAGGACGAGGCAATGAACAAGATTCTGAAGGTCAACTTCCGACTCTGCCTCATCCACTGGGTCACACATATGAGTTGTATCCCAGGTGTGGGGTGCTGTTGACAGGGGGATGAATGAGGATGTGTGGATGACTGGGGACAACTGTATGGGAGTTATTTCCCCACAGAGGTTATGGATTTGCAATTGTTCATTCACAAGCATTTCTGTATAGTATTTTCTGGACCCTGCTTAGGTGTTGGGAGTATATCTAGGTATTGACACCATTCCTGTCCCCAAGTATTAAAGTTTAACTTTGGGAAAATGCTACGAATAAAAGAACTTAATAGTGCACTGTGCTTGACTCATACTAAAAGCCAAGAAAGGCCCATGCATTCTGGATGCCCTCTGTCATCACCATGTCAAATATTTTTGTTCCCGGGCTCCATGCACTATCAAGATGTCCTCCAAAGTCCAATTTTTGAGTGTTTACCAACGTTTCCAAGACTGTTTTTTTTTTTTTTTTCACATCCGTCAGAAGTACAAAATTCTATATCCACATGTCCCAATTTTGGCTTCAGAAATATAAATCTCTATAGATAGGTTTTTAATGAAAGGAAAGATAAATGATCATCTGGTGGTGAAGCCAAGAAAAGATCTGCAGAGGATGTAAAATTAACCTGGGACTGACAGAGAGGGCAGGGCTGGACTCTAGGGGAGAGGGGGCAAAGACAGCCTGGGGTGGACAGGAACCATGTGACCTGAGCAGAGCCAGAGACATCTGGGAGAGCAGCCAGTGGGCCCGTGAGACCAGACTACGGAGGAGGAACGTTGGAGAGGAGAAAAGATGGGTGTTATTTGTCCGTGAAAGTCACGTGGGACCACAGGAGACGGGAGAGCAAGTGCCCGTGATGAAAATGATCCCCGGGAAAGATTATTCTGCCCGTGGCACCCAGCAGGAGTCGGGAGAGGCGGTGAGAGGACTTAAAGCTTTGCTGTGCCCTGTGTCATTTCTGTTCCCAAGTGCTTCATAAACGTTTGTGGAATGGGCTTGCCTCCGACTCTCCTTTCTGTGCTCCCCTTTCTGAGCATGGCCTTTTCAATTTACATTCTTTCCTTAGACACGTTAACGGAATAAAACAAATAATAGCCCTAGTTTTTTTTCTGTCTCAGGAGCCGTTCTGTCTTTAAGGTGACTGCTTATTTCGGCTCCTATTTATTATGTGTTGGTTTACACTTTAACTCTCCGAGGGGAAGCTTGCCATCCTGTTAGGTTCTAAGAAGGCCGAGTATTGCCATGAGAGCGCTGCTTTCCCAGGGGTGCCGTTATTCCGTGCCGGTATGGGCGATCACAGGAAAGCATACTGCCTCATAGGCAACGCTGAATTTAACCAGGAAGCACCGCACCCTACATGGCTAACAAGACATGAGTGCTCTCAGCCATCTTAACACCAGCTTGGATAGGGTGGGCTGTGCCATGGTAAAAATAAATAAATCTGTTTATTTCTTGTTTTTTGCTACTTGTGCATTGAGGTTGGCGGGGCTTCTGTTTCATGTGACATCACGCAGGGCCCAGGTGGAAGGAGGTTTGACCTTTCAGAGCAGCCCTGGTTGCCAGGGGCAAGGGAAGCAGGAAGAAGAATTGTGCACCGATTGTTAAATGCTGCCACCTAGAGGTAATATATGTAACATTTTCATTCATATTTTACATGAGTGCTGGATAAGTTCACTATTTTATGGGTGTGCACAGGTCTTTAAATTTATAAAAGTATGCTCTTTAAATATGTGAAGTTGATTGGTTACATGCCAATTAATTATACCCCAACTAAGCTCTTACTAATATTTTCCTCCCCAAAATAGAGAATACTCAATCAAATTTTAAAAACCTGTCTAACCAATATAAAACCTGCTTCATGGTGGCTCAGTATCTTCCTTTTGAATCTGGACAAACAGCTGCAAGACCTCCACAAAATTATACCCATTGCTTAGGAGAATCAAAATACACATGTAATTCTTAGCTCCAAGGTCCTCTGAAATTTTCTGTAGTTTACTAGTAAATCCGGTACATTGGAAAGAAACCTTCACATGGTTTTGATTAGAGACACCAAAACCTGTTTCAAAAGGAAATGACACAAACGAAGACACTATGGAAGCCATGCTAACACCATGAAACCATTTCGGGGCCTGCCCTTGGCAAACCATGCTTGCTATGTACCCGTTTTACAGCCCGCTGGGATGGAAGGCCTGGGGACTGTTGTGTCACAGGCGCGGATGTGCACTCCGCCCGAAGACCTGTGCGCCCCATCGAGTCCAAATACACTTCCCGTGGTTTCTCATTCGTCTGCCACATCGTAGGTCCAAGCTCCTTTGCATTCCATTGAAACTCGGAGGTTTTCTCCTCGGTCCTCTCCTGGTTCCCCGTTTGACCAATGCCAGAGAGAGTTCTGATCACGTCTGCCCAAGATGCTCTCGGTAATGGCGTTCCCTGTGCACCTTGAAGGGATGAGAGTGGTGACTAGCTCCGGTGTGCCAATACTCTAAAGCAGGGGTGGGCAAACTTTTTGACTGGAGGGCCACCATGGGTTCTTAAACTGGGCCGGAGGGCCGGAACAAAAGCAACCTGACCATGCTGGCACTCTCCTCTCGGGCTGCTGGTGAAGGAGCGGAGGGGAGAGCAAGAGAACCCTCCGCTCTCTCGGCTCCGCTGGCCGCATAGAACAGCCGAACGGGCCGGATCCGGCCCGCGGGCCGTAGTTTGCCCACGGCTGCCCTAAAGCGATGCTCAGTATCTGAGGCGAGACCTTTGTCTGAAAAGGGCAGGGAGACTGCTTACTACACTACAGGTGTGCTGTTTGGGTGTGTCCACCATTGAACAGAGTGAGCGGCCCGCCTCTCACGCAGGCGCTGCGTGTGCGCATGGCGACCGGGTCCGGAGCGGCCGGAGGGGAAGGCCGGCGCACTCCTCCGCCGTCTGGGGGCCTAGGGACGAGGTGCACCACCCCGGGGACCCGCTGGCCGAACCTGAGTGACGTGGGAGGCTGGGAGCCAAGCACCGGTGAGTCCCCGGAGCAGCACCCAGAGCCCTTGGTGACCGATGTGTCCAAGGGGCCCCGGTGGTTGGCAAACCGCGGCTCGCTAGCCACATGCGGCTCTTTGGCCCCTTGAGTGTGGCTCTTCCACAACACACCACGGCCTGGGCGAGTCTATTTTGAAGAAGTGGCGTTAGAAGAAGTTTAAGCTTTAAAAATGTGGCTCTCCAAAGAAATTTCAATCGTTGTCCTGTTGATACTTGGCTCTGTGGACGAATGAGTTTGCCGACCACTGCCTTAGATGATTGTGGGAGAACTTGAGAAGGCAGGGCGTCTCCCTCTGTGTGTATTTGCCTGTGCGGTTCCTGGTGACCTTGTGACACAAAGTTTGCCTTGGTACTTCTGTGGTCCGGGATCCCCCAAGGCCGGGGTTTGGGCGGCCAGGCCCGGGACCCTGCTCCTGGCTCGCAGGAGTGGGTCTACGCCATGGAGAAGTGGTGGGTAGTGTGCCAAGCTCTACCTTTTCCTTTTCACATCCTTAAGGGTGGTGCCACCTTCACGCAGTTCCAGGTCCCCCCGGGCTGGCGCTGGGGCCAGGCCTGGAGACGCCATCTCGCTCTGCTCAGCCTGCGACCTCTCCTGTTATCTTTGGTTCTTTGCTGTGACCTGCGATAGGACATGCGAACCCTGCGTTGAAGCCCTTGCTTCCTATTCCTAGGAGGTAATTGAAACAAGCAGAAGAGAACTTCCATCAATACCCATCACCTCATCCACCCTCCGATCCATCTGTTCCCCTGTGCTCCCTCATCCTTCACGTTAGTCTCCGTTTATTTATTTTTTAAAAATATTTTTATTTCAGAGAGGAAAGGGGGGAGGGAGAGAGACAGAGAGAGAGACAGAAACATCAATGATGGGAGAGAATCATTGATGGGCTGCCTCCTGCACGCTTCCTTCCTGGGGCTCGAGCCAGCAATCGGGACATGTCCCCTGAACTGCATATTGATATATCTAACCAGGGACAAAGTATCTCTTCTTGGATATCTAACATGTTTTATATTTAACATGCCCCAAATCATCCTCCTGCCCCCAAACCTGCTTTACTTTCTCCTGTATCTCAATTAATGACAGCTTCAATATTTTAGTAAGATTAGATTTTGCACACATTTTCTAGGCAAGTTCTTACTGAACGTATTCATTCCTTTTTAGGATGCCATTGGTTGATAGGTACAAGGATACAAAATTCTTGACTTGTGCTCAAACTTTTAAAAATATTCCTACTTCAGCTGGGCATATGTGTCTTCAGTTTGTTGATTTTCTTTTGAGATGGCTATAACTCTCAGGTGTCTAGTTATTTTTTGCCTCTAAGCTTAAGTTCCACTGGGAATATCAGCTACTCTCTTTGGTAATGTGCATTTAAAAAGTGTTTTTGTTTGTTTGCTTTGGGTCAGTTAATGTAGGCATGGTATATCTCTTCTCAGTCTATTGTAGTCTATGTCATATTTTAGGTGAAGACAGCTGATGATAAAAACTCTTAGTGTTTATCTGAGAGTATATGCAATATGAAATATGGGTTGGGTTTATTTTGTGTGTTTGTTTTTGTATATGGATGTCTAATTGCTTTAGCACCATTTGTTGAAAAGGATATCTTTTCTCTTTGACAGCTTTGTTAAAAATCAATTGATCATATATGTGAGGGTCTGTTATGTCTCTATTCTGGTACACTCATCTGCATGTCTATCCTTGCAGTAAGATGTAATAAACTATTTTGATTATTAAGCTTTATGTTAACATTTGAAATATGGTAATGTAGGTCCTCCAACTTTGTTCTTCTGTTTCAAAATTGTTTTGGTTAATTTGATTCCCTTTGCCTTTCTATATAAATTTTAGGATTAGTTTATCAATATCTGGGAAAAACCCCCACCACCACCAACAACAAAACACCTAGTAGGATTTTGTTTGGATTGTATTGAATCTATAGGTGAATTTGGGAAGAATTGACATCTTAATATAATGAGTCTTTCAATCCTTGAACTCATTTTAAAAGTACCATTAAAATAGCATAAATGAAAAGATTAAACCTAAATTAAAGTATGTGCCAGAGTTGTATACTGTAAACTACAAAACAGTGAAGAGAGAAATCAAAGAAGATATAATTGATTGGAGAGATATACCAGTTACGGTATTTTATTATTTTTTAAAATATATATTTTATTGATATTTTGCAGAGAGGAAGGGAGAGAGATAGAGAGCTAGAAACGTCGATGAGAGAGAAACATCAACCAGCTGCCTCTTGCACACCCCACACTGGGGATGTGCCCACAACCAAGGTACATGCCCTTGACCGGAATCAAACCGGGGACCTTTTAGTCCGCAGACCAACGTTCTACCACTGAGCCAAACTGGTTTCGGCTATACCAGTTATTTTAACAGAGATAATTGAATATGAAAAATCTTTAACCAGATATACATTTGCTGAGTAGGTTTCTGAAAACAGACCAACACAAAGGACCCTCAAGTGTTAGAGAGGCAGGAAGTGCGGACACCAGTCCTGAGGCTGGGAGAGCCTCCTGAAGCTGAAATGTAGACCTTTGGGGAGGGGCACTGCCCATCCGGTGCTGGTGGCAGCAAGCTGAGAGGAAGGGCCTGTGGGTGTGGGATCCAGCTCTCTGAGGAGGGTCCCAGCTGGCTTGCTGGTATCTCTGAGGATATGAAATGAGGCTTGTTCTGCTGGAGGTGAATTCAGCTGCTGCCATGGGAAAGCGAGCGCTCCTGCTTGGGCGGAGAAGATGTTCACGGAAATAGGAAGCAGACAGGAAGTCAACAGGAGAAAGTCTTCTCCTCCTCCATCCTTGCACTCTGCCTCTGACCCCTCCTATTTGCCGAGGGGACCATCTGGAAAGGCAGAAATGTGGTTTTGGGGAGTCTCAGCCAATGGCTTCACAGAGCAAAGGATAGAAACTTTAGTTTAATAACTGGGACAATCAGCGAGCAGAGAAATGAGCTACGAGAGTATTTATAGTATACAAATCACGATTTTGCAGCAATTGAACTACTGACATCAATAGTAAATAAAAGAAAGTTTTATATAACAGCCCAAAATAGAAAAGACTCAAGGGAGAAACCATGTATGAGAGGATTAAGGGCAGTTCAGTAAATTTAGAGCTGCATACAAATTGCAAAAGTGGAGACATGGCACAAATGCAAAGCCTTCCACAAAATTAATAGTAAGATAGTTGTAGATAGTAAGATTAGATTTTGCAAACATTTTCTAGGCAAAAGTATTCATTCATTTTTAGAATGCCATTGGTTGATATGTACAAGGATACAAAATTCTTGGTTTGTGCTCAAACTTCTTAAAATACTGTGTTTTGGCAGCAAATTCTCAAACGTGTATAATTTTGATCTAGAATATTTGGTTCATTTAGAAATTTCTGTGTTTGTAATAAGGTGTGTTTAGTTGTGATTGTTGGACTTTAATTCTTATCTTCCTCTAACCTGGCCATTATAAATAGAGCTGCCATGAACATCCTGGGACAAGTGTTTTTGTTGAAATATGTCTTCTGTTTTCATTTATTTTATATTCTCTATCTGATAATTTTAATATCTGAGTCATTTGGAATCTTTTCTTCCTTCCTTCCTTCCTTCCTTCCTTCCTTCCTTCCTTCCTTTCTTTTTGCTCATCTTTCCTGGTGATTTGTGTGTTTGGTTAATTTTGCTTTTGTGTGTTTGGTTAATTTTGATTTGATCATACTTTGCTGACTTTGGGAATCCTGAGGGGTTTGAACAATTTCACATTTGTATCTGTCTGTTTCCCAGGGTGATTTTGACTGAGTGGCACTTGAAATTTATTTTCCCTTTGGTGTTTCCTCCACATTGATACTGTGTTTTCAGACTCCTCCTATGGGGGGGGAAGGCTTATGTTTATAAATTCCTAAGTCTTTTTTTTCTCTCAACCTTAAGCTGGGCCTGAGACACACAAATTTGCCTGTCAGCTCCCATGCTGATATTTTCCTCTAGTTCACCCCTTTCCAAGGGTGTAGCCCTTCAAAGGTCCTGGATTCTGATGCCTCACTTTCAGCCTCCACAGCTTGCTCTTGAATCTTCCACGAGACTCTTAAAACACGGCTCCGAGGTTCTGGGCAGAAGCCAGGGCGGGCAGCCTGAGGCTCTCTCATCAATCTCCTTTCAGTTCCCGCTTCGTTTTTTTGACCTTGAGGATTCCCTTCCTTTTCTAGGAGCTTAGGTGTACATTAAAACGTATTTCTTATATCCATTTCACTTGTAGATATTGATAGCATGAACTCCACTTCCCTGCCTCCTAGTTGCTACTCCGCAGTATCTGGCCATCTTTTTAGTTGAAGCACACGTCCTCAAAATACTTTCTCACAGACCGTGTTCTGCCTTCCTGCAGAGAGTATATATATCATGTTTTCCATTTTCCATATTCTAATTTTTGGAGTGAGCAGCAACTTTGCTTACTTATCATAAAATTCTGCATCGTCACAGGGTTTTTTTTGGGGGGGAGGGGTAGAATTTTAGCATTTACTTCTTCTTGGCTATTTTGGATCAGATGTGGCAAAGCTGTTTACTGCCTGCTCTTACCTAGACAGCTAGTTTTGTGTGAAAATGTTTTCCTGCTTCTCCTGTTCCTTGGTGGTACCTAGTGAGTTCTGAGATGTCATATCCTTTCCTTACTCAAGCTAATGTTATCTGGTTTCCTTTTGTGATATGTGCAGACTTTTCTAGAACTGTGCCCTGCCCTTGTCTTGGCCCAGTGGGCGTCACTCCTGGCTAAGTCCTGATGCTCTGGTGTTAAGGGAGGAGCACTTGCCTTAGGACCAGAAGACCTATGTTTGTAGATAAATGTTAATTCCTCTGTGGTTTAGTCTTCTTTTCGTAAAATGGGTTGTGACAACGTGCTTTATCGGCCTCATAAAGTTGAGTGAGAATCAAATGAGACAATGATGCAAAGGTGCTTTAGGAACTGTTAAGCTCTCTCTTTACGGGTCTCATTGTGGGAAAGGAAAGGCCAGGGAATAGCTAATTCACCCACTATCACTTCACTCTCACCACCTCTCAGCCTGATTTGCCCTCCTGACCTGGGAAGCCAGGGGCAGCTCTGGTTGGATGTTGAACCAAAGGGGGAAGTTGTTGAGAGCCTGCAGTGATCCCTATGACCACTGGGTGTCACTCTCGGCCCTAAAATACCGTATAATCATCTCCGATCCTGTAAATTTTCATCTTCCTGTCTCTCCCCTTTGGTTCTGGGCATTGAGCATAGGAAGGCTCAAGTGTGTTGTATATTTCCAGTATGTGATCCTTACAGTTTTTACATTCCTGGGATCAACATGTCGAGCCCTCACCACCACATTTAGGTCTTTGCTTTCTGGTAAAGGGCGTCAATTCCAATTTATTTTTCGTTTTTACCTGCAACGCATGATCAAAAAGGTATACCTATGGCTAAAATGTTCATAAATTAGATTTCAAAGCTAAAGATTACTAAATTTTTATAAGTCAACCCATTATACTATTTTCTTCCTCAGGTTATTGCTGTTAAAATCATGTTAAACGTCTGCTGCCTCGGTGCTAAGTATTGTAAAGGCAGGACAAGGGAGGGAAACCTCTGATTTTACCTCCACTGAGGTCTTCCAGATGAACAAAGCCAAAGGACTCTCTAGGTTAGCTTTTATCTTTCTGGAGCTCTCTGTTGATTACTCTCTCCCTTTAAAAACTCTCCCTCAACCATTGTTCACAATTTTCTCCTTAAATACTTCCTGATTTTCTAGTTGTTTTTTTTCCTCAGCTGTCTTTCTGGGCTTCTCTTCCTTCTCCCTGTTTCAGGAGGGGGGAAGAGAGAAGGGAGATGAATGTGTGAACTGTCTTTGGTTTTTGTTTTCTACTTTATCCAGTCTCCCCATCCACTCTTTGGTTTCAAAGGCAGACTTCTGACTATTGTCATCTCCACCTGGAAGGACATTAAAAAGTAGCTTTACTGGAGCCCTGGTGAGTAGTTAGGGTGACGGTCTGTGGGGGTTCAATTCCCAGTCACATACCTGGGTTGCAGGTTCGATACCCAGCCCAATTTGGGGCTCATGTGGGAGACAACCAGTCAGTGTTAATATCTCTCTCTCTCTCTCTTCTATCTCTCTAGAAATCAGTTGAAAAAATATTCTTAGGTGAGGATTAACAACAACAACAAAAAAAGTAGCTTTAATCGAGTAATTTTTATACACTAAAATCCATTCATTCTAGGTGTATAGTTTCATGAATTTCAGTGACTGTCACCTCAGTGAAGATGGCCTTGTAAAAGTGTACTGCTTCCCATTCTGTAAAATTTCTTTTCATATTTTAGACTCCAAAGTGTCCTCTCCATCATAACATTTATCCTAAGTCATATCAGATTGTAGCAGTCTGTTTGTTAGTAATCTGTCTTTCCCACTAGACTCTGTGCTCCTTGAGGGTTTCTGTTCTGTTGGACTTTGTATCCTGTGTTCCTAGAACAGGGCCAGGTGCACAGGTGGCATCTAACGAATGCGTGCTGGATGATTGAGGGAGAATAGAGAGATCTAGAATTTCATGAGGAGGTAGGGGTGAGGATCCGAAAGACCGGTGTGGAAAACAAATACCCCATTTTATCTGGCCCACATCATAGGTAAATCTGCCCCTTGTGAAAGGAGGTGGAGAATAAGGGTGGGAATCCTGGAGGAGAATCCAAGGGGACTGAGCATGGGAAAGCACATTTAGAGGTCTGCATCTCTGGTTCTGGCAGTGAAAGTTCTGGGGAGAGGGGTCAACTTTTTCATGTACAAATAAATAAGTTTTAAAAAAAGATTTCAAGCGAGGGAACGTTAAGAGGGAAAAAGAGCCTAAACTATGGCAAAAGTGAAACTGAGAGAAGTATGCATTTAAACATTTCTGTAACACTATGGAGTCCCAGTGTCCTTTCGACAACCTCTCACAAGTGGACAGGTCACAAATGTATTTTCTTACTGTGAAGAGTGTTTCTCAGTCTTCACATTACCTTTTCAAGCATCGCCTCATTGAATCTGTACGCTAATCCCCGGAAGGTGGAGTTGATGTGATGAATCCCATTGAACCAATGAGGAAAGGGAGGCTTACTCATGCCACAGAACTGGAACTTTCTCTTACAGCTTCTGTTTCTGAGCTGAGACTTTCAGCTGAGTTGCCAATATCAGGTGTGTTTAGAAATGATGTGCCTGAGAAGACCTGTGGCTGTTTGCAAAGTCCAATGAGACAAGAGAGACCTGACAAAGAATGTCGAGGGGCGGAAGCTACTGTAGGTTGGAGAGCAATCTCTGAGTCAATGAATTGTTAGAACAATTTAATACCAGATTAAGAGGAGAACTGCGAGTTCCCTAAAGTCTTAATGGCTTCCAGTGGCACATCTGGGGCAATTGGCCAAGGAAACTTTTGATTAGCTGAGCTTTATGAGATGAAACATTTCCTGTGACAGTGCTTTTTATCTTTTTAATGAAAGAGAGAAGAAGTGATTCTCAAAGGGGTGAGGGATAGTATAAAAGTAGGAATTTTCTTTCCCCTCCTTAATAGATGTTATGTTAAATCATGTTGAATCTTTATACTAGTGACCTGGTGCATGGATTCGTGCACATTGAAAGGAAAATAATTAGAAGGTGACTAGTGAGGTGTGACTGGGTGAGGAGGGCCAGACACGCCCTGGAGCCAACCTCCCAGAGTCTCACCCCAGCTAGGCACCACGGCGGAGTGATCAGGATCCCTCTTGCAGGTGAGGTCCTTTGGCTAGGCTGAAACCAACTCTCTGACATCCCTCGAGGGGTAGATGCTATCATTCAAAGTGAGGGATGCAAATGCAAGTGTGCAGTAAACTAGATTCGGGTCAACAGTGCCCCAGCAACAATATAACCTATGGCTGAAGGTGGAATTGCATGGCCCCGCAAGGAATAGGGCTCTCTCCTCTTTGGTTTCAGGGTGGGTCACCTGAGAACCACCGCTGCCAAGTAACCGCAGCTCTGCAGCTCCTGTGTTGAGTGTCTGCCCCCTGGTGGTCAGTGCACATCATAGCAACTGGTCAGATGGGCAGAGGGACATATAGCATATTAGCCATTTATATATATAGATTATGAGCCTATCAAAATATGAAATAGGAAAGTTTTTGTTTTGAGTGGAAGATCAGCTTTTTCTTAGTCTATAAAGCCTAGAGGTTAAGAGCACAGGCCCTGGCCTTACCCTGGATTCAAATCTTGGCTGTACCATTTAAAAGCTATGACCTTGGGCAATTTGCTTAATCATCCTATGCCTTAGGTCTGTTCCTACCTCATGGGTTTACTTAAGTATTAACTGATAACAATAGAAAGCACTTAGCCTATTATTAGTAATGATAAGGTAGTAATAACAGCTTATATTTGCATGTAGCTGGTTTCAGTTTTTTAAACAGCCCTTCCCTTTCATTCTTATACAACCCTATGAAATAATCAGTGTGGGAATTATTGTTGCTCTTTGTCGGAGGAGGAAACTGCAGCCAAGAAAGGTTAGGTGATTTGTGAAAGGCCATAGTACTAATAAAGGACAGTCTCCTGGGTACCAGCTCAGGCTTTTAACAGAAATGGTGGAATTGGGAATTATTGCTGGGGAGTGAAAAATTGGGCATGGTGGGGGTCTTATTCCCTCCTATTCTTCCTGGTCTGGAGTTTGCTCTAGATATTAAGTAAAGGTCTGAACATCATCCGAGGCTCTACAAATTAGATTGTTGGGTGTCAAATCCTACTCGCTAATTTTAGAAATGAAACATTTTTTAAAAAAAATTTTCATTGATTTCTTCTTGGGGTTGTTTTGTATACATTTTTATTCTCAAGTTTTAACTGAGTATAGCTAGAGTCCAGTCTAGTATTTCAGAACGTACCAGGAAATGCACTAAGTGATTTCATATATTTTTTATTATTTAACCCACCAACCAACCCTATATATTATGGTAATTGTTTCCATTATACAAAAATGGAAGTAGAAGTACCCAGATGGCGTCATAGGTAAACACCTATACTTGCTGCCCCACAACCACATCAAAATTACAACGAAAAGGCAGAACAGCTACTACCCAGAACTGTGGGAAAGCTGGCTGACTGGAAGTTCCACAAGTAGAGAGGTGAAGAAAGTGCACTGAGACTGATAAGAGGTGTGGAGGTGCAGAAAGTGCTGGCACCTGGATGTGCTGCTCTTTTTTTTATTTTAAATAAAATATATTTTATTGATTTTTTACAGAGAGGAAGAGAGAGGGACAGAGAGTCAGAAACATCGATGAGAGAGAATCATTGATCAGCTGCCTCTTGCACCACCCCCTACCGGGGATGTGCCCGCAATCAAGGTACATGCCCTTGACTGGAATCTAACCCGGGACCCTTCAGTCCGCAGGCCAACGCTCTATTCACTGAGCCAAACAGGTCTCAGCTGTGTGCATCAGCTTTTGCATATGAATGGCCTGGCCTTTCTCCACCTAAGATCTGTCAAACTGCAGTTGGGTCAGAGAGCCTCAGAGCTTCCAAAAGAAGGCCCAAGGCCAGGCAGCTGGCCTTGCTTCACAGCTGGGCCTCATGTGGGCACTTCCAAACCCCATACAAAGAGGAGGAATCTGCATATCTCTCTGTAGCTTCTGCTGGGTGGCCCCAGACAGTGGCTGACCTTGCACCTCCTTGGAGATACAAGAGCCAGTACCCAGTGGTCAGAGTGAGACCATACCAGATTACAACTCTTCTCATCCATAAGAGACACACTCAGGGAAGCAAGTCCTACCCTATAAGGGTGTCTCCTGTGCAACAGACTTTCCAGTGTAGACACAGCTGGTCCTCATAGCCAATTTGACTGCAGGTCAGTTCCTCCCAATGATATCAAAGCAATCAAGGGTTAGCTACAACAAGACTATGCACACAGCCCACAAAGGGGTGTACCAAGAGTGTCCACCTCAGGTAATTAGGGAGGCTGAGCCACTGGGTCCTATAGGACACCTACCACACAAGGCCACTCAGTCAACACAGGGAAACAGCCAATATGCAGAGACAAAGAAGTCACAAATGAAAGAAATTGAGGAAAGCAAACAAGTGGATAAAAACCGCTGAGAAATATAGTGAGACCCTCAAGGATATGAAAAAGTACCAATTAGAAATTAAGCATTCACTGACAGAAATAAAGAATATTATACAGAGATCCAACAGCAGACTAGAGAATCCCAAGAATCCAGTCAAAGATTTGAAATATGAAGAAGCAAAAAACATAAAACTGGAAAAGCAAAAAGAAAAAAAATCTAAAAATATGTGTAAGATAGTGTAAGGAGCCTCTGGGACAACTTCAAGCATACCAACATCTGAATTATAGGGGTGCCAGAAGAAGAGAGAGAGCAAGATATTGAAAACCTATTTGAAGAAATAATGACAGAAAACTTCTACCTGGTGAAAGAAATAGACTTACAAATCCAGGAAGTACAGGGAACCCCAAACAAAAGAAATCCAAAGAGGACCACACCACACCAATACACATCATAATTAAAATGCCAAGGGCAAAGACAAAGAGAGACTTTTAAAAGCAGCAAGAGAAAAATAGTTACCTACAAGGGAGTACCCATACGACTGTCAGCTGATTTCTCAACAGAAACTATGCAGGCCAGAAAGAGTGGTGAGAAATATACAAAGTGATAAATAGTAAGAAATACAACCAAGATTACTCTACCCAGCAAAGCTATCATTTAGAACTGAAGGTCAGATAAAGAGCTTCACAGACAAGAAAAAGCTAAATGAGTGCATCACCACCAAACCAGTATTATATGAAATGCTGAAGTGTATTCTCTAAGAAGAGGAAGAAGAAGAAAAAGGTAAAGATAAAAAACAACAACAAATATATATCAATAAGTGAATCTAAAAATTAAATGAATAAAAAACATGATGAACATAACAAACTGGTGAATGTAATAGAATCAGGGACATTGAAAGAGAACAGACTGACAATTCTCAGGGGGAAGGGGGGAAGGGGATGTGTGGAATGTGGGAAGAGATTGGACAAAGAGTTTACACCGATGGATGAGATCAGGGGCGGGTGGATGGCCTCTATTGGGGTGCGAACTGGGTGGAGGGGAGCTATGAGGGGAGAAAAGAGGAACATCTGTAATAATCTGAACAATAAAGATAAAAAAGGAAGTAGAAGCTCACAGATATTGAGTAATATACCCAGACCTATGAAGGACCATCACAAGAAATTACAGGTAAATCTCTTTAAATAACAAAATATTAGCAAATTGGTCCAGAAATATATAGAAAATATATTATATCATGACCAAATTGGATTTATATAGAAAATTAAGTTGGTTTAACATTCAGTAATTAGCCAATGCAATTTTGACCAGATTAACACAATAATGGAGTACAGCATTTGATGAGTTTATATCCATTCATGATTTAAAACACACACACACACACACACACACACACACACACACACACACCTCTCAGCTACCTAGGAATAAAAGGAAACTTTCTTATTCAGATAACAAGAAATTTGCAAAAATTAATAAAAAATTACAGTAAACATATGTGAAATTTTGAAAAATTTCCTGATAAAATCAGGAAGGAGACCAATGATACTCCTAATGCCACTTCTCTCTAACTTTGTAATGGAAATCCTAACCAGGAAATAAATCAAGGGGGGGGAAGGCAAAATTAATGGAAAGTAAGAAATGAAACTCTCATTATTTGCAGGCGACACAACTGTAAACTCAAAAAGTTCATAAGATTCCATAGATGTGTGATTCCAAAATTAGGTGAAATTGGTAGGATCATTGGATACAAGGTCTGTGGTCAATAGAAACAAACAATTAGAAAGTGGAAATTAAAAATACTATTTGGAATAATATTTAAAAAATCAAATATATATTATATATAAGTTTAAAGAAAGACATGCAAAACCTTTATGTTTTATCTACCTCTTCAGTATATAGAATGCCATTTAATATCACTGTTTTCACTGAGATACCTGGCCCTTGATTTCAGATAAGTCTGGTGTGCTCAGGAGAGAGCCTCCTAGTTCTGTAACACTGGAATGGAAATGCCTTCAGTTTTCTCCCAAAGGAGGGAGGGGCAGCCACTTGGCTACCTAAGAGTGGGGCCGGGCGCTGCTTTTAGTCCTCTCCTTTTCAGCCCCATCCTTTACTTCACATGCTTGAGTTTTCTGATTTTTCCAGATTCAGAGCTTTTCTGTGTTTCTGAGGTGCAGATTGGCTTGCTTCTTGATAACTTCTCTCTTCATGTTTAGTTTTTAGCTCTCTCTGTATTATTAAGTTGGCTATCACTCCTATTTTCCAGTCTTCTTGATATCATTGTCTGCTTTATTCTCTCTCTCTCTCTCTCTCTCTCTCTCTCTCTCTCTCTCTCTCTCTTTCTCTCTCTCTCCCTCCCTTCTTCCCTCCCTCCTTTTTTCCTTATGGATTCACATTTTAAAAAAAATCCTTGCCCAAACTGGTTTTGCTCAGTGGATAGAGCGTTGGCCTGCGGACTGAAAGGTCCCGGGTTTGATTCCGGTCAAGGGCATGTACCTTGGTTGCAGGCACAACCCCAGTAGGGGGTGTGCAAGGGCAGCTGATTGATGATTCTCTCTCATCGATGTTTCTAACTCTCTATCCCTCTCTCTTCTTCTTTGTAAAAAAATCAATAAAATATATTTAAAAAAATCCTTTAACTCTTATTTTACTAGGGTTGAAGTAATGCACAAGCTTAATATGCCATGTTTAACCAGAAATTCCACATGAAGTTATAAAAAACAAAATTACTAGGCAGTGTTTGTTATGTTTGATTGTCATACAAATCACTGAATACCTACTGCCTAATTCCCTGCCACAGTTCTTTTGACTGCTCTCTCCTAGGGATTTTGAGTTTGTTGCTGCTGGACCAGCTGGTCTCTGGAGCTGAAGCCAGCCTTGAAAGCTTGTCTTGACATTGTTTCCCAGATGACGTCCTAAGCCACAAGGACCCGGAGTTGACTGGCAGGAAGGAGACTGCAATCCCTGAGTCCTCAATCCCCCACTTTATGCATGAGGTTGTCTTTGGGGACTTGAAAGAACACAGAGTAACTTGAGCAATGCCATTAATTAAAGCATATGCTAATTGATTGGATAATCCCTAGGTAGCTTAACTTCAGGAAGTGAAGGGATAAAGAAAATGGGAATTGAGACAGAAATCTAGATAGAAAACGCTCTTTTCTTAGGCTCATCCCAACTCCAAGTACCTGATAAGAAAAGTGTTTCTTATCCTGTGACTTGCTGAGTGAATAGCTCTCCTCCCTACACTCTCCTTGCCTTTCTTCTATCCTCAAGTGACTATCGTGTCTTTTAGAGATTGTGCAGTGCAGTGAGCAAGCGTGGGAATATCTGCATTCAAATTATACTTCCTTCACTTATTAGTTCTATGACTGTGCGCAAGTTATTTTACCTTGCTGTGCCTCATTTTTCTTATCTTTAAATTGGGTCAGTAATAATGCCCATATCATATTTGTGTGTGTGTGTGTGTGTGTGTGTGTGTGAGAGAGAATTAAACATATTAGTATATAATATTACTTAGAACTAAGCACTCTATGCACATTAGCTGTTATTATATGTGCTCTTCTCTGCAAATGAAGTTGAAAGACAGTCATTATACTCAAGAGCTCCCCATCTATATGAACAAGCAAGATAGACTAGCATTGGAGAGCGTAGGATGCTATGAGGGCAAAGAGGGACAGTCACTAAGTCAGTGGAATAGGACTGGGTGGGGGCAGGGACTAACGGGAACTAAACTTGGAAACAAATCTTTAGTAAAAGATAGTACTTCCAATTAAGAAGCTCAAGTGAAGATCTGGGTTCCAAGGGGATCTGTATTATTTTGCTACAAACTAGTTTTAGCTTCATTTTTTGAGAATTAAGCTTTTTTTTCTAAAGTGGTTGGATGGTTTGATGATCTTCATAGCAGTTATAGATGCGATCTGGCAGCTGGTCGCATCTGGAAGTCAGATGAAAGGAGCTGTCCCTATGGTCTAGATCCTATGTGCTTTACTGACTGGTGAATATGGCACAGAGAACTTCAACCACAATCATTGCTCAGTCAAGTAGATCAAATCTCATTTCTAAGAGCTGTTTTCTTTCAGAGTTAATACGTTTGTTCCTGACTCATTCTGACCAGTGGGGCATCGAGTTGTAAGGAACAATTTGGAAATTATTTTATTGATTTTTTTTCTTTTTCCTTTACCAAAGGTGAGAGTGAATTTCTCTTCCCCGAGAGTTGTTTAGATACGAGTGAAACGAAGGACATTGGGAGGTTTGGGGAGAGTCGATTTAAGCCCATCACAGCATGACTTTGCTGCCCTGGCCCATGAACACGTGGGAAACTGCCTTGTGGGACAGAAGAGCAACTTTACCACCTGAAGGGCAAAGTCCGCTTTTCTTTATGGCCCTGGCTGCAATGATCCCTGGGAGATTTTAAGGCCTTTGTCAAGGGCGTCCAGCCGAAGTCCCAGAGCTTCTCCAGCTCCTTTGAAATCTTGGTGGGAGATTGCAGTGGCTGCTCTTTTGGCTCAAGCTCTTTGGAATTGTCTCATTCAGAATCATTCTTTCCTCTCTGGTCCCCAATCTTGCATCAGGAGGGAGAATGAGCAGAGTTGATTTATATGAAGAAAGCTTTCCTCAGTACACACAAGAGGGAGCTTTGGGTGAGGAGAAATTTGTTTTCCTTCAATTTTCACTTCCTCAGGTTTCACCGCATTTGCACTTTTAAATTGTTTTAAAAATCGACAGTGAAAATAAGTATTAAAGTGGAACTCAAACAGGCATATTGCCTAGCACTTTGGTGTTCACGCCTCACCATGAAGCTGCACTAACTGCCATCTCACTGGTGGTGAAGACATACCGAATCAGTGAGCCTGCTGTGGGGGCCTGGCTTCGTGATGCCACAGGACCTTCAGCTCCCAGCCAAAGCCTTATTGTGGGGTCGCCATGGTGATCAGAACAGGCTGTCAGAACTTGGCAATCCCAAAGAGGTTCATTTTTTACTATACTTCCACACAGGACACCCTCTATTCACAGGTGGTAGAAGACAACTCTTAAATGTAAGAGGAGGATGCACATTGGCCTGCAAGAAGTACTTCATCATCATGCCAGAAGGAAGATAATCTGTTATCACGTTGGACTTGTGGATTACCTCTTGCCTCTTTTAATTGTAGCTGCTTAGACCTCAGAGTTCTGGAAGTGGTAGATACCCTGAAGAAGAAAGAAGTGGTAGATACCCTGGAAGTGGTAGATACCCTGAAAGAAGAAAGAAGTACCCTGCTTTGCATCCCCTGGCGCTCAGGCCATGAGCACCACAAGGGCATCTATCTCTTCAGTGCGATAAAATGTTAAGATGTTATAGATGCTCTATTCAGTATCAGTTAATCCTGTTAACTTGTGTTTGATGTGGCCTGTTAAATTGATGAGCACCACCTCTGCCTCACATATAGGTAGAGACATAAAGATGATGAAGCAGTAGTTCTCAATCCTGAATGCACATTAGAATCACTCATAAACATAGCAATGCCTGGGCCCTACTTCAAACCAATGAAATCAGCACCTCTGGGTGTGAGGTCCAAGAACCATTCTGTTTCCAAAGCTCTCCAGGTGATTCTACTGTATCCAGGGCTGAGAACCACTGGAAGGAAGCTAAGTCAACCATGAAACTTTGCTAATACCTATGCCCTCAAGTAAACTATGATACATGTGGGAGCTTAAGCATTAGTGTGTCATTCAATTGACCAGCTTGGAAGAGGTCTTGGTGGTAACAGTCAGGTTACTCATAATGATAGCTTTGTGGAAGCAACATAAGAAAAAAGTTGAGAATGAGGGACAAAATGATTGTCTGGCAGATAGTGTTCAGTGGCTTTGAACTCTGGTGGAATAACTAGCGGAGACTATGCAGGGGAAGGTGTTGGTTGGCTCTAGTCCCAGCAAGATGATAGCACTGGTGGTGTTATTGTGTGATCATTTAGAAGTGTACAGGTGTAGGCATCTAGGAGTGTAGCAGCTGTTAGAATTATGGCAGTCCTATTGAGCAAGAGCTCAGGCCTTGGAGACAAAGGTTAGCGGCAGCAGCAGCCCCAGGCCAAGAACAGTGGATATGGAGCTAGGAAGGATTAGAAAGCACAGGCCTCATAGGCTTCCATGCAGGTCAGACAGGTATGAAGACTTCCGCCCTATCAGAATCTCTATTGGATGCTGTCTTTGTTTTTAACGGCTTTAGAAACACGTCTCTTAGGAACATGTAAAACTGCATATGGAAGTTTATACAATAACAAGCGGAGGACGTTGCAGAGGGAGTGGTATTCAGAATGTTTGTTTGCAAACTCTCCATACTTTATTTATGTGCAATCCCCGTGTTATTCTTCCCCAAACCCAACAAAATAACAATGCATTGTAATTTTCCCAGAATTACAGCCTCGGAGAGGGCAGACTTTTGGAAGACTCCTAGAGGGAAAACAGAAGTAAAAAAAAAAGCTTCTATTCTTGAACTTGGACCTTGTATCTCATAGAATCCACATTTGTTCAAGCAATCACACAGAAGCTGGGACAGAATACAGAGATGTGGCTGGGTTTCTTCTGCTATGAATGGAGATTGGCCATTCAAGCACTTGCTATGCTTGGAAACTTCTAGTTCTAAGATGGAAAGGCAAGATCCATTGTTATTTCATGGCATGGTCCCATCTCTTATCACGGCATCATCATAGCTTAGTGGGTGTCCCTTAATGAACTCTAGTCCTTGCCCTCAAAGAGCCCACAATCAAGTGGAGTGGATAGAAAGTGTACACACCTGTCTATAGGACAATGCAAGTTTGTACAGTGAGGTAATGCTTCCTCATACTAATGCATCCTCACCATGTTGTTATGAGAATTAGTTAGCTAACATAAGAATATGTGCAATAATAATAACAATTAAGGTATATTCAGCATATTAAGCTATATTTCAGCTGTATTGCCACATTTTTCATGTCAGAACCTGATGTCTAATGCAAAATCACCTACACTTTAAAAACAAGGTGAAGCCTACAGGAACAGAAAGTGATCTGAGCATTATGCCAAAAGGAAGCCATTCCAATATTTATACATGTTCTGGTTTAACTACCTCCTTAACTGCAGTCTTCTTCCATGCCTACTTCCTCTAAGCAAAATGATGAGACTGACTTTGACATATGGAAGAATTTCTGCAGTGAAAATCATTCTGGAGCAGAAAAACAAAACATAATTTGCAAATGCTGTCAAGGAAATGTTGCTTTCCAAAGGCTACAAGCAGAACAGCATGAATCAATCAGTGTGTGAGGATTGTCTTATGGCTGTGAATGAGAGGACCACCATGATGAGGAGTGTGTCAGGTACTCTACCTATGTTCCCCACCTGAATCTTTTTCTGTGATACTCTTATACCCCAGCATTGTCACCTTGAGATCCTCAAGAAACAAAGTTTCCAGGAACCAAATTTCTACACCTCTGTCTCCCATCATTTGTAAATAGGACGACACCTGGTCATGCTCTCCCAAGAGCTGTCTGCTTTTGGATGCTCTACCAAATAACCTTGAGGGCATCCTTAGAGAAAATGTTTGAATTATGAAGACCATCTCTTTTTCCCTGCAGACTGTTTTCAAGTGAATCTTTTCACAGTCATACTGAGTGGGAAATGGCATTTGAGCAAAGGAGAAGCAATGATGCTTTTATCTCACAGCACTTACAGAGAGATGGGCAACATGTGGGGGAAATGGATCATTGCCTTGGCGTTGTACAGAAGCATTGGAACAAGGACCAGATACACTGAAGAACAACTTTGCTATAAAATGCACAAGAAGCAGAATAGTATAATAGACAGTAGCATAGATTTTGGAGTCTGACAAAATTAGCTCCGTCACTTTCTAGTTAGATGGTGGAGGGTGAGTTACTTAACCTCTCTACGCTGTGGTTTCCTTAGCTGTAAACGAGGGATTGTAACTACCTACCTCAGAATTGTTATAAGGATTAGGCATAATAATGCATGGAGAGGGCTTTAGCACAGGTCACAGTGCATTGCAAGCACTTGAAAAATGTGAATCAAGTTCTCCTGAAGGTCTGAAGATGGTGAGGATAAAGCATTTGCTTTGCCAACTGATGAAATAAGTACTGTCATATCTGTAGCCAGATGGGAGGTTATAATGCATAAATATTCATGTATGACTGCAGCAGAGTATTCGTCTCCTGGTTTAAATGTGTTTTTTATGACATCATGAAGTTGGGAACTCTCCAAATGATGTATAGATGCACAGAAAATGTTTCCAACATGTAAAACTACTGGTCATTCACTTGAAGCTATCTTCCCTATGTCAGAGTGAAAACATCATCAAGGGTGAAATAGAAATAAAAACTTCTGTTAAACAAACAAACAAACAAACAAACAACTTAGTGGCTTCTTAGAAACATAATTTTAATTTTGTCAAATTAATACATATGTATGATTTAAAAAAGTAACTAATACTACAAAGTTTACATGGCAAAGCTGGAGGTCCCTGTTCACCCCATTCATCTTAGAGCTCCACTCACCATAAGCTAAGACTTTAAGCTCTTTATTTTAATTTTTCTATTTATCACCTGTTTCTAGTAGAATGCAATATATTGCTCTTAGTGAGTTTTCAATTTTGTATATGATCTGTTGACTTTACTTCCTCAAATGTCTGGTGATTCTTGGCCAATTATTTATGTTGAGACCCTAGAGCAGGGGAGGGAAATGTCTGGTCTGTGGGCTGTATAAGGCCTGGGAAGTCATTTGGTGGGGCCCTGCCAAGGCCTTAGGAATGAGTTAATTAAATGTTTGACCAAAAACAGTATGCTAATTTTTAAGTTGATAGTTTTGTATGGCCTGTGAATGATGCTATAAATATCCAACTAGCCCTTGGCAGAAAAATGGTTCCCCACTCCTGCCCTAGAGAGTGAATTGGATTTCCCAAGCAGGGGAAAGAAAACGTCATTAATACTGTTTTGTCTTTGTGAGCCTGTGTCGTTTTTTATTCCCATTTTTTTGGTTTTATTTAAGTTTTAGTGAGGTTTGCGATAGAGTCAGAAATAAATGCCAGGATTCCATCTACCTGGAAAATGCCATCCAGAACTTGTCAATAATAGCCTTTTAGAGGCTTCTAAATAACAACTTAAAGAAACAACTAGTGTTTCCTCTAGGAAATGGGAATTTAGTTCAAGTGAGGAGAGTGGATTTCATTTTCCATGCTATATACTTTTAAATATGTGTGTATGTGTACTTGTATTTATATATCTATACTAATAATATGTACTAATAAAAGGGTAATGTGCTAATTAGACTGGATAGACCGGACGTCTTCAGGACATCTTTCTGGACAAAGCCTCAGGCAGAGGCAGTTAGTGCTTCGTAGGGATGCAGGTGAGCAGTTAGGAGCTAGCTGTCTTGGATTAGCAGGGATCAGGCCTAAATCAGACATCCTCCGAGGGATCCCGATTGGAGAGGGTGCAAGCTGGGCTGAGGGACCTCCCCTCCCCCATGTACAAATTTCATGCACAAGGCCTCTAGTGTATATATAAATTTAAATATGTATATTTATATTTAAGTCAAACCTTTCATGATAAAAATGAGAACACTTTAAGCAATTTAGTAATTTACAATAGTTGTTGCTCAAAAATTATACTTACTAGTATAGCCGGGGATAGGATTGTGGTTAGGATAGAAATTTCCATTATTTCAATCCCATTTGAATTCTTCAAAGTTCTGAGGAAGCTTTCTTTTAGGTTATTTTATGCCAGTTTAATATGGCCTTGTGCTGTTTAAAAGGTTTTTACTACATTGTAAGAAAAATTGGTTGGGTCTCTGAAATGAAAAACAATATTTTGTATGATGATGTCTTCTGGACTCTAACTACATTCTAACAGTAGAATGACTGAGTAGATATTTTAACAGTACTGAAGAAATTAAAGCTTTGAGTAAGTCATTAGAAACCATTTATATTTAATCTGCTACAAATGTCTTGAGTACAAGAGTGAAAGGCATAAAGGCAGTAATATCAGCTGCAGTAACTCACTAAAAACCCACGGCAGGTGAGAGTCAAAGCCAGTATTTGGACCCCAGTAGGTCCATCTTGGTTTTAGCCATCACAGTAAACACAGGAACCAAGTACCTACATCAAAACAAATCTGTGAGATCAGAGGATATAACTCTGCCTGGGATGTAGGGGAAAGTTTATAAAAAAGAGGGACATCTAGACTGAGTTAACAGTTTACTGCTCTCAGGGGCAGGGCTTACTTATGACTCTTCATAGGCCTCTGAATATTAAAATAAATGTACGTTTGTAGGTGGTAAAACCAGCTGGCACTCTACCTCTTCCTGATTATACATAAATATATTCTTTTAAAAAATACATATTTTATTGATTTTTCACAGAGAGGAAGGGAGAGAGATAGAGAGCTAGAAACAGCTGGTCGATGTATGAGAGAGATACATCGACCAGCTGCCTCCTGCACACCCCCCATCGGGGATGTGCCCGCAACCAATGTACATGCCCTTGACCGGATTCGAACCTGGGACCCTTGAGTCTGCAGGCCGACACTCTATCCACTGAGCCAAACCAGTTTCGGCACATAAAGATATTCTTGATTTCCATGTGAGGAATTACTCTCTACTCAGAAACTTAAAATCACTGAACAATGAAGTTACAGTGACCAAGTCGGCATGGTATTAAAATGAGGATAGACTTGTGTATCATTGGCACAGAACTGAGAGTCCTGGAACGCATCATCCTTAAATGGTCAATTGATTTTTAAGAAATGTGTCAAAGTAATTCAATGGTGAAAGGATAGCATTTCACTCTGTGGTGTTGGAACAATTGGTTATTATTTCTGTCACTCTTCATTTTCCTTGTTGTATATAATAAAGCTATTCTTGATTTCCATAAGAGGAATGAATGACTCTACTTAGAAACTTAAAATTATGGACCACAGTGAAATTAAATTATAAATCAATACAGAGGAATTTGAAAAACTCCCAAATATGTGAAAACATAAACAACAGACTTCTAAATAATCCGAGGATTAAAGGAGTAATCACATGGGAAATTAGAATATATTTAGAACTGAATGAAAAATGAAAATGCAGTGTATCAAAATTTGTAAAATGCCAGTAAAGCAATAATTAAAAGGAAATTAATAGCTTTAAATGCTTTTATTATAGGAGCAGAAAGGGCTAAAATCAATGATCTAAACTTCCAAATTAGGAAATAAAAGGCATCTTTCATTCTGAGGGGGGGTCTCTTGTAGACAGCAAATATATGAGTCTTGTTTTAGTTTTAATTGAGCTACCCTATGTCTTACTTTTAATCCATTTACATTTAAAATGATTATGATAGGTACATATTTACTGCCATTTTATTTTTCATATTTATGTTCTTGTTTCCTCCTTCTTTCCCTCCCTTCCTCCTCCTCCCCTCTCTCTCTCATTCTAAAATTTAAATGAAATACAAAGGACCTAGAAAACCCAAAAACAATTAAAAACAAATGGAAGGACTTACATTCCCTGATTTCAAAAAATTAAAAGTTATATAGTGATCAAATCAGTATCTTATTGGCATAGGATAGACTTGTAGATCTTTGGCACAAAATTGAGAGGCCTGGAACAGATTACCCTTATGTGGCCAGTTGATTTTAAATAAAGGTGTCAAGGTAATTCAATGATGAAAGAATAATTTTTTCAATATGTGGTGCTGGAACAATTAATTATTTACATGGAAAAATGAACTTTGACCCTTACCTCAAACCATACACACAAATTAGTTAAAAATGAATCAAGAAATGTTTAAAATCATCATATTTTTATAAGCAAACATAAAATCTTTCAGAATTTGGGTTAGATAAACATTTGTTAGGACAAAAAACCTCTCACATAAACCATAAAATTAAGAAATTATAAATTGGATTTCACAAAAATTGAAAATTTTTTGCTGATAATAAGACAATTAAGAAAATGAATGAGAAGCTATAGATTGGGAAAATATTTGCAAAACATATATCTCTGATAAAGGACATATATAAATGTGCAAAGAACATTTATAATTCAATAAGACAAACAATTTTAAAAATGGGCAAATTATTCAAATTGTCATTTTATAAAAGAACATGTAGAAATGGCCAGAAAGCCTATGAAAAGATGCTCAACATCAGTATTTATTAGGGAAATGCAAATATAGCCACTATCAGATACCCTTAGACTCCCAAGAATAGTTGAAAGATTGACAATAGAAAAGTGTTAAACATAATGTAGAACAACTGAAATTTTCATTGCTAGTGGAAATGAAAAAATGAAACAGCTTTCCTCAAAACAGCTACAAACAAAATAGAAACAGAGGTATGGATACATGGAGCAGACTGACAGCTGTCAGAGGGGAGAGGGAGGGAGGGACTGGATGAAAGAAGGTGAAATGATTAGCCAAAGAATATATACTGTATTTGCCAGTGTATAAGACGACTTTTTGGCCCTGAAAAATATGCCTCCAAGTGGGGGGTAGTCTTATACGGCGAGTATATAACAAACTCTGTATTTTTAGTGGAAATGTTAGGGGGTCGTCTTATACGCCCAGTCTCATACGCCGGCAAATACGTATTTTTCAGGGCCAAAAAATCGTCTTATACGCCGGCAAATACGGTAAGCATGCCACATAGATATAGACAAGAGTGTAGTGATGGCCAGAGGGAAAGGGGGGAGGGGGTTAGTTGGAGGTGGGGACATTAGTAATGATGTCAACAATAAAAATGAAGTTAAAAAACAGTAAACACATGAACTTGCTGCTGCACACAACCACATCAAAACTACAACTAAAAAACAAAATGACTATCATCCAGAACCATGGGAAGGCTGGCTGAGTGGAAATTCTACAACTAGAAGACAAAAGAAAAGTGCATTGAGACTGGTAGGAGGTGCCGAGGTGTGAAGAGTGGAGGCGTTGAGAGAAAGGGGATAGCAGCTGGATATGCTGTTGTCTTTTTCTATCGGGAGGAGATACAAGCTCCTGACTGCTCTGAACTCCAGTTCCAGGTGAGACTCTGGGGACTCAGACTCACATGAAGAGAAACTTGATAATCTGGCATCGGGCTGGAACATGAGGGCACTTTCTCTCAGAGGTGCTTGCAGCAATCATTGCTCCCGCACAGTGCCGCGGGTGGGACACAGAGACCCTGGGGCCTCTTCGGGGCAGGGCTAATGGGCAGCCATTGCTGTTTGCTCTGCCCTGGTGATTCCCTGAGATCCTGCCCCACCCAATTTACAATCCCACCCAAGCTGTGTACATTGACTTTTGCAACCTAAAACCTAACAAACTGCAGCTGGGTCAGAGAGCCCCAGAGCTTCCAAAAGAAGGCCCAAGGCTCCACAGCAGCTTGCATTGCTTCACAGCTGGGTCTCACCTGGGCACCTCAAAACTCAACACAAAGAGGAGGAATCTGCAGATCTCTCTGTAGCTCCTGCTGGGTGGCCTCAGGCGTGGCTGACTTTGCACCTCCTTGGAGATTCAAGAGCTAGTGTACCCAGTGGTCAGAGTGAGACCATCCAGATTACAACTCTTCACATCCATAAGAGACACACTCAGGGGGCAGACTCAGTGAATGCCAAAACCCCACTGAAGCAAATCCTGCACCATAAGGGTGCCTTAAGCACAGAAATTCTCCCACTGGAGACACTACAAGTCCTCACAGCCAGTTAGCCTGGAGGTCAATTCCTCCCAATTATACCAACAGCAATCAAGGGTTAACTACAAGACTATGCACACAGTCCACAAAGGGGTGCACCAAGATTTTCCACCTCTGGTAATTAGGGAGGCTGAGCCACTGGGCCCTATAGGACACCTACCACACAAGACCACTCGGTCAACACAGGGAAGCAGCCAATATGCAGAGACAAAGAAACAAGTCACAAATGAAATAAACTGAGGAAAGCAAAGAACTGCATATAGAGTTCAAAACCATGGTTCTAAGGTTACTCAAGAATCTTCTAGAAACCTCTGAGAAATATAGTGAGACCCTCAAGGCTATGAAAAAGTACTAAGAAATTAGTACTAATTAGAAATTAATCATTCACTGACTGAAATAAAGACTATTATACAGAGATCCAACAGCAGACTAGAGGATCCCAAGAGAAGCTTGCTCTAACCCAGGGGTGGGCAAACTTTTTGACTCGAGGGCCTCAATGGATTCTTAAGCTGGACCGGAGGGCCGGAACAAAAGCAACCTGACCATGCTGGCACTCTCATCTTGGGCTGCTGGTGAAGGAGCGGAGGGGAGAGCAAGCGAACCCTGCACTCTTTCGGCTCCGTGGGCCGCATAGAATAGCCGAACGGGCCGTAGTTTGCCCACGGCTGCTCTAACCTGAGCCTGTGAGGGCTGCACAAACCACCTCACTTTGGGTGCCCATGGAGAGCTCCACTAATTCACTTGGACTCTTGGTCTTGTGAACAGCTTGTGAATTACTTGATTTGCTGGTTTGGAAGTCAGTTTTAGTGAAAACAACATTAATGGAGTCCAAGTCCCTGTTCTCTCTCATCTTTGAAACAGACCAGCCTTAGTTGTCTGGACTAGCTCATATGTAATGATTCTAGATTAGCAGTTCCTAATATGTGTCCATTGGAATGCTGGCTCATTTATTTTCTCAATAACCATTTATTAAACCATGACTGTGTACAGGACTAGGGTTACAGCAAGGAACCAAACAAAATCTGTGCTATCATGGGGCGTATGATCTAGTTGTAAAAGGTATGAACAAATTTAAAAAATAAGAGGTGAGAGGGATTGCGAGCAAATGTATTCATTAACTTCAGTTTTTCACATTTTGGTACGTTATAGTACATTAGGAGTTACCACAGTGGTGGAGAGGTAGGGTGGGCAGAGGTCTAGGATATGTGATGCAGCATTTAAAAAGTCAATTTGACAATGGAGCCTCTTTATTAAGGGGATCCTGGCAGGATTCATTTTCTGCAGAAAATACTTTAAAAAATCCAATTCCAAAATATTTAGTGAGAACTTGTATGCATATATGCATAACCCCTGGACATAGTCAGTAGGGTAGTGAAAGCCTGAGGCAATGGACGGGGATGGGCTAGAAGAGGTCAATGTACTACTTTCAACAAAGATTTAAAAAAATTAAAGCAGAGTTTTCTCTGCCTGATACCTTGATTTCAGCTTTTGATATCCTGAGAAGAGAACTCACCTGTGCTGGCCTGGCTTTCTGACCTGCAGAACTGTGAGTCTGGTTTGGGATTCTAAGTTCATGGAAGTTTGTGACACTGCACTTGAAAACCAAAACACAAAGCCAGAAAGCAACCGTGCCTCTCATTTGATGAATGAAGGAAGTGAACCCATGGTTTCCCCACTGAGCGTCTCAGGGGGTGTCTGAGGCCACTTCCTGAGGTCACTTCCAACTCGCAGATACAATAGTTTTAACATTCACCCGTGCTTCTGGGAACTTATCTGGCAGAGTGTTCTCATTACTCATATGGTGTGCGTTAGACACAGCCATTCCTTCCCACGAGTCTGGTGCGGGCAGAGCCAGGTGCACGGAGCCGCTATGTGGGATGCTGAACACAGAAAGGAGGAGTGGCCTCTGCACCCCTTTATTGGGAAAATGTATGCTTTCTATTAGGATTTTGGTGATGTGAGATATTAGGAAACCCTGCGAGGACTTCTAGGATGACTTCATGGACTTCAGGCTGGAAACAATTGCTCTTTTAATTAACGAGGAGACTGATACCAGGAGAGGGGTTATGACCTGCTCCAAGTCACACTGTGGAAGAGTTCAGAACCTGTTTATGAACCCAGGACAGGAGTTCTTGTGGTATACTTCTTTTTCCTTCTTCCTAAAAAGAAGACAATTCTTCCCCTTATCTGTAAAAGTCTACAAAGGATAGCAGAGGACTGTTAAGAGAAAATTTCCACAAACAATTTACTGATCTAGTGGCTTTTAGTTAGCAACTCACGAATGGGGAAGCATCCAGTCTAGCAGCCAGAAAGGAGCGCTGATGAGCTATACAAGGTGACAGATTTTCATAGACCAAAGTGAGCAGGAACAAGGAAGTTACACTGGGGCATTTGTTGAGTGGTTAAGGCTACTTTCTTAAGCAGGCCAGGTAACTTATGCTGAGTAGCTAAGTGCTGAGCCATTGCCCTGGGCTTGTCTTTTGTGGGAGAGCTGAGCATAGAAACTTAGTTAAGTTTTGATTTGCTTAACTGGGGCTTAGCATGTGCAACTCCATCCTAAGTCCAGAATTGTTCCATTTCAAGGAAGAGAAACTCATTCAAACAAGCTTCAGTCCTAGGGGAACTCCCGATAATGGCATCTGTGTTTCTCCCTGGGCTCAGGGGAGCCTAATGCTGTCAGCCTATCCGGTTCTCTGTCTCTGGAGTTGCATGGAACTTTCTCTGCCCTGCTGAGCCTTTGTTCCTACAAAGTTCATCCTGGCCTCCAAAAGTGGATCCTCTTCACCTAAACACCCCCAGTTTGGTTCTTGATGGCTGATGGACTAAGTCACTGATTGACCTTACTTGGTATTGGTGGTTATTGGATTTTTGGGGGTTGAGGCACCTGGGAACAGGTGTCCACTCCTGGCCTGTGGTTGGGCCAGCATCCTTAAGAAGTATATTGTGGAGATAACTATTGCAAGTGCCAGGTGAGTGTGGCTGGTGCCTGGCTTGGTGCAGCTCCTTTAAGGAACTGCCTCTGCCCTGGCAAGATACACCATATTATAAAGATCTCATCCTGTTCCCTTGTATTCTCTATGAACCTCATTATCTAGAGACCCTTTACGCCATTTCTTTTGTCAGTTAATATTTAATTCAGCTTTTTAAAAAGAAGCTTTGGCTCTCCTTCTTGGATTAGAATATCTGGAGGGTTTTCAGGGACATCCATTTATTTCATGACTCCTCTTGGTCCCTGGAATTATTCCTTTCTTTATGTGTCCAAAGAGCAATCCCAACCTTGGTGTGTCCTAGCTTTTGAGGGCAAGGACCAAACAGCCATGGCTAGAATGATGGTGACCAGATGGGATGACGCCGGTGATATTTGTTCCAAGGGCCCTACTACTTGGCTGATGTAAATGCCAGGTGATGTGCCTGACCATGATGACAGCCTGGACTCCAGGGCCACATTCAGCCCTCTAACTCTTCCTGTGATTCATCTGCACTGTGGGCTGTTGAATCACTACAATCAGGATAAGATACCAATACTTGGCACTGAAATTAAGTAGCTTTCTAAGCCTAGGGACTTCATTAACTGAAGGGAGAATCAGTGACAGACTCTTTATGACCCAGGCTTCCTACTTAGTGGTCCCTAGGGCCCTACCATCCAAAAATCAAGAGAAGCTGCCATCTTAAAAGGGACATAAAGATTGCTTCTTGTTGTAATACATCCCAGATATTTATCCATCTTCTCTACAACCCAGACCTACATCCTTGATGTCAAAGTAATTGTAACCTGGCTTTTGGACAATGGGAGAAAAACTGATGACAGATATTGTCAACTAACTGACGTTGGTAAGCTAATAGCTGACATTGTTAGATTCCTCATTCTGTCTTTGGAGATTTATGTATTTAATAGCATTGTCATTTGATGTTTACTTGCTTAATTATGTCACTAAGCAACCTAGTTTAGTGATTTGACACTAGTTTAGTGTCAAAGTGTTCCTTTGGGTTCTCTATTTCACATTCTTGGTTAAATCATTTTTTTTCAATTCCAATCAACTCCTCAAAACATTTCCCACTAAGAATTCAGTTTGGTTACTGTAGATTAAATGTCTCGGGCTGGCTTCAGAAGATCTGAGTTCTAAGCCTGGCTTGGCTGGTAACTCAGTGGGAACCTTGAGGACGATGGAGATAATTAGCTCTGGCTATCTCTTATCATCAAAAGAGAAAACTTAGCCAAAACCGGTTTGGCTCAGTGGTAGAGCGTCGGTCTGCGGACTGAAAGGTCCCGGGTTCGATTCCGGTCAAGGGCATGTACATTGGTTGCGGGCACATCCCCGGTTGGGGGTGTGCAAGAGGCGGCTGGTCGATGTTTCTCTCTCATCGACGTTTCTAGCTCTCTATCTCTGTCCCTTCCTCTCTGTGAAATATCAATAAAATATATAAAAAAAAAAAGAGAAAACTTATCAGAAGTCACTTTACTTTTATGATTCAGTGCCTCATTTTCAGGAGTTGGCATAGTTGTTATACAAACAGGGCTTTGGAGTAGATACATGTGGATTTAAATAAAAATAAAAGTCTTGATGAGACATGTGGTCCTGGGCCATTTTATGAGTTCATTTTTCTTTTCATCTGAGAGATAGTATTGCCTTATTACAATACTACTTATTGTCTCATTGCCTTTTTTGGAGTTCAATGAGCTGATTTAGGTAAAACATAAAATGCATTATATTGCAACATCTCCCCATTCACTGTCACCTCTTTTTGATAGCACTTACCAATTTTTAAATGGATATAATTTACTTATTTATTTTGTTTAGTATCTCTATGTCTCTGCAAGTACCACAGGGATAGTTTTTTGTTTAGTTTACTACTGTATTCTAATGTCTAAAACAGTATCTGGCACATAATAAGCATTGCATAAGTAGTTGTAGAGTGAATGCTAAATGAATGCTATTCTTATCCTATATAATAAGAGGCTAATGTGCAAATTGACCAAACAGCAGGATGACCTGTTGCTATGATGCACACTGACCACCAGGGGCAAACGCTCAATGCAGGAGCCACCCCTGGTGGTCAGTGCATTCCCATAGGGCAGTGATTGGCAAACTCATTAGTCAACAGAGCCAAATATCTACAGTACAATGATTGAAATTTCTTTTGAGAGCCAAATTTTTGAAACTTAAACCTCTTCTAATGCCACTTCTTCAAAATAGACTTGCCCAGGCCATGGTATTTTGTGGGAGAGCCACACTCAAGGGGCCAAAGAGCCGCATGTGGCTCGCGAGCCGCAGTTTGCCGACCATGGCCATAGGGGGAGCGCCGCACAGCCAGAAGCCCTGAGCCGGGCTCATGGCTAGCAAGTGCAGCGGCGGAGGTGGGAACCTCTCTTGCCTTCGCAGCAATGCTAAGGATGTCCCGCCGGGGAGCAGGCCTAAGCCATCAGTCGGACATCTCTTGAGGGGTTCTGGACTGCAAGAGGGTGCAGCTTGGGCTGAGGGACCCCCCTGAGTGCCCGAATATTATGCACCAGCCCTCTAGTGGAAGAGAAAAAGGAAATTCAACAGACTTTTACTGTAATGGGCCAGATAGTAAATATTTTAAGCTTTGTAAGCCAGAGAGTGTCTGTTGTAACAACTCAACTTGGTTATGTAACTTGAAAGCAGTCCCTTAGACAATACATAAACAAATGCATGTAGGGATGTTCCTATAAAATTTCATTTACAAAACAGGCCTCGAGCTGGATTTGGTCCACAGGCTATAGGTTGCCTGTTCCTGCTATAAACTTGTTTAGTAGTTCTGCATTGTAATGTGTCATTCCTGTAAACTATCATTTCAGGAGCAGGAACAGCTTCTGTTTGGCCTCCAATAGTTTGGAAGTAAGAAACTCCATCCTGGATATCCTTTTTTACCACCAAAATGCTATTTCTTCCATTCTCCATGCTGCCCCTATCCAGTCTCTTTGCCCTCTGACCTTTGGTTAATTTCAGTGCCTTGGAGACAATGGCAGGAATTCAGAGCATAGGAGGAGAGATGGTTGCATATTGCCCAGATCTTTCTCTGCTGGCAATGGTTTGGGTAAGAGTGAGTTTCTTCCCTGAAGCCCCAGCTATGTGCAGCTTCTAATTCCAATGTTTCATACCCATTTTTTTTGGCAAGCTCTCTTAGCTCTTTTCATTCTTTTGTAAATAGTGCCTTCATTAAACTTGCTTTCTTCCCCACTTGAGAAGGGGCCATCAGTTTTCTGCCAGGTCCCTGACTCAGGCGCTGTCCAAAGGGAGAAACACATAGGAACCAACTGCAGCTTCCCTCATTCTCCATCCACAGCTGCCAGGGAGCTCATCTCCAGCAGCTTCATAGCTCTTTTTTTGGTTGAAATTTTGTGTTTTTTCCTGACAGGAAGGATAGATGAGAGAGGAAATGATTTGTGTAGGTTGACAAAGAAGCGAGAGAGTCTCCTTTTTTTTCAAATTCATCAAAAAAAAAAAAAAAAAAAAAAAAAAGAGAAGAGTGTTAGAATGTGTAGGTTCTAGACCAGGGGTGGGCAAACTTTTTGACTCGAGGGCCACAATGGGTTCTTAAACTGGACCGGAGGGCCGGAACAAAAGCAACCTGACCATGCTGGCACTTTCATCTTGGGCTGCTGGTGAAGGAGCGGAGGGAGAGCAAGAGAACCCTCCGCTCTTTCGGCTCCGCGGTTCGGATAGAACAGCCGAACGGGCTGGATCCGGCCCACAGGCCATAGTTTGCCCACGGCTGTTAGACTCAGCCTTTTTACTTAGCTCTTTTTTTTTTTTTTTTGGTGGTGGTGGTGGTGGTGGTGGTGGGGGATTCTTTAACTTATTTGAGTCGCAGATTATTTATCTTTATAACAAACCATGCTATCCAGATTTGTATATTTGGTATGATTACAGCTTAATAAAGAGGGAAAACCTCAACAAAACAAATTCATAGAACATGAAGTCTAAGTTAAAGATCTTAAGCATGAAAATCTGGAGGTAGTTTCCCCCTTTTCTTTATTTTCCTAATTTTGTTAACAAGCATCTATTATTTTATTATGCGAAAAAAGGAATAATATAATCTCTGTGAACTTTACAGAGTGGCTCAAGAAGTAAGCTAAAATGTTATGTTTAAATGCACTTTGGAAACTACAGAGTGCCACGTGGATTAGATTTATTGTCATTATTTTACCCTATGGGTTTGAAACACTGTGATTTAGTGGGTTTCCCTTTTCTAGTTTACCAGTATGCCTCTTTGCTAGGTCTTTTACTCCCATAGCTCAAGAAGACAGTACTGGAGGTTGGCAGAGACCTGACGCTCCATCTAGCTCACTTCTGTTGCAGTACTGCTTCCCCCACCCCCCCAAGGTGACCCTTCCCCTTGGTCTGTCCTGAGTTCAGCACCAGTTATTTCGCCAATGTCCTTAGCACCAGGCTCCGAGGTCTTTTTGCCTTCTGCGTGAGCTCAGATCCTGCAAAATGGAAGTATCTGGCACCAGTTCCTCCCAGACACCACAGTCCTTTGCCTAAGCTTCTGTTCATGGGCCTTGGGCCTCGAGCCTCCGAGAGGATAGGAGGATGGAGCACCATGGGAATTTCTTATTGACTTTTTTTTTTCTTGTGCATTTTTGGAAGAAACTTTTTTTTTTCTTTGTGCCTGATATACATGATGTTTCAGTATTTGCCTCCACTTATACCTCCCAAAGAAATGACTTTCATACAGGTCATTTTTGAATATGAATCCATAATAAACTGTTGAGTTAATTTTCCTGCATTTAAAATAGGATTGAACGTATCATGCACAGAGAGACAAAATCCCTAGTACTGCATTTGTGTGACTCGTGTCCTTGTGTCCTTATATTTTGTGTAGTATCATTGTCGATTATACTGTTGTCTCTGAGTCTTAATGCAATATCTGTTCCCCAGCCTTTTTCACCAAAAGAATAGTATATGTCATTGCATCTAATGTAGGAAACAGGGTACTGATTTGTGTCATTTTTTTTGGCCTCCTGATTATTGGTATCTGGTTTACAATGAATGAGCAAGTCCCTTTCAAAAGAAGGTTCTCCATCTTCCTTTCTGAATATGATGGCAACCAAGGTTACACGCGGAGAATTATATCTATCTGGATCACTGTTACGATCGTATTTAATCGCCATTGTTACTTCCATGGGAGCAATACCTTTTGCTGCTGCTTCAGATTGGGCTTCCTTTTCTTTCTTTCTATATATATATATATATATATATATATATATATATATATATAGTAATCAATATGTATATTATTGTTTTGCTTTTAATCAATATATAAATTATTGTTTTGCTTTTAATGTTTAGATCTATAATCCACCTGGAATTGATATCTGTGGATGGTGTGAGATAGGGGTTAGTTTTTTCCCCCATGTGAATATCCAGTTTATCCAATAATTATAAAGTGATGAGAGTAAGCATCCTGGTTTTGTTCTGTGTCTCAGAGGGAAAACTGCACATTTCACAATTAAATGCAATGTTTGCTATAGGATTTTAGGTAGCCATCTTTTATCAGATGAAGAAGGTTTCCTTCTGCTAGTGATTAATAAATATTTTTTTAAATCATGAATTGATGCTCATTAGATGATTTCCCCCCTCATTTATCACATGGATTATGTTTTTCCATTAAATTGGAAAATTACATTAAGATATTTTAAAAAATGTTAAACCAGCCTTCCTTTTTGGAATAAAACTAATTTGATCTTAATGTTGTATATTATTCTTGTGTATTGTACTAGTATGTTAGTTGTTTTACGCTGCATATCTTGCCCCCACCCCCTTGAGGATACAGGGTTGCCTTGCACCAATTTGACACTCCTCCCCCTACAGTGCGGAGCCCTTAGGAGATGCCCCATGAATTCTTGTGGAGATAAAGTGACATTCATCCCAGCAGTTCCTTATCTTTCCTTCCTAAGATTCTCCCACTGGCTAATGAGTAGCTCAGGAATGCTAATGAGGGGCTTCCTTTGGTTGTCTCTTGTGAGTCAGCACATGAGCTCCTTAACTTGGAGAGCCAGAAGTTAATTAGCAATTCAGCACAGACAGACCCTGATGGAAATAAGGGAGTTTAGGCTTGTCAGAGCCAACCACTGAGGAGCTTTGAAAGTGAGGTCGGGATTGAGGACAGGAGGCAAAGAGTCAGTGGAAAGCAGAGCTGGGGTTTTTAAATATGCCAGCGCTGGAGTTCTGTCAAGGGAACCAGGATAGGCTAGAACACATGGCTGCACAGGAAGAGGAGTGGGCCCGGCGTCTGGGTGTTGCTGACATCAGAGCGGCGGCTGTTTCTCATCGCTCCCTTCTAGCAGGACAGAGGAGGGAAATGCAGGAGGTGTGTAAGGTGTAAAGCGCCAACAGCCAAAGCAGAGCACCTGCTAGCGGGCAATGATGGATGAGGGATTTTAGGTGCCTTCTGCTCCCGGTTCATTTTTCTTTGAGACGGGATAGAAAAAACATCTAAAACCCCACCTGCTTACAAGTTTAACTACAATAAGCCGACAGATAAATAATTTGCCAAGCGATACCATGGATAATGTTCTCCAGACGAAGCTGAATAGACTGTAGGCATCGGGCAAAGAGGAAAGGTTGGGGCCTTTGTTGTCGAACTGAGTAAGTGATGTCTCCCATTGCTGGACTGGACATGCTTTGGGCATGCTAATGGTCCTGGAAAGGCAACGTCAGCCAGACACAGTTTCATCCCCTTGGCGTGGGCAGGTACCTAATTAGGTTAGGAGAAGTGCCAGAAAGCAACCTATTGAAAGCTAAACTATATCGCAAGGCACCATGAGAAAAATATGCAAAATGCCACCGAGGCAGAAGCAAGGAAGCCTGTGAACAGGTGCGCCATAAAACTAACCTGCCAGGGAAATCTAGTTCAGTTTCCTCTTGAAATAGGTTTAATCTCCCCTACACCCCACTGCAGAAGCTGTCCCCGATACCATTCCAGACCCAGGAATAGATGCTCCCATCCTTACCCCACCTGGATTTTAATATTAGACTCAAGATGGAAAAGAGGCTCTTGATTCTGCCATGTCCATGTCAGGTGTCCCTACCATCGTGTGTGCACCTGGAAACGGTACACAATGCCATGATGATGTATCAAAATTCTCCATGGTTTAATCATGGTTCTTTGAGATATTTATTTATTTATTTATTTATTTAATATATTTTATTGATTTTTTACAGAGAGGAAGAGAGAGGGATAGATAGTTAGAAACATCGAAACATCGATGAGAGAGAATCATCGATCAGCTGCCTCCTGCACACCCCTTACTGGGGATGTGCCCACAACCAAGGTACGTGCCCTTGACCGGAATCGAACCCGGGACCTTCCAGTCCGCAGGCCGACACTCTATCCACTGAGCCAAACTGGTTTCAGCTCTTTGAGATTTTTAACTATTTGAATGAAATGTTCCTAATTTGCTATACTAATTTCTTATTGCAGCAACAATAACACATCATCGATTTCAGCTGGGGAGTTTATACCCCCGGGAAGGCCAAGTCTGTCCAAACAATTCTGTAGATTCTCTTGGGCCCACTCACGGTCTTCAGCTGCCCTGGAATGTCCAGATGTGAAGTGGAGCTTTATTATACACACTTGCACATTCTATGTATACAAAGGTGTTGTATTAGTTAGTAATTTTGCTACAGATCTGAGGCTTGGTGGGAAGCTGTGGGATGGGGGGCAGTGGAGAGGAAGGTGAATTCTGTCATAGCCTCTGGCCACTGCCCTGGCCTCTGCTCCCCTCTCTCCCTCATGCTCTTCTCTGCCTTTTATTTTAGAAATCCTTCTTATTGTCTCATGTAGATAAATTTCACTCCCTTCCCTGAGCCCCTGATACCAGTGATACCCATGCCTTTTAGGTAATAAGTAACTTGGGGGAGCTTTTTGAGGAAGTTTACCTACAAAGGAACGTCTGAGGTTCCTGGAATCCTTGTGATCTCCCTTTGTGTTTTCAAGTTGGGTTTTTAGCCTAGGCCAGAAAGGATAATTAGCTCAGGTACACAGATTCCGGTTTACCCTGTACCTGCCACCCTCCTTACCCCCACCCTCTCTGCCTGGGCCAGCCTGACCCTTAACCGGGCTGAGGTAGGGAGGTGGGAATAGAGAAAAGAAAGAGAGATAGGAAAGTGGGGTCGGGAGGACTACAGCAAGCTTATTAACTGCGCAATGCTTTTTATACACAAAACACTGAATAGGAGGTCCGTCAAGAGGAATGTATTCTTTGCTCCTCTTAATCTCTAAGGGACAGAGCAGAAGGACACATTCTTGGTATAGAAAATCTCAGTAAATAGTTACAGACTTCTTGGCAAGCCATGAAAGGTGGCTCTCATTCTACTGATAGTAGCCATCCAAACAAGTCTGGGGAAACTGTGTGTGGGTAGGGGGCCAGCCTTGCTAGATCCCTCAAACGCAAGGACCTTGTCAGCTTACACCCTGTCTCCAACACCTCTGTACCCATTCTGGGTGTGAGGCTGTGCCATCTCCAGGAGCAGTGGAGGGCATTGAACCTCCCTGAACAGACCTGAAGTGGCTGAGCCTTCACATTTATTTTCTTCCCTTCCCTTGGCTCTTTGTGGAGCTGAGCCTATCATTAATCAGGCTGTAAAGCAAGGAAAAAAAAACTGCCATGGTAAGAACTCTTATTTATTTAAAATTGAAAAAGAAACCCCAACAAAACACCAGTCTAGAAAAGACTGAAAAATATTTCCAATATACCGGATTTGATTACCTTGCTGTGAACAAGGGGATATAGTCATTTGAAATGAAAGCTCTGACATTTGGTGTGTTTGGTGAGTCAGTGGTTCTGGGAGGAGACCCCACCAACAGGCATGGTGAGGCTTCAAGCCTTGATCTTCCCTCTGTACATTCCGAGGTGCTTCTTAATGGCTCTAATTGTTCTAAGGGATGAAGTCAGGGAAGTCCAGCACACACTTTCATACGTGTTTGAACAAGGCTTTTCCTCCTAGCATGGGAACCCTGGGTTTCTATCGTTAGGAGGGGCCATTAGACCACCCTTCTTGCAAACACTCCAGCTCTGTGGCTCGCAAATACTCCAGATAGTCAGCACAGCTGCTTTCGACTCTGATGGTGAGTAGTCATCACAAACATAATCCTTATACAGCCAGGAGCAAAGCCGAATAAATCGTTCAGACAGTGGGACAGAATGGAGGAGAGTAGGAAGCAGAGGATATTATTATTATTCTCTACGGCAGCTCATAAAGGAGAAGAAAACCTGGCAATGAGTGCACAGGAAGCAGTAACTGGTGATTACAATCCCAGCGATATGAATACTGGGACATATTGTTCGGTTATTTCAGTTGAATTGCAAAATAAAATCCCAGTGGATGGGGGACCCCTGCTTATACGGGCTCATGGCCTTTTCTTCCTCACACTGCGGTGTTCACAATGGAGTGCTCTTTCACCCTTCTTCCAAATTAATTTTATTTTCCCCCATTTTTAGTAAATTTATTGGGGTGACTGGGGTTAATAAAATTATACAGGTTTCAGGTGCACAATTCTACAAAACATCTGTACACTGTATTGTGTGTTTACCACCTCAAGTCAAGTATCAATCCATCACCATTTATCTCCCCATACCCTTCTTCACCTCCCCACCCCCATGATCACCACATTGTTGTCTGTGTCCATGAATACTTTTTCCCCCTGTTTTGCTCAATCCCTCTACTGTCCCCTAATCCTACTCTCCCCTCCCTCCCCCCGCAACCTGACAGCTGTCAGCCTGCTCTCTATCACATTAAGTCCCATGTCAGTCACCGGTGATGGACACTATATTTTCTGTCCAGAAACAAACAAACAAACAAACAAACAAACAAACAAACAAGCTTAGTGCTTACCGTGCTATAATTCTGTTTCTGTTTTGCTTGTTAGTTATTTTTTTTAAAATAATATATTTTATTGATTTTTTTCACAGAGAGGAAGAGAGAGGGACAGAGAGTCAGAAACATCGATGAGAGAGAATCAGCTGCCTCCTGCACACACCCACCTGGGGATGTGCTCGCAACCAAGGCACATGCCCTTCATCAGAATCAAACCCGGGACCCTTCAGTCCATAGGCTCACGCTCCATCCACTGAGCCAAACCAGTTTTGGCCTTGTTAGTTCTTTTTGCCGTATTAATTATCCTCAGGTACAATTCTTTAAAAAATATATTTTATTTATTTTTAAATATATTTATTTTTTAATATATATATATATATTTTTTTTTACAGAGAGAAAGGGAGAGAGATAGAACGTTAGAAACATTGATCAGTTGCCTCCTGCACACCCCTCAATGGGATGTGCCTGCAACCAAGGTACATGCCCTTGACCGGAATCGAACCTGGGACCCTTCAGTCCACAGGATGACGCTCCATCCACTGAGCCAAACCGGTTTCAGCTCAGGTACAATTCTGGCAGTGTTCCTCTCTTGTTTAGGAACCCGCAGAGGCTCCTCTTGTCTATAGAGTTGAGCTAACTTAGAATTCAAGTTTGCTTTACCATTCTCCTCTTGACTTGTCCACTCATACTTTTTCTACTTATTGTCTACACTTCCCTCTTGCACCTTGCATTTCAGCCAGATGGAACCACTGTGTTTCCCACACCTGCTTTCCCTCCTTTTTCAGCTCACACTTTCCCTTTTTTCCTTCTGAAATGCCCTCAGTTTTGTATGCTGCCATTCATCTTCCCATGATTTGGTGAAATGACACCTTCTTCTTTAATTCCTCTCCCCTAACTGGACACCCCTTTCTCCTCCTCTGGGCTCCCACAGTACTGTGTCTTTCTTACCATAATTTCCAGCACCTTCTGCTTTGTATTACAGTTGCTTGGTAAGGTTTACTTTCTGCATATTTCCCCTCATATGTTCTTAAAAGCAGGGTTAATTGTGTCTACTCTGGGGTCAGGCAGGATGCCTTGGGCGAAGTAGGCATCCACAATGTTTAATAAATAAATGAATGAGACTTTTATTGGAGCAATGGTTAGCAGTTTTTGGCTCCATCTGTCCATCCTTTTGTTTTTCCTTCTTGCTTTACTTTCTCCTTTTCTTCTCTTTCATTTCACCTGTCCCCATGTCTTGGCCTTTAAACAATTTTGCTGGGCACATGCCATCTTTCCAGGTGGGGATTCCTAATATTTGGGTGTTTTCCGTGGTCCCAAACAACTTTAAAAAATTTTTAAAAAAATTGATTTCAGAGAGGAAGAGAGAGAGAAACATCAGTGATGACAGAGAATCATTGACCAGCTGTCTTATGCATGCCCACTACTGGGGATTGAACCTGTAACTTGGGTGTGTGCTCTTGACCGGAATCGAACCTGGGACCCTTCAGTCCATAGGCTAACATCCTAGCCACTGAGCCAAACCAGTTAGGGCGGTCCCAAACAACTTTTAAAGAAGAAGAGCCTGGCCATTGTTGCTCATTGTAGTTTGAGTATTGACCTATGAACCAGGAGGTCACGGTTTGATTCCCAGTCAGGGCACATGCTCATGTTGTGGGTTTGGTCCCAAGTAGGGGACATGCAGATCAATGATTCCCTCTCATCATTGATGTTCCTATTTTTCTATCCCCCTCCCTTCCTCTCTGAAATTAATATTAATAATAAAAAGAGTAGAAGTATTTTTTTTTTTTAAAGAAGAAAGAAACTGTATACTCAGCATGGTTTGTATAGGAAGTAGGGACTTTTCCCCATATAAGGCTTGTTTGCTTTGGAGTTTACTACTTGAAAGTATGTATTTGTAGAGTATTTCCTTCTCCCCTCTGGAAGCAACCATTGCTCTTTCCTGGCCAGTGTCTTTGCTTCTCGCCAGTGGAGGGTTATGCATGGAGGAGGTAGGTGGGCACAGCACCAAATAGCAGCCAGCCCTCTTTTTTTTGCTAAAATTCCTCTACAAACCCCATTTTCCTGTGTGGCCAAGATTAGTAGACGTAGTGATTTGTCTTAAAGCAGGAAATCATCACGGCTCTAGGAAACTTGACTCTGGCTATGCCATATACTGGTGTGGGGGGAACCTGCCAGCTCAGTTTTCTCTCCTGCATAGTGGGGGGAAGGGGTTGGATTATCTCTGGGGTCTTTTCTAGATCAAATACTCCAATATTCCTGATTTGAGATTCTAGATCAGCCGTGGGCAAACTACGGCCCGAGGGCCGGATCTGGCCCGTTCGGCTGTTCTATCCGGCCCGCGGAGCCGAAAGAGTGGAGGGTTCTCTTGCTCTCCCCTCCGCTCCTTCACCAGAAGCCCAAGATGAGAGTGCTAGCATGGTCAGGTTGCTTTTGTTCCGGCCCTCCCTCTGGTCCAGTTTAAGAACCCATTGTGGCCCTCGAGTCAAAAAGTTTGCCCACTCCTGTTCTAGATCCATCTGTAAAGATTGCTGTGGTCCTGCCTAAGCCAGGGCCAGGAGGTGGCAGCACTGCTTCTTCCAGAGCCCACAGCCTCAGTTGCAGGGCTGGGGTGGATGTCATGCTTGCTCTCCAGTAGGGCCTTTTCAGAACAAGCAGCCAGGGGTTGCTTGTAGTCTGCTGGGTTATGACTGCCAGCAGGACTGCCAAGCCTTGCGTACAGGAAGTACTTAATGCTCCCTCTTTGCCAGAGCCTGACTTCGCCTGGCATGACACATGCAGACCAAGGCACACTCATCCCCAATGAGGCTCCAGTGATGAGCTCACCGGAGTTTCTTGACGCAAGCTAGAGTCTCCCTCAGGGCAAGTGAGAGCTGCATCCATGCGTAAGCGCCTGTGTTCGCCCACTCTGGATGTGCACTCCTGTCTCCCAGGGATCCCTGTGCTGTTGCTAACAGCTGCATTTGCTCATGGCAAAAATTGAAATGCCTGATGCCAGGCATGACTGATCCAAGCACAAGAAACCAACTTGTGGGAGCTTTTACTAAATGGGGATGGAATTAGACACTTAGAATGCAATAGAATGTTTGAATTGCGAGGAACCTGCAAGATGATATGGGTCAGTGGTTCTCAAACTTTGCAGGGCATCACCCAAGAAGCATGCTAAAAATACATATTTCTGGGCCCAGCTTCAAACCATTTGAATAGGAATCTCTGGTGCTGGGACCTAAGAATCTGTATTTTAATGAGCTCCTTAGGTATGTCTGATGCAGCTGGTCTGTAAAAAAGGCATTGAGGAGCCACAGTCTATAACAGTACATTCCAAAGCTTACTAGAAATGCAACTCTCTGGAATGGGGTCCAATACTCTGTTTTACTATGAAGCCCTCCAAAATGGCCAACTAATTTTTTATTTCCTGGTTTTAGTGCTGAAACTCTGATGTCCCAGGGCTTCCCTAAGTCATGGGAATACTAGAATGGTTGATTCTTTTTCAAGGTGATTTTTCTTTTTTTTCAATAAATATATATTTTTATTGGGTTTAAAGAGGAAGAGAGCAGGAGAGAGAGATAGAAACATCAATAATGAGAGAGAATCATTGATTGGCTGCCTTCTGCATGCCCCCCACTGAGGTTCAATCACCCAACCAGGGCATGTGACCTTGACTGGAATCGAACCCTGGACCCTTCAGTCCACAGGCTGATGCTCTATCGGATAGAGTCTATCCACTGAGCCAAACCAGGGAGGGCTGATTTTTCTTTCTGTTATAGTTTCAGAGACACTGGAAATACTTTATTTCCCAGTTGAGGGAATGGGAGCTAGAACAGAAGCAGTTTGCTCATGGACATGCAGTAAGTTACTGGCAGAGATAGGAATAGGCTTCCAGCCCAGTATCCCTGCTACTCTTGGAAACATTTTTTTTTTTTTGCTGTGAGTGAGCTGCCTCACGCTTTCCTACTTCCCACTAGGAGCTAGCCCTGGAGGAGCTCATTATGGAGTGGCCGTATTTGGGGTGAATAATCTGTATTCTGTGGCCTTATTGAGTCAGGTATGCAACAGTGACAGGTGCAGGTGCCATCAAACTTTAATTAATTCTTCCAGGGCTTGTCTTAGCCCAGGTGGGGAAGGTGATTTACAATTTAATGAATTTCCATTTGGCCATAATCTTTAGCTCCACCATTCAGGCTAGTAGCATTACTGAGATGGAGAATACTGAATAAGGGATTACAATCCAGTGACTGTGGTCAACCAAGTCAGATCCTTGGCTGCTCTATTATTTGCTGGGTTTCCCCCCCCAAAGACCCTTACATAAATTCTTGCCTGGATCCCTTTGTTTTCTCACAGTTGGTTGCCAAGACTTGACAGGCTATGCCTGATTATCTACATCAGATTTGATTTTATTTATTCTGGGGTGTGCATTGCATTACCAATTAGCTAGGAAGGGAGTAACAGGCTGGAAAGCTCTTCTAATACAGTGGTTCTCAAATTGAGGCATGTAGCAGACTCATCTGGAGGAAAAACCCAGTTGGCTGGCTCTACCCACAGAGTGGCCACAGACTGCTACATTATGAGCTCCCAAGAGTCTTTGTCATATGATATTCATTATTGTTGTCACTAGGCTGGCCTGACTTTATAAGGTATGACACGAGATGATTTATTTATTTTTAAATGTTTTTCCCCCCTTCAATATATTTTCATTGATTTCAGAGATTAAGTGAGAGGGAGAGAGGGATAGAAACATCAATGATGAGAAAGAATCATTGATTGTCTGCCTCCTGCATGCCTTCTACTGGGGATAGAGCCCATAACCTGGGCATGTGCCCTTGGTTGCAATCAAACCTGGGACCCATCAATCTGCAGGCCAATGCTCTATCCAGTGAGTCAAACCAGCTAGGGCACAAGATGATTTCTAAGGGATCTTCTAGCAACAGAAAGTTTACTTATAAACAAAATAGATATGGTTTAATATATGACTAGAGGCCCAGTGCACGAAATTCTTGCACAGATAGAGTCCAAAGGCCTGCTTGGCAACCAGGGATGATCTATGGGGTGACTGGCAGGGTGATAGGGGCCCCCACTCATATCTGCCTTGGCCTTGCACCGCCTGCTCACCTGCTCTACTATCCTGCTATGATCCAGTTCTCATTGGGGCTGATAACACCTCCACTGCTGCCTGCCACCAGGGCTGCATCACCAACACCTGCCATGTTTAGCACCACCTTCTGGTGGTCAGTGCACATCTAACTCCCAGTTGGTTGAACTCCCACCTCTGGGGACAATTTGCATATTAGCCTTTTATTATATGGGATATTCTTTCATTATCATAGTTCTCCCTTCTCCTAAGCATCCTGTATGTAGGGTAATATTTAAATCCCACAAATAGAGAGCAATTTTTAAAAAATAGATTTTTATTGATTTCAGAGAGGAAGGAAGAGGGAGAGAGAGATAGAAACATCAATGATGAGAGAGAATCATTGATTGACTGCCTTCTGCACACCCCCCACCTGGGATCGAGCCTGCAACCCAGGCATGTGCCCTTGACCATAATCAAACCTGGGACCCTTTAGTCTGCAGGATGATGCTTTATCCACAGAGCTAAGCTGGCTAGGGTGAGAGCAATTGTTTTGAAGAAAAGATTTTAACTTAGAAAACTAACTTTTATTTAGACCCTCTTTTGTTAGAGCTATCAGAAGAACAGAAATATTAAGACTTAACAGCCATTTGTACTTAAAAATCTCTTAATCTTGGTGTCTGTGGTCTGAAACTCTCCTGATTTCCTTCCTATTTCCTTGGCTGTTGTTCTCAACACCCCTCATTAGCTCCTCCTCCTCCTTATTTCTTCATATTGGTATGTCCAGGGCTTGGACTCTCTCTCCCTGGTGGACATCCTCTATTCCTTTAGTTTAAAACTTCATCAACCATCTGATGACTCTCAACTGATATTCTCAGCTTGGACCTCTACCCTCAGCTCCAGCCTACCTGATGGATTCACTTGGTTTTTTTTTTTTAGATTCCACAAATGGAACATGTCAAAAGCCATCCTATCTAATAAAAGAGTAATATGCAAATTGACCATCACTTCAAGACACAAGATGGCCACCCCCATGTGGTCAAAATGGCTGCTCCCATGTGGACACAAGATGGCTGCCTTAAGATGGCCTGCAGGGGAGGGTAGTTGTGGGAAGTTAGGGGTGACTAAGCCAGCAGAGGAGGGCAGAAGTAGCAATGAAAATAATTTTATGGTTGGGGTCACTGCAACATGAAGAACTATATTAAAGGGTCGCGGCATTAGAAAGGTTGAGAACCACTGCTCTAAAGAAAAAGACTTTCAAAAGCTCTGAACATTTTACCTTTGGATCAAACAAGTTCTCAGTCACAACATTATCCTCCCCTAGTGTAAAGCAATCTTCTAGAAATGGTGGTGGTGGTGGTGGTAACACTGGGGTCTTCAATCTACATATATGAGCTCATCAGATAGCACAATAATTTCATAGTGATGCGTATGTATATTACCTCATTTTATCTTTTTAAAAATATATATATTTTATTGATATTTTACAGAGAGGAAGGGAGAGAGATAGAGAGCTAGAAACGTCGATGAGAGAGAAACATCGACCAGCTGCCTCATGCACACCCTCTACTGGGGATGTGCCTGCAACCAATGTACATGCCCTTGACCTGAATTGAACCCAGGACCTTTCAGTCCACAGACCGAGCTCTACCACTGAGCCAAACCGGTTTCAGCTCATTTTAGAGATCAGGATTGTGGAGACTCATAAAGGCTTGGTTGTGGCTCATAAAAGATTGGTTGTGGCTGACCCAGGACTAGAACCCAGGTTTGATGAGTCCAGGTCTAGAGCTCTTTCTATTACATAAAAAATAGAAGAGAATATTACTGAATGTATATCTCATTAAAACAGATTAGTGCACTGGTAAAGAAGAAATTAGTGTGAGAATGTGCAAAAGACATGGGGACTGTGGACAAAAGGGGCCACATGCAACCTGACCAGCTCAGGCAAGGCCTGCATAGCTGGTTTTGCAAACTCAGAACCTAAAGTAACCACAAAGGATGGACTGAAATGAAACTTTAACTAAAAGCATTTATGGTGGTAATTATGTCCTAGGCCAGTATCTTCACTGACAAGGTCAACCTTTACCTTAACTGAGCCCATCTGTCTTTTTGCATCTATAATAACATATCCTTGAAATGTCTGGGTAACTTGTAGCTTCCCTTTTTCTGGACCCCTTGGGGCATAACCTAATATGCTGGGGACCAGGACAGATACCACAAATTCCTTCATTGTTATCATGTCAATTGTTCCTGCACCCGCCTAAGTAGGTGTCTGTCATTTTACTTGTATCCAATCCCAGGGGTTTCCCTGCTTTGCTTTCTCACAACTCTCTAGTGAGAGTCTGTCACCAATGAATTTCATGTAACCCACCCAAGTCCCTTTCCTTTGATTGCAACGTACAAATACAGATGTAGCTAGCCATTCTCTGGAGCATTATCTCAATTCATTGATGTTCTGCTTCCTGGCATAAGTTGACAGTTTGGCTTAAAATCACGAAAATTCTTTACAGGTTTCACTGTTTTTTTTTTACATTAACATTACCTAGAGCTTAAAATAGACCAAGTTATCACTAAATTTTACTTTCCAAGAGCACCCAAAGAAGAAGGACCCTATCTGTAATTTTATTACAGGAGGCCTTTTTTTTTATATCCTTCAACCAATTTTTTTAGCATATACTTCAAGGAAATTTTAGTTTCTTCATCTAGAGATAGGAAAGATTGCATTATGGTCAGTTCTTTCCAACCCCAGCATTCTATGATATAAAAAGTTAATATAACATGATATGAAGGAGGATGACTTCCTTGTGTGTTGGTAGAATCACACAGCAGCGCGTCTGATCTTGTAGCTGCGGTGCCTCAAGGTCAGAAAGTTATCCTGTCTGAAGCCACAGGGAAGGTAAATGTTTGATTTCATGACTGGGGAAGATGATTGGCCATTTTTAAGAGCAAAGGACTCATACCAAATTCTCTGTGAGGTTAAACAGCATTCAAACGAGGCAATTGACACGTAAAAGGGAGTGTGAATGGGTCCAAGAAAAAGAGCTCTCTGCTGACACTTAAGGATTCATGAAGGTCAGGAAACACTTGTGAAGAGGGGTCTGTCATCTGCAGGACTGATGAAAACTCCAAATGGTGAGAAATTTGGGTTGTACAAATAGACAATTATCTGTGAGAATGATGGCTGAGTACTTAAAGTGAGATGAAAGAACAGATTCATTTTGAGAGAGCGCTTGAGGAGGAAAGTTTCTGTGTGATCGTGCTGTGCATTTGATTAATGATCAGAAACTGCCAGGACTTGGCATTCATTGGGATCTCTCAAGGAAAGCTGGACACAGTAAAGGGATTTTTAGGAAAATAGCAACTGCTCAAGCAATACCTTTATCTCTGGGCTACCCCTCTAGTCTGCTTCATAGTCACAACTTTTTATCTGCAAGGACTCATCAAAAATAACATGGGTAATATTTATCTCCCAGGTTGTTGTCAAAAATAAAATGAATTTTATCTATCTATCTATCTATCTATCTATCTATCTATCTATCTATCTATTTATTTTTGTGTGAATTTATTTGAGCCAAACTGGGTATGTGCCTGCAACCAAGGTACACACCCTTGACTGGAATCAAAGTTTGTCTTAAAGAGCTAATAAGCTAAGAGTTTCTGTCATGGTTGACTGTTGTTTCTGCCTGTCCAGCCTTCATATACCCTCTTTGGTAAGAAAACCTCCCCTTTTCTTTTGTTAACCACTGTTCCCACACTATTGCCAGTGTGGTATTTGGGAGTGACTGACCTTGGGCCCCTGCTCTAGAAGTGGACATATAGCCAGTTCTTCTAATCAGAGGCAGCCTTGACCATTGGTTTTGAGAAGGGCAAGTCACTTTGGCCCATTGAATGTCAGGTACAGAGCCCTTGCTCAAATATGGAGGAAAAAGTATTCTGTGAGTCTCAAGAGAACCATGAATAGCTTCCTGAACACCTAGATCTAGCTGCACCTGAAGCTTACATTACACTTTAAAGTTTACTCTGGATTTTGAATCTTACTTCAACCAGTGAATTCCTTTTCCCCCCTTATTCTTTTGTTTGCTCTAATCAGGAGTGTGTATGACCATTTTATTGGCTATGGTTGTGTTCATTCCTTCAGTCTACATACTACTTACTGGTGTCTTCTTGTGTCAGGACCTATGCAGGGAGTTTTGATACTATGATGTGTGCTTTCTCTTCATAGAGCTTGAAAACTATGACACATGATTGAAATTCAATGTAGTAAATATAATGAGTGACATAAGTGAGAGGCATTAAAGAGAATAAAGTGGTAGATCAAGTGTGGGTGACCTGGGAAGGTCTATCTAATCTCAGAACATTTTAATGACTCCCCAAATATCCCCCACACTCATTAGCAGTCACTATCTATCTCCCAACCTCAACCCCTGGAAACTGCTCATTTATTTTCTGTAGATTTGGCTATTTTGGACATTTCATATAAAAGGAATCATACAATATGTGGTCCTCTTTTTTACTGACTTCTTTCACTCAGCATAATGTTTTCAAGGTTCATCCATATTGTAGCTGAACAATAATAGGTTGTTAAATAGATATTCAACTTTTAAAAAATATATATTTTATTGATTTTTTACAGAGAGGAAGATAGAGGGATAGAGAGTTAGAAACATCAATGAGGGAGAATCATTGATCAGCTGCCTCTTGCACACCCCCTACTGGGGATGTGCCTGCAACCAAGGTACATGCCCTTGACCGGAATTGAACCTGGGACCTTTCAGTCTGCAGGCTGATGCTCTATCCACTGAGCCAAACAAGTTTTGGTGATATTCAACTTTTGTTTATCCATTCATCAGTGGTGAACATTTGGTTGGCTTTACTTTTGGGCCAGTATGAGTAAAGCTCCTATAAACATTCATGTATGATTCTTGTGGAGACATGTTTTCAGTTCTCTTGGGTAAATACCCAAGAGTGGAATTACTTGGTCATATGATGTTTATGTTTAATTTTTTTGAGGAACTGTTAACCTGTTTTCCAAAGTGACTGTACCACTTTATTTTCTCACCAGCAGTATAGAGTTCCAGTTTTTCCATATCTCCAACAGTACTATTACTACTTTAAAAATGACTATCTTTGTGGATGTGAAGTGGTAGCTCATTGTAATTTATGTTTGTATTTTCCTGATGCCTAATCATGTTGAATATATTTTCTTGTGCTTATTGGAATTTATGTCTTTTTTTTTCTTACAATACCTATGCATATCTTTTTTACATTTTAATTAGGTTGTTTTTATATTGTTGAGTTGTAAGAGTTCTGTATATATTCTGGATTTTAGGTCCTTATCAGATATGATTTGAAAATATGTTCTTCAATTCTGTGGATTTTTCTCTTTTTGCTTTATTGATATTATCCTTAGAAATTATTGTGTCAGGACCTGTGCAGGGAGTTTTGATGCTATAATGTGTGCTTTCTCTTTGACCACATGGGCGTGGACATCTTGTGCTTTGGAGTGATGGTCAATTTGCATATTTCTCTTTTATTAGATAGGATTACTATATATTTGTCTATTCTTATGCCAGTACTATAATACTTTGATTGCTATAGTTTAATATTAAAATTGAGAAGTGAGTCAAGATTACTTGAGCTACTTTGGGTTCCCTACATAAGTATATAAATTTTAGGGTCAGCTTTTCAAATTTCTCAAAAAAGTCCCAGGTGGGATTTTGATAGGGATTGTGTTAAATTTGTAGGTCAGTTTGGGAAGTGTTGCTGTCTTAGAAATAATAAGTCTTCCAATCTATGAGCACAGGATATTCTTCTATTTAGATTTTTACAAAATGTCTTCCAATGGTATTTTATAGTTTTTAGTATACATGTCTTGCACTCTTCTTGTTAAATTTATCCCTAAGTATTGCATTCTTTTTGATTATATTGTAAATGTAATTATTTTCTTAGCTTCATTTTTAGGCTGTTTATTGCTAGTATATAGAAATACAGTTGATGTTTATATGTTGATCTTGTATTGTGCAACCTTGCTGTTTATTAGTTTGTATGTATGTGTGTGTGTTTCTTAGCATTTTAAAACATACATGCGATTGATCATGTCATCTGCAGGTGGAGATGGTTATTCTTCTTCCTCTTTAATCAGGACACTTGCTTTTCTTTTATTTCTTACCTGCCTCATTGCCTTAGCTATAATGTCTAGTACAATGCTGAATACAGGTGGCAAAGATGCACTTCCTTGACTTATTTCTGATATTAGGGATAAAGTTTCCAGATTTTGTAAAATGCTTTTTCTGCGTCTATTGAGATAATAATGTGGTTTGTAGCCAAACCAGCTACAGCTAGAATCACTTTTTAAAATACTGCTGCTGCTACCACCAGCAATATCAGAGAAAGGTCCCCTCCCTTCCTTTTCCCTTCTCTTCCTTCCTCCCCTCTTCTCCTTTTTCTTTCTCTGTGCTGGGGCATGAGACCTGCCAGCATGTCTTTGCAATCTCTCAGAGCCCTGATTTACACCCCTCAGAAGTTTTGCATGGCTGTCACCTCATTAAGATATTTATATCATCGCAGAGCCTGAACTTGAATCTACCTTGAAGGTGTAATTGTGTGTTGCTAATGTAATGGCTGGAATTGCCCATGCAAAGAACAACATGAGAAAGGTCACTGGGAGCAACGCAAGGTCACAGAGCCACCTGAAGGGTGTTCAGGGTTGATTTGCTCATTTCCTCCAATTGCAAGGAGGAGAAGGGTCATGCCAGCAGGTAGGGCTCACAGAGGAGAATGACTGCAGCACGGGCTGTGCAGATGGGAATGGAGAGGAGTTTATTATGCTTTCCAAATGGCTAGAAGCCTCATTGACAATCTGAGCACACACACACAGCAAGAGCCCCAACCCACATCCCCATAAATATGACTGGATCTATGGGAGAGGTGGTTGTCCCTACCCTAAGGATGGCTTGCATTTCCCCAGCATTAGCAAATTTATCTGCAAAAAATATAGTAAGACACTTCTCCCCCCCAACTCCTAAAATAGATACAAAATTCATTTTTGCTCTCTTACATTTGATTTATTTCCAGATTCCTTGGGGCGTGTAGTGTGAGAGATGCAGCTAGATGGACCCCTGCAATGCTTTTCTTCTTTTAACACACAGGGAAGGGGCGGTGACTGTGCAATGGGGGCCTCTCGCCCCACAGGTTTTGTTACATTTATGAATTCAGTCAATATGTATTAAGCACCTGCTATGAGATGGACCAGGTGCTAAAAATACATCAGGAAATAAAGACAAGCACGGAATCACCCCCGCCCTCCCCATGCTCACAGACTAGCCCAGGATATAGACATTTGGCAAAAATGTGGTAAGTGCTGTCAGGAAAGACAGCATGCTGCCACAGAAGTTCCCAGCTCCCCCGTGAGACAGTGGCTCTCCTGGTTTTTGTTTTTGCAAAAGTCTAAGCTCCATAGGGGAATGTGCAAGAGAAGGGAAGATAGAGGCAAGTGTGTGCTACCTGAGAGACTCAAGACATTGAGGCTGGCATAGAAAATAGAGGGTTTTTAGAACATTCTATAAGACCGGAGGGGGAAAATCTTTTCAGGTTCTTAGGGTAGTAGGCACCAGTACCTGGGCCGTGAAGGTACTGCAGGGAACAGCAGGATCTCAGGAGAGACTAAGGAGGCTAGACTTGGTACCCTGGACACTCAGGCTTGGCCATGAGCCTAGTACAGAGTAGATGCCCACCTTTGTGGGATTGTGTGGGCTTATACAATGACCATATTAGTGATGGGCCATGGACCAGAGAGCCATTACTAAATGACACACACTAAGGCAGGTCCCTGGGACTTTGCCAATCCTGAGTGAGGAAAGTACTAGTATGTTTCAATCGTGACTAAAGTTACATTTGCTCCTAACCCAGTGGGATGGAGACTCAGAAAAGATTAAATTTTATGTCAGGAGATAACAATAATGTGAAATTTCTAATGTTCCATGTTGTAGAATAAAAGTTATACCTGCTACACGTGGGAACCTCATCTATGACTGTTAAGAATCCCAGTGCAGCACATAATCTGCCCACAGATTGATTACTACCCTAGCAGTGGGACCAATTGGTTTTGAGAAAATAGCTGTTTCCCTGTTGGAAAACTGGTGGGTAGAGATGGGTAAGAAGTCACAGGAGCCACAGCTGATATGGGGAACACTATGTACTAGTGATGAAACTGAGTCTGAAAGAGTATTACAGGATGCTTTCAGACTCGGGGTTGATGATACAGGTTGGTTTATACAGTGTTTGGAAGGAAGAATACACAAGTGTAGCTTTGTTAGATTATACTGACAATATTAAAGACATTTCAGACTCACGGAAGGAGAAATTTAAGGGCCAATCTCTGAAATTATTTTTATTTGCCTTTAAAAATATTTTTATTGGTTTCAAAGAGGAAAGAAAAGGGAGAGATAGTTAGAAACATCAACAATGAGAGAGAATTATTGATCATCTGCCTCCTACATATACCACACTGGAGATAGAGCCCACAACCTGGGCATATACTCTGACCGAGAATTGAACTGTGACCTCCTGGTTAATAGGTTGATGCTCAACCACTGAGCCACCATGCAGGCTGTGCTGTTATTATTTTTAAAGACTAACAAAATTTAACTTCTTTCCAGGATAGAGATACATTAAGAGACTAATACCACCAAAGTTCCTATTAAGAGAACTCTCTGTTTCCCAAAGGGTCATAATGGGTAGAGAACAGACATCCATTGGTGATTGAAGGAGTAAGTCTTTCTAGCTAGGGCACATGGGGTCTTAAAACAGAAGATAGAATGCCAGGAGAGGAAGAGATCTGCATCCTATTTGTTGAGGCCACTAAGGAGATTTGGACCGAGGATACATATTATAGCCACCTTATGCTGTGCTCCTTAATTTAAGGGTTTTTGCCCAAGGCTCCAGGTTCTACCAGAGCACTCAGAGAAGTTCAAATTAATATAGCATTCCATCCCTCTCTTCCCAACATACCCGAAAGTTTTGTCCAGAGCCTGGGGCAGGGTGAGGACTTAGAAGATGTACAGTGCATAGTTGGACATTTGATTAGGAAGATTCATATATTCATGCAATAAAATATTTATTGAGACCCTATTGTGTGCTAAATGCTCTTGTAGGTTCTGGGGATATAACAGTACACAAAATCTGCTTTCATGAAGTATGGCAGATTGTATTTTCCAAAAGTGACTCAATATTGTTAAGATATCAGTTCTCCCCAATTTGATCTGTAAATTTAGTAAAATCCAGATAAAAATCTCAAAAGTTATTTCATGGATATTGACAAACTGATTGTAAAGTTTGTATGGAGAAGCAAAAGGCTCACAGTAGCCAACACAATACTGAAGAATAAAGTCAGAGAACTGGTACTACTATTTTTAGGCACAATAATAAAGACAGTGTGGTATTGTTGGGAAAAAAAATAGGTCAGTTGAACAGAAGAGAGAGCCCAGAAATAGACTCATAGAAACATAGTCAACTGATCTTTGACAAAACAGTAAAGGCAGTTCAGTGGAGAAAGAATTGTCTTTTCCACAAATAGTATCAGAACGACAGGACATCCACATCCAGAATATAGCATTAATATAGCATTAATGTAGCAGAAAAAAATGATCTAGAACTGATATCACCTTACAAAAATTTATTCAAAATGAATAATAGGCCTAAATGTAAAATGCAAAACTACTATAAACTTCTGGAAGTTAACATAGGAGAAAACCTTGGTGACCTTGGGTTTGGTGATGAGTTTTTAGATGTAGCACCTAATGTACGATCCATGAAAGAAAAAATGGATAAACTGAACTTCACTAAAATATAAAACTTCTGCTCTGTGAAACACACTGTTAAGAGAATAAAAAGACAAGCTAAAGACTAGCAAAACACCCATGTTATAAAGGACTTGTATTCAAAATATACAAAGAACTGTTTAAGCTCAATAATAAGAAAAAAATAACAAATTAATAAATGGGCAAATGATTTAAATACCTCACTAAAGAATATATACATATGGCAAATAAGTATATGAAAAGATGCTCAATGTTATATGTCATTGGGGAATTCCAAATTAAAACAACAATGAGATATCTCTACAAATCTATTAGAATAGCTTAAAAAAATGGCAACACCAAATGCTGGTGAGGATGTGAGGCAACAGAAACTCATTTATTTCTAGTGGGAATAAAAAGTGGTACATTAACTTTGGAAGACACTCGGTTTGTTTCTTACAGAGCTAAACATAGTCTTGCCCGATGAGCCAGTAATTGTGCTCATAGGTATTATTTAAATGTGTTGAAATCTTATGTCCCCATGAAAACTTGCACATGAATGTTTACAACAGTTTTATTTAGAACTTCCAACATTTGGAAGCAACTAAGATGTCCTTCAAAAAGGTGAATGGATAAATAATTGTGGTACATCCATATAATGAAATATTATTTAGTGATAAAAATAAACTAGCTATGAAGCCACAAAAAGACATGCAAGAAACTTAAATGCATATTGTTTAGTGAAAGAAGCCAGTCTGAACAGACTATATGTGATAAAATTCCAACTGGAATCTTATACAACATTTGGGAAAAGGCTGACCATCCGGAAGTCAGTGCTGGGTTGCCATGGTGACCCAGTGCTGACTACTGTGGCTGCAGGCCCAGTGACCCAGCAGTGACTGCTGAGGGGGCTGCAAATCAGGCCTGGAAAGAGACCTGAAGAGAGAAGCAGGGGCTGATCTGTAGCATCTGTGGCAGCTTTTGACCAGTGATTGTCTCTTTCTTTCCCTCCAAGCCTGGCCAGCAGCCTTGCCCCCATTTCTCTCTGAGCCTCCATCAGCCCTGCCTTTCTGACCAGGCCCTGTTGATAGGCCCAGAGATGCTGACTGGCATAGAAACTGACCAATCAGAACTAAATCTGGGTCAACTGTGAGGAGCCAATGGCCGCTTAGGAGGTGGAGCTTTTGACACTGACTGGCATAGAAACTGGCCAATTAGAACTAAATTGGCCAGCAGAGGAGGGCAGTTGGGGGCAACCAGGCTGGCAAGGGGAGGGCAGTTGGGGGTGCAATCAGACCAGCAGGGGAGGGCCATTGGGGGTAAGATTAGGTTGGCATGAGAGGGCCTTTGGGGGCAAGATCAGGCCAGCAGCATAGGGCAGTTGGGGGCAACCAGGCTGATAGGGGAGGGTAATTGGTGTGATATCAGGCTGGCAGGAGAGGGCAGTTGGGGACAAGATCAGGCCAGCAAGGGAGGTCAGTTAGGAGTGATCAAGCAGGCAGAGGCAGTTAGGGGTGATCAGGCAGGCAGGCAGGTGAGCAGTTAGAAGCCAGTTGTTCCAGATTGTGAGAGGGATGTCCGACTGCCTGGATTGAGCCTAAACTGGCAGTGGGAAATTCTCTAAGGGGTCCCTGATTGGAGATGGTGCAGGCTGGGCTGAGGGAACTGCTCTCTCCATGCATGAATTTCGTGCACTGGGCCACTAGTGTTATATAATGATGCTCTAGTCAATAGTGTCCGCTAATATTCCAGATGACAAGCAACATGAACTACTAGATATATGATCATCTTCAGATAATTCTTGTCCTTAGGGTCTCATGCCTTCTAGTCTTCCAGTTGAGGACCTAGATATCACAGAGGCAAATCATCCCCACTGTGTCCTGAACTTCTGACCTACAGAATCCACAAGCATAATAAATGCTTATTTTGTACCATTAAATGGTGGGATAATTTATAATAAATAATTGGACCATAAATTTTAATATCAATAGATAACTGGAGAGTATATAGTTTGGCTTTATTTTCATTGGTGGAAAGTTAAGTTTTACATGGTTGCTTTCAAGGAAGACTCATACGAAGCATTTAGAAAAGAAGTTTACTTGCAAAGAAGTGCAAGATAGTCAGAAGGACTGGCTCTTCAAATTATAAAAGCAGACAAATGAGCTGAATTATTGGCTGCTGTAACAAATTATCGAAAACTTAGTGGCTAAACCAACACTGATTTATTATTTTGAGTTCAGGAAGTCAGAGGTCCAAAATGGGTCTCATTCGGAGGCTCCAGGAGGAATCTGCTATCTTGACTTTTTCTAGCTTTTTAAGACTGCCATGTTTCTTGGCTCAGGACCCTAATTCTTCCATATTCAAAGCCAGCAACACCAGGACAAGTCTTTCTCATGCAGTTATCTCTCTGGTTCTTCTTCTTTTGCTTCCCTCTTTCCCTTAAAAGGACCTTTGTGATTACACATAACCCATATAATCCATGATAATCTTCCCATTTTGAGGTCAGTTGATTAGCAACTTTAATTCTCCTTTCCTACATAATCTTATACATTCACAGGTTCTAGGATTTAGGACATAGACTTTTTTAATTGTTGTTGTTAATCCTCATCCAAGGATATTTTTTCCATTGCTTTTTTAAAAGAGAGAATAGAAGGGATGGGGAGAGACACACAGAGAGACATATCAATGTGAGAGACATTGATTGCTTGCTTTCCTCAAGTGCCCCTACTGGGCCCAGGGAATCAAGCCTGCAATTCATGTATGTACATACATGCCCTTGACTGGAATCGAACCTGGGACCCTGCAGTCCATGGGCTGAGGCTCTAACCACTGAGAGCAACTGGCTAGGATGGACATAGCCATTTTTGAGGGCCACTATTCTGTCTACAAAAATCCCAAACTTGCCAAAACCGGTTTGGCTCAGTGGATAGAGCACCTTTTGTATCTCTCTGCAGGTTTTACAGATAATAGATTCTCAATAAATGTTTGTTGACTACCTCCCCTTAAAAAAAAAGTACAGCCGAAACCGGTTTGGCTCAGTGGATAGAGCAGACTGAAAGGTTTGATTCTGGTCAAGGGCATGTACCTTGGTTGAGGGCACATCCCCAGTAGCGGGTGTGCAGGGGGCAGCTGATTGATGGATTTCTCTCATTGATGTTTCTAACTCTCTATCCCTCTCTCTTCCTCTCTGTGAAAAATCAATTATATATATATATATATATATATATATATATATATATATATATATATATATATATAAAGTACAGGTAGGGAAAATAGGCATATTTACACACCAATTTCATTGTCCCATGGAGAAAGAATAATTAAGATGATGTGCAGGGCAATTTGAAACCCACGTGGGATGCAGTAACCTGCCCTTCTTGTTCTGGTTTATCACACCGAACTCTCAGCATAACTTTGAAAAGCAGGTGGGATGGATCTGTTATTGTATTTTACAGTTGGGAAAGGAAGTTGCAGGGAGAGTGAGTGACCTCTGGAAAGTCACCCAGGAGTCACCATAAAGTTAGCCTTGAGCTCTGTCTCAGGTTTCTAAATCCAATGCTGTTCTCCTATCCACTCCCAATGCTCCAGCAACCCTTTCTGGGCAGGTGAATTGCCTGCACGTGTCAGAATTTTATAATTGCTTTTGTTTTCCCTTTTCTTCCTTTCCTGGCCTTAGGGGATTTTTATTTCACCCACTTTAGCTTATGATTTCATTTCCAGTCTGTTCTTACGAGGTTGATATTTTCAGGCATTGTCAGGGGCCAGCCAAGGAAAGCCAGCAGCGCAGCTGTGTGAGCTTTTTATCTTGCTCTCATCCACTGCGTGCAGACACTCTGAATTCTGCTCTTTTACACCAATGTGTGTAGACTGGCAACAGAAAATTTAGTCTGAGCTCATTCATAAGCCATGATCAAACTTCTGAGTGTCTTCTAGGGTTCTCAGGGACAGAGATAGCCATGCCATAAGCCCTTTTAATTGAGAATTCACTAATTTAGCCATCCATCGAGCTGTTTAAAAATATTTATGGATATAACTGGAGAAGTGGAATTGTTCAAGTTTACTTAGCAGCAGAGATGGGATTAGAACCCAATCCACTTCCCCAGAGACACTCAACAAACCATTAACAGAGAACATCTTGACAAAATGATGTGATTAGGATATGAGAACTGTTAATCTCCATCAGTTCCGGTATACAGTTTTCTAAGCATTCTTAAATTCAGGGGTTGGTTGACATTGGGAGATATCAGGGGAAAGGGCAGAGCTTGGAGTGCGATTGGGGCTTGAGTCCTAGCTCTACTGGTTGTTAGCTCTGTGCAAGTCAGTTAAATAGTTCTGAACCGTTAACTGAATACTCTCTGCTTTGGGTAATGAGAATATGATAGCTATAAATCTAAGACTATTGTGAGGAATATATGCTATGGTTCACATGAAGACATGTGACATAGTATGTGACACATAGCAAGTGCTCAGTAAATACCTTCCCTCTTCCTGCCTGCAGTACATTCCTTAGCCTTACCCCCAAAGAGGGCAGGTAAGGTGTATCTGGTAACTGAAATTGTAGTCTTGGTTGTTCTGCTGTTGTCGCCTTGGATAAGATATTGCCTGTTTCTGTACTTTTTTTTTTTATCCATAAAAATGTAGGCAGTCAAACCTACACCTCCTAACTTCATGAGGCTTGATGAATGTGCTAAGCTTTTAGGATCGAAAAAATCTATACTAGAACACTGAGAAAGAACAAGAGGCTCAGCCTCCAATATCACCATATCAGAACATAAACAAATAGTACAACTTGACAGCTTTTGAGAAGTGCAGATATTTCAGGATGAAATGAATTTGTCAAAAAGCATTTGATTAATAACTGCAGGGATTGAAATCCTTTATTAGCATAATTACTATTGTTAATAGACATATATTTAACAATGGCTGTGCACTGGTCAAGCTACAAATAATAGTATTTAAACACAGGTCCTCCCCAATGTATGCAGTTAAAGGAGATTGGAAAATATAAGCTAAGAATGAATAACTGAGATGTACTAAGGGGCAAAAGGGCTGGGATTAGACTCAGAGTGAATCAGGAGACCTCCAGAGCACTACACATGCCCTGGGACTGAAAGTCTTAGAAAAGAGATGGGGAACTGGCCCAAAAGAGAGCAATAAAAATGATAAAATGATCTCCAAAGGAAAGTTAAATGCTTCAGGTTGGTTCCCCTGCAGAAGAAAGGGTTCAAGACTGTGTATTGCCTACTCAGCAATTCCCTCCTCTTTCCTTCTGGACACTTTATGCTCAGTTCCCAGTTTTACCAGACTTGAGGTCCTCTGAGGACAAGGGTCATATCTTATTTGTCTTTGAACCCACTGGTGCTTGTACAAAATAAGATGCTTATTGCAAGTTTGCTTGGACTACTGAGTGATTGAAGGGGAGGATGGATGTTAAATGGAGGCCACAGTGGTTCATAGGAATAAAAATGTACAGGCTTCCCAGCCAGTGTTGCTTAGTGGTTAAGTGTTAACCTGTGAACCAGGAGGTCATGGTTCCATTTCCACTCAGTAAGGGGCATGCAGGAAGCGGCTGATCGACGATTCTGTCTCATCATTGGTGTTTCTGTCTTTCTTGCCCTCTCCCTTCCTTTCTGAAAGCAGTCTTACCTAATCATAGACAAACATGTAAATTGACTGGACCTCCACTAGGCCACCAGCCAATCAGAGTGACATGCAAATTAACCCAACAAAGATGGTGGTTAATTTGCATACATAGGCGCTGAGTGATGGGGGCAGGCGTTCTGCCCCATCCCTGGACTCTCAGGGCCTCTGGGCAACGTGGGAAGGCAGGGCTGGAGTGGAAAGAGGCGGCTATGGGGCCTGAGTGGAAAGGAGCTGGGCTGGAAAGGTGGTGCTGGCAGCCAGGGAGAGGAAAGCCCATTCTAGCACGAATCTTCTTGCATCAGGCTTCTAGTAGTAATAATAATAATAATAATAATAATAATAATAATAATAAAGTACAGGCTATTATACTACTTAAAAAAAGTGCTCTGACACATTGATGGAGGGGGTGGGGTAGTGGTTTGGATGTTCTAGTGAACACGTGGTGGTTTCTCATCTAGCATCCACTCCTGCCCTCCCCTTTTCTAATAGCACGCTGCTTCCTTCCTGTGGCTGAGATGAAGAATACATTACCCTCAGCCAATCCAGTCTAATCTCCTCTGCCTTGCTTGGGTGCTGGTCTAGGTCGGACCAGGTGATAACCCACATCTAAGCTAATCAGCACATGACATACCTTGGCTATTCTATTTCCAAATTGGTCCAGTCAGAGTAAAGCTTGTTAGTCTGCTCCAAGTTTTGGAGAAGATTTATATCTCTTTCTTTTCTTTGGATGTTCTAGAGCTATGGATATTGTGTTGGAATCACTGTAACTACTTTGTTTCAGTCATAGATGAAACAAGTACATGGATAAAGGCAGAACTAGAGAAACGGAACACAAGTCTGACAAACTGCACTGAAGACAGCTCTACATTGCACGTTTCTGCATGAACCAATACATTCTCTTTCTGTTTAAGTCATTATGATTTGGATTGTGTTGATATTCATAACACAATGCATTTTAAGTGATGCAGCAGTAATGCTGCCATCAGAGTTGGAAACTGAGTGGCAGTAGCATGGTGGTTAGAAACTCAGGTCTGGCTCTACTGCTCTGTCTCCAGCTCTGACAGGGAGCAAGGTACTTGCACTTCCTGAGACCAATCTTTCTCATATGCAGAGTAAGCATAATTACCTTGAGAGGATTAAATGAGATAATGCATAAACACTGCTGAGTATGTAATGAGCTCAGAAGAGTGTAGCACAACAGTATTGACATAAGTATACAACCTCTAAGAGTCTCGCCTAGATTTCGAGTGTAAAATGGCATGTCCAGAGTTATAATTAAACTTTCTTGTCATATTTACCTTACTTAGGTTCATGCGCCTTAATTTCTCTGTGTCTACTTCTTAGATCAAGTCAACTCAACTGGCACTAAAATATTATTAGTAGCACTGTCCATTTAAAAAAATATATTTTATTGATATTTTACAGAGAGGAAGGGAGAGAGATAGAGAGCCAGAAACGTCGATGAGAGAGAAACATCGACCAGCTGCCTCCTGCACACCCTTTACCGGGGATGTGCCTGCAACCAATGTACATGCCTTTGGCCAGAATCGAACCTGGGACCCCTCAGTCCACAGACTGACGCTCCACCACTGAGCCAAACCGACCTCAGCGAGCACTGTCCATTTTATTGTACTTTATTAACTGTATTTTAGTGAGGGTTTTCCTGAGAAACAGAACCAATAGCATGTATATCAGATAGAAATGGAGTTAGAGATATCTATAATTAGGATTTGTTATAAGAAATTGTTTAATATAATGATGAAGTCTTAGAAGTCCCAAGATCCATTAGTAAGCTAGGAACCCAGGAGAGCCAGTGGTATTAGTTCTATTCCCAGTCAGAAGATCTGAGAATCAGGGAGCTGATGGTGTACATTCCAGTTTGAGGGGGAGAGAATTCTGCTGTCCCAACTCAAACTAGGTGAAATTTCCTCATATTTAGACTTTTTGTTTTATTCCAGTCTTCTACTGATTGGATGAGGCCCATTCACATTAGGGAGGACAATCTGTTTTACTAAGTCTATCATTTCAAATGTTAATCTCATCTAGAAACACCCTCACAGATACACCCAGAATAATGTTTCACCAAATATCTGGGTACCTAGTGGCACAGTCAAGGTGACAAATAAAACAAACAATCACACTCATTAATCAATATTTATTGAGTACCTCCTGTGTACCAGGTGTTGTTCTAAGCCCTGGGGATATAAGAGTGGAAAGAAAGGAATAAAGGAATGAAGGGATAAAGGAATGAAGGAAGGAAGGAAGGAAGGAAGGAAGGAAGGAAGGAAGGAAGGAAGGAAGGAAAGTCTGTACTTTCATGAAGGTTTTTGGTGACAGTTTCCTCATCATTTATTAAGTTTCTTTTGCTGAATTGTCTCATTTAATCCTCATAATAATTCTGTTAAGTTGTTTTGACAAGTATTATATCTTCATCATACAAAGGAGAAGAAGTGACACAAAGAGATTAATTTGTTGACTTGGTCAAGGTCACAGAACTCCTAAGCAGTAGAAATAAGACTAGAATTGAAATTCCTTGAATTCAGCATAATGCTATTTTCACTATACTGGATTTTTTATATTCCTATTTACCTGCAGAGAGCCACAAAGCTGAAAAGAGTCAATTTACAGAATTACCTATCTCCATTCTTCAGCGTATTTAGGGACAGATAGTGCAATAGGAATTGTCAAGTATTGTCTATTACCATTATTACTCATTTGACATCTCAGTCTAACAACCTTTCATGCCTTTGTCCAATGGGCAACTGCATTTGAGAAATACACAAGCTGGCATCAGTTGACCACTTAATTTTCAACCCAAGACAAGATCTAGCTTCATTTAATGGCTCTCAAAATGTTGACATGCATGGGAGCACAAAATAGCACTCTTTCTTGTTTTCCCCTCCTTTTAAAACCACAAGAAATTATTTAAGGAAGTTTTAATGAAATGCATTTGTCACTTATTAAGATGGATGGCTGGAGTGCAGCTTTCCATTACTGGAAATGGCAGAATCAAATTAGGAAATAACAGTCCTCAGCATCTTCTCTAACCAGCTTTTGCATAATGTGTTGGGAAAAATGCCACTGCGGCAGAACACTGCTATTGTGAGGAACAAGGTTTTCTCCTCAAAGGGTTGTATTTCCCAGTTAGGTTCCTCTTTCATGATGGCAAATGAATGGCTGGGTTTGTGAGTGAAGCTTCCTTGTCCAGGATACTTTTTGATGTGTCAAGGTTGGAGGCTCTGTTTCACAGTCAAAAAGGCTCAGAGAAACTCTTATGTTATATGTTTGCCTAATTCAAAAGCCCAGGTTTTTTTTTTTAATTTTTATTTTGGCTTTATAATTATCAAATGTTCTCATTTCTTATTGAGCCCAAGAACACCCATTCAGCAAATACTGGATGTCTACTATGTAGCCAGCACTCTGGGGTTACCAGCAAGAACAAAACCATTTGTCTACTTCATGTTGTTACTATGCTAATGGGGACACAGTAAATAAAATTCAGAAAGTGTTTTATGCTATCATGCTAATAAGGCAAAACCACAAAGTATAGAGTAGAAGAGGGGTTTATTAGAAGGAATAAAATCTCTTCCACAAGTCATGAAACTCAGGGCCTTATTTTAGGATAACCATTGTACTTTTATGTCTCCAAGGGGAAGCTGTGTAGTTAGCATTTTTGTTGTTGTTAAAAAGGATTTTTGAGATCATTGAATTCCTCTTTCATCTAAATCAGTGTATCCCAAAGTGTGTATGAGTACCCCCAGGATTACGGGAAGAGTTTGGTGGGGGTATGCACTGCACCATGCTTAGCTGCGCCTAATTCTATGTTCTCATGAGTCAAGTCAAGACAGTCTTGGGAGGCATGAGATGGTCCAGTGTACAAATAAATGTTATTTATAATATAACTTTAAAAAATATATTTTATTGATATTTTACAGAGAGGAAGGGAGAGAGATAGAGAGCTAGAAACATCGATGAGAGAGAACCATCTACCAGCTGCCTCTTGCACATCCCCTACTGGGGATGTGCTCGCAACCAATGTACATGCCCTTGACCAGAATCGAATCCGGGACCTTTCAGTCCACAGACCGATGCTCTACCACTGAGCTAAACCGGTTTCGGCTATAATATAACTTTTATTTATATTTTATTATGAATAATTTTATTTTTTGTTTATTATTATTTTGTGTATGTACCAAAAAATAAATATATTTTGATTGTTATTAAAATATATCCATTTTTTTGACGAGGGGTACTGAGCATTACTTTGGAAAATTATAGAAGGGGTACACATATGTCAACAGTTTGGGAAACACTGATGAAGGATTCTGTTTTTCAATAACTCAATAAATGACAGTAGACTAGTCACCTTTGCCTAAATATGTCTACACTCAAATTTCATTTTCCCAGGAAGAAGTCAAATCAACTAAAAATGTCTGTTATCCATGTATTTATTGGTCCTGTCCTATGCACCAGGTATGGTGGGAGTCACCAGTGAACAAGCAGTGAACAAGGTGTAGCACATCAGCAGCACACCCCTCATTTCCATAGCTCATTCTCCTTACGAAGACCTTTCATGCACTGGATTATATCCTCTCAACCATCCCGTAGAGTAGTCAAGACACGTATAATCAAGACATTGAAGTTTATGATTGTCGTCAGTGCATTTCTCTAAGTATTTCCAGCTTTCTGCGCATAACTCTCTTCAGTAGTTGTGTCAGTGTGACATGCTCTTGCAAATGAGGAAGAAGATTGTGTCACTGATGACCAGATGCTCCAAAAGGATCTTTCCCTTTCCACTTACGTGGTCATCATGGATATTTAGTCACTGAAAAACCACAGTGAGCATAGATCCCTCCTGCTCCACATTGGATGTGTGGTGTGAGCAGGAAACTAAACATTTGCCATTATTTAGCTACTGAATTTTGTGGTTTTGTAACTACCCTGTAACCTGGCCCCAACTAATAACAAGATTCTTCTGGTCATCTTTTCTCACTGAAAGCTTATCTTGTGAGGGAATTTAACTTCTCAGAGAGAGACCATCTCATTGCTAGAAAGTTCTAATTGTTGGGAAGTTCTTCCCACAAAATGGAAATAAAAATAAGCTTTCCCATAATTCCCCATGACTCCTCAGCCTTCTATCTGAAATACCAAGGGAGAAACTTACACATTTTCTACACGAATGCTCTTCATGTAATATGATAGCTGTCATGTCTTCCCTCAGATCTCTCTTCTCCAGGAGAAATGTGACTGATACCTCAAACTGGTTCTTTAATGACACAGTTCCCAGACACCTCACTCTTCTTATTTGTAGTCTCTTGATACGTGTTAACATATCAGTGTAGCTTTTAATGGGGAAATGTTCTATGACCAGCTCTATTAAATGAAACTTGTATTTTTTTAAATTTTTATTAATTGTCTAAAGTTTTACATATGTCTTCTTTTTCCTGATTGACCAACTCCCTCTCCCCAGCCATTCCCACCCTGGGCAAGCCCCCATCGCCCCAATGTCTGTGTCCATTGGTTATTCTAGTATGCATGCATACAAGTCATTTGCTTGCTCTCTAAGAACCCCCCTCCTCTGCCATTTGTCTTTGGATCTATTCTTTTTAAAAAATATATTTTATTGATTTTTTTACAGAGAGGAAGGGAGAGAGATAGAGAGTTAGAAACACTGATGAGAGAGAATCATGGATCAGCTGCCTCTTGCACACTCCCTACTGGGGATGTGCCCACAACCAAGGTACATGCCCTTGACCGGAATCAAACTTCTCAGATGATTAGTGACTTTGAGCATGTTTTCACATGTCCTTGGGCCTTCTGTATGTCCTCTTTCAAAAAGTGTCTATTTAGGTCCTTTGCCCATTTTTTGATTGTATTATTTATTGTCCTTGTGTTAAGTTGTATGAGTTCTCTGTAAATTTTGGAGATTAAACCCTTATCTGAAATATCATTGGCAAATATGTTCTCTCATGCAATGGAGTTTCTTACTGTTTTGTTGATGGTTTCTTTTGCTGTGCAGAAGCTTTTTATTTTGATAGATTCCCATTTGTTTATTTTCTCCTTCATCTCCATTGCCCTAGGAGCTGTGTTGGTAAAGATATTGCTATGACATATGTCTGCTATTTTGCTGCCTATGGAGTCTTGTAGGATTTCTATGGTTTCCTGTCTTATATTTAAGACCTTTAGCTATTTTGAATTTTTTTCTATGTATAGTGTAAAATGATCTCCTTCCTTCTTTTTTTCCTTCCTTCCTTCCTTCCTTCCTTCCTTCCTTCCTTCCTTCCTTCCTTCCTTCCTTCCTTCCTCCCTTCCTTCCTTCCTTTTCTTTGCATGTATCTGACCAAATTTCCCAACATTTATTGAAGGGACCGTGGCTTGGTAATATAGCTTGATATCTGGTATTATGATCCCTCCAACTTTGTTTTTCTTTCTCAGGATTTTTACTTCTTCTTTTCCAATTTGGATGCCTTTTACTTCTTCTTCTTGTATGATTACTATGGCTAGCACTTCCAGTATTATATCAAACAGGAGTGGTGAAAGTGGGCATCCTTGTCTTATTCCTGTTCTCAGGGGAAATGAATTAATTTTTTTCCCATTGAGTTATGATGTTGACTGTAGGTTTGTCACATAAGGCTTTTATTATGTTGAGGTATGATCCCTCTATTCCCACTTTGCTGAGAGTTTTTATCAAGAAAGGGTATTGGATTTCGTAAAATGCTTTTTCTACATTGATTGATATGATTATATGATTTTTGTCTCTCAATCTGTTTATGTGATGTATCACATTTATTGATTTTCAGATATTGTACCATCTCTGTATCCCTGGAGTAAATCCCACTTGGTCATGGTTCTTCTTCCTTTCCTCTTGGTTCTTACACATATTGTTGAATTTGTCTTCCATCCTTTTCAGTGTCTTTATGACCACTGCTCTGAATTCTTCCTCTGACATATTGCTTGCCTCTATTTTGATTACTTCCCTTTCCAGTGATTCCTCCTTTTCTTTCTTATGAGGGTTGTTTCTTTGTCTCCCCATGACTGCTCCTCTCAGGGTGTCTGGTTATGTATCTCTTTCTCTCCTGTGTTGACTTTCTAGGTCAGTGGTCAGCAAACTCATTAGTCAACAGAGCCAAATATCAACAGTGCAATGATTGAAATTTCTTTTGAGAGCCAAATTTTTTAAACTTAAACTTTTTCTAAGGCCATTTCTTCAAAATAGACTTGCCCAGGCCGTTTTGGTGAGGCCTTGTGGCATTAATAATTTCCAATTGTTTATTAGATGGAGTCAGTAATGTTCATATTAGATATGGGGACCTCAACTTAGGGTATGATGGCATTAGTGTTATGGAAAACCACTGTTAGATATTATTTATTTTCATCATTTTTGAGTTCTGGCCAAATTGAATTATTAAATAGGGAAATAATAGGAGCAATAACTTCTTCCTATAATGGCTGTAGGCCTTGTTTCAAAATATATTGTGTTATGTGAACTGTTTTAAATAGGTAGAAAGGGGGGTGTGAGGGAGATTTTTGTGATCCCATTTTGCAAAAACTAACTGTAAGACTTAGGTTTTATTTAAAGTTATTACTCAGTAAGCCAGGATGTGCATGCACACAATGGGATATTTTAGGGCAATGAGTGCTATGACCATGGGTCATTTAGGTAAGATAATAGTGCTGATAGTTAAGGTGAGGCATACTTGTTTGCCCTATATTTTGTCTTCTAATTCCCCTAAGAGTATAGGGGGGTACTTTGTTGAAATTTTGTGGGACCCCAGGAATAGCTGTGACTTGAGGTCATGAAGATTTGTCAATTGTGGGGAAACAGTAAACCACCAGAGAGATATAGGGGTAATTGTTCCCAGATGGTGGCTGGTGCCTCAGGGAGATGCCAAGTCTCTAGTATCCTTGTGGTGGTTGCCACTGCCTAAAATCAGGATACTGAGTGGTGGGCCTGTTTTAACCTTCTTCATCCATAAAATTTCAGTTAATGTAATCAGAGTCAAGAATTCCATTTCAGACATATCCTCACCCCACAATCTGTTTTGTAGCCAGGGTGAAGTTGGAATGACTGCTTAGCACCCTGATAGGTGATATCACCCAGAGTCTTTGGTGATCACTTTTTCAGTTTTATTTTTTCCCAACTTCCAACAATTTTACAGACTCCTTTGGGGAAACTGGAGTGAAACATATTGGTCCATATTGTTTAGGGTCTGTGCCTTGGGGCATCAGGGATTTCCCTCTATAATAATGCTGAGGACAGGATATATATATTTTTTCAACAGAAGCAGAGCAGCAACAATAGCAGAGGCACTTTCAACCTCAGGGTCTTGGTGAGCCACATGCCCTGTGGAGCTTGTACCTCAGTGTGCCACATACTAGTAACTCTTCCTCATGAGTGGCCACCTAATGGCACAGGTTCATAGGTTTGTCTTTGAGTGTTCAATGGAACAGGGGTCAACACTTTGGTGGTACACACAACAGTCATAGGACACAAGTTGTTCGCTGAGCTTAGAGTCAGTCAGTCTTGGTTTCGGTGAAATCAAGACATGCCTTTCAATCTGAGACAAAGAGATAGATCTGGGCCATCACATACTATCATTGCAACTTTAAAGTGAACACCAGTCCCACTTAGGGACTCTTGTTCCTAAATGCCAATTTTCAAAGCTTCTGATTTAGGTCAATTAAATCTATAACAGAATCTGGAAGGACCCGGTAGGTGTAGCTAGCACAGCTCAGAGTACAGGCTTATTAGCTGGCAGCAGCACAGGTCAAAGAGCACCCTGGGTAGTAGGCAGTAGCTCCAAGTGCAAGACATCAGAGCTGGTTAACTAGCCAAGAACAAGAGAAGATGGCCCAGGTGGTGGTAGTCATTGCTTCGATCAGTGGTCTGCAAAATGTGGCTCACAAGCCACATGTGGCTCTTTGGCCCCTTGAGTATGGCTCTTCCACAACACACCACATGTGAGCGTGCATATACAGTGTGATTAAAACTTCGTGGCGCATGCACAGAAGTCAGTTTTTTGGCCTGGGTGAGTCTATTTTGAAGAAGTGGCGTTAGAACACTCAAGGGGCCAAAGAGCCACATGTGGCCCGAGAGCCGCTGTTTGCCGACCACTGGCTTAGACCATTGTGCTCACAATGCCTATTTTTGCGGTTGCCCACAGAGGGTGGAGTCAGTTCCTCACCCCAAATTGGATTGGATGTCAAGAGTGGTGTGAAGAGTCTTATATATGCACCAAGACTCTTGAATGTCAAGAATCTGTACACATACACACTCACACAGAGTCTACACATGCACCCCAGCTGGTCTGAAATGACTTGAGTGAAAAAAGGTGATAATGGCTTTGGTTTCTATTGTAGTTAGGATCCTGGAGCAGAGTGAGTGTTCTTGTACACAGCCAGGGTTTTAACTTCTCTGCCAATACCCAGAGAGAGAGAGAGAGAGAGAGAGCACTGGGGCTTTCTTATCAGCTTGCCCAAATGTGGGACACCAGGGAAAGAGAGGATCGGGGCCTGTTAACTATAAAAAATGGAGTCACGCTTTTTATTACACTGATACAAAATGTTTTACAAAAATCCTTATTTTAGCTTGAAAGCTCAAATTGTATCATTAACAGTAAGTATTGTCGGCTATTTTCCAAGAAGTGATCATCTTACTTTGTTTGCTTTTGACAAAGTGTCTATTATTAATAATCATAGTTTGTTAGTCATTCTTTCAAGTACAATGGTGTTCTGTGAAAAGACTAGCTAGGACCAGGGCTTGTCCTAAAGACAACTCCCACACCAGGGATGCATCACAGGTGCTTTCTGTTTATTACCCTTCCCCTCCCACAGCCTTTTAAAAAGATGTTTACTCAGGCATCAAGATTTAATACAAGTAATTCTGTTTCCTGGTTCACCAAGGAAATTTGTGGAGAAACTGTCATTTTCTTTTGCTGACTGCATAGCTGTGAAGAACACAATGACTCCTGGTAGAGTTCAGTGGCATGGCCTTGTGTGATGGTTAGGCATCATCAGTTTTGCCCCTTGTTGCCTCTGCACCATCAGTGGAAATGTCAAATCAGGGAAAAGAGCAAGTAATGTTTTAATAGTATTATGAAAATAGTCTTGGCCTCACAGTCCCCCTGAAAATATCTCAGGAACCACCCTCCTCCCTTTCAGATGTTTGCATTCCAAACTTTGAAAACTTCTGGGCAAGATCAGAATCAAGTCCGAGTGTTATACACTTTGTCCTCCCTGAGGTCATAGTACAAGGATGGGACCAATCATTGGGGCCAGCAATTCAGCCTAACAGCATTGGTTTCTTGTTAATCTCAGCTTGTCTAACAAAACTCACCCATTTAATTTGCATTATGTTCCAGGCTCTATTTGGGGGGAATCAGTAAAGAACAATGAAGAATTGTGGCTCCTGATGTGTTCCCGGGTCTCTAGAGGTTGCAATAAATGACTGTAAAGCACTTATCGGTTCTAGGATAGAAGTAGTACATACTGTGTGCTAAGGGAGCACACCGACTAAATCTCCACGGCGGGTTCAAAAAAGTCTAACCTAAGGATGTGATGTTTAGGCAAACTTTCGAAGGAGAATAGAAGTGATTCAGGTGGGGAAAGACGGATAGGTACTTTTGGTTGAGGGAATGACACATGTAATGACACGAAGGCCACCGAAAGTGGAACCTGTTGGCATTTCTTTAGAACTAGCTCCAACTCGGCTCTGTATCCCTCTCAATGATCTCTTTATTCATCCCAGATCGCAACCCGAGGCTTGTTTTCCTTTCAACATTCTCCTCGTTGGTCATTTATTCATTCTTACAATGTTCTCATTATGTAAGACGAAGGAGAAGGTTGTTTGAAGAAAAGAGGATTCCTTTGAGCCTGGTGGGTTGGGGTAGTCCCAAAGTAGGCTAGACAGGGCTGGTCAGGGCACAGTGGGGCAGGGTAGGGCTAGGTCTGGCAGGGTTGGCTGGACTGGCTGGGCATGATGGGGCAGGATTGAGCAGAACATGAACTGGATGGTGCAAGGTTTAGCTAAACAAGGCAGAGTTGGGCAGGACCAGACCAAACTGGGACGAGTGAGCATGGCTGTGCTGTGCTGGGCAGATCTGGGCATAGATTGCCTGGACTAGGCAGAACTCATCAGGCGTGAGCAGAGCTCAGCAGGACTAGGTAGCTCAGAGCAGAACTGGGCAGGGGTGCTGGAGCTGGGTAGAGCAGGGCAGAGGAAAACAGGGCAGGGCAGGACTGGACAAGACTGAACAAGTCGAGGCTGGGGAGGAAGCACAGCAGGACAAGGTCTTAGATTCCGGAAGGAGTTGAAGGAGAACGTCCTCTGCTCCCAGCATTCCCTAGAAACTTTAGCCCCAAATCTCATCCTCTCTGGGTATCAGAAGGCTGCCTTCCCTGTTTTCCTTGTGTCCACCCCATTCTAATCTATCCTCTGCCTGGGAGACCTTCTTCTCTGGAAAACTTCTCTTTGTGCTTTAAGACCCAATCCGAACAGCCCCTCCTCTGTGCCACCTTCCCGATGCCTCAGCTTCACCATCTGACTCTGCACCTACATGTCCTTTGGAGCACTGATAGTTTGTATCTGTGCCATTCCCAGTGTTGGTTGAAATTCAGTCCTGTCTCTCCTGCTTATTCACCACCACGAGTGAGAGTGATTTTACTTGGATGGTCTCTAATTTGGCAAGCCTAATATTAGTAACAAACTATTTGTAATATGCCCCACCATGAACATGTTAGGATACCTCCATGGGGAGCCGCTTTCATAGACTAAGATAGATTTGACTGTAGAATTAGGGAATAGAGTTAGAAGGGTTATTAAAAGGTCTTAGTAGAAAACTGAGGCCCAGGGAGGATAGGTGACATACTGGAAGTCACCCAGAGACTTTGGGGTGGAGCTGGGGAGAACCTTGGAAAAGTTACTCTGGGTCTGATGTTTTCCTCTCAGGGCTTTTCAAAAACTTGTGACTTTCTATCTCTGGGCCCTCTAGGCTAATGACTTTGAAATCCAAGATTCTCAAAATGTGGGTCAGTAACTCCAAGCATTTGGGGATTTGTAGAAACTTCTCTGGAATATCCCTGCCCAACCTAAACTTATGACCCCTTTCCCACTTAATTCTACAGATCCATAGGAACTTCTTATTCTAATGGCTTTGCTAGGGGACTATGGACTATGAGTGATAATCATAGATAAACACATCTAGATCAGCCCAGTGGAAAGACGATAAGACACTGGGCTTGGATCTCAGGTTCATAGCTCCAGTCTCAGTTTTATAATCTGTAAACTGGAGATAAAAGTATTTACCTCATGAGACTGTCATGAGTAATGAATGTCAGAGATAATGAGTGCAAAATGTCTAGCACTAAGTAGGTTTTCAATATACACATTTTTTGCCTTCCTCCTTCAAAGAGCCCTCACACATCATCCAGTGGAGCCGGTTCATGCCTGGGTAGAAGATCAGAGCAGCCTACTTAGGAGTCCAGGCTCTGAGGTCAGACTCCAGCCCTTAGTTAAAAGCTTTGCTGTCACATGTTATGTCAACTTGCATAACTGAGCCTCAGTTCCCTCATTGTCCCACTTTCGTTAGTTGCTATTCAAAACCCATTGTGAATAGCAACTAAAAAACCTGCACACAATCAATTTAGCAGCACAGTGCTTAGTTCCAATCCAGGCCAGCCATTACTGGCAGTTTTATTCCCCCATTAGAACATTTCAGATGATGACAGTGAGAATCTCCCAAAGGCTTGGGCTCCTTGCAGCAGGCCAGCACCTGCCCCTTGAAAGCCCAGCTCTCTTGCCAGGCCTGCTGAGCCCTGCAGACACCTCCCTCCTCTAGGATTGGTCCCCTAGCCATTATGAAAACGAAGAGGGCCTCCTGAGAGCTGCCTCTCCCTCCCTGGACATGGTGAGCCCCAGAGCTATAAAGCACTCAGAAGCACATCTGAAAAGTGTCAAGTGAAGGGGTCCTTTTCTTGCCCCCTCCCCTAACACTGGACTCACTCCCACCTACACAGGGGTACCTTAACTCTGTGTCCCTGCATCTGCAAGTTTCTGGGCCCTGATTAGCATTGCAGATGATCTGAGCCAGGATCTGCCTAATCCAGGATTTGAAGCTTTACCCAGAAAAAAAAACATTTAATGAGCACAAAAAGCTCAGTAGACTGTGTCCTGAGAGGGTCAGGAGTGGGGAGAGTAGGCCTCAGGGACCAGGGGAGTGGAGAACCAGCTGCTGCTTGCATCAGTGGTTCTCTCTACGCCCCACCACCCCCTTCTGTCCATTTTGGCTCTCCAGCAGGCTCTGTGGTTGATGGGCAGGCTCCCCAATTATATCATGGTGTGGTCCTGCCCCTCATCCCTGCCTCAGAAGAGGCATCATGACCCCAGGAGAGCTGCAGCCACTGCTCTGAGGGGCCAGAAGCCAGCACAGTGCATGCCCCCCATGGAGCCTGGGCTGACCAGAATGCAAGGGCACCACTAGAACAACCTTCTTCCCTATTTCTGAGGATGTCAGGGTACCAACCCTGGGCTTTCTCTCCTTGAGGTCCTATGCCTGCCTGGTCCCTTGGGAATTTAGGGTGACTCTGAAGGATGATGAGGTCCCAAGACATAAACCTCCAAAGAATGCATCTCCAGGAGCCTATGAAACACGATGACATGAAAGTACCTCCTCGAAAGCCATTTCCAGGCATGTTATGTATGTGTCATGTTGAGTTCCATAGTATGCCGGTGAGGTAGGCTCATTTACATCCCCGGTCTATGGAAGGGGAACTGAGGCCTAGACAAAATGAGTGAAGTGCCCGATGTTGCTACGTGAGTCAGGCAGGGCCAAGACTAGAACCAGAATTTAGGTCTTCTGAATTGGCCAGTGATCTTCCTAAGGAAGCTGGCTAGCTGGGTGACCAGTTAATCCACTGTGCCTGTTTGGTCCTTTGGAGAATGGGTCTAAAGAAGCTTTTACTGCCGAAACTGGTTTGGCTCAGTGGATAGAGCGTCAGCTTTCGGACTGAAAGGTCCCGGGTTTGATTCTGGTCAAGGGGGCATGTACCTTGGTTGCGAGCAACAGGGGGTGTGCAGGAGGCAGCTGATTGATGTTTCTCTCTCACCGATGTTTCTAGTTTTCTGTCCTTCTCTCTTCCTCTCTGTAAAAATTCAATAATATAGTTTTTAAAAAGAGAGCTTTTACGCAGATACCCTGGGATTTTTGGAGAATAAAATGAAATGAGATGAGTGTGAGAGTGTTTTGTAAATTGTAAACAGTCATAGACATGAAAAAGCATAATCAACACAGAATTAAGGAACCAGATTGGGAAAACTTACTGAGGAATACAGGAAGATAAGAAGAAAGGAGTGTGTGAAAATAGGGCTGGTTATCTTTCCTTGTCTCCTTCCATCTTATACCTAAGGGTAATCTCTTTCCTTGTGGAAAGTGCTAGCATGTTTTTTTGATCCAGAAACCCCAAGACCAGCTTTAAGAGGGAAATGATTTCCTGAGGCAAACCATAATATATGTTCCTAACTTTCCTTGAACTTAAGATTTTAAGCATGTTATTATATGGATATTTTTAATACCACTCTCTCTACTCCCAAGAATACAAATTAGGTATTTGTTTGTCACTAAGCATTAAAATAAAAACAATTTAATTTGGAAGTGCTAATGTTATTTGCACACAGGTAACACTTAGAAATCATGCCCTAAAAATGTCAGACGTACCTTGAACAAATTTTAGTGGGGATATATTGCAGAGTAGAGGGGATAAATGCATCTTATAGAACGTTGTAAAATATAAAAATCTTAATCAATCGCAAGTGCAAGTTTAGACTCCACTAAAGTAGAATGCTTCTATGTGAGTAAATAATTATTTTGAATATAGGTATAATTGAGATTACCTCTTGGCTCGCATAAAATATCATAAAGCATGAGTTTTATGCACCAAAGACACTTCGTCATCAATCCCCATTATTCCTCATAGAATATTACTGGAGGAAGAAAGACCTTTGCCAGTGACTGATAGGAAGGACTTAAGGGGATGGGTCAGTATCGTTAACCCTTACCTGAAGAGGGAACTGAAGCCTGGAGAACTGAAGTAATCCATTCGAGGTCATGCTATCCAAATAACAGGGGATTGTGTAGCCCAAGCACTCTGGCTTCCCAGCTTGTGCACTGGTTTCCAAAGTTTAAATAATGCTTTGCACGATTGGTTTTTGTTAGGAGTGTCATCTGCTACCATCTCATTTTTTCCCTCCCCTTTTAAGCCTCATTTATATATCTATATCTATATCTATATCTATATCTATATCTATATCTATATCTATATCTATATCTATCTATCTATCTATCTATCTATATCTTGTCAACTCCCCATTAATTTCAGATTATGATGCAAGGAGACCCAGGGTTCTGTGAATAACTTCACCCCAGGGTGTGAGTAAGTGGTAGTGAAGAGGACTGGGAGTGGGGAATGGTGGCCAACCAGCAGCATCCTTTAACCGCAACTCCCCTTTATCCGGAACTCCTCCGCTACTATTTGCCATCTAGCCTGGATTTCAGGATAGGAAATTAATTTATAAAGATGATTCCATTGCCAGTAAGAGAATGTGAAAACACTACTGAGAGGAATCTAGGCCACATTGAATTGCCTCTGGAGTTACGGGGTCAAGGGTGGGGAGCGAAGGACAGAGGCAGTTATTGTTTCCAGTTGGGGGCAGGCAGGGAGCCTTATTAAGAATGGGACTAGAATGTTCTCACTTCAGGTGGGAATGTGGAGGCGTCAGGAAGCACCTGCCTCTCCCAGCTGCTCTGGGAGGTTCTGTTGGCTGAGGAATCCAGAGCAGCAGCCAAGTGCTGCCTTAGAAACAAGCAGGCTGTTTTCAGAAAATAGGACTTTTGGTATCTTTAAAGGAAGCATACCCCCAGCTCCCTACATGGCATGTTTACTTTTAAAGGGAGAAAGATTGCAGAGATGTTCAGAGCGGAATGAAGGGTGCAGAGACATAGACCACCAAGCAGCCCCAGACTCCATGTTTATGGGTCCAAATCCTTTCATCTTAGGATCTCAAAGCACCTTACCTGGCATTAACAGAGATTACTTCAGCTGTACCGAGAGGAAATAGACACAAGAGAAAGAACGGAGCCTGTGGATGAGATGGTGGGGGATGATGCACCACGAATAAATCCTGGGGCTGGAAGGGACCTTGAAGTGCTATTGGAAATTTGATGGGATTTCTTTCTCCTCTCCCTACCCCCTTGTGGAGCTTAAGACCACGAGAGGGGAGATTATGTGCTTTTGGAACGGAATTTCATTTCTCTTTCCTCAAAATATTGCCAGTGTAATAATTCTAGAGTGGGGGTTAGATGATTACTATGGAACTTGAAAAGCAAGCACATTGTACCCATTGAATATTTCCTGATATAAAACAAATGAAAAATATACTGTGCTTCCTTGTTTACACACCGATTCTAACCTTAATGAGTTTATTGGTAAAACACCAGCAAAAGATCCAGCAGCTGTAGCTGGGAGGATAATCAACCAATCTGAAATACAGGCATACCTCAGAGATATTGCATGTTTGCTTCCAGACTACTGCAATAAAGTGAGTCACATGAATTTTTGTTTCCCTAGTGTGTATAAAAATTATGTCTGTACTATACTACATTCTATTAACTATATAAAAGCATTACGTTTAAAACACAACGTATATATCTTAATTTAAAAGACTTTATTGCTAAAATATGCTAACTATCCTCTGAGCCTTCAGTGAGTCATAATCTTTGCTGGTGCAGGGTCTTGCCTCATTGTTGATGGCTGCTGACTGATCAGGGTGTTGGTTGCCAAAGGTGGGGTGGCTGTGGCAATTTCTTAAAATAAGACAACAATGAAGCTTGTTGCATCCATCGACTCTTTCTTTTTCTTTTTTAAAAATATATTTTATTGATTTTTTAACAGAGAGCAAGATAGTTAAAAACATCAATGAGAGATAGTCATCGACCAGCTGCCTCTTGCACACCCCCCATTGGGGATATGCCCGCAACCAAAGTACATGCTCTTGACCAGAATCGAACCCAGGACTCTTCAGTCCGCAGGCCAACGCTCTATCCACTGAGCCAAACCGGTTTCGGCTCCATTGACTCTTTCACTCAAACACTTATAGACCATTGTAGAGTTATTAATTGGCATAATTTCAATATTGTTGTATTTCAGGGAATAGGGAGGCCTGAGCAGAGGGAGAGAGATGTGGAATAGCCAGTCAGGGAGCAGCCAGAACACAGACAGTATTTATTGGTTAAGTTTGCTGTGTTAAATGGGTGCAGTTTTTGGCACCCCCAAACAATTACAGTAGTGACATCAAAGATCACTGATCACAGATGACCATAACATATATAATAATAATGAAAACATTGGAAATACCGAGAGAATAACCAAAATGTGACACAGACATAAGAGAACAAATGCTGTTGGAAAATGGTGTTGATAGATTTGCTTGATGCAGGATTGCTACAAACCTTCAATTTGTAAAAGCACAGTGTCTGCAAAGTGCAGTAAAGTGAAGAGCAATAAAACAAGGTATGCACATACATAAAAGTGGAGACTGAAAGTCCAAGAATCAGTGATCACATCATCAAAAGAGGGGCAATGGTAACAATGTTGTGTGCATTCATGTAGGCTGTGCCATTTTATCCTTACAACATCCTTTAGAGGTGGGTTTTATTATCTCCATTTTATAGCTGAAGAATCTGAGGCTCAGAGAGGTTATAACTTATTTAGGATCACACGGTAAAGAAGAGAAAGAATCAGCACTTGAATGCAGGTTTAGTTGAGTATAATTGAACTTTTGGAAATACTTTCTTTAAAATAAAAATAGCAAAAATAATCCTATATAATAAAAAGCTAATATGCAAATAGACCGAACGGTGGAACAACAGGAACAACTGAACAACTGGTTGTTAGGATGTGCGCTGACCATGGCGGGTGTTGGTCCTGGTGGGATGGTGGAGCAGGTGAGAGGAGGAGTCAGACTAAGATGGGGTGCCAGTCGCTGTCATCAGGGTGAGTCACTGGTGGTTACTGAAAATTCTTTGCTCCTATGTACCTGGGTCCCCCCCAGCCGGCACCAGTCCCAATCACTTGGCACACCACTCTCAAATCTAGAGTGTACACCACTCTAGTGCACCACTCTCAAATCTGCATCAGTATACCACTCTCAAATCTAGAGTGTCAGTTGACTTCCTCTGATGATGAAGGAAAATGTAGCTTAATTACCCTCTGATCCTCCTCTTTCCCTACTTCTAGGAGAACGTGGTCACTACTTGCAGTTCCTTTAGCTTCTTGCCCCAGCTTTATTGAGATATAACTAACATATAACATTGTATAAATTTAAGATGTGTAACATGAGGATTTGATACAGGTGTTATTGTATTGCAAAATGATTACCACATTAAGGCTTGATAGCACCTCCATCACATCTCACATAATTACCTTTTTGTGTGTACATGTGGGGAGGACATTTGAGATGTACTTTCTTAGCAACTTTCAAGATTATAATGCAGTATTGTTAACTCTAGTCGCCATGCTGTACATTAGACTCCCAGAATGTGTTAATTCACCTTATTAGTACAAGTTTGTACCCTTTGACCAACATTTACCTGTTTTTCTACCCCTTACCCCCCCAAGCAGTCCCTGGCAACCACTATTCTACTTTCAGTTCCTTTAGCTTTGAAATTTTTAATATTGTACTTAAACCTACGAGTCTCCTGATAGCAAATAAAGACTATACCTTTTACTTTCCAGTTTCGTAAAATGAAAATCTTAAGACCCCACCCTCTCTCTTTATCTCCTCTTCCTTCACCTCTCAATTTCTGAGCCAAACAGTAATTTACATTTCATCACTCGAGAGTATCTACATTATATTTTGGAATTACGTTTAAGAGTTCATTTGCTTTCAATATATAAGCTGATTCTAGAACTGGAAAACAACACAAAGCTTTGAGGATATTATGAGGATGTGCTGACTGTTTATTGCCGAGCTCTGATTATATTTCTTTCTCTATGGTTGTGATGTCTTTACTCTTGTGCAACTCAAAGGAAAAAAAAATCCTCAAATGGATTATTCTTTCTTACATTCCACCAAATGCTCAAAATAATGTCATATTTAAGCTGCTTTCATAGTTGGACTTTGCCTTTCTTGCACTTGCCCTTCCTCAACCCTCATCCTGAAATTATGGCTTGCTTTAGCATTTTTCTTGTTAAGGGAAGAAATACACGGCTTTTCACTTTATTCCTTTAACTACTTCCTCATCTGTAGCCAACTCTAAGTGCATTCTGGGCTGCAGTCTATTGTTTGGAAATCTATTTCATTTATTTTTCAAGGACAGTGATCTCCTCGTCTGTGTTAAACCAGCTGCTTCATATTGGACCATAACTTTCTAGAGTGGTTTTAATTTTTCTTGGAGTATCTAGGTGCCTACCTTTATTTACTCTCATGCTTTTTATGCTTTTTAATTCCCAATGTGTTTTCAAACTCTGTTCTACTCAGTCCCCATTCCCAGCCTTCTTCCTACTTGTGATTTTTATTTATTTTAGAATCTTTCTCATTTGCTCCTTTCTTATGTCAGGTTCCACTCTATTTGGAGGTCTCAGTCTCTTTTGACCCATTTTTCACTGGTTGTGAGTTTTTATGTTGTTATTCTAGGTTGTATCCATTATTTTATGAATTCCGTAGTTTTCTCTTTCTATATTTTCATCCCTAATTTGTTGAAGTACATCCTAAAGTAACTTTTACTAGTAAGAGAGGATACATGGAATATTATTGTTCTCTGATACTTAAAAAATGGCATTCTGATCTTGTTTTATTCATGCAGTATATACTTGAATTCCACTGTGGACATTTTTTTTTTAAATCTTGATGTTTCTTCATTATGATGAAAGCTTTGCTTGTCCAATAATTTTTTAAAATTTATGTTTTTATTGATTTCAGAGTAGAAGGGAGAGGGAGAGAGAAATAGAAACACCAACGATGAGAGATGATCATCTATTGACTGCTTCCTGCATCTCCCCTCCCCTCCCCCCCACACTGGGAATTGAGCTTGCAACCTGGGCATGTGCCCTGACTAGGAATTAAACTGTGACTTTCTCGTTCATAGGTTGATGTTCAACCACTGAACCACTCTGAGTCTCTGGGTGCCTTTCTCTACAGTCCAGACTTCACCCGTATGAGCCTGTGTCCACAGGGTTTCAGCCGGGGTTAGATTAGGGTTCAGTACATTTGGAAAGGGTTCAGTGCATTCGGGAGTTCCTCCCCTCCTGCCAGCCAGGCATTTGGCTGCACTTCTCTGCGAGCGCATGCTCTCGCACACGCATGTCTCCCTACTTCAGCACTTTGCGGCTCCCAGTCCGATCTGTGAGCCTCTCTTTCTTTCTAGTTGTAGATTTCCCACTCCGCTAGCTTTTCTGTGTTTTTGGATGAAGTCCGTTCTGATTTTAGTTATTGTTTTTTAAGTTGTTGTGCGAGGCAGCAGCTTAGGTGCTTACCTAGGCCGCCATCTTGGTTCTCCTCCTCACAACACTCTTTGTAGCCTTAGCAGCTGGCTTATGTTCAAAGAAGGCCTGATTTTCTCATCCGACACCTGGCCTTCAGATCCACAGCTGCTGGGCCCAAAGGGAGGTGCATACACAGACTCCAACTTGCAGTTCACCCGGTTTCACTGACCTGGGCTTTGCATCAGCTGTGTTTTCAGGGCTTTGCTTAATTATTTCAAACCTGCTGATTCTGGGCTTTGGTTTTGGTGTGTGTTTGTGTGCACGTGTGTGCGTGTGCATGCGTGTGTGTGTGTGTGTGTGTGTGTGTGTGTGTGTGTTTAATGCATTGGATACTTAAGTTCAGCAAAGGACCTGGAACAAGGAATAAAACATCTATTCATCATTGGCAATATCATTAACAACAGCAGTTAGCAGTTTTCAGGCCAGGGTTGTGCTGGTTCCAATATGGAGCGCAGCCTGGCCCCAGGACCAAGGAAATGTTGACAGATGTAAATACAGGAAGGGGAGTGGGATCTGGCAGTTCTAAGTTATTACAGAGCCACCTATGGCTATTGATCAGCAAGCTACCAACACATCTGGTCATAAGGCAAGGGTTTAGCAGTGCTGGAGAGAGAGACACAGACCCCAAGTACCAGTCTGAGGGGCCCTGCAATGTGTGGCAAAGGGCATGAACATGTTTCATTGCCCTGAGCACTGTGTGCCTTTCTTGCTATGCCAAAGAGCAGAGAACACTCCTCTGAAAGGCACATGCCCTTCCTGACATTTCCCTTTGTTAAATGTATCACATTTGATCCCAATACTATCTCTTATGAACACTCTTAGTAAATGATGGCTGAGTGTGTCCCAGTTGGGAAGAGAGAAGCTAATATTGCTCCAGGGAGGGCAAATATGTGTGTAGAGGTTACAAGTATGGGCTTGAAAATCAGAACAAGAACTTTTCCAACTCCACCTCTATCACTGCCTACATTCATGAACTTGGTTAAGGAACTTAGTTTCTCTCTAAGCCCCAACGATCTATTTAGTGAGGCTATGCTACCTACTTAGTAGTTTGTTGTGAAGATCCAATTAGACTATATTTAAGGGCACAAGAGAGGCATAAATGCTCACTAAATGGTGTCTATTATGTGAGTAAGGACTCTTGGTCTTACCCATGAATAGTTTCAAGAGATTTTTCTATCCTCAATGGCCTCCAGACTGAGGGTTCATGCCTATTAGACCCTTTGTTTGAATGCACACCTTCATTCTCTTCCTGGATTTGGATGAGTCTTAATGATCCTAAAATACCCAACTTGAGAATTTCTCTCTCTGGACCTTTCCTTGACCCCTACTAGGCAGAGCCAAATGCCCCTCCTTGGGTTTCATAGTTTGCCCTATATACCAATCACAAAAAGATCTGTTTATATCTCTCCCACTAGGTGGTAAACTTCTGGAAGGCAGGGACTATATTTTTCTTTTGTATCCCAGTCTCACTCATAGTTTGTGGCAAGGAAAGGTCCAATATCAACAGAACTGAAAGAATTGAATTCAGGGTCCTCATCTGTCCCTTTTTACAGGTCAATTCAAGGTGCCTGCTGATAGCATCAACCACACCTTTAACAGAACAGATCCAAAGGAGAGCAAAGTCTACATCCCTTGTCTGAGATGACAATTCCTTTGGGAACTTTTGGCAGATGTAAGCCATTAAGGGGAAGAGAAGAGAATGAGAGGAAATAAAAATAAGAGGAGAAACAGGAAGAGGAAAAGCAGATTTTAACAGGTCCATTATAGATCTTTGCTGATTGAACAGAATAATTGTTGCTTGATTAAGCATGAAAGGAGAGGAAGAAAAAGAATATCAGGGAAAGGACGATCAAGTAATGCTTTATAGATTTACACCTACCTCTTGCCATGTATAGTAGGTAAGTGAAGTTTTAGTGAAGGGAGGTGGAGAGTGTGGGGCCAAGGGCTCCAGCTTTGGAGACAGATTGTCTGCTTGGGAACCCATTTCCACAGTGGCAACTCAGTTGGCTCTTAAAATGGTATTTGCTGAGTTACACAATGAGGTTAATGATATCTATCATGTTATAAGGATTAGATGATTAGAATAGAAGCTGTTGTCATAGTGCTTGATACATAGTAAATGCTCAATAAATTATATTAATTATATAAATATCAATATTTTTTCCTAAATTTCATTTGCCTAACCGGAGTCTCAGAAAGTTGGGAGGAAAGTGCAGTGAAGGGGAATCCTTGGACATAGGATAATGGCCTGGAAAAGTTCTCTTTTTCTCCCACTTTATATTCATTAAAATACTCAAAACATCTTTACTGAGGATCCAAGGAAATTAGCTATATCCAGAGAGAAAAACAAAAACAACAGTGGAAAGAATGATCCTGGACTCAGGACTCCTGAGTTCTAGTCCAAATCCCAACACTGATCAGTGTGTGACCGTGAGCAAGTTCTATAAGCTGTCTGGTCTCCACTCATCTGTTAAATAAAGAAGTTAGTATAAGCTCTTTTTATTTTTTTTGCTATAAGCATCATTGATTCTAATATCCAGCCAAACTGAGTTGAGACATCTTTTTTCCGGCTTGTCTCCATTTACTTGCTACCTTACCCAATTGTCTAGGGGCTATCCACTGATTAATAGACAAAGCAAACCTAACCAGAAAGGTTCTCCATAAAGGGAATTGGTGACTGAATAAATACAAGCTATACCTATTACTATCTGCTTACGTTCTTAAGTTTAAGAACCCAAAGATTTCTGGGGCAGAGGTAGGCAAAGAGTAAGAGTGGGAATGAAAAACACTGAGCTTTCCCAGGATGCAGCACTTGATCAGGCATGCATGTGCATGGGTCCTCCCTAAAATACAAGCAGTGACTAAATAAGGCAGCGGTTTTCATCTCAGAGAAGAGAGAACTAAGAGCAAGCCACACGATTTATTTCACATAACCAAGGGTTGCCTGGTGGAGGAGGTTTAGAGCTGTCTGATGGAGGAAGGTACAGCCTCCCGTGGCTCCAGGGAAGAATGATGACTAACGGAAGATTTCATATTTCAGTGTAATGGAAGGAAATCCATCCTTTCCTTTAGAAACAGGGGCTGGGAAACTTTTCTGTAAAGGGACAGATGGTAGAAATTCTAGGCTTTATGGGCCATACAGTTTTTGTTATAATTCCTTCTACTGTTGTGTTATTATCTACATAACTAGGGGATCAGTGCATGAATTTGTGCACCTTGGAAAGAACTGTGGATCATGAGGCTGCAGTAGGCACAGGGACAGGTCTAGACCCTTCCTCCGCACTCCCTCCTGGCTCCTCCCATTGTGCCTCCTCCCACCCCCAACCCTGTTGCCAGCAGCCCCGCTCCTGCTGTTGCCACTCACATGCACTGATGGTGCCAGTCTGCTTGCACCTGCTTAAGGCATGGAGTGATTGGGCATGGAGCGATTGGAGGCAGTGTCATCAGTGATTGTAAGCCACAGCTGCTGCCCTGATAACCCCTCAGGAGCAGGGGGTGGTGGGAAAGCCCTTGGGAGTGATCAGGGCCAGCAGCCACTGATGGCGCCAAGTGATTTGGACTGCTGCTGGCTGCTGGTGCAAGTGGAGCTGGTGCTGGCAGCGGGTGCGAGTGCTGGGCGGGACCATGGCATGTGGGAACAAAGAATTTTCAGTAACTACCCAAGACTCACCCGAATGACAGTGTTCAGAACCCCACCTTGGTCTGGCGCCCTCACTCACCTGCTCCACCATCCTGCCAGGGCTGATGCCCACCATGTTCCACGCACACCTCCTGATGGTCAAGGCACATCATAGTGACCAGTTGTCCCGCTGTTCAGTCTATTTGCATATTAGCCTTTTATTATATAGGATAAGCATGGCTATGTGCCAGTAAAACATCATTTACGAAAGCAGGTGCCAGGCCAGATTTAACCCATTAGCCATAGTTTATTGACCCTTGCATTAGAGGAGCACCTGAGGGATCGGATGCCTTTGGGAAGTAAGTGGTAGATTTCTCCTTCTCCAAATACCACAGGTAGACGTGTTCCAGTAGAGGCTGAAAGATCAATACTGTCACAGTATATGTATATCCCTGCTTTGGGTCGGGGTTCTAATTAGCTGGCCTGGGGGTTCTCCTTTAATACTAACCCCCAGAATACTTAGAGGATGGACAGAGGGAGAAACCTGGGGTTTTAAGTGTCTGTGAGGGAGCAGAGAGCTTGGAAGGAGAAGCTAGGGCTCATAAGACAAACTCCACAATTAACCTGGGGCTGCTGCAGTCTATTTTTTTACTTTTGATTCCTCTCTCTTTGGAGGAACATTGAGAAGGATTTTCTTTATTTACAGTTTGGCAGATTTGAGGAGGTTCTCATGAAAATGGCCAACTACTAATCTATCAGATGGGAAAAAATTCCTTTTTTTCTTTTGTCATTTTGGTTCCCCTCATCCCATTTGTCCTACATACACACACACACACACACACACACACACACTTCACTTACTAGTTGTGCTTACCTGTTCATGTACATGAGCTAATACAAAGCAGGCATCCAAGATCCCAAAAGAAGCACAGTCTGAGTAGAAAGCTGCAGTTCTGCCTTCTTTCCATAGTTTGCTCCCCCAGGACATCAGACCTCTTGTGGGTTTTCTTCATAATTTCTTTAGTCTTCCCCCAAAAATGTAGCACAACTCGAAGCAGAGGAAGGGATTTGGGAATTGTTGGAGGGAATAATACACGTACACCCCCCATGCTGCCATTATCTAACTCCGGGCCGCCATGCACTGCTGCATGTGGAATGTTAGGACACGGGGCTCCTCCAGGGGCTGCCAGCAGCTCCCCGTAGATCCTCTCAAAGGCCACTGATAAACTGAGTCTTTGTAAATCCCAGCTCAGGTGGAGCCAGGTAAGATTCTAGGACTTTTCCCGGCCATTTCCTCCAATGGCGAGCTAGGCATCCTTGCAGACTGGCACTGAATTATCTTTGAGTCTCCTGGTTTGGCTGGCTGCAGATTTCTAAGTCCTGGCCTGCGGGACACTTGCATTTTTGCTATTTTTATCATCTGCAGCGTTTCAGAGTAGAAATATGATGGGAATAGAAGCCAGACCATTTGGTTTCAAGCCCTGACCCCACCACTTAGTAGACACAGGGCTTCTGGCAAGTCTCAGCTTTGTGAAAGTTAGGTTCCCCATTGGTGACATGGAAATTAAAAAGTGAAAGAAAACAAAGCCATTCCAGTACAGCGGGTATTTTTAATCATGGTAGTTATGTTGTCTAAAGTTACCATGGACCCAGAATTAGCGAACCCTGACCCAGTGGTCATAGGGGAACTAGAGTTAGGTTCCTCTGAACCTCTGGCCACAACAGTTTTAATCAGTCTTTCAATGACCTAACTTTGTCTTATGGGTGTCTCTGTTTAAAGACATCTTATTTCATATATATTGTTACTAAACTCACAGCCAACAGTGCTGTAACCCATGCCTGAGTGAAGCTAATCCAACATATGAATTGTTTCTCTAAGGCACACCACAGCCTCCTTGCTTCGTAGGACTCCCGTACTATGCTTGGGGGCTATTTTAAACAGTGAAATCACCAGCACAGCACACAGAAACGAGAAAAATGTGGCCCTAAATAGATGGCACAAAGGGCAATAGCTCATGGTCTGAGAGCTGAAACAAACGGGCAGGGCATCACCTTATGTGACCTCAGCTGGGAACTCGCACAGACGTTTGCTGCTCTGTGCATGTCAGTGAAAGACAGGGAAAGTGCTACAAGTAGCTTTTAGTGAAGAGGAGAGTTTGCAAATATCAAATCTGTGAATGATTAGGATTGACTGTACTTCAGAGAGTCATTGCGAGGGTTTATTGTGATAAAGTCCAAAGGACCCCATGTATTGTGCAAAGCCCTTCAAAGACGTATCCCTTGCCTGCTTTTTAGCCCTTTCTGCAGGTGCCCTCTGACAGGCACCCCAGCCATCCTTCTGTTCTCTCGTCAGGGAATGCTGTTTCTTGCCTCTTTGCCATTGCACACACTTAGGGTTTTTTTTTTTTTTTTTTTTACTAAGTGTCCTCTTTATCCTTTCAAAGGTAAGCTGTTATTCTTTTCAACGGATACCAATATACAGGAAACCTGGTCTTCCACACAATCTGGATAAAAGGGTTTGCTTTTTAAGATTTATTTTTCAAGGCACACACAAGTCATTGGGCAAACAGATGAAAAATTATTTTTTATGAAGGATGTATTTCTTCTATTTCTCCTAATCATCAGTCTCTGGTGAATGCTATCAATGTCAGAGCTTCGGGGGGGAAATCCCTACTCCATTTTTTTAAGGCTTTTATTCTCAAAAATTGGGCAGTCCTCACTCCCAGCCTGTGGTTTTCAACCTGGACCTAGGCTTTTATCACACGAAGCTCTTCAGAATGCTGAGGTTGGAACAAGCATAAAATCAGGAATCAAGGCCAATCCTTTATGTTTTAGAATGATAGTCCAGGCCTCAGCCCTGGTCACTCCAGGTCAGGGCTAGACTTCTCAGAGGTGTAGAACTAGCAATGCAGTGAGCACCAGGAGTCTGGCTCCCAGGTAATTGTTTTCAGCAGCTTTGCCAGATGTCACTGCCAGTTGGGTTGGGCTCTCCACCTGCTCTGCATACCCCTTGGACATGCCTGCTCTGATTCTACCTTTATCGAGTCCTGGGGCTTGTTTCATCTTCATTCCAGCCTGCTAATTTCCAGTTGCTCCTGGCTTCTCCCACCTGTATGAGGTGCTTTTCCACCACCCCTCCTGCCAAGGATTTGACAGTGCCATCTGATTCCAAGAAAAGGTGGCCCTATGTAGGGTTGAGAGTTCAGCAGACTTGGGTACTGGTTCTATTCCCATCTCTAGTTAGCTGGGTATTCTTGTGCAAAGCCTTTATTTTTCTGTGTTCCTGTTTCCCTATCTGTTAAGTGAAAACGTTGGTCACTAAAGGCTTTCCGACATTCACATTCCATGATGTTCTGAGTCTTTGGGAGGGAGACAGTAGGATGCACCTGACTTGTCTACAGGTGAATAAAATACCATTGATTAGTTCCAGGGCTAATGAAAATCTCCTCTATCACTGGTTGAAAAAGCTCAGCCTATTGATATACATTTATTCAGGCTTGGTGGTGACACCACCTGTGTGAGTGCTGTCAGCAAAAATGAATATTAGGCAAAGACAAAACCAATATGGATGGTACAGTATTGGGTTTTCAAAGTAATCTCACATTTATTTATTACTCATCTTTTGGAGGGGAAAAACTTCCCAGGGTTTCAGAGAGAGCCTTACTGCTTGTTTTTCTAATCTTGCTTGGTGGCTCAGGGATTGGCTCAAAAAGGAAACACAAATAGCCAAATGCCTATGAATCAAGTGAAGAGAATGCTCATGAATTTGGGACATTTATAATTTAAAATGTGCAATGCTTGATGATAGTGATGATGATGGCGGTTAGAATGGTGGTGATGATGATCAGGGTAGTGATGGTAATGATGCCAATAGTGCTTCTCATGATAACAATAGCTCGCACAAACAGAGCGCATATATTATGTGCTAGAACCTGTGCTAAAACAGTGCATGTACCATCTCATTCAATCCTCAGAGCCACACTGTATTCCCGGAGGTCGCATTAATGAATAAATGATACTGTATAAACCACAACTCAGTCCTGCTTAGGAGACAGTGGTGATATTAACAATCAGACCGTCAAACCACAGAGGGCAGGTAGGGGAGGATGGGGGTAAGCGAGAGAGGTCAACCAAAGGACTTGTATGCATGCATATAAGCCTAACCAATGGACACAGACACCAGGGAGGCAAGGCCATGAGTGGGGGTGGTGAAGGGGCTTTGTGGGGGTAAGGACACATATGTAATACCTTAATCAATAAAGAAAAAAGTTTTAAAAAAGAGTATCTTAAGTTTATTTCCAACATAAGCCATTTCTCATCTATGATACCTTTTCTGTTTTGACTTTGGAAAGACATGGGAAGGGTGAATGTATCTCATATTATAGATAATGAAATTGAGACTCAAAAAAGGAAAATAATAGACTAACAAAACATGTAAGAAAGAATTGATGAAGAGCACCCCAGGGGAATTGCATTTGGGATTCAAGAAGAACAATCTCATTACATATAACAAGAAAAAGTATTTAGTCTTATATTGTAAAAACATTTGCTTAATTTGCATGCCATTTGGCTATGTTGGAACCTGATTTGGAAATATTTAGACTGTGAATGTCCTCAAATTTTTAAAAATAGAAATTGGTTCCCTTTCCTCCATAGCCCTGGTGGTTCTCTGATCCTGCCTATCCAAAGTTCATTCCTTCAGTTAGCTGAGGGGGGGCGGGGGTTGCTGTATCATTAAAACTACTGCTAATCTCTGCCCCTTAGTAATGGCTGCCTATTCTGCTGGGTTTGTCTTTGAAATCATTGAGCTTTGAAATTATAAGCATCTTACTTAATCTCCAGTTTGTATTACATGAGCTGCAACCCTTAACCCAGACACTGTGTGGAATGGGGCGATGGATAGTGGAATGGAGGGTAGCCCTTCTTCTCTCCACTGTGCTTTCATTGCCCCAAGGTCACCCAAAGGGCTTAGACAAGCATAAAAGATGATCTTAGTGTACTCACCTCCCATTTATCTATTCAAGAACTTTATGAATTCATTATTCTTATCTTCCATTTTTTCTTTTTTGTAATTTATTTTTATTGGGGTAACATCCTATCTAATAAAGACGGAATATGCAAATTGACCATAACTCTGAGACAAAAGATGGCGGTGCCCACAGCCAATAAGGAGGGAATATGCAAATTGTCAAGGCAAGAGGCAGAAGGCACCTCTGGCTGTATGGAAGATGGAAAGGCATCTCTGGCTGGAGCAAAGGCAGTGCTGTCAGCCAGGGGAAGGAAGGCCTAATCTTGCATGAATCTTCATGCATCAGGTCCCTAGTTGTTTATAACATTATAGATTTCAAGTGTGCATGTTTTAATCTTTCTTTATATCTCTACCTTGTCTCAGCTTGGTACATGGTGCCTTCTAACTTTCTTCTTATGTTGTCTTTTAGGTCATTCATAAGGCTGTTAATCTTTTAGAAGGATGGGAGCTTTTTCTACCTGGAGAATCCTTTTTCCTGAACTCATTGAAAGTCTGTTTGATTTGCCCAAGAACTAAAAAAAATAAAATCTAAACTAAGTGGGGAAATATTCTTTGTGAATAACATATTTATAAGCTCTGGGTGTAATATCAAAATTCCCACATTGTGGAGAGGCCTACTGGCCATTCCCACTGGCAGAGTAGATGGTTGCTGATACATTATACAGTTGGTCCTCAGGTTACCTCGGAGATCTGTGGCATCATAACGCAATTTTTGCCTTAAGTCAGAAGCCACCTACATATGCACCTACATCACTCAGATGGAGCACATACACAGCAGTAATGAAGTGAAACAGTAAAAAAAAAAAAATTTAAAAGATAACAATTCCTGACTTTTACTTGTGGTAAATGAATGATAAAAAAACATAAAGCACATATGTACATACATTGGAATGACAGAACATTTTTTAAAATAAATAAATGGGAGGTGGTGATCTAACCACAAAACAATGTACGTCGAGTCCGATGTAACCTGAGGATTGCCTGTATTTTAGTGTTTGCTAGAAGTTTCCTGCCTCTAAATATATTGTCTTGGATTTTGACAGTTTAACCCTACAGCTTAGTGTTAAATGTTGCCCTCTAATGGTCATGTAACAAGGTAAAAACCTCTTTTAAAATAAGAATACTCCTAAAGTGGTTTTCAGCTAGAACTGAAACACAATTCTAGCTGGGGCAACAGCAGATGTTATTAGTACCCCACCCTGACTGTATACAAGATCTTACTGCTCCTGGAAATATCCCCATATTGGTCCTAGGGCTCTTAAACGCTGCAGGAGCATGTGTGACCTATCCATGTGCAGGGTGAGCCCGTGTGCTGGATAGTTAATAGAGGGCTATGGAAGCAGCCCTCTCCAAAGGACGGATGGGATTACCTGGATCCCTCTTGGTGGGATAATTCTGGTATGGGCTCTACATAGTCTCCCAGACTTTTCTAGTGGGAGTAAGCTCCAGCTGCCCACTGGGGTAAATGGCATCATGACACACCATTCTTGGCTTTCTTCCCTTCCCTGTGTTACTTCTTATTCCCTACTTGTGTTTCCTTCCCCAAAAGCTACCATTGGATTCTTATCTCAGGGAAGCCTCTGGGAAACCTAGACACCAGGTAATAGTAGCAAGTAGACACAATCCACGAGGCATGAAGGACCCCAGGCTTTGTCTTCCAGCTCCACTGTGTTTTCAGTGCCACCATAGCAAGACCTGCTGCCCCTCCAGGCACTAACTCCATATTTTAGATAGGAAAAAGGAGAAAACACTGAAATCCAAGACAAAGGCCAAAACCTTCGTCACCAGAGGCATCACCATTTTAAACAGAAAGAGGTGTCTTTTTCAGAAAGTCGTGCCTATAATTCCTTTGTCAGAATTATGTCACCCTCACTCCCACTTACAGTGGACAGTGAGCAAAACTGGGACTCTTGTCAAATGAAAGGAAAATGAGTACTAGATAGGCAGTATTTTGCATTACTAACACCCGAATGTAGCAAGGGTTAATTAGATCCATGTTACTCAGGGTTCTGACTGGCAGCATTGCCATTACCTCGGGGCTTATTAGAAATGCAGGATCCCAGGTCAACCTAGAGCTGCTAAATCAGAATCTGCTTTTTAAGAAGACCTCCCCTCCACACACAGGTAATTTAAGAATCCTTGTCTTAAGCCACTTTTCTTCATGTCACGATGAACAAGGGCATCCCTGGCTCTTGGTATATTTTCCTTGGCCTTACCCAGTGCCTTGTCAGTAGTAATTCCTCTGAATGATAGAATAAGTCATGCCAACCAAGGTTGGGGGAGAAGCTCCTCCCAAGTCCCTCACAATCAAAGAGATCTCCTCTCCTTCGGACAACCCCTGCTCCCCTCAAAGCCCTTTGCATCTCTTTTCTGTATCAATTTTTAACATCCCTCATTGTTCCCATGGACCAAAAAGTCTAGGACAGTGGTTGGCAAACTGCGGCTCGTGAGCCACATGCAGCTCTTTGGCCCCTCGAGTGTTCTAACACCACTTATTCAAAATAGACTTGCCCAGGCTGAAAACCGACTTCTGCGCATGGGCCACAAAGTTTCAATCACACTGTATGTGTGCGCCCGCGCGTGGTATTTTGTGGAAGAGCCACACTCAAAGGGCCAAAGAGCTGCATGTGGCTCTCGAGCATGGTTTGCCAATCACTGGTCTAGATCTTATTTCATTCATCTATAGCATCTTTAGCACTTCATCCACTCCCAACATTCAACTGGGTGCTTTGCTAAGTTAAATTGAGCTGAATTAAACCTTCTTCTGTACCTACCTTTGTGTGTTTTTTTTTGTTTTGTTTTCATTTCTTTGACTATTCATTTCTGTGTTTCTTTTAAAAATATATATTTTATTGATTTTTTACAGAGAGGAAGGGAGAGGGATAGAGAGTTAAAAACATCGATGAGAAACATTGATCAACTGCCTCCTGCACACCTCCTACTGGGGATGTGCCCGTAACCAAGGTACGTGCCCGTAACCAAGGTACATGCCCTTCACCGGAATCGAACCTGGGACCTTTCAGTCCACAGATCAATGCTCTATCCACTGAGCCAAACTAGTTAGGGCTCTTCTTTTTTTAAAGAAAGCAACTACCACAATGGATAAGGTAGTTATATCAGGGCACTGAAAACACTTTGGATTTTCTTAGCATTGATTTACAGACAATGGTATTTTTTTTCTTCATACTATGGTATTTTAACAAATAGAAAAATGTAGTGCAGAGATTTCATACACCTTTTGGCAGCAGGATTCCCTCTGTAGACATAGAAACTCATTGTGTGCTCAGATTGAAGCAAACTTCTGGGCTTTAATGAAGTGGTGTGAGACCTGCACCCCCAGCCAAGTGCCTCCTTTGCAGTGCCCCTCCCAACCCTATAGCCTTAAATGTTTTTGACCATTAGTCCACTTGCATGAGGCCAAGAACTCCATGACTCACCCATTCCCTCTTTCAGTTGGTGATCGGAGTTGGTGAGCATAAAAAAGAATTGGAGAAAAAATCAACAAATTGTGATAAACTTGTTTCTAGTAAGAAATAGATACTGCATATTATTCACAGTGTAAAAGAAGAAAGTGAGCCTATGCAAGTCTACATATGCTACAACAGTTCTCTGTGATCTTAAAACAACCCAGTGATTTTTATTACATTTTTTTTTGACAGGAGGTTCAAGTTATTCCAATGGCACAAATTCCCAGGCAACACATTATAAATTAAGTGTCCATATAAAAGCAAATTAGCACTGGGATAGAGATGATTACTATTAGACTTTAATTATTGGAAAAATTACAGCCCTGCAATGTTGTTAATGCAACTATATATCACTACACACCATAGAGTTAACCAAATAATTGATAATATTCTAAATTGATAATCATCTAAATTAATAACTATTTATATTTTAAATTATCAAAGGCAAGCAGCTCTTGAAAACCTCACCAGCTCAAAAATAACTATTTTGAGCTGGTGAGGTTTTCAAGAAACCACATGGTAACCATTGGCATTATGAGTGAAACTTGGTAACACGGAAGACCTGCGGGTAGGAAAGTCAACTTCCTCAAAATGGTTGGCGTACAACTACCTATAAGGAGTTGCACACACAATAAAATAGGCAGGAACTGGGAAATGTGGCCAGACTTTACAAGCCGCCCTTACTTTTTACTGGACACTGAGTGAAACTCCTCTGCAGACCCTAATGATGAGCTATTTTTAGTTTATGAATGCCAGCATTTAATAACCTCGATAACTCAATTTAAGTTGTTACTAAGTAGCCCATAGTGCCATGTCATGATTCAAGGCTACAGAACAGCTCTTCATTCCCTGCCAGAAGGGAGTCCTCTTGCATTCACCAGGCTTTGAAAATCACTGCTGTAAAAAAAGGCAGAGAGATTGGCTGGAAAAATGATTTTCTTTCCTCAGCGGAGCCTCCTTCGTTATGTCCTGCTGCTGGAGACAGAAGCTAAACTCACCAGATGGGCTCCCTTGATGGCCAGGCACACATTCCTCTCCCTGCGAACTTGCCTTGACACGGTGTGATTTGCAGGGCAGTAACTGTCAGTGGGGTGGTGGGGGCGGGGCGGGGGTGGGTGGTGGGATGGTGGGGTTAGGGAGGGTTCCTTAGCAGAGTCCAGCAAGGCCCCAGGGGGCATTAAGAGGACGGCTTCTGAGTGAATGTTCCTTAATGGGCCCAGCTCCTTTACTCTTTTTGCTTGAAGACCAATTTAAAAGCAGTTCAGCTTCTCACCACCCCTGACCCTAACCACAGGAGCTGCCTGTGGGTCTCCTCGGTGTTGGAAAGCCACGTTCCAAAGTGGCCCCGACTGGGTGCATGTGAGCAGTAGACCGTTTGTAAATATGGCTGTTTGTCTCCAGGGATGCTTGTCCTTATATGTGGCCTTAACTCAGGCAGTTGTGGATGAAACCCGTCCTGCATTAGCTGTGGGGAAAGGAGGAAGCAGGAAGAGGGCAGAGGTGGGTAGAGGGCAGCCAGCTTTCTCTCACAAGAATGAGAGCCAGCAGATCAGCAGCGATGGGCAGCCAGGGGGCGCATCAGATGCTGTCTTGACTCCTTATTGGCCTTAATATCTGAGGCAGAAGCAGGCGTGGGGTTCTGAGACACTGTGGAATCTGAGACAGGCTTGTTTTGTGGATATGGACTTAAAGAGCCAGCCTTGAGCATATACTCTCTGGCTGGAAAGATCTCCTTGTCATACATAGACTCTCATGGCCCATTCCAGTTAAAACTGATTTCTGTAAAAAAAGGTTCCAAGTTACCTCATTTAATTCATGGACATGTCTTGCCCGATTCCTTCAGAATGTCCATTGGAATCTACGCAGGGATGCTTTGCATGTGTCTCCACCTTCCCATAAATTCATGGGAACCCTTGGAGACTCTGGGTCAAAATAGTTTAGAAACGGCATTTGTTCCTTCTAGGCCAGAGCACACTTAAGTACTTCTGGTGAGAGCCAGTTGGATCTGGAAGAGTTGAGGAGGAAGGGTTGGACTTTGTGGACCCTGGGGAGAACTTCACCAGCTGTTGTAACTAGTGATGGAACAATAAGGCAGTGTGTCTCCTCAGATGTTGGTTCACGGGTCTCTACAACCCAGGATTCTAGGATTTTAAGTAAGCATCCCAGGCTACTCTTATGTTCATTTGGGAACACTGCTGTAAAGTTTGGTTTTACAGCCTACGTAGGGGAGGCATTAGGTAGTTTGGGGCCAGGATAGAATGTGCGTCTGAGCTGACCCTGAGTCCAGGGCTGAGGTATGCTTTGTGAGTCAGACACGGCAAGGACTTAGAGGGCACAGGGGAGAGAGAGTTCAGATAGATCCATGGTGTGTGAAGGTTTGGGTTTAAAGATTTTATAGGCACGGTTTCCTTTCCTTAAATGCTTTTCAAAAGCTAGTTAGACCCCAAATAACAACTTCTTACTCAGCACACCAACCCGGGTTTTATGTAATGCCTCCTTTTCAGAAATCCCTTTAAGAGGAAAATGTTTAAAAATATCTTATCTTGGTCTTCAGGCCAGAGACGACCACCTTATGCTAGGTAGCAAACTCATTCCTCCCATTTGCAATGTGCACACACCTTGTCTGGCAGGTACAGGATGGGGGCCCCCATGATTGATTGGGGGATCTGAAATTTTTATGGGAACATAGAGTTTGGAAATGTAAGAGTTGTAATTCAATAAAAAAGATGTATTTTTCAAGGCAAATCCCAGCATCAGGCTTAATGGTGAGATATTAGACTCATTCCCATAAGGTCAGGAATAGCACAGAGCTCTATACTACACTCACTATGATTTACTTTTGTTTTTGGAGGAGCTAACCAATAACATTTCACGGGAGAAGGAAAAGTGGTATAAAATCAGAGAGCATGAAGCAAAATTATCATTGTTTGCAGGTGATAAAGTCGTATACTTGGTAAATCCAAGAGAATCAACTGCAAAACTGTTGTCAGCAATAAGTATATCTTGGTTAAGAAGGCTGGACACAAAATGAATAGAAAAACATTAATAGCATGTCCATATATATTGCCAATAACCAGCTGGAAACTACATATGGGAAAAAAGTCTACTTTACAATAGGAAAGGGGAGAATAGGAATAAACATTACAAGGAATATGTAAGAACTATATGAGGAAATTGTTAAATGTTTCTAAGATTATGGTAAAAAGCAAGACATGTCCTTGAATAAAAAGACTCAATATTATCAAGATGCTGGTCTCACTATGCTAATTTGTTAATTTTAAGTGACCTCAATAAATAAACAGGAATTTTAAAAACTTAGGTGAGTCAGTTTTAAAATTCATATGGTAAAATAAAGGAGTGAGTATAGGTAAATTCTGTAAAGAGAGGATACTTGGAAAGAGGAGAAAGTTTTCTATCTATTATACTCCTGGGGAGGGGTAGAAAGATGGACCCATGAACAGAATGCGGGAATCAGGAAGAGATCCAAATACAGGAAAAAATATTTTACAATTAAGGTGGCATTTCTTATCAGCGAGGAAAATATATTTGAATGAAATAAATATTGAGTTTATTCAGTGAATCCCACATAGGAAGAAAATTTTAAAAAATAAAGTTGGATTCTAATCTAATTCTTTACTCCCCAAAATCCAAATACATTAAAAATATTAGAACCTAAAAACTCAAAAATACTAGAGGAAAATATAAGATAAATTTTAAAACATTTTGTGTGTATATGAAGAGTGCTTATGACCCAAAAGAATTAAATAGATTATTAATCTGATAGCTGCAAAAGTTATTTTGCATGGTAAGATAAAATAATCAAAAGGCAAAAACAGAAATGTGCTAATTTCTTTAATAGTAAAGAAATCCTACTAATAAATAAGAAAGGACTAACAAGTCAAAAGACACATGGGTAAGCACATAACCGGAGACTTTCCAGAAAAGAAACAAAAGACTTTTCAAAATAGGAAAATATATGTGATCTACTGTTAATGGGAGAAATGGAATGTAAGAGTACAGTGGGGGCCCAGTGGACGTGGCTCCCATTGAGGGTCCAGTTGGAACCAAGAGGTCATCAGTTTGATTCCCAGTCAGGGCACATGCCTGGGTTGGGCTCCACCCTCCCCCCCTATTGGGGGGCTTCATGTAGAATGCAGCCGCTCAAATGATGTTTCTCTATCATCAATCATTCTCTCTCTTGATCCCTCCCCCTTCCTCTCTAAAAATCAATTAAAACATATTTTTAAAAAAGTACAATGGGATACCATATTTTTAACTATTAAATATTAGTGACCAAAAGTTTGATAGCATCCTGTGAGGAAGCAGTCACTCTCAATTGTTTTGGGTATAAAAGCTGATATATTCCCTATGGAAGGCAATTTGGCAGTACCTGTTTTTAATGTGTATACCCTCTGAGCCAGCAGTTCCATCACTATGAATTCACGATAGGGATATACAGTAGTCCTCTCTTATATGTTTCACTTTCCACAGTTTCAGTTATCATAGTCAACTGCAGTCTGCAAATATTAAATGGAAAATTCCAGAAATAAACAGTTTATAAGTTTTAAATCATCCTTTTGTATACTTTTCCTACCGGATAAAGAGAGAGGGAGGGGAAAAAGGAGGGAGGGAAAGAAAAAGAGAATCCACATTCACACAACTTTTATTATGGTAAACTGTTATAATTGTTCTATTTTATTATTAGTTATTGTTGTTAACCTCTTACAACCTGATTTATAAATTAAAATTTGTCAGAGGTATGTTTGTATAGGAAAAAACAATTGATAGAGAGTTCAGTACTATCTGCAGTTTTAGGCATTCACTTTGAGTCTTATATTCCCCGAGGATAAGGGGAGACTAATTCTATTTAAACAAAATGAAGAGATACAAGGTTATTCTACACAATATTGTTATAGTAATAATGAATGCAAAGATATGAAAAAAATTCTAAATTTTATCAATAGGAGTTGGTTGAATATATATGGAAAAATCATAAATTACAATAAAATACTTAAAAACACTAATGCTGTTTTAGAGCTATTGAGATGAAATGATATCAAAGATATACTTTTATAAGTAAAAAAGCTACAGTATGGCATGCTATCAATCTACCCTGTGTGTGTGTGTGTGTGTGTGTGTGTGTGTTTGTGTGTGTGTGTGTGTACATGTGCACACTTTAAGGCATGAATCAACAGATCTCAAACATTTTGGTCTCAGGAGGCCTTTACATTCTTAAAAATTATTAAGGACCCCAATCAAGGAGTGTCTTCGAAAACTCTAGAAACAAGGATATACAACCGCACATTTCATTAGCATCGGAGTGATGATATCATCACAAGTCCTACAGCTTTTGGAAAATGCCATTGCACACTTGTGAGAGAACAAAAGTGAAGCAAATGAATAATGTCCTTAGTGTTATAAGAATAGCTTTGACCTTATACACTCCCTGAAAGGGTCTTGAGGATCCCTAGGGTCCCGCTGATCTACTCATAGGTGGTTGTATGTGCATACAAGAGTTCTGTGTGAATACTCCAGAATGGGTAACAATTATTGCCTCTGGAGAAAGAAACTGGAAGGACCAGGGAACCCAAGTGGGAGAAAGATACATTTTCACTGCTTAACCTTCTGGAACTTTTCAATTCTATGCATGTGTTATTGGCTACACTTTTTACAAAGAAACTTAAGGATCTAAAGAAATGCAAGCAGATTTATGAGCTATAGAATTAATCAGAATCATGGACTAAGATCGATGTACATGAATATTTGTCACCGAATTATTTGTAGCAGCAAAGACTTAGAAGCAACCCACATATCCCAAAATAGAGACTGGTTAAACAAATCATGGTTCATGTATACATTGTAATTCTGTGCAGTCATTAGAAATCATAAATCTCCAGAATGTGAGATGGGAAAATGCTCACAATCTAATGTTAAGTTAAAAAATATAGCAAGATATAACTTTGCATGAACCAAATTGTACTAATTTAAAACAATACTGGAAGGAAATGTACCAGAATTTTGAGTTATTATTTTTGGATAGTGAGATTATGAGATATTTAAACTTCCATTTAAATATATTTCTGAATATTCCAAGTTTCCTAGAATTAATATGTATCACTTTTATAACCAGGAAGAAAATAAAGCTATAAAAGAAACAAGATGGGAAGGATTCATTCCCAGGGCTATTAGGGATGTGTAGCTTCTGTTGCAGGTGCTGGGGAAGAGTGAAGTGTTTTTGAGAGGTATCCTGCCCCTGGATACCTCAGACTGAGAGCTGCGTGTGGCCTGTAGTGATGAACACTACCTTGGGGATGTTTGGGCACAGGCAGCACCTGCTGTGGTGGATTGGCCAGCTATGGCATGGCTTGGATAAGGATGCATGTAAGGGGGAGATTGAGGAAACCTGTCAATTGAAAGGGGATAGTGGTATATTCATTATCTGTTACTATGCAACAAATTAACTCCAAATTAACTCCTCAAGCCTCCAAATTATATATATAAAATTGATTTTTTTATAGAGAGGAAGAGAGAGGGACAGAGAGCTAGAAACATTGATGAGAGAGAACCATCAATCAGCTGCCTCCTGCACACCCCCCACTGGGGATGTGCCCGCAACCAATGTACATGCCCTTGACTGGAATTGAACCTGGGACCTTTCAGTCCGCAGACCGATACTCTATCCACTGAGCCAAACTGGTTTTGGTCTAAGTCAAATTCTTGACTCATATCATCTAGGGGATGATAATGTTTGTTGTTATTTTAGGTTGCTAAAATAACAATATTATTATTGTTATTATTAATAATAATAACCCAAGCAGATACCCTGATATCTGGGGTTTATTTATCTTCTATAATTGAAACTTTGTAGCCTGGAGTGGAGCCAAGCCTCCTGCTCACTCCATGACCACAGCCATTTTTGTTGGGATTTATTTATCTTCTATAATTGAAACATTGTAGAGGAGGCCAAGGCAGGCAGGGCTGTGGGTGCTTGGCTTCCTTCATTGCCAGGGGAAACTCAAGCCTCCTGCTCTCTCCAGCTCCGTGGATGCCACCATTTTTGTTGAGATTTATTTATCTTCTATAATTGAAATTTTGTAGCCTCAAGTGTAGGTCTGGGCTAGTCAGGGTGGCAGGGAAGCTTGGCTTCCTCCATTGCTGGGGAAACCCAGGCTTCTCCTGCTTGCTGAAGCTCTGTGGCCACAGCCATCTTGGTTGGGTTAATTTGCATACTCGCTCCTGATTGGCTTGGCTTGGCTTGCGGGTGTAGCAGAGGTACGGTCCATTTGCATATTACTCTTATTAGATAGTACTAGGGGCCCGGTGCACAAAATTTGAGCACTGGAGGTGGGGGGGTGTCACTCAGCCCAACCTACCCCCTCTCACATACTGGGAGCCCTCAGGGGATGTCCTACTGATGACTTAGGCTGATCAGGGAGCAGGCCTAAGCTGCAGTCTGGCCTCCCTTTGTGGGAGGCAGCTGGGCTGATCAGGGGAAGGCACTAGCCCCATCACCCCGCTGCTGCAGCCACTGCCAGGCACCACAGCCACCAAGGTGTTTTCATCAACACGGACTTCAGTCCCTTCACCAAGAAAAAATGTCAACTTTTTTTTAGGCATTTTCAAGATGTATCTTTCATAGGATTTGCATTTCTTTCTTTCTTCCTTTCCTTCTTCTTTTCTTTCTTTCTTTCTTTCTTTCTTTCTTTCTTTCTTTCTTTCTTTCTTTTCTTTCTTTCTTTTTTTTCTTCTTTTTTTTTTTTCTATCATCACCTGAGGTATGTTTCCATTGACTTTTAGAGAATGTGGAAGAGAAAGGGAAAGACAGAGAGAAACCTCAAGGTGAGAGGAACTTTGATTGGTTGCCTCCTGCACGAGCCCTGATCTGGGCTCTGGCCAGGGAGGAGTCTGAAACCTAGGTATATGTCCTTGATCAGAATCGAACTCAGACTCTGCTGTTGGCAGACCGAGGCATTATCCACTGAGTCAAACCGGCTAGGGCAGGATATGACATTTCTTAGCCCTCCAGCAGCAGACCTTCCTTTTTTTTTTCTCCAGAAGTGTGGTAGAAAAATCCTAGATCACCTTTTTGGATTCTTATTACCCAAGTTACTAAGAATATTACCAGTGGCATACAGGAAGCTTAGCCAATGTGCAGTCAGAAAAGGTGTTTCCTCTGTAGTTCACACCAATCGCAAGCTGGGCCCTGCTCAGGCCAAAAGCCTCTGGCAGAAGCTTTGGGCCTGGCCAGGGTCCTCCAGCTCCCTCTGATCGTCAGCTCTGCCCCTGCCAAGGCCTGCCCAGGCTGAAAGCCTCTGGCAGAAGCTTTCCTCCTTGGACAGGGCACCCCCAGCTTTCTGTGATCCATCACAGGCTCTGCTCCTGCCCAGGCCGAAAGCCTCGGCAGGAGCGGATCCCCAGCTCCTTGCAATCACCCTGCTTGGGACTCCCAGCTTCCTGTGATCAATCACAGGAGCGGACCCCCAGCTCCCTGCAATCGATTATAGGCTCCCCTCCTGCCCAAGGCCAAAAATCTCCGGTGGAGGCTTTCGGCCTTGGGAGGCTTTTAGCCTTGTATAGGAGTGGACCCCCAGCTCCCTGTGATCTATCACAGGAGCGGAATCCCAGCTCCCTGCGATCTGTCATAGGCTCCATTCCTGCCCAAGGCCAAAAACCTCCAGTGGAGGCTTTCGGCCTTGGCCTTGGGCAGGAGCAGATCCCCAGCTCCCTGCCATCGATCAAAGGAGCGGATCCTCAGCTCCTTGCAATCCATCACAGATTATGCTCCCTGCGATCACAGGCTCCACTCCTGCCCCTTCATTCTGATTGTAGGCTTGGCCCTTCCCGGGAGCCCCTTGGTTCAGGCCCTTCCCAGGCTGCTCTGGGCCCATACGGCCTTACCTTACAGTGACCTGGGTGCCAGGATGTTTCTGGGATAGAGGCCCTTGGCTCCTAGCCTATATATGCGCAAATTAACCGCCATTTTGGATTAATTTGCATACTCATGCTGATTGGCTATGGGCATAGTGAAGATATGGTAAATTTACATGTTTGTCTATTATTAGGTAAGATTGTTTTCAAGTTACTGAAATTTGCATTTTGTTTGTTTATTACAACATAACCTGGATATCTTTACTGATACACTTTTTTTTTTATCAAGTTCTATTATTATAGGAGTCAAATTCTATCATTTATTATACAAAACCACTAACAATTATTCATAGAAAGAAAAAAGCACCCATAATTTTGCCACCCCAAGAAATCTATTCTTCAATGTTTCCCTACAGTTTATTTTTTATACTTGTCATTTTTGCTTACTTGTAGCGAGGCACTGACCATTTGTATGCCATAAGTGTCTATAGATGCAAGCGACAGACTTTTTTTTAACTAAATTCAAAATATCATGTCAGTTAACTGGTTATTCAGTTTTGTACCCTGGGTTATTTAATTTTATCAAGGCATTATGATGGTAGGAGTCTTATTGTTTCATTTACTACATCATCTCTCATTAACACCTCATGCGAAGCCACGCACACAGTAGGTACCTAATAAATACTGGGTGAATTCATAACTATAACTACTTTCTGTTTAGCATGATGATTATTAGGAGATATTTTATGCTTGACTGGTCAGCTATTGCAGGCTATAGTTCCAGAGCTTAGGCTTGTTGAATGGCAGACATATTATTTTTTAAAAGAAATCTTTGTTTAATTTTTCCTCTGCCCAGCATTAAATCCAGGTTCTTTTCCTGGTTCTCATGGAAGTTATAATCTCCTTCTAGAACTTGTCAACTTTGGTCTCCAGTGTTAGATGAGGTTTTTGGCCACTTGGAAAATATCACAGTAGGGCATGTGTCATAAAGTCTATACATGGTCCTTCTTTTTGAAAAAAAAAATGTGTTTATTGATTTCAGAGAGATGAAAAGAGGAGAGAGATAAACATTGATCTTTTGTCTCCTGCATGCCCTCTACTGGGGATTGAGTCTTCAATCCAGGCATGTGTCCTAACTGGGAATCAAACCCATTATATCCTGGTGCATGGGACAATATAAAACTACCTGAGCCAGCACCAGCCCCACTTGCACCCACCCCACTCACACTTGCAGCCGGCACCAGAGCTACCACTTGCACCCGCTACCGGTGCCTAGTGCCGGTCCCAATCACTCGCACCGGTGCCATCAGTGGGTGCGAGCAGCAGCTGCTGGCCCTGAACACCCCTGAGGGCTTCTCCACCTCCCCTTGTTCCCGAGGGGCAATCAGGGCAGCAGTGAGTGCATGAATTTTCATGCACTAGGCCTCTAGTATATCATACAAATATTGCTATGCAAGACATCTGAGGTTTTATTATCTATGGTCTTTATAGGAGTTTTATGGTTTTACTAGGGGCCCAGTGCACGAATTTGTGCACCTTGAAAGGAACTGTGGGCTGCGAGGCTGTGGTAGGCACAGGGGTGGGTCTTGGCCCATTCTCTGGGCCCCTGCCTGCCACAGCCCCCAGGCCCCTGTCTGCAGGCAGCCCCACTCCCGCCAGCTGCTGCTCCCACATGCTGATGGCTCTGGCCCTGCTTGCACCCAATGAAGGTGCGGAGAGATTGGGGCTGGCACCAACAGCGGGAGCGAGCAGCAGCAGCTGCCCCGATTGCCCCTCAGGAGCAGGGGGAGGTGGGGAAGCTCTCTGGGGTAGACCTTGCTTCTTGAGGTAGACCTTTCATGCTCTGGATTTTTATCTCAGGACTGTTTTTGCTGTGTCCCATAGGTTTGGGGTTGTTGTGTGTTCGTTTTGGGATTGTTGTGTGTTCATTTTCATTTGTTTCCAGGTAATTGTTGGTTTTTTCCTTGATTTCATTTGAGAGCATGTAATTCTTAGTCAGCTATTTGGGTTTAACAAGTCCTGTTACCTATGTAATCTTATTGTTGGGAAGTTACCCTCTCTGAACCTCGATTTGTGGTCTGTAAAATAGAGATATTATTACTTATCCTCATAGTGTTATTATGAATATTAAATGATATAATGCATGATAATTATTTTGAAATATGCTGGTTCATAAGTGCACAATACATATTAGCTATCACTTTTTCTCACACTTTTAAACTTTCTAACTCTATTTTCTCCATTTACTTTTAACTACACTATCTCATCTCCCACCTTCCAGATGGCAATGTTATAGAATAGAACTCTCAAAATTATAGCTATCAGCATGAGGAAAACACCTAATTTGTTATAGCAGGATGTGTACATTTTAGAGGAAAAGAATCACTGGTTTCAACTCCAACTCTGTTATTTACTTGTTTGACCTTGGGCAGATTATTTTGCCTCTCTGAGTCTTAACTGTTTTGTCTCTGTAATGGAAATAATATACACTCTATTAATGTTCATTCCTGTCTCCTTTTGAAAATGAATGAAAAGGGAATATTTTTTGAGATTTGATGTGATTTAATCCACGTGAAGAAGCACTTGTATTTTCTTGGGAGAAATTTTAGAAAATTTAGAAAAGTATGAGAATTAATCAAGACCCCTGTGTTTACTGGGTGCAAAGGCGATGAATGGTCCAGCCCAGGACATTATCCCAGAGAATGTAAAAGCCATCCTGTCTCATCTGAAGTTTCTAGTCTCTGCAGCCCCCTAGTGGCCATTGATTGTAGCAGACAATTCATAGTTATTGACAAATTACTGGTCAATTTGACTTAGGACAAGAATTATATAGAAAATAAGGGTTGGAGTGGGGATTGAAAGGGACTATATTTTAATCTTTATAACATTTTCAATTGAAAATTATTTCATCAGTGTGCATGTCAACAAAATCTGATGAAAATTTAAATCTAGTATATTTTCACATACTAGGAAAACACCTCAATATCCTTTCCTTCCTCTTCTCTTTCTCTTCTACCCGCCATGCCTTCCTCCATCTATATAGGAGCGTAATTTCTGTTTCTTAGAGCAAATCAATCTTTGCCCTTAAACGTGCAGAGTCAGTGTACCCAGTTTGGGTTCCAGGGAGAAGCCAGTTGCCTATCAAATTAAGAGAGTTGCCATGCCGAAGCCGGTTTGGCTCAGTGGATAGAGCGTTGGCCTGCGGACTGAAAGGTCCCAGGTTCGATTCCGGTCAAGGGCATGTACCTTGGTTGTGGGCACATCCCTAGTAGGAGGTGTGCAAGAGGCAGCTGATTGATGATTCTCTCTCATCAATGTTTCTAACTCTCTATCCCTCTCTCTCTTCCTCTCTGTAAAAAATCAATAAAAATATATCTTAAAAAAAAAGAGAGTTGCCAAACATAGAGCAGAAAGCAAGTCACTCTAGGGAAAACATATATATATATATTTGGTCTTTCAGCTGCCAAAGGCAATACCACAATACTGGAAAGAGCAAAGCCTGGGAGATCAGGGGCCCTGCTTGGCCACCACTTCCTGTGGGGCAGTGGGCAAGTTACTACAGTCTTTTGTAGCTCATTGAGGGAGATCGAACTCTATTCTGGGCTCTGATTCCACTAGGAAACTCATCTGCTATTTGCTAGGCGGTGAGTTCCTCAAGGGAGGATCTTGCGTTGTTTTTACCTCCCCCAGTTAGCACAGGCCTGGCAATCAACCTTTGAGAAGAAGGAACAGAGGAGTTTATGTGAATCGAAGATTGTTGTTTTATCTCTGGTTCTAGTGAGCCACTTGCCGAAAACACAGCCATTATCTGAGTTCTGTCTTGGCAGCTGGGAGAGAGATTAAGGGCAGGAGACCAGAGGTGCAGTCCTTACTTTGCAGGTGAATAAAGAAAGGCCTGCCGTTCTGAACTCTCAAGGCTGACAGCGAGAGTGTCAGATCATGATTCCTTCCTGCTAGGTTACCCCTAGATCTTCTGGGCCTCTTCTTAAAGGGGTGAGGTGGGGGTGGCATGGCAGAGCAGTGGTTAAGAGCACATGAGTAAGGGCTTGGGAGGCATGTATAACTGTGATCCAAGGAAAATCAATTAAGATTTCTACGACTCAGTTCCTGGTCTCCAACCTCGTTAAAATATTTACCTCACTGAAACTGAAGGAGGTGACCCATGTAAGCCCTAGTCTGAGGAAACTGGGGTGAAGGGAAGTGGGGAAGGGGAACTGGCCGGTCTGAAAAGTATTTATTGTAGCTGAAGAAATCTGGGAGGTCACTGCCACTGGCAAGGTCACACCCACAACCTTGCCAACTCTCCCTGTGTGGATGGCCCATCATCACAGGGTTCCCAGGAATACATTCAAATAATAAGAAGGATCGAGAAGAGTCTCTCAGGGTCCTACTCCAAGCTGTCCTGGCATTTGGCTTTGCCGCCCTGCCTCTTCTTCCTCTCCTTCCTGACTCCTGCCTCCAGCTTTATTCCAATACCTGATTTTCCCAAGTCAGTCCTGTTTAATCTCTTCAATGCATAATGAGGGAGAGTGCTTGGTTACAAATGCCTCTTCCACCCTCCCATTTATCCAAAAGCAGCTCCTGTTCACACAGCAGAGAAACAGGGAAGGGAATCAGGAGGAGGGGGAAAGAAGAGGAGAGAGGGGTGGAGGGAGGGAGGGAGGGAGGGAGAGGTGGGGCGAGCTTTGTGCTTTTCTCAATGAATGCCCAGGCCTCTGCAGATTTGCATAAGAGACGACCTCGCTACGCCATTGGTGGGCGGGTGCGAGCGGGGCGGGGCAGGCTGGCGTAGGAGTAAGCTTCTGGGTCCCGCCCCCTCCGCGTCCCCGCCCCCGCCCGGGCGCGCGCTCGGCTCGGCCGGCTGGATGCGAGTGGCGGGCGCCCGGGCAGATGGGATCCCGCGGCTCCTGGGCGGCAGCAGCGGCAGCAGCAGCAGCTGGCACCTCCCGGGGCCTCCACTGTCCGGAGGGTCGCGGGGCAAGGCGTGGGCACCTTCCAGCCGCCCTCCAGCCAGCCTGTCCGAAGCCGCGGGGGCTGCCGGTGGGCGAGAACGGGGCAGCACGATTTCAGGCTCTCCTGCCCTGAACGCTTTCATTCCGCTGCTGCCGCTGGAGAGAGAACTCCGAGAAGAGACGCGGGAGAGGAGAGCAAGGATGCTGCTTCAAACTTGCGCTGCTGCGGAGGCTGGAGCCCCGGCTTCACAGCGGGAGCTCAGTTCGAGCCCAGAAGTTTAGCCAGCGGCGCGCAGGCCAAAGACTTCCCGCGCCGGAGGGTCTCGGGAGGGTGCAGGAGAAAGCCTTCTCCGCCATCGGCACCCCTTCTTCTTCCTCCCCTTCCTTCAAGGGGCGAGAGAGGCTCCGAGGAGGAGCCCCAAGGTGTGTGGCAGCCGCCCAGGACAGCAGACCACCGCTCAGCGCCACTGTATCCAGCCGGAAAGTTGAGTTTTGGAGGCCAATCGAGAGCGGACGGACCACAGCTCGGGCCATGGGAGGCAGGAGAGGACAGCACCCCGTTGCCACCCACCTTCAACCATCGTAGTTTCTCTCCTGCCAGAGGGCAGCGAGCTACAGACGGGGGGTGCGCGGGGGCGCGTCCCCGGAGAGGCACAGGGTCTCAGCTGCTGAGCCCAGGGCGCTTCAGGGGTTTCTTGACACGCCCCTGAGCTTTCAGCCCTGTTTTTACCGAGACTCCTGCTGGCTTCCTTGCCGTTGGAGGAAAGCGAGGGAACCGAGTGCACGCATGATTCCATAGCAATCAGGTGCAAGGAGCCTTCCGGACCCAGGACTGTTTGGAACCCCTTCTTCCTTTGGGAAGAGAAGGGGGGTGAGGCTGGATTCCGGAGAGTCGGGGGGAGACTAACATATACATAAATAACCTTTCTGGCGGGATGGGAGCCACGGGACTCCTGTGGCTGCTGCTGCTGCCGCCTCTGCTTTCAGCAGCGGCCCCTGGCACCGGGACCGAGACCGAGACCAACCCGAGCGCGGGCTCGCTGGCCCCGGGGTCCGCGCTGCAGCCGCGGGAGCCGCTCAGCTACTCGCGCCTGCAGAGGAAGAGCCTGGCGGTGGACTTCGTGGTGCCCTCGCTCTTCCGCGTCTACGCCCGGGAGCTGCTGCTGCCGCCGCCGCCGCCGGCCCCCTCGCAGCCGAGGGCTGGCAGGCTGGAGGCGCGCAGCTCGCTGGCCCTAGACTGCGCCCCGTTGCTTAGGCTCCTGGGAGTTAGGACCGAGGGAGCCGGCTCGCCGGCCCCGGCGCGGGCGCTGTCCAGGGTGCTGAAGGGCGGCTCGGTCCGCAAGCTGCGGCGCGCCAAGCAGCTGGTGCTGGAGTTGGGAGAGGAGTCCATTCTGGAGGGCTGCGTGGGGCCCCCAGAGGAGGCGGCTGCGGGGCTGCTGCAGTTCAACCTCAGCGAGCTGTTCGGCTGGTGGATTCGCCACGGCGAAGGGCGGCTGAGGATCCGCCTGATGCCCGAGAAGAAGGCGTCCGAAGTGGGCCGAGAGGGCAAGCTGTCCGCAGCGATCCGCGCCTCCCAGCCCCGCCTGCTCTTTCAGATCTTCAGGATCGGTGAGCAGCTCTCGCCTGAGTTTGTAGGGATTTGTTTTATTTTTTTAAGACACATCGATTCAGAGCCACAGTCAATTAACTAACTCCCTTTTCCAAAACCCCAGTCTCTGGTTCTTGGGCCCCCTTTCCTCCTTCTGCAAACCTCTCCCCCTTGTTAGACCATATTTTCTCTCCTCTTCCCCTCAAGAAGGCAGTCTTTCCCTAAGGGTCTTCTTTCCTCTTCAGCCACCAAATTGTGAAAAGAAAGTTTTCTGCTCTTGGCAGAATGCCTTCTCCCGACTTACACAGGATCCCAACCAAAATTGATGCCCTTGTTTGGGGGTTCCCCGGGAAGTTGAAATGAACCTATTGCTTGTATGTTTCAAAAACTATTGCCCATCGTCCCTTCCTCTTGTTCCTCTGCTTGGCTACCACAGGTTTGGGTAACGTGGTATACTTTCTCAGGGAATGTAGAATTTCTCGTCATATTATTGAATTCCACCCAGCTGTTTCCTTCAAATGTTGGGTTACCTAGGGGGTTCCTCTTCTTCATGAATTCATTCTACTCCCTCCTCCCCAACTCCAGTCTGCTATCCACTCTCAAACTCTTGTTCTCCCTCTCAGATGTCGGTAAGAGAATCCTAGAGGAACTAAGGGGCAGGGGAAAGAAGGAAGATGTGAAGAGAGACATTGCCAACATTGTCTTCCTTTGGGGAGTCACTGTGAAGTCAGGGAGAGATAATAGTTGATTTTCCTCTCTTCCCCTGCCCCCTTCCTTCCCTCCAATTCTTAGCTCGAATGTCTGCTGCAGCAGCAGCAGCTCTGGATGACGATCTCTGGCAGGCCTGTTTCACTGCAGATCTCTCTGCTGGGGACTCCTGAAATGAGGTTTCTGTTCCATTTACTCTCTCATTTTCTGCCCACATTCACTGAGTTTGGTTGTGTGTGTATATATATGTGTGTGAGTATGTGTGTAGGCAATTACTTCTATCTCTTCCCATAATATCCTTAACTGGAAAATCAGGTGGTTTTGAATGGAGATTTCTCTTATGAGACCATTGGGGAAAGACTCGTAAATAAAACAGACAGTGGAAATGAACGAGAAAGCACAGAAAAGAAACCATGCCTTTTAAAAAGTCTACACTAATTCCTGTGAGCAAACCCAGCATCTTTGATGTCATTCTCATCATCAGAAAGAAATGAAATTCTTATGCTCCAGTGGTTACTAATGTCTAGAATTAATTGGATGGAAAGCATTGAAAAAAGCCCATTGTAGAGCTACAAGTATCTCCATGCTTGCCTCAATACACACATACTCCTACATACATGCAATCCTCTCATCAGCAGGGATAGTCAAAAGCTGAGGTTCCTCGGTCATTGCACAGTAAACATACTGGTATGTGGTCCTCAAGCAAAACAGAGTTTGGGTGCATATTTCAGCATTAACATTTGTGGCATTGGCATCTAACATGACCCCTTTCTACTCAATGCTGGACTATGTATTAATCCACAGTAAGAGGTAGAGTCAGATGAGTTAGGAGACCAATACTGTTGTCTCACCACAGAAACTTTCGTAAAAGGAACAGCTGTGCTTTAATGTCATTGTGGCTTCTGTGGGTTGCACATGCAACATTCTCTTTTTAGTGTCTAATGTTTTTGTAATGGATATAAAAATGACTTCTCTGGGAATGTGGATTTCCCCCTCCTGCCCCCCCCCCTTTACTGCTTTCATGTCTGTGAGCATCGCCAAAGCTTTCCCATCACCTCTTGTTAAGTGACCACAGGCCCGAGCAGTCTAGGTCACCTGTTGTTAGACGTTGGTGACAGGTAAAAGGGGTCTTTCTGTGATCCTGAACCTGCCTAATACAAATAGGTTGCATGAAGTTATTAGTGGATGTCTCTGAAGTGTCACCTGTGTAATGCATTTGAAGAATATAATCTAGTCGAGCCTTCGATAAGAGATGAGGCTGCTGAGCGGGGGAGTTTCATGTAGAGAGGAGTGTGCTTTAAGAACTGCTCTGATAACTGACAGTAGGGAAGTGTCGTGAGCACCCCAAGTCCTCCCTCAGCAGCACAGTCCATTTGGCAACTGGACCAAGCCCTTATGCATCGTTTGACACATCTAGCAATCCTGTTTGAGAAAGAGCCAGGATTCTGCCATTAAAAAGCTAGAAATTTTGGCCAAGCATTTTTCAGCAGGACTGGGACCAAATGATAATTGATGGGAACAAATAAGACACTAAGTGTAACTGGATGAGCTCCCCATGACCTCCAGAGAGACAGCCAGCTTATTGAAAAGCACTTTGGGCCTGGTGGTGTTCACACTTGGAAAGGGCTGGACTCTCCTGCTCTGAGAGGCATACTGTCTTCAGCTAGGCATCTGGCCATGCAGAACTAGCTTCTTGTCTTACATTCAGATAGAGTCTCCATTGTAAGACCTTCCCAGCAGTAGTGGATCTAGACTGCTAGAACCCATGGTCATTTAACAAGAGGTGGTGGGAAAGCTCTGGAGATGCTTATAGACATGAAAGCAGTGAAGTGGGGGGAAAATCCATATTCCCAGAGGAGTAATTTTTATATTCATTATAAAAACATTAGGCTCTAAAAGAGAATGTTGCATGTATAAACCACAGAAGCCACGATGACAGTAAAGCACAGGGAATGGACACACCCTGCATATCATGTTTTGTGTTTGGGGCAACTTACATCATTATGGTTTCATTCATTTTCTTGTTTGAAAATTTAAGCATAGGTTCTCACACTTGGATCGATTTTACTATTTATCATGTTTGAGGCAATGGATTTAATCTTGTTATATAGGCTGTGATTTATAGGAACGACATTTAACTCTTCTGTGACACAGGCTCTTCAAGTATACAAAGGGAAAATAGGCACAACTTAGTCTATTTCTTCTGGATTCTTTCCAAGTGACCGGTGGTCTGGTCTTGAGGGGCACAACCATGCTTATGGGGTTGGTTTTCTGTTGGGAGGGAAGAGGAGAAGAATGGGAGTTCTGTTACTGTTGTGGTGAAGGGCCTAACGTAGTTCATTTGTTGGACTGAAGATAGCTTCCTAAATCTGTGTAGGACCATAAGTAGGGATGGGGTGAAAATGGAATAGTACCCAGTCAAGACAAAGCAATAACTTTGAATTACTTGGGGTTTGAGTTGACTGACAGGACAAAAGGATGCCTAAGAGGACTTAAAATATATGAAATGCTAATTTTTTTCTAAGTGGGTTGCTTTGAACTCACAAATGGGGTTAGCATTTCAAAGTCTGAGGCAACTCCCCATAGCACCCATTCCTGGAGAAGAGGCAGAGAGACTATTCTGGGACTGTATCAGTGATGGTGCCCCAAACCGCAGAAAAGATGTCTGCCCAGAAGCCACCATATAGCTTACAGCCACATTTTGTAGCCTATTTTATAGATGTTTTAACATTTTGCTTCTGCCATTCCTAGAAAGAGGCCTAGAGGATGATGATTTGTGGGTTAGGAGTACCTATTTCCCTGTAATCACTCTACTTCCCACTTCAAGGAAGGGGCTATATGATTAGGGATTTCACATGTACTGTGAAAAGACCAGATCAATTTAAAATAGATGTATGTAATGTGATACATCTGACTCTTAACCTCACATATCCGTCAGTCCCTTCCCATTTCATTTGTGGAAGGACAAAGAGAGCTAAGGAAGATAGAAATGAAATTCAGCTCCCAGAAGGAATATCAGTTATTGGAGGTGAATTGGGAAAGTTGGAACTAGTCCAGAGAAGAGCAGAGAGCTGATTTAAGAATTGAAGGGACTGATTAATGATGACAGATGAAAATAATTAAATATATATGGCTGGGCCAAGTAGCAATGAAGAGAAAGCTATGATAACAATCTACAGATATCTGAAGAGAGAGAGTGGCAGTGAAGGAGAGGAGTTATATAGTGTGGCCCATAGAAGTAATAGGATGATACGTGTAGAAGGAAACTTCAGATTGGGTATCAGGGAAACCTTATTTTCTGCAATTGATACTCCCCCTCTATGGAATGGAATTCCAAGGGAGCAAAGAGTAAGGTGAGATGTGGGTCAGACAAGCCACAGAGTTCATAATTAATCAGTTCTATATTTTCAAATGTTGAGAAGCCACAATGGGCAGGAGATCTGGTGTGGGAAACAGTGACAGGAATAAGGATATTTTGAGATACAACCATTTTTTTTGTTTTATTAACTTATTCTTAATTTTTCAATTATAGTTTACATACAATATTGTATTCATTTCAGGTGTATTCTATACGTGATTAGATATCTATATAACTCACAAAGTGATTGCCATGGTGAGATATAACTCTCGAGAACCTTTGAGTATTGGTGTTTCTAGGAGAAAAAGAAATTAATTGCGTATGCATCTTTGAAGTTGGTGGGAAGTTCTTACAAGAAGATTGTTAATGAAAACTATTTTGAAATTACTGGGTTTAGTCTTCTCTACCAGATTAAACACAGAGTATTTCTGTGGGGTGTTGTCTGTATATCCATTGTGAGGAGGCATACTCACCACAGCATTAAGATGCATCTATAGGTGTGTGCATCATCAAATCATTGGACAGAGAAGATGATATCAGTTCTAGATTTGGTGGACTCCTACTGGCTACCTAAAAACCCTTTGCAATGCTGTGAGTAAATATAGCTATTTGAAAGGCGAAGGTCAGGAGGGACTAGCCTGGAGGGAGAAGAGAGGAAGAGTTGGGTCTGCAGAAGTTGCAGTCCCTTGCCACTCTTCTGATTACAGATTGCTGCTTGATAAGCTCACTTCATGGGAATTTGCCCAACCTGACTCCTAAAGAACACTTTGCCTTTATAACCATTACCAGAGGCCCAGGAGGTGTGTGTGTGTGGCCCTCAGCCCAGCCTGCATTCTCTCCAATCTGGGACCCCTATAGAATCAGGCCTAAACCAGCAGTCAGACATCCCTCTCATAATCCGGAACTGCTGGCTCCTAACAACTTGCCTGCCTGGCTGCCTGATTGCCCTTAACCACTCTGCCTGCCAGCCTGATAGCCCCCTAACTGCTCCCCTGCCAGCCTGATTGACACCCAACTGCTCACCTGCTGGCATGATTGACACCTAATGCTCCCCTGCTGGCCCAGTTGCTCCCAATTGCCCTCCCTTGCCAGCATGATTACCCTGCAGGCCTGGGCACCCGGCACCCCCAACTGCCCTCTCTTATAAGCCTGGTCGCTCCCAACTGCCCTCCCCTGCCAGTCATTTTGTGACAATGTGGGGGCAGCCATCTTGTGATGTGAGGGCATGAGGGTCAATTTGCATATTACCTCTTTATTATATAGGATACTGTCCTGTTGTTGTTGTGTGAGACTTTACAATTTATAATGCACTTTCACATTTATTATTTTTACCAATCCTACAGTAGGTAGCACATGTATTTGTTTTATTTTATAAATGGAGTAACCAAATCTAGGTGTTTGAAAATACTTTTTCAAGGTTATATAGTTAGTAAGTAATATATATGAAACTTTCATTTATGTATTGAGAGGTTATGGGGTGTGTTACTGAATAGGACCACAGACATTTTGTTCAAATGAGGGCTCTTTCTACTAAGGCAGTGTTTCCCAAAGTGTGGTACGAGTACCCCCAGGGGTACGGGAAGAGTTTGGTGGGGGTACTCGTTGCTCCGGAGTTTAGTGGGGATATGCACTGCACCATGCTTAGCTGCACCTAATTCTATGTTCTCATGAGTCAAGTCAAGACAGTCTTGTGAGGCATGAGATGGTCTGGTGTGCAAATAAATGTTATTTATAATATAACTTTTATTTATATTTTATTATGAATAATTTTATTTTTTGTTTATTATTATTTTGTGTATGTACCAAAAAAATAAAAATAAATATACTTTGATTGTTATTAAAATACATCCATTTTTTTGACGAGGGGTACTCAGCGCTATGAAAATTATAGAAGTGGTACACATATGTCAAACGTTTGGGAAACACTGAACTAAGGGAATCATCTGAAGGTGCAGGTTATACACAACCAAAACATGTAAATAGATGAAAAACTTTAATTTATTCTTGTTATAAGGTTTTGCAAAAAATATTTGGTGTTAAATAGCCTTGACTTAAAATTTTTGAGGCCAAGTTTCATTATTAGAAAAATGGGAATAGTAATAGTTCCTATCTTGAGATGTTTTCATAGAGATTAAATTAGATGATACATGTAAATCCTTAACCCAATAAAATACACAAAATAAAGTACTCCATCAATATGAACCATATGGTTTCCCCCAGCAGGAACCACACCCTAGCATTGCATATATGTTTTAGTCTATTTGTATGGTGCCATCTGGAGTTGTGCAGTCCGTATTTGTGGCCATATGTGGCAACTGTGGCAGCTGTAGGTTCCCCATGTGACGAACTTCTAATTTCTAAGAGATAAGAGATGGGATCTGGTGGAAATGAGGAGAGAAACCAGTGTGCTAGTTTCTATTTTCTCACTATGGGAGGTCTGTCTTTCTCCGAATTATGGATGAGAAAAAAGGATTGAGGTGTGGTATTTAATTAATTTCTGTCCACTTGTATCTCCTTGTAGGTTTTTTGACCCTGGATTCAGTCCAAAGATTAAAGCACTATATTCACAACCCAATTATTTTTCTTCTAAAGAAAGACATCAAGCCTTAACTTTTTAAGAGTATGAAATCAAATACCGAGGAAGAACATGACAGGTATTACAGAAGAATAGTTTTTTGATAGCGATCTTCCCTAACAGAGAGATTTACGCAGTTCAAGCCCCTCCATGCCTGAGAGCTGCTGGGCCACTGGCCTCTGGTAACTTCTGTGTTATAATTAGCTGGAGCTGTGCCCTTTCCTTACATTTCTAGCCTCACCATTCATTGTAAAGTGGAAGGCAGGAGAGAGAGATGGAAAGTACCAGTTGGTTGATGGACATGAGCCCATTAATAGCAGTTAAACCTTTGAGATTCCATGAAAACAGAGGGCCCAGGGATTCTGGTGGGAGGTTGCCTCAGGAAAGTACCTCAACCTAAAAGAAGCGGTTAAGTAACCACAAAACATTTGATAGGTGGAGTGTGTTTATTTTTTGTTTACTTGTTGTTTGCTTTTATAAGCTGTAATTTGAGTGATTGCCTCCAAAGGAAGCTCATGGACATCATCTCTGCTTGGGAGGAGGAGAAGAATAGGGAGTATTGGGGAGAATGATTATAGATGTTCAGGAGTCACATAGACAGAGCTGTGAATAAAGCTATCAAGGAGCCCTATGGATGCTTTCTGCCTTAGATCCATTGTTTGTCCTCTGGTCTAGGATGTGGCCAGTGTTTCTTAGTCTAGTGATGACCTGGCTCTTTTACACAGGTCAAGGTGTGAGAAAGGAGAAGTTAAAAGAGGGTTTTGGCCTGGTAGTGAGGTAGTGATGGGGTAGGAGGTATTCTTGTACCTGTTTTGGTCTGTCCCCTGGTGGTCAGTGCACACCACAACTACTGGTTGAATGGTCAAACAGTTGCTTAGGCTTACATATATATATATATATATATATATATATATATATATATATATATAGATAGATAGATAGATAGATAAGATAATTTATTCATTTTCCTACCAAGAACTAGATTTATTAATTGCTAATTAGATTTATTTTATACCAATTATAGGATTATTCAGATTATTTATTTCTTCTTATGTGAACTTTAGCCATTTGTATCTTTTAAGAAATTCAGTCCATTTTATCTAAGTTGTTGAGTTAACATAGGGTAAGTTGTTCATAATACCCTCTTATTGTGTTTTTATGTTTGTAAGGTAAATAGTGATGTCCCCTCTTTCATACTTGATATTGGTAATTTATATAATCTCTCTCTTGGTGGTAATCCTGGCTAGAGGTTTACCAATTTTATTAATTTTTTTTTAAAAAAAAACAACATTCTGTGATACCAGTTTCTTCTGTTTTTAAATTTCATTTCAATTTCATTGATTTCTGTTCTTATTTTATTAAATTTCCTTCATTTTGTTTGCCTTGGGTTTAATTTGCTCTTCTTATTTCTAGATTCTTAAGTTGAAAGCTCAGATAATTGATTTGGCACCTTTCTTCTTTTTCTAATATAAGCATGTAATGCAAAAATTTCTTCTAATAACATTCAGCTGTATTTAAAAAAGTTCATTATGTTGTAATAGAATTTCATTTATATTCAATTAAAATATTTTCTAATTTTCCATTTGGCTTTCTCTTTGACCCATGGTTATTCATGTGTGTTTTAGGTCAGGATATTTGAACATTTTCCTAATTATCTTTCTCTTACTGTTTTCCAGTTTAATTCTGATATTGTCTGAGAACATACTTGGTTTGATTTCAATTATTTAAAAATTTTTAAGGCTTATTTTATAGTTTGTCTCACTGAATGTTTCATATACACTTTGAAAAGAACAGAATTAAAAAAATATTTTATTATTTTTTTTTTTTTTTACAGAGAGAAAGGGAGAGGGATAGAGAGCTAGAAACATCAATGAGAGAGAAACATCAACCAGCTGCCTCTTGCACACCCCCTACTGGGGATGTGCCCGCAACCGATGTACATGCCCTTGACTGGAGTCAAACCTGGGACCGTTCAGTCGGCAGGCCTACACTCTTTCCACTGATGAACAAAACAGACCAGGGCTTTGCCCCCGTGAGGTTTACAGAACGGCTAGGGAAGCATATTAAATGTACAAGTTAGCAAATGGATAGTAAGAAACAATGATGAATGCTCTGAAGCCTTCTTTTGTCACCTTCCTCACTGTCTCTGGATTTTCAGAGTGCTCCCTGTGCTTGCTTCTTCCCTTCCTGACATCCTCTCCCTAAGGGGTGGGCTTCAAATTGAGGACAAGTTTCTGTCACTTTAATCTGATCATCTTGGAGCACAGCTTATGTGGCTGCAGCTTAGAGGTGGGAATGGGCAGAACACAATAAGAGTGAGTGGAGAGAAGGAAAAGAACTCCCTTCTTTGAGGCAAGATGACAAATGTTCAGACCAAGGACAGAGAGCTCAGAAGGGGTCCAGATGTTCTTCATATGTTCCATGAAGTATGACCAAAGGTCATGCTAAATAGATCACGAAGCCATGCATTCCCCAGCTCCTGCCTTTCCCTTCATGCTCCAGCCCTCCTGTACCCACACATCTCCTTGACGAATGTAACCGAGGGAGGAAGCACTAAGGTTTACTAAATACACATTTGTCAGCTAAAGTAGGAAGGCTTTCTCTTCCCTTCCTCTCCCCTTCTTTTCCTTCTTTCCTTTTTTTTTTTTTAATCTTCACGTGAGGATATTTTTCCACTGATTTTTAGAGTATAAGAGAGAGGGAAAGACAGAGAGAATTACCGATGTGAGAGAAACCCATTGAGTGATTGCCCCCGACCAGGGCCTGGGTCAGGGAGGAGCCTGCAACTGAGATACAATGTGCCCTTGACCGGAATCAAACCTGGGACCCTTTGGCCCTCAGGCTGAAGCTCTAACTATTGAGCCAAACAGGCTGGAGCCTTCCTTCCTTTCAGAGTATTAGTAGCAATACCATATTTTGGGAAAATCTGGTTGGAGAAAATGTCAAGAAGTGCGAATGCAGATTTGATAGATCTGATCTTTTTTTTTTCTTTCTTTCTTCAGAACAATAAATGTCAAATAGCTTAAAATGACAGCCAGGATGGCTAGAGATTATTAATGTGTTTAAATATTCAGGGAAGAAACTGAATTTAAATTTAAGTATAATTTACACGAAGAGTCTGACCTATGAGAATCGTAAGTGCTTTTAAGTATAAGCAGTGATCTTTACATTTCAGAAAACAGAAAATGTGAAAAATCTGAATAGATCGAAGACACAAATGATTCCTGTTAGGTAATGAGAATGTTTGTGAATATTAAGAAAGCACTTTGCAACCAAAATTGTATTTTTTTTTTCATATTTGGTGGCATTCCAGAAAAAGACCTACAATCCACATGTTCTTCCATTGATGAAACACAAACTGTTTTATAGTATGTACATTTTTACTTGTATCTCTTATCCCCATTTTACGGTGAGATCTTTTATTGTTAAAACAAGAGAGAGAATTATCTTGCTCCAGCTGTGTAAATCCTGATAGACGTATAATCCCCCAGCCTAGAATATAATTCTCTACTCAGCCTCATACTCAATTATCATCAGAAGCAGCAGCATTCCTTTCAGAATGGAGGCTCTAAAAGGTGCTTTTGTTTAAAAAAACACACAAAAAACCCCCGTGAACATCAGTTAACCCATTTACTTCTGAAAGGACACACTATTGCACTGTGTTGAGAAAATAAAATGTGGAGTTAGTTCTGGGTCTGGTACTCAGCTCCAGAACTTACTAGTTAAAAGTTCTTAAGGTATTATGACAGTAACTTATGTTTTCTGCTCTTGGTATTCTCATCTATAAAATAGAGATTCTGATAGTATTTGTTTTAAAAGGTTCTTAGGAGTAAATTAGATAATTTTTAAAAGAGTATAGTATAGCACTGCCAAACAATGAAAACACTGAAAATATTACCCACTATATTCTATTTTATTGTTGCTTTATTAATAAAGGAGTTTCTTCTAATTATTTTCATTGCTTTGTTTTCATAGCATCTTTGATGACATTTAACTACACTAAAAATTAATTTACCTTGTAAGAAATTAAATTAAACAAAGAAAATATTTAAATATTGTAGACTAAAGCGACCTATTTGCTCAAAAAGCTGAAGTCATCAGAAAATCGGTGTCATCCCATAGGAACTAGTAAGTTTTATTTATTTTTAAATGTCAAATAATTTTAATTAAGTCTTGAAGATTATTTCTAAACTCTTGAGATAGTCATTATAAGATCTTTTACTTTTGTTGTAGAGAAATCCTTATTTCATTAATTAACTCTGAAGGTTGGACAATTGCATGAATTGAGGCAGTAGGAGGGGAGAGAGCTCTGGACCTGGGAGTCGGGCATTAGGTGTTTATTTTAGGATATGCCGAGTTGTTCTGTTTGAACCTGGGCAGATCACCTAAACTTTCTTGAGTCTTAGTTTCTGTCATAGGAAATCAGTGAGTCCTAATTTCTACTATCCCTTTCATATTAAAATTTTGTGATTCTACTATTTCAAGGACTAGTGTTGAAACATTACTGGGAAGTTAGGGGAGATGCCATTTCTGCAAATAGTTGGGGATGGGAGGGTTTCAATTAGAATTTCACAGAGCTGGGATAAGAAATGATAACCCTCTTTTATTCTTATATGTTTGGCAACTAGCATATTATGAAGATCTGTTTAGTTCTAACTACTATGGATAAAGACTATGATAAGATTAAAGAAATTATTTTCATTTTCACTCCAAAAGAAAACCCAGGTATTTTGATGCTATTATGGATATACTAGAGGCTTGGTAGAAATTGAGCATGGGGCTTTTAAAGGGGGTATGTCCCTCAGCCCAGCCTGCACCCTCTCCAATTTTGGACCCCACTAGTGCAGTCAGACATCTCTTTCACAATCCAGGACTGCTGGCTCCAAACGAGAAAAAAGCAACTTGAGTGAGTTTACTATCCTCCTTCCTGATTGCCCTTAACCACTTCTGCCTGCCAGCCTGATCACCTCCTAATCACTCCTCTGCCAGCCTGATTGATGCCTAACTGCCCTCCCCTGCTGGCCTAGTCACCCCTAACTGCCCTCCCCTGAAGGCCTGGTTGCCCCTATCTGTCCTCCCTTGCCAGTCCGGTTGCCCCCAACTGCCCTCCCCTGCTGGCCATCTTGTGTCCACATGGGGGTGGACATATTGTGTGTTGGAGTGATGGTGATGCATATTACCTCTTTATTATATAGGAAGGAAGGATAGTAAACACACTCAAGTTGCTTTGTTCTCGTTTTCTCTTTTAATCATTTCAGTGAGTCAGGGTCCACTTGTGTGGACAGAGGCAATAGATAGATAGGTGATAGATGATAGATAGATAGATAGATAGATAGATTGATAGGAAGTTATTTACCTACCTACACACATAAAAACAGTATTTTTTTCCTTATTTGTAGGGTTTATATTAGAGGTAGAATTGAGGGATAGGAAGTATTTGACTCATTTGCTTCAGTATGAGGGACATAGAGATGTGCAATAAACAATTTTTGAATCAATGAAAGGAAGAACAGAGAATGGATGAGGGATGGAAATATGGTATATTTAAAGGGCTACTTGAGCAAGTCCTTTCCATCTGTAATAACCCATGCCCCAGTAAACACACTGTGTCTTATAAGTTTACTTGTTCACTTCTTAATGGCTCATCAATTCTTTTCTTAACTTCAGTTGCCCTTTTTACAGATGATCATAGAGACCTCTAGTGTATTCAGAACTTTATAAAGTTTTATAGGGTAAAGGACATCAATTATAAAATGTAGTTCCTGACTTTAAAGAACTTATAGTCAAATTAAAAAAAAGACCAAAAAAAACAGAATTTGAAATCAAAAGTTAGGGATTCACGACCTGATACCAGCATCAATTAGCTTTGCAATCTTCATTTAAACTCTCTTGAGCCATCATGAAGTGCAGAGCAGGATTCCATCTTCACGGGGTTGTTGGGAAGATTAAATAAGTTTGTATATGTACAAGAGTGCTCTGTTAAACACAAAGTACTATAAGCACTACCAACAAATTAATTAGAAATAGTATAAGAGATGATGGGTGTAAAGGCTGAGTGTTTTGGGGCAAAGAACAGTGCGTAGGGGACATGAGCAGCGACTTCCTGATGGAGCTGACGCTCTGTGGGTCCTGGAGGATGAGGAGGGTTTGGGTAGTCAGGATTAAAGGAGAGCATTCTAGGCAGGGATTGGGGAGCACGGAGCATGGAGTGAGGGGTGCTATATTCAGCCTGATTAAAACTAGTTCTGGAATACCTACTATGAATCCCATGCTTTGCTAGGAGATCTTTGCTTGGATAAGAGATTCTATGTTGGAAAGTACAGTTGGATGAAGAGAATGGGATCAGGACATGACAGGACAGCCTTGGAAAGCAGGCAAGGGTTTAACCCTTTCATAGCAAGAAGTAGGCAGCCACTCATATAATTCTGATGTGAATAGTTTTTTAAAGAATTGAATTGGTAATGGCATACAGTCTGGAGTAGTGTGTAGAGACTGGAGTCAGTCATTTGGGGTGGTGGGATAGGGAAGATTTGGAAAGTTGAAATAACAGAAGGAAGAAAAAAACAACCAAACTCCCTCTTCTGCCTCTACCTCCAAAAAAATGTTCATAGACCTTGGCATCAGAGCCAGAAGAGGGGGGACTCCAAGTTTTTCTAGAAAAATCTGCCAGAAAGATGAGGATAACTGTTTCATGTGATAAGGAAGAAGAATTGGGGAAGAAATGAAATTTGGCAGGAAAAGTTAAGTTCTGTTTGCACATGGGAAACTGAGACGATTGCGACTCTAGGCAGCAACATCCTGGAGGCGATCAGAAATGCGGGACTAGAACTTGTGTAAGCAGTAGGGCTAGGCGTAGGGATTTGGGAATCATCAGCACAGACACTCCTCATAAATTATGCACTTTGCTTAGAACTTAATTTCATGCTTTTTAGAAGATAAGAGACATGAACATCTTACTGAATTATGGATTATGCAACTGTATTAAAAGTAATTCTCTCTTTCCATGGTGATTTTTGGGTTCTTTCTCCCCTTTGATCCACTTCCCCTTCCCCTAACACTTTATAAACTGAGGGACACAATGACCTTTATTTTCGCCAGCTCAGAAGATTGTCAATGAGGAGATTAAGGTGATTGGGAAGGTTCACCGGAAGGTATGCCAGTCCTCTTGGCACCCTCACCAGTGCTTCAGAGATCAGAGGGATGCAAGCTTCCTCTAGAGGAAAGCAACCATTTATATTTATAGGAGGAAATGTTTAAAGAGCTAAATTCTCATCCCCTCGACAGCCCAGTTGTTTGATTTGCAGCTTTTCTTAAGTAAAGCACTGCTTCCCAACGAGAGAGGAGAGGCTTGGCAGATAACGTGATCAGATGAAGTCAAGCTTTCAGATATGGTGGATGGTCTTGAAGCGGGGCCTCCTCTCCTGGCACCAAGCTTTCATTTATGGTTTGAATGGAGTTCAAATAGTGGGTGTAGCACTTCAAAGTTGAATTTTCTTTTTTTTTTAAAAAAATATTTTTATTGATTTTAGAAAGGAAGGGAGAGGGAAAGAGAGATACTAGTAGAAACATCAATGATGAGAGAGAATCATTGATTAGTCGCCTCCTGCATGCCACACACTGGGAATGGAGCCCACAACCTGGGGATGTGCCCTGACTGGAATTGAACCGTGACCTCTGATTCATAGGTCAGCGCTCAAACCATTGGGCCTCCTCGGCCAGGGGAAGTTGAATTTTCTTTAGTTTATCTTTTTCTTTCTCCCTTTCAAAGAGAAAATTTACCCAGACATTTACTTGGCTGTTCTCAAGCATTGTCTGGCACAGGAAGTATCAGACTTGACATTAGATAAATTAATGATGGGGAGGGGGAGTTGGAGAAATAAGACACACGGCACTAACGTTTATTGAACATCATTATATGCCAGGCACTTTATAGACATTCTCTTATTTAATCGTTACAACTGCAGAAGATGGGTATTTCAATCTGTTTCACAAATGAGGCTCTGAGGGGTTATGTGGCCTGCTCAGATCATACTATTAGTAAGTAGCTGAATTGGGATTTGGTTCCCCTAACTAGGATTAGGTTTCAAAACCTGATGCTCCCTTTCCTGTCCTAAGCTTGTGCTTTCTTCCCATCCCTATCATAAGGGAAAACACTATTTAAAAATAGATGTTGGTAGTAATTTCCCAGAGGCCTGTGGTGTTGGATGAGAACCCAGAAGTACTCATATCCTTTTACTCTTCAGCAATGTCATTCATTTCCTTTGTTCCTCTTTTCTTCCTGAGTTCTCCTGTTTCACCTCTGCCTACCATAATGCCCTCTTTGAGTTTTAAATCTCTCTCTGAGGTGGGTAGGTTAGGGATGAGGCAAAGTGGTGAAGTAGTAAGCATCAAGTCCTTTATTTTTTAGGGTGTTCTGAGCACTTTTTTCACTAACCTTCTTTGGAGCCCAATCAAGGGCAGGTGGATAGTACAGTTTGGCTGCTTCTGATTTTCAATTTGACTGTGGACAGGCATTGAGAGAAGTACCTACTGTGCCCAAGGCACAGTGAGTACTAGAAAAAAATACTTTAAAATGACTAAATTGAAATTTCCTTCCCTTCTTCTTTCTTTTTCTTCCTTACAAACTTCAGTGTCATATGAAAGTTAAACTTTCCAGATATAAAATTCTTTGTTCCCCTGTAATGGGTACACTAAAAGTTCCCCATTTTCGGGATGTGTAGCTCCTGTGGCAGCCAGGGCTGAGGGCCTCTCATCTGTAGGCTGAGCAGCCACAGATCCAGCCATTAGGGAGTGTGATGCCGTGGTTAGTTCTAAAGGAATACTCGTTATTGATGCTAATTGAACTTGTAGTTAATGAAAAAGGATTATTTTACAGGGCTTAAGTCAAAGCCAAAACTCTTATTACAGGTTAATTACTCTCCTTAAAAGGTACCATTACAGCTGTGATTGTTTTTTATCAGCTCTTTCTCTGGTGCTGAAAGAGATATCTTCCAAGGCAGATTCCTGATATAATTAGCCACCTCATCTAATTCGTAATTAATCACCAATCATTTTTCTTCAGATAAAGGTTAATCAAAGATATATAAGTTGCATATTCTGCCTTAATTGCATCTGATCAGTTTCAAAGAAACTTGTTCTTTTTCCATTTTTGCTAAGGAATGTGGCCTTTCCCTGTACTTCTAAACCTACCATGTGGAAGAAGGAAACGAAATGGGCTCGCTGAAAGAATGCACCTGCTCTGTTACTGGTGGCAGGGGAGACAGACTTCTCTGGGTGTTCCTGGAGCTGGAGTAGGGAGTGAGAGAAAGATTCTCATCGGCTCTGTTGTTGGGAATCAATGGCACAGAAACTGGGTCTTCTGTTATCTTTTCCCTTCATTCTCTTTCCTTCTTATTTTTTTCTTTTTATTGGGGGGAAAGGAGTCAACAACATGGAATTTGGGGGCAACCCAATTCCTAGCAACATCCAACTTACCTTCACAGCTCTGTACTTTTGTCAAGCGGTTGCCTCTTTTGGGGCGCCTTTGCCATTTCTCTTCATCCTGGGAAATGCTCTTCATACTTTAATACGTTAAGCCCCCCAGTCAGTCACCAGTGACTGGCACTATACTTTCCGTCCGGAAGACAAAACAGGCTGGGCGCTTAATGTGTTAAATACACCTAAATGTCCATTCCTCCATGACATGGGGCTTCCATAGGTCCTCCCTGTCTCCACAAGAGAGACCCACTCCCTCTTTCATATTCCCCAAGAGCTTGTGTCCACATGTCTTGCTGATTCTGTGGCAGTGTCTGGGTCTTCTTGTACCCCCACTCCCACCCTCCTGTTGCAGGTAACAGTTTGTAGATTCCATGGAGAAATTCAGTATCTGTCCCATACTTCAGGATGGAGAGACATGTGCCAAAATTTTCTGGCACCAGACACCATACCTGGAAAATGCATGAAATGCCAAGGAAAGAGACAGACCCATCACACGTAGCCACCCCCCTTTCTGCACCTGGGCCATTAAGAATTCTCACTTCTGTGGTCTTCCTTTCCAATCCCTATTGCTGAAAAAAGACTCTTTGGAGAGCCATAACCTGACTGGTAATTGACTAGATTGAGGCCCACAATTAACCGATGAATTGAGGTGGTGAAGGACCCCCTGCATTAAGCCACTGGAAGGACTATTAAAATGCAACTATTACCTATAAGAAATGAAATAAGAAACTATGGCCAATCATTCAACACTTATTTACTAAGCCCATGAATTGTTTTCCACATCAAACCGACCAGTCACTGGGTAGGTTTCTGAGGGACTGATACAGGAGCCAGTCCTTGGCTGAGCTGGGCTGATAGCCCCAGTGCAGTGATTCTTGGAGCTGACACTTCCTGCTTCCATTCTCAGCTTTTGTCTTTCTGCCAAGACTTTTAGTCATATAACTCAACTCACAGCCCATTCCCTTTTACAGAACAGCTTTTGTCTTTTAACCCTTGTTCACTTTCAGTGCCTTTCAAAATGAAAAGATTTTTAATGGAATCCTGATTCACTCCGGTGTGGTCTGCCTTCCCAGGTTGTCACCCGTTCACAGCGCAAAATGGTGCGGAGGAGGCCATCCCGAGTAATAACTTTCAGGGCTAATTAAGGCTTTAAATCATTCTGGAGAATTAGGATTAACTAGCGGCCCTCATGTGTGCCACGGTAACTTGCCAACCCAAATCCCACCTTATCGCCAGGCATAAAAGCCACATTAAGTTTTAAGACCTGATTCAAAAACGCATTATGAATAATGATGACACCTTGATATTAAGTCTACAGAAATGAGCCTGGGCATATGAATTGATATATTTAGATTTTACCAGTGATAGAAATGTTAGTGGTTTTACGATTTCCATTGATTATTAAGCAAATACTACATCTTTCCATAGCAAATATTGACCTCCAAAGTATATTTTAAGAGGGATATACGTAAATGGTGTGTGGTGCATGCGTATGTGTGTATGTGTATGTGTTTGAAACGTCACTATTTTCAGATACTGATATTTTTCCTTGTCTTTCCTCCTAATGGAAAAGTAAAATACTTGAGAATTTAAAGAGAGTCCAGAATCAAAGAATATAGTGTATTAAAAAATTGCTTAGGAGTAAGAATGAAACAGACTATAACATTAGAACACCTTGATGTTTTAAAATTTTATTTTTCTGCAATAAAGAAAATATCCTGGCTAGAAGTCCTGCTTCTTGGGCTCTCATTGCTTTCCCAATAATTCACTAGATCAGTGGTCAGCAAACTCATTAGTCACAGAACCAAATATCAACAGTACAACGATTGAAATTTCTTTTGAGAGCCAATTTTTTTAAACTTAAACTATATAGGTAGGAACATTGTTAATAACTTAATTAGGGTACTCCTAAGCTGACCTTTGTTAAAAACTCCAGGGGCCAAAGAGCTTCATGTGGATCGCGTGAGCCGCAGTTTGCCGACCACTGCACTTGGGAATCTTAGGTTATTGAAAGTCTTAAGAGCTAACACTTTATTATTGTGATAAGTTTTGTTTTGTTTATTTGTTGTTGTTTTGAGTCAGGTTTTGCCTCCCTCTCTCATATAACCCTCCTAGCAGCCCTATGAGAGAATTATAATAACTTTTCCCATTTCACAGAGACTTAGAGAGGTGAAACCACTTGCCCAAGTAGGTTCTTGCTCAGGGCTCACAGACTCTCAATACATGGGCAGTGTGCTGTGCTGCTGTCTTCAGTCCAACAACACCATCCACAGCAGCAGCTCAGACTCACTGAGTGCCTACCACGAGCCAGACCCTGGAAGGGGGACGGAGTCACGTGGTCCTGGCTCTAAGAGCTTGCAGGCAGGACAACTAAGTTCTCTCTGGGGTTCTCGATCTTCTATTTCAGATTCTTGACATCCCTTCCATTTGAAAGCTTAAGAGCATTTAAACTATTTGCAATGACTTCTAGTCTTTCATTTCTTTATGAGTATTATTGGACACACACTTTTATTGATGACAGGTACTCTACTAAGGGTTTTATAGGACTATTGAATTTAGGTATGACTGCAAATGAGGAATTGGAGGTTTAAAAAGGTTACTGTGGTCAAGGTCATTCGGTTTATAAGTGGCAGAGCTGGGATTTGAATCCAGCACTGCCTGTCCCATGTTTTCCCCATGTAAGCAATTTCTTGAAATTTAATAAGCTCCATTCATTTAAATGAACTCAATGCTATTGGTGCATGTATCATGGACATAAAAATCTAGGTAAGTGAGCAGTCTTGAAGCCAGGACAGCAGTCTGCTTATAATAGGCTGCATTATATACCAGAGAATATATGTAAGTGGTATGGACAGCCTCAACCTTGGCAGTTGGTTTGTTTGAAGCTCAGAATGTGTCCAGGAATCTTCACAGCAGTGAGAATTAATATTTCACCACAGTGAATCGATCTTGGGAAATAGTTTTAAAAACAACGAAAACAATAACAACAACATCAACAAAGAACTGGTATTTATGCAACCTTTTTCTATTTTCCCAGGCCCTTCCGCATCCTTTATCTCATTTGGTAAGAGGAAAAGAATAATGGAATGAGTTTGAAGCCTGAAAATATATGAAATGATATTGAATCTGCCCAGGAGAAACTCAGAGCAACGGGAAAAAGGAGCAGGGTCACTCGTCAAAGGAGATGGGCTTATCTTTAAATACCTAATCAGGAAGGCAGCTGAGCAGTAGATAAATGTAAAAGGGCCCATGAAGCTGAGAATAAATGGAGCAATCTTTTTCTGAATGGAAACTAGCTTAAATTCTAGGGCCAGGCAAGAGGAGTGGTGGAAATATTCAGAAATTATGGCCTGAGGAGAATCCTTAAAGCTGTCAGGCAGTGGGGGGTGAGAATAGCCCATCAGGAGTGGCCCAGATAGATGGACCAGTAAATCAAGGGGAGACGCATTATGACCATCACAAGACACCTCTGCGCCTTAATGGGAAATGGGCTGAAGGACTTTATAAAGCTGGGTTTGCCTAGCTCTGGGCATGACGGAATTGACCGTGTCAACCTTGGGAAGGCTCAAAATTCAACTTGTTTTTTAAAAATGGGCTTATGGGGTGCTTAGATCATCCCGGAGATCCACAGTCATCCCCCCTCCTCCATCCAAGAGCCTATTTAAAAGACTGCATTCTGTTGGGAGATGGTATGTGTGTTGGAGCAGGGGAGAGAGTCTGGGTGTTCAGGCCCCTGTGTGCTCCGATTCCATCAGTGCCTATGGAAGCAGTCTGGAGTGCTGGGAACCTGGGCTCTGGCATGGATGGTCTCACTTACCAGCTATGTGACAATTCCTTCAGTTCTCAGTCCTCAGGTTTTCTCAGCCTCCATTTTATCCTATGTAAAACGGGGACAACATTATCTCATAGCTAACTGTGAGGATAAAATGAGCTGATGGTTGTTAAGCATGTAGCACAGTGTCTACTGCAGAGTAAGTGATTAGAAACAATTATTAGAGAGGTAAATAGGTGTACCTCTTCACTCAGGAGTCACATTTCACAAATGGGAGTGTGGTAGAAAGTTTCCTCTGGGTTATGTTACATAAATGACCTCAAACCCAGATTACTTTACAACATTTATGTCCTTTTCTTTTCATTCATGCTTCTCATGGTATGGCTACTGCTGCCCTGCTCCAAGCTGTCAATAGTTCCGATGTGCTCTGTGCATCTTTCCATTCTGGGATTTAGGATGAAGGGGCATCTCTTAGCTGAGCCTAGATATTCTCGTGGCAAAGGAAACTGGTGCAAGAGAGCTCTGACAAACTCTACTTAGAGCTGGTGTCTTGGTACTTCTGTATACATTCTTGTTGCCAAAGGAAATCCTGAGGCCACAGCCAATATCAGTGGGGCAAGGAAGTATATCCTCCCATGGTCTCGGGGTGGGGTGGTATGGGGAGGGAGGAAAGACTGAATATTTTCAGGAGAATAGGAGTTCACCTGAAGGAGTATGTTTGAGAGTATGTGTGTACAAAGTCATTGACAGGATCAGAAGGAGATTGGTTGAACTCAGTTAAACCACTGTTTACCCAAGCAATGGACTATCTGTCAGAGAATCTTGCTCTGAGCTCTGGCTTTGTGTGGAGAGAGTCTGGAAGTTAGAAGGGCTGTGGCCGAGTTCTCCCCATCAGTGTTGCCCTTAGGTGTTTCTGTATTTGTGTCTCCACCTCTATGATATGGCAAAGAATCCCTGACCAACCCTTTCAGCTCTCAGGTGGCCATTTCAGGTCTGTGTGAGTTGATGTTGAGTCAAGTATCACTAAGTGGCTGGATTGTGTTAACCCTTCTGCCCAGGCAGCGTGGGAATTCATCAATTTCTGCAATGGCCTGTATTGCATAGTTGGTTGAGTAGAGTCCCATGCAAAGAAAGGTTTCCAGTTCAATTCCAGGTCAGGCACATACACAGGTTGCTGGCTTAATCCCCTGTAGGGTAAAGTGACCAGATCTTCCCGCTTTTGGTGGGACAGTCCAGATTTTTAATAATTTTTCCCACATCCCACGGTGTTTTAAAAAAAGTACCGATTTAAAATTGGGACTTTTTTTTTTTTTTTTTAAAACGCCACAGGACACAGGGAAAATTGTTAAAAATCTGGACTGTCCTGCCAAAAGCAGGACAATCTGGTCACCTTACGGGGGTATTCATGAGGCAGCCCATTGATGTTTTGCTTTTACATCAATGTTTCTCTTTCTCTCCCTTCCTCTCTCTCTAAAAATAAATAAAATATCTTAAAAGCAACCAACCACCACCACCACCATCACCACCACCAACAACAAAAAGAACTCAGCAGTTTCTTACAGTTCTCTCCAGAATCATAAAATGTCCTTCTTCATGGACCTCAGTCTTGTCATTTTTAAATGAAATGTGATAGAGTGATTTCTAAGGCCATTTCTAATTTCTGTGGCTCATGAGCGTGATGATTTGACAGGTGTTTAGGAGGCACATATGAAATACTTGTCTGGAACTTCCTAATGTATATGTGTTAATTGCAACATTATGCTCTTTCAAATTGCATTACATTATCCACATTACTACACAAGGGTGATTGTCAACCAGCATCCTCTCCAGGTCTCTTGTTACTGTGAAGTGCGTGTTTCTCCTACATCCACCTCTTTCAAGACATCTGCAAGGATGTAGGGTGTCACTAAGGTGTGCACGAGTGATCATTATTTCATAGAAGAGTAAATCCCAGTGCAAAGTTGTATGGGAGGTGAGGTCTTGCCAAAGTGAGGGCAGAGCTTGCATCTCATCTCTCCTACTTGTAGGTGCTCTGTGTTCAACTGAAAGTGTAAATGACCTAGAAATACTCAGAATGTACACATATTTTGAAGTATCCTATATAATAAAAAGCTCAGTGACTGAAACGGCGGAATGACCAGAATGACTAGAGACTAGAACAGCCCCCACCCCAGTGAGCAGTTAGGGGCAATCAGACAGCCAGGCAAGTGGTTAGGAGTGATCAGGCAGGCAGACGAGTGATTAGGGGCAATCAGGAAGGCAGGCCGAGGTGGTTGGGGCATCAGACAGTCAGGCAAGTGGTTAGGGGTGATCAAGCAGGCAGGCAAGTGGTTAGGGGCAAACAAGTAGGCAGGCAAGTGGTCAGGGGTGATGAAGCAAGCAGGTAGAGTGGTTAAGGGTGATGAGGCAGGCAGGCAAGTGATTAGGGGCGACAAGGCAGGCAGACAGAGGTGGTTGGGGCAATTAGGCAGGTAGGAGAGCAGTTATGAGCCAGCGGTCCCAAGGTGCAAGAGGGATGTCCGACAGCCAGTTTAAGCTCAATCCACAGTGACCCTTGTGGGATCGGGCCTAAACCAGCAGTTGCACATCCCCCAAAAGGTCCCAGATTGCAAAAGGGTGCAGGCAGGGCTGAGGGACCCTCCCCTCCTGTGCATGAGTTTCATGCACTGGGCCTCTAGTTTCTCTATAATGTCTTTGTAAAGCCCACTGGTGTCTTATTTTATCAGCTTATTCTTAAAATAGAATCCAGTAAAAGCTGGTTCACTGATTGTCATTCTTTTCCTTTAACAAGCTGGGTCACAAAGAGATGAAATGACTGCTTGGTCATCCAGGACTAAGAGTACTTGAGCCCATCTTCACCAGAGGGTCTATTTCCAACCAAGTCCACCCCCTGTTTTATTCATTCTCTCAGGTAGATGGATAGACAGGTAGATATCTATATATCCTGCCTTCTTTCCTCTCTTCCTTCTGCAGAGAAATCCTTGTGTTGGAAACATTTTGTTCTATTTTAAGTTTTTTAAATATATTTTTATTGATTTCAGAGCGGAAGGGAGAGGGAGAGAGGGATATAAACATCAGTGACGAGAGAGAATCATTGATTGGCTGCCCCCTGCATACCCCACACTGGGGATCAAGCCTACAACCAGGCATGTGCCTTGACCAGGAGTCGAACTTTGATCTCCTGGTTTATAGGTTGATGTTCAACCATTGAGCCATGCCAACTGGGCCATTTTGTTCTATTTTAATGTATGTTTAAACATTAACAAAGTAAAAATAATTTTTAAGAGAAAGCTGCCAAACTAGTTTTCTAGTCACTTTTCAGTTTAAATTAACTTCTATCCAGTGGTTTTCATACTATGACCATGGATGAGGATGTCCCACTTTAGATTCCATCGTAGCTACTCACGTTCATTAGTTTCACACACTGGGATCTTCTTAGAACTTCACTTGACAAAATGTTCTGAGACAACCAAATGGTATGCAAATTCCTCTTTTACACCAATAATCAGAAGGAACTAGTGTACTAGATGTTACAATAAGAGTTTTCTGTGGTAAAGGAACTGTCTTAGAAATTGGCATGTAACTTGGTATTTTTCCCAAATGTTTTTTTGATTAAAAGTGTAAAAGATGCAAAGATTGTGGGTACAGTAAGAGGAATTTCTTTTTGAGAAATTAACAAGAAGCAATGTACATGTCTTAAACTGGACTTTTGTGAATCAAACTGCTCCAGAGCTAATATTACATCCTGAAAATAAACATTATTGATTTTTTTCTGGGTAAATTACATGTTTCAAGGCTACTGGTGCCCATATGCCTCTCAGTTCTGAATTAGGTTCACCAGCTGGAGCAGCACAGCTCCCAGAAGGTCTTTGCAGGACCAAACATATACTTGTTTTGGTTGAACAAAGAGAAAAGTCCCTTTAGAGAAAATAGGTGATATGGAGATGGTAATTTGTAGCAACTGAGAGCTAACACAGAAGTAACCATATTGTATTCAGTGGCTTACAATTTTTTGAATTCTTCTTTGAATTGTATCACTCCTTAAATATGTAAATTTTAGTAAATAAATTTGTATTAGCATTGGTCATTAGCTAATACTTAGGTTCCATTTTATAAAAAAAATAATTGATCACTTTTATTTATTATAAAGGGAAAAATGTTTGGGTTAAATCTAGAGTTTCTAGATTTAGCAAATAAAAATGTATGATGCTCAGTTACATTTGAATGTCAGCTAAACTTGTTCCCTACACTATTTGGGATACACAGGTGCTAAATGTTTACTCTTTCATTCTTTGTCTGTAATTCAAATTTAATCGGGTGTCTGCATTTTATCAGGCAGCTTTGGTATTAAGAAACTATAAACTCCCCCTTGACTCTTCATGTCTGTTCCACAGGTGAGGTGAAACCTACTTGGTATTGTCCAGGTTTTAGAATAGATAGAATTTTAATTTTTCCTGGTGTAACAGTTTGTCAGACATCATATTTTATTTATATATTATTTTTGTTTCTCTTTTTTTAAAGGGCCTGTTTATAATTTGTCACTTGGTTTCTTCCTGTCTGCCTTTATTCTCCTGATCTGAACAGACGTAACAAGTCTGACAACCATAGTTCTGGAAGGCGTTCTGCCTCAAACCAAGGTTTGCTGTTAGGGGACACCAAGGTTCTCATCTTTAGAATCCTTCACCTCCTTTTGCATTTCATGACAGACCTGGAAATGATCATGTTTATTTAGGAAACCTCGGGTAGCATCCCTGTCTGCAGATGGACACATTGAGCGAGGGCTGTGGCGTGAGGGTCTCCACCAAGCTGCTGGAGAGCTGAGATCAGGAAAGGGGTGTGAAACACAAAAGGGCCTGCCCCACTCCTAGGACCCATTGCATCCAGGAGCCTCAAGTTGATTCTCCCTCCAATTTCATGACAGTAGAAATTGTAGAGAATTTTAGATTTTAAGGCAAGGGAAATGGGAGGAGAACATACAATGAAACTAATGATGAGAGATAGTGATTCATTTTGACAGGGAGAAGGTAAAGGAGGGTACAGGTAGGTAAGGAATTAGGAAAAGTTTCATGGAGGAGGGGGCATTTCGGCTGATACTTTAAAAGTTGTGTCGAATGTTTGCCTCATTCTTGGAAACTCATCCACTCTTCCAGCCCCATCATGTGAATTTGTGAAGAGCACAGTGGCCCAACTTGGAACACACATGGAGGAGTAAGGGACATAAGCCGCCTCTTGTATCTGGAAGAGCCGGCAGGGGATCCTGCTTCACAGGCACAGAAGTTTCATACATAAGGATCTTCTTAGGATTCGCTTGATAAAATGCCCTTTGCTCCAGAGTCAGCATCTATCCCCCTTACTTTCTAGAAGATATAGAATGCTGCTCTTTGAAACGTGGTAAAAGGATTAACCTGCCAATCAGAAGAGGGAAGATCACAATGATAATAGCCCTGTCGTAATTATAGCTATTTGGCAAGTTAGCAGAACAATACCAGTCACACAGCTCCACACTGAATGGGTTGGTAGCAGTCTGCTGTTTCCTCTCAGCATTCATGTGATGTCCCCGGAACTTTGCAAGGCTCAGCTCCCTGTAACCGGAGGGATTATGAGTGGGAGCTTAGAAATCTGCATCTCCCCTTTCCCCATCAAGGCCTTTCTTTCTTGCTCACTTCCATCCAACTTGCATTTCATGCATCGGGCTTGAGTAGGAGGCTACAAGGTTGAAGGCGGACCCACATTCAGTTAGTAGAGAGAAAAGAGCCAGAGTATGCAGATGGATACCAAGAGCCAGAGAGGCCCTTTCTGAGCTCCTCACCCTTGGCTTATCTCTCTGTCCTGGCCAGAGCTAGAATACTAGAAAATTAGCTCTGGATGGGACCTTAGAAAACCTCTAATCCAAAGACTTTCCAACTCTTTAAGGCCAAAAGAGCTGCCTTCAGATTGACAGGGAGGAGTGAGAAAATGCCTACCCAGCCTTCATCTGGCCCCTGGCCTCAACCACCTGTTTGTCCCATGGAATCCTTAAGACTCCTTGAAGAAACTGTTCATCACCCTCATTTTTAAGATGGGGGACTAGAGGAAATGCATTTTTCTACACCCAAACAATTAGATATTGGAAAAATAAAAACCCAGATCTCCTCCACCCCATGCATATGCCTTCATAACAAGCCCACTTAGGTTATTCTTTCAGTGCTGAAGATCCAAATGCATCTATTCATAGATTCCCAGGAGCCTATACAGGAGTAGCCTAGGTAGGTCTTGGGATGGGGAGAGCCCCTAAGTCAGTGGCTTTTAAGCTGGGTCCACAAGTGAGTGGGCTAGGGAATTGTGTGTGTGTGTGTGCGCGCGCGCGCGAGCGTGCGTGCTCACACATGCAGCATTTACACGCACTTTTTTCTTTTTGAGTTTTCATCATATTTTAGCAAGATTTATGACCCCCAATATTTAAGAACAACTACCCAAGGTTACTTAGCATGCCAGTAAAGGGCTCTGACAACCCCCAAGATCCTGCTTCCTTTCTGGATACGATCATTACATCCTCCTGCATGGGGGCACATCAGCCTTCTCAGCTGGCGATTCCTGCTTCACAGCTAATTCCTAATGACCACAGACACAATCAAGATAGAGCCTGACAGGCAGCAAAGGCATGAAGCAGAATGGAGAGAAGCAGATTCTTCCCTAAGGCTGCCAGAGAGAGATTTGCTCTGAGAGATGACAAAGTGGCCTTGTCATTAATGAGGCAGCCATGTCCTCCAAGGATGGATCTGCAGAAGAGACGCAGTGCCCCTAACCATTTTGTGACATGACATAGCCCTTAACAGATGCAGAAGAAATCTGTAGGACAAAGAGTCTTTTGGATCTGCTTCAAATCTGCCTTGGGACCTGGGCAGTCAGAGAAAATCATCTCAGGTGATAAAGAGTTGGAATAGCATCACATGACTACGAAGTAATAATTTGTCCCTTTGAAAGCATTCAGACAGCCCTTCTTTTCTCTGACAGATTCAGTCCATGAAGTTTTGGCCTCAATAGTTAAGGCAACTTACTGGCTGCTTCTTACCAAAGGGGAGAGAAACTTCTTTCTCATAGATTTTGGTCTGGCAATCTTCCTTCCTCTTCTGATCATAAGTGGGCATATGCTCTTTTGTTTCCAAAGAATAGTAACTCTGTTCTGTTGGGGAGCAAAAGGATAGAATAAGCTGGTACATTACAGCCACCCCATCTTTTGAGTCAAGAAGAAAGGACTCTAGGAGGTGAATCCTTGAGGCCACAAATTCCCCTGATGTCTATCTCCTGGGACACAAGTGGAATTGCAGTATTGCTTTGGAGAGGAAGGGCATTAGACCAAGTAGTTGAAGCAGAATAATTTAAAACAGGCTGCCTGTTCACACACTGTTACCAGCCATTGATGAGAGAAGGATCTTGCACCAGAGTGTAAATCATCATCCCTGAGTTTGAGGATTAGTTATTAGTTCAGCTGACATTTTTTTCTTTTTAATTGCAAGAACTTCTTGAGGGAGGATTCAGTGTGTTGTTGCTTGCTTGGTGTGAAATCCTTGTCATAGACCAATACTTTGAGAAGCACTGGTTGAAAATGAAAATATTTCCATAAGCTGCTTTGTTTAGAGGTTGGAGGTTTTTCAGGTCAGATGTTCTCTGAGTCTTGGAATATTAATTGGAGGAGGGATTCTTGTCCACTTGGTCAAATCTGTGTGTCCTGGTGGTGCCACAAAGACCAGGCTACATGGGGACAGTAGCCATTTAGGACCACGCAGGGGAAAGCTGAGTGCTCGAGGTCACGGAGGTCAAAGGATTTTATGGTTCTGGAGTCATTGTTTGCAATAGATGTTGGGTGGAATTACCTTCCCCAGGTACTCTTAGACCCACCAGATTGCTCACCATCAGTCCTGTTTCTTGCCTGCTCAATATTTGGCCCTTCTGCCGGACTCTTCCCAGCCAGCATGTTATGTTCTGGTGCAGCTCCTTGTCCTGGCCCCTCTCCCTGCTCATCGACCAGCCTCATCTTCTTGACTTTGGGTTCCTGGCTGGTTTTGTCTCCTGATGCTACTTTCCTCATAGACCCAGGGACCCTTACCACACATACCTGTCAACTATAAACATTCCCTTTCCCTCAACCCAGCTGTCTACTGAGCCTAGTGCCACTGTGTTGGCTCAACTTTCCTATTTTGGAGTTCTCTTTGCTCCCTAATCTTATGGCAAGGAAGTTCATCATAGTGTTTGGCAACTGGTTCATTCTCTAGGGTGAACTGGAAATTCCAAGGCGCTGGGAGTGACCAAGGCCTACTGGTAACATCCAGGTCTGACCCGGGTGACGTTGTGTTATAACGTGCCCCAGCAGGACAGCTCAGTGTGCTTTCTTATGAATGGTCAGAAATCAAAATTTAGGCTTGGGATTAAGTCCGGGGTGATAGTTACCAGCTGTTGGAGTTTAGGCAAATTGTGTGAACACCGAACCCATCTGTAAAATATGAATAATCACAGGACAATAGATGCAGTGGGTGTGCACTTAAAATGAAGCTTGCCTACAATAGTTTCCATTATAATTAACCACCTCAAGACCTAAAGGTCCATAACTCCCTTCTGTGTCTTTTCTCTCTGATTTCTGCACTCCTCAGTGGGTGGTATACTGCGGCTCCACACTAATATTTCTCAGAGGCAGTCAAGTCCCTTTACAAATGGTAAGTAGGTGGTCCTTTGGTGAACAAAAAGATGTGTACTTGACTCATCCTACAATCCAACAAAACGAAAAACTGTTTTTTCATTCTGTACAATAGCAGAAAAGCCACTCTTACCAAACAGTACTGTCCTCGGCGTGTCTTCCAGGTTTGGGTGGGTGGGAATCTGGTTCTCATAACAGACTGCATAGTAAGCAGGTGGGCCTCCGCCCTCTGAGCTGGTCATCATGCCTTTCCCCCGGGCTTGGAAGGAGGCCAGTGTCCTGGTGTTGGGCAGAAGGAAGAGAGACTTCCTTGCCTCTGCTTCCCTGGGAGCCACGTGGCAGCAGGTTGTCTCTCAGGGAATCTAGCCTCCTGGGAAGCCCTCTTCATTCTTCCACCGTTGAGTCATGGGCAACCACAAGGGTAGCCCAAAGCCTTCTCCTCTGAGGGCCTGGTTCCCAAACCATAGATGTACAGAGGCTCCATGGGGGAGGGGTGGGGGAGTGAGGTCTTGCCCATAATTTGCCTTTACAATATGTGAAATTTTGAACCGGTTATAAATCAGTGGTGGAGTGGGGGTCTCAGGAGTTCGTTTAAATATATATTTTATTGATTTTTTACAGAGAGAAAGGGAGAGAGATAGAGAGCCAGAAATGTCGATGAGAGAGAAACATCGACCAGCTGCCTCTTGCACACCCCCCACCGGGGATGTGCCCGCAACCAATGTACATGCCCTTGACCGGAATCGAACTCGGGACCTTCCAGTCCGTAAGCCGACGCTCTACCACTGAGCCAAACTGGTTTCAGCAGGAGTTCGTTTAGTAAGTGGCGAACTCACTTGCTCATGGAATGAATGAATGAACAAACGGACAGTCATTTAATACCCATCATGTGCTAGGCATCATTTTAGGCACTAGGAATATAGTGATGGACGAATGGGAAAAAATTTCTGCTCTCATTGTTTTATGTTTTGGAGGGGAGAGCAGACATAAATGACCTTTCACACCCAGGACAACTGCCTGACCTTACACACCCAGCACAGCTGACTGACCTTACACACCCAGCACAGCTGACTGACCTTACACACCCAGCACAGCTGACTGACCTTACACACCACAACACAGCTGACTGACCTTACATACCCAGCACAGCTGACTGACCTTACACATCGCAGCACAGCTGACTGACCTTACACACCACAACACAGCTGACTGACCTTACACACCCAGCACAGCTGACTGACCTTACACAACCAGCACAGATGACTGACCTTACACACCACAGCACAGCTGACTGATCTTACAGGTCATATAGGGGGTGACGAGGGATAGGAATATATGTAGTCTTGGAAAAGGGTGCTCAGTGATGTGGGGAGGTGTTCCTTTACTTAGGATGGGCAGCTCAGGCTCTGTGACAAGTGATGTGAGAGCAGGAGTGGCAATGATGTGAGAGATGGAGCTATGAGATACCTGGAGGACGTTTCTCCAGGCAGAGGGAATAGCAAGTACAAAGGGTCCGAGGCTTTCTTGGCCCACATCAGCCTCTAACTTTAGCTTATAAAAAAAAAGGCAAAAAAAGGCAAAAAAAAGTTACATGCTTATTTTTGATATGTAAGTATGACCCCTCAGGAGTCCAAGGAGACACTGAATTTCAACAATTACTTTATTGGACTTCTGTGACTTTGCCTTATCTGGGACCTCCATATAAATAGTCTCATACAATATTTGTCCGTGTCTGGCTTATTTCACTTAGCATGTTTGTAAAGTTTCATCCATGTTGTAGCATGTGTCAGAATTTCACTCCCTTATGCTGAATAATATTCCATTATGTATATGCCACATTGTTTTCACCTTTTACCTATTGTGAATAATGCTGCTATGCACATTGGTGTACTAGTATCTGTTTGAGTCTCAGCTTTCAATTTTTTTGGATCTACACTCAGAAGTGAAATTGCTGGATCATATAGTAATTTTGTGTAATGTTTGAGGAAATGCCAAATTCAGGTATGTTTTTAAAAGGTGATTGTTGTGCAGCCAGAGTGATAAGGACTGACTGTAGGTGAGGACTGTGAGGAGGCTCATTGATTGGTGGAGAAAAATGGAGCTAGAAGTTAAGGTAGATCTTGTTAGTAAAGTGCAAAGTATTTGTATCTGTGCAAACTCACCTCCAATACCCTCTGTGACATCTCACATAACTCATATGAGAATTAGCTGTGTGCAAATTCAGAATCTATTATTGGTCTCCCTATTGGCTTTCTGTAGGATTTTTGAAATGATTTCCCCATGTTAATCCCAGTTTCCTCTTGTGAAAGTCCCTGTCATGCCTTTTCCCCTCCTCTCTTCCTAACATATTAAGGAATGACACTGATCATGTGGAGACAAACATTTGAAGCATGCTTAAGTAATATAAACAATATTTTTTCTGGATGCATGTAGGCCAGGAGGTCCTGTCCTGATGTGGTAACTGCTTCAGGTAAGGGCTCCAGCAGTGTCACTTACCTTCAGCATCTGAATTTTCTCATTGAATTCTGTGTTCCTCTAAAGAGGGAGGAAAATGTCTGATCTGATGTATCTGTTACTTCACTTAGTCCCTTTGGATTCAGCTTGTCATTGAAAAGGTTTCCTTTAAGTATGTCAGCTTTTGTCACACCAACAGAACACTTTTTTGCACCAGGCTTCAGTTGATAGATGTTAAGTGATGCTTGGTCCTCAGTGATGGGGGTGGGGCTGGGGCCAGTGAAAGTAGCTATAGATAAGGAAATAATCTCACAATCCTTTAAAGCTATAAAATCAACCATACCAACAAATGCTTTGGGATGCACAAATCCTGGGACAAGAGGATTTGTACATACATTTCTTTGCATTCATTGATTTGGTTAGTAGTTGGTGGATGCTTTGATCATGGGATAATTTCTATTCATTGTTGGTGAGGTCAATGCAAGAATGTTTCTTTATGGAATTTGCATTTCTCCACTGCTAAATTTGGCCATGCCAAAGGGAGAGCTTCCAAAACAAACCAGGTTCCCATGATACATGGAGAAACCTTCTTTATTGGCCAGAGGCCATTGCTTTGTTGGGGACACTTATAAGAGTCAGGATTTTGAGGCCCAATCTCAGAGTGCTTATCAGGCAACTGTGGTCTGGGCCATGAGGGTTCTGATGGTTCTGGTGGCATTTCCGTATTACAGGAGCCCAAGAGAGGTGACTTCATGATTTGCTGCTTTGCTCAGAAAGATGCTACTGTGAGGCACCTGCTAGCCATCCTTGCTATCCACTTGATTCTACCAGAGCCTGAATTTCTTCCGTCCTCACCCACAATGGGAAGTGACAGCACTGCTATTTGGTCAGATGTGCATTCCTCCATCCTCACCAACTGTGGCTGTCATCTTCTTTCACCACACTCCTCACTCAAGCAGGGCAAGGACACGTGGTCCTTAGGACAGTCTTGGAAGGCAGGAAGGCCAAGTGTGAAGTCCCCCATTTGCAGATGAGGAAATTGAAGAGCCATGTACTAGTAATAAAATAACTTGTCCAAGGTTATAAAGAATAGCAGCTGGAGCTCAGACACCTTGACTCGGACTCTGTGAATTTCCATTTGTAGGCTTCGGTTTCCTTCCCAGTGGTGACTGTCTTTGTGACTCTGGGCCTTCTCAGTCTCTTTGTTTCAGTTTCCCCAAAAGGAAATCACAGAACATCCCAAGTTATAAGCTCTCAAATAGTCAGAGACAAAACAGCATTGTTGCAATTCATGAAATCAGTTGAATCGCATGAATACAGCAACAAAATGGTTGAATATCTTTTCAGGACAAGTGAGCCTTGTAATTTGATCAAATTAACTTCCAGAAATACCATTTTGACTACTTTCAATACAGAAGTTACATACTGAGCCAATGATTATTTTGGTTATAGAACTTCTATTTCTGCTACCTTTGCTCTGGAGAATGCTTTAACAATCTTTCTCTCTCTTTAAGAACTAACATTTTTTTAAAGATAGATATAAGGACTCAAGAAAGTAACTTAATTCTGCCTTCTTTGACATGCTTATTTGAGCTCTGGGCCACTGTGAATTAGGAACTCTATTCTAGAAAATTCTTCTTCAATCTGTCATTCTGTCATGGACTGAAGTGTCCTGTGGAATGTGGAAGGGGCTGGAGGTTTTCTCTATGTAAATATATTAATCCTTCTATCGCCCTGAAAACTGTCATACAGTGCCAGTCAGATAATGAATTTTTCCCTTCAAGTACCAAGCCGGTGTATATTTTTCATCCGAAACGTAGAAACTGGCTTGTTTGTAAGTGGCAGAAAAGTGTAGAAATGTAGCTTTGACAGGTGCCTTGGGTGTCCAGTGCCCACCACTGATGTGAGCCATAGGTCAGAGGGAGCAGGATCAAAGAGCCCTGAGGAGCATCACTGGGGTGCCTGGTGCATATTTTTTTGCCCATGTGGTTGTTGCAAGAGTTTTGGGGTTTCAAACATGTGATTTGTACTCCATGTGCCACATTTTCAGTAGGCTTTTAAGGGCCTTTTCCTTCAGTCCCTTCCCACCCCCTGTTTCAGTCTCTCTCTCTCTCTCTCAAGCCCTTTAATCATGGAGTTGTTTTCATCTGCTAGCTCTAATTCCTCCTTATGTAGGTTCTCTTCAGTCATCACTAGTCCCTGGTAAATCTGCATATCATGGTGATTAGCCTGGGGCATAGGGATGTAGCTCATAAGTTCAGCCTGTAAATAGAACTGGAGTTTAATCTCCTTATTACCATAGAAATTAAAAATTCTTCCACTCCCATGTAGGTTTGGTCCTTAGACAAGGCCTGCTAAACTCGCCAATTCCTAGTGGGCTTTGAAAGCCTTGTGCTTGCTACACACAGAGCTAGTCCTCTTTCCCCTAAAATACTTCAGATGCCACCAGCTCTCATTGCTCAAGGTCACCAGTGTATTGCTCTGTCAAATGTTGCTCTATAAACACCAGTGGGTTTCACTGCCCTTCCTTTCTCTCCAGTTACCCGTCAGTGGGAATGAGTTCAGTTCCTGGAGCTGAGCTGTGGAAGAGAGATGGTGTGGAGGAAGACCCCATCTCCTGGGGAGCCAGATGGCCTCATCCACTTCCTGAGGCCTGGGAGGCTGCCTGTGGGTTGCTCAGGGGGCAGCGTGAAGTTCCTCCTTGCTTTCCCCGGGGCCCTGTATAGAAAGACATTGATGTTGCTGATGTTGCTTGTATAGAAAGACATTGTTGTTGCTAGCAACAGTGGAAGCTGTTGGGGAAAAAAAAATGAAAGAACTCGCTCCCTGCCAAGTGCCAGGCTCGATGCCAAGGATCTGACTCTGAATGACTGGTCCCTACTCCCAGAGACCCTTGGGCTCCAGGAGAGAGGTCTTGGGCATCCAGAGACGTATTTTAAGTTTTGAGCCCTCTCTTACTGGCAATACGACTTTTAGCAACAATAATGCTATCAATAATCATAATGACTTCTGTTTTGGGGCACTAGGTGTGTGCCAGGCATAATGTTAGGTGATTTCTCACACATCTATTTAAGTAAGTTTTCTGTTCAACTTTCTTTTTTGGTATTAGACATGTTATCAGCTCAGCTTTTCATCCATCGTAGTTCCCATACCTGCGTCCTCATGGCAATGGTCCTGTGATCCAGGAATGGGTGTCTGAGCAAAGATGAGCCAACAGTTCTTTATCCCGGAATGTAGGGAGTGGGTTGTATCGAGAGAGATAAAGAGAGAGAGAGAGAGAGAGAGAGAGAGAGAGAATATGAATCTGTGGGTGTGTCAATGTTGCTTATAAAACTCAGGAGCAGCTAATTCATACATGAGAAATAAATAAAGCAGATTGACAGACTGGTGGAGACAAAAGATGAGAGAAGTCCCAGGGACTCTCCAGGCCCGAGTACTAATGTTTTGTGGGTCTCCAGTTATTGGACCTGTTCCTGGACTCTGTGAAACAGCCCGAATACTAGCAAAATCTTCCCTTTCTTGCTGGAACTAGTATGAATTGGCTCTCTAGCCATTATAACAAAAAGTCCCAAATATTCCAAGCTACATTTCTTTTGTGCAAAGGGGATTTGTCACAATTAAGTGGGATCATATGTCTGAGGAGACTTTATAAGCTGAAAGGATTTATTTAAAATGCAAAGGATTGTTGGATGATGATAGTGGCCATGACGATGACTGTGATGCTGATGATTAATATCACACTATGCTAGACAAGTTAAGTTGTTTATAAGAGGAGAGATGAGGGGAATTTTCTAGTAGAAATCAAACAATACTGATGTTATCTGGTATTGGATAGAGTATATTTGGATTCGATGCTGAAACCAGTGTCTACCAGAATGACAAAGTTGCTGATCTAGAAGTTTGAGCTCAGTGAGAATGAATCTTGGGTCAGAGGAGCAGCTGGGTTCTCTCTTAACACAGCCTCATGAGCTATAACCCTAAATCTTCCACAATGGGTCTCCATCCTTCCTCTCAGGAGGAGGATATGTTTCCTTTCCTTGCTCCTGGGAACCCCTGACCCTAACATTAATACCACTATCTTTAACCCTAACATTAATACCACTGTCTTGAACTTATTTCTGGCCAGCTATTCAGTTAGACATGGGGCTAAATCGCAGTCCTACAGAGTGCATGTGTCCTGAGCAGGTCACCTTAGGCTGGAGAGGAGGTCATGAATATGTTGGGAAGATGTCATGGAAGAAGATCACTCCAGACACAAGCTCCATTATTTTAATAGTCAGCAGCAGAGTTCTATCTTGGGCTGACAAGGATAAACCCATTGAACTCAGAAGTGTTAGGCCAGAGTGTGGTTGAAAGGACTTGGCTGACATTTCTGACACCTTTGATGGATATCAGCCCTGCTTGATCTCCAGTGTCCTTCGGGGTTGAGGATGGGAGGTGTTTGTCATCATGATGTGCTCACATTTGAACTGCTAGCTTTATACCGATCTCTTCTAGGAAAAACACTGCAATTTCTCCAAAGATAGGACATGTCCTCAAAGGCTGCAGACTCTCCCATTATTAGAGACACCTGACACCTGAAGCCATGTGGGGGTTGGGAGGAGTAATATTTTTTACCTACCCAATAGCTTTAACCATTGTCTTTTCTTTGTGTTCTATTTCCCCTCTCATTAAATAAGATGTTTGTGGGGAAAATGCCATGCAAATACTTTAATTATTCACCCATTCATTCTTTTATTCAACAGATGTGTATTGACTATGTGACAGGTACTATACTAGGATTTCTCAATACAATAGGAAGAGAAAGACATGATTCTTGGTGTCATAGGACTTGTTCTCCAAGGGAAGAAACAGACAAAACACTAAGCAGTAAAAGAAATAATCTTATATAGTACTGAGTTCTGTGAAGGAAACAAACCAGGGGCAGAGATAGAGAAAAACAGAAAGGAACTTCTTAGTTAGGGAGACCAAGAGTACCCCTCTGCCAAGACCTAAAAGGAGAAGGAGCCAGTCCTTCAAGATAGGAGAAACAGTGTGGGTAAAGGCCCATGGCAGGAAGAAGTGGGTGTGTTCAAGACATGGAATATGGCCACTGTGACTGCAGTGGCCTTAAGTAAACACTTACCCATTCTTCACCTTATTTGGAGAATGGGAACAATAGTACTTAGTACTTATATCCTGGTTTATCATAATTATGAAATGAGGTAAGCATTGTAGTCAGTCAAGTCTTCTGAGAAGCAGATGCCAAGATAGGATTAAATGTGCAACTGATTTATTGGGAGAAATGTGTCGAAGGATGAAGGGGAAGAGAAGAAGCCACTAAAGGTGAGAGGGTCTTCAGACCTCAGTGCAGGTCTGCCACCTATGAAGGAGGTAGGAAAGGAAGGTGTTTCAAGACAGATTGGGCCAGAGGGGAGTTCTTGAGCCCAAGCTGCATATTAGAGGTGTCTCACTACACAACAGGAATGGGCCCATAGCAGCATCCCTGTAGTGGTGGATACAGGAGCTAACACGTGATACACACACACACACACACACACACACACACACACACATCCTCACACATAAGTACAAATAAAATCTGACTAAGATGGTTGGATTTTTATCATTGTCGGTATCCTGGTTGTGCTATTGTGCTCTAAGTATACAAGATGTTTTCATTGGTGGAAACCTGGTAAAAGGTGCACCACAGTATCGCTCTGTATTTTATTTTACTACTGCATATGGATCTATACTTACCTCAAGATAAAAAGTTTAATTAAAAAATTGTTAGTGTTCCTAGTTCTAATACTCAGTATTTGTTGAATTAAACCATTTATTATTTCAGCGAGTTCCGCTTCTTGAGAGTAATAGGTTGCATGGGATTTCTGTTCACCTAATGAGAGAATGTTTCCACCTACTTTCCAAATGTACCTCTGGCTTCAGCTTCTCCAGCATTCTCTGTTTGTAGATTCATGATTTTGCAGACATCCTTCACAATCTCCCTTGGAGTTCTTGCCCGTGAACTGAAGAATCCTAATAATTTTAGTACACTCTGAGTGTTCCGCTGGCTGTTTAAACTGCTCTTCTCAGGTTTCTCCCCTGACATTTGGGATTAGAACCACCTCAGCCACAGCCCAGTCCTGACCGCACCATGAGTTGACACAGTCAGTGTGGGATCTTCTGTTCGGTTTTATTTTCCCTCTCCCTCTTTTTTTTTTCTTTCTTTGCCAACATGTTTGACTACAGAAACACATTACATGAAAGTCTTTGGGGTCCAGTCTGGGAAAGACGCCCAGGTGAATTCTGTGGGGGCTTAACTGAGAGCTCAGAGCAGTGACTTCATTAAGTGGGAGAAAACTCCTTGCTGTCTCTCCACACCTATGTCACTCCACAGAGCCACCCAGGAGCTTCTGGCTTCTTCCCATCAGTTTGCCAGTTTAATATTTAGAAAAACTTTGTGTCATCTGTAAAATCTGAAAGCATACTGTTCATTCCATACTCTGGGGAATTTAAGAATAAGGTAAATAAATTTGAGCTCAGTTCTAATTCAACAGAGATGCACATTCACGCCTCCCAGATGTGTCCTACCTGTAGGTCAGGGTTCTGTGTTTGCCATATACCATCCCCACAGCTCACTGCCCAGCCTACACAAGGAAAATGAAGATGACTTGGCTAAAAAAATAAAAATAAAACTACAAATGGTGGACTCACAACAAAATCCTAGAGGCAGAAAAGACTGCGGTCATCTAATTTCTAAATTAGTGCTCTACCTCCACCAAGAACTTAACTTGTTAGACAACCTTTTTCTTGGTGAGTCCATAGCTCCTGGAGAGACACAGGTCCCTCCACCGATGATACTTATCTTCCAATTAACCCCCTTACTCCTCATTGTCACACATGCTTGTTTTCCAGTCATTTTGTGCACATCAAGCAAGGGTAGACAGGTGACACCACTTCTTTTTACCCACTTACATGTGAGTGTCCCCATGGAGGTATGATTTGGTGAAAGCAACCTAATGGTGGAGTTACACAGATCTGGGTTCAAATATTTATTCCTGTACCTATGGAGTGGATGACCTTGAGCAAATGACTAACTTCCCTGCAGGTGATTTCTTTACCTGGAAAACCTTTCTCAAAAGGTTGAGGTGAGAAGTCGGGTCATGGATGTAAAATACCTGATACATAGTAGGTACTTTCATTATGAAGACCTACATTGCTAGTGGTAGCTATAGTAATCTATTGAATACTTACTACATGCTAGATACTGTGCTGAGCACTTCATATGCAATATTTATTTTTTATTCCTCACAAGCACCCTGCAATAAAGTTGCTATTTTTATTTTCCACTTTACAGATGAAAAAGCTGAGGCTAGGCCAAGTCGCTTGTCCAAAACCACATAGCTAGATAAAGGTAGAGCCAAACTCATGATTTTCCTGACACATGGAGCCCTAATCCGCAGCGCCATGACCATCCCCCCTTCCTCCTTCAGAGAACCTCAGCACACTAATCAGGCAGTCACCTCACATCTTTTGTGGGATGAGACAGCATGTCAGTAAAGAGATTATGCATATCTTAACTAGAAAGAGCTACAGCACCTCTCAATTTATGTTTATGTAATTATTATGAATTTCAAATTAATGTCATTTGAATTAATAGTGCCACACATTAAAGAAACAAAACATGATGTTTAGGGCACTTTTTTGGCTTTAAAATTTGGTGATTTCTTTACAGAAAGCAAATCGCAGGGAAATAAACAACTAAATAATTAAATAATTGAGAAGACAAAACTGAGTCTAGTTTTGATCAAGGTTATTTTAGGAACCACAAAGCCATGGGCATACTAAAACGAAATGGAAGGGCCTCCATCTGTCCAATGCTCTCTGAACTGGTGGTTCCAAAGCAAGTCCCGAGACTTACAAATTCCTGTAACCACTTATTTCAAGGAGGCATGGGGACTTTTTGTCATGTCTTGATTTCTACTACTTAATTTTTAGAAGCTGTTCTATTCATTTTTTCTAAAGTTTAAGGTGTAATCTTTGAATATTGACCAATTAATTAAAGCGAATGCATGGATTTGCTAATAAGGATTTTCATCTTTATATAGCCATTTCTTTTTAAAAAAATATATATTTTATTGATATTTTACAGAGAGGAAGGGAGAGAGATAGAGAGCTAGAAACGTCGATGAGAGAGAAACATCGACCAGCTGCCTCTTGCACACCCACTTCCTGGGATGTGCCCGCAACCAATGTACGTGCCCTTGACCGGAATCGAACCCGGGACCTTTCAGTCCACAGACCAACGCTCTACCACTGAACCAAACCGGTTTCGGCTATATAGCCATTTCTAAGGAATGTGAAGCAGCAATCTCTTGCTAGGAAGAAGGGGATAACTCTCCTAGTGTTATTCCCAAGAAATGAGCATGGCACTGCATAAGGAGATGGGTGGCTGTGCACCTAGGCAGCAGCACTGTGCAGCCTGAGCCCAAGACTCAAACTGACTCAGGAATAAGCCTCTGAATTTATGAGCTTGGGTGTATTCAAGTATGGAAAGGACATACTAACATTACTGTAAGGCAGCTGTGAAGAGTAGCTGAGATTATATATATGCACGAACCAGTGCCTGCTCCTTCACTGGTTCATGCTATAAATATTTCCTGAGTCTTCTGTGTGCCGGGCGAGTGTCATACACCAGGATTACTGTGGGCCACAATGTTTACATTAGAAAATGAGGCAGGTTGTTCCTACCCTCAAGGAGCTCACAGTCTAATGCAAAAGACAGACAAAAAAGTCACAAGTAAATTAAATAACTACAACATATGTAAAGGACATGGAAGAGAATCTCTGCATATAAAAGCCTAATATGCAAAGTGTCTCCTCGGGAGTTCAACAAACCTGAGCTTGATCACTCACTCGCTATGATGTGCACTTACCACCGGGGAATAGCTGGCAGCCGGCAGCTGCTAGAGACCCTACTCGTGCACCAGGGCCTCTGGTAGAAATATAAAAGAGAATATATCAGGGGCTGTGGGAATAGGGAAATGGGAAGTTTCTACTCAATGGGTTTAAAATTTCCATTTTACAAGATAAATACCTTCTAGAGATCTGTTGTACAACATTGTGACTTAAAAATTTGTTAAGTGGGTAGATCTCAAGTTAAGTGTCCTTAGAACAAGTGTCCTTTGGATGAATACACAAATTAACTACAAAAATTATGCACACACATAAATTTATGCACACACATAAATGAATTGATATTAGTAAAGCATTTAAAATGTTGAATAAGTGCATGTTAACTAAAATAGATAAGTTAAAAAATTAGGGCTTTATTCTAAGAAAATAATGGTGGGATGAGTAAAGATGTAATTTAAAAAAAATGTTTAATTCTAGGATTGTTCATCTAAAATTGAAACCAACTTAATCGTCCAATAGTGTATGCTTGGTTAAGTAAATTATATTAATGCATAAAGAATAAAGAAACACAAGAGAACCCAGGGAGTGTAAATACAGATAGTGTGGATAGTGAAGGCCCCTTCGAGGAGTTGACAATTAAACTGATCAAAAGGATGAGAAAGACTGATCCTGTGTGGGATATGGAGGGATTTGGGGAGAGGAGAATATTCTGGTTGAGCGAACAGTGGATGCAAAGGCTGGGAGATGAGGAGGGTCTTGGCAAGTCTGAGAAACGAGCCCCAAGTGAGGAGAGAACTGAAGGAGGAAGGAGAGGTATCAGAGAGGCTGGAGAGCCAGATAGGGTCTCATCCTGCTAGATCTCCCCGACATCAGCATGCATATAGATTTTGTTCCAAGCCCGGTGGGGAGCCTTTAAAAAGGTTTAAGTGGGAGAACAGCGTGATCTGATTTGCATGTTAAGAAGACTGCTCAGATGGCCACCTGGAGAACAGATGGGGAGGAGGGCAGTGGTGGAAGCCAAGAGGCAAAGTAGAGAGGCTGCTAGACTAGGTGGGATTAGGAGAGAGATGTTGGCAGCTAGGCTGGTGTGCAACATGGGTGGGTCAGAGGTGTTGTTTGGAGTCAGAACCAGCAGTACTTGCTGAAACCGGTTTGCCTCAGTGGATAGAGCGTTGGTCTGCGGACTGAAGGGTCCCAGGTTCGATTCTGGTCAAGGGCATGTACATTGGTTTTGGGCACATCCCCGGTGGGGGGTGTGCAGGAGGCAACTGGTTGATGTTTTTCTCTCATTGATGTTTCTAGCTCTCTATCCCTCTCTCTTTCTCTCTGTAAAAAAATCTATAAAATATATTTAAAAAAAGAACCAACAGTACTTGATAATAGATTGGTTTTCCAGATAAGAGAAGGTAGAGAATTAAGGATGAAGCCTGAATTTTTGGTGTAAGTAAATAGGAAGAATAAAGATGCTATTAACTAAGATGGGGAAGTCTGATTTATGGGGAAGGAGAAACAAAGAGTTCTGCTCTGGACATGTTGTATTTGAGGTGTCTGTGAAATATCTAAATGAAGAGATAAAACAGGCTCTGGGGAAGCTGGGATTGGAGGTAGGAATTTGGGAGTCATTGTATCACTATTAATAATAGCAACTTCTAGTGTACAAGGTTTCTCTGTAGTTCTTCAGGCACAGCTGTCAAACACACCCATTAGGTTGTGTTCTATCACGAGTTGAAACTGAGTGTGTCTGGACAGGGCGGAGCATGTGTAGAGGAAGATTTCAAGATTGCTGGAATTTTCTTCCGTGCAGGTTGTCTCTCCACTTTCCACTCTTAACAGCTGGGCTTTGAGAGCTCTGTCCCATGGTGTGAGACTGTCTTGATATTGCAGAATGCATATCAAGATATCATACTCCTAGGCCTACCTGTGGTGGCCCATCTTGGTAAACCTGGGTGATGGTGGGTGAGGCTGCTGGCTTGGTTTTGAGTCATGAAGGGTTGGGAGAGCTACATAGATCTCAGTGCCCTAGAGAAGATGCATGGTCTCTGCACAGACCTGCCTCATCTGCCTGTGGCATTGTCACCCGGGAGGAAGGCTGTGATGTCCATGGAAAGGAACACATTGTATGAATTAGTGCTTCATTGCTGCTTTAGCTACCATGGCATACTCCCTCCAAGGAATCAAAACTTTGTGCCACAGGTTATAGTATAAATGCTACGTAATGACATGGAATTCTTATTCCTGTAGAGGCACCTAAGGGAGCAGAAGAGGAAAACCAATGGCAGTTTTTGTTCCGTTTTCTATCTGTCTCCACAGGGAGATATAGGCAGAACATAATAACACTATGGCTGAAACGTAAGGAAATCAAGTTCTAGCTCTCATTCTACTGCGTACTACCTGGCTGTTTTTTGCAAGTCGTCCGAGCATCCCGAATCTCCACTGACCCCTCTGAAGAATAGGAGCCATCTACACCTGCTCCTCCCTATTCCCAGAGCTATTTAAAAATCAAATGATACATTCTGAATGTCCTTTGGTGACATTAAAGTGCCAGAAATTAAACCTTTGAAAAGCAGGCGATACTGTATTGAGCCACACTCCTGCCCTGCGGAAGTTACAGACTGGTGAGGAGGATAAACACCAAACAAACATGACAAGTGTGGCTCTAATGGGGATAAGAAGAAGTGTCCTTGGAGGCTTTACCAGTAATAAGGGGGACCACTTGGTTTTGACCCATGGTTCTCAAAGCATCCCCATCACCTGGGAACTGGTTAAACATCTAAATTTGGAAGTTTCACCCCAAGCCTACTGAATGAGAAAGGCTGAGACCTTATGTTTTATAAGTTCTCTTGGAGATTCTGATTTGTGTCCAAGATTGAGAACCACTGGTCGAGGCATGCAGGAAGGCCTTCCTGAGAAATTGGGAGCGTCAAATATACTACCTCAGAGGAAGGTCCTGGCCCGAGAAAGAACTTAGCCCTTTTGAGAAATTGAATGTGGTGGGAGCAGAGAACGAGCAAGTGTAGAAGAGAATGGAGGGAAGCAGCCTGGTGGGAGGGTCCTTGTAATCTTTGGGAAAGATTTTGCAAATTTATGTTCAGGTCTATGGGACACCATTAACAGGTTTTGAATAGGGAAGTACTTACTACTTCAATAATATGCTATTATAATTTTAAAACATTTCCTTATAATCTAATAAAGGCAGTTAATTATTATCTTAATTAGGGCTTACATTCGAATTCAGGAAAAGGCAGGATATAACTATTGGGCAAACCCATGAATATGTACAGTATATTCAGCATTAATTTTGTGTTTGGCACTATACGAGGCATGATAAAGGATGCAGATAATATATGACTGCTTCTTTCAAAGGATGAAGAGTCTGGGTGAGAAGACAAGACAAAAAGAAAGGTGCCAGACACTCTTAATGGCCTGGGTTAGCAGAATGCTAGAGACTGGGTGGCTACAGAAGTGCTGGGGCACTCAGAAAAGGCTTTCCTGAGGAGGTCAGGCTTGGTACGGCAGAGGAGGAGGACCTTGGAGGAAAGTGCAGAGACAGAGATTTGCAAGGAATTTCTCTGTATCCAGGGTAAAGGCTGGGCAGGAGTTCTCAGGTCACAGTGGGAAGTATTGGAAAAGACATTGAGTTGAAAGGAGTGGCTGAGACCAGATTGTGCAACCAGGCCTAGGAGGAGGACGCCCCCCAATCTGGCCATATAGGCCCCTCAGACTATTCTGACTCCAGATGAAGCCCTCCTTGGGGTCACTGCCAAGGGCACTGCTGGGAGGCCTCAGGCAGGGTAATTTTCTGCAATTGCTGCTGAGAACTTCTCTATCTCTTTCCCAGGCTCTTGGGCATCTTTCACAGTTCATGGTTTTGCACTTGTTTTTAAATTCTTTTATTGAAATACTAGAGACCCAGTGCACGAATTTGTGTACAGTGGGGTCCGGCCAGCCTGGCCCCAATCAGCTGGATGATTGGCTGGCGGGTTCTGCCCCCGATTGGGATTGGGGGCGTGGCCAGCCATGGGGAGGGCCTGTGGACAGTGGGCCAGCAGGCCCTACCCCTGAATGAGCTGGAGGTGCTCATGGGGGGCCAGCAGTCTGGGGGAGGGGCTATGGGTGGTTGGCCAGCTGGCCCTTCCCCTGATCAGGGTGAGGGGGCTGATCTGGAGTGAGGCCAGGGGAGAGAAGGGGCTGCAGGAGGTTGCATGGCCAGCCCCACCCCCTATTGGGCTGGGGGGCAATCAGGGGTGCAGTGGCCAGGGGGAGGGGCTGTGGGAAGTTGGCCAGCAGGCCCCACCCTCTATTGGGGTGGGGAGGTTATCAGGGGTGGAACCATCTGTGGGGGAGGGGGTGGGGTGTTTGGCCATCTGGCCCCACCCCAACCTTGATGAGGGTGGGAGAGTCTGGTAGTGGGAAGTACCTGTTAAAGGATACTTTTGAGAATAGTAACTGGGAAGAATGGGAAAAGATCAGGTTTGAGCAGAGGAATAAGTAAAGCTGCAATGATGGCCAGGGATCAGCCTCAGTGCACCACATAGAGAGCTTTTGGGTCAATGGGGAAAAAGAAGACATATGTGCCTATTCGTGCTGGTTCGCTGGCCACAGTGGGCATCATAGCAACCAGTTGTTACCGTCATTACTATGTTATGGTCGCTGAATTTTAATATATATAGATAGATGCTCATCACACATCGTAAGTTAACAGCATAACAATTTTCCCAAATGAACACACCTTGATCAAGAAACAGGACATTTCAGCACCCTGAAGCTCCATTTCCCCTTCCTCATGCCCACCTTCTAGAATCAGCATTCTGCTAACTTGCTTCTTCTGTACATTATGGTTCTCTGTTTCTGGCTTCCCTGCCTTACATTTGTGAGATCAGTCTGTCTCATTGTCTGTAGTCACAGGTATTTCCTTCTCATTGCAGTAGGATATTCCATCATGTGAATTCAGGGCAGTATACTTATTTATTCCACTGCTGATGGGCATTTAGGGAGTTTCCAGTGAGAGGCTATTATTTTGTCACATTTCCACTTTTGATCTGGGTCTTCCTCTCCAGTCTGCTCAGAGTCCCCTCATTGTCACCAAATTCATCTCCTCTAAGACTTTGGAATGCTCTGTTGTTTGTGCAAGTTAACAAAGGAAATAAACAGAGATGAATTCTAAATAAAAAGTAAACCTCAACAGATAGGTGGTTCAAGAAAACCAAAACTGCTTCCCCCATCTCCACCTCCTTTTCCCGCCTTCTCTTTCGCGGGGACATGGGTTATGGGAAATCGCTGCAACTTACTGAGTGGTGCCGCTGGCCAACCACCCGCACAACTGGGCAGGTGGATTGCTCTCAAGAGCCTGTGGAGGGCGGGAAATATATCTTGTTCATTTTTATAAATGGCTTGGCGTAGGCACTTTATAAAGGTTTCTTAAATGAATGATTTTCTAATAAAACAAAGCACACAAGTTGCTGTGAATCTATGATGTGCCACGGCGGGCCCTGGGAATACAGCAAGGTATGAAATCCTTCTCCTAAGGATCTCTTGAAAAATGTTTGTCAAGTACTTCTCCCTATGCCAGACACCTCGGGTGCTTTACAACCCTGGCCTCCTTTCATTCTTACACAGCTCTGTGGGGGCTGTTACTCTTCTTCCCCCATGCACAGAAGGGGAAGCTGAGGCACCGCGGGCCCAAGTAGCATGCCAGGCCAATTACTCAAGTGTTATTACATTTAGAGCCAGCGGGCCAGGCTCACACCTGTGCTCTGCACTGCTACAGCTGGTGTCAAAGGAGCATAGCCAGCAGGAGAGGTTAGGGGAGAAAGGGCAGATGGGGAGCCATTCCCAGGTAGGGTCATGGGAGCCCCAGCTTTTGAGGGGAGGTGGGATTTAGGGGGGGACCTTGAAGAAGGGGTGAGGCTTGTTCTGGTGGAGAAGAGCAGGCAGGTCCTATGAGATGGGACCAGCCTGAGCACCCTCCTGGGTAAGCATTGAGGATGAGAAAGCTAGAGGCCCAAAAAGGTAACCAGAAGGGGTGGGAGAGGCACATCCTGGTTGTGCTCAGAGTACACACTCAAGGAAGGTATTGTGGCAGGTCAACCCACCAAGTGCTGCCTGACACATTATTTCCCACTCCAGGATCTCTGTGGCTTGGCTGCTGTTTGGCTGTGTGGCTGCCAAGTCTCTGTGGCCCTGACTTCTGCTTTTTCTGTGAAACCAGCTTCTCTCTCAGTCTCCTAAGTTGACCTTTTTTGGGACCTTCACCCGGACCCTTAGAGCAAGAATGCCCCCATCTCATCCTCCTGGCTCCTAGCAGAACCCCAGCCTCTGGGTTCCTGAGAGCTTAATCTGCACTCCCCATCCTGAGTAACCTTCTGAACAACATAAAACTCCATTCACGATTATTAAGGTTTTAGAGACTAGGTATTAAAACACTATGCAGAAACCTTGCCAGGTAGTAAGAAACACTTCAGAACTCTCTACCCATCTCCTTTCGCCATCAGCAATTTCATAATTATCTTGAAGACCATCTGGTTCGAAAGCCCATCCTCTGCATAGAGATAGATGCTCCTTTCCTGCCTCCCATTAAGTGTGGCTCAGTGGTTCTCAAGCTAGCTTGTGAACTAGCTTTTCGGAACCACGTGGTAAACACAAAGTATGCATATGCTGCACTACATAGTCAGTTTATTGGACTTTCAAGCATAGATTTGACTCTATGTGATGTTTAACTTTTTTCATTGACTTTTGAGTTGAAGTCCTACTATGCTGTTGCGTGGCTGTGAAGAAAAGTCCTACTACCTCCCAAGGGCATGAGAAACATTTGTGCCTTACTCCCTGAGAGACCCAGAGACGCTGGCAACTGCATGCCCAACCTCACCAGCAGCTAAGAGGAAGCTTCCTGGACATCCCTGCTTCTTACGGAGGGGTTTAAACCCAGTTGGCTCCTGAGTCTATATTTTTGGAGCCAGGAGGCTGTCTCCCTCAATAGACAATGAGCTCACCAAGGGCAAGACTACTTCCTCTTCTCCTCTCCTCCTCTTCCTTTTCCTCCTTCTTTCCCCCCTCTTTCTCCCTTCTCCTTCATCTCCTGCCTCCCTCTTCCTCTTCCCTTCTCTCTCTTTCTCTCCTTTTTCCTTCCCTCTCTCCCTCCCCCTCCATATTCCACCATTGAATGGCACTATTTGACTTCAGAGGAAAAGTCACTATTTTTTTTTTTTAAGTCTGGGTGCTTGGAGCTGGATTGTCATGTTCACCTTTCTGTCTTTTTCATTATTCTCTGAAAGCACAAACTCAATTTAGGCTTTAGTGAAAAATGAAGAGCATTAGACCAACCTTTTAAAATTGCTTGGTCAGTACTTCCTGCTCGCCTGTACTTCATGGTGCTGTCATCACCAGTAATTATAACATTAAGTATGTACCTGATCAGCAAGTTGCTTTAATTAAAATCCCCTGTTGGTTGTCCAGCACCTCAGGGCTCCTGAAGCATTTGTTCAGTCCCTTGGGCTGCTGGCAAAGCCTCAGCCTCAGCGGGGACAGAAGCAGGCTTCCAGAGGTACCCCCGACGGACCCCACAATCGCTCTCCTTGCTCTCCCAGTGGCATTCTGCACACTGTGTAGGGCACCAAGGCACACTCATGCCTCAGTGCCATCATGTTCACCTCTGGAAGGAAGCTACCTGTCCATAGGCAGGGGAACACGAGGCTCCTCAGAAAGGTGAAGGAAATAAACCCTGGAAGCAGAGCTCTTGGCGATCTCTAGGCCACGCAGGGAGATCCCTCCTTGCGCCTTAGCGCATGGGGCCACCGGCCCTTCTCACACTTCCACGCAGGGGAGCTGGCTGTGGGGCAGAGCTCTGTGTACTCCCGTGCCCTTCAAGTGTATTTATAGGCCTATAGCTCAGCAAGAGTCTGGTTCTGGAGGCAGGCAGACCTGCTTGTAAATCCTGGGGTGGGAGGTTTTTTTTTCTTCTGAGCTTCATTTCCTCATTTGTAAAGTGAAAAAATAATAGAACCCACTTCTTGTAATTCTTGTGAGAATTAAATGATATATGTAAAGAGCTTTACTTGTTCACATGTTCCTGGCACATAAACTGTCAGTCAGTAGTGTCAGTAACAACAACGACTACTGCTGCTATTACTACTTCTACTGCTACAACAGCAGCAGCAGTATTTCCGAACAGATAACCAATAAGGGGAATGCTGACTTTTATGGTCTCCAGGGAGGGTGGCATCACTTTCTTGCACCGTAGCATGTCCTTTAGTGCCAGGGAGAGGAGGTGGGTCTTGGATGACTCCGAAGGCTATGGATGGAGAAAGGAAAACCTTTGCCAGGATAGACTGAACAGGCTGTAGAGACTGAGAGTCTAGAATTCACTGTACTTAAAGTAAATGCCTATTTCTTTTTTGCCAAAGGGTTATATCCCATCACCCATATAAACAAAAAAATTACATATTACTTTTTTAATTCACTGGGCACTCATAGATTATCAATAAATATATATTACCAACATTTATCAATAATTTATATATTAATCACTCAGTGACCTTTGTGTCCCCCCAACTCCGAATTGCATGTAGAGGTGTGAAATGGTGAATAGCTGAGCCGCTCCACAGAAGGAGGAAATGAGGCACAGGGAGGCCAAGAGCTTTCTCTAAGGGGACACAGAGGTAGAATTAGGATGGACCCCAGGCTGTTTCTCACTTACCCTAGCTTCCTTTCTGCTGCACTGCACTGATGACAATAGTCTGTGCCTTCAAGGAGATTGCAATACTTCCTAAGGGATAAAAGTTATAAGTAACAAATCATTGAGAACATCCATTCATTCAACTAATATCTGATATATCTACTACGATCCAGGTTCTAGGATGAGTACAAGAGACTAATTCTTGTTCACCTGGAGCTTATATTTTAGAGGGGAAGACTGACAATAAGTAAGCCTTAGATGAGAAGCATTTTTACATAGTGATCCGTACCATAAAGAAATAAAATAGGGCACTGGAACAGCAGGCCACGTAGAGAAGGGGAGCTGTTGAGTTCCAGTGGCTGATGAGAAAGAGCCAGACAGTGTGAACTGTCTGTGACCCAGAAGAGCAGGCAAGTACAAAGGACTAGAGGCAGGAACGAACCTGACCTATTCAAGGAACAGACAGGAGTCCAGGGTGACTGCCCTAGGAAAGGTCAATTCGAGGTGAGGTCAGAGAGACTGACAGGACCAGACCGTGGGACTTATAAGATATCACACTCCAAACTTCTAAATTGAATTTCTTCTAATCATGGGCCAAAATGCGTTGCCCAACCTATAGGCACTAATTGTGGACTTGACCATTGGAGAAGGCTTCCTTTGCGAGGTAGGGTTTAATATGAGCCTTGAATGGAAAATAAGGGTTATGCATTGTGTTTAGAGAGCCCCAGCATGAGCCAGAGCGTGGAGGCCCTTTAGGAGCACTGTGGAAAGCCACATTTCCTCAAGTCTGCCTTGGAGCATGAATGCTATGAGATGCTCCTCAACCAAAGGCTCTGGAAAAGTCTTTAAAATTTTTGAAGAAATTAGAAACTAGGCTTTTTTCTTCAGGGTTAAAAAAAGATGCCATAAAGGGTTGGAGAAGTCTTGCAGCAAAGATACCTGTTTTACATTTTGTAATTCAATGTATCCCGAGTTTATTTGATCGTGGAATCTTAATTGTTTTCAGAACTCCTATCAATACCCCCAAGAATTAAGGTACCAGAGAACCCCCTTAGGGAATCATTGCTGAAGAAAAATCTGGGGTTTTTGTGGGCCTAAGGGATCAGCAGCTTCAGTTCCGAATCTCAGGATGAATGATTCGCCACTGTGCCTACAATTGTTCATGCTGATGATCCCCTCCAGTGACTCAAATCATTGAGTGTCAACTGTGCCTTTGTTGGCTCAGATCCACTTGCTTTATTTTCACTTTGCCAGCAGGACCAGGGAGGGCCCGGAGAGAGGAAGTGAGTAGATATGTATTCATAATCCCCCCTGGACTCAGCTGTGACTGAGCTGGTTATGAAAATGCTCTTGGACCTTAGACGACAGCCCTGGGAACCCCCGGCACCAATCTTCTGAAAAGCTCAATATTCACAGCCTGGGAGGGACCTTTCTTAGAAGGGCAGCATGTGAGAGTTGGAGGGAGGGAGGAGAGGTGGGAGAGAGAGAGGGTGGCAGAGAGAGGTATCAGTGTTAGGATCAGTGTATTCTTTACTCTGATGCCAGCAACATCAAATCCTTGTTTTCTAACTTTGACTCTAATTTCCTGCTGATGACTGGGAACTTCAGTTTGCCAACTACTTCGATGACTCAGGGTTGGACTTAGGCTCATGAATCTTAGAGATGGAAGGGCCGCTGGTGAGAAATCATTCACTCAACTATCCCAGTAAAAACCAGGACTGTGGTTCTATATTCTGGAGGATCGTGGGCCCCTTTGGGAATCTAAAGACAGCTATAGGCCTTAACCCAGATAGATATTCAAATAACCTTTCACCTATAACATCAGAGGTTTACAAGCCTTTTCATATTTCTTATCTATAATATATTCAATATCTTTTTCTTGAATACCCATTTAAATCCCCTTAGTTGTTCCTCTTTGCCAATCTGATAAAGTAAACACATTCTTTAAAATTGTTCACACAGTCCTGGCTTGTGTGGCTCCGTTGGTTGCACCAGGAGGTTGCCGATTTGATTCCTGGTCCAGGCACGTGCCCAGGTTGTAGGCTTGATCCCTAGTGGCAGGCATGCGGGAGGCAGCCAATCAATGTTTCCCCCTCTCATTGATGTTTCTCTCCCTCTCCCTTCTTCTCTAAAATAAATAAACACATTTTACAGAATGGTTCACACAGCCCTGCAGGCAGCGCCTCACTCCCCACTGGCCTCATTTGGGACCACTCACTCTGCTCCCACTTGCTGCCCATGTAGCCATGCTGTGCCCCTTCTGGGGCTTGTTGTGGTCACCATGCTTTACTTTCCACAGTACCTTTGCATATGCTGTTTCCTCTGCCTACCATGCTTTTTCTTACCTCGTTGCTCAGACAGAACCTTCTTATCCTTGGGATAGCAGTTCAGGGATTATTTCCTCAAGAATGCGTGACTTGTTTGACCAGGTCTTGTGTATCAGATTTTTTAATCTGTGGGCATTTCTTTCTAAAGTGCCTGTCACAGCTGTGTTTTACATTTCTTTATGAGGGTAATTGATTGATGTCTGGATTCCCCAGGAGATGGTAAGCTGCATGAGGGCAGAAAATGGGTCTTGATACATAGTAGGTGCTGATTATCCACTGTGTGGGGGATGAAAGGATGGTTTTGTTTTGTGTTTTGTCACTGGTGTGCATTATATTTCAAGGTAACCCATTTCATGTTGCCAGGACTTCTGGTTTTGATAAGTGACAATTTATTGATTGTGTTCATTATACTGACAAATTATGAGAGGTTTGTCCTTCTCTAGGTAAATCAATGAGCACTTCAGTCTTCACAAAGCTATTAGCCAATATAAATTTTTTCCTCAATGAATAAATCTACTAGCGGAACTTGGACTTCACTCTGCCCACCCTCAGGCTGTCAAAGTGTATAATAACCACATCCATCAGCAGCCATCTTCCTCCCTTCCTCTCTCCCTCCTGTCTTCTTCCCTCCATCCTTCACTTCTTTCTTCCCTTCCTCCTTTTCTTCTTTCTTCTAGCAGTTGTGTAGGCTCACATGTTTACTAAAATGTTCTAAAATGTTTCCGTTCCCTTCGTCACCTGCCAACCAAATACCAATGCCCTTTGAGCCCATGGTTCCCCAGATGACACTTACCTCCCCACTCATAAGGGAGGAATTTGGATGGAGCGAGGTATGCTCCCATAACTCAGGTGCTCATAGCACACCACTTGTGTTGCGACTACAACAGTCAAATGCAGCGCTTGGCAAAGCTGCTCTGATGAAAATGAGGCCTCCTGCTCTGTACTCCTCACCTTCTTCCTTCTCCATGTGGCCCCGACCCAATGTTTGGTACATGCTGTGGAGGCCTGCTGGTCCATACTCCTCATCTTCTTCCTTCCCAGTGTAGCCCAGTCCCAGTGTTTGGTATAGCTTCTGCCTTGTTGCTATTGGGAATGCCCAGCGCTGTACTGCCCCTCCCAAAGCTATCCCTAACCCAGGAACATGAGTGTCTTCCTTGAAGAATTGAGTGTTAACCATGTTGTATATGTAGTCCATTGTTAGAGGAAAGTTCGTTGGTGAGTCAATTGGTATGTGGGAAAAAATAAATCCAGACACATGGGATGTAGTTGTGTGCCCTGGCAGAGCACTGGAATGATGAGTGAGCCCTAAAACAGCCCCAGGTTCAGATTCATCCTCCGGTTTCTGCTTTTTCTGAAGTGTTGTAGTGGAGCTTTTCTTGAGTTCCTATATTCATGTATCCTTCCAATAAATCCCTGTTACTTGAGGTAAGTGATTGCAGCCACAAGAGTCTATCTAGCTGGAACCCCTCCTGGGGTTCTTAATGTATTTTCTTTTAAAAATATACCTGTTAGGTTTTAGCTACCAGATTATAAACTCATTGAGGCAGGTTCCAATTAATCTTTCTAGTTTCTTATATAATTTATTAGGATAACGAGAGAAAGGGAAAGAGGAAAGGACCAAAAAGGAAAGAGATTAGGTAGAGGAGCCGGGTCGGGGGAGAAGAAGGGAGGGAAGAAGGGAGGAGGTAAAGTTAGTTTTTGTTTGGATGTGGTACCCTGCACAACCTGCCTGTTACCACGCTACAGGGCATGGCTGGGGGGACAGTAGGGAGGAGGTGGGGTGAGGATGAAGGAACTTTTTCACTAAGAAAGGCCGGCCAGACAAGCTCCTGTTCAGAGCCAAGTTTTGTGAGTTTTTTCATTTTTTATTTTTTAGAAATTAGTTTTGATGGATATTTTTGGAAGCTGAGAAAATGGATGTTTATTTCACTGCCAAGTCTGTCTTATTTCAATTTGGCAAACACAGATTTCTTCACTCTGTTTTGTGTTTAGATAGCGCTGAAATGAGCAGCACTGGCAGGGCTGTATTGACTCTGATGGTTGATGGTTGTTTAGTAGCTCCCCAGGCCTCAATGAGCACGGCCCCAGCAGAATCGGCCTGCTATTCTCCAGAAGGCCAATAGAGGGCTCCCAAGAACACTGAGCAAAATCAGGTAGAAGCCACTCTAGAGGTTCAACTATAATGGCAGTGGTTATTATGATTACCAAATACACAAACGGACAGGACTGGATTATGATGGTAAAGATGAAAATGAAGGAGTATCCACTATGAATGCAACATAAGAATTTGTTACATTGGAGGGAGCTCAGATTAGATTAACTTGTATACAGTAAGTATACAGTATGCTGGATATGTTAAAACCTTGATTCTGGGCACTATGTTATCTTGGGAAAAATCAGTTCCTCTAAATCTTAGCTTTCCTACTTAAAAAAAAACATGATAGAATGATACTGAGGTACTGAGAGTCTGGCTTCCCAAGGTATTTTAAGGTATAACTTTTTATTACTACAACTTATAGGAACCACATTTAGGAATGACCTGACAAAAGTGGTCAAAATGAAGAGGGCTAACTCTGTTTCCCAATACAGGCCTAGAAAAATGGTCACTTGCCTATTATACACTTAGAGTAATAGTTAAACTAGGGCGTACAATCTTTGAGGACCAATAAGCTAGATGCAGTACGGTATGAGTCAGACAGAACAATTATAGCCAAAAGACTTAGATTGATATCTTGACTCTATTTACTAGATGATCACTTTGTGTCTCAGTTTGTTCATCTGCAAAGTTGAGATGATCCAAACTATCTTGCCTTCTCCAAGGTGTGAAGGTCAGATAAGATAATACAATTGAAGTACTTTACCTGCTGCCAAGTCATACAAGCATTCAACTATTAATAGATGCATTAACTTATGTGATCCAAATTTAGTGACATAGTATGTGTGAATGTCATAGTCTTTTCCTTCCTGAACTTAAGATTTCATTAAATTTCTTTACAGCTATAGCTTTTATTTGTAATATTTTTTCCAAGAGAAAACAAATTAGAAAAGAGATATAGACATATATCCGAGGTACAGGAAAAGAAACCAGTCTGGCAGATCTTAGAATTGGAATTTTGAGCAAAACCAGTATTATTTGCAGCCAATATTGAGACTATGTTTGAAGTAGGAACCAAGTTTTGTCTGTATTCATTTATTCATTCACTTCAATTGCTTAAGGTTCTAGGAATACACATTTTGGAATTTGGGAAAGAATTAGAATCTTGTTTATGTATTCATCCCTTCAAGCATATGTTGAGATGTATGTATTTTTCAGACACCCTGTGAGATGCAGTAGGCAATACAAAGATGTGCAAACTATGATCTCTCCCTTGAAGGAGCCCTGAACACTCTGCCTGTCACGTAGTAAGTAATACAGAGATAGAGACAGTATCTAGATTTTTGTTTTTATTGTTTTAGAATAAATGAGACATGGATGTCAGGAGGTAAAAATAATGGTTAAGAACAAAGGGCTATGGAGTCAGACAGTTTTGGGTCTAATCCTACATCTGCTGAGTAGACTAGCTTTGTCTTTGAGCAAGCTAGTTGGCTTGAGTTTAGTTATTTGGCTTGTCTAAACTCCCTTTTAATGCTGCCTATCTTGACGAGTGGCTATATGGATTAAACGAGCTGGTTGTGTAAAACACAGGGAGAGGCACATATTAGTAAATAACTACTTGGTAGTTATTATTGGTATCCTCATCATTATTATAAGAAGTCACAATAACAAGTCAAGCTAGATTTCCAAGATAGGCACTGGGAGCCATGGAAATTCAAAGGAGGGGACACTCAGCAAAGGCTTTGTGGGGAATGTCTCTTGGGGTACAAGGAGGAAAGGATTTTCCACTGGCAGATATATAAGGAAAACATCATTCCAGAGCAAGAGAGAGAGGGAGGGAGGAAGGGGAAGAAAGGAGGGAGGGAGAGAGAAAGGGAGAGGGGGAAGGAGGGAAGAAAGAATGTGGCAAGTACTGGGAATGGTAAAGCATTAATTCCACCATGAACAAAAACCTCATGTTGTGTTCTACTTAATGTATTCATTCTGACTTTGAAATTTCCATAAAGATATCTTGCCATGTCTCTGTGTAGGAAATTGCCTCAATTATCCTAATGTTTTGCTGGTCTGAATTGGAAGGCAGTTATGTGAAATCTTGAAGATGATGAAATTCATCTTCTGGAATTCTCAGCTACTTTTCCCTTTGCAGGTCTCCATGTGCCTGGAGTGCCCCAGCCACCCTGCCTAGTCACCCAGGATCTCCAGGCACTTAAAAAACAAAGCAAAGCAAAGCAAAGCAAAGCAAAACAACTTCATTCATTTTTCTTTTAATTTTTTATTGTTTAAAGTATTACAAGTAGTAGTACATATGTCTCCTTTTATTTTTTCCAGTTGGCCATTTCTTAAGACTTAGTTAATATATGGTTATTGAGGGGAAATTAGAACACACAAGAAAAAAACAGCCTCTTTTGACCCCAATGGCGTTAGACCCAACATCCCCACGAAACACATTCTTAAAAAGGACCTGATAAACTAATGTATAATAAGGTGAAATGGTTTTCAATGTGACCTCATATGAGGGTCCTTTGCTTTTGGAACAGGCATAAAGTTTTAGATAAATAGATTGGAATTTTAGGCTTTCATAGGCTCAAAGGAAAGCCATTTTGGGTGATAAGGGTGACACCAGAGTGTGCCTAAACAACGAAGGTATATTGTTGATCACTATACAAAGTACAAAGATGAAATTCATGCACAGGGGAGGGAGAGGTCCCTCAGTCAGGCCTGCACCCTCTCAAAATCTGGGTCCCCTTGGGGGATGTCTGACTGCCAGTTTGTCAAACCGGCAGTCAGACATCCCTCTAGAAATCCAGGACCACTGGCTCCTAACAGCTCACCTGTTTGTCTGATTGTGTCTAACTGCCTCTGCCTGCCTGCCTGATTGCCTCTAAGCACTCTGCCTACCTGCTTGATCACCCCTAACCACCTCTGCCTGCCTGATTGCCCCTAACCTCTCTGCCTGCCTCTCTGATCACCCCTAACCACTCACATGGGGGCAGCCAGCCGGGGTAAGGGTCATGGTCATCTGGCCTCTGGTCATTTTAGTCGTTCCACCATTTCAGTCACTGGGATTTTATTATATAGGATAGTATTCAACTGTTGTTTCAAGCTACTGAAATTTTAGGGATTGTATGTTTTGATAGCACAACTTAGCCCATCCTAAATTACATAGAGAAAAACATTTTGATGAAACTCGATTGTCTTGAATTGGTTCCCCAGAAGCAGACCTGGAGATTAAATTAGCATGAAAGTGATTTATTAAAGAAGCATTACTGGGGAGACTGGAAAAGGGGGAGCGGGACAGGGAAGGGAATAAAGGAGTGTCTCAGATGAAATTCCTTCAGGAGGCTTCTGGAGCTTAAGTTTTGCTTTGGTGTTGTCTGAACTCAAGGCAAGGGAGTTGGGCTTTCTTATGCCCCCACACAGCCAGGGCTGTGGAGGAGAGGTGGTGCACAGAAAATCAGTAGAAGATGCAACAGGGGATCTGGGTGAAGTACCAGCATAGCGCCTTATTGGGATCACAAGGGAGGGAGAAAAAACTCTTACCTTTATTTTCCGTTCTGTATGACAGGAAGACCTCTAATTTCTTATCTCTTATAAAAATGGCATGGAATAACCTAACTGCAATATTATATGAAGATAAAAAGGCTGGTGGTTGCAGGAGTCTGTGATGGAAAGGCCTTTTCTTTTTTGGGTCATGTCAGTGTGTCAGTAAACACACCACAGTATAGCTTCTGAACCTGGCACGCCCTCCCTCCCCCCTTTTTTTCAGAACACACAACACACACACACACACACACACACACACACACACACACACACACACAGCTTCAAAATTTGCTCTCAGCTCTTGTTATTTATTATTTGCTGGCTGCCAGCAGGGTACTCAGACCCCTTTGCTATACAAAAGACATGGTTCACAATTGCTTGTTTCCTTGTCACCATTTGATTTACTCCCTCATCAGTCCAGCCTGAGTGATGCTGCCTCCTTATTTGGCTTAGCTCTCAAGGCTTTGGGGAGCTTGTCTAATGGGGAGATTTTTTTTTTTAACACTAATAGAGCTGAATGAGTTACAATGCCTTTGTGCTCTTTTGAAAGGTAAAGCAAATGGAATTTTGCCTGCCACAATTTGAAGTGAAGGTGTGTATTTTTTGTTTTGCTGTAGTTGATGGTGCAGTAGGTGCCAAAGACAGATCAGAGAACTCTAGTCTTTGTGTTTTGGTATGAGTAATATGGAACGACTTCTAAATTAGGTGCAGTGAAGTGGTTTGGCACCGATTGCCAATTCGGGAATATAGAATCATAACCCTCTTTATCTTTCTCTCTCGTTTTGATGACTTCTTCTCTCCATATTCATCCCCTTTTCATTTGTTCACATTTCTGGAGGACGAACTTTCTTTCTTTTCTTTAAAAAAATATATCTTATTGATTTTTTACAGAGAGGAAGGGAGAGGGATAGAGAGATAGAAACATTGATGAGAGAGAATCATCGAACAGCTGCCTCCTGCACAGCCCCCACCAGGGATGTGCTTGCAACCAATGTACATGCCCCTGACCGGAATTGAAACTGGGACCCTTCAGTCTGCAGACCGACGCTCTATCCACTGAGCCAAATCTGTTTCGGTGACGTACTTTCTGATGTAATCTCAACTCATCATCCTTATTTTTAACCTGATAGAATGCTTATTATATGGTCATCATCTTGATGTCTAAACCAATTTCATTATTAACTCAGGAAAATCTTTCTTGTCCCTTCCCAATCTATATAGTGCCTACATGTTAGCCTTGCCCTAATTGTTTAGGGTTGATCCTTCTTTTAGAATTTTCTGCCTCTGGCTCTATCAACCATTTGCCAAAATAACCTGTCAAATCATCTAAGAAAATTGATGAGATTGGCTACTTGGCATTGTGTCAAGCCCACAAAACTTGGCTAACACAGCTGATTTTTTAAAACTAATTAGGTGGTTACCATGTAGATAGTAAACATATAATGTAAATTAGAACTCCCAGTCAGAAAGAAGCATTTTTCTCACATTGCCTCCAAACAGCAATGGATGAGAAGTCAGTGGTTTTGACCTCACCAGATGTGTGACCTTGCTGGATACATTTTCTAATTTCACTAGCATTTTTGAGTCTCACATTCCTGATGTACATCTTAGGATATTTTAAATTATTTGTCAAACTATTTGTATGACCCTCTGTAGTTTAGAAAGTGCTTTTATATATCTGTCTTCATTTTATCTACCCAACTATCTGCCCTATTGACTTTCCACTGTTAAATTGTGCTCCCTGGTTTAAGAAAATGAGGGCTGGGTTGGGCTGGGAAGTGCAATTGATGTTGCTAAAGACAGCATCTATAAAGGGGTCTCCAGAAACCATGTAACTAAGCTTCCAAGGACAATAGCACCAAAACTGCCTAGAACTAGAGGTTGTGAGTTACATTTGTAATTTTGCAGGAAAGGAGATGTAGGGAAGGCCTGTAGGATCAGATAGACTTAGGCTTTAGTCCTGAATTCACCACTTACTACCTGTGTCACCTTGGGTAAATTCTACCCATTTTGAGTCTCTTTCCTCATTTGTAAAATGAGAGTTAAAATGCCTACAGCATGCAATACTATTGTGAAAATTAAATGAAATAATTCCTCTGAAGCATATGTACTATGACTGGGAGTGCTCAATAAAAGGCAACTATTATTCCATTTACTGAATGATCCTTGCTGTGGATACTCTTGGATTATATTTAACTTCAGTTTCTTTTAGAGAGCTCATAACATGGAAATGACTTTGAATTCTTCAACCCAACTGGTGAAAATTCAGACTCTAGAGCATGGGAGACCATATGTCAAAAAGACAGGCATGATAACATGAAGGGAGCTAGATATTTTTGCCTTAGGATTGCTACATTATTTATTGATTTAGAGTTGGTTCTCACACAGGTGATACAAGGGGTAGTGGAGGAAGATATAGATCTAAGAGTGCAGAGTTGTATTTTCTTTGCTCATTCCATCAGATACCTAGATGGAATTGGCTTCTGAGTGTCCAGAACTCCTATCCAATCTCTCTATTATGTTGAGTAAGATATTCCATTTTACCTTCCCTTGCTTGTCCATTTCCATAGAGATGACAATGCAGACAGGAGACCTTACCATTCCATATAGTAAAGATTTACCTTTATTCAAAATTCCTTTCCTGTTGCCAGAGGTTCTTTGTAAAGTCTGTTAAATACACTGAAGTCTTTGAATGATATGATCTTACTGAATTGGAGAGCATTGTGAAACCTCAACTTTTCTAACAGTCTCAGAAGTAAGCATGTAATGAAAATGGTTACCCTATTCAGGAGATAGTGACCATTAACCCAGACATGATGCTCACAAATAATGCCTTGTATGCACTTGTATAATAATAAGCACTGTTAAATATGGATGACCTCATTTGTCCTCCTGGCATGCGTGTCCCATAGAGAGTGACACATATGTTTATGGCCATTTAGCATCTGGAAGATACTGTAGCCTAGACAGGTTAGTGATTTTTATCAACCACAGAGGCTGTTAGGTATTGAATCTTGGGAAGACACTGAATTTGGTGGACTGAGGTAGGTCAACAGTTTTGGGACTGGGTCATCATGGGATACACATGCAAAAAGTAAAAACAGGAGAGTTGCTGATTAGGAACTAGAAGCTTAGCCTGGAGTGGAGTTCTTAAACCTAAAGATACAGAGTAAGGACGTTTAATATATGTACAGATCTCCTAGGGATCTAATTAAAAAGCAGATTCTGATTTAGGAAGTTAGACGTGAGGTTTGGGGCTCTACATTTCTAATAAGTTCTCAGGTTATGTTGATTCTATCAGCCACAGGATTATCTTGAATAGTCAGGTTCTCAGGAGCCCTGGGCTGGGACTGGAAAAGACCTTGCACTAACAGGACTGCTCTTAATTGAAGTCTCTTCTGAAAACCTCAGATTTGCTTCCACATGGGGTCTTCCTGCATCCTCAGGGTGGGGAGGTAATGACTGTCAGTGGAGCATATTGATTTGCCACATCCTGGACATTGACCAGTGATTTTTCTTCCAGACTACATTAGCAGCAACCCTACTTTTGGAAGACTGGGCATTATTTCCTCCTGCAATAATTAATTCAGTTGAAAGGATAGAGAACTCTTTTCCATTAGTGTCTGTGCAAAAGACAAAACATGAAATTAGAAATGAAAGAAATGATTGAAAATCAGTTTTTCTGAAGGTTTTTACAGCCAAGAGCTACAGGAAAACACCCACTCCATATTGAAGAGAAGGGTGAGAGGCTACACAAACACTCTGCTTTAAAGTCGGAGCCAAGTCCACGTTGAAGTTGTTGGCAGCCAGCGGCTCCATGCCACTTTGGTTTGCCAAGGGAGTGATGTCTCTATTGGAAAGAAGAACCTTGGAAGATACAGCAAATTATGGCATCAACTTAGTGGAGATCTCAAATCTTTACCTGGAGGCCGACATCTCCTGTACTCCCACGGCCCAGAGTGTTTGCTGAGACTTACAGCTACTGAGAAGCGAGATCCAAGTTCAAGAGGGGGAGAGACCCTCAGGAATCAGGGTCACATTGGGCTGAGAGTAGATAGAGACATATGCCCATAGCTTGGAGCAACAGAGAATTTGGGACAGTCTTGCACTGACCCTGGGGATTTTCTAATACCAGAACTCAGTAGTAGTAGGATGGGTTCTCGGAGAATTAAGCTAATGAATGTACTTCTGTTTGTAGGTGTAAATAATCTTAGTAGAGGACCCACCTCATTAATTCAAGTGCATGCCTATAATATGATTCTAAATAAACTATCCCCAAAACAACTATGACAAACCTAAAGCATGTTTCAACTTGCTTGCCAATGATCTTAAGCAGTAGATCTGAGGGTGAAGCATGTTCTTGCTCTCTGCCTTACAGCCTCCTGGGCTGCTTCAGATCCAGCTCCCTGGTCGTGAGAGGGATGCCAGAATCTATAAGGTTAGCTTCAGCCAGCCTCGAGAGTACTCCTAGGTTAGTGTAGCCATATCCACCCTTCATCCCCCAGGGCCCCTTGCAAAGCCAGTAGTGGGATTTTTTGGGGTGGCTATGGAACTAGCTTCTCAGTAGGGACACCAAATCACCTCAAATGGGGTTTGAGCTTTCCAACTAAGTCCCTGCCTCTGGCCTCCGTCAACAGAGCTCACTGAACAGATTGGGCTAGGACTAGGTGATAGAAATAATAAGCAGAAAGCATCTCTGAATGTAAACTACTCTGCAGAGAACTCATCATTTGATAGCAGGCCATAAGCAGAGAAGACCTGTGCATTAGAGAGCATCACATCATTACAGTGAACCACAGGGAGCAAGTGTGTTTCTTGTTGGAAATGTTTGGCTTGTCTCCTCTTCTTAGAAGGTCAGTGGGGTTTTGCATTAAATTGTAAACCACAAATTAGGGATTTTGAATAAATCCCTTAACCTCACTAGACCTTGATTCCTCACATAGAAATTGATCTTGAAGACTTTCCCTTCTAGCCCTGATGTTCTAATTTTCCTGGGATTGGCAAAAGCTATGCTTCAAGAACGGCATCTGAGTTTTATGCTGTTCTGATATCATTATTTGTTATCTCCAAGCCTCTCTATTTCTTTTAGCAATATCTGCTCCATCAAATATCATATGATCATTGGCTGAGAGATACTGGATTGAGACTGATTTCTCTGTTAGTCTTCAGCACTTGTTCTTAAGTTAATATATTTGGAAATCAATTTCCTATAAGAGTGCAGCAGCTGAAGGCAAACCTTTCTGAAATATCCCACTGTTAACATGCCCCCTAAATGGGTTTAATATTTGATACGTGACTAATACCAGCATAGCAGATGCCTATAGAATTGCAGCCAGGAGCTTAGATAAAAGCCTTATGAGCGCCAGTCCAATTCTCTGTTCCTTATGGCAAAGAGACCAGGCAGTGTCCTCTCTTCAGTGCCAGTCAATGCGTGGGGTTCCCAAGGAGGTGGCAGGTATCAGGGGAGAATGAGATCTGATATTTGCTCTGATTAATCATGGAAGGTAAGACAGGAATTGCTCTGATGTCTGACTTCCTCCTGGGAGAGTGTAAGAACACTATTCTCCTCAGTCCTTGCACAATAGGAACATTTGCTGCTGCTTCAAGCGCAGAAAGGGTTGCATAAACATTTTAATATTGCATGAGGCTTGTATAAGACCGACTGAGTATGTGAATGCTAAATCCTGATACACAAAGAGACACAGAAAGAGAGAGAGGAAGAGAGAGAGAGCCTGGTAAAGACCTAAGGTTGTAGTTCTTAAAATTGTTTTTATTGAGTTTAGAGAGAGGAAGGGAGAGGGAGAAAGAAAGAGAGGAAACTTCGATGATGTGAGAGGGAAAAACATTGATCAGCTGCCTCCTGCACGTACCCTTACTGGGAATCCAGCCAGCGACCCAGATATATACCCTGACTGGGATTTGAACTGCCAACCTTACAGTGCATGGGATAGCACTCAACCAACTGAGCCACATCAGCCAAGGTGTCTTTTTTTTTTTTTAAATCAGCCAAGAGGCTGTTAGTAACTCAGAATGTATTAATCATTCTCATTGCAGAATTTTGTTATGATGATATTTCAAAGCCTATGATAAATCAAGCACAAACGCCAAAAACTACAGGGATAATTTCTGTTTTTATTGGATTTTCATATATAGAAAAGTCTTATAAGATCACAGTCACACTTTTCCTCCATGAGTTTGGGATTTTATAGTTGGGTTTCTACTACCCCAGTTGAAGAGTCAGGTTTCCTGTAGATTGCAGAACTGTGGTATGTCTGTCCTTTCTACAGAAATTCAGAGCCATGACAGAGCTGCTGCAAAAGGGGAGGTAGGGCAACTCTGGGTAGGTCAGTCCCATACAAGAGACATTTGTCAAGATTAGTGCCAATCCTCCTGCAGTTTTCCTAAGAGGTAGATTCTTGAGGGAAGAGGGGATGAAGGAACAAGAAAATACAGAGGAGAGGAAAACAAAGCAGGATTGAAGAGGGTGGAAGGCAGAGTGGGGTCGAGTAACCTCTATACTCATAGCTTGCCTCTTCTCTCTGGCACCAGTGGGTAGGACAGAAAATGGATTCCCCTTCTCCGAGCATCACCAGGGATACTTGGTTTGACATCATTCTCCATCACTGCTGTGGTGGAGGTTTCAGCCAGACCCCGCCACTCATCCAGATGGAGTATATGTGCCATCTCCACCCTCCCCGTTCGTTCTCCACATATTCTTCTTCTTCCCCACCCCATTCTATGATAGCAACTTCGGTCCTTAAGGCAAATGTACTGGGGTTAGGTTAACAACTATTTGGGGTTTGAAAGATAAAAATAGGAAAGGAAAAGGGGAGAGAGGAGAAATTTTGTTTAGGGATAGCAGCTCCAACCCTCAGAGACCTACATGCTAGGTCTCTCCCATCATATCCTCTCTATCCTTCTGAGAGGAAGATCATCAGTCCAGGGACCCATCCCATGCCACAAAACCAGTCAGTGGCAAAGCCAGGGTAAAACTCAAGTCTTCAGGCTCTGTTCTTTAGTATTACTAAGAATTAAAGAATTTCACAAGTCCTCATCTTTACTTATGGCCGGAGACTTGCTTCATTTTTATCGGGACCCCTGTCCTCTTTCATCTCTCTGCATTGGTCATGTTTTCAGAAGATATCCATTTGCTGTTTCCCAGGCAAGGGTATTAGTTATAAACTGCAGCATAGTAGATTTCCCCCAAATGTAGTGGATCCAAACAGCCACAAGCTTTTACTATGTTACTGCATTGCACAGTTTTGGTGGTTTGGTCATCCTCAAGGGCCTAAGCAGGCTGCCTGGGGCTTAGGGTCATTACTGACGTTGCAGTCAAATTGTTGGTCAAGGTTACAATTATTTGACTAGGTCTGGAGGACCTGCTTCATGCTGGCCCACTCGTGTGGACTTAGTTTCTCCCTAGGTGGGCCTCTCTCTATAGCTCCTTCACTGAGCTCATGACATGGTAAATGGCTTCCCCCAAAGCAGGAGATATAAGAGAGAGCAAGGAGGAAGCTGCCATGCCTTCAGTAATCTAATCTTGCAAGTTACATTCTGTCGCTTCCAATAGAAGTGACTCACTAGACCCTGGTCACTTTCAAGGAGAGAGGAATTAAGTCCATCTCTTGAAGAGAGGAATATCAGAGAACTTGTGAACATATTTAAGAACCACATAGCCTGTTACTCAAGTCATTCCAGTTGGAGGGACAGATGATTTTCACGCTCACACCAAGTAAATGTGGGTCCCGTTCCTCATCCGCAGTGGGTTCAATCCCAAGAAAGAAGCATTGCATTCTGACCCACTGAGGTGGCATCACGGTGGTGTGGATGGTGAAAAGCAAGCAGTCACTTCTGGCAACATGTGGGGAGTCTCGCTCTCAAAACGAAGTCCTTTCAGTGAAGGAGAACAAAGGTTCATATATCCTAATGCTGTCCCCCTGTTCTAACCCTTTCTGAATGCCCAAATGCAGCCATTCGATTGGTATGGCAACGTATTTTCTGTTCACACAAGGGGAAGTGAAAACAGCAGGGGAAGTGCCAGTCTAGGGTGTCACTCAGTCACACCCATGTTAGTGCAGTAACTAATAAAACTCAGAGAACACTCACAATGAACCAGCACTGTTTCACGCTGTATTGACTAATTCCCTTCCATAACAATTCTGTGAACTACATGGCATTTGTTTTATAGATGAGAAAAATGAAGCACAAGGAGGTTGTATAACATTTACGAAGTCAAATAAGCCGCAGAGTGATTTTGACCCAGGTAGTGTCTGACTGATGCAGAGTCTGGGCTCTTAGACATAAGTTCTAGTGGTTTTACATAGATCCTTGGGTGAAAAAAATGAGAATATGACAGTTTATCAGTCTGTAATTGAGTCTGGACTCTCTGGAGTCCAGAGGAACCTGTTAAAGTGAATTCTGATTCAGTGGGTTCATGCAGGGAGTTGAGATTCTGCATTTTTAACAAGCTCCCAGATGATGTTGATGGGGAGGTGGGGTGGGAACTACACTTTGAGTGAAGAGCTGTCCCTCCCCCCTCCTGTTTTTCTCTGGAGCAAAGGTTCTCCACCCAGGCTGGACATGAGAACCATGGGGGTAAAGTGGAGTGGAGTATGGAGATGTTAAAGAAACAAAATAAAAAATGAAGAAGAAGAAAAACAGAACACCTTCTGCTCATGCTCTATCCTCAGGAGTTCTGAGTCACTTGGTCTGGGACATCTTCCTGGAAAGCAGTATTTTTAAAAGCACGCAAGGGGATCCCCATTTACAGCTACAGTGTAGAACCAAGGCCCGAGGAGGTAAGGTCTCATTTCCCTTTGCAGAAGCTATGGGATGGAGGCCCCCCGATGAGGTTTGGTCGCGTCTTGCTTATTGTGGGCTGACCCACTCAGGGTGAGGCACCACAAGACCCTTTCTCAGCCGCCTAGCTGAGGGGACTGTGGACAGAGCCACTCAGAGCTGCATTACCTAGACAAGACTTGAGTTCTTGGAGCATAACGGGGGGAGAAGAGTGGGTCCCAGCCAGGAACGCCTGCGCGCTGCTCCCAGCCATTGCAAGTTGGCGATGCTGTGCACGTGTGCCC